>OZ007588.1:417392703-419792703 GCA_963931845.1 Maratus michaelseni
TAAATTTAATAGTGTTTTTCCGCTGGAAAATATTTTGTTTACAGAAAGTTAAAAGTTTAGTTTCTCTAAGAATATTATTGAGTAATCATAATATGTATTAAGGTGCACATAGATATATAGACGTGTAAGTATTTGTATTGATAGATAAATACACATACACGGGGGGAATTTGATTTGATCTGTGAAACGAAAGGGGGAGACAAAATATCTCTTGTGGAACATAAAACACCATAGTAATTCTATCATATATCTAAGCTTTTCCGAAGTATTACAGATAGAAGAAAAAAACGTAGTCTGCGTAAATTCTGAAAAGAAAAACTAAGTTTTGAGGTTTCGGAATCCCTTCATTTAAAGTAGCCCATAGTATTCGGAAATAGCAGAATACATCCTATAAGAGACCATAATTTTTATCAAGATAACTCGATTTCATGGCGAGCTAAAAACACTAAAAGAACAGCGAAGTGCAAAAACGAATTGTCCCCAAAATGTTTAACCCATTCAGGGGTAAAGTACTTTTATTCTTAAAATGCTTGAATGATTGATTGACACAAGAATGTACAAACACATGTATTTAAAAAAAAGTTAAAGCTTTTCTTCCCTTTTTAAAAAAAGAAAATTTTTCCTTCCAGGATTCTGGTATGAATGTGACATATAAGGTTTAAAATTAAGTGGTCCAAAAATGAACCACTGTCCTTCAAAGGGTCAACTGGCAGTAGTACAAACACCCTTCTAGCTACAATTGGTCACATTTACCAAACACTCGTCCATTGTCCCATATTCTGAATAATCGCATAATAAATCATCTTTGTGGGAATTTTTTGTGTGAAATATAGCCTTTCATTTGCAACGCATCACTGAAATCATTCGGATGGAATGGTAAATTCAAATAAGTGGGTGGTTCAGGAACTCCAAATAATGTATTGTTTGTCATATGTCTCTTGGACATATGTGGAACTATCAAGCGATTCCCAATCTCTCCAAACCAAACATTTAAGCTGAATCTTGTCCAGAACCATAACTTACAGACGAATATTTTTCAGTGTAATGATACCAATTGTGAAATTTGAACATGTCTTTGCAAGTGATTTCAATGATGTATTGCATAAAAATACTAAATGTCTATTATAATAGAACACTGATACGTTTTTTTGTAAGCGCATTCAAACCTGATTAATTTGATGAATTAATCAAATTGAATTTTGTGGTAAATTTGACTAATTGCAGACGAAAGTGTGTTTGCGAATTTGTCTGCTAAGAATTATGGCGACAATTTGATTTTGCACTTCACCAATGTTTCAGCTCTTGTATCTGACCATTAAATCTAGATATATTTGTGATAATGGTGGATACATCATATAGGATGTATTTTGTTCTTTCCAAATAAGTGTTTAGCTTCAGTGTAGGATTTTCAAAAATCTCCGAAATTTGTATTTTTATTCTTCACACGGACATGACGCATTTTCTTTCTATACACTATAACACATATAGAATAGAGTTGATATAGTATTTTAGGCAGAAAATGGGCCCTTCTATCCACCCTTTCGTTTTGATGATTAGAATAAATTTATTCTGTATGTATGTAGATGGAGAGCGATATACACATGAATATATAAAGAACACACGATTAACTATGCAACTGAACGTACGGATTTTGACATACTGGTGAAGGGAAGCGTTGTTTATTTCAGAAAGCACAGTGTAGCATAATGGTTATCAAAATAGTAAAGCCAATTAATCTGATAAAAACCTATGACCCAAAAGTGATTTCTTAATTTTGTCACATTGTTACTGTAGGATGATCGTCCCTTCTAGATTCAACTGTAAAGTCACGATGACGGGGATTTTGAAACCCGTCCCGAAATATAACGTATCGACTTCAACATGACATGTGTGTGACTGAGTTATCATGTTATTTTATGAAAATGCTGATAAATGATATTGTCAGATATCTTTAAAATTTATGTGAAATTTGGATCATAGTGTTATGCCGATATGGGTTACAGTATACAAAGGATGATCTATTCAATTGTGTATCCAGATGTCTTTTGCACGTGGTAAAAAGTTATCTGATACATTACATTAATTATGGCCGTTTGCTTCCTGTAACAAATACAGAATTAAAAAAGTACACTCTGAAATATAATTGAAGATGTAAAATAATTATGGATTAAAAAAATTATGTATGTTTTTTTAAATTTTTATAAAATCCTCTTTATGTTTTAGCCTCGAATACGATTTCAACATTCAACATAAATCAAAAAGTTCCATGGGATCTCACATATTACTTGAGAGCGCGAGTACAAGTGCTCCCATGTTTAATAGTTAGAATCTTCTGCAAGTTAAGTGGTGTCAGGATCGAATCGAGGTTAACTGTTTGGTATACATCGTGTGTTATTTCTCTACTTTCAACAAAAGTTCAGGTCTCATTAGCACTTGTTTTCAAAAGATACCTCTGTCCACTTTATGTTTTTTTTTTTTTTTTTTTTTTTTTTTTTTTTTTTTTTTTTACCTGTTATATATCAACATTTTTCCAATTCTTGGATCAATCAATTTACTAATTAAGAATTGCATGTACACGAGAATATGATTCAAGCTAGAACATATTCCTGATTCTATACTAAATTCATTTGTTGGTTTATTTAAAGTATAAAATCAGGATAAATATATTCACTATCTCATGGTTCCAAACAGGGCCTGATAATCCAAAAAGCACATGGAACTCAAGTTAAAGTTATAAAATTTTAGAGAGTTCCCAAAGTGACTGTAAAATGGATCTCACAATATCCATTTTTAATATTTTACAGACATTATAGTTTTTTTAGAGAAGAAAGTTTAACCAATGCAAAAGAAATCCCAGTCTATTTGGGGTAACTTACGTAATTGGGAAATCAGAATAAAATCAATTGGCAGCCAACCAGTCATGTGACTTCTGATCTGCAGATTATCAATAATCTGGGTATAACTGAACATACTATTTATATCACAAAGATGCCTCATCTGTAGTATAATACAAAGGCGGCATATAAAAACCCCTGTTTAATGAAATATCTGAGTACTCGAGTAAATAACTCACCGGTGTAAGATTTGTAGCATTTGTACATTTCCACGTATGCAGAATTTAGAAACCTCTTCCCAAGTGAAAGGGGAGGGGGGCACTAAAATGATATTTTTCCCCTACCTTCAGAAGTTAATGAGCCGTTGGTTGCAGAAGACATTAGGATAGCGATTTTTTTCAGCCTGTAACATTTCTTAACGGTGTAATGCGATAATTCATGCATATTTTCTTTATTTCAACGTGCCCATTTTTTGTACTTAAACAGAGCTAAAATATAATAAATAAGTCCTGATATACGCAGTTCCTAAAGACACACATAACATTTGAATACACATATATATATATATATATATAATTGCTCTATTTTTCTTTCAAAAATGGAACAAACTAAAAAAGCGAATTTTCATTAAAGAATACTTTTCAATCCATATTTGTGATTTTTATTTTTCTTAATGAAAAGAGCGCCTTGAATTTTTTTTTTTTTCTAAATTTACTTCAATAAAATAGCACATTTTCATAATCAACTTTTATGATTTTTATGATAATCACTGTTGCTCTCAAAATGTTAGCTTTTCTTTGAAATTTTTATGAGTGACTCGATATAAATTCAGTTTCTTTCACGAAAACTGAAACGGAAAAAGAATATAAATATCGCCGTCTCTGAGAATCTATAAATTAACAAAACAAAAATAATAATAAAGAAGAAGAAAAAAAAAGGTTTCCTTTGAATTCTGAGAATTGATAGATGTTTGCTCTTAAAAGTACTAAAAGCTTTAGTGATTTATGAAATTTTAAATATACTTATTGTGCAAAAACCTCTTTTCTACAAAGTATTAAGTTAAAATTTGTACTCCATTGTCAAAGAAAAAAAATACTAAGATATATTTAGCATATTTTTGTATTTTATATCGGATGATAGGAAAATAAATTCCTCTCACAGCTTTGCTCTACTAAAATATTTTTCCTTCAATTTTAAAGGAGGAATGGAATATAATTGTGGCTTAATGGAGAAAAGGAATATTAATACGATATTAAATACTAATAATAATATTACAAAATAAATAATATATAAATAATATTACATAATAATATAATAAATATAATATTTTAATAATATGATATTAATATTGTAATAATATTTAAATTGAACTATTGTACATTTTTAAATACTATTATTTAAATCTAATTACCAAAAACCGAAATTAACCAATTAAAATATAAAATGAACAATTTTCAGAGATATGTGAACCATATTAAACCTTATTTATTCATGTGTATGAAATTTAAAAATGGATTCCATGACTCTATGATATAAACCTCTGGCAAAGTAAATTTTTGTTTCTTCTATCTATACAAGAAAAAAGTAATGGAAATTTTCGACTTCCGGTTTTTCGGCAGCTTTATACTTTATAGAAGGTCCTGAACACGGTTTGAATGTTTTTAGAAAATTCTATCCGCGAATATGTGTGTCTTTATGTATATGATACAAATTTTGTTGTCGCTATAAATCACGAACTGCAGCGAAGAATGAGACTAAATTTCATAAGAAGTGCTACCCTTACGTGAATTTAAGTGAACTGATTGATATTGGACAAAATCCCCCAAGAGGGGATGTCGCAAATCGATGATATATTTTTATTCTGTGATTCTTTTATCTCCAATTTATGTGCGCAGAAATGAAAAACAACACGTAATTTAGAAAGGAATAGATTGGCATTAAATTTTGGTTGGATCATCTATGAGGGGTGCCGAAAATCAATGATTTGTTCAAAAAATTCGATGCTTACATAGTCAGTTTAAATACACAGAATTCATCGAACTTTTAACTTTCGAATCCTCACCATGGGAATAGATTGTAATTTAATATCGGTTGTAGGCTACTAAGTACGTACTGATGTGCTTTCGAATGATTTAATGATTTGTTTGAAATTTGCGATGTTCATATCTCTAGTTTAAATGCATGCAAATCATCTGAAGTAATACCAAATAACGCAGTTTTTAGCATTTAAAAAATAAAAACACGTCTTCCTACCTCAAAAAACAACAACATTATATAGACATGTACATATTCAAATACAACATGAATGTGTGACATAATGGCGTAGCCTAGAAATCCCACAATCTAATTTGTTCTTGAAATTAAACTATCTATCAAATGTCCAATGATGAGCTTGTTACATGGAGCCATTCGAGAGATAATATGTTAACATACATCACTATACACATAAAAAAAAAATCGGCACTGCGATGTCTTGGTTTTATTGTTGTTTGCATTAAAAGCCTTCACCATCCCATAACTATATTGTGCCTTTATATGTATAAAAAAACCTATTTGCTAAATCGATGTGATTTATTGTACTATTTCAAACATTTAATTTATTTCATTTACATAGAAAAAAAGTTTCGTTATGGTCACATTATACTAGTTTAAATTGCTTTCAGTATGATTTTACAGCTTAACAAGTAATGAAAATCATGTTGATTTCAAAACTCATTCCTGTTTTGCGATTGAATACTTTTTCACAAAAATTGATTTATAACTAACAAGATATAAATTATTTTTCATTCACGTAAAAGACAATCATAAGAGACATATAATTATCACATTATAATGCACCTCTGACAAGCTATAATCTGGATCATTGAAAAATGATAAATATAGTTCTTTTGTAGCAAGAATTGAGACATTTTTATGCTATTAGAAGCAGTAAAAGATTTTATGATTTATACAGATTGAAATTTATTTTCTTAGGAGAATTTCTTCTACATAGATCCGATGTATTTCTTGAAAGTTATAAAAGAAGTAAATGCACAGCAATTCAAAGTATGCCTGTGTTTTTTAAATTCATTTAATAATCAGCGTTTTTTTTTCAAAAAAATATGTTACTTTTGTAATTCCGAGGAGGTTGTAATATTTTACAGTTTAGTTTCATATTTCAAAGTATGTAATACAATGGATTAACTGCTACAGATGGTTTATGAAAAAAATATTCTTTATTTAAAGTCAAATGAATCTCGATTATGGTCTACCATATAATGTATATTACTGAATACCTTTGTCTCAATGAAATGGGTGTTTTCATTCCAAGATACACTTTCGAAAGAGAATTGAATGAATTAGCGCATTTTTATAAATGGTATACTTCATGCTAGACTCCTGATATGAGGGCTTTTGTTTTCCTTTGTTTATCTTTTTTACTGTGACGATATATATTCAGATTCCTCCAGGAAAGCTAAAATATTACAATTCAATAAAGTGTCTGAAGAGCTGTAAACTTAGTACTTTAAAAAAGAGAACATGTTCCCTTGATTCTCGTAAAATTAATTTTGTCGGCACTTACAAATTCAAAACGTATTTGTCATTTATGAAATTATATACATATTGAATAGTAATAAAATTATTTTCTAGACGGTACCATGTAAAAAAAGAAAATATTTGAGAACATTTTTCTTTTATTTCAAATGCTCAGAATTTTTCATAGCTTCACTCTTATAAATATTATTATTCTTCAAATTTCAAAGCGATAGCTGGAAAAGTATTTTTTTTAAACAAAACAACCGTTTTATAACTATAAATCAATAAACACCATTTTTTTCAGTTATCATTAAACATTATTTAAAGTTAACATACTTTAAATAATATATGTAATAATATGTGTATTAAAAATTATTTTCTGGTTGTCTGTTCAAATTACATTTAAAATATGGAAATATGAACTATTTGTTCATCAAAAGTTAAACTTTAAAATGACATGATAAAAACAAAAATGATAAAAAAATTTCGAAAAACATTATAATTGAAATTATTTTATCAAAACTTCAATTAAAATTCAATTTTAGTGTTTGTATTCCTCATACTGAAAAATTGCAAAATATACCGGAATATTTCTACACGTGTCATTGAAGAAAGAATAAATAAAATATTTGAATAAAATGCACATTCAGAATATGTAGTTTTTAAACTACTTGAATTAGAATTTTAAAAAAAAATTCTCCACAAACAATAAAATCCATGGTATGTTTGAAAGTTACTGCTGTTGTGTGAATGTTCCCTTTTTTCTAAAAAATATGTTTATAATTTACAAAATATAAATTATTTTCCATCAACGTAAAATAAAAATACTAAACAAATCAAGCAGGGCGGTCGCTCTGCCAAGCCAAGCTTAAAAAAAAACGCCGCACAAACAACGCCAAGAACTGGAATAAAGACCGCTAATGCTTATATACAGAAAGCAACTTCGCAATGTTAAATCGACAAAACATGCCAGATTAAAATATCAGATATCAAACAAACCAAGCGTCGTAGAAAAAAAAAACGAAAACTAGAAGAATCTAAGGAAGAATTTCTTCAATTTAAGACCAAACTCATCTTCATAAGTGATTTATAAACAGAGATATAGCTTTTTTTAAAAAACGTCGAGTTACTTAAAATGATCACTATTTTCTTCGTCAAACTTTTTTTTTTTTTTTTCAAACAAGCTACAGGCCTTAATATTGGGCAGAATAAAAAAAGGATTGCATTTTTGGACAAGTAATTACGTAATCTATGTGCTTTTATAAAATTCAGTGTAAAAAAAATATATTTTTTCTATCCTTAATTACCAAAAAACTGTTAATTAACTTGGCGATTAAAAAATTATGCCAAAACAGAGATAAAACCCACCAACGACCACGTACCATTTGTATTAAAATAGCACAAATCAGTTACAGGTTATAATATAACCACATCAAATTTCATCTGTAAGTCAGCCATTTTCTTCTGAAGATATTTTTTTTTAAATAAAACTTCACAATTATAAGAACACATATTTTATCAAATAATTAAATATGGCTGCAAACTGTGGCAGATGATTGTTTCTAACATGAATAAGTATGAGAAATTGACGGTTACGGATATGGATCTGGGTAGCTCAGTCGCAGAGCATCGGCATGATACGCATAAGGTCCCAGGTTCGAGTCCAGGCCCAGGTCAATTTTTCACTCATGTTTGTTTAGTGTATTTAATTGTCTGATAAAATGCGTGTTCTTATAAATATTGTAAAATAAAGTAATCAGACGTAGTGTTTATGCTTTAAAAATATTTTGAATATATAATTTACGTTCTTAGAAAGATCTTTAAAAATAAATTAGTTTTTGAGGGAAGATGTACCTTCTAAAATGTATACATTAAGAGTTATCGCCATTTAAAATTTCTTTCCAAACGTAAACAAAAATTTTGAAATGAATTAAATGTGATTCGTTTATTTCTAAAAATAAAAAAACACGGTAAAGGACAGGCATTTCGTTAGCAGGAATACCTTTCACGTCATCTACTATATATACGAGGCTAGCGAAAAAGAAAGGCTACCGCGGTGCTTTACGCGTATCTTTTTTTACAGACAGCGGGAATCAGGTGAGGCTCGAATCCACCAATGCAGGTGTACGAAAAGAGCATCACGTCACTCTAGCGGTCTCGAGACAGCCTCGAGCGGTCTGTAAAAAAAGATAAGTGGAACGCACCGCGGTAGCCTGTCTTTTTCGTTAGCCTCGCTATATATATAAAACACAAACGGAAATTTCGTTCCGTTCCTTTATAACTCGAGATCTGCTGAATGGAATTTGATGGAACTTGCACTGTTCGAGAGATAATTTTTCAGGGAAGGTTTTAGTATGTAACACAACGTTCTACGTATATTAGCTATCGAATTATGATAGAAAGTTCTGTTATTTTGGCCGAAAAGGTTTGCTAATTTTTTGGCGATCATTACTGTTGCAGAAAGAAATGAAAAGGCTATACATCTCGAAAAATAAAAGAAAAACTGTTACTAATTTTATTTAAAAAAAAAAAGAAAGAAAGAAAGAAAAAAAAAAGAGTTTTGATGAGAGAATATTATAAAACGAAAATATTTAATTTAAACATGATTAGAAATGTTCATAATGCTTAAAAAATTATTCAAGGGGCAAGATTTCTATTGAAACAAATTTGGCGATTTGTCTTTTGGTTTTGGCGATTTTGGTTTTACTTTTGACCCCAAACAATTTGATTTTAAGCCAAAAAGTGTCTTTTTTTGTTGCAGAAAGAATTGAAATGGCTATACATCTGGAAAAATAAAAGAAAAAACTGTTACTAATTTTATTTTTTTTAAAAAGAAAGAAAAGAAAAAAAAAGAAAAACAGTTTTGATGAGAGATTTTAGGCCAAAATGTTTTTTTTTTCAAGTGTACGACTGCATTTTCGCAGTATTTTTTTTGGTACTTTTTGGTTAGCCGGGCGCCAGTGATATGTATATATATATATATATACATGTATATATATACACACACATATATACACATATATCTACACAAATACATGTATATACATACATATATATATATATACACTTATATGTATGAATATATATATATATATGTGTGTGTGTGTGTGTGTTCATATATCACTGGCGCCCGGCTAACCGAAAAGTACCTTTTTTTATTCAAATGCAAACTATATTAATGGCAATATACTTCTATTTACTTCTACATATATGAAATTTCGTTCCGGCTGCTTATAACTCGAGTTCTGCTGAATGCATTTTCGTAGAACTTAAACTAAGATAATTTTTAAGGGAAGGTTTTATTGTATAACATATCGTTCTACGTAGCTTAGTTATATAATTATTATGGGAAGTTCTATAATCAGATCAATCCGATTATGAAAGATTAGCCTTTTTAAAAGATTTTGCCGAATGTATTTCGATGGAACCTATACTGTTAAATAATTTTTTAGGGAAAGTTTTATTATATAACATATCATTCTACGTTGCTTAGTTCTAGAATTATAGGGGGAAATTCGAAAATCGGGTGACCATTTTTTTTTCAAATATTAGCCTTTTCAATATTTGATTCCGATTATGAAATATTAGCCTTCTAAAAAAGTTCTACTGAACGGATTTTGATGAGAATTGTATTGTTAGTTAGATGCTATTTCAGAAATGGTTTTAATGTACTATATATTGTCCTACGTTGCTTACTCCAACAGTTATGTGTGAAGGTTATATAGTCAAGTGAACCCGATTCCGAAATATTAGCCTTTTTGATAGTTTTTACTGGGCGTATTTTTTGCGAATTGCATTGTTAAGTAGATAATTTGTAAGGATTGTTTTAGTATATTTTATATCGTTTTGTTGTTTTAGAATTATGTGGAAAAGTTCAATAATCAGATTATCAAAGATTAGCCTTTATAAAAACTGCTTCTGAATGGATTTTGTTAGTTAATTTGTTTGCATTGTTATTTCGATAATTTTTAGTGATGGTTTTAGTATATTGCATATAGTTTTATCATTCTTTAGCAAACCCTAACTGTAAATGACCAAATAAAAGAGTTGGTCCTTAACAGCTAAAATTTTGACTGCACATTAGAAAATATAATAGCGCAATCGCGTCATTTTTCAGTAATGTGGAAGGATATTCCACGTAAATATACAGATTGCTTTCAAATACATGGTCAAATTAAACGATATATTTCGTTTAATTCAGGGTTCATTTGTAGAAACCGACCAGCGCAGCGGGCGTAGCTTGCTAGTTTTCCTATAAATTAATGAAATGCAGTTGTTAAATTATTTTTGTTTTAGAAGTGAAGTTTCCATTTAAATTTATTGTAACAGTACAATGTTTAATTGAATAAAATAAGGTAAATCTAAGAAATTGCTAAGAAATTCCAAACATGCACAGGGCAACGCAAAAAAATAAAATAATAATAAACAAAAAATAAAAAATAGATAAATAAATAAATAAATAAATAAAAATCAGCTTTCAGAAATTCTAAAAATTGTTCCGCTATTCATATTATGTATCTTCGGGGTCCATCCTCCCACTTTCAGCCCTCCCACCCAAAGGGGGCACTTTTCTAAATTTTGCCGACACCTCTCATGTGATATATCGTTGGAAAAGTCTGTGAACGCTTAATCATAATATGCAGGGGGGGGGGTATTTTCTAAATTTTGCACATACCCCTCATGTGATACATCGTTGGAAAGGTCTGTGACCGCTTAATCCTATTATGCATCTCCGCTGTTCATCCCCCCTTTTGCCCCCCCCAAGCGCGATTAGCTTTCACCACCAGGGGACGCTTTCCTATATCTGTTCCTACGAGTCGGATCACGACGGGGTATGGTTCATTCGACTCGACATCAATAGAGATTTTAGTTCGTTTTTTCACCACCAGGGGACACATTTCTATCTCTGGTTCTATGGGCTAGATCACGACGGGGTATAACTCATTCGACTCGACATCTATAGCCTTAACGATTTCAGTGCCCGAGGTTCATACAGAACAGATTGCGCTACCTGGTGGTGGAAGATGGAACTTGAGCGTGCGCAGCACGACTGCTATACGGTGCCGAAGGCAGTGGGGACCCGTGTCGGAAGTTAGTTTGGTTAGAGTTTTATACTATTCGATGTGCAAATTAAGGGATTATCCGGTGCCGAAGACAGCGGAGAACCAGGTCGGAGGTTCGTTCGGTTCGAGGTTTATCTTATTCGAGGTTTTACAAGATTCGAGGCCCCGATATAAATTAGGGGTCCGCTAGCGGGCGAAGCCAGCTAGTGCTACTAATAAAAGAGCGTGATATCACGTTTGATTTCAAATGCAGCGCTGACACGCTATGTACGTATTGCATTTTTATTCATTTCATCGATAAGTCAGTGATATTTTTTAACGGGGGATAACAAGTATTATAACAAACCACATTTAGTATGTTGTTATTAGTTTAATTTAAAAATCTACTGGTATTTCTAGTTAACCTTTTAAACAATGACTGAAAGTAAAATGTAATTTTAAATTATTTCTCATGTTTAGATTATTTAAATTATGTTTATTCTGTTTTAAAAAAAAGAAATGATATCTACAAAAACAACTTTTCAAAAGTAAAAAAAAAATCCAAGCGTAAAAAAAAAAAAAAAGTTGTGGCTAAAAAATGGTGTGATATCAATTTTCCAAGCTATTATATTACTTTTTTAACTTTTTTCCATTAAATAAGTTATCATATACATAAGTCGAGTACCTACGTATATGTTAATAGAAATCGTTTTCTCCTGTACTAAATACATCCTAACGAGTTTCTGAAAATTCAATTTTTTTCAAATTATGCATGATGGGCTTGGCGGCCATCTTTTCATATTTCTAAGCACCCAAATTTCTAAAGTAAAAGCGTAATATGTTTGCAATGTAATATGTTTATAACAATTTCGAACTTCAGATTTTAACTACGGACAGATAAATTAGATAAGACTGATATTTTGAGAAATTGATTTTTACTAGTTTGAAATTATTAATTACTGTAAAAAATAAATCATAAGATGAATCTTTAAGATAAGTCATCATTATCTTAAGACACAATTTTCCGATCATACAAATCTATAAATGAAACGCTTAAAATATTTGCTTAAATAACAATTTTGAACTTCGGATTTTAACTACGGATTTGGATGCTTAGAATTTTGTGAATAATATGCAAAGATGGTCGCCAAGCCCATCATGCATAATTTGAAAAAAATTGAATTTTCAGAAACTCGTTAGGATGTATTTAGTACAGGAGAAAACGATTTCTATTAACATATACGTTGGCACTCGACTTATATATATGATAACTTATTTAATGGAAAAAAGTTAAAAAAGTAATATAATAGCTTGGACATTTGATATCACACCATTTTTTAGCCACAACTTTTTTTTTTTTTTTACGCTTGGCTTTTTTTTACTTTTGAAAAGTTGTTTTTGTAGATATAAATAATACACAAAATTAAGACCTGAGAATCTATAATGCGAAATATTAAAAACAATACAGTTCTTATGTAACTGGAAATGCGACAGTTTTCTGCTATTATTAGAAGCAGTAGCATATTTTGTTTTTAATTTACGGAAATAATTTATTTACAAGGTAGAATATTCTACTACGTAGATATATTGAATTTTTTGTTTTCATTTATAAAATATTTCAATACACAGCTTGTTAAATGCATTGGAAAAGTGTATAATAAATGAGGGCATATGTATTACAGTTGGTTTGTGAAATAACATTCTTCAATTAAAGACATCTCGTACACTTTATCATGAAAATACCTTATCGTAAAATTGTAAGCAATTTTCTGTAAGCAATAAAATTTAAAAGTATATTTTTATATATGAAATAAATTAATTAAAATAACAGTTAAAACACAATTTATGTCCCATAATTTCCCTTTGTAAAAAGTACAAAGAAATAGATAAAAAAACTAGATTAAGATTCTGCCTTTTCAAATGTATATATATATATATATATAAGTGTTTGTGTGTTTCAATGACATTATCGTTCAAAAATACACTTTTCAAATTTAATTCTTCATAATAGTTTATTATAATAAATAACAGATTTTATACTTTATTCAAAGCACAGTCTTACACTGATCGATTCCTTGTTATGTGAAAATTCGTTAACATTTGAAACGAAATCTATTCAATTTCTTTCAAAGGAAACTAAAACATATAGGAGATAAAGTTTTTGTATAATAGCGGAATGGAGTATCTATAAAACACAAATGTAATAAAACATCAAATAAAGATACATGATTCTTTGAATTGATAGAAATGTTGATATCCCGCTCTCACAAACGCTCAAATTGTTTGTGATCTATGAATTTTTTTATTGTGAGGTATGGTCATATTTAATATTTCTATTAGGAATAAAGTTTTTTTCTTTAAAACATTCTGCAAATTCTTGCATATTAATGTAATAAAAAATCGCATTTATATAAAAATATCTTTTTGCGTTTTATCAAAAGATATAAAATCACATTTCTTTCTCATATGAATTTTATAAAAATGACTTTTTATTTAAATAATAAAGAAAAACATTTTACAAGTAAATTCAGTTTCAAAACATTTAAATCTAAAACCATTTCGTTTACCTTAAATCCCCTTTATGAAATTCGCTTAGAATTATATGAATCTATCTTACTTGAAATTTACTGTATACAATATAAGTCACACTTAAAATCTGCGGAAAACATTCCCGTCATCCAACTGTTTATATCGATAATGGTTACTTGATCATCCATAATTTGAAACATCCTCATTGGTCAGACTAGACATAAATTTACTGTTATGTAACCGTTTTCTATGAAAATGGTTCAATGACTGGACAGTTTACTGCATATTTTTAACAGTGCATGAATATTTATGTCTCAAATAAAAGAAGTGTTCAAAAAATCAGTTTTCTAAGTTGAATGCTGATAAATAGCTTATTTAGAGTTTTTAAAAAAAATATGTATCACATGCGCTTTACAACAGCGCTCTTAGAAAGTTTCTTTTATGTGAAAATTTGTTTATATGTAACACGATATATAATCACTTTCATTTACTGCAAACTAAAGCGCGCTAAGGATATCAGTTTGATTTAAATATATTATAAAGAAAATAAAATAAGTAAATAACTTTACATGAATTCGTTTGCAATGAGGGAAAATAAAGTTCTCTGCACTTCAAGACATTAAATCTTTTGTGATTTAAGAAAATTTTAATTGTTATGTACATTTATTTAAATATTTATGGGAGTCTGGGTTACGGATTCCCACGGTACGCACTTAGCAGCAGACTTATTGAGCACTCTAGCTCTGGCGTATATCTCTTTGTACCAAAAAGGAGCAGAGTCATCGATTATTTCGTTTTTCGTTTTTTCTTTTTTTTATTCGTTTTTTAAAATGCCCTAGAATTCCTCTTTATACCGTGCTTACAATGTTCCGCTGCTGAAAAAAGGAAAACCTATCAAGGAATGCTATGCATTTTTCGAAATGTGGACGTGGTCACCCACATGTCGAATGGCCGAGTGTGAGTCTGGGTTATGGATTCTCACGGTAGGAATTTAGCAACATACTTAGTCAGCACTCTATCTCTGACGTATATCTCTTTGTAACAAAATGGAGAAGAGTCATCGATTATTTCTTTATGTCAAAATAGCGCGTAGTCAGCGTTAGTTCTTTATGTGAAATGGATGTGATTCGGCGTATGTGAGAAAGAACGTATAATTCTAATGTACAAAGACCTCACTTCTGAGCTAGATTCCACACAGGACGCAGCTCAAAGATGATGTCTAGCTATGAGCCTAAATAATGTAGTAATTTTAACTTGCTATAATGTTGTACATAGTCATATTTAGTCTACATCTATTAAATATTTATGTAAATTATGAAAAGGAGTACTTGTTATTTTAATCAAGAACACAAGTCAGCAGAGCATTGCCAACTTACATTTATACTGAGTGGTATTAAATTTTCCTTAAAGTATTATCCATAATTTTGCACTTCCATGCTTAAAACATCCTCATTAACATACATAGAAAAATCCCGTATAACATTTTTGTCGTTTTGTATCAAGAGATTCTAAAAGAATATTTATTATTCAGGTTGCTTTTATAAAGAAATATTTTATTTTTAATAAAGAAAGAAAAGCTACTGATACATATGTATTTCAGGATTTTCAATTCATGACGAAAAGTACATTTCATTGGCTATTACTGCATCTTACTTAAAGATGCGTTAAGGAATATTTGCAAAGTATTTCTAGAAAAAAAATTGCTTCAGAAATTACTTTATGCTAATATAATCCTATTGAAAATTTTTCTTCATCACTGTAAGAATTTAGTTAATTTACTTTCATAGAGTAAATAGTAGGTTAAACATATGAATTAGATATTTTTGAAAATACTTTTCTTAATTAGTTATGGAATGGTATAGAACTTATTAAAATATTTCAGTTCTCTTAATTTATAAATAGAGTTGAAAGAAAATCCATAAAATGCGACAACACGATTCACTTATTTTTAAACAAAATATCTTGATTCACAATATTTTCACAAAAATTGCACTTTCCTTCTTAGAAATGGGCAGTAATGAGCATTAAAGTAGAAAATCTTCATTACGAAACATTTTTTAATCCATTTAACGAAAAGAAAAAAAATTCATATGCACGCAGTTTTCATAAAATGCACTGCGTAACTTCAACTTTGCAAAATGCCATTTTCTATAAGTAGCACATTTTATGCTGTTTTTGAATGACATCATTGCTCTAGGAACGTCTTTTTTCTCTAAAACTTGTTTATAAGCTATACGATGTAAATTAAATTTCATTGCGAGAAAATAAAATGCGAAAAGAATCTAAACACGGTAACATAATGTAGCACCTGAGAATATACGAAGAGAATTCTGAAAATATAAAGAAAGATGGCACCTTTGAGCACGGGAAATATATTGTTGACTGCTTTTCTGATCTTGCAAGCATTAAATGAAGGATTAATTGTATTTTAATCTTTTAAATGTCTTTATTCTACATAAAATATCTTTTTTTAGAAGTTTTAATAGAAGAGTTTCAAGAGCACTTTTAATAAATGACGAAAAACATTTTTTTCTATTTTATATGCAATGATTTAATAAGATTTTGTATTCTTAACCATTAAATTAAAAACAACATTTTTTGTCTAAGTATTGAAATGGTACACAACAATTCCCGCACAATACTTGTTACTCAAATTTCTTCTTTTAAAATTATTGTCTATCTAAGTTTTGTTCTTTTAATCATAGGTTGAGGGAGATTTTTTTTAAAAATACAAATGAACTAACATCACGAATCAATTAATTTCTCGATTTATACCATTCATTGCAAAATAATATTCGTAATATAGATATACTGTACTTTTTTTTTAAATATATTCAAACGATGCGCATTCTTTTAAATTAATTCATAGAAATTAGAATAAGATTTACATTTATTGATTAAATTTTTAAAATATAAAATCACTTATGAAATATTTTTGTCGAAATTCTAGTTTACTTCTTAGTCAAAGAAAATAATGTATATTAAATTAAACCTAAGTAAACCTAAAGTAAACCTAAAGTAAACCTAAGTAAAGTATCTCTATCACTCAAGTCACATCGAAAAAAAAATTTGTGTCCATGAAAAACACATTCTGAAAACAAAAATTTGTTAAGAAATTTTACACAGTTTTTCACAGTTGTTACTTTCCTCCTTTGAGAAGGTCTGTTTTTCTTAAAAATAATTGTTTCTGCGGCTCATAATAGGAATTAAATTTCTTTCACAGTAAACTGCGTCACATATAGAACATATTTTAGTTGATAATGTACTGTATTGTGTATAAGCATCTATAAACATATTATTTAATTGTATAAATGTACATATGAAAAATAATATAAAAAACGCAACTTTGAATTCATGGAAAATGCAATTTTCTTCTTTTTAAACCATTCAAATCTTATATGATTTAAGATTTTTTTTTTTTTTTTTTTTTTTTTTTTTTGTGATTTATGATCATTTTAAATATTTCTACTGAGTACTAAAATATTTTCCAGAATTATATAAAATAAGATTTTAGACTACAAATTAACGAAAACTAGTCAATAAATGTCTTTTGTTGATTTATAGTACGGGATTTCAAATCAATATTTATTTCGGAAAAATACAACTACTTAGCTATTGTGAAAAATAAATGTATTTAGCGAATCGTATATTTATCGATTTTGGCGTCATGTTTTAAAATATATTAAATATTATTGTATTTTTTTACCGATTCTTTAGTGGAAATCTGAAAAAACTGAAAATGTGTACCTTTGGAAACTTAGCTTATATTAAAAGATTTATCAACAAAAATCCTCCTCTGCTCTGAAAGAATTTATTTCATTTCCTATCATATAATAAAAAAATAATTTTGACACAGAAAAAGTGCTTAAATTTTTTTTGACACTTTCCAAAATAGTTGAGCAATGTTTATTACTTCTGTTTGTCTGTCTGTCTGGTCGCATTCCAACTCTTGTAAATACATGTGGTATGCCATGTATTTATTATATGATATTAAGAATTACTGTGGAATATTTGGTATTGAAAACGAAGTCCAGAATTTTAATATTCTATTATCATTACTAATAGCATTTATATTTCGTTTACAGGGACACACAAAAGACTTCCGTTACATTATGGTCTAAGGGGACAAATCGTTTCAGATGCATTTTAATGATGTTACAATGTTTCAAGCATACCGAAATTGATGTGCATCATTTAGTCGGATTAAAACATGCTCTCTCAGAAGTACAGAATAAGTATAATTTATATTCGTTTACATGGACACACAAACAAATTCCATTACAGTATAATCTGTAGGGAAATATTGTTTGCAGTGCAGTTTAATAGTGTTATGGCACTTCAAACATATATGAATTAAAACAAATCATTGAGGTGCACTGCAACATCTGTTCTATAGATTATGGAGTGTGCAGCATTTAACGATCATTTACAAATATGCACCACGTAATTCGGTTACATAATTGATTATGACCAATAATTGATAGAATTGCGCGCTTTCTGTTGTCGTGTGTATTTTTTAACTTATCTAGTTTTTAGTGTATATCATTTTTAATTGTTGACTGATTCTAATTATATAGGCAATCATTTTAGTTCAATATTTCGAAATCAGTTTCCTATTGCAATACAGTAATATAATCAAAGGTTAATAAATCACTCACATCTGTTATTTTTAAAGTCTATCCTAAATAATAAAGGGGTTATATTTTGTAAGTTTCTTAATTGATAAGTAGGCAATCTGGAATACACTTGGCGTTACATCGTTCAAAAAATTAATATGTATTTATATCAAACGTACAAAATTATGTTTTGGCGCATTGGCCGATTCGCAAGTAAAATTGTGGAAAACACAAACTGAGCTAATTACTCAGAGATCGTATCTGACCATTGAACAAGAAGGTTACTTTTTAATGCATTAAGTATAAAGACCACCTCTCCTCTAAAACATTTTCATGTCTTATTATGGCCAATAAATGGTAACTTGCAAGTACATGCTCGCGTTTTTATTCATTCTCATTGCTTCTACTTTATTTAACAAGTGATTACGAACTTGTTGGTTATGTGAACACAATACTACAAAAAAATATGTATCAAATTATCCGGTCGTGGAGCATTTACCAAGATCCTGTTTTATACAATCGTCCTAAGCTTATTTGGATGCATGTCCTGATTTATTACCAAGAGCAAAAACAACATCATACAAGTGGTGTATCGGAGATCTGTAGATTATATACAGGGTTACGAGAAAGAAATCACACACATCACCGGGTATGGACAGCAATTTTTGGATATGGATTTTTACTGAGTTATGTGGTTTCAAAACTGCCTATTTAGACTTCTCAATTTTTGTGTAAAAAAATTCAATTTCCTAATAATATTATATTAGTGTGTGAAAGTGTTTCATAATCTATGCCTGATGCATTGTTTTTCGTTCTTGTTCTTACTTGTAAATGATATAGAAATTTATATAATATCACAGTTTTTTTTAATAGAGCACACATGTGAGCAGTATAAAACAAAATTTATAAATTGTCTTATTTTCAAACATAAAGACATCATTTAAATTATTTTATTAAAATTAAAGTTACTTTCTTAGTAAAAGAAGATATTAAAACATAAACTCTCCATTACAGAAGATCCCCTAATATATTTCACGGAACGAAAAAGGATTTCTGACACTATGAAAGGAACTTAATAAAATGTACTTTCTAAATTGAATTCTACTGAATTTCATTTCCATAAATAAGAAATTTCACGCTGTTTTAGAAAGATAATATTACTTCGAAAATGTTTCTATAATCTGGAAACTTGTTTATAGGTGACAAGATAAAGTTCAATTTAATTCACTAAAAATGGAACAACAACAACATAAAAAAAGCTATTGTAAAACCTTGATGCTTTGCAAAATATATAAAAAGAATGTTTAAAATGTGAAGGTAATCTGGTTTTTCTGCTGGAAAAACGGTTCGTTCTTATAAGTGCTAAAATTTTTATTTGCAATTTACAAAATTTACAAACTGCTTATTTTGTATTAATTGTTTTCTTGAAGTTTTAAGTAATATTTTGCACACTGAAGAAATTATAAAAAATGATATTCATTTTTCCGTTTTAGGTCTTATGTTATTTAATTTTCTTTTGTGATTAGGAATTTTAAAAAAAAAGAAGATTTTAAACATTTTAAAAATACTTTCAAAAGAACCTCAAAAGAAAAAAACGGAACCCATATAGGTGCGTTTTTTCCCGCGTGGCTGTCAAGACAGTTTTTTCCCAGGAGCGACTGAGAGTATCAAGTTGAAATGGATATCAAATAATAAGTTCACCCATTGTCGAATCCAGAGTCCCAGCGTGTGGTAAACATTTCAAGCTTCTAACATAAATAAAAAGTTATGGCCTTAAAACTAAGTTTGTGGAAATACCGATTATGACAAATTCACATAATAAATCAACATAGAATTATAAATTAATAATTTTCTTTTCCCCTTTACATGTGATATAAGGCTTCCACCTTGTCAAATTTCAAGGTTCTATGTACGTACCTTATATGTTTTAGGAGTAAAATAATTCCCGTTGACCTAGAGTTTAGAATGTTTACACAAAGGAATGTCTTATCATCGTATAGCTAAAGGGTAAAAAATCCTTTTAATTTCGAATATTTAAGCATCAATACTCAATGAGGTGGACGAAATGAATTACTTTTGCACATATGAACATCACAAAACAAGTACGTACAACACATGACACATAACAGAACTATGACTACATTCTATGGGTACTGCATTGAAAAACAAAATCTGAACGATCGATGACAGAAAAAGATGAACATAAATTATCTTTGTGGTGCTGCCAGCTAGAATTTATTATTTGATGTAAAACACCACAAATCTGAAAATCAATTATTTATAAATCTATATCGATTTATTACGTGAGAAACTCGTCAATGTTTTTATGAGTTTTATTGAACGTGTTTTCTTGTAAATTTTCTTTCATTGTTACAATCATTGTTCCAACCCCCATACATTTAAAACTTCATAGTCATATCCAACAGTTCGAATTCTTGCACAGCTTGACATTACTTGGAGATATTTCGCTAAATTTGGCGACAAAATAGACAGTGATATATTTAGCCGACTTGGCGATAGTTGACAATTTTTTTTTAAATTGCCATTGAAATTCCATATTGACAAAAAAGCGGAATCTTCTATATTCGAGTCCCATGCACTTTAGCTTCACGTGTTTGAGTAAAATTAGCTAAATTCTTATAAACAAGGAATGGGAAAGCTGCATGAAGGTCTATTTATAATTCTTAGCCTATCAGGAATTATAGCCTATGAGTGAAATGTCGATTGCAAAATCCATCTTTACATACATAAACCAAGCTAAGTTAAGTTAAAGAGTGCAATTAAATAAATCGCAGTTTTACAATGTTGCAATTACAAGAGACATCGACATATAAGTAGGTAGTTCTTTATATATATATGTGCAATGTGGAATACTCAGAGTGTGCAAGTCCTACCCAAGCTTTTTGTTTAATTAAACAAACAGTTTAAAATAATTTTATTTTAAAATAAGCATGAATCCATTAAGCCATATATTAAAATCGATGAATCATATTATTAATAAACATTTTCAAGTAGTTAAAAAGATTAAAATGTAAAAAATATAAAAGTAAAAATACATAAACGGAACATTGTTCAAAAGAGACAAACATACTGACATAGACATGAAGGTCTAAAATTATATTATACTCACTAAAACCAGCTAAAAGAAAGTGCAGTTTCTTTCTTTTAAAAATGGTAAAACATTAAAGCAGACAATTTTTATTACAAAATAATCTTTTACTAGATTTCACGGAAATAAAATGCATTTGTGACACAATGGAAGGAGTTTTATAAAAGTTACATCCTAAGTTGATCTCTTCAGACTATATTTTCCATAAATAAAACGTTTCATGCTGTTTATGAAAGACATTCTTTCTCCCAGAATGTTTTTATTAGTTAGAAACTTCTTCATATGTAATACGATATAAATTAAATTCCATTCACTAAAACGAATATACAATAAATGTTCCGCGTATCGCAAAACAATAACGCATCTGAGAAGCTGTAAACTATTAAAATATAAAGAAACATTTTCTATGTAAATTCGAAAGAAAAATAGTGCTCTTAAACTTTTTAATATATTTATTCGCTCTCAAATTCTTCTTGAATATTGTTAACAATATTTCACACTTCTAATAAAAAAAGGTTCCTATTTGAGTTTTATGTATAATCATATATTAAACGTTTTAACAATTTCTTTAAATATAACTTATAGAACACTATTAAAATATTATAGGTCAATAACATTTCTGCTTCCTTTTTGCCTATTTTCCATTTTTTTTATGTAACATAAATCAACACAAAACTGTTTAATGCAAATACTTCATTCATTTGATGTATTTGTTGCAATCAGAGCGCCGTTTTAAAGATAACTTCAAATATTTTTATAGAAGACTCAAAAGATAAAAATGAGGAGAATTCTTAATTAAAGCTAACAACCTGAAACGAACGTGAAAGAGGGAGTCAAAGACACTCACAAATGCATGAAACATTTAAATGTTAACTTTAATGTTATAGTTTATGTATGTTATACTTTAAAGTATACTTTAAATGTTATACTTTAAAGTATACTTTAAATGTTATACTTTAAAGTATAGAAAAATCTTTAAAAACATTTCGTCAAAAGTTTCTTTCTTTAAAAATTAGCAACATATTAAATTGTATAATTTGCATTGCAAAATATTTTTAATGTGCCAGGAAATTAATTTCTGAACTGATTAACTTCTCAAATAAAAATATATATTTCTGACACAATGACAAGAGCTTCAGAAATATTATTTCGTAAATTGAATTTTGAAAAACACAATTTCCATAATTAAAGCAGTTCATACAGCATTTTAAGGACATCCTTGATCTGAAAATGTTTTTTTTTCTTCTCTGGAAACTTTTTCAGAAGTACTGCCTTATAAATTAAATGTCAATCACTAACACTAAAATATAATAAGAAAATCTAAGTACCGTAACACAATGACGCGCTTTCTGAAGATATAAACTGGATTACTAAAATATATAGAGAAATGTTTTAGCGAAGTCGAAAGAAAAATATTTACCTCTTACATAGTCAAACGCATTTGTGTTTTTAAAATGTTTAATATGTGCATTACCTTTTAATTTTTTCTCTTGAAAAAAAGTTAACCAATGTTTCGAAAATCTTTACAAATGAATTGCATATCGGGAGTAATATTTATATTTTGTAAAACCGAATACGCCATTTTAAAATAAAATGTATGCTCTTTAAGTGGGTGCTGTATGTTCTTCCGTATTTCGACATTGCGCATTCTGAAGTGAAAGATTTTTCTTGTTTCACATCGGGTCCCTTAATGTTAGGGAAATATAGTTCTTATTGTCTAAACTCTTAGAAATTGTTATGAATCATAAATATAAGGGTTTAGAAGCAGGCATAAAAATATACGTACAAAAATATTGAAATATTGATTGATATTTAGTGGCAAAAACGCTTGTAAGAAGACAATTTTTTTATTAAAACGGGTTAATTAATAGTTACAAAAATAATTATTGTCCAATCTCTTTAAAATTGTTATCAGTCATAAATTTACAAGGTGTAAAAATTTGTGAAAAAATATTAATAATTAGTTGTAAATGGCTTTTCACTTATTTTTTTGACGTCAGGGCATTTAATATTAAGAACGAAATAATTCTTATCATCCGAATAAGTTTAAAATATAATGTTTGAGAAATATGTGTATAATTTTCGTACACTAATATGGATATTTAATTGTAAACCTTGTGAGCCAAAGCACACCCGCCATTCACGTTCTGAGCAAAAATTTAGCCTATATATATATATATATATATATATATACAGGGTGTCCATAATTAAACAACTCTACTTTAAAATTGTCTATGTATGAAACTATTGGTCAAAAAATTGTGAAATTTTGTGAAGGACATAATGAAAGAATGGGAATTTGTATAAGCAAAGAAAAAAATTAGTTCAAATTTTCGCCACCAGATGGCATTTTTAATGAATTACACATTTAGCATACATTTACAATAGTTTACATATTTTATTGTAACAAAACATGTTCCACATGACGGCCATCATTTTCAGCTACCATCTGGAAACGTTAGGTAGCATGTTCCATAGTTGACCGCAGTGTATTCTAGGAAATGCCAAAAACATGTTGCGAAAAATGTTTTGTTCAACATGTTTTGTTGTAATAAATTTGTAGCCTATCCTAAATGTATGCTAAATGTGTAATTCATTAAAAAACGCTCTCTGGTGGAAAATTGTTGAACTAATTTTTTTTTCGCTTAAACAAATTCCAGTTCCTTCATTATGTCCTTCACAAAATTTCACAACTTTCTGACCAACAGTCTCGTCTGTAGACAACTTTAAAGTAGGATCGTTTAATAATGGCCACCCTGTATGCTAAATACATGTAATCGCCCTAATATTTCGAGATTTGCATACCTGATGTAAATCAAATGTAGAAAAAAAACGTGTATAACGAATGTGCTAAAAGACCGACATTTAGTTACTTTTAGCGTAGAAATAAAGAGTGTCTCTAGAAGGCAGGAAGTGACTTCCACTTGAAAATTTTATTTAAAATGTCAATATTCGAAAAAACAAAACAGTTTTTTTTCTTTATCTTACATGCTCTAACACATTTTGCTAATTCAATATTTTATTTATGCTTTAATATGTCTTAGTTTTTTTTTTCATGAAAATTTTAAATAATATAGGACAATATTTTAATCTTCTAATTAAAAAAGATAATATATATGTTTGTGTTGTATGCATAATGATAGAGTAAATATCCGTAACATAACAATTACTTTTAAAATAACTTTTCTAACATTCTTAATACAGTAACGACCAATAGTTTTTACTTATTTGTTATCGTGCACTTTTCAGTTTTATTTTATTAAAGAAAATCAGAACCACTGCGCATTTCTCGTGTTAACCGAGGGGAGAGGGGGGGGGCGACTGGCCTGCCGAGTAAAATAAATAAAAATGCAACAATACGATGATCTCAATAACAAAGCTCCATGCATTCGCTCCCATAAATCGATCGTTACAAAAAAATTAAAAAATATGACGATATTTTGACACAATCATAGTAAAATCTCTGAGCTTTATAAATAAGAATACTGGGGTTTTCGTTGCATGTAACAAATAAAATATACGATTTCCCTGACAATATGGTGGAATAATTCAAAAGTCTCAAGGAAATCGAGTAGCATTTAGTTAAGTTGTATTTGCTATGGAATTATTTCTAAATAGAAACTTACATTTTCTTTCATAAAAACTAAATCTACCATGATTACATGAAAATCACGTCCTTTTCTAGACATTATCAGCCATAATGTCAGTCATGAAGTTTTGTTTGAGATAAGAAAGAACTGACTCTAAACAAAAAGAAAAAAAAAAGAAAAGAAAAGAAAAGGTTGCTATGTTTCATTTCCTATTTACTATCAATCGTATAAAATGGCACCATTGAATCTATAATATTAAAACACAGGTATAAAGTATAGCTATAAGATATTGCTGTAGAATACAAACGAAACAGGAAATAGAAACTTAATGACTGTTTGTTTAGAGTCAGTTTGACGTCACACCTAAGACGTCTCATAGAAATTGGCGACATACTTAGAAAATTATATATATATATTTTTTTTTTTATTTGAAATGTCTGTAATGCAGTAGTAATATAGTAATTTGTAATGTAGTTTTAACTCTAAATACATTTAAATGAATGTACTAAGTCATTTAAACACATTTATAGTAAACGTTTTAAATTTTATATACAAATAAATGCGAAATGGGGACAAAATTGGACGCGAAAATATAGGGAATGAGTCTGAAAATATATTGCCTTCTAAAAATACTGTCCAAACACAAATTGTTTTTGTGCCAGGGGACAGAAACATGCATTTGAAAAATTAAAAAAAGACTATTTGCATAAAGATAAATTATGGCGAGTGGTGAAAAAAGAATTAAATAGAAGTCTGAGAAATTTTTAAGCAACTAATATCGCTATTGCTATAAAACGTATGCATATCAAATCTCGTGCAAATCCGTCAAAAAGTCTCGAGTTGTCTAAGGTACATACACTTTAACACTGATTTTTATACAGAGAGATAGTTCATATAAAAATATTTTTATTGAAAAAAAATACCTTTCGAGCAATTTATTGCAATCAGTTACTCGTAAATGACACATTCAATATTTGAAGGAGATACAAAAGATTAAAATTTAGTACATTTCTTAAAACTCAAAAACCAACTTCACAAAATTAGATAAAGACATTGATATATGTAACATTTTACAATATGTAATTTTCTTTAGAAACCATTCTTCTTTTAAAAATTGGAATATTTAAAAGTAGACATTTTCGATTAGAAAATATCCTTTAACACTTTTCACGGAATTGAATATATTTCTGACTGTGTGAAATGAGCTTTCATAAAATGTACATTATAAATTTAATTCTGCATTTTCTTTCTATTTGCCATAAATAGCAAATATTTTGTTGTGTTTAAATGAAAATTTTGCTCTTGGATTGCTTATTTTTTCTGAAAACGTGTTTATAAGTTTCACGATATAAATTTAAATTCAGTCACAAGAAAAAAAATGTAAGTATCGTAACACAATAAAGCATCAAAGAAGCTTTAACCAGGATTTGTTTTATTGTAAATGGAAGTGCTGGCGTTGAATATGAAAAGAAAAAAACTCTCTATCGGATCTTAAAAGCAATAAATTTTTGCTTCTTATACAGTTTTAAATATATATATACATATTTTATTCTGTCATTCTTTACTTGAAGGTTTTAAGTGTATTTTTGAATTTCTAATTCAAGAAAAAATATTAATGTTTTGCATTTTATGAACATGATTTATACAATAGTAAAAATAATCAATAACCATTTTATTTATAGTGTGTATCACGTTATTGGATGTACATTTTAATTAAATTTTACCTTACAGTTCAAAATAAAAATTATTTAATCGATATCACAATCAATTATTTTTTATGTAATAACTACAAAATATGCTTTTTTATTTAAAAAAAAATCCATTTAATGCAATTCATGAGCCATATAAAAGGTTTCCTAATTTTTCTAAATATACATTTACAAGATGAAAACGTGGGAAATTTTTTATGAAATCTAAAAGCTAAAATTCGTTTCATAAATAGAGATAAAAAATTATCATAAGAATTAAAATTTTAAAATAAATAAAAAAATTTGAAAATAGTTATTACAATTTTCAGTTTTAATCTTTAAAAAATTAAACATATTAAGAAAAATATAAATAAACTAATATCATTTCATATCACTTAACCCACAGGAGTAAACTGATTTCTTTTGAATCAATGCGCATTTTAAAATATTTCTTTTTTTAAGTTAACAGATTTTATGCTATAACAGACACCTCTGCTCTTAAAATGTTCGTTTAGCTTGAATTCATTGCTTTTGATTTTATGCCTGACAAAATGTAACTTTGATTATTTTAGTCACTGAAAACTAGAACATTAAAAGAAAATAGACTTGATGATGATGAAGTATCCAATGTCAATGTGGTTTGTCCTATATAGGACAGACTAAACGACAACTCCGTTTCAGACTCAATGAACACAGAAATTACATTAAGAAAAAAGAATTACAAAAGTCCTCTATTGCCTGTCACTGTTGGAGTGAGGGACATAATTTTAACTTCGACTCAGCCACTATTATTAAGAAATGTAACACTCCATTAGATTTAGACTTCTTTGAGGCAATTTATATTCATAAATTTGGTAACTCCCTGGTTAATGATTTTTCAAGTGTACCGTACATCTCACCTTTCTGGGTTGAGTTACTTTGTCATAGTGAATCCTCTACAACCAACCAACCGACTTAATCAGATTGGAGGAGTTTCTCGGTGTGTTGTTGTTTTTCATTTGGGGTTTTTAGATTCATTTTCATGTCTTTGGGGGGATACAATAGGGTTTAAGTTTATTTACACTGAGGAAGTGAGTCCAGGATACTCATGAAACGTGCGTCTGTTTATTACACGATGTTATTGTGTGTCAAACGTTGGTATTTTTAGTATAAAATAGACTTGTTCTGATAAAGAAAAAACGAATATTATATATATATATATATATATATATATAAAGAATTGTGATCACTGAAAAAAGAATTGTCATTCTGTTTAGAGAAAACATAGTATTATACTCTTGCATGCATGAAATTGTTTATGATCTTCCAAATTACAAATATATTTACTGCGTATCCTTTTTAAAAGTATTGTTATATGCTTTTTCTTTGGAAGTATAAAACAGTTACATGAAATATTTTCGAGTTTTATAAAAATGGATGATATATTTATTTTTGTACATTTTTATAAAAATTACTTATTTTTAATATTGAAAAGTAACTGATAAATAATGAACTTATTCATTGCAAATTAAATTCACGAAAAGCGTAGAAATATTAGCATATGTTTGAAATAATATCGTATTAACTGAAAAAGCAAAGAATCTATTTTGATAACAAATTTAAATACCACTCTTTTTATTCAATAACTTAATTCAATATCGTTATTTTATTTTAATAATACATT
The DNA here is from genome assembly GCA_963931845.1 of Maratus michaelseni. NCBI lineage: Eukaryota > Metazoa > Arthropoda > Arachnida > Araneae > Salticidae > Maratus > Maratus michaelseni. The sequence goes on from OZ007588.1 coordinate 417,421,291, forward strand.
CTTGCTTGTCGCTAGATATCATAAAAAGAAAATGAAAAGAAAATGATTTAGAAATCCTAGATGAAGAAAGAAGAGCATAATTTCACAGCAGTTTCTGTATACAGTTGCGTAAATTTGATTTTGGTCTCAGTTTTTAATTCTCTATTTTTATAAGAATGAAAATTTCTATTAAAAAAAGAATGATGATTCTTTTCGATATCTTGTGCGAGATGATTAAAATGTGTCCGATAAGACGTGTAATTCGTATTCTACTGCAAAAAATCCAATGTAAAGAAGCCAAAATGAAATAAAATGTTTGTGTTTTTATATTTAGAAATTCTCAATTTTAGTGCCGTCATGTTCTTACACCTATTCTTAGAAAATGTGTCCTCAATATGGAGATATGTGCTTTCATTTCGTTTCTTCTTCTGACATAATGGTTTAATCTTCATTTACTTGTTAATAAGTTAATACATGTGAAGTGGCTCAGTGCTTTTCTTTGGCAATTTCCTTTTTAAAAAAATCACACATAAAGCTATAATAAGCTCGAAACCGCAGCGGTCGCCCGAAGTATTCAGGTCCAAGGTCCTACCATTCCGGCAAGTCGATGCATTAAACTTGTGGAATTCAGAATTTATTTTTTTCCTGTGACGTCTTCCATGATTCTTCTTCAGTGATCTTTGGTGTCGTGTGTTTAAAAGGTGGAAGGGGCACGCGTCCTGGGAGGCGCGAGTATTCCCAAAGCTGGAGGCACACGAGCGTCCCAAGAAGTCCCTTTTACCTTTTCAAGACTTGGCACCGGAACAGAAGCAAACCCGATCACGAAAAATGTCATCAGAAAAATTAAAAAGCTAAATTCAATAAGTTTAAAACATCTACCAGCGAGTTGGGTTCGACCGGGGGCGTTTAATACGTCGGACGACCGCTGCGGCTCGGAGATATTTGTAGCGGCGGTAGGGATTAGGCGGTTTGGAACTGCCACTGGGAATTCGCGGAGCAAGGCGCTTCCTAGGAGGTCCCTTTCACCTTTTCAACATATGACACCGAAACGGCGGCAGTCCCGATCACCGAAGATGCCATCGAAAATTTTTTTAAAGCTACAATTCGACTTATATAAACTATTTAATTATAAGGTTTATATAATTAGGCTCTTCTAGGTTAATAAATCAGAAGTAGACAATGTTTCCGATGATCTCCGTTTGCATATTTGTGTGGAAAAATTTTACTACAGAAAAACATATATACAAAATAAAATATAGTAAGTACATTATAACTTCACATCGGAATAATAATTAATGCGAATATTATAACTTAAATTGTAAAACTCATAAAAAGAAAATATCTCATTTATAAAATTTACTTGTATAAATTATTTTTATTGTACTTTTTAAAGAAATCGAAAATTTTCTTATTTTTATGTATTATGGTCAGCACTTAAAAATAGGCATTTAAAATAACTAATTTGAAGGGAGTTAAGAAAATTAATAACTGACATTTTTCTGACTTTGCAAGGTTGCATTTCTTAAATCCATTGAATTCCGAAATTTAATAATTTACTTCACGTAATTTTACTTAAAGTTACCATTAATATCACATTAATATCGCATTAATATCGCCTGGCCAATTTAATGTTAGCTGCATTTCTAGAAGAACATATTAAATCGGTCAGGTACAATACTGTGTAATGCGAACTGCATTCTGAAATTGTTACGAGCCGTTGCATAGTGAACCTGTTTCCCGCGTTTCCTGTTTCCTAGCTACACTGTAAAAAATGGATTAAAAAAAATTTTAGTTTTTCTTATTGATCCTTGCAATTACTAAAAAAGTTTCTGTATTCCTACTCAGTTACAAGAAAATCTGTAAGAAATACTAAAAAAAAAACTAGCAACGATTCCGATTTATCATACCGGTTACAAAAAAGATTCTGCTGAATACAAATTTACTCAAAAAAATTTAGTACCCTCAGGATTTTTTTTACTGTGTATCTCAGTGATACAGTCAAGAAGTAAGTTAAAAGCAACTTCTGTTTAAAATCTTAAGGAGAGGATGATGGGTGAGTCTCCTCCACTAAAATTCGAATTCTGATTGAACACCGCTAACTGAATAATCCCACTCGAGCAATGCATATACTAAACTATAATATATAGCACTTGAATAAGACGAGCAAATGAAACTTTAACTTACACACATATGAGACCTGACTTTACAACTTCAGAACTTTTTCTGCAGCCATACACTACCTTCCAAAACATTCGTACGAGATGTCAAGCTAGCTAAATAAAGTAGCCATGGCCATAAGAATAACCTTTATTGAGTTTAACAAATTAAATTACCTTCCAAATCAAGATTTCAGCTCTAAGCAACCCTCAAAACCAGAGTTCAACTTCCTTCTGGGATCAAAAACAGTCTTAACTTCCCTTTGGGCGAGATGCGACCAAATCCAACGACAAACACACTTACACTTGCTTAAGTACATTGCCAACTAACCCAGAGACGCCAAAATTTGCATAAAATAGCTGCGAAGCGCAGAAAACCCTTAAATTTCGAAGGACGCATGTATTCGTCTAAAATTAAAGTAAAAGAGAGTATAGATGGCGTTGCACGCACACAGATGTTATTTTCCCAATACGATCTCAATTACAATAAACGACTGCCTTTATGAGGAGTCGCCAATCCACTACAAAATATGTCTTTTTCGAAGCATAATGATGGTAGACACTTTCAGCATTTTTCATCACATCACTGTATTGTTGCTTTAAATTTTGTAAAAAAATATTGTTTTTAAAGTTTTTCATAAAAGTTCGTGTTTGGATTAAAAGGAGACAAAATATATTTAATGGAAAAATTGATTTCGACTCTAGTTTTTTAAACAAAAGATGTTTTTTAACACTGTTATTTCCCTAATTCCCCTCAAAAGCTGTATATACAATTCCAGGGCACGCTGTGTATATAATAGATGATGGTGCTAATGTATAGATTTACGAATTATTTATCTCATTTCGATTCTTAACAAAAATCGTGACAGAACCTAGTGAAAAGAAAAATTCTAAACCATTGAAGAGTTTCAAGTAAAGTAGGATAGCTAGAAAATGTGCTTCCTTTCCTTTTTTATCTTTTGTCAATCTCTCCGACCTAAATGATAGTAGATTGAAAGTTTTATGCTTAATATTTTTTCTTCTTGAGCGCCTTCTAGTTACAGTTAACAATACTTTGCGACCTGTTTTTTTGGTATTTACAATTTATTTTCACCATCATGTTGGCAAAGATTAAACGGTGAAAGTAATATTAGACGTCAATTTAAGTCACTCCTATGTAACAGATTTTGAAACCAGAAGGGAGAAAAGGCCATTTTTTAAAAAATCCTGTGTCTAACGCAATGAAACGAGAAAGTGAGATTGTTATGGGAGTTGAAAATATGTAGGCGACGGCCAATTTCAAAACATGGTTTCTAAATTAATCAATTAATCTTCCGTAATTTTTTTCGCAGTTAAGGTTGTGTCAAATTAGAGCGCAGCTGGTAACAATGGAGCTTAAAGGGCATTAAATAATAACATCGATCTTAAAAATATGAAGTTCATAAGGCGTCAAACCATGTTCTCTACAATACTCCCATATTGCTGTAGACCTGATAATGGATATTTCCTTTTGATATATTTATTCTAAAAAAACAAATATTATATTTAATGTTCAAAAACAATGATTAATGTACTTAATTTTATTAATCAAACATTTTGAGACGTCAATTACTGTAATATTGCTGTAGACCTGGTAATGGATTTTCCCTCTTGATATATTTATTCTAATATATATATATATATATTCTATTTAATGTTCAAAAACAATGATGAATATACGTAAATTTATTAATCACAAATTTTTAATTGATAACCTCTCAGTAAACAGATAATTTTACAAAATGAAAGTCTCTAGCAAAATAAAACTCCATTTTCTTTTCAATTAATCCATTCTATCACACCAATTTTAACTTCAATTCGTTAAGTTGGCGCATTTGTAGATGTGCCCATTTGTCACATCAACAGTGGTAGGACTATACCATTAGATTTCCTTTTCATTTCTGACATCTAACATTGTAAATTATATATTCAAGTATGCTGAGTCTCTAAAGAATGGCGTAAACACAATGAGAATTAAATGCGTAACATTTAATGAAAGTTATATTTGAAGTATTTCTTCAACTTCCACCTTAAACTTATCTAACTTTTGTCTCAACTCATTATTCTAAAAATATTTCCTTCTGTAAACGTAAAATGTTTTCGATTTAAAAAGAATAGTTATCATTTGAATTTGGCAAGCTTTTTAAGGAGTATTTCCAGAAGAAATTCTGAAGACACTAAAATAAACACAATTCTAGAAATTTATGTAAATGCACATCTTCTTCTGTGCATTTACATATATTTAGGACAAGGAAATGAGATTTTTAGAATAAAGGAATGTTTAATGTTTCGCACATAAATAATTATAAAAAAAGAATAAATGTTGTTTTCTTTTTAACTATTTACATGGCTTCATTTAAACATTCATGAACAGACAAATTTATGAAATTTATTAAATTTGAATAAAAAAATGGTTTTGAAAAATTCTTAATTTTCTACATAAAAATATATTTCAAAAGAAAAAATAACTATATATTCTGTTTGTTTGTGTAATTCACTGATGGGAGTTTGTATAAAAGTTCATCATTTTCTCGATAAGTATTATAAGAGTTCTTTGCTAATGAGACAAATAATATAATCAAACAATGAAAAATATATTAAAGTAATAGCTGCCTACATTAGAAATTTTTTTCATCACTTAAAAATAATTTAAACATAAAAATCTTTCAAATTCTTTTTTTTTCAGCACGACATAATATATTAGATAAGATTTGAGAAAATCCCATTCTCACAATAACAAAATATTTTTCCGTCCCTGTTTACTTCATAAATTTCCTTTGCATATTTTGAACATAATTTTTATAACATTTAAATTTATACAAAATGGAAATATCACTTAATGGGATAGAATGCTATCATTAGTTTTAACAGATGCTGCACTGTTAAATATTGACATCTGTCATAGTTTCAATAATTTAAAAGAGTTCAAATACTCAAATAAGAAATTCTTATCAAAAATGTTATAATTTATGGATTTTTGTGATACGTACATGGACAACTTCGCTTTTACAATTTATACAAGCGTACAAATACTAGATTGGTGACAATGGTACGCTCATCGTATGTGTATTTTTTCGAAATTTTCTCATTGAACCAAACATTTTTGCCCTGTTACTCTGATAGAAAAGTAAGCTGCGCCGCAGGCGCCTTGAGGGAGCGCCCTGCGCGTCAGACGACCATCGAACCGAAGTACTGAGGGATTTATATCGCGCCAGCAGGTTTATCTCCCTGCGGCGCTTCGGTCGGTCAGAGGACCGTCACCTACGGTCTCTCTAACCTTGAACCCACTTGTCGATGACGTAGGCCATTGCGATACGCGGTGAAACCACGAGGAGTCACCGCGAGACACTTGGAGACAGGCCGGCGGTTCTCAACAGCTTCGGAGCTGGGAACCCAAAAGGGAACCAGGCCCTAGGCCTTAAGTCGGGATGTTCCAACCCGTATTTACTCTACCACAACTCGACGGGTGTGAAAACTTACAGAGGTAGTCACGGTTCCCTCTCGTAGTGGACCTGTTACTCTGATATATAAAATACACCAATATCATTACACTTAAGCGTGCACAATAATGTTCAGGAATCTTGCTGAAACATGGAAGCAGAAGCAAATTTAATATACAAAAACAATATTTTTGATGAACATCTATTATAAGGAACTATAACTTATCTGTAACTGTTACATAAAAATTTTGCTCCTGTGTGAAATGATTAAATGTATTTTCCTAAAGCTATTTGTTGTATTAACGTAGATGAAACCTTTTCTTTTAAAATGTCCTTATTTTTCTTCAAAATTTTATCATTAAAATTATGATTATTATTTTGCTCATAACAAGAAGATTTTTCAACAAAACGTAACGGAATTATAAAAATATGACAACATATAGGAGAAAAATTGTGCTGCTATTTGGAATGCGTAAATTAAATATTTAGTGAGATATTATCATCTAAAGCAGTGGTTCTTAAACTTTGTGATCCCGCGGACCCCCTTTGATGTAATATGCATTTCGGGGACCCAACAATATTTTTCTTAATATCAGATAGCAAGTTTTTTAAATGAATACATCTTATATATTTTCATTACGCATATTCTATGTTAGTTTACAGCGTTGAAAAAAAAACGGCTGCATTAATAAGTAAAATACTAACATATATTTTAAGACAGTTAAAATATACATGCTTCTACTTGTTAGGAAAAAGATGCAACTGCTTGCTTGGTACTAGATGTACAATACCTGTTTCAATGTTTGAAACATGTATCCGCAATTCTGCTTCGTCCTTCAGGCGAGTTCTGCATGTGTTATGCATGTGCACAAGGGTGGATATCGTCTTTTCACACAAATATGTGGTGCAGAAAGAAAGAGTAATTGCTTAAGAAGGCTATTCTCTTGTAAGCCAATTTTCATGGAGCATCGCATGCTAATCCTGTAAATTGTTTCTGTTCTAGAAAGTCAGGGTTTTTCGGCACTAACTTCTTGGAAATAAAGTGGATCTCTCATCCACTCATTTTTTGACTTTGAGGGAGGAAAATAAATTTGGAAATTTACTTTCAAGTGCTCCAGGTGAACAAATTGTATCGCCACAGGTTTGTAAAATACCGACTGACGTTGCAAATGATTCAAAAATATGATTTTCATGTCGATTTGTAAACAAATATACATTTTTTTAATTTTTGTTTCTAGTTTGCAGTGGATTTTGGAAATGTGTATTGATTTGTTCTTTAACTTCAAAGACAGCTTATTGAGAAAATTAAAAATATCTGTCGCCAATTTGATAAATCAGGGCAAATCACTGAAACGATCGTTCAAATAAAACAAGTAATATAAAAAAAGAATTTAAGTCAATTCCTACTTTTTAATCATAAATATATAAAATAAACCCGTGCAGCATTAATGTCCCACGTTATCTTTATTGAAAATTATTTTATAATCATCGTTGCGGTATTTTATTTCTGTGGCATCACTAATTTGAGATAAATCTTTCATTTCATTTATGAAAACAATGGGAGGAATTTTTTTCTCCCATTTCAAACTAAAATTAATTAATTAAATTTAATTAATGAATTAATATTTGAAAAAACTATATTAACATAAAGTGTCATCCACTACAAGTTTAAAAAAATTATTTGAACTTGAGTGGATGAATAGAAAATATTTTATTAACGATTGAAAATTTGAACAAGATATATATAGAGTGTGAGCTAATAGTAGGGATTTAATAATTAGGAGTTTTACTCACTTACGCATTACAAAAAAGCGATTTAAGACTTTTCCACGTGACAGACACCTAATTTCTGTATGCAAAAGTAGTTGTTTGTGTTGACTCTCACTTCTTCACATAAAATCTTAAAAATTATAGAATTCAATGGATGAGCATTAATATAATTTATCACTGAAACAACTTCGTTGAATCACGTCTTCAAATCTGCAGCCATTTTTTTGGCAACCAGCAAGTCACAGTGAATACAAACATTACTGGAAATATCTAAACTCTCATCTATTTACAAAAAATGACAAATTTTACACGTTCTATCAGATGGTTTTCAATATTTTCACACAAATCTGTGATCCTCTTCTTAACATTGATTTAAGGAGGAGAAAATAAATACAGTGGAACTTCCCCTTAACAAAGTCCCTATTTAACGAAGTTTTCTACTTAACGAAATTTGCTGCAGATCTTTGACTTTGAACACCATTAACATGTAAATTAATCTCCATATTACGAAAAATATATTCTATATAACGAAGTTTCTTTCACTTTTGTAAGTGTACAGAATTCAAACTAAGAGTTTGCTGTTGAAATGGATATGCGAAATTATTTCAGCACGGATTGTATGAAAATTAACACATTTAAATAATTTCCATTCTGCTTGGTGCTAAATAAAACATTTTTTCCACACTAAGAAAAACACTTGCTATCACCACTCTACCACCTCGAGCGTCAAGTGCTAACAGTTGGCGGAAGTCAATATCCCCTTTTTTACGTTAAAGGGTGTAGAAGATGCAGCGACGCAATGGCGCCAGATGCATTGAAGCACAATATATCAATTAGAGCCAGACAGTTACCATTCTGTCCTTCCACTGCTTATAGACAATTGTTTTGTAAATCCACAAGAATGTGCTTCAAAATGCAAATCGAAGAACATCAAACTTATTTTTGCTCCTTCCAATACAACTTCTAAACTTCAGACATTAGTCTAAGGAATAATAAAAAATCTTGAAGTACATTATTGAAAAAGACAATGCATTGAAAATATTAGTTCGAGAACCTGTGTATCAGAGCTGATGTAAGCTTGGGAACGTGACGTGATTCCATCGACCGTACACAACTGTTTTTTAAAAGACGGCCTCAAAATTGAAACTGAATCAAAGGCTTCTGAATCCAATACCTATTTGTCATACCTGAAAGGAAATTTTCATGAATTTAAGTTGATTTCTATTTAACGAATTTTCTTCATAACGAAGTTTTTAAGTGTAACGATGAGACTTCGTTAAATGTAAGTTTCACTGTATTCGGTAAAAATGTTTGTTTTGCACAGTGATGAATTCAGAGTGCAACCGGGTGTATGTGTGTGTGTGGGGGGGGGATAACCGAAGCATTAAAATATCTCGGATTTATTCTTATTAAAGATCTAGAATAGAAATTTTAGACCTGCAAATCCTTCTTTCCCAGAACTACAAAAAATCCTCTAGGAGAAAAAAAGTCTAAATTCAACACTGGGCTTGAGGACCCCCGGCTGTAAGTTCGTGGACCCCCAGGGGTCCGCGGACCACAGTTTAAGAAACGCTGATCTAAAGAAAGTGTTTATCGTAGTTATCGTAGAATGCGCGAAAACCATGCATGATAACAATTCACAACCTTTCATCTGTTGGGTTTTAATAGCCAACATCATAGAGAAAATTGTGCAAAAATGCGAGTTTAATATCGTGAACTTACAGAAAGATATAGGGAGTATACTGAAGTGAATAATCGTTATTTCTAAGATACTTTGTTATTCAGTTTTTTTTGGTGGTCTGAATTTATTTAAAACTAATTTTTTGCTGAAACGTCCTTGATGTTGAAAACCAAAAAAAAAAAAAAAAAACTGAATAACAAAGTATCTTAGAAAAAACGATTATTCACTTCAGTATACTCCCTATATCTTTCTGTAAGTTCACCTAAGATGAAGAACAATCCAATATAGCATATATTTTGCACATAACCGTATAATTACGTAGAAAAGTAATGAGTGGAATCAAAGTCTAAATTCAACACTGGGCTTGAGGACCCCCGGCTGTAAGTTCGTGGAACCCAGGGGTCCGCGGACCACAGTTTAAGAAACGCTGATCTAAAGAAAGTGTTTATCGTAGTTATCGTAGAATGCGCGAAAACCATGCATGATAACAATTCACAACCTTTCATCTGTTGGGTTTTAATAGCCAACATCATAGAGAAAATTGTGCAAAAATGCGAGTTTAATATCGTGAACTTACAGAAAGATATAGGGAGTATACTGAAGTGAATAATCGTTTTTTCTAAGATACTTTGTTATTCAGTTTTTTTTTTTTTTTTTGGTGGTCTGAATTTATTTAAAACTAATTTTTTGCTGAAACGTCCTTGACATGACCTAAGATGAAGAACAATCCAATATAGCATATATTTTGCACATAACCGTATAATTACGTAGAAAAGTAATGAGTGGAATCAAAGTCTAAATTCAACACTGGGCTTGAGGACCCCCGGCTGTAAGTTCGTGGACCCCAGGGGTCCGCGGACCCCAGTTTAAGAAACGCTGATCTAAAAAAAGTGTTTATCGTAGTTATCGTAGAATGCGCGAAAACCATGCATGATAACAATTCACAACCTTTGATCTGTTGGGTTTTAATAGCCAACATCATAGAGAAAATTGTGCAAAAATGCGAGTTTAATATCGTGAACTTACAGAAAGATATAGGGAGTATACTGAAGTGAATAATCGTTATTTCTAAGATACTTTGTTATTCAGTTTTTTTTGGTGGTCTGAATTTATTTAAAACTAAATTTTTGCTGAAACGTCCTTGACATGACCTAAGATGAAGAACAATCCAATATAGCATCTATTTTGCACATAACCGTATAATTACGTAGAAAAGTAATGAGTGGAATCAAAGTTTTACTCTGACTGGAATAATTATATTTCCATTTTTTGTTACACATTTTCACAAATTATGGACATTTGCGAACAGAAAGAATAACGGGAATTATGTGAGAAGTACAATATTTGTGTTAACTACTGAGATTAGGAAGAATGCTTATTTTACTCATTTAAGTATACGTGTAAAAAAAAAAACTCGTATTACTGAACCTTCTATTTAAAAATGAAATGTGAGATGAAAATTTTGATAGAGTAATACTGTATGATTATTTGAAAAAAAATATATATATAATATAAATGTTTTAAAATACATTCTGATTTTTTCTATTCACTTATGATATTAGTAATAGCTCAAAAGTGCATACACTTTAATATTATAGAATTTAAATCGTTGAATTGTCAGAAATAACTTGATACGTTACTATTTTTTTTCCTAAAATGTGAATAAAAAGAGAAAAAGTTTCAATAGAAAGTGCATGTGAAAAATACTGTTACCAAATATTGACATTCCTCTTTTCCGTGTACTGATTTTTTCCAAAGGAACGAGCTGTATTAGCATATTATTCGCTGGGAATACACAGATGAGTATTTCATAACATCCTTTCTTTTAAAAGGGAAGAAAATGTCAGAACATTTCAGAAAGCTTTCCTGGAAAAATCAATACTGTAGTGCTTTATTCTTTTTCTTCAAACAAAATCGATCAGTTTTACCTGATTTTTATTATGAGACAATGCTGAATTCTCCTTGTTAAAAAAGGGAGAAATAAATTATTATTTAAAGTAAAAGTAAATCTAATCTTTGAAACGCATTTGAACAAGTTTTGAAATCATCGAGTATAATGATTAATTTGTTTTTCTTATTATCCTAAATATATAAGGAAAATAATTTCAATGGAAGGTGTCTTTATTTGGCTTAATGTATTTTTAAATTCTTACTTTTAATTTTAAGCACTCTTGAAATACAGGCGTTTTCGAAAATAATGACCTGATTACAATTCACAATAATGTCGTCATAAAGAGCGATAGAGAGAAAGAAACGAGCACAATACATAAACAATGTCACAGTTTGGTTTGCCTACTTTATAATTGTTCTATGGGATTCGTTTTAGGAATAAGGAGAACTGCTATGTAGGATGAAATAATTTTTATTTTTGATGCAATGTTGTCATTGAATTCTACATTTCCGAAAAATTACGAGTAATTCAGTATTTTTTTGTTCTTATATCTCTCTCTCTTTATATATATGTGTATGTGCTTTTTTAAGGTATCCGAATACCTTCGGAGGGCCTTTTTTTAAATTATTTAAAAATATGACTTTTTTTTTTGCATTGTATAGCATGATGTGATTAAAAAAGTAAAATAAAACAGAAAAAGTTATACATTTCAAATTATTTTTTTATATTTTGGGGTAAAAATAAGCAAAAAACAGCGAAAATAATCACTTCCGCAAAACATCATAACTCAACTTTAAATCAAGATATTTTTATTTTGTAAGCATTATTATAATTATTAAACCTTTTTCTGGGGAATGAACTACTCTCATATTTCTGAGTCAAATATTTAAAACTATATAGAAAGTTAATCAGTGATGAAGCAAAAATTACTAAAAATTTATTGCAAATTGGAAACTTTATCAATAATTTAAAAAAAACTAATACACTTACAGTTACGAGTGTAATTCATTCCCTTTATTGCACTTTGCAAAGCATACAAAAAAAATTTGAAAGAGATTTATCCATAATTTTTTCCTTTATGATGTTTTGCGTAAACGTAAAATGTTAAAAAATTGATTTTTAGAAAACGCCAAAACAAAATTTAATTCAAAATCTTACCTTTATTTTGAAAAGCAAACCTTAATATGTTACTCAATTTATACACTATATTATCTATTTTGTTTAAAACAATTGCTGTTTTTCTTTTTCAAAGTCTTTTAAAATTTTCTCTGCTTCTTTACTTTTGGGTTTACATAGCATTGAAAAACATGATGACTTCCGGTGAGCAGAACGATACTTCCGGTTTCAAAATACTGATACTTAGTAATTTTAAAAAAGCAATAACTTGACTTCTAAATAAGATATAAACAAAATTCAAACAGATTTGGAAAGATAAAGAGTCCGGTTATTATATTATACCAAAATCTAAAAATCGATATTTTGGCCGAAAATCGGCTTTTAAAGGTGTTCGGATACCTTAAAATTTATATTAGTATGCAAGCTGATACCCTTGACTTTCTTTGCGATTTGAATAAATATTGATATATTAATTAAGGAAAAAACATCTAGTTTCTGATAATTAAAATCCTTTGCATTTAACCGTCTTTTTATTTAGCCAACTCTATTTTTTTAGAAGATAATATTTCTGATTATCTCATTTTGCATATTTATATTTTTATAAAGAAGATAATTTGAAATTATTCAATATGCTTTTTTAAAGATTAAATGTCTTGAGTAAACTTACTTCCATGTTATCCTATATTATCACTTTTATTAACCCTACTAGTATGAAACCCCCGTCAAAAATGACGGATTGATGCATTGCATTTTCATACGCATGATCTGCATTGCATTTTCATACAAACAAACAGCATGAGGATTTTATTACTGAAAGGTTTGTATTGTAGAAAAGTACATTTTAAAAATGACAAATTATTTCTACAAATACAAATGATGAGAATTTTTTTTATTTACTCAATATTCAGTTTCTAAAATAGTTCAACGATAGAACAAAACATTCAAATTAAATATTAAAAAAATAATCTATGTGCGAAGTTTTTGTAAAAAGTATTATTAACGCGTTTCTAAAGAGCTTTATTTACCACATTGCTCATTGTTTGGTTACATAAGAAAAGTTAAATGCAAATTATGCGGTACTATGTAGTCCTTACATTTCAATTACGTTTCATAAGAAAGAAATCATTTTATTTACGATGGAAGCAAATTTTCAAAATTTTACGTGGATATAAGGTAGGTTCTTAAAAATTAATATAACTAACAAAAGAAATAACATTAAAAAAAAAAATAACATTAAGCTAAAACTTTTAAAAGATGATCTTGAAATAAATCAGTATGTCTTGAATTTTTCTTATTTTAAAAATATGCTTATATACATTTTATACAATATATTATATATATTTTGTACAACTTTATTGTTATGTTATATATTAATTTCCAACAGAAACTTCATTCGTTATATTGATTTCTTATAGACAGTGCCAAAGCAATATTTAACTCTTTACATCCCAAGCTTTAAAAAATTGAATGACCTTAGAATCCCAACAAAATAGCCCAAAATTCTAGCACTTTTTCCTTCCTCACTTTTGATAAGTTAAGTAGTGGAAAATACCCTACTGCTTTCTCCCTTTATTCAAATTTCGTCAGATGTTACGCTTCTTTGTTTATCATTTTGGAAATTGCTCCATTTACAGAGAAAAAAATCTCGTTTTTCTTTCTGGACTGTCCAGAAATGGCAACACCTTACCCCATTCATCACTAACTAGGGAAGGTCCCAAACTGCCATATCGGGATTTTGTCGAGAGTGGTGTCGTTAGAAAGCTGTTACCATGGGGAGCAAGGAAATGTATACAACTACTCGTCCGAATGAAACTGGTGAAGAGTATTTATGTATGTATTTATGTATGTATTTATGTATGTATTTATGTATGTAATTCTGTATGTATTTCTGTCATTTATTGATTTGTTCATGTCGCTAGCTATGCAGGAAAGACACTCTGTGTGGTAGGAAGGAGAGTTGACATATTACAGAGATTACAGAGAAGACAGTTTATGCTTGGTGGAAAAAGTAACTTCAAGATGATAGTGCATTTCTAAATAGAAATGGCTGAAGTACCAGTGTTTCCAACACCAGGTACACACAATGAAAGGGGGTGTTTCGCAGTGTTCACAGGTGTTATTAGTTAAGTTAAAGTATGCCTGTTTTAACTGATCGAAAGGTGGGATCCGTGTCTCTAATTAAAGCTTTTTGAAAGGCATACCGACGCATGTCATCGAAGTTGGTTGAAGAGAATTTGTTATAGGCCAACTTATGCGTTTCTATTATGCGTTCTCTAGTGGTCACGTCAACATCTGCGCAAACACTCTGATGAGTTTTTGAATATTCCACTATTCTCTTTATTAAGAATTTGTAATGTTGAAAGAAATAAACGTCTAACGTTTGAAGAAATTTTGTCGTGCCCGGTGGGAGAAAAACAGGCTCCACATTGAATCTAAATTTCTCAATGCATAAACGTAGATCCGTATGGCCACTCCAACTATCCAGCACTGTGATTGTTTCCTGATAACCAATCGATTCTTTTAGTTTATCGAAGTATGCCGAAGTTATTTGTTTTGTGCTCTTTCCTTACTTGGAGCATGTAATGAGCAAATTTGAGGATGATATTCGTTGCACATATTCCATAACTTTGGGACCAAATTCCCCCTGACATTCCTGTGTTACAAGTGGTAAAAGCCCCATAAATTTTCTAGCGGCGTTAATACACATTTGCATGGTGTAGGAATGAGTCGTTTTATTTTTACTGAGTATCGATGCATGTACGTCTTTAGATCCCTTCATATCAAAAGTTCTGTTAGATACAGTCTCGTATTAGAAGACACTTTGATCGGCGTTCAGGACGTTGGACAGTGGACACTTTCACTGCTCAATCATTTTTTTCATGTTTTCCCGGAATTTGTCGATCACAAGTTGCAAAGACTACACGTGTTTGGAAATTAAATTCATTTTGATCTGCATGTTCCCACCCACAATTGAATCATCTTGTGGTCTTTTACCTGCCTACATATATGTTTCACAGCCTTTAGTTTATTTTTTTGCCTTGTTATACGTTTCTACTGATTTCGCCATTATGTCTACGGATACTGCTTCACTTCCAGTCCGCTTTTTTTCGAAGGTTCTTCATATTCGAAATTTAGATTCATATTTATTTCCAAATTACTTTTCATTTTATTTTCGTCGACGCTGCTCTCATACAGTGTATCGAGCGACCGGAAAAATTCGTTTTCGATCATCTCCTTCATTGTCTTGAATAGTCGCTAACTAAAGGCCTTCTCTTCAGTCGATGGTTTTTTTGCCTCGGATTCCCCAAATTATTCCAGCAGTTGCAAACTAAGAAGTTTTGCAATCTTCGCTTTGTCAACGATAGCATTACAGCCTGAAGACTTGTCGACGACATCTTCAGAACTGTGCCCGACTTCGTATGTCACAGGGGTGAGTGCCCCCTTCCCTGAACTACCGCGCCTGGAACGCGAGACACAGGTTTTGCTAAAATTCTCCATGGTTGAGCACTCATGCCCTCTTTTCCTCCCGTAGGATCAGGCGAGGAGTTAGTTCCTGATGTTCTTTAAAGCCTACTCCAAATCAGTGCAGTCAAATTAGTTATATATGATTTTAAAAATATGGTCACAATATTATGTTACTTACTAGAGGGAACGTGGAACCTTCACCAACTTCACACTGACAACAACAGGTTACAAAACTGTACTATAAGCTGACTTTTTTGCTACACAGAGTGTCTTTCCTGCATAGCTAGTGACGTGGAGAAATCAATAAATGACAGAAATATATTGGACTATATCTCTTCACCAGTTTCATTCGGACGGGTAGTTGTATGCATTTCCTTGATCCCCACGGTAAGAGCTTTCCAACGATACCACTCTCGACAAAATCCCTATCTGGCAGTTGGGGACCTTTCCTAGTAAGAGAGACCAGCAACTTGATATTACACTAATCTCCTTAACGGGATGAAAATCCTTTCAGCTATAGCCTGATATTACGGATCTCAGAGCGTTGTGATGATTTCAGCTATTGTGGGATTCAAAATGTTAAAAAAGAAGCATAATACTGGATCAATCACCGCAAATCTTCCCTACGAAAGCAGTCACCGCTATGTCTGAAAAAAAGTGTTTACAGAAATATTGATATACATGTTTTATATGCAAATATGCTGAACATTTGTTGTTCAAACAGTTCATTTGAATTTATAAATCTGAAAGGCAACAGTGTCAATTTGTTTATATCTGGATTTAATATGTAGTTTTGAACTTAAAACTATATAATTGGATATCATATAGAGTTTTTATCGGAAAATATGCTGAACCGACAGGATTTCAAGTGGAAGAAATTATCATTTAGCTAACATGGCGTTTAACTACGGTCGATTCACAGACCAGGGTGGTCGCATGGTTACCAACAATTTCTTGCTCTTGGATTTTATTATAAGTAGGTGTTACATTTTTTGCGTTCATGGATACTTTATGTTTTCGTGTCAGAAAATATTGTTTAAAATGATCATGTTAATAAGTTTTGGTGAGGAAAATTGTTTGTTAACAGGTCAATTTAGTATCTCCCTGAGATAATAAAATAAAAAAAAATCGACATAAAACAATATGTTTCTATTTCAAAACACTTCACATATTTAATAAAATGGAAGATATATGCTATTTAAAAAGGAAATTAAAATGTGGTGAAGGATAAAAATTAAAAAATAAATTGTAAAATCTAAAAAAAAAACTCTCACATATGTATTCTATGTTTATTTTATAATGCCATATATTTCACAGAGGTAGAACCACCAACAGTATCAACATATGTATAGCGCCCGAAACACTTGTAAAGTCTAAATGTTTATTTTTTAAGCAATACATTTACTTATTTTTTTCAATCGCCAGTATAATCTGTTATTTATGAGAAAAATATCTGGAGTATAGAAAAAACATGGCCACGTCGATTGTTGTGCTGTAATTTTAAATCATGGAAAATATAAAATTTGGTATGCTTATACTCCAATGACGGAGGGGACAAATAAAATATCACAGATATATTTAAATATCAGTCATGGGTGTAAGACCTTGAGTCTCAGGACTGATTTCAGTATTGGAGAGATTTTTAACTGATAATAAATTCTACACCATGTACTTAAGTACTATCAAAACCTTTTAATCACTCTCTTTTATTGAAACAGATCAATGTTTAGCCATGATGTAAGACATAAAAATCTTCTAGTCTATTTTCATTTGGCTGTTTCTAATATTCTGAAAAGTTTTCAATCTTGGCTCGGATAGACCTCTTGCATGTATGATATCAGTGTAAAATTTAAAGAAATTATCAGTTATCTCATCGCACGTACCCAGGATAACCAATAAATATGGAGAGAAGTGATAAACGATTAATTTTGGAATTTTTTAGTGCCATTTTCAAGAGTTTTTCTTGAATCAAAATATCATGAAATATTAGGGGGAAGATAGAGAGAATATATAATGTCATTGTCTGTTGTTTAAACTTCTTGTGAAATATATCACTGAAACAGCGGTAGAGAAGATAAGCAATAGACAAAGCAGCGCCAAACTTCTCGCTATTGTACACGTTCATCTCCCTTCAGTGAGCTTTTTTATACGCATCTCTGACTAACGAGAAAGGAAGTTACGTCCGTATAAGCCGCACACACTGTTTGGACTAGTTTCGACCATACAGTCAGTGAGTGGAAAAAAGAAGATTCATTTTTTTTTTATAAGGGTGGGTAAATTAAGTAATTTTGCATAAATATTATAAAACCAGTGGACCCGTTCGAGGATTTCGCATTGCAGTCTAATATTTTTTTTTAGCAATATCTAATGATTTTTGGGATGCATGTTTAAACTTCAACAGAAAAATTAAGGATAACAATATCTGCAAACAATATTAGTCAAGCGGGAATATCATCTCATTTATTCCATCAAATTTACAGTAACAAAATTACAGCACGCAGGAAGAACGTTTTATTTTATTATGATAAATGTAGACAGTAAACTATATAAACCTAAAATTAAACGAATGACACGACATAAATGCATATTTATACGTTTATCCTTTTTGGTAAATAGACGGAAACGATAACACTGATAAAGAAAAAAAAGGCAATAATGATTAAAAAATGATACAACAATTGGAACCCTTCCATTTGAAGATCGAACGCTCTTGAATCAACTGGGACGTCTAAATATATTTTAAAGAAAAATGACAAAATTAAAAAGGTGTACGAAACCAATTAAATTTATAAGTATTATACATTAATTAAAATTCTACTCTCTACACCGGTGGAAAACGTATACATAAAACAGAAAATTCCTAACCTACGAACGAACATGCAACGCGTAAAATATAAATTCAAAGCACATATGGTGAAACAATAGGATGCGTTGAAAAAAAAACTGGGATACAACAGGTTCGAAAACATATTGAACTAACTTTATAAATGAGTCATATCTGAAATTTTGCAGTTGACACAGTAATCCACTTCTAAAAAACAACCAAAGTCAGAGTATATGTTACAAATACATGTGTATGTTCAACGAAAATGCATTAGAAAGTAACATATTCAAACATGGCTGGGTAATCCATAACCGTCCTAACCTACCTAATACATCCTAACTTTTTCCAAAGTGTGAGTAGTTGCCAAATGCACAATTGAAGATATACTGACTCATGACAGTATTAGCAAGAAAAGTATAACTTCGCATTTAAATCCTATTTATTATTGTTTATACGGAAAAAAATCTGAAATGTTGACCCAGTATGATGTTTACCTTGCAGACGAAAAGTGAGAAATCGAATACTTATCTGTTTTAAAATAGATTTATTTATTTTTTATATTTATTTTTTCACAGACATAGTAGAACTGTTGAAGTTATGCAGCCTGTAAAATGACGATGCACTCTTTTCTTGAGACAATATAGGGTAAATGTACCAATAGTCGGCCACTTAACTGCGTTTTTGTATATAAATCTTAACGTAGAATTTTTAAAAAACGACACAACATTTTTAACAGTGATATATGTTATAACATACGTTTCTTATTATGTTTCAGCAATTATTTTTAAAAAAAACATGGTAATAGTTTTTTTTAGACAAAGTTAAGTTAAAAAAGGGCAAGTTCTGCAATAGTCGGCCACTTTAACTCTAATGTTCGGCCATCACTGCACCAATAGTCGGCCACTTCAGAATTTTGTTTTACCTGAAAAACGACTCTAACAAATTTGACTAAATTTTGCATTCTACCATTTTCGGTTATAAGAAGATGATTGAGCTATCTCACATGTTCGAGAAAATTAAATTAGTGGGACATTTAGGGTCACTACGGGTAAAGCTAATTTTATTTTATCTGCTAAATGGCTTTAACGATTTTGACTAAGTTTTGTAACCTACATTTTTGGGATACAATAAGACCATTGGACTGGTAGCATGTTCGAGAAAATTTCATTACTGGGTAATATGGGGGTCACTATGGGTCAAATAAATTTTATCTAAAAAACGGCTCTAACGATTTTGACTAAATTTTGTATCCTACCGTTTTGGGGTACGAAAAGATCATTGGGCTGGGTCACATGTTTGAGAAAATTCGATTAGTGGGTCACTACGGGTCACTACGGGTCAAACTAATTTTATCTAAAAACGACTAAAACGATTTTGACTAAATTTTGTATCCTACCGATTTGGTGTACGAAAAGACTATTGGGCTGGGTCACACATTAAGGGTCACATGTTAAGGTCCAAGGTAATTTTATCTTATCTAATAAATGTCTTTAACGATTTTGACTAAGTTTTGTGTCCTACCTTTTTGGGATAAAAGAAGACCATTTGGCTGGGTCACATGTTCGAGAAAATTCAATTAGTGGGTCATTTGGGGGTACCTATGGGTCAAACAAATTGTATTTAAAAGCAAAAAAAAAATACTGCAAAAAAAAAAATAATAATAAAAAAAATAAACGCTGGTACCCCTTCGGGTCGCGCTCAAATTGAAGTTAGATTAAAGAGGGTTTTGAATCGAGTTATGCATTTTGAATACCGCAGTGGAAAAACGATGGGGCGGTCCCAACTGCTGCATTCCAATCTATTTGTTTTAACACTTTTCAACAGAATTGAAAAGCAAATAATGGGGGTCCCAACTGCCGCATCTAATCGAGTTGCTTTTAACACTTTTCAACATAGTTGACAAGCAAATATGCATACATTCGTGCATTAGCGAAGGGGCGGTCCCAACCGCCGCATCACGGCATTCCAATCTAGTTGTTTTAACACTTTTATGCATTTTGAACATGAAATATATTTAGTATGTAGTTTATTAGTATACGAGTTCATTTTGAATCCTGCAGTGGAAAAGCATAGGGAGGGGCGGTCCCAACTGCCGCATTCTATTCTAGCTGTTTTAACACTTTTCAACAGAATTGAAAAGCAAATAATGGGGGTACCAACTGCCGCATCTAATCGAGTTTAAGAAAAAGCTACTGTGTACGAGCATTTGCGACTTAAAAGTAACCCCGATACCGAATATCAGTTTTCTATCCCTATTAATTCTAAATAAATCCTAATTTAGAATGATAAATAACAATTACTGATAATTTCAATTTTTTTAATTTCGAATTTTATAGAAACCATTCTTTTCGAGAGTTTACATCTTAAAAGAAACCCTCATCCAAAATTTGAAGTTTTAAACCCAACAGTATCACAGAAATTGCAATTTTACTAAATTTTTAGTTCCTTTTAAATTTCGATTTTTTTTAAACTGTTCGGGTACGATCAGACCACTTACGTATGGAAAAGGTTATCCATGTCTAATTTCAAGTTTCTATTCTAAAATTTATAAAAAAAAACCTAATTCAGAACATTTTCCTCTCATTTCAGCAGTCTAAATTTCAAAATTTTTAGAAACCTTTCTTAGGCGGTCGCTTATGTCTTAAAATTAACCACCATGCCAAATTTTAAGTTTCCAGCACCAAAACTATCACAGATTTTGAAACTTTAGAATGTTTGTTTGGTCCTATACCCTTTGAAATTTCGTTTTTTTTTTTTTTTTTTTTTTTTTTTTTTTTTTTTTTTTTTTTTTTTTTTTTATTATAAACTATTTTGTACCAGCGTTTACATATTAAAAATGACAGAATTGGCAAATTTTAAATTTCTATCCCTAGTAATTCCATATAAATCGTAATTTAGAATGTTTTTAGAATGTTCACAGTTTTTTTCATTTTCTAAAATTCCCCCTTTTTTCAAGTGCCTTGATCCAGAATTTACGTCTTAAAAGTAACAGACATGTTAAATTTCAAGTTTATATTCCTAACAATTCTACATAAATTGTAATTTAGAACTTTTTCCACTCATTTCACACTTTTAAATTTCGAATTTTTTAGAAAACAATAACCATGCAAATTTCAAGTTATTAGCTCCTTCAATATCACAAAAAGGGCAAGTTTGGAATGTTTTTTGCTCATCCATCTACTTGCGAAAAGTGGCTCTGACGTAAAATATAGTCTATGTCGGAGCAGAAACTGCCACCTTTACTTTTGAAATTCTTTCGGTAGTTCCAGTAGTTTCCCCTACAAACAAACAAACAAACAAGCACGTAAAAAAAAGATTTTTTTATATATAATATTCTTATAGATGTAGAGATAAAGTTATATCTACCAAACAATTAAAAATAAACTCAAAAAGTTTAATAAGTTATGTATTCAGTATTCAGCTCCTGGTGGCCGACTATTGGACATGTAAGCAAAATTAATACCCAATGGTCGGCCACATTAAAATTAATTAAAAGCAATAAATTTATTTACTTTTTATACTCAGAAACATTAGTTTATTTACCCTGCTAATACTCTAGCCTTATAATTTTAGAAAAAAATAAAAAATAAATTAATACTTGCCTTTTTAAAAAAATGCCATCTGTTAACAAAAAAATAGGGAAAATGGTGATTTGACCTCTATCATGAAAAAAAATGGCTGATTACAAATTCAATAAAAATACCCACAATTCTTTGGTGATGGTTTGTGACTTATGAAAGATGGCTGCATATAACCAAATTGTAATATTTCATTTAGAACCAAAAATAAGCTATGCGTAAGGCATTTTATCTCAATGTGGCCGACTATTGGGAGGTGGCCGACTATTGGGAGGTGGCCGACTATTGGTACATTTACCCTATATAATAAATAAATATACTTGGGAAAAGGATATTTAAAGGGAAGAGATCAATTTTGAAATCCAATGGGGAAAAAAACTGATATTTAACAATACTCGTCTCACGATCGGTTTTTATTCAGGAATTTTTTTATTATATTTTTAATATTAGAATTAGCTATTTTTCAATCGCTTTTCTGAAAACTTCATTATTTTTAAATAATATTCCTGCCCCCTTAATCTTCGTCTTTTCTTATTTTTATCATTATTTTTATCAGATCTCACAAAGATGCAATAAATTATTATACATATCAGGTTTATCTTACTTTTGCTTATTTTGTATAAGCTATAAATATTTATTTAGCAATAACGATTGAGAGATAATTTTATTATTTTAAATTAAATAAAAATTATCCAGTTTCTAAACAATTAGTAGAAATACAGTTAAACATTTTATTTTTATTTTTAAATTCTATACTTTAAATACAGTATTCTGAACTAAAGAAAACTGAAGAACATTTTACAATTGAAGAAGAACTGAAGAACATTTTATAATTGATATAAAAAGGTATTACATTAGGAAAAATAAACAGAAACCAATAGTTACTTCGTAATGTAACAAGAGAACAAAATGTATCACATTTTTATTTTTATTTAGAAACATAATAAAATATGATAGTAAGAAACATAAAAGGGCATGTGTAATTGGATAATGTGTCAATTTCTATTATGGGAGACATTATTTATCATATATATTATTTCTGTTGTCAACATCCCTTTTTTTTTTAATTTACGGAAAGAACAACAGCAAATCAGGTATCATTCGATAGGTTTTTTGAAACAGCTTCTGACATAGTAAAAACATGCTTTTGATTAACAATTGCTGTTAATTAAAAATTAAATCGGCATGATTTGATTTTTTGTTTTTGTGCGGGTATCTTAACGTGTGAAGAAATTGCAAAAACTACGTAACATGTTATTGTTTTTTTTTCGTATAACAAAATTTTTTTTACTGATTTACATTTAATTCGTACTGACATTATATTTAAACAAAGGAAAGCAAAATTCGATAAAATTGAGTTTCAAAATTTCAATTTTAGTTCTAGTAATTCCAAATAAAACATCTAAACAAAATAATAAACGGGAATTGGATTATGGAAAGTTTCTGAAACAAAGCATTCGAGTTAATTTTATCTTTATTTTCGAAAGCGACTGCAAAATTGTAATAGTTGTTCTAAAAAAGAATAAAGATACATTTCCTTTTAGAATAGAAGAAAATTTTCTTAGAAGAGATTTTAAATGCATTAAGAATTTCCAAATAAGATTTTGAAATCAATCTTGCTGTTGGTAAAAAAAAAATGAAGAGTTATGGTCTAGTTTACACCCATACTTTGCTGTCCAAATTTTCGTCATAAAATATGTTAAAAAATATATAAAGTCACTTTGCTTCAAAATTTATCAAATAGCAGAAATCCAAAAATATTTATTTTTATATTCGAATTTATCTTATTTGAAAACAGTTAAAAATATAGCAAAATTGCACATTAATAAACGAAACGAATGTGATTTAAACCTTTTCTTATAATGGATACATGAATAAGTGGAGGAAAAAAATATTTTTTTATAAATGCATATGGTCATTTATGAAGATAATCTGAAGAAAAAAATTTGAACGTTCAATGACAAGTAAATGTTCAGTCAATAATTCACTACTTATTTAAATGACACATAAAAGTCAACAATGTATTTTTTTATGAGTTTGGAGAAATGATCACTAAAATTTTATTTACTTCAAATAGCACAACATAACATTAACGTGAAATTTCAGTTTTCGGGAATGGACACTTCAGTAGTTCATATAATTCTTTATCTTGTATTTTTCTTATGCTTGTAAACCATATGCCGCTTTCTAGTTTTGAAAGAAAATGGTGAAAAACATTATTTTTTAATTATCAATACTACAATTAAACATTTACAAATAGATAAAAATATTTTTGATCTTGTTAGAACCTTATTACAATCCGCATAGTCAACCGAACATAAAAAATATTTATTTTACGAGAAGTTTCGAAAATAACTAAGAATATAGAATTGGAAATCATGAAAAATATTATCTTGTTAGAACCTTGTTGCATTCAGCACATTTGATGTTTCTTTTATAAAAATATTTCTTGTATGAGTTTGGAGAAATGATTACTAAAATTTTACTTACTTCAAATAGCACAAAATAATACTAACGTGAAATTTCAGTTTTCAGGAATGGACACTTCAGTAATACATATAATTCTATATCTTGCATTTTACTTATACATGTAAACCATATGCCGCTTTCTAGTTTTAAAAGAAAATGGTGAGAAATATTAATTTTTAATTATCAATACTACAATTAAACATTTACAAAGAGAGAAAGATATTTCTGACCTTGTTAGAACCTTATTACAATCCGCATAGTCAACCAAACATAAAAAGGTTTATTTTAAGAGAAGTTTCGAAAATAACTAAGAATATTGAATTCGAAATCATGAAAAATGTTATCTTTTTAGAACCTTGTTACAATCAGCACATTTGATGTTTCTTTTATAAAAATATTTCTTGTATGAAAAGTTGGGAAAACAATTTAGAATTATTTTATTTATTTATTATTTTTTTTTAAACTTTTCCATTAAACAAAACTTAAACAAATCAGTTTTTATTATAACTATTAAATCTTATTCACAATAACATATTTGTTTGTATTTAATAATGTATCACTTTACGTTTAAATGATCATTTTTTTCCAAAAATCACAGAATTTCTAATGAGTTCTATTTGAAAAACTGTACCTATCTATATACATTTTTTAATTCGTACGATCATTAAAAATGTAGTTATACCTGTTTTTATTTCAGCTCTCAAATAGGAAGTACATATATTTTAGTAAACAGATAAGTGTTTTAAAAAAATATAATATACAGGGTGATTCATAAAAGATGGGCAGAACTTTAAGGGGTTATAGTACACTTAAAGACAAATAATATTAAATAGGAGACTAAGGGTCCCAGACGTATTCCCAAGGAGATAGGGGGCATTAAAGTTTAGGGTCCGAAATTTCAAATGATTATAAAACATGGAAAAATTGGTCGATTCGTTTGCGGTTTTCGCAAAAAAATTTCTTTATGCCAGTATTTTCTTGAAATAAAATTTTAAAGTTCAATTTCAAAAAATGCCGATAGGGGGCGCTTTAGACTTTGGAGTAACAAACAACTATTTTTTAACGTTATTTTTTGTATTTCTTTAAATGAGTTCGAAAGCTTAGACTTAAACTTAAATTTTGATCTAAAAATCTGAGTCCTAACGAGTAGTTAAGTAGCGTAAACTGAAATTTGAAATTTGAAACCCTTCTCCCCCCAGAACAAAAATCAGTTATTCCCGATCTTTGTGTCGTAGATTAGGCTCTAACTACTGCCGCGTTTTGCTAAAATTATTCTTTATGTCAGTATTTTCTTGAAAATAAATTTTAAAGAAAATTTTCAAAAAATTCCGATAGAGGGCGCTTTAGACTTTGGAGTAACGAACAACTATTTTATACCGTTATTTTTTGTGTCTCATTAAATGCTTTCTAAAGCTTAGACTTAAATTTTCAGCCCAAAATCTGAATCGTTAGACGTGGTTAAGTTTCTGGGGAGAGGGGTTTGAAATTTCTACTCCTGAGCACAGTTCAGTTTACCATGTCCACACATTGTGTGCTGTGATACGAGGTAAAAAGACACAAATTAGGATTATGTTACCAAAGCATATTTATTAACATGTAATCACAATAAATGTTCAAAATTGTGACCACCAGAGGTTATGCACGCAGAACAACGGCGACGAATGGAACGGCGAACATTCGCGAAAACATCAGGCTTTTCGAGCACTTCCCCTACAGCGGCGGAAAGTCTGGCGACCAGTTCCTCGGGGGATTCAATGGGTGTCTCATACATAAGAGCCTTCAATCGTCCCCAAAAAAAGAAATCGAGGGGTGAAAGATCTGGCGAGCGAGCAGGCCAAGCAACAGGACCACCTCGACCAATCCATCTGTTCGGAAATGTAATGTCCAGATAGTTGCGGACGTCTCGTACGTAATGGGCTGGCGCTCCATCGTGCTGGAACCACATGACCCGCCGGATGCATGGAGGAACAACGTTTAACAGGTCTGGCAGCACATGTTGCAGAAATGTGAGGTATGTTTTACCGTTGAGGCGTTCAGGAAGAAGGTACGGTCCGATTAGGTGGTCTCCGAGGATTCCTGCCCAAACATTGATGGAAAAGCGTCTCTGATGAGCATGTGGATACGTAGCATGTGGATTGACATCCGCCCATACATGTGCATTGTGTGTGTTAAATGTACCTTCACGTGTGAAGGTACATTCATCGGTGAAAAGCACAGTTCGTCCAAATTGTGGATTTAGCGCGTTCTGCTGCAGAAACCAGCGGGCGAATTCAATACGATTTGGATAATCCCCTGGAGACAGTTTCTGGACTCGTTGCACATGAAACGGGAGCAAATGTTCATCCTTCAGTACCCTCCAAGTCGTGGACTGTGAGGTATCCACCTGGCTAGCCACTGTTCGTGTACTTGTACTTGGCTGCGCCGCTACTACATCCAGAATGGCTTCTGCAACAACTACTGATTCGTCCTTTTTTGCACGACCTGCATTCGACCGGGAAGCGAGAAATGATCCCGTCTCACACAACTGTCTGTGCAAGCGCTCGAAAGTTTTGCGGTTAGGCAACCGCCTGTTAGGAAATCGCTCTCCGTACATTCGTTGTGCCTCTGCACCATTTCCATCTGCCGCTCCGTAAATTAAATGCATCTCAGCCTTTTCCTTATTCGTGAAGGGCACCATCTTCCGATTCATTACTACAGCGACTTACACTTGACTCACCGTTCAGTGGTTTTTATGCCTGAATCGTGTCGAAATTTTGCATACGTGTTCTTCTTCTTCCCCATTTGACATTTGCATACTTTCTGTTTCCTTCTTCACCCGGTGACTAGCGTCAGGAATGGAGCTTTAACGTTTGCATGAGCGACGTTTCCAACTGTGCCAGTGCCTTTATGAGTGAATTCCGACTATGCAGTCCTTGACGAAAGTTGTATTTTTGCCTCGTATCACAGCACAGAATCGTTGAGCATGGTTAAGTAGTGCAAACTGAACTATGTTCAGAAGTTGAAATTTGAACCCCCTCCCCTCGCTACTGAACCACGCTCAGCGATTCAGATTTTGAGCTGAAAATTTAAGTTTAAGTCTAAGCTTTAGAAAGCATTTAATGAGACACAAAAAATAACGGTATAAAATAGTTGTTCGTTACTCCAAAGTCTAAAGCGCCCTCTATCGGAATTTTTTGAAAATTTTCTTTAAAATTTATTTTCAAGAAAATACTGACATAAAGAATAATTTTAGCAAAACGCGGCAGTAGTTAGAGCCTAATCTACGACACAAAGATCGGGAATAACTGATTTTTGTTCTGGGGGGAGAAGGGTTTCAAATTTCAAATTTCAGTTTACGCTACTTAACTACTCGTTAGGACTCAGATTTTTAGATCAAAATTTAAGTTTAAGTCTAAGCTTTCGAAATCATTTAAAGAAATACAAAAAATAACGTTAAAAAATAGTTGTTTGTTACTCCAAAGTCTAAAGCGCCCCCTATCGGCATTTTGTGAAATTGAACTTTAAAATTTTATTTCAAGAAAATACTGGCATAAAGAAAATTTTTTGCAAAAACCGCAAACGAATCGACCAATTTTTCCATGTTTTATAATCATTTGAAATTTCGGACCCTAAACTTTAATGCCCCCTATCTCCTTGGGAATACGTCTGGGACCCTTAGTCTCCTATTTAATATTATTTGTCTTTAAGTGTACTATAACCCCTTAAAGTTCTGCCCATCTTTTATGAATCTCCCTGTATATATATATATATATATATATATATATATATATATATATATATATATATATTTCTAATATTCAGATAAAAGTAATGTAAGAATCATAAATATGGCGACATTTAAGAACTTTTAAATATATATTCTGTAATAAAAACGTTACATACGTTTTATGAAAAAAAAAAGAATTTTATGATGAATCATTTACGAAAATATATTTAATTACAAACATTATTATTATATTTTTATAAATTTGATTAATTACAATTTATGTGATATTGTGAGAGCATTGAAATATTGATTTTAATATCGGAGAATTTTTTTTTTAATTTAATGGATATTTTTGTAAATTAATATTCAGAAAATTAAAAAAAAAATCAATAAATTGATATTTTGAATACTACTGGACGTTTTTGTTTTGACGCAGAATTCGATTCATTATAGTCTTAATAGCTAAAATTTTATATTTATGAAATACATATTAGTAAACTGTCATATATTCTATTAAGTATCAAATAATGCATTATTTTTTCCCTATAATTAGAACTAGTCGGATGTGCCAATCCCAAAACTTTCTTCTATCTCAATCATGTTAATACGTCTAATTTCGTCCTCACATCGCCAATAAAATCAATATTTTTCGTCATTCTGTTGTACGTCAGCTGCTTGCGAATCATCGAGTTACCGGGATGCAATCAACTGATGTATACTAAACTACGAAAAGTTCTTTTGGCCTGTACCGACCGGAACAGATAGCCTCCCTATGCCTTGGTTTTACGATTTTAGCTAATTTTACTGGAAAACACGAAGCTAAAATGCGTGGAACCCAATTAAAGAAGATTCATTCCCAGTTCTCGTCAACATTGAATTTGAATGAGAATATCGCCAAATTAGTCTTCTACAGCCAAGTTGGCTTCATTTGTGGAAACCTATTTTTGTCGCCAAATTTGGCGATATTTCGTCAATTGCCGCCAAGCTTGGCGAGAATTTGACGTTGGCGAATATAAATATATAGTGTTAAGCATTTAAGAATAGGAACAATGGTTACAACAATGAAAGAAAATTTGCTGAAACCCTGTTAACTAAAACTCATAAATTAAACCCTTTTATGGATGAATTCTGCTGTCTTGTTTGAAAATGTGAACCACCCTAAAATTTCAAACCGCTATATCTCCGCCATTTTTTAATATAGAGACAAAACAAAAACTGCTCCGGATTCTCCGGATCAAGGCCGAACATTTAACGGAAAAAAACTTTTAGGATTTCTAACTTTTTTATACATCTTTTTGAATTTGAAATCTTTAAATGGCTATCACAGCGCCCCCTTCCGGCGGAATATCCCCACATTCTAGTAGGACCTGCTGGCTACAGCCAAAAACATATTAAAAATTTTTGGTTTAATTATCCGCAAAACATCATACACTTTTCGATGATACAATAGTGAAAATCGAACAAAAATCGCGATGGCAGCGCCCCCTTTCGTCGAAATATCCCCGAATTTAACCTGGACCTGCAGGCTATGGTCAAAAACATAGAAAAAAAAATTGGTTCAATTATCTGCATAACTTCATACACTTTTCGATGATACAATAGTGAAAATGGAACAAAAATATCGATCACAGCGCCCCCTTTTGTCGAAATATCCCCAAATTCTGATAGAATCTGCTTGCCATAGCCAAAAACATAGAAAAAAAATTAGGCTCAATTTGAAGCATAACTTCATACACTTTTAGGTGGTACAATAGTGAAAATGGAACAAACATATCGATCACAGCGCCCCCTTTCGGCGAAATATCCCCAAATTCTGATAGAATCTGCTTGCCATAGCCAAAAACATAGAAAAAAAATTAGGTTCAATTTGAAGCATAACTTCATACACTTTTTGATGATACAATGAAGACACACAGACATTTTGTAAAAACGTGTTTTTCGGAATCTCTGACCCCTAAAACGTGTAAATCCGTCGAAAACTGGAAGTCGAAAAAAATTTCGATTACAATACTTTCTTCTATTATAGATAGAAGAAAGTAAAAAATTAGGCTCAATTTGAAGCATAACTTCATACATTTTAGGTGGTACAATAGTGAAAATGGAAGAAACATATCGATCACAGTGCCCCCTTTCGTCGAAATATCCCCAAATTCTGACAGAATCTGCTTGCCATAGCCAAAAACATAGAAAAAAAATTAGGTTCAATTTGAAGCATAACTTCATACACTTTTTGATGATACAATGAAGACGGACAGACGGACAGACGGACAGACGGACGGACGGACAGACGGACAGACAGACATTTTGTAAAAACGTGTTTTTCGGAATCTCTGACCCCCTAAAACGTGTAAATCCGTCGAAAACTGGAAGTCGAAAAAAATTTCGATTACAATACTTTCTTCTATTATAGATAGAAGAAAGTAAAAATTAAAAATTAATTGCATAGAAATAAGTTATTTAATAAATCACATTGTGTTTTTATATACTACATTATTTGAAACATTCTTTATAAATACTTATTTTTGCTTTATTTTAAAAAATTAAAACCAAACATAGCGGGATTCCTTACAGTGGCGTAACTACGACCAATAGGCCGCGGGTGCAAGAAGTTAAGGGATGCTGAGTGAAAAGACGATATCATGTCTAAATAGGTAGTGACTTTAGAAAAAATTGCAAATTGCATCCTTTTATTATTATTTGTTTTTTTAAAACAGATTTTTTTTTCATTTCGCACCAACTTTCTGTCCTTTGATTAAAATAATACATCACTATGACTCTACTAGGCGAAATAAATGGCTTCCTGTTTAATTAAATATGTATGTATGTCTGCTCCTCATCGTAATGTAGTTGACGATTTTTTTATAATGAAGAATTTCTTCTAAAATTCCCTTAGAGGATTGATCGGCAAGCAAATTATACAATGAGAAAAGCTATAAAGTTTCTTTATTCTGCATCTGTCTCTCTTTCGGTCATAAATGCAGATTTCTGGATTTATGACTTTCTGTTATAAATGCAGAAATCTTGCCAGGGCTGTAGTTTTTCTATTGTAGACGGAATCCAAGAATTACTATACATAGGCATGACCAGCAGGAAATTTAATTGCAGAAAAAAGAGCATATAGCTGATATTAAATACAATAGGAAAACTACAGCCCTGGCAAGATTATATCAAGAAGAAACCATCCAAATAAATTTCAAAGAAAGTAAAATAATATTTCCCTCCAGTCTATATTATCCATCCATAATAAGAGAAACCATAGAGATACTAACGCGCAAAAATACAATATGTAACGATGCGGCATATTTCAATTTACCGAAACTGTGGCTAGAATTAGTCCATGGTCAAAGATATGAAAATAAACAACCAAGTAAAAAACAATAGATAACGTGCGTAATATTTTTTAAAAAGTACATGAAAAAAATAACTTCAAAGCCCGTGCAGCTTTAGAATATTCTCATTTTGTTTTTGAAAATGACTCGGAAAGAGTGGAAACATGTAAAACAACTAATAAAAGTTATTTTAATTATATTATGTTGTTAATATTACACCTTTAGCATTTAAAAGTAATATACCCTAATGAAACAAAATAATGACCATTAAGACAAAACTTTGTAATTGAATTTTAAAAGTATTTTTTTATTTATTATAATAAAGTATTTACTAATCACAAAAATTCACTGAATCCCCCCCCCCCTCCTTTGATATTTTGATATTAAAGATAATTGTGATGTTTATTTATTTTTTCATATTAAAATTAAATTCGATATCAACATACGACAAAAGACAATTCATTCAATATTTTTTCTTGAACTTTTCTTCATACTTTTCCAAAATAAAAGTAACTTTTCATTAGTCACGATCGGTTTCCTTTTCATTGTACAAGGTATGCCAACAATATATTTTAAATTCAACGTAATTACAAAACAAAATTATTATATATTTTAAAGTAAAACCACATTGTATTCAAAACTTTAATTCATTGTTTTTTGATTAACTTATTTTAAGAAATCATTTGATCACATTTTATCCAAAACTCAATAAATACACATTTGGATTGAGAAAGTTTTCATAACTGGTGTCCTATAATTTTTATAACAATGTTTGTTGAACTTTCGAATATAATAGCTACTCCGTCGCTTATTAAAATAATTTTTATCAAATAAATGGAGTAAAAGAATATACAATGAATAAACTGGATATAACGTCAATTTAATTAATTTATTTTTATCGAATTTATATTCACCTTTCCTATTATGTTAAAATTAAATAGGAAACTGCGTATTTTAAAATTTAAAAACTATCCTTTATTTATTTTCTCTTTTGAAGTGACTGTAAATTATTATATGTTACGAGTAAAGAAACAATTTTCAAATAATAATTAACCTGATAGTAGTCGCGTCTTTTTAACACTTTCCAACATAGTTGAAAGGTGTTTATGTATTTGGTTTGTCTGTCTGTCTGCCGTCTCTGTGTCTATCCGTCTGTATGTCTGTCTGTCCGCGCTCTAACTTGCGTAAATATATTTGGAATGTCATGCAATTGATATACGTTATTGAAGCTTACTATGACATAATCGGTATTGAAAATGAAGTGTGTAAGAATTGCAGTTGTTTTACAGGGACACTCAAAAGAATTTCCTCACATTACGGTCAATGGGAAAAATCATTTGCTGTTTGTTTTAATGCTGTTACGCAATTTCAAACATAATGAAATGGATATATATATCTGAGTTACACTGCAAGAGGTTTACAATAGAATATGCTGTGCAGAGCACTTGTAGTTCCTTTACAGGGACACTCAAAGGAATTCCGTTACTTTACAGTCTATGGAGAAAAGTCGTTTGGGTTAATTTCTTTAATGTTTGACTGTTTCAAACATATTGAAATTTATACAGTATATCTCTGAGGTGCATTACAAGAGGCTTGCTATAGAATATTTTGTGTATAGCATTCATCGTTCATTTACAGGGACACACAAAATATTTCGGTACTGTATGTTAACAATAAATGCTGGAAGTGAGTTTTCAGTTTCTGAACAAGTTTTTAAATTTAACTGATTTTTATCTATTACTTGGTGTGTGTAAATTCTGTAGATCATATACACAGCAGCAGAAAAGTCCTTGAGTACATTTCCGTTTACCAACGGAAAATTCCATAAGGGGAATTTTAAACTGTTCTACGCTTTTCCTAACTGAACTAAAATCTAGCATTTTATGTAGTGTATATAGATATATATATAAATTATACACAGGACTGCACAAAATAATTCGGATAACTTTTCGAAAATTGTTGGTAATTCCTAAATTTGGTTTGAAATATGTTATGCGTTTTTCAAATTGTTTACTTACATATAATTTTTCACCTTATTAAACGGTAAATATTAGGTAGCTTTCAAAACAAAAAAGTATAAAGCTACCTATTGCAGCCGTTCGGAGGAAAGCAGTTCCAGAAAATTTCGATATTTTTCACCGATCATGACCCCCAGACCCCAAAACCACCCTCCGTTCAAATGTTGATTTATATATATATATATATATCCATATATATATATATATATATATATATATATATATATATCTGATCTATGTCATATGATAACACTAGTATTTATAAATCAATTTCGATGAAACTAATTGTGTGTATTAAGCTCACCAATGTTTCGGCCGAGTTCGTTGGCCAGCTTTGTCCGCCATCTTGTTTCAAGATGGCGGCCACTTAAAGACTTAAAACTAAAATAAATATACAAAAAAGTTAAAAATTCAAATTTATTTTTTAATTAAGTGTTAGGCCTTGCATTTTTTGTTTTACCTCTACCTTAAAAAATGGCTGAGATAGAGCAGTTTGAAATTCTAGGGTGGCTGACATTTTGAAACAAGACAGCACATTACAAAAATTTTCATTGTTGTAATCATTTTACCAATCATACGCATAAAACTATATATTCATATCCGTTAGCCCCAAATTCTCGCCAAACTTGGCGATATTTGGCGAAATATCTCCAAATTCGGCTACCAAAATAAGTTTTCATAAATGAAGCCAATTTGGCTATAGTTCAATAATTTGGCGAATTTCTTATTCTAATTCAGTATTAACGAATCTTTTGTAAACGTTTTCTTACATTTTAGCTTGCTGTTTTCGTATAACAGTAGCTAAAATTTTAAAACGAAGATATAGGAAAGCTACCTTTTCCTCCCGATACAGGCCGGAAGGACTTTTTAAAAAATTATTTTGGAAGTGTTGAAAAGTGTTACATAATCTATACTTGACGCATGATTTTCTGTTCTTGTTTCAGAACGCTATTGGTCACGTTCGGTCTTTTTGACGTCTGTCCAAGCATACATAAAATAGAAAACAAGCAACAATTTTCATTTAATATTCGAATATATATATAATATTCTTTGGCGAGAATTGGGGCTAACGGACATTTCAATGAAGTTAAATATTTGCAGTTTACTTCAATTATACATTTTTCTCACGTGCTTTAAAATACTTTGAGAAGGTAAAAATGATCTGAAACTAGTGATTGTTTTGCAGACCTTTCCACGAATTTTAACTTTGCTTGTAAAAATGTATATAAAACAAGTTGGAAATTGTACGTCAAACGTTACAAACGAGGTGCGTTCGTACGCACGTTTTAGAATTAAATTCATGATATCCCGTGCGTAGAACGGGTTAAACAGCTAGTTAAGTATATATTTTATGACACTGTTCGTACAAATATCTTAACTAGTTATATAAATATTCAGGTATATATGTATCAGCTAGTTATATAAATATTCAGATCTTGATGATTTTTAATTCTGTGAAATGAATTATATCGTCTGCAGATTAATTTCTGTCATAAAATAAGTATCTCGGTCGCTTGACGATTAAACTTCGGAAGCTCCTATAACAAAAAAGCACCGATTTAAAAAAAAAATTCAAATTTCTTAATAAATATTTTTATTAATATCTCCTAAAGTTTTGATTCGATTTTAATAAAATTTGAAATGTCTCGACAAAATTCTGCAAAGATAATATATTTTAAATTGCAAACCATTTGGTTGGGTAGTTTTTGCGTTGTTATATGCGGACAGACAGACAGACGGACAGACAGACAGACAGACAGACGGACGGACAGACGGACGGACCAAACGACGACTATAGGTGCTACGTATTTATATAATTACGAACGCACCTAAAAATGCATCTTGCTACTTCACTATGGTGTTGGAGAAACATTTCACGTCAGGTACATGGACTTTCCCTGTTGCGTTTTATCGCTACTTCCATGGTTTTAATTTAATCGTTTTTCTATTTTGCGCCTCCCGCAGACGATTTTTTTTTTTTGTTGATAAAAAATGGATCTGTTTTAGAACTTTTATGAACTGAACTAGAAAATGTAATACGGAATATAATATGTAATATTTATGATGTGCGCGAAAACGTTGTGTATATTGTGTTCGTGATCGTCAATATATATGTTTGTGTGTCTACATTGTGTAGATCCAATTATTTTTTGAACAACATGAACATTCATTCTCGAAAAGTCAGAATAATTTAAGATATCTTATCTCCCGAAAGAGGACCGTTTAGGTAAGCCTAACCTATTCTTGTGTTCTAGTTTTATGATATTTTAATTTTGAAATGAATATTGATACTTTAATATCAATATAAATAATATTTAAAATAGAATTTTATAAAAAGGGACAGATTCAATATTATTTTGGCATCTCTCTACCGGGATATTATATTATTTAAGAAAATAAAATACGATAATGGAACAGATTAAAAAATTGCGTACTCCATTAAGAAGCGCTTTTACGCGAATTGCTAATTTACTTGAGAACAAATTAACTGATGAAAATAAAGATATTGAAGAAATTGAGATTTTATATTCTCAATTAGGTGAAAATGGACAGATCTACAACCAAAAGAAAAGGAAATGTTAGATCTTCTTTTAAACGATAAAACATGTTCTCACGAAAATTATGATAATGAATACGGAGGTTTTAGCGTGTATGAAGAGAAATTTATTAAGTTAAAAACGAAAGTTCAAAAGATTTTAAAGGTTTCGAAACTGAAAATATCACGAAACTGAAGTTTAAACTACCTAAGATAGAATTTAAATTATTTGGGGGAGATATTAAGGAGTGGTTGGCCTTTTGGGCTCAGTTTGAAAAAATACATAACGATTCTGAAATCGCGAAAGAAGATAAATATCAGTACTTGTTACAAGCAACGTTAAAGGGTTCTAGGGCAAGAGAAATAGTCGAGTCGTACCCCGCTATTGGTGATAGTTATGAAAATGTTATTGAATGTTTAAAGGCTCGATTTGGTCGTACTGATATGTTAATAGAAGTATATATAAGAGAAGTGCTCGCTTTAATGATGAATAATGCTACAGGAAAAGGTCCAGGAATTCCTCTTTTTAAATTATACGACAAAATTGAAACCTATTTAAGATCATTAAAAATGTTAGGTGTTTCAAGCGAACATTATTCTGCAATTCTTTATCCATTGATTGAATCGTGCTTACCAGTTGAAATATTGAGAATTTGGGAAAGAAAGTTAAATTCTCTTACTTTAAATTCAAAAGACGAAAGTAATATTAAGTTAGATTCTTTGATAAAATTTTTGCAGCACGAAATCGAAAGCGAAGAAAAAGTCCGTTTGGCTAGAAGTGGGTTTAATTTAGAAAATGTAAACAAAAAAAAAATTATACAGTGTCAAATACGCGAGAAAGAGATATTCCAACGGCTACGGAATTACATAATGCATCAAAAATGAAAAGGGAAACGTGTATTTTTTGTAACAAGTCACATTTAAGTAACGAATATACACTGTAAAAAATATTTGGAACGTTTAGTATTCTAAAAGGAAAGTTTCTGATACCATCGGATATCTTAGAGCCAGGGTCGGGCTGGGACAGGGCAACTGGTGCAGACCTTGGATTTTCAGAGGGCGCAAAAATTTTAACCAACTCAAGTCAGTTTTACTTGTGTTGTATTTAACTTGTCCAGGTTTAACACATTCGTATAGCTTATAGTCAGGGCTCGGAAGTAGCGCGCTGCAAGTAGCGAAACTACAGTAGCCGCTACTTTTTGTAGTAGTTTTTTAGTGTAGCGCGCTACATTAAAAAAAGTGTAGTGTAGCGAGTAGCGCGATACAAAATATCAGTAGTTTGTAGCGAGCATCGACGCTACTTTTGACGCTACTTTAGGAAGGGGGTAAAAGTGCCAATCTTCAAATCACGTGATCATAACTCGATTCTTTTGTGCGAAATATGTTCTCTGGAACATTTTGCGAATGTCAGCGACAAATCTCAGTAGCAGTGTCATAGATTTTTCCATAGACGACGGGCACGGTCACAAATTGACTGTCATTTTCACAGTTTGTGTGTCAGAAACTTCGCGTATTGTTTTTTAAATCCATAGAAATCTTCTCAATATAATGTATTTTTATACGACTACGATTGTTTTTGCCAAAATATAGTCGTCTGGCTATCTTAAATCTTTATCTGACTAATTTCTTCTCCCCTTTGCCTCCCACCCCCAGCAAGCAAAAATAGATAAAACATATAGATAAAACAAAGGTGGTAGGAAATAAAAATATAATATTTAAAAAAATGCCTAAGAATGCTTAATTTTATTTTTAATGGCTATTTATTTTTACTTTAGCTGCACAGGTTTTTTATCGCTAAAAGAATTTATTTGTAATGTTTTATATTTGATTTGATATTGGTTAACTTGGTGTTTTAATGAAATATCTTTATCTCCAGAAGGAAGCTAAAGCATAATATGCTGAAATTCGGATTTTCAAAGGGAAACAAACAAATAGAGATAGAAAGGATGGATTATGGATAGAAAGGATGGAAAGGATATGGGGATTTAACTTATGCAAGTTTATATGATCTTGTTCAATTTTTAAAATTGCTTTCAGGAACTATATTCAAATTGTAAAGAAATAGGACTATTTAGCTCTATTTTTAAAAAATAATGTATATTCAAATTTACCAAGGGCTATCCGCTCTTAAGGTTGTTCTCAAATCCAAACTGGCTACTTTATGACATATTCTTTAATTCATTTTTGTTTGGAAACGCATGAAAATTCAGGTGTTCTTATTCAGAAACTTTGTAACTGAAAGACGTTTTCGATTATTCTTTATTTTATTTTATTTTTCGGTAAAGACAGAAGATTTTTCAGAAAACACTGTCCAACCGAAATTTCTGACGCTGCAGCAGGAGAAAGAGAAAAAACGCGTGACACGAATCGCTATAACCCGATATGTAATTTATTTATCAAAAAATAGAAAACTCATTTCGATTCCAAATCGCTTCCATAGTCAGGCCTGCCAATTTTATGCCTTTGTGTTTAAAAATGAGTCAGATAATGTGTCAGAAAGTTTCGCGTTGTTAAGCAAGGACTTTGAGAATCACCTTAAAAATAATTTATTTACTTATAATTAAGTTTCTGTGCTATATCATTATCATAAATTTGTAAGATTATTACAATTTTTTTTCAAATTTCCTCTTTTTAACACTTTCCAACATAATTAAAAAGTGTTTATGAATTCGCTTTGTCTGTCTGTCCGTGCTCTAACTCTCGCAAATATACTCGGATTGTCATTAAATTTTATATGTTATTGAAGTTTATTATTGAAAATGAAGTGTGTAGCATTTATATCTCGCTTACAGGGACCTTCAAAAGAATTATGTTACATTATGGTCTATGGGGAAAAATTGTTTGCGGTGCATTTAATTAGCGACGATAACTAAAGTAGCGAAGTAGCGACTACTTTTGAAAAGTAGTTTGTAGTCGCTACTTTTAAAAAAAAGTAGTTGTAGTTGTAGTTAACTACATTTTCCATAAAGTAGTTGCAGTTGTAGTTCGCTACAAACAAAAAATAGTTTTTCCGACCCCTGCTTATAGTAATGAAATGGCTTAATATTATATTACTGAGTCTAGATAGACGACTTCGCTATGTTCCCCGCGCCTGTTTGAAGTTCCATCAAATTAATGCTACACAATTTTCCAAACTATGTCATGTAATATTCAAAAACTCTAGAAAGCTGAACACAGATCAACTTGTAGTAGATTGACCGTAGACTAGGACTTTCCTACTTTATTCTTTTGTCAACAGACACAACAATGGTAAAAAAGGGATCATCTTTTACTAATTATCCTGCAAATAAGGTATAAAAAACACATAGTTGCCAATTTATTGGGAATAGTTTCTACTATTAAATTCTATTTATACATTTTGTTTCGGGGATTGTCTACATATTAAAAATGCTTGTTTTCGTTAAACACCTACGTTTGAGTTCCCTGGATCAAAGCAGACTGGGAATATACTTATCTTAATTCTTCATAGAGTTATAAAAGAAAATGTGTTAGGGGTTTATCTAAATATTTCGGAAAATAAAATTTAAATCTTACAAGGAAAAGTACTGAAGAGGCGTTTAGTCACCAGTAAAATTATACAGGAACATTAAATTTATAATAAACTTTCTTTTTTATGAAACTAAATACTACTACAAAATGCTTCTGGTAAATGTCTATGCGTTATTTTCTGTGGATTCTTTGAAAAACGAAGGCAGTCGCCTTAGATTGTTGGAAGGTTCTCTTTTTCTCGAAAAATAATTATACAAATGAACTGGAGACTTACATACCGTTATTTTTTATACAAACATTAATGTATGTCATAATTCATAATTTTTAAATATGAATTTATTAATAATTTTCATAGTTAAAAAACGTCTTTGAATAAAAAAAGCTTGGAATATGTTTGGGTCTATTAAGCATATTTCATAAAAAAAAAATAATAATTCAATCGGATGATTTTCATAAGTTTGTCAAATGGATTTAAGATAAGGATCCTCAAACTTTAAACTCTTCTAACTCTATGAAAATTTAACTTACTTATTTAAACTATACCTTTTCGCAAGCTGTCTTAATACAAGGAACTCAAATAGGGTGTCAAAAATAGATGTTATTGCTTGAAAATTCAAAGTTGGTATAATTTTTAAAGCGTAGACGACTCTTGTAACATACTTAATCCATAGATTTAATTAGTAGACATTATTTCCAATCGATTGCTTCCTGTAGATTTTTTGCAATTATTTTTAAAAGAATTAGTAGGGGATGATCACTTTTTTGTCCAGGACTGTAAATGAACACATTAGTTTGACTTGATATATTCATAATTGTGTCCATTAGTCCATTAACACAAAATAAATCTTGCTTTACTTTCTTTGCAATTTTAAACATTATTACAAGCTTGATGATATTTATGATTTTTTAAAACCTTCATCGTGCTGTGAGATATGACTTGATAATGACCAACTCTTCCCCTTTTTACACAATTCTTTTTTCACTCAAGCAACACAGAATTGTTGGATATCATTAGTCCATTGTTTTCTAGCTTCTTTGATCAACGATTAAGTTTGACTGCTTCTAATAGTCTGAACCAACGGATTGCTGATCGTTGGTCTAAACTAAAAATATGCCATTTAACAAACAGTTATGTTTACTGGCAAAACTACGCTAATAATAATATTAAAATATGCTAATAATTGATCC
Source organism: Maratus michaelseni (assembly GCA_963931845.1). Lineage (NCBI taxonomy): Eukaryota > Metazoa > Arthropoda > Arachnida > Araneae > Salticidae > Maratus > Maratus michaelseni. Next base: position 417,461,944 of record OZ007588.1, read on the forward strand.
TATTTTAACTAGCATCTAATTTGGTGATTTTTTTAGGCAAAAAATAATTATGCTTCTAGAATTACCGATTAAAATTTCTTCTAATTTCGTTTCCTTGGTTTCAGAAATGTTTCACCATTTACCATTTATATTTAAGCCCCACCAGTGGCTGAGAGGTTCTGCTCTCAAAGCTGGTAGACGTGAGGTGCTGTGTTCAAACCCCTGTCGCGCTCGTCGACCTAACCGTTCGGAGTTTACCGAGGTTTTCTTCGAACCTTGCCGTAAATACGGGTTTGGATCCCTTAGAAAGACCCCCCACGGAGGGCACTCCCCTCTGGGCCTATATCCCTCGTGTTGATAATTGGCCGTCATAAATCAACCAACCAACCAACCATTTATATTTAAACAAATATCTCTAAAACTATTATTCAAATAGATTTTACTTTTATGACTATTAAGATGCAAGAATATCAGTGCTAAGGGCTTCAACCTCTATTTAAAAAATATATATGAATTAGTTATCAAGTCAGTTATAAACATGGTATAGATGCAATTTCTGATATAATCTGACAGCAAATTATTTACAGCAGCTTCTTTTTTTTTCTTTAGTAAACTTATAGTATCTTTAAATGTGGTCTCTGGAGGTGTATGCTCATTACAAATACAAAATAAAGATTCAGTATGCAAACTTCATTCGGAAAATATTCATATGAACAAAAATGTACTTTCAGTACAGAAATAGAAATTTTGAAACTAAAACTGATGCTTGATTTTTCCTTTTGAAAAAGTACCACATATTATAGTAGTATCTGAATCTCCAAATATAGGGTATTTGAATGGGGAAAAAACACTTGCTTGTGAAAATATTACATTTTTAGCATTTGGGATAAGGAAAGGCAGGAGGGGGAAGAGGAATTTTGTATGCTTAAAAATGACTTTATACGTACTTAAAATGCTGAATTGATACCGCACTATGAAAATGTTTCTGCTGAAACAGGACATCTAAAATAGCGATTAGTAACTTTTAAATCACGCAAATAATTGAGTAATTTTACTTTTCTCAGCACACTCTTCACATAATTTACAAATTTCTTATCATAATTAAAGATCAAGGAAAATATTTAAGTTACATAATTGAAAGAAATCTCCTGGGGATTGTAATCCTGCAAGCTACAGGATTTTGCCGTCAGCTTTTTTTAATTAAAAAAAAACCTGCAATAGTTTCTCAATAGTAAGCATTGCTTTATTTAATAATCGATTTTTCCGTGATTAAATAAAACAATTTTTTTTAAAAATACATATCAGAATTTCCGTACAGTTATTTAATTACGGAAAGGTTGTCATTAAATAAAGTTGAGATTACTAACCTAAAATTATGGTAGGTTATTTGAATGAAAAAAAATGCTATCCGCGAGATTCCGTAGCTTGCAGAATTGCAATCCAAAAGTGTCAAAGTTGTATACCTCGAAAAGACAGGTTATGTTTTCCAGCCAAACAACAAAATCCACACAGAACGATTTTGCGTTCTAATATTTATCTCTTTCTTTTATAAAGCTGTTTTTCGAAAAACATGGTTTCAATTATAAATCTATTCAGGGGTGACGTTAAAAGAGAACAAAGTCGGGCGACCGCACTGAGTACTATAATGACGGGTACGCAAAGTATTTGATCTGAGATTAAAACCTAAAAAATATTGAAAGAACCGATAAAAAAAAAAAAAAAAAAATCAGGGTGAAGGAGTAGCACATGGGCGTGAGCCTTAGTAACCACGGTGCTCCAGAGCTATTAAAACTTTCCCTAGGTGCCCGTTTTCTGCCCTCAATCATATGCAGACACGTCCGCTTTGATTTCGGATTCTGCAATTTTTTTTTCTTTATGATAATAAAAATCCTTCTCTTTTGCTATCTGTCTATTAGTCGATGATTATCCGTAAGCAAATTCTCGAAATTTAGTACACTAATCAGAATGTATTTGTGTGGGAAAATATAGGAGCGGCTTAGGGGCGCAAAATTTTCCCTGGCTGAGGGCGTACCGGCTCTCGGGCCGGTGGGCCGGCGGTCCAGTCCGAGCCTGCTTAGAGCTATTTTCACTTTCTGAAACCATCAGAAACCTTTCCGAATTTTTGGGGTTCGTATCTGCTGTGGAGGAAAATCCACCCTCTTCCAAGTATTTCCCAACGATTTTCCCATCGCCGGAACAGGAAATGCCGAAAGTATACGTCATTTCCCTTACCCCTAGAACCCCCTCCGTCCGGTGTGGTGTGTGTAGTTTACGCGAACGGCGAACAGCACGTTGTTAGCGGTGGAAGTATTGTTCCAGCGGTCCAAAAAGACAATTCTAAAGAAATAACACTTGAAAAGGTAAGAATTTCTGCTGTTTTAAGTACTCTAATCATGTTTTTTATAATGATTCTGTTTTATATTCATTATTATTCCACATATGCCGTGATATGCTTCAGTTTATATCAATATTTTTAACAAATATATCTTAACTCTAACATTTAGGACTATTTATATGAGTGAGGAATTAGATCTTTTGAGTTGGAAGGATAGTTATTAAAATATACTCTAAAATATAACTATACAAATCCTTTGTCTCTCATTTTAAGTTATTTAATGTTGCTTCAATAAATATGATTTATAAATAGCATCTAGTAGCAATTTAATCTCTTAAAGAATATTATCTCCCAGCGATAGTGTGTGTTTGTTTATATATTTTTTTAACGATGTTTCAGAACTCTAACTTTTATAATACTATATATTGAAAATTGACTTGTCTTACTTTAAAAATATTGTTTTAAAATAAACAAACTGTATTTATTTTATTCTGATTATGAAAAAAAATTTTCCCGAGTGTTTTTATTAATCTCCGGGTTATGTCCAGATTTTTCTCACAGGGTCCTGTTTTTGTAAAATTGTGAAGTTTTTTTTTATATTTTTGAAAATTCCAGTCATAATTTTGTGAATTTGAAATTATTATATCAGGTTCCGTTGTATCTATCCTTTACACATAAAAAAAAAAAAAAAAAAAAAAAAAAAAAAAAAAAAAAAAAAACCTATGCACTTTGATAAGTTCAATTGTTTTGTGATAGGTCAGATTTTATTTTTAAATGATTAAATTTGTGAAAAGTTCAGTTTGGAGGTGGTAAAGTTTTATAAAAGGTTTGTTTTTAAGACAAAGAATTTTGTGAAGGATCCTGTTTTGGAACAAAAAATTTTGTGAAGGGTCCAGTTTTATGATGAGAATTTTTGTGAAGTGTCTTGTTTTAATGTGAAAAATTACCTTCTAAGACCGATTTTTTTTTTAAACAAATCTCTGAAGCTGCATTGTTTTTTGGAAGCTCATAAGTTTTAATCATTTTATGTTGTTGGGATTTAGATTTTTTGAAATGTATCTAAAATATATTAGTATAGTTTTAGTATGTCTTTTTCATGTTAATGAAAAGTTTTGAAAGTTTTCTTTCTAAATATAAATGCTATTTTTTTAATATTTTAAAATAAATACTTTTTTTGTGGAGTTGTATGAATCCCATATTTTTTTCATGATATGTTGTTAAAAAACAAGATAAATATCTCCATTCTCCAATGCTTAAATATTAGGTTCAAAACATATTTGATGAAAATATTGATATAAACTGAAAAACATCACACAATATACCGCATAATTTCGCCTAGAAAAAAGAATCATTAAAAAAAAAGCTTGATTAGAGTATTTAAAAGAACAGAAATTCTTATATTTTCAAGTATTCTTTTAAAATTCAGATAATTTATAACAAAAATAGATAAAAATATATTTAGAAACACTTCAGATATATTCAAAAAGGTTTCAGATATATTATGAAATATTTTTGATATATTCAGAAACTTTTCCGATCCGTAATGAAAGATATTCTATATATTCAGAAAGGTTTCAGATATATTCAGGAAGCTTTCAGATATATTCAGGAAGGTTTCATTACGAATCGGAAAGGTTTCGTGTTTTAGCCGAAACATTTTTCTGATCGAATCAGAAACCTTTCTGTTAGTATCGTGCAGCACAGGTCTCCGTTACTTTCAGAAACGTTTCTGAAAATTTTTTACAGTGTAGACATGCTAATAGTTTATCTCATGAAGAGAAAAAACAAATATTAATGAAAAAAGGGGCTTGTTTTAAATGTTTAGAGATAAGAAAACACATATCACGTTTTTGTAGAACAAAAATACCAGCCTGTGATTGCGGTAAATTACATTTCAAAATAATGTGTCCAGCAAAATATGATAATGAAAACCCGATTATGGAAAAGTCAGATAGCGAAAGTAAAAAAGACACTGCTTTATCCAATAAAACAGGTACTCGTCGCGTACTTTTACAAACGCTTATTGTCCGAATTAGATGTAATAATAAGATTAAATATATAAGAATATTAATTGATTCAGGTAGCAGTAAATCTTATTTATCATCTTTTGCATTGGCCGAGATGGGATATGAATGCATAGGGGAAGATAATTTGACACATAGTTTATTCGGTGGCACGGAGACTGTATTATCACATAAGAAATATTTGATCAGTCTGAGCGACTTCTTTGATAATTATCGCTGTTGTGTCGAAGTATTAGATCAAGAAAAAATTTGTTCGGACCTTCCTAAAATTCCTCTTGGCTCATTTATGAGTGAAATTAAGAAACAAAAAATCTTTCTCTCTGATTTGAATAACCAGGTTGAATTGCTATATGAGTTTTCACCTAACGAAATTCATGGGCTTATAGGAGCTGATGTAGCAGGTAAATTGTACACCGGAAAAATCAAACAATTGATTTCTGGCTTAGTATTGATGGAAACACGTCTTGGTTGGACTTTGATGGGAAAAACTGACCTATGTAACATATCCGATAGCACAAACAGCGTGATGTCACTTCATGTAAATGATGCAAAAATTTCAGATTTATGGCGGTTAGACACACTTGGAATTCTCGATCCTGGCGAAAGCGGAAACAGACAAGAAATAGAAAAAGCAACTGAAGAGCATTTTAATAAAAATATAAAAATAGATGCAGAAGGAAGGTATGAAGTGAGCCTCCCATGGATTGAAAACCATCCTCCCTTACCAACTGGTCGAAAAATCGCTGAAGGACGATTAAGAAATTGTGTTGAAACACTAAAGAAAACTGAAACATTACAAGAGTATGAAGATGTATTAAAAGAATGGATACAAGAAGGCGTTATTGAAGAAGTTAAAAACTCCTGTAATGACGAAAGTGAACACTACTTGCCACACAGAGCTGTGATCAAGGAAAATTCTACCACCAGAGTTAGACCAGTCTTTGATGGCTCAGCTAGACAAAAAGATTCACCTTTCGATCAATGATTGTTTAGAGAAAGGTCCTAATATCGTGGAGCTCATTCCGACTATATTAAATAAATTTCGATTGAAGAAAATAGGCGTGATTGCAGATATTCGAAGAGCCTTTCTACAAATTGGTTTAAATGAGCGAGATAGAGTATTTCTGAAGTTTTTATGGTGTGAGGAAGTTGACCGCGAAAAGTTCAAAATTTTCCAGCATAAAAGGGTTGTTTTCGGTCTTACATGTTCGCCTTACTTACTTGGTGCAACTATCCGATATCATCTGAAGAATGTGTCTTCTAGATTTAAAGAAACAGCAGACAAGTTGTTAAAGTCTTTTTACGTAGATAACTGCGTCACTAGTGTTGAAAACTATGAGGAGCTTGAAAAATTTATTGAAGAATCCACAATTATTCTCCAAAATGCTAAATTTGATCTTCGAGGGTGGGAGTATAATTTCAACAAAACAGAAGCAGAAAACTTCCCGTTATTAGAAGAAAAGAATATTCCAGTTTTGGGACTGATGTGGAATGTAAAATCTGATACTCTGAAAATAGATTTACGAAAATGTTTTGAAGACTCTACTATTGTAACGAAAAGAACAATCCTGAGTGCTGTTCATAGAATTTTCTACCCCATTGGCTTCACGTGTCCTGTCACCTTGGGGCCAAAGATTCTCCTTCAAGAATGTTGGAAATTGAAAGTTTCGGGGGTTGCTGAATTGCCTGAATCTATTACCAAGAAATTTGAAAAATGGCGGAAGGATGTCTCTAAATTAAAGGAAATAGAAATCCTTCGATGTATTATTTCCAATTATGAAGCGCCAGAAAATATTTCTTTGCACATATTCTGCGATGCAAGCAAGAATGCATATTCTACATGTATATTTTTAAGAAGTGCGACTGAAAATACAATATCTTGTCAACTTGTACAGGCTAGGTGCAGGGTTGCTCCAATGAAAACCATTTCTATTCCTCGATTGGAACTACTTTCCTGTAATATAGGAGCTAGACTGGCACAAAGTGTTATACACGATCTTCAGTTGAAAGATATCCCAAAATTTTTCTGGTCTGATTCAGCAAATGCTATATATTGGATCAAGGGAACTGAAAATTGGGCTCCTTTTGTTTTCAATAGAGTTAAAGAAGATTGGTAAAGAAAGATTGGTATCACATCCCTGTATCATTAACTGCAGCAGACCTCCCTTCTCGTGGTTGTAATGCTGAAACTTTAGCGAAATCGAAATGGTGGGAGGGCCCGGAATGGTTGCGAAGACCGAAAAAGGAATGGCCAAAATCCAACGTTGTTCCTGATTTCAACATAGTATATTCCGAAAAGAGAAAAACTGTTGTTAGCACTACAAATCATGAAGAATCAACTGAAGAAATTTATAACAGAATTTCGTCGTACGACAAACTGATCAGAACTATTGCTTGGATTTATAGATTATTTAGTAACTGGAAAGTGGAACGTGCCAACCGGATTTCTGGACTCTTAACTCTAGAAGAAATAAATAGAGCTGAAATATCTTTGTTAAAAATAGTACAAAAGGAATCCTTTTTAGGAACTGAAGATAAACGCTTAAAATCACTTCAGTGTTATGTAGAATCGAATGGACTACTTAAAGTAAAGACACGTATTCTGATGAGAGAAGATAAAAGAAATTTCCGAATTCCGATACTGTTACCCTGTAGCCATCCAGTTGTGGAAATACTTATTCGGACAAGACATATTAGTTTAAATCATGCTGGCACCCAGATATTGATGAGTAATTTAAGAGAAGACTTTTAGATTTTGAAATGCAGGAAGGCTGTTACAAAGGTAATTAGAAACTGTGTACGTTGTAAAATATTTAATTCAAGACCTAAACCGATTATAGAAGCACCTCTTCCGGAAGATCGTATAAAAGAAGCTGCAGTATTCGAGGTTGTAGGGACTGACTACGCCGGTTCTTTACTTCTTCGAGGTGGTCAGAAAGCTTGGATAGTTATTTTCACATGTGCTGTCTACAGAGCCATACATTTAGTGATAGCCACATCCTTATCGACTGACAACATTTTGCAAGCTTTTAGAAGATTTATAGCACAAAGAGGTAGACCTGCGATAGTATATTCTGACAACGGTAAAAATTTCACGGGTACTGAAAATTTGATGAAGCAAATTGATTGGGATGCTATTTCTCAGTACAGCACAGCTCGGAAAATCACTTGGAAATTTAACCCTCCATCTGAGCCGTGGTGGGGTGGATGGTGGGAACGTTTGATAGGCGTAATAAAAGGGATCCTTCGAAAAGTCGTAGGACGAAGCTCTTGGGACTTAGAAGAAATGCAAACTGTTATTTGCGATACTGAAAACATTGTTAATCAGCGGCCTTTGACCTATGTTTCAGAGGAAATTGATGATTTAATACCACTTACTCCTTCTATGTTTTTACAAGACATTAGAGAATCAGGTATTCCTGATCTTGACATTTTGGATTCATCGTCTATTAATAAGAGACATGCTTATAGACAGCGACTAAAACAAGATTTACGAAAAAGATTCCGCACTGAATATTTGGGATATTTAAAACAATCCTCGAAATTTGACAAAAATCAGAGACCTATCCAGATTGGTGACGTTGTTCTTGTGTCTAGTATTAATGTTAAAAAACTTGAATGGCCACTTGCCAAAGTTATTGAACTTTATCCTTCAAAAGATGGAAATGTACGATTGGTAAAGGTAAAGATGAAAGGCGGCGAATTTCTACGTCCTGTTCTCAGATTGATTCCTCTAGAAGTAACCCATGAAAGAGGTACTGAACTCCATTCTACAGTTCAGTCGAAAGATAATGAATGTCCTTTAGATCCTGCTCTTACCAAACAGACGATAAAATTGACTGGTAAAAACTGTTATTTAGACCCTGCTACGAGTAAGCCGATGATCCAACATTCTGTTAAAGACTGCTATTTAGATACTGAATCTACTGAACCTATTTTCCATAAAGGTGCTAGTGACTCTCCTGTGGTGACTGTACCTGAAAAACGATCCAGATATGGTCGTTTATATAAATCCAAAGTAAAGTTTGAGTTTCATTGAATTTGAATCTCAAAGGTGGGAGTGTATTGCGTTTTATCGCTATTTCCATGGTTTTAATTTAATCGTTTTTCTATTTTGCGCCTCGCGCAGACGATTTTTTTTGTTGATAAAACATTGATCTGTCATAGAACTTTTATGAACTGAACTAGAAAATGTAATACGGAATATAATATGTAATATTTATGATGTGCGCGAAAACGTTGTGTATATTGTGTTCGTGATCGTCAGTATATATGTTTGTGTGTCTACATTGTTTAGATTCAATTATTTTTTGAACAACATGAACATTCATTCTCGAAAAGTCAGAATAATTTAAGATATCTTATCTCCCGAAAGAGGACCGTTTAGGTAAGCCTACTAACCTATTCTTGTGTTCTAGTTTTATGATATTTTAATTTTGAAATGAATATTGATACTTTAACATCAATATAAATAATATTGGAGATAGAATTTTATAGAAAGGGACAGATTCAATATTCCCCATTATAGTAATTGTAAAGGGAGATTGATTAGGAGACGATAATTGATATAGGTGACAAAGAGACCGAAATGTGACTACTGCCGGTTAATTAACAATAAAAATAAATAAATTTTCATTTTATTATTTTATTTTGAAAATAAGCATACAAACTTAAACTGTGTTCTAATGTATTAGTATTTACTGAGGTATGCGCAGGATATCCCATTTTCAAATAAATCACCCATAGTAAGCCACTTTATGTCCTTTTATCAGTATTAAAAGAGGCCAAGAAAAGAAAAACAATAACTTCACAATGGGTGCATGGAAAGGAGATGGCTTTAGGGCTCGTTTTTTGAATTTTAAATAGTTATATAAATTTATTTTATCTTTAATGAATTTTGAAAAAAATATCAGGATTCAGTGTTGCCCATTTAGCTTCTTTTTTATTTAGAAAAAAAAACCCTACCATCCTAATAGGGTTTTCTGTATATTATGTTTTTTTTATGTCTAATGAGAGAGGTTCCACAGTTAAATATAACAAAACTTACTATGCAGAAATTCTGGAAGAATGGTAGTTTTAGTTTTTAAAAAGGAGGGAGGTTAATTATCATCGATAGTAAGATTTATTTTATCCAGGTGACTTTAAATAATTAATATTAATAGGATAAACGTGTTTTTATTTTGTATTACGTTAAGGCATCATCTAATTACAAAATTAGCATCAATAGTACTTATTTATTTTATCCAGGTGAATTTGAAAAATTAATATTAATAGGATAAAAATGCTTTTATTTTGTATTACATTAAGGGATCATCTGATCACAAAATTCTGTGAATAAGATTAGAAAAGGTAAAAAAAAAAAAGGCTAATTAATTAACAAAGAAACATTTATCTTGGTCCTTTTAAACTAAAACTCGATGCTCCACAAGATGAGATAAGGACTTTCTCATTTTTTTCTCCGCTTAAAAACAAGACACTGTCTTATGCATTTGCCAATTCTATTTTGCGCCGAATGCATAGGTATGTGAAAATGCGCATAGCTGTATATGAAGATTTAATGCATTACTATGTAACTACCAAAAATTGAGTAGCGTTTTTCACTTTTCAAAGAGAATAGATGCAAATTTTATGCATTTACGTATTGACATGTCTTAATAAATGTGTCATAATGTAACTCGTTTAAATATCAGCACAACAGCCTTAATGATAATTTTTTTACGTTTCGATTTCATATTCTTCTCTGTGAAATCTTTATACATTATTACACCAGTGGACCCGTGCGACGATTTCACACTGCAGGCTAATATATATATATATATATATTTAGCAATATCTAATATTTTTTAGATGCAGGTTTAAACTTCCAACAGAAAAAGTACTAAAAATATCTGATAATAACATGAGTCAAGCCAGAATATCAACTCATTTATTCCATCAAAGTTACAGGCAAAACTGACCAAAATTAGCAAACGAAAAAAAAACTGTCAATCGTATTTTAACTGCATTAGAGAGTGACATAATCTGATTCGAAAAAAAAATAAACATGGGATAAAGAAAAATAAATTGAGCATTTGAATTTAAACATTGCTTTTTACTCATAAATATAAAATAAACCCGTGTAGCAACATGTCCCACATTATCTTTATTGAAATTTTTTTTTAATAATTATTGTTGCGGTATTATATTTTTTGGCAACACAAATTTGAGGAAAACCTTTCATTTCATTTATGAAAACAATGCCGATTTATTTTTTAATTACTTGTAAATTTTAATTAAAAAACATGTTTTAACGAAATGTGAGTGTACAATGTCAGAAGCCTGTTCAAAATTCTTTCATATGGTATCTCATTCGTCGTTCTGCGTTTCGTATTTTCGTAGAAAAAGGGATGTTCACAGGAGAAATAATATATAGGATTATGAGTAACTTTTTTAATGTTTATCTTCTTATTTCTTTATTATTTTTTATTTACATGAGTAACATTTTCATACTCAAAAAATATGTTTAACAGACAAACATGCAAATTAACAGCGTTAAAATTAAGATGATTAAAAAATAGCATTAAAATTAAGATTATTTCTTTACTCTTTCATGTATAAATTAACTAATGCAGCTGAAAACGTTTACTTGAGAATTGATGACATTCGAAAAATAGGTATTCCAGGCTGTGGACACTAATTAATACACTATAAAAACCCTAAGGAAACGTTTCTGAAAAATACGGGCAGCGAAAAATGCTTTGTTTTTATAAATAATTCTTTAAATCTTGGAAAGGTATTGTTTTCTGGGGATTCAAAAGACAATGGAACTATTCGGAATTTCGGATAACTCAGAAGATCCCTATATATTATTTCTCCTGTCAACATCCCTTTTACTCAGAAAATATGAAACGCAGAACAGCGAATGAGATACCATATGAAAGGTTTTAGAACAGGCTTCTGACATAGCCCACTTAACAATTCGTTAAAACATGTTTTTGATTAAAATTTGCTGAAATTAAAAAAATAAATCGGCATTGTTTTCATGAAATAAATGAAAGGTTTTCCTGAAATTATTGTTGCCAAAAAAAAATAAAATACCACATTATATGATGCTCATAGCAATTATTATAAAAACACCGCACGGGTTTATTTTATACTTATGATTAAAAAGCGAAATTGAAATTGAAATGTTTAGATTTATATTTTTAAGTCCCATGGTTTTCCCGAAGCGGATGACGTCATCCTCTAATGCAGTCAAAATACGATTGTTAATTTTTTTTCTCGCGCGTGCCTTTAGCAATCTTGGATCAGTTTTTAGTCTAACTTTGATGAAATAAATTAGATGATATTCTGGCTTGACTAACAACTAAATGTTGTTTGCAGATATTTTTATCCTTGCTTTTTCTTTAGAAGTTTAAACCTGCATCTAATAAATATTACATATTGATAAAAAATTATACTTCTCTATTATCCCGTCGACCACTTTTCATAACAAAAAACTATCGCCAAATAAACAGGAGAATGTTGCCATTGGAATATCTAAAAATAAATAAAATATAAGAAATTAAGGACACAATTGTTATTTTAATTAATAAAATAACTACTAAATCCGTAAAACATAGTGAAAAATACACGCAAATGTCGAATGTACTACCACTAGATGACGTAACAAACACGCATAATGATTCTGACATCAAGTAAATGGGACTGCATTTTTGGCGTTTAATCTTACAATTTGGCGGTAGTTTTTTGTTATGAAAAGCGGTCGACGGGTTAATAGAGAAGTACCTAAAAAATATTAGATTTCAGTGCGAAATATTCGCACGGGCCCTCTGGTTATATTATATTTTCGTTCGTGGTTATAGTATATTTTCATAAAATAAGAAACATTGGACCTTTTTCATAGTGTAGTCTATCTCAAAGATTCATATGACAATGAACATTGTATACGTGGTAGAAGCCCCATTCTACGATGATTATATTTAGTTTTATGCCGGTTTCGGTTATAGTCTGGTTTGTCCTAATGAAACACCGGGCGAGACCATGAGTTCTCAGATGGCGAAAACAATAACCAAAGTAATAAAATTATTTACACAAAAAGTAAAAAGAATCATAATGAACAGAGGGAAGTATTGAGTATGGATAACTAGGTATGGATTATATCCAACGATTGGAGTATCATAGTTGAGATTTTTCCAACAGAGCGAAAATATGCCAGGACCAGGACTCGCAACTGTGTACGAACCTTGGTAATACCCTACTAGCTCAGTAGGGAGAGCGTTGGTACGGCAAACTAAACTACACAAGTTCGAGTCCTGGTCCCGGCATATTTTTGCTCTGTTGGAAAAATCTCAATTATGATACTCCAATCATTGGATATAAGTAAAAAGAAATTCGAAACTATTTATTAATTTTCTACTAAACTAGTTATATTCTTATTTTAAATGATAAAATATATGCATTTTGTATATATTCAGATTTTTTTTTTTAATTTAACAAAAATTACTTCATCGAAGTAAATGGAAGCATGCTTGTATTTTTATCAATTTCATAATAATTCTTAATTATTTATTTTAAATACTAAAATGTGTCAATTAACAACATAATATAAATTAAAATAACTTTTAATAGGTTGTTTTACATGTTTCAACTCACTCCGAGTCATTTTTAACAAGAACGAAAAATCATGCGTCAAGCATAGATTATGTAACACTTTCCAACGCTTCCAAAATAATTTGACAAATCATACGAGTACATTTTCGTAATAAGCTGAAAGATATCATCTAAGTAAACAATTTGGAAAACGCATAACATATTTAAAAACATAATTTCAGGAATTTCCAACATATACAATATTCGGAAAAATATCCGAATACTTTTATTCAGCCCTGTATATGATCTATAAATTTGTATATATACTACATAGGATGCTAAATTTTAGTTCAGTTAGGAAACGCGTAGCACAGTTTAAAAATCTCCTTCTGGAGTTTCTGTCAATAAACGGAACTGTGTTCGCGAACTTTTGTGCTTCCCTGCATATGATCTACAAAATTTATACACACCACGTAGTAGACAAAAAGTGAGTTAAATTTAAAATCGCGTTCAGTAACTTAAAACGCACTTCCTCACTTCCAGGAATTATTGTTAACAGGCAGTAGAGAATTCTTTTGTTTGTCCCTGTAAATGAACGATGACTGCTATACACACAATATCCTGTAGTAAGCCTCTTGTAATGCACCTTAGTGATATATATAAATTTAAATGTATTTAAAATAGTGAAACATTATTTAAATAAACCGCAGACGATATTTCTCCATAGACGTAATGTAACGGAATTCTTTTGACTGTCCCTGTAAAGTAACTATAATTGCTATGCATACCCTATTCCATATTAAGCTTCTTGTAATGCACCTTAGTGATATATATCAATTACAATGTGTTTGAAATTGCGTAACATCATTAAAATAAACAGGAAATGTTTTTTCCCCATAGATCGTAATGTAACAGAATTCTTTTGAGTGTCCCTATAAAAAAAACTATAACTGCTACACACTTCCGTTGAAATAGGGAACATGCTATAGATAACGATAATAACGTATGAAAATTGCAGAGCAATCCGAGCATATTTACGGGAGTTAGAGCACGGACTGACGGCCAGACGGCTATACGCCAGACGGCCATACGGCAGACAAACCGAAGTCATAAACACTTTTCAACTAGATTGGAAAGTGTTTAAAACAAATGAGAATATTCTAGAATTGCACGGGCTTTGAAGTTATTATTTTCATGTACTTTTCTAAAAATTACGCACGTTATCTTCTATTTTTACTTGGTTGTTTACTTTCATATCTGTGATCATGGAGTAACTCGAGCCACAGTTTCGGTAAATTAAAAGATATCCATGGTCACAGATATGAAAATAAACAACCAAGTAAAAATAGAAGATAAAGTGCGTAATTTTTAGAAAAGTACATGAAAATAATAACTTCAGAGCCCGTGCAATTCTAGAATATTCTCATTTGTTTTTGAAAATGACTCGGGGTGAGTTGAAACATGTAAAACAACCTAATAAAAGTTATTTTAATTTATATTATGTTGTTAATTTACACATTTTAGCATTTAAAATAACTATATTATTACAATGTGTTATAATTTATTATATTGTTATATAAATTCTTAAGTACTTTAACCCCTAAGAAAACAGGTGTATTTAAAATAGATAAAATATATTAAAGTTGTATTTTTTTATTTATATCATATTAAACAACCGAAGATATTTCCAAGTGCTCTGTATAGTGCTGAAAGTGTCTCTTATAGAATTATAGCCATCTTCCAGAATTAGTGGTCCGTTTAGTATAACTTGGAAATTACAAATATTTCTTTAGAATGATATGAATTAGATAAATTAAAAACATTACCGAATTTTCAAAAAAATAATAATAATAACCATTTAACGAACAAATAAAACAGATAAGATAAATATAATTTTTCATCCAAACATATTTAACTTTTCGTCTCTGTGAAATGTTTTTTGTCTGAAATGTTTTTCGTGGTATTAGAGATTTAGTTAGCAGAATTAATCATTTAAGCGTATATCTGGAAATACCTATAGAGAACTGATCACAAAGATTCATAAAGAGAACTGATGATATTGCTTAAAGTCAGCGAAATTATGATTAAGTACAGAGTAAACTTTGCGGAGGTGGTTATCTGATTATAGCGAAATCGATTATTGGAGAAGACATTATAGAATATGTCAAATAAGCGTACATTATATGATATTCCATCTTTAAGCACACAGCAAATTCTTTTCAACATTTATAGTTGGTTTTACCAAACGAAGAATAAAATATTTTGAATTGCCTAAGTGTCGGATGATGAGAGAATAAAGTTTTATAATTTTAAAATATTAACTGTTTTTGTCAATATAAACGTTTTTAATACTAAAATAGTATACCATAATATAATATAATGTTAAATAAACATTTATTTACAATCAAAATATACTTTACCGATAAAACAGGAAATTATATACATTAATACGAGCAGGAAAGACCGAGCTATGCTCGGTCAAAATTAAATTTGAGTTCAAATATCATGACCATGACCAAAATGACTCACTAATTGAATTTTCTCGAACATGTGACTTAGCCCAACAGTCTTCTCGTGCCCGAAAACCATAGGATGCAAAAGTTAATGTAAATAGTCTGAGCCGTTTTTAAGATAAAATAGCTTGACCCATAATGACCAATGACCGAAATGACCCAGTAATCGAAATTTCTGGAACATGTGACCTATCTTAATAGTCTTCTTGGTCCCTAAACCTGTAGGGTGCTAAATTTATTTCAAATCCTCTGAACCGTTTTTAAGATAAAATAGCTTGACCCATGATGACCCATGACCAAAATGACCCACTAATTGAATTTTCTCGAACATGTGACCTAGCCCAACAGTCTCCTCGTGCTCGAAAACCATTGGATGCAAAATTTAGTGTAAATTGAGCCGCTTTTTAGATCTTGACCCACAATGACTCAGAAATGACCCACTAATCGAATTTTCTTGAATATGTGACCTAGCCCAATGATTGTGGCGTGCCCGAAACTCGTAGGATACAAAATTTAATCAAACTCGTTAGAGCCGTTTTTAGATAAAATTAATTTGACCCGCTTTGACCCAAAAATGACCCACTAATCGAAAGTTCTCGAACATGTGACCCAGCCCAATAGTCTTCTCGTGCCCGAAAATAGTTGGATACAAAATTTCGTCAAAATCGTTTGAACCGTTTTTTAGATACAATTAGCTTGACCATGACCCAAAATGACCGAAAATGACCCACTAATTGAATTTTCTCGAACATGTGACAGAGCCCAACAGTCTTCTCGTGTCTGAAAACCATTGGATGCAAAATTTAGTGTAAATTGAGCCGCTTTTTAGATCTTGACCCACAATGACCCAGAAATGACCCACTAATCGAATTTTCTCGGACATGTGACCTAGCCCAATGATTTTATCGTGCTCGAAACGCGTAGGACACAAAATTTAATCAAAATCGTTAGAGCCGATTTTTAGATAAAATTAATTTGATCCGCGTTGACCCAAAAATGACCCACTAATCGAAAGTTCTCGAACATGTGACCCAGCCCAATAGTCTTCTAGTGCACGAAAATGGTAAGATACAAAATTTAGTCAAAATCGTTTGAACCGTTTTTTAGATAGAATTAGCTTGACCCTGACCCAAAATGACTCCAAATGACCCAAAATGACCCACTAATCGAATTTTCTCGAACACGTGACCTACCCCAATGGTTTTCTGGTGCCCCAAAACGGTAGGATACAAAATTTCGTCAAAATCGTTAGAGCCGTTTTTGAGATAAAATTTGCATATATATATATATATATATAACCACACACAAGATTTGCTCGTATTAGAATATATGATAAATGAAACTACAAGCTTTCAAAATACTTTTATATTTATTCAAGCTTGTAAGTAAGGATAACGGAAATTTTGCGATCATCAATTATTGATATGTAAGTAATGATAATCATCTACTTAATGATATATTGGCGAACACTGATTCATATATTGTTACAGTAGGCTGATTGCACTAATTTGCTTCTATTGCTAATGAAAAGGGTGGGCTTGTTTTATCAAGCACAGCTTCCTCATGTCTGGCTCAATATTAGGCAGTTTTAGTCATAAGTCAGATTCGATGTTTAGTTTATTCCTGTATTTGTTTTTCATATAAAGAAGGGGGGGGGAAGCACATTCAGATATGTTGTTCAGATATGTGTGAGATATGTTGTGCTAAACACAAGCAGACTTTGACAATATCATACGATATTCTGATATTCTCGCCAGTGAAATTTCTGTTACATTCATCCTTTTGAATGTGGAATCTAGTAATCCATCACAGGAGAGCTAAATAAGTAGAGTTATTTCCTTTCTTGCGAGATACAATGGCAGGGTATCTCAAGTGAGAAACAAATTCCTTATCCAAAGCTTAGTTAGCACATTTAACATAGGCTCAATACATCTGTATTAATAATCTGCATACCTTTAAATGCTACAATAATGTCGCGCAGTAGGTATTACCACAAATCCACTCTGCATCTGACACACAGTTTTTGTTTGATTTCAGATCACCATTTTAAATAACTTTACTCTGTTAAAAATTGATTTCCATAAAATAGGCGTAAACTATAACACGTTTTGTACAAGAGAAGAAAAATATTTCAATCAACAGAATGAATTAATTTATGAATTATGTTTGAAATAAAACTTTTATTTCAATACCTCCTAGAAGCTTTTATAGTACAAAGAGAACAATGGGTTATAAATTACATTTTGAATTTTATTTTTTTTTAACTCCTCCCACTCACACAAGCTCCTCCTTCTATCAATCATCCAGACTTTACCTTCAGATAATGAAATTTATTAAACATGTTTAAAAATAGTTCTTCCGCTAATTAAAAATACTTCATTCATTAATTTTAAAATTAGGACTTCATTAAAAAATTCAATTTTTATCCTTATAAATCTAATATATATTTTTTTTAATTCTGGAAAACTGATTGTATCATAAACGGTATGTGCGAATTTCAGCAAGTCTGCTATAACAACCATTTATCGTAACCAAAAAAATAGAAAAAGTGTTTACAGATCCTAAATCACATTCGAATTTTTTTGGAAAATTTTCAATTTAGTAAAGGCGCAATTAGTAAAATAGAAAAAGGTTTACAGACTTTGGAAATCCAGTTTTTGATTCCATAATAATGTGCTGCATTTTGTATTTTATTCCACGTACCAGTATCGGACTTCTGCGTACCAGTAGCCAGAGCTTCACGTACCAGTAATGGTACGTGTACCATAGTTTCAGAACCCCTGTAAGTCTATCCATATAATATCAATAGAGTGTTATTTTTTTAATTACGTTTATTTTTATTGTGATACAAAAATATGTTTTGAAAATAATTAGTTTTTATTTTAAATAATATGGAACATTTTTGCTCCTCTGTATTTTATGATTATATTTATTTAATCAAATAAACTTCTCCAAAAAGACTAATAAACATTTTATTAATAAACCTTTATATTATCCGTAAACTTCATTTTTAAAATATTTAAATATTCATAAAAGTGGATATATTTATGATATATATTTTATACTTATCTGATGACTAAAGACTATGCTTCGATTAAAAAAAATAATAATAATTTTTCAAAATTATCTTTTAAAAGTTGTATACAGGGTGTTTCAGTTAAACGTTTCAGAACTTTTAAGAGGGGTAGGGTACATCTTGACAACTCGAAATCATATAGCAATGTGGGGTTGGAAATGCTTTCCTGAAGCGGTGTTGTACACAGAAGCACCATAAAGAAAAGAGACCGTAAGTGAGAAATCGTTTTAATATTACAGGAAAAGAAGCAAAAGGTACATGGATTAAAGTAAGTGTTCGAAATTGCTTCCACGGTCTACAATGCACGCGTCACATCTCCGACGCATGGACGTCCGAACATTCTGGAATACTCCAGGCGAATTTCGAATTTCTCCGGCAGCTACTGCGATTCTTGCAACCAGCTCCTCAGGCATTGTCAACAGGGGTGTCATAAACTAGCGATTTCATATGACCCCACAAATAAAAATCAAGACATGATAGGTCGGGTGACCGAGCAGGCCAATGCACGGGACCACCACGTCCGATCCACTGTTGACCAAATGTGACATACAGGTAATTACGAACAGCTCCGCTATAATGGGCAGGGGCTCCATCGTGTTGGAACCACATTGCCTGTTGCGTCGATGCAGAAATCTGTTCATCTCTCAAAAGTTGTGGCAATACTTGCTGCAGAAAGATCAAGTAGTTATCTCCGGTTAGACGACACGGTAACAGGTAATCTCCGATGAGGTGATCTCCCATAATACCGGCCCATACATTGACCGAAAATCGAATCTGTGCTGCTCGACGTCGTATTGCATGCGGGTTCATGACCGCCCAGATATGGTCGTTATGCGAGTTGAAAATTCCTTCCCTTGTGAAGGATGCCTCATCGGAAAACAACACTTCAGCAGGAAAAGTGGGATTTGTAGCACATTTTCCAAGGTACCACTGTGCGAAAGCAATACGAGGTGCATAATCCTCCGGTTGCTTTGCCTGGACACGCTTCACGTGAAACGGATGCATGTCTTGTTCTCGGAGAATCCTCCAGACGCTGCAAGGGGAAATCCCGACTACGTTTGCTAGACTTCGTGTACTCGTTCTTGGAGTCCTCTGTACATGCTGCAGCACATTTTGTTCGACGGCTGGAGTTCCGTGCTGTTCTTACCCTGACCCTGTCAGCTCTTTCAAATGAACCTGTCTCAGCTAACATCTGGTGCAGTCTTGCAAATAAATTATGACTGGGAATACGCCTCGTCGGATATCGTTCCGCGTACAAACGCTGTGCGGCTGGCCCACTACAATTTGCAGCCCCGTACACCAAATGCACATCGGATAATTCTGCGTTCGTGTAACCATCCATCCTACTAACTTGGCGTTCTTGTGCGAAATGAAGATTCCCTGCACGAAGCTCGGAACTTTCGCACAACGCCATCTACCGCGTCAGGAAAGCATTTCTGACTGCCCATTGGTATATGATTTTGGTTCGTCAGGATGTACCCCACACCTCTTAGAAGTTCTGAAACGTTTAACTTAAACACCCTGTATATAAATATTATGTTTGTTGTGCTAATTGTCAGAATACATTTAATAACTACATGTCAAAGATACTCTCTTTTGTTTAAAACTTCAGATTGAAAAATAAAAGCTTACCTATATATTTAGTTTATTATTCTGTCCAAAATGTCTATCATGTGTAAAGAAAAAGGGAGGCATAAGTTAAAAAATTCTTTCAAGCCGTCTACTTTTCAGTTCATAATTTTATTGTTTAATATATATATACAGTGACCTCTCACTTGTACGACTCTCAGTTATACGACTCTCTCGGTTATACGCCGAATTCTCTTGGTCCCGTCCACGCTTTATGGGAATTAATGCTAATTTTCTCTCAGTTATACGACTGCTTCTCTCACTTGTACGACTCTTTAAATGGTTCAGGCGATTTTACATTTCTCCCTCAAGAATTAATTTTTATAATCTTTAACGTACAACTCATACACGTTTTCTTAGCTTTATCCTTTCACTATTGTTAAAGTGTTTATCTATAATGAATAGCATTTCTTATCTTCCTTCGTGTGTTATTAACAATTAAATCTATGGCGGGAGGGTGGTTGTATGGAATTCCCTTGTTCCTGTCTTTTAACAAAAGCTAAATGACCATCTGAAAAAATGTGACATCGCAGACAATTAAGAAATGTTTTAGGAAATGTTGTTTTCCACAAGACCAAACTGCAAATTCAACGAATGAAACCAATTTTGGGAGCATATGGGAATTCTTTAATGACGAAGACTGGGATGAAATGTTTATGGACGAAGATATTAATTTCAAAGATTATGTAGAATGTGATGAAAACTTCTGTCAGAACTGAGAACTGCCGAAGAAATGTTTGAGAATATCATTAAGGAAGAATTGAGCGAGGGGGATGACGAAGATGAGAGCAATGTTATTGTTGGTGTAAATTTTTCGGAAACAAGTGCCGTTTTAAATACATTAAAGAATTATCTTGATCAAAATGATTATTCCTAAAATAGCTTAAAAGCTTTATTAGACTTAAAAAATACGTTTTCTCTTTTCGTCGACCACAGAGACAAACTAATATCACATCAGTTTTTGACAAAATCTGATTTGTAAATCTTTAAAATAAACATAGTGGTAAGTGAACTATTTTGTGATTTTTTTAAAAATATATTTTACGTTTTATTTTTTAATATATTTTATAAATTTTGTTAAAATATGTTCTTAGTACTCAGAACTTATTGTTTTTAATATAGGTAAAATAATTAATGCATATAAAGTTTGAAACTTGTATAAGAAAACGGTCTCTCACTTATGCGACTCTCTCAGTTATACGACTTTTTTTTTACGGTCCCCTGAAAGTCGTATAAGTGAGAGGTCACTGTATGTGTACATAAAATACAAATAAAAATGAAATTCTAATAATACATTTTCTTTTAACATTTCAAATATTAAAAAATGACATTTAATAACTACATTTATTTAAAATACTTAATGACTCCTTCCTTTAAAAAAAATTCAAAACATTCAGTAATATTTATTTTTTGCTTTAAAGTTTAAAAATCTGTTTAGAAGATATAAAGGAATTAAAAATACAAGTTCAATTATAAATAAATAAAAAATAAATAAAATAATTATCTATTAGCTGACCAGCCCGGCGTTACCCGGGTAGACTGTCATTGAAAAATATAACGGTGGAGTGGACGTCATAAAAAAATACTGCTTAATATTTATTTATGCTAAAAGCTTGTAAAAAAATTAAATAAGAGCTAAAATTTCAGAAGTATAACAGTTTCGTTTAAAAAATGAAACGGTCAGGGAAAATTATTACACTTAGTTATCCCTTTTTAAAAATCATTGCTTTGTTTACAATTTAAATTTTATATTGCAAATTGTACTTTTATAATTATAAATCACAAATGTTTAAAAAATCAATATTTCAAATGAAAATGTATAAATATATATCTATTTAATTGTTAATGTTGACAAATTATAAATAATCAAGAAATCATTGTTTGTTTCGCTTTTATTTCAGTAAATGGCAGTACCAACCAATGAGATGCGTTTCATTCGGGCGTTGCCATTAAACAATTAACAAATAATCGCGATTTCTGTGCCACGTACGATAGGGTAATATTAAAAATATTCTTGAATGATTTGAGGATTCTAGCTTTTTATCTACAATAAAGCTATGAATTATTTTATACCTATTACGTTTTGCATTAATGCCTTTCTTCTACAAATATTTTATGACTTTGAAATTTTATAAAATATTTTTGAAAATTAGAATGTTTAAACTGGTAATATTTTTTCTTACAAGTTTCCCTTACAAACTAGTCGTTGGGGGCCACCGTAATACTTATCCATCATGGATATGCATAGTATAAAATATGAAAATAAAACATGTGTAAACTATTTATAAAATGCATTGCAATTCGAATAACATCGTGGCTTGATGACGTCATAAAATTTAAATGTTCTACTACTGAATTGCGTAAAAGAAACATCCTTATAATTCCAAAAATTTTAATCATATTAACTAACGGTTTACTGCGTCGTATTAAGTGTCTCATTTCCAATTAAAATATATCTTTGAATTGAAATTTGAATGGAATACAGGGTCAATAAAAATCGAAGAGTGTGGTAAATATAATTACAAATATCTCGGCGAATAATTATCCGATCGACTTCATTCTTTATGCAAAAATTATGGTGTTTTTTTTTTTTTTTTTTTTTTTTATATATATATTCACTCCTTAAAATAAACAATTTCGAAAATTTTTATGTACCTTTCATCAGTACGAAAAAAATATACTAAGTACATACGAAATTTCAAGTCTCTATCTCGATTTGTTCGGGAGATAGAGCTTTTACAGACGCATACACAGACACACAAACAGACGGACGGCAATTTCTTTTTTCTAAAAATATGTTTTTCGGAATCTCCAGTGTATGAAACGTGTAAATCCGTCATTTTGTTTTTCGATTTTCAAAACGATTACAAGACTTACCCTATATTACGTATAGTAAAAATTAATGGGTAAGTAAAAATTATGTTATAAAAAAATTATGTTGATTGAAATGAAAACGATTTCTGGTTTTTATTCAAGACTGTTTTAGGAATGTAATATCAGATTCACGACATAGATTGACTTTTAATTATGTAAATAAAATAAATTTTGTTACCATTTACGTTTTTGTTTGTTAAATATTTTTATTTAATCATTTATTTCCTGATAATATTCCTGATATGAATTTCACAATTCAATCTAAGGAATTTCTGTTTTTGAACTCGTTTTTCATAACGGTACATATAACGAAAGATACTTTGTCTTTTCCAAACACGTACTATCAGACAATAAAATAATAAAAAAAGGAACAATCCATACATTTTTATCACCAAATTATCACAGGGAAAAGCGAAAATAAGAATTCGATTAGGAATAATGTCTTTATACACTCGTTTATTTAACATTTTGTAATCGATTTTTCCATAACTTCTTGATAGTCTAGAATTCTAAACTTTCTGTTCACAGGTGTGTTTCTGACGACAATATAACATTTTAATTATTTTAGAACTTAATAATAAATAATAAATTAATTTAAAGGCTTTTTGCCATTACCAAGACGCAAGTCATACATCTCCAAATATTCTTCACGGTTACAATTGTGAATGAATTACTACAGAAAAGTTTCATTTATGCGCAAAATCATTATCTTCAAAATAGCCAAATGAACGTAATGCTGCAATAAAGAAATATTATTAAAGCATAAAGTAGAAAATATAAATAAAAAATAAAGAGTGTAATATATGTATTTTTAAATGAGCTTTAATCAATCAATGATTTTATATTAATTAAATTATGATTATACGTTGAGAAATCAATTTAGAAATCCTCAAAAAATAGTTTAAATTGTGATTTTGTTCCTCTTTCTTATTACCTTATCTTTAAAATAAAGTGCAACAATTATATATATTTTAATTAATTCACTCGTTCGGGCTTACAACTGAGCGTAAATAAAGCAATAAATTTTCCATAATGGTATCCCGTGCCTACGCCAAATTAACACAATTTAAAGGAATTTTTTTTTGATGAAACATGAATTACAGTAATGAAAAGAGGCGTAATTTTCAAGAAAATCATTCAAAGCTTAAAAAAGAATGCATTTTTTCAACTATTTTAAATTTTACACTTACGTAACTTATATTTAAGAAATAGCGCCATCTCAATATCATATATATTATTTCTCCTGTCAACTTCACCTTTTTTCTCAGAAAATACGGAACGCAGAACGACGAATGAGATAGTATATGAAAGGATTTTGAACAGGCTTCTGACATAGCACACTTAACATTTCGTTAAAATATGTTTTTGATTAAAATTTGCTGAAAATTAAAAATTAAATCGGCATTGTTTTCATAAAAGAAATGAAATATTTTCCTCAAATTATTGTTGCCACAAAAATAAAATACCACATTATATGTTGCTCAGCAATTATTATAAAAAACACCGCACGGGTTTATTTATGATTAAAAAGCAAAATTGAAATTGAAATGTTTAGACTTATATTTCGATGCCCCATGTTTTTCCCGAAGTGGATGAAGTCATCCTCTGATGGAGTTAAAATACGATTGTTAATTTTTTTTTCTCGCGCGTGGATCAGTTTTTACTCTAACTTTGCTGGAATAAATTAGATTAGATGATATTTTGCTTGACTAAAAACTAAATGTTGTTTGCAGATATTTTTATCCTTACTTTTTCTTTAGAAGTTTAAACCTGCATCTAATAAATATTACATATTGATAAAAAATTGTACTTCTCTATTATCCCATCGACCACTTTTCATAACAAAAAACTATCGCCAAACTGTAACGCTAAATAAACGGGAGAACGTTGCCATTGAAATATCAAAATAAATAAAATATAAGAATTTAAGGACACAATTGTTACTTTAATGAATGAAATAACTAATAAATCAGTAAAACATAATGAAAAAAATACGCAAATGTCGAATTAAAAACCACTTGATGACGTAACAAACCCGTATAATGCTTCTGACATCAAGTAAATGGTACTGCACTTTTGGCGTTTAATCTTACAGTTTGGCGATAGTTTTTTGTTATGAAAAGTGGTCGACGGGATAATAGAGAAGTACCTAAAAAATATTATTTTTCAGTACGAAATCCTCACACGGGCCCTCTGGTTGAAATTTAACGAAAATTGGAAATTTTCAATAAAACCAACTACGTTTGACAACAGAACGAATACGAATATAGGTCCTCAAGTTAACATAGATATAACGTTACTATACGTTTCTAAAATTAGTTTCTAAGATATTCAGTCATAATAATTTTGCTAATAAGATAAATCATCATAGATGTGAAAATCATTATTGTAATGTTGAAATTTACTAGGAAATATATATTTATATATATATATTTAACGGAAAGTACTATTTGTGTTTTTTTTTAAATTGGTAACTAAAAATCGTTTAAATGTTGTAACTGCTGACTGCTGTTACATTTATCAGATGTTTTTAAATAAAAATTTTCATTTTCATTGGTTCTGCCTTTTCCTAAATTCTTGTGCTAAGATTTTTTCAAGCATAATTCAGACTACTTATAGAATCGAGCTGTACATTTACATAGGTATATTAAAAACTTCTAGAAATCAATTTTTGATCAAAACTATTCATAAGTTACAAATTTTATTCTTTTTTAAGTATTATTTACATAATTGAAATTTCATGCACAGAATTGTATGTTTGAAATGGATATACAGATAAAGATCACGCGAAAAAATTATTATTGCAAGAGATAAGGATGGAAATAGTAACATCTAATTTAACGTTAAGAGATTAAAAAAAAAAACAAAAAAAAAAAAAAAAAAAAAAAAATTGACAGAAATGACATGACGACTCATCTAAAATAATATTATAATCGAAATATGAAGACACATATTGGTATTAGCATTACAATTTTTAAATTTTGATAATGTATCAATATTAAGACGACCATGTAGTCTGCAATGAAAAAAAAAATACATTGTAGACAATTGAATTTCTTCCTGTCTCTTCCTTGCATTGCGATCATAATTATTTATCACATAACTGCAAAATGCGTTTTAAACAAACAAAGAAAATAATAAAACTAATAAACTTTAACTTTCATTTCAAAGAAGATTTACTTTTCTCAAGTTTTCAATAACTCTTAAACTATATTTAGTGTATTTTTTTAGGATTTAGAAACAAAATGTTTTCCATAATTAATTATTAGTTTTCAATTTCTTATGAAAGAATTTTTCGAATACGAGAACTGAACAAATGACTCTAATTTTTCATATGATTTATTATTAACTTAATTTTTGTTTCCATTAACTCCAATCGAAACTAAATTTACTTAATTTCAGTAAAATTGATTATTAAATTGTCACTTTGCACTGCAAAATTTCCCTTAACAAACTAACTTTGTAAGACTTTTCTAAAATATTTCACATATTTTAGCAGACTATTTTTTTTTTCAACAATTATATTTCAGTAAATTTTAATTAATTCGCTTTCTCAATGACATAACCTAATGGTAAAGATACGGTTAATTAATTTTCGTCTGTGAAATTCAGTCCTGCTTGGCTTCTTCATAATTTAATTATCTAACAATACTCTTATTATTTAGCGTGGAGAAATATTAGAAAAGCTAAACAATATGCTATTCTGAAATACCCAGCTTTGATATTTAAAAATGAATATTTTTAAACATATTTTAAATGATATATGGTGGTCCACAATTTAACAAGACAGATTTTGTTGATAGTGTTGGAACCATTGTCTTTTATTTATCATAAAGGCTTCGTTTTAATGCATAAAGTTTACTTGAAAATAAAATAAAAAAATGCACAACATAGGTAAAAGTTCGAAAAACGAATAGATTAATGAGTATTTGTTATATTAGAGGTTTTTTTTGAGTTTTTTATTTAGTTTTTAAATATAATTCATTGATCATATAGAATTTTTTTAAAAATCTTGCGAAATCCACGACAGCAATCCTACTACTTCTGATTGCAACCTCATTTTTACATTCTAAATGCAATAATAAATACAAATACTTGATGGCTTTCCCGCATTTTCGATGTAAGACCATGTTACACTCAAAACGTTCTTAAACTTGGCAATAATGGTATATAACACATTCCTGTGCGGCGTCATCCAATTGCCTTATCAATAATTTTGGATTGTGAATGAACGCAAAAATTAAATTTACAAAATCTCGACTTTAGATATAGCTTATCGTAATAGAGTCTCTTTACCTAATTTCGGCGAAATTAAAAAATATATATATCTACAAAGTCCTTATGTGGCAACTTCAGCCTTATGTGGCAGAAGACTTCATTAAAAGCTTAAAAATAATGCAAACGATTTTTTTATTCTCGTTACTATTTTTTAAGACGTTAAACTAAAAATTAAACAATACATATATAAAATTATGAAACACAAAATAAAGAAACATTCCTGGCAAATCTTTCTTGCATCAATCTTCTTTTTTTTATACGTACATAATTTGCAAATTAAGAAATTCGTTCTGTAAAATGTTTAAACATAATAGTCTTTACTCAAAAATTAAATAAATAAAAAATTAAAAACCTTGCGTAGAGTAAGTACAATTCTTCTTTTCCATGCGACTTTTATTATATCTTTTCTGTATTGAATCACTTTCAAACGTTAAACATGCAGCTTTGAATAATTTACTACATAAGTCCATGCGGGACAAGCACAAAATTGAACTGACCGTGTTGATCTGCAAACATTCATTTTATGTCGCCCACGAGACATTGATAGTTTTTGATTTTCAAATGTACATTCAGATTTTCTTTAGCTGTCGAAAGAACGTTTCTTATCGAATATTTCACAAACTTCAATTTTTAGGGTTTCGTTCATCTCACGAAACCCTATTACTCTCGCTCCGTTGTCTGTCCGTCACAGAGCTATTCTCAGAAACTACGTAACTTACAGAGTTGAAACTTTGTGTATATAGCTCAATACCAGCTATAAAGAGCTCCAAATATTAATATTTGAAAAATTCGTATTATTTTAATAAATAGAGATAAAAATCCAAAATTCTAACAGCCTTTTCCTATTAAATTTAAACATTTTTCGTTATAGCAGATGCCAAAAATTAAAAATCCACGATGAAATTCTTTCTACAATAAATAATTTTCTATCAGACGATTTCCACGTGAAAAATGAAAATGAAATAAAAATTTCACCAATTGAAAAAAAGATAAATATGAAATAAAATTGATTGACGTCATAGTGGTAATAAAACGGAAAGTTTCTAAGATTTCTCAATAACACAAGGAGTATGAGTATGTGTAAGTACACAAAGCAGATTAATATCACGTCATTAGAAAATTAAAAAGAAAATCCGACGTCATATTGGAAGTTTAACGAATTTTTCAAATGTTTGAGAATAATACAAACTGAGTATCAATATGAGTAATAGAGAATAGTAAATACATGAGTTTGAGAAACATATTGAATCGTGATAAAAGTCCGATTATGGAAATATTCGCATATTTTAACATTTTGAAGGTGTACAACGTGTTTAATTTTGAATATTTTTTAAATATCGCATTTAGTCCGCATGACAGATATTATTATGACAGAAATAAATAGCTTCGCCCGGTATCGGGCTGGTTTAGATATTAAAAAAAAAACGAGAAAAATAGACCGGTAAATTTTTACTTTATAAAAAACAGGACTTCTTTTTTGGTTGCTAAATGAAATGTATTTGGATTTATTAAAGAAATGATAAAGTGTTTCGAAAGGAATATTAAACGAAACCCTTTGAGCGATCTTCGATCAAACTTACCCACTTGTTGTACTTTCCACTGTGTTTATAAGGTTTCGACGCATTTCAAACTGTATGCTTAAAGTGACAATAAGTTTTCTTTTTCTACTTACAATATAAATTTCACTCTTATGCGATAGAACATGCATTAATACTAACTAATTTTATTTCAGTGCATTGACAATAAAATAACGTTTCCTGAATTACCCTAGTAAGTTAACACGTCGACGGTGAACTTCTCAGAATATCATCTTTTATGTTACGGTCGAGTTGTCGTGACACAATCTTTTTTTTTTTTTTTTCGGCAGCGTAGCAACAACAATACTGCAATAGCTCTGGTAAATGTCTTATAATATTTGGCTCTATACCGTCACATTTGTAATGA
This sequence comes from Maratus michaelseni, assembly GCA_963931845.1. Taxonomy (NCBI): domain Eukaryota; kingdom Metazoa; phylum Arthropoda; class Arachnida; order Araneae; family Salticidae; genus Maratus; species Maratus michaelseni. Next base: position 417,491,167 of record OZ007588.1, read on the forward strand.
ACATTTTAATCAGTATCGGTGCACCGGTATAATCCATGACTATTATAATTATAAAAAGTGCACAGTTTTGCAAACTATATTTGAGTTAATATTTGTTATTCCCTGTGTTTATTTCATTCATTGATATCATTACATTTTTTACTCTCTTTCTAGCTCTAGCTAATGAATGTACATGCACTCAATATCCAAAATATCTATGTGTAATATACATACAAATGTAGTCACTGTACCCATTACTTTGTTTCTTATTATAGTTCACAGTAGTCTGTTTTATTGAATGAAAAGATTGCCAGTATTACTACCTACGAATGCTGTCTCTGCATCAAATTATTCTGTTTTATCGCTAAACGTGTATTCAACGATGATGCAATGTTCAGATTTCTTTTACTGTAAAGAGTACATGAAATCTCTATTTTATAGCTTATAAGCAGCACGTGCATTATGTAATCAGCATTTTAATTGTTAAAAATGGGAGGTTCCTCCCAGTAGATTTTCTTTGGGTCCTTCTCGTTGAGGGTGATTTTCCAGTGGTAGTTTCGCCCAACGAAGATGTTCGCGCAATTATCAATGGCTGGAATATTTTGCATCGAAGTGTCCTTGCCCCCACCTTTTATCAGAAAACCGACAAACGTTAGTCAAACCGGAATGGTCACCAACTTTTGTGATAAATTCATCAGAGCTGTTTAAAAGCGCTTAACATGATAAACCGTTAAAAAGAATAAATTTAAATTTTCACGCGTTTTTACGTTTGGTATATAGCCCATGTGATCCTTAAAGCATGAAATAAAGCTTAAATTGTAATCTGCGCGGGTTTTAACATTACGACTATTGCGCTTATGATATATAATTATTCCACAAGAAAATGATTTGTGTCAGTTTTTTTTATGAAAGCCTGTAGCAGCTGTAGTAGCTATCAACGTGTTTAACTCGTGAAAATTTTCGCAAGTCCAGGGTATGAATGTTTTTTACTTTGTCACCAACAGGACATAACAAATTCGGTCCCCAGGTCGTCACTGGCAACCAAGGTTTTTTATCTGGAGACCAAATTATTTAATTTGGCTGGTTTTATTTCTACAAAAATGTACCTAAAAATGAGAACAAACGGCTTTTTTTATCTTCCCCCAATATTAAGAAGAAAAAAAATCAGAAACTATATTCAATCAAAAAATATATTAAACTTTTATTTTTAATTTGGCAAAAATAAGTACATAACATGCAAATTTTAAAATAATAAAATGAGAGTTATTTGAATGAATTCGACAGGAAAATAGGGGAAAATAGGGGATTGTTTTCCTTCTTCACTATTTCATCGATGCCTTCCTCATAAGACATAGATTTTGTAGCACTCAACTCTCCGGACATTTGAAGCATTCGGTAATCCAGCATTTCCCGAACTTGCGGTTAAAATTCAGCCTTTACGTTATTTATGTTTTTCAGAGATATATAATTTCATTATAAAATTTTATATTATCTCTCTAAAGATTGTACTATGCTGACTAATAATTCTAAACTATGCTTGCTATTATTTATTCTCAATGGATTCATAAAACAACTTTTATGCTCTTTGAAAATCAATGACATGAAAGGGGAGAGAAGGGGTAATTTCTTTACTGGCGTCTGCAATTTTTTGTGGCTACCAGATTTTTTTCAAATTTGTAAATCAATTGTCATCAATAAATATAATCGTCACATTTTTTAGTCAGAGACAATTGTTATAAGTTCTATGATAAAGTAAGTTGAAGATTACTTTACGAAATATAATGGTGAAAATTATAAAAACCGTACGCACCCTGGGTATTCCATACCAGCGCGACTACTCCCAGGTTAATTAGATGGTTATCGACCAAACCATTTGAGAGGTGTAGTGGCAATTGGAGTGGACTCAAACAACTTCATTCGCTCAGCTAATATAGAAAATACAAACAAAATAAGAAGACTAAGGTAGAAAGGAAGTGCGAAATAAATGTATTACAAGTTTTACGTACTGTTAAGGTTATACATTATGTTAAAATTTTCTTATGTAAATTGTCAACGATATTTTTGATATTCAACGATTTATAAATGCATATTACGCAAAAATATTCAGAATAACAAACACTTATCTCAATGATAAGTACAAACGTAGTATTTTGAAAGTATTACTATTTGCAAATTTATCTTTGCATCAAATTATTCGGTTTAAACACTAAACTTGTGTTCAATGTTATTATGACATAGTCTAATTTAAACCAAGGCACACTAGGCCAGTATATTATAAATTAAACAGATTTTTGAATCGTAATTGCTGGGCAGAATATAGATTCTTATATTAATTAATTTGATTACACTTAAGACTGTCACAATATACATTAATTAACCGACACCAAGGAGTATGTGGGAGCATTTAGAATACTTATAATTAATAAAAATTAAAGTGATCGTAAGTTAATTCTAGTAACAGGTAACGCGAGCCAAAAGGGATAAAATAAAACAACACTCGCATTCAAATTAACAATTTATATTAAATAAAAGGTTGCGTTGGGATTTTTAGACCTCCTGTTATTTATGAATCATCCACCTTAAAATTAATATTAAATGAAATGAAAAGTAAAACCATTTTAAAATACAATAAGAAATGGCGGGAAAGGTATCTAAATAACTACCCTAAAATAAAATACCTGAAAGAAAATAATCGATAAATGATAAGAAATAAATGACACATATTACTGTGATAAATAAAGGAATTTAAAATTAATTTAAATTGCTAATTTTTTTACAACACAAAATATTAAAGTATATTTACAAGAAATTAATTTAACCTAGAAAAAGGCACTGCCCTTTTTCTTACAGAAATTCTAAAAATCAGTATGTGCTTCAGAACAAATAATTAATTTATTAAAAATCCTGTGGATTTTAGTTTTATGATTTTTGAGATTGCCTGTGACAAACATCTAACTCTTAAATTAATTTAATTAATTAGATTGAGGACTATGCTGTACATGCCCATTTATTATTAACATATCTTTAAATACAATAACACAAAGAGATTTTGAGTATGATGTATCATACCTTAAGTAGCACCTTGTGCTATCTGGCTTGAAGGGTTTGGAGAAAACATAGTTGTCACTGCCTTGAAAAACTTCATCCTTGCACACTCCGTAAAGGAATATATGAAAGATATTTTAATATCTCAAAAACTTTAATTTAATTATACATTTTATATATCGATTCTAGGGTATGCCCCGGCAGAGATAATATGGATCCATTTAAAAATCATATTCCATAAATTAAGTGCCTACCACTTTGAAGCAATGAGAAGCATCCGTAGAAATCAAGGAAAACAACTGTCTTCTCATCCTAGAGAAATTGGGTATTCTCCACTCAGGAGCAACTTTCAAACTCGACTTACTTCAACTGTTTCATAAAACATAATTTTACTGTTATTGAAAAAATACCATATATATTTAGATACATGATACACACAAATAAAATTTAAATATACAAAAAATGATTGTTATCTTTTTTGACCAATCAGAAACATGTCCAATAATAGAGTTCTCCGGATATGGTTCCAATTTGCATAACATGCCACAACTTCTGGCTGTCTGCTCTTAGCACAGTTACGTCGGTGGTCTCCCTCGGTCACGCAGGGTGATGGTTGTAAATTTAGCAATAAATTTATCTGCCACACCATTATGGGAAAACATCAGAATTGGCGACACAAAGTCTAGCTGCAATAAATCCTTCATTGCTGTAGCCGGATTCTGCGTAAAATGTCCATAAGGTCACTAATATGTGTTAATTGGACTTGGATAATCAATGTTTATCAGTTATTGATTAATCCCCATAGAAATAGTGTTCTTAATGAACGCCTGAGTATTTTCACCTTTTTTCTTAGAGTGCATGGATGATTTTAAATAATTAAATATGTGTGCAGGACTGGAGTGTTTACCCTGAATCACGTTAGATGAGTAAATAATGTTAGGATCTAAGGCTGGTATAAAGCGTCCCAACAGTAATCTTCGCTTTTTTTAATATAAGAATTTTGCGATAAAGTAACTTCAATATTACGGTTCGAAAATTGTAGTATTAAAATATCGGCCTAACCCTTTACACTGACATACTGTGTTATGGTAAAAATCAGGTAGTGTATGTTCTGTTAAATTTGTTATTACAGAAGATTAATTGACAATATTTAATTAATGTCATTGTCTTTTTCACCCCTGTAAATAAATAATTGACACATAACACAATAATGTTTCGAATGAGATAGATGTATATCAGTTGCCTAATATATATATATATATATATATATATATATATATATATATATATATATGTATGTATGTATGTATGTATGTATGTATATAAGTTTCTAAAACTATTCTAAATTGTCAATCAAGATAGAACTGTATATGTTATTAATCTCTGTATTTATATCTTTCTACCAGTCAATTAAGGTTACAGTTAATGGATGACATAAACAGCAATGATTTCTTTCCTTACTTTTTTAGATTCCGCGTGGATCATACAACATTTATAAAATGGAAAGAAATTTATAACGTTCTCCCTAATGCTAAAATATTTATGATTCATGGTGTATCATCGGCATTAATTTACTTCAATAAATATCTTCTACAAAGAAATTTAATAGTTTGTTGTAAAATTCGATAAAGAAGTATTTTCCTTTCATTTTATTAAGAATTTTTATAAATATTAATAAAATATTTTTTCTGAAAAATATTACCTTCCTGCGCTTCATTAAAAAAGATAACTACAGTCCAGCCCGTTTATAGCGAGCCCGCATTTAACGAGATTCCGGATTTAGCGAGGAAAATGGAGACTTTTGCTTGTTATAATGTTTATAAATATATTGAAGTATACTCTTTTAGAGAGCAAATTTTTGCACTTTCTACGGTTTTAACGAGGACAATAATTATGAAAGCGCGAAATAATTACAGAAATAATGATTTAAAAAAAGAAAATCACACAGATTTCCTTGATTTCTCCCATTCCTCTTGTAAGGAAAAAATAACTATTCTTTAAAGTTATCCAACAACAGTTGAAACCAACATAGACAGGTATCGATTTTTGGAAGGGAGATGGTGTGAACTGGACGCCCGTCCTATTGTCCCTTTTACAGGAAGAGAAAAGGGGAGAATGAAATATTCCTAACTGATAAGGAATGGAATTCCAACACACTTGGTGCTTTACCACGGTTAAAGATGGTGGATGCAGGGGGATAGGGTACGGCTGGCATCAAGTGAAATCATTTATGACGACTCACTCCTCCCTTTAATGGCTTGATCCAATCCAAATCAGGCGTAATTACCTGTATTAGAACTACATGTAAGAAAAACTTATTTTCGGCTTGTGCCTTTTCTTGAGAGCGTGTTTTTTTTATTCTGCTGTTAAAAATGTCGAAAGTAAAGTTTTACCCAAAAGAGAAAAAGTGAAAATTATAAAACTCTTAGATAAAGGTGAAAAAAATGTTGCAATATGTAAGCAGGTCAACTGTGTCAACTCTTTTGAAAAGCAAAGAGTCCTTAATGGAAGCATATGAAGCGAATGTGACGGATTGCAAACAGCTGAAGAATTTTGAAAAAGATGACTTGGATGAAGCTCTGTTAAGATGGTTTGTTCAGTAACAGAATTCTTGTTTGCCGATAACTGGTTCCATCATTAAAATCCAAGATGAAAAATTTGAAGCTCAGCTAGGTTACACATATTTTTCATGCTCTAATGGATGGCTACATCGTTTCAAGCAACGTCACAACATCTCTGCAGGCAAAATTATCGGCGAGGCTCCAATGTGAACGACAAGGATGTGAAAAACTGGTTGGATTGCACATGGAAAGATTTACGTGAAAATTATGCTGAAGATAACATTTACAACGCCGATAAGGCAGAAGTCTTTTACAATTTAATCCCTTGTCAAACGATGAAGTTTAAATGTGAAAAATGTTAAATTGCTGAAAACTCGCTTTACTGTGTGGGACAACATGTAAGGGAAAGACAATAAAAAACATTTTATCGTCGGTAAATCTGCAAATACAAGATTCTTTAAAGGGGTAAAAAGCCTATCAGAAACTTAGAAATCGAACAAAAAAGCATAGATGACTTCTGAATTATTTTAATCCCATTTTCACGAGTGGGATAAAGTGCTCCATAAACAGAAAACAAAGTTGCACTCATCATTGATAATTGTTCTACTCACCCGCTGGTCAGCAATTTAAAAAAAAACATAAAACTTGTTTTTTTACCACCTAACTCAACCTCGGTGTTACAGCCTCTCAAACTAGTTCTTATTAGCAGTTTCAAATGCTATTATAGAAAGCAATTAATTCTGATGATGCTAGAGAGAAATGAAAAATATCAGGATCTTAAAATTTCTGTTCTTCACGTTATACATCTAAAGACAGATGCTTGGGGAAGTGTAACTCAATCCTGTATTCAAAACTGTTACAGGAAAGCTGGATGGATTGACAGAAATGATGGTGACTTCGAAGATGAACATGACTTGTGATTCTCAGTCTACTTGCAACAAAATGACATTGAGCAGTTTAACAATCTTTTAAACATCAATGAGTACAATAACGTTGATGATGATGTCTTAACCTCGTACCTACTCTTCACTGCGAATATCGTCGTGGAAGTGGTAAAAGCACAGGAAGAGGAAAATGCAAGTAATAGTGACTCGGAAGAAGAAACCGAGGCTAACGAAAAAGAAAGGCTACCGCGGTGCTTTACACATATCTTTTTTTTACAGACCGCCGGAGTCACGTGATGCTCGAATGCACCAATGCAGGTGTACGAAAAGAGCATCACGTCACTCTAGCGGTCTGTAAAAAAGATCTCATCAAAAAGTCACCTGTAAAAAATGCAGCCAAGTCTCGTAACTCATTTACCGTAAAAAGTACTGAGATCGTATAAAGCCAAGTTTAACTATCTTATTAACTCTGAAATTTTCATTCACAAATCACTCCTAGTCTCTACATCTTTAGTTAAATATTATTTTGTGACTTGGCAATTACGTAGCACGAGAATGTGATGTATATAATTTGTCTTAATCAAATAACACCATGCCATCCCATAACATATTAAGGTGTAATAACTTCCCTGTGCGTATATCATTAGCCTTAATCATGTTATCTCATCCCGTCCCATAACATAGTAAGGTATAATAACTTCCCTGTGCTGCGTAATTGCCAAGTCACAAAATAATAATTAACTAAACATGTAGAGACTAGGAGTGATTTGTGAATGAAAATTTCAGAGTTAATAAGATAGTTAAACTTGGCTTTATACGATCTCAGTACTTTTTACGGTAAATGAGTTACGAGACTTGGCTGCATTTTTTACAGGTGACTTTTTGATGAGATTTCACTTCTTTTTGTAAGTAATCCTCTTTTTCTTGATTTTGGGTTCTTTTTGGAGATCATCCACTGATTTTCGCTAAGCCCACACTCTGTCCCTATTATTTACAGGTATCAAAATTTGAAGCTTTAGTTTCGTTTGCAATGTACAGTAGATAAAAAAGATTTCAGGTTCCTAGGCAAGCACTAAGTTATGGGAGGGAGAGTGTCAAAAGTACTCTCAATTGTTTCCAGGATAGGTGCTATTCATCTGAGATATTACTCGCAGCACTAGATACTTGATATTTAACATAAAAGAACTTTTTAGTATAAAAAGAAAGCCAAAATTTAAATTTCCGGAAATTTCCAATAAATCAAACTATATTCCTTTTTTCGATGGGTTTTTTTTTCGTTTTTTTAGTCTTTTTTTTTTATTATTCACGGATTTTTTAATTTTCCCTTACTTTGTGTACTAAACCCTGCCTTTCTGCCAAATGTCAAGCTTCTAGGACTACAAAATCGAATTATTTTCAAATTTTCGACTTTTTATAAATTTATTGATTTTTCAATTTTAATTCTAAGTTACCTGATGTAAGTAAACCTGACCTAAGTAAACTAATGTTTCTAAGCAGTACAAAATCACATTGTTTTCGAATTTTTCACCTTTTGTCATGCCAATATAGTAATTATTTGATCCGTCTTCTTATGATCATTTAGGTTCATTTTAGAGATAAATTAAGTCACATCTTAGAGTCACCATGATTTTATTTAGAAAGAACTATCAAACCATAACCAGCCAGTAATGTCGGGAGGGTAGGGGGAGCTGTGAAAATTTTTGTGGGGCTAACATCATTTAACATTCCATATTTCATATGCGAAGTAAATAGAGAACGTGTGAAAGAAAACAAACCTGTCTATAAAGAAATCGCCTATAACGTAGCCTGTCTATAGTGGAACTTTCCTATAACGAAATTCGTAAACGAAAGAAAAGAAAACCATAATCCGGGGGAAATAACATAAAACAATTAGGGGCGTTGTACTAGCTAATAAGACAATTATCTTAAAACTAATGTTTGTAGCAGTACAAAATCAAATTGTTTTCGAATTTTCGATTTTTTAAAGTTATTTCGATTTTATTTTCGAATTTAACGAATTTTTTAATTGTGCCTTTTATTGAATAGTAAATACTACCTTTACACCAAGTTTTAAGCTTCTAAGATTACAAGATAAAATTATTTTCAATTTTTGATTTTTTCGAATTTTTTTTATAATTTTCTGGATTTATTATTTTTTTCTTATTTTGTATCCTTTATTACAAATTTCAAGTTTCTAGCGCTACAAAATCGAATTATTTTGAAATTTCCGATCTTTTTCGAGTTTTTATTCTAGTTTCGAATTTATTGTGTTTTATTTTTTCCCTTTTCTGTATCCTAAACAATAAGTTTACGCCGAATTTTAAGTTTTAAAGCTACAAAATCGAATTTTTTTCAATTTTTCGAATTTTCGAATTTTTTTTTTGAATTTTACAGATTATTTATTTATTTATTTATTTATTTATTTTGTATGCTAAATACTACCTTTATTCCAAATTTTATGTTTCTAGCTTTACAAAATCAAATTATTTTCATTTTTTTTTTTTTTTTTTTTTTTTTAGATTTTCTTATTTTATTTTCAATTTTTGTTGTGTTTTTATTTATTTTTTTTTTTTTTTGAATTCTAAACTACCTTTACACCAAATTTTCAGTTTCTAAGACTACGAGATCATATTATGTTCAATTTCTCTCTTTTTCTTTCTTTCTTTCTATTTTTTTTTTCGATTTTTTTTAAATTATCCATATCTTTTAAGTTTTCCTTATTTAGTATCTTAAATATTACCTTTATTCTAAATTTGAAGTTTCTAGCGCTATGAAATCGAATTATTTTCAAAATTTCCTTATTTTTCGATTTCTTTTGGTTTTTTTACTTTATTTTCGAATTTTATTGCGTTTTTAGTTTAACTTATTCTGAATCCTGAACACTATCTTTACCGCGAATTTTAAGTTTCTAAGGCCAAAAGATCAAATTATTTTAATTTTTTTCAATTTTTTTCGATTTTTTCGAATTTTTGATTTTTTTTTTAATTTTCTGGATTTTATAATTTTTCCTTATTTTGCTTCTTAAATACTACCTTTATTCCGAATTCCAAGTTTCTAGCGTAACAAAATTGGATTATTTGAAATTTTTCGATTTGTTTCGATTTTTCGATTTTATTTTCAATTTTTTTTTTTTTTTTTTGTGTTTTTGATGTTTTCTTTTTCTGAATTCTAAACACTACTTTCACACCAAATTTTAAGTTTTTAAGACTACAAGATAGTGTTATTTTCAATTTTCAATTTTGTTCGATTTTTTTTTTAATTTTCGAATGTTTTTCTTAATATTCCGGATTTTATAATTTTCCCTTTCTTTGTATACGAAACACTAGCTTTATTCCAAATTTTAAGTTTCTATGGCTGCGGGATCTACCCAATCTTTTTGATGACGCGAGAGTGAGTGAGTGTGTGAGTGACAGAAAATCGAAACTTTGAGTTCATATATCGTCTGCACTAATTTATGGGTATTTTTTGCATTATCCATATTTTTTAAATTTTCCTTATTTAGTATCTTAAATATTACCTTTATTCCAAATTTCAAGTTTCTAGCGCGATGAAATCGAATTATTTTCAAATTTTCCTTATTTTTCGATTTTTTCGATTTTCTGATTTTATTTTCGAATTTTATTGCGTTTTTTATTTTAACGTATTCTGAATCCTAAACACTATCTTTACTGCGAATTTTAAGTTTCTAAGGCTAAAAAATCAAATTATTTTAATTTTTTCAATTTTTTTCGAATTTTTGAATTTTTTTTTTCGAATTTTCCGGAATTTTTAATTTTTCCTTATTTTGCATCCTAAATATTAACTTTATTCCGAATTCCAAGTTTCTAGCGCAACAAAATCGAATTATTTAAAATTTTTCGTTTTCTTCGATTTTTCGATTTTTTCAATTTTGCTTTCGATTTTTTTTTGTGTTTTTGATGTTTTCTTTTTCTGGATACTAAACACTACCTTCACACCGAATCTTAAGTTTCTAAGACTACAAGATCGTATTATTTTCAATTTTCAATTTTGATGGAATTTGTTGAATTTTCGAATGTGTTTTTTTTCGAATTTTCCGGATTTTATAATTTTTTCATTCTTTGTATCCTAAACACTACCTTTTTTCCAAATGTCAAGTTTCTAGGGCTACGGGATCTACCTAATCTTTTTGATGACGCGTGAACGAGTGAGTGAGTGAGTGACAAAAAATCGAATGTTTGAGTTCATATATCGTCTGAACTTGAAAAGACAGAAAGTTGTAATTTTAAATTTTGGTCCTGTGTGCCAAATACTCTAGAAAAACGAAGTTTCAAATTTTTGGGATACTCCAGCGCGGAAACATGGGGGTGTGAAAAGTGCCCTGAGTTGCTTCCAGAAAAGTATGCTTACGGCTGTCCTCTCTTGACTTGGCGGAGGCACTGCCGTGCCTCCAGATCTTTCCAAGGCTGTGGTTTTCCTATTAGACTTAATGTTAGCTATATGCTCCATTTTTCTGCAACTAAATTTCCTCATGCCAATATAGTAATTCATTGATCCGTTTTCTTAGGATCGTTTATGTTCAATTTAGAGATAAATCAAGAGAATCTTAGAATCACCATGATTTTATTTAGAAAGGACTATCAAGCCATAACCAATCAGTAATGTCGGGAGTGAGGGAGAGATGTGAAAATTTTTGTGCGACCAACGTCTTTTAACAACAAATATTTCATATATAAATTAAATAGAGTAAAGCCTGTGAAAGAAAATGAACCTGTCTATAAAAAAAAAGGTCTATAACGTAGCCAGTCTATAGCGGAACTTTTCTATTACAAAATTCGTAAACAAAAGTAAAGAAAAGCATAATCCGGGGAAAATAACACAAAACAATAACGGAAGGTGTACTAGCTAATAGGACAATTATCTTAAAATCTATCTAAAACAAACTATCCCCATCCTGTGGGATTTGTTTTTCAATGTTTTACTTTATTTAATGCAAAACATAGATTGCATCCGACAACTCATAAAAAAGTCCTCCGGCCTGTACCGGCAGGAAAAGGTAGCTTTCCTATATCTTCGTTTTAAAATTTTAGCTAATGTTACTCGAAAACAGCAAGTTAAAATGCAAAGAAACCGTTTACAAAAGATTCGTTTACACTGAATTTGAATACGAAATTCGCCAAATTATTGAGCTATAGCCAAGTTGGCTTCATTTATGAAGACTTATTTTAGTCGCCAAATTTGGCGAGATTTCGCCAATTGTCGCCAAGTTTGGCGAGAATTTGGCGCTAATGGATATGAATATATAGTTTTATGCGTATGATTGCGAAAATCATTACAACAATGAAAGAAAATAATTTGCGAGAAATCGCGTTCACTAAACTTATAAATTTATATTAAAATCATTAAAATTACAGACATTACAATAAACTTTTATAAAACATTAAAAACATATTAAAATTGGACGTTTCAGATTTACATGGAAAATCCCTCTTCAACAACAACATTTCACTTAGCGTAAATCATAGTTCAAAAATATCAACAAATAGAAAATGCAACGTATCAAAATTTCGAAGTCAAAGTTACAGTTATAATAACACGAAGTATTCATTCGGGATTGCACCTGCTTGACCATTATTGACCATAAATTTATCGTTGGTTTTTTGTAATGTGCTGTTTTGTTTCAAAATGTCAGCCACCCTAGAATTTCAAACTGCTCTATCTCAGCCAATTTTTAAGATAGAGGTAAAACAAAATATGCTCTGGAATCCTTGTATCAAGTCCTAACACCTAATTAAAAAATAAACTTGATTTTTTAACTTTTTTGTATATTTATTTTAGTTTTAAAATTTTCCGTGGCCGCCATCTTGAAACAAGATGGCGGACCAAGCTGGCCAACGAACTCGGTCGAGGCATTGGTGAGCTTAATACACACAATTAGTTTCATCCAAATTAATTTATATATACGAGTGTTATCGTATCAAATTATTTTCATTTTTTCAATTTTTTTCGAATTTTTTTATTTTTTTTTCGAATTGTCTGGATTTTTTTAATTTTCCTTTTTCTGTATCCTAAATACTACCTTTATTCCTAATTTGAATTTTCTAGCGCAACAAAATCGGATTGTCTTCAAATTTTCGGTTTTTTTCAATTTCTTCGATTTTTTCACTTTTGCTTTCGATTTTTTTGGTGTTTTTGATGTTTTCTTTTTCTGGATGTTAAACACTACCTTCACACCAAATCTTAAGTTTCCAAGACTACAAGATCGTATTATTTTCAATTTTCAATTTTGATGGAATTTGTTGAATTTTCGAATGTTTTTTTTTCGAATTTTCTGGATTTTATAATTTTTCCTTTCTTTGTATCCTAAACACTACCTTTTTTCCAAATGTCAAGTTTCTGGGGCTACGAGATCTACCCAATCTTTTTGATGACGCGTGAACCAGTGAGTAAGAAGTGACAAAAAATCGAATGTTTGAGTTTATATATCGCCTGAACTAGAAAAGACAGAAAGTTGTAATTTTAAATTTTGGTCCTGTGGGCCAAATACTCTCTATAATTGAAGTTTAAAATTTCTGGGATACTCCAGCGCGGAGATATGGGGGGGTCAAAAGTGCCCTGAGTTGCTTCCAGAAAAGTATGCTTACGGCTGTCCTCTCTCGACTTGGCGGAGGCACTGCCGTGCCTCCAGATAAGTGGAATGCACCGCGGTAGCCTGTCTTTTTCGTTAGCCTCGGAAGAAACTGTAATTAAAACACCGTCACGTGATTGTGCTGCAGAGTCACTACAAAATCTTGATCAGTTTTTTGAAGCAATGAAAAATACTGATGAAGCAACATTTAATGCATTAAGTGTTTTACGACGAAAATTAAATGAAACGAAATTTTGTAAAGTCAAACAATATACTTTGGAAGAATATTTTTCAAATTTTCATTAACGATTATCAAGCAGCAATTCACTTAAATTGTTTTTTTTTTTATGTACATACTAGTTATTAACTTGGATTCGGATTTAGCGAGCGACCGGATTTAATGATCATTTTTCTGTGTCCCGAGTTCCTCGTTAAATATGGGATGGGTCTTACTGTATTAGCAAAGTGATGCATAAATTAGCAATTTTTGTGGTTAAAAAGTTCACACAAACTTTCCAAATTATACTTGAGTGCTTTAAAAAACCCCAAATGTACAAATTATGTTTATTAGTCTTATGAAAAATTTCGCGTAACAAACACATGTATCAGTAAATTTTCAGAGACGAAATTTTTGAGAAAGATAGTTGCTATTTATTTACATATATCTTTTAACTGTTTAAGTAAAAAAAAAATGAAATCTTAAATGCATTTTACTTGTTTGTGTGGTTATTATTTTTAATATTTTCCAACATAGTTGATAAGAGTTTATGAATTCGGTTTGTATGGCAGCCTGTCTGTCTGTCCGTGCTACAAATCGTGTAAATATACTCGTATTGCCGTGCAATTGATATACGTTATTGATGTTTACAACGCGATTTTGGTATTATAAATTATGTGTGTAGCATTTATAGTCCATTTACAGGGACACTCAAAAGAATTCTGTTAAATTATGGTCTATAGGAAAAAATCGTTTGTACTATATTTTAATGATGCTACGCTATTACAAACATATTGAAATTTATCTACAGCACTGAAGTTCACTACTAGATTCTTACTATAGAATGTGATGTTCATAGAAATTATCGTACAATTACATGGGCATAGAAAAGAATTCGGCCACAGTAGTCTCTATGAACAATAATTGGTGGAAATTCTTTTTCAATTATGGTATCATTTTTTGAAATTTAACTAAATTTTGAATATTACATTTTGTACTACATAAATTCATATAAAGGACTGCATAAAATAATTCTAGTGCATTTGCACTTATTGACGAAAATTCCTGAAGAAGAATTTTAAACTGTGTAATACATTTCTTACCTGAACTACCTTTTCGCATACGATGTAGAATATTTCCAAATCTATACTTCATAGACTGGGCTACACAAAAGAAGTCGAATATTGTTCCGATTATAGATGGAAATTGCTGAAATTGGGTTTTCAATTCTGTTATGCGTTTTCCAAATTGTTCGCATAGATATCATGTATTCACTTAATTAAACGGTGGAGATTTGTTACCATATTCTGAATGGTTATAAAATGTTCCATTATCTGTGTTTGACGCATGATTTTTCTTTCTTTTAAATTTCTTTGTTTAAAATGATAAGGGTTTGTTAAATAATTCATTTATATTTTATATCATGAAATATTTTCAACCAAAAGAAATTGAAAAACATTATTAATAAAATAAGATTTTACGTAATGGTTATATTTAAGTTTAAATTAATATTTATGTTTTAAGCTCAAAAACACACAAAAAAATAATGAAATTTACAAAATACAGTAAATGTAAATTTTAATTATTCTGCGCATTTTTTTCTAATTAGCACTCATTGTTCCTGGACATGTCACTGTCAAAGTGATTATAAAATCCAATTTATGCATTTTTATTGATACTTTCGTTGATAGCTTTTTTGTTGGATTATTCAAAGATCATACTGTCTTCAACCTCATCCATCGCATTATAACTGCTGTACTTAAGAAAATAAGTAGTTAACTAAACATTAAATCTGAACTTCCATGCGTCCGAAATCTCCAGAAAATGGAAGTTTACGTCCAGATTTTGTCTGCTTCAAAAGGGCTAGATTTTAACATCGAATGGTTGTATTTGTAAGGTATTCCTACAATACAAGAACTAAAGTAGTTCTATTTACCTGAAACCTAACTTATAGAGCAGAATTTATTTGCACGTCCTTTGAATGAATTCTGCACATGCATGAACGGTAGGGATAAATTGTCGTAGGAATTACACTTTTGATGATCGTTTATTGCCAAATTATCGACCATTGAGTCAATTTCTTGAACAACCACATGGATGGTTTGCTCGTAAACATTTTTTATTCGAGAACAGTCTTCTTTTGAAAATAACATAATATTGATATTATGAGTTGTATATTGTGACGAATTATGAGTTGTAATTCTAGATCTGGGCATAAAATATCCAGGACAGAATTTGAACCAGCCTTGGATAAAGCTGTCAATGTTCTGCCAATTGAGTTATCCTGAACAAATCTTGAGGCCTAATTCACCCAGCTAACTTTACACTGTAAAAAAAATTGCAGTAAAATTATGGGCAGAGGCCGGCAGCAGAGATTCCAGTCATACCCCGTAAAAAAAATAATCCATGCCCATCATTTTGTGCAGCCCGTAATATTACGGGGCAAAGTAATACAGCATTATAATGCACAGGATATAATGCACTTTAAAACACAATAACACTTTATTAACTGCGTCGTAGCACGTAGCACGTTAGATAATCATCACAGAATCGCTTTTTGGTGGGTTAAAATTTTCGAAACACGAGTAAAATGAAGGGTTACACCCTAGCGGAGGACAATGTATGGGGTCGTACCGTATTTTTGCTAACATATGGGCTAGAACTGTAAGAATATGTGGATTGCTCTTAATTTTCTAAGTATCTAAGGGATAAGGCCGCTTATTTAGTGGATCAGACCGTTTTTCATCAAATAAGGCTGTTGCCCATGAAAATTGAAGGGCAAACGCTCATAATTTTACAGTTTTTTCTGAGAGTGTAGGACAATTCCATGGTGTCGGACGTAAAAATTGTACGAAATTTACTCACATAAATGTTATTTAATCAGAAATAATGTATCAAAAATAAACAATATATATTTTTTTAATGCATACCCTGTCATATTTATTTAGAAAACATAAAAAATACTACCTAAAAGAGTTTTAAGTATTTTTTTTAAAAAACATTAACTCTTGGTGTCGGAAGTAAGTGCACAAAATGAAATATTTGACATCCAAATTTCAAATATTAAATTCAGCCCACTGGTTTATTAAAAAAAAAATCTTTAATATTTGAAAGAGCAAAGATAAAAGATGAAGATTCCAATTTTCTTTATAAAATTATTACAATATGACTATATAAAAATCATCTTTTTTTTACGGTGTCGGACGTAAAAACTTGGTGTCGGATGTAAATTGTACAAAATGCTATGGTGTCGGACGTAAATTAATTTCTTTATACAGCACAACTAAATATTCATTATTTGTATAACAAAGTAATAACAAAATATATATTTGTATTGTACAAAATATGTATTTGTATTAACAAATTGCATTATTAGAAAGATGGATATTCTTTTGTGATTTACATTTCATATATTTTCATTAAAGATTAATTGTCCTCTTCTTCCAATGGTGTAGGTGGTAAAATATTCTTAATAATACATTGTAAACTATAAAACTTTTTATCTTATTTCTTAGGCCATTGTTAATGTTGGTTAGCTTTGTACATTACAGAAACTTATATTTCTTTTTCCGCAAGCTGTGCGATACATCCAGGATAAAGGGTGGAGTACTATCCAATCATTTACACTAAGACTTGTTACATCAGTAATATGCGTTTCACTGTCCTCAAAAGAATTCTCTTCATCTGCTGATAATTCATCATCATCATCAAATAAAATTATATTTCTTGTCTGTGATAGGGATAAAATGGACATAAAAATTTTGTTCTCTTCTATGATTTTTAGACAATGAATAGTTTGAATATTTGGGATTGGACGAATTTTCTCCCAATATGTATTCAAAATATCAGTATTGTCCCCTATCTCTTCTCGAAATATGTACTTGATGTGTGTGTTGGGCATTAAGGTTGAAGCAACATGTGCATATGCTTCAGGGGTATTGACTACAGTTACTTTTCCAAATTTGATGTGCCTCCATATTCTTCATTTTATGGTTTCACTAATTCCATCAACAATTCCTTTGCCGTGAGGTGTTGCAAAAAAGTTCCATTTTAATTTGATTCTATAATTTTGCACAGATAAAAATAAATTGGAAAACAAATACCGCTGTTTGAATTGGGAACTTGGGCCGTCTGAAAACATTTGTACATATTTTATGCTTGGACGTTCTGTTTTTAAGAAACTGAAAAGGTAATTACAAATTTGAACACTTACTTTGGTATGATCCATTGAATCAGAAAAAATTGCAATACTCTGGTAGACATCTTTTACAATCCAATCATAGGCTGCGAAAATAATATCTTGTGTATGATTTCAATTTGAAGCATGAATTTCATTCTGTTGCAGAATTGTAGAATTTTCTGAGAAATCCAGCTGTATAACAATATTTTCAGAAATATTTGGATTCATTTAAAAGTTCACTGAAGGTTTCTTTTACAGTACTTATAATTTCACTCTTCTGCCATTGTAAATATTTTACTGGTGAATCCTGAGTATCATTCTGTGGCTTAAAAGAAAGCAACTTGTTGATACAGTTTTCACATTCTGAATACATACAATCCTTCACAGTGGGAGAACAAACAATTTGATTTACAAAATCTGTAAATTTTTGACTTATGTTTTAGTGCTTGGTTTCAAAGCTTGCAAAAAGAGACGGACATTTTCATGATAAATACACACACATACACTGTGTGGTATTTTGTCAAATAACTTCATATGTTTCAGACGCAAACTTGCAAATTTTGAAAAAACAATTTTTGTATCGCAGAAGTTTTTGCGAAACTGTTCATAACCGTCATGCGGAGACATGAGCATATACCATAATTGAATACGTAATTTCCTAACTTTTCCATTTGGATCTTTTTCCCTAATCAGTAGTCTGTCTTTCAGTCCTGGAGCCTGCCATGAAATTCCATCATTGTTATAAAGCTATATATTATGAGTCACAAGAAAAAAAAAATTGTTTAGCAGGCAAGTTGAGATGTTTTATTGAGTAAAACATGTTTTCTTCTTTTAACAATGTTTTACAGTATGATTTTACACTTAAAAATCTTAATTTGCATGTTACACTTAAAAATCTTAACTTGCATGTTACACTTAAAATCTTAATTTGCATGTTTAAATTAAAAAAAAATGCAGATGCATATTTTAAAAAAAATACATACACACATTCTAATCACCATGGTTAATAATTTAAATGGTATTCAATTTCTTTGCCTTAAATAAATTAGCAAAATGATGCAATAAAGCTTGAAAAATCTTGCTGTCGGACGTAAATAATTTTTTACGTCCGACACTATTATTTAAAAAAAAAATAATTTAAAATAATTTTATTTGAATAGATATTTATACATAGATAGGAAATCATGATTTACTCAAAAAATTTCTTGTTAATTACTCTAAGCATTCTTGTACAGAAGAAACTTTTTATGAAATTTGGTGTTGGACGTAAAATTACAAAAATACTTGCTATAAATATTCTTATAAACCTAAAAATCTATTAGTTCAGCACAATTTTGAATTATTAAAACATTCTATAACATATTGACCTAAATTTGAACATGTTATAATTTAAAAATAATTAATTTTTATTCCAAATTAGGAATTCTCAGATTGAATGTGAAAAATGAGTCACAAAAAAAATCATAACACATCTTTTTTTAATTACTTGCAATTTATAAATTTTTGTGTTTTCGTTAAATATATTATTATTTTATTATTATTTGGTTTATAACCTTTAAAATGATACCTTACTTGATAAAAAATATTGATTTTAAAAAATTGACCATCTGTTCCCCATTTCTGTGGAATTGCCCTTTAATGATCATAGCATCTGGTCTGATATCTGAATAAGCTCAACAAAATAAATGGCAGAGAATGGAACACCAGTAAACACTAAATACGTAATTAAATTAGATTAATTTCAACGCAGTTATTCCAATTGTACTATAATGTGAACTTTTGTGAAATAAATCACAAAATTTTTAATTCTCACACTGGGCAAAAAATGTCCAGGTCAGGATCCAAACCAGGGATTTCTTTGCTGATGCTGCCAATGCTCTACCAACTGAACTATCCTCAAAGTAACTGGATGATTTAATATCAGCTAAACAAAATAAATGGCAGGTAATGGAACTCCAGTAAACGGTGGTTACATAATTACACGAGATTAATTCCAATTATTCCAATTGGTAAATAAATCATATGACTTGTAATTGTCCAACAGGGCGAAAAATATCAAAGCAAGGCTTCGAACCAGGAATCTCTGTTCAGTTGATTCAGATATCAAAACAGGTGCTAAGATCTATAAGGTTATCTGCTTGAATTAGTTCCTCCAAATTCGTTGGGGAGAGCTCAGTTGGCAGAGCAGTTGCAGCTTCAGCCAAAAGATCTCTGGTTCGAATCCTGACCTGAACATTATTCGCCCAGTTGGAGAATTATAACTCATATGATTTTTTTATGAATTGTTATAATTGCGTTGAAATTAATCTAGTTTCATTACATTTACTGGAGTTCCATTACCTGCAATTTATTTTGTTGAGCTGATACAGATATCATATCATCTTCTATGATCCATAAGGTTATCCGCGTGAATTAGTTCCGGCAGATTCGTCCAGGATAGCTCAGTTCACAGAACATTGGCATCTTCAGCAAAGAGATCCCTGGTTCGAATCCTGGCCTGGACATTTTTTGCTCAGTTGAAGAATTACAACTCATAGGATTTATTTACCAAATGAAATAATTTTGTTGAAATTAATCTAGTGTAATTACGCATCCAGCGTTTACTGGAGTTCCATTACCTGCGGAGTATTCTGTTGAGCTGATTCAATTATGAGACCAGATTCTATGATCAATAAGATTAGCTGGGTGAATTAGGTCCTCCAGATTCGTCCGGGATATCTCTGTTGGTAGAGAATTGACGCTTCAACCAAGAGACCCCTTGTTCAAATCCTGGCCTGGACATTTTTCGCCCAGTGTGAGAATTATAACTCATATTATTTATTTAGAATATTTGTGTTAAAATTAGTCTAGTGTGATAACGTTTTCACATTTGTGGTAATAGAAGCTGTACAATTATTTTGAGCTATTTATTAACTTTTGTTATTTACCTCGTCACTAGTTGTATTAACAATTTCTTATCAATAATTTCTTATCAATATAGTTTGACGTCATATCGAAATACAAACATATTTACTCAGCTCTCCTTATCTCACATAACAGACGCTGCTGTTCGTTTCTTATTGATATGAGGACTTCAGAAAGTATCTAACTTTATTTTCAAAGCCAGGCAGCATTATCTATAATGCTGAAATGTGCAACTGCAGAGAAAACACTTGTCATTTCGCAAAAGTTAAACGCATCAGAAATAGTGAATTAAAAATAAACTCCGAATACATTCCACAGTACTGTTAGTTGTTGTCGTGTTTCATTGCAAGACGCACCCAGTTAACGTCCTCTGTAACCTCTAGAGACATTCGTCATTGAAAAGATCTCTACGCGTATATTTTACGTGAACAAGTACTTTGATGCCTTTTTTGGGACCTCAAGTTTATCTATACATAGTGAAAAAGTACCTTATCTCTTTGATTTTACGATATAGTACTATAAACTTCCAAAGTTTTAAACCTCCATCAAAAAAAAAAAAAAAAAGACTTGGAATGGTCTTGTTTTTTGGGATAAAAATGTAAAAAAATCAGTAAGTCTAACTTTTCTTTTGCCTGAGTGCTAAAGATAACTAAATGTTGAATTGATATTTATAAGATTTAGAATGTGTGATTAATTTTTCTTGCTGTGATGCGATCGTGAAACTTTGCGTCAGTTACTTGATAGCATGATTGTTGATAAATTTTATTTATTACTCTTTATTAGTTAAAATAATACAATTAAACCTAATGTTGGACGGAAAAATAAGAGGGGGGGATTCCAACATTTATGAGGGGGGATGTAAAGTGGATATTAAAAGAACTTCACCTTTCAGCGGCGTTGTGAACACTGTTAATAAAAGTAAAGGGGATTCGAATAGATTTACTTATTGAACTTTCTTTTAATTAAATAATTGCTTTTTAAAATCCAAAAATTAAGAATACAATACACTGTTTAATAAAGAAAATAGAGAGATAAAATTACTAAGAAAAATCATTTAATTTATGTATATAGTGAGATCATATAAAAATTATAGACAAGCAGGAACACAGTTATTTCTGAAAATTATCAATTCATAAAAATCATATTCTGCAACAATAACTCCTTTTTATTTAAAGCACTTAATTATAAAAAAAAAATTATTTTACAGCACAGCATTGTATCGTTGTTAAATTTTGAGAAAGGCAAATATGCCAAATATTTAAATCTACAAATAAACATATGAATCTAAGTTAATTCAACAATTTTTCTTTCAATAATCAATACGTAAAATTTTAGTATTCGTTATGTTATTCAGTTTGGCTAGCCAAGGAAAAATGTATTGGAAGCATCTCACCAATTGTCCGTTCTTTGAAGTTCATCTCTAGCAATGATGTAGGACTTTGTTCATCCTTGCTCGTTATTAACCAGGGGAACCCATAGATGGATCATTCTTGAGAGTTTGGAAAAGCCGGGATCATTCTCGGTGATGACTCTGGGCTAGGCCGCTAGTTCTGCTTTTCAAGGGGGGGTTCAGAAAAAATCATCGTACTTGAATCGCTGTGAGACGGAATCCTGATCCGGCGGCTGCCGAGGCCTATTACCGGCGCTGGCTCGGATCGGCGAAGAAAATTTCTGTTTCAGCGGGCTTAGCAGTAGTCTCCTTAAGGCGACTGGAATTACACATTCATTGGAGTTGGCCGGAATTCGAAGAGCATACGGGCTGGAAGAACTTAGCAAAAAAACTACTTGCACCGATGGAGTTATTTTTCTGAAGTGACACCGTGCAAAAAAAAGAAAGTCTCTTTTTATTATTATTATTATTTAGACTATGTCTGGGCCTGGCCGTTGATATAGAAAAAAATCTCTTTCTATTGGATGCCCTTTATGACCTTATGCAAATTTTAGTGCAGCAAAATCCCATTGGTCAACTCTTTGAACCAATGATAATGTCTTTTGGGATGGGTTAATTTCGCAGCTGCATGTTTTCCCATACGGGGCAGTTCTTTGGAAATGGGTGCGCCCGGCATACGAGCATTCCTAGAAATACGATATAAAATTCCGGTTTCCCTAGCAAGCGTCTTCGTGAATTTAAACCTCTAACCCTTGTTTGGTTGACGATCACACTGTGTATACAGGCATAATACATACATATAAAGGAAAACAATGTAACATACATAAATATAATGTAGCATCTAAACCATAAAAAAAATAAGTCCAAAGTTCATGTTCTTTATTTATTTATAAAAAATGTGTGAACAATCGTTCCCACACCTAAGAAGTAGAAATAAATATACAAATTTACTTAAGGGCATTGGAGGGTTAAATGGGATCGATTTTGAAGAATAAAATGCGTCTTTGTTTCGAGTAAATATGGTATTGCATACTATGATTTAAGAGCGAGAAAAACATAAACACATTTTTGAATGAAAACTTAATCCTTTTCATGAGAAAATTGGATTTTCGATTCTCTAACTTTTGGAAAACTAAATAAAGAATTTATTTCCTCCTCTTACTTAGTAAAGATAAATTTCAGTAAATTGCTGTATGAATACAAATTTATTTCAAATGAAAACGTTTTTCAAAACTTCCAAAATTATGTTTCAGGGCTCTACAAAATCCAGAGGTACAAATCGTATTAATCTCTTCTTTTTCCCAAAGAAGATTTTCATAATCTATAACGAGAACTATAAATAGCACTTTTTATTTTTTATTCGATTTCTTTATTGCAAATTTTTAACACCAAGAAATTTATTTATCAATGAATTTATATATTCTTTACTTTACCTCAAAATAGAGCCAAATGTTACGTCATAGTAACAACATTGTAGACTAATGCTTGTTTTTAAAGACAAAAATGGAATAAAATAAAGAAGTAACAGGAGATTCAATTATCAAAATATTTTATTAATGCTTATTTGTGTCAGATTAACACAGTATACTTTTATTTGTTTACAAGTCTGGCAGTAGATATTTCAATAAATGAAGATTGTGCTTTACAGTATATGCCATTAATATAAAATAATAACGTATTGATAAATTATTTTTATTTTTATTTTTTCCAAAACACACATTGTGAATAAATAATCCAACATAAAGCTTTTACAGCAAATAATTATCAAAGTAAACAATTGTCAGTAAATTATTGTTAAATAGTCGCTTAAATATTTTCATGATTGAGGTACTTCTATATTGATGTAATTTATGTTATCCTATGTCTATCTTTCGTTATTAACGAAATATTTTTACAAATATAATGCAATGAAACTATTTTTAATTATTTAAGCAAATACTCATCATTTGACGATCAGGACTCATCATGCAGTGGAATAAAAAGAAAGTATCTGAAATTAAGTTGAAACTTAAGCAAATGGGTTGAAGGTAACAGTCTACAACAGTTAGTAAACCTAAAATCTGTCAATCGAAATTTTTCAAATGCTTAAAAGGCGTATAGCCAACAGAGTGAAAAACTATCCAAGCCAGGACTCAAACACGGGTCATCAGCATAGCGCACTGACGTTCTACCAACTGAACCACTTGGAACGATACCAGCTTGGCACTTTTCACTATCACATGTTGGCAAGGCTACAACCACAGCACAAGATGGAATATGATTCCGTGAGCCACCCAGACTTGGGCAAACACGAAACTAAAGAGAATCCATCACCGATGATTAAATAAATCTATTTAATACTTGGAAATTTTTCCAAGGAAATTTTCTCACGCCTTTGCATTCATAATATTTAATGTGAATATTATGAATGCAAAGGCGTGAAAAATTTTCTATGGAAGAATTTCCAAGTATTAAATAGATTCTGTCAATCAAATTTCCGTAAAATTTAGTTTTCGTAATTATACAACAGTCTTACACTTTTCAAACCATAAATAATGTTTCGGTTCCTCTCAAATAATATTAATTGAGTGGGTTAATCTCACAAAATAATAAAATATATCAAAATTTCGAATATATATATATATATATATATGTGTGTGTGTGTGTGTGTGTGTAGAGAATGAAAGTATCTTAAATAGAATACACATTTAAAGGAGGGCGACAGTAAAAACTATTTAACAGTATGTTACGATAATAATCATACGAAGGTGATGAAAATATTTTCTAGAGCAAAAGAAAAAGTCCTAATTAATGCCCCCCTAAAGATCCACTGGTGTTGGTCTCAAAATTAAGAGCTTGGGCCAACGTTCGCATGTTCGAAACCAGCGCGGTCTGGATATGTGACAATGCAATATTTTCAGAGTTACTTATATGACAACTGCAATTCCTATCTCGTTCTCTTAATAATAACTCCCTGTACGTATCCCTCCTACTACAATATGCCGAATCTGGTTAATGCTTAATAAAATCCCCTGTGTTCTTGATTAATTTTGTTTTTCAAAAACTTACCAAAAGAGGGCGTAGAATATGTTTTTACAATATATATAACATGGGCTGCACAATTTGTCAGTCTCATGACTGACAACTGCTACGATTAATTGGCACCAAATTTCAGTAATTCCAAAAAGAAATATTTTCGTTATTTAATCGTACAATTTTGCAATTAAACAAGGTGAAGGTTTTTTTAGTTTATGCTGGTGTTAAAAAATTAGTCGCTATGCAGTCTATGATCAATATGATAGGCAGCCATACATTGTCATGTTCAATGGTTGATTGCAGTGTATGCGTTGAAAGGTTACGAAAATAACGTGCTCTAAACGATATCTATATGATATAAACGATCTCTGTCCTTAAAATCTGAGAGAGATGTTATGGGAATAGGGAAGAGAGGGTCTGTGATTAGTCCTTTTTTTGATCTCTCAAATATTTCCTTCAGACAATCTCCAAACTTCATGACATTCAATGAATAGTATTTTGCTGTGAGACTAGGACTATCACAAATATGTAGTTTAATTTAAAGTACTTTGTAAATAAAAGACTTAATATGATCTTTCAATTACGCGTAGAAATAATTTTGAAATCATAAACTCATTCTAGATTTATCCTTAAATATAACAGATAACATAAAGATTTTCAATTAGCTGTTTTATTTCAGATAAAAGTTACATTTAATTATATTCATTTTTTTCAAAATAAGGGAATTATATTACCAATTCGTAACTAAAGAAACACGTTGCTTGTTTTAAATTCATTATAAAATCTTGAAATGTTCGTAAAGTATGCAGAACAATTCCAATATATTTTAAATATTAATCCGCGTAGAAATGTGTGTAGTTTTTCGATATACAAATCTGTCATTTAAAGCATCGATATCATATAATATATACTTGAATGAATCCACTTCTTGAGATTTAGTCTATATTGCTGTATTAAACAAATGGATGCATTCCTTAACTTTTTCGTCTTCGAAAATAAAAAGAAAAAAAGTTTTAAGCAAAATGCATGGACGATAACACACTCCTACAAAATATCGACATTTCTTTTTTTTTACGCACTATTTTGTACCTAGGGAGAAAAATTTGTTTTATCAGCACAATATATCATGAG
Organism: Maratus michaelseni; assembly: GCA_963931845.1. Taxonomy (NCBI): domain Eukaryota; kingdom Metazoa; phylum Arthropoda; class Arachnida; order Araneae; family Salticidae; genus Maratus; species Maratus michaelseni. Next base: position 417,517,059 of record OZ007588.1, read on the forward strand.
AGAGAACAGATGCGGATTTCATAACGTCTTTTCTTTTAAAATAGAAGAAAATGTCAGAACATTTTAGAATTATCCACCGGAAGAATCAATAAGTAAGAGTTATATTCTATTTTTATAGTGAAAAAATTAATTCACTTTACCTGATGTTTATTACTAGACAATTTTAAACTATTATTCGAATCGATGTATACATTTCGAAAAAAAAATTATTCTTTAATACCCTAAATGTTTGTAATCTAACTTACTATTAAACAAAAAACGAAAAATCATGCGTCAAGCATAGATTATGTAACACTTTCCAACGCTTCCAAAATAATTTTACAAATCATACCGTTTAATAAGCTGAAAGATAACATCTAATTAAACAATTTGGAAAACGCATAACATATTTAAAAAAATAATTTCAGGAATTTCCAACATATGCAATATTCGGAAAAATATTCGAATACTTTAATTCAGCCCTGTATATGATCTATAGATTTGTATATATACTACATAGGATGCTAAATTTTATTTCAGTTAGGAAACGCGTAGCACAGTTTAAAATTCTCCTTCTGGAGTTTATGTCAATAAAAGGAAATGTGTTCGCTCGCGAACTTTTGTGCTTCCCTGTATAATGATCTACAGAATTTATACACACCACGTAATAGACAAAAGTGAGTTAAATTTAAAATCGCGTTCAGTAACATAAAACGCACTTCCAGGAATTATTGTTAACTGACAGTAGAGAATTAGTTTGTGTGTCCCTGTAAATGAACGATGACTGCTATACACACAATATTCTGTAGTAATCCTCTTGTAATGCACCTTAGTGATACATATAAATTTCAATGCGTTTAAAATAGTGAAACATTATTTAAATAAACCGCAGACGATTTTTATCCATAGACGTAATGTAACGGATTTCTTTTGACTGTCCCTGTAAAGTAACTATAAGTGCTATGCACAGAATATTCCATATTAAGCTCCTTGTAATGCACCTTAGTGATATATATATCAATTACAATGTGTTTGAAATTGTGTAACATCATTAAAATAAACCGCAAATGATTTTTCCACATTGACCGTAATGTAACGGAATTCTTTTGAGTGTCCCTGTAAAAAAAACTATAAGTGCTACACACTTCCGTTGCAATAGGGAACATGCTATAGATAACGACAGTAACATATAAAAATTGCAGAGCAATCCGAGCATATTTACGGGAGTTAGAGCACGGACAGACGGCTAGACGGCCAGACGGCAGACGTCCATACGGCCAGACAAACCGAAGTCATAAACACTTTTCAACTAGGTTGCAAAATGTTAAAAAAAAATCCTAGTCTTAATTTACTATGGTTAAAGTTTTAAAAACATATTCAAAATATAAAAAGAAGTCTGTTTTAACAACGACGGTCGGTTTGAAATACAATTTTAAACTGTTAATTTTTTATTGCCATTTCAAGAAAATAAGAGTTTTGTTATCTGAGCAAAAGAGAAGATTCATACACAGCGCAATATTACAAATGAAAAAGCATTTTGTTCCATTGTTTCCAAGCTAATTTGCTCCATTTATAGCTACGATAGATATTAAAACATTTCGTGAAGCATAACTCAAAAAATATTTAACGGATTTCGTTCTAATTTTCACAGCAGGTACTAATGAGGGTGATAATTTGACTATTATTTACCAAGACTAAATTTCAAACCGTTTGGAAATTATATTAGAAAACAGATAAAAAAGACCAATTAAAGTACATACGTCACGAAAATTTAGTGTGTACGTCATTTTCCCGCGCGTTAAAACAGCTGCATGTTAGTTTTGTTTACAGTACTAGGGGCTCTGCTCCTACGATGTACACTCGCTGATTCACATTAAGACAGCACGGACTCTATAAACACGCTAATTTGATCTGCTTTAAAGCGATTATTAAAGATTGAATTATAATTAAACGACAAGTGACGATCTCATGTAATTGAGTTTCCATTCATTTCCGTTTGATTGGACCACGGGAGATGAGACTAGTTGCTTGCCCTTCTATGCATGTTGACGATCGGACGCCGTGGGAAAGCAAGAGCCGTCGGGATGTCTAGCATGTGGTTTAGGATACGACCCCCCTTTATAAGGTTTCGGCGACGATGTCGCTGGGCAGTCTCGACGGTTCATCGAGTGTCTGTGTGGAAGTGTCCTCTAAGATTTGGAACCTACGCCGTCGCGAGCTTGGGTAAAAGGTTGGGAGGTTCCGCTGGATGCGCGCGTAATAGGTCCCTCAGGATCTGGCTCTGGAGGTCGAATGTCGCGCCGGACGTCCCTCAGGCACCTGGCGGCGCATCTTAGTTTTCCCCTTTGATTGGAGAATTTTAAGGCCAAATCAACTGCTGTTGAGACAGCTAACGAGTGTTCTCGTGATTTACAAAACAGTATCAATTAAACCTATGAAAATTTACTTGTATAAAATGGCCAAGTAACGGGCAATAAGAAAATTGTTTTAAATAAGATGTTTTAAGTATATCGTTTCCAATATGACGTAATTTTCACCAAAGTTTTACTCCTTTTTCTAATATTAATGTAGAAATACAGTTTTTAATTGAAAGCAAGTATTGTTATTTGCCATGTTTTAAAATGTTCAACAATAAGTAAAAATATATATTTTTTAAATAAATAAATTTTTCGTGCAAATATTGAAACTGTTTGGAAATATTATTTGAGCATTTTAAATATTGCATAATTTTACCCAATTACTGCTTTTAACGTGTGATAATTTAACTTTTATTTTAAGGATTATTTCTTTCTTTAATATTCACGTGCAAATACATTTTTGTGACGTAATTTTCCCCATTTACTGCTTTTAACACGTGATCTTTTAATTGTTATTTTAAAGTTTTATTTGTGTTTTTAATTGAAAAGGAATATTGTTGTTTGTGTTATTTTACAAATTGGCAAAAATATAAAACAAATGAGTAAGTGTGATCGAAGATCGCACAAAGGGTTTCGTTTACTATTCCTTTCAAAACACTTTATTCTTTATTTAATAAATCCAAATAAATTTCATTTTCCAAAAAAAAAGTCATTTTTTATAAAGTAAAAACTTACCGGTCTATTTTTCTATTTTTTTCCGAACGTATGAACCGGGCCGATAGCGGGCGAAGCCCGCTATTATACTATGTCATAATAATATCTATCATGTGGACTAAATTCGATATAAAAAAATCAATTTCAAAATTAAACATGCTGTATAGATACCTTCAAAATGTTAAAATATGCCAATATTGCCATAATCGGGTTTTTATCATGATTCAATATGTTCATCAAACGCATATGACGTTATAATCACTTGCTAACATCATATCTACTTGCTTTCTCTATTACTTACATTGGTACTCTCTTTGTATTATTCTCAAACAATAATTTTCTTTTTAATTCTCTAATGACTTCATATTAACCTACTTTCTGTACTTACACATACTCATACTCCTTGTATTATTGAGATATGTTTGAAAATTTCCGTTTTATTACCAATATGATGTCATATTAATCTTTTTATCAATTGGTGAACCTTTTTATTTCATTTTCATTTTTCACGTGGAAGTCTTTCAATAGGAAATTAATTAATGTAGAAAGAATTTTATTCTGGATTTTTAATTGTTGGCAACTGCTAGAACGAAAAATGTTTAAATTTAATCGGAAAAGGCTGTTAGATTTTTGTTTTTTTTATCTCTCTATATTAAAATACTACGATTTTTTAAAATTTTATGATTTTCAGTTTCATATTAGGTATTCACCTGTAAGTACACAACATTTCATGTCTGTTAGCTATACAGTTTCAGAGAACCAGATCTGTGACGGAATGGCAACAAAGCGAGACTAATAAGGTTTCGTGAGATGAACGAAACACTAAAAATATCTTTTCGAAATACGAAAAGAATCTCTATAGAAATAATGAATATTTGATTACAAATTTTTTAATAACCCTCAAAAAATTATTCAAATTAAAAAAAAAACTAGTCTGATATCACAATCCCAAAACTTCCTTCTAGCTCACAAATGTTAAGGGTACATCGGACTTTGAAATTCGACAAAATGCATCAAAAAGTCGATTTTTCATTTGTAATGTAAAGATTATATATATAATCGTATCTACCAGATGTATTTTTTTTTTCAAAGATGCTGATTTTTAACGGAGTTATAGCCATTTTAAATTTAACAGCTCATGCGCCACGCCCCTTTGTTTACCTTTCTGCCATTTTTTAGTTATCCATCATACGTAGTATAGCATTTAAAGTTTATGACATCATCAAGCCGCGATTTCATTCGAATTGCAATGCATTTTATAAATAGTTTACACATGTTTTACTTTCATATTTTATAGTTAGCATATCCATGGTAGGTAAGTATTACGGTGCCCCCCAACGACTAGTTTTACTTACCCATCATACGTAGTATAGGGTAAGTCTTGTTATTGTTTTAAAAATCGAAAAAAAAATTGACGGATTTACACGTTTCAGACACTGGAGATTCCGAAAAACATATTTTTAGAAAAAAAAATGCCGTCCGTCTGTCTTTATGTGTAAACGCTCTATTCTCGAACAAATTGAGATAGACCTTTAAATTTGGTATGTACTTAGTAAGTAATAATGGGAAGAAGCTTATTGAATTTCATTGACCTCGATCATCCAGAACTATTTTTTCGGACTCTCAAAATATTCGTTCTGATAAAAGGTATATAATTTTTTTTGAAATTGTTTATTTTAAGGAGTGAATATAAAAGACAATAAAAAAACATAAATTTTGCATAAAGAATGAAGTCGATCGGATAATGAGTTACAGAGATATTTGTAATCCTATTTGCCACACTCTTCGATTTTTCATGACCCTGTATTTCATCCAAATGTCAATTCAAAGATATATTTTAATTGGAAATGAGACACTTACATATACATACATATACATAACTGACAATTTGCATAGAACTAGAGTGACTACTTAGAAGTGTAGGGATATTTATAATTCTTACAAATTAATAAAGTGGAAGTGAGAATTTGGTTTTTTCCAAAAAAGATCAAAATGACCATTTTGCCCGACCGAGACGGGCAAAGTGGTCATTGCACTGCCATACAGGTGTAAAAAGATTGAAAACACTATTTAAATGATCAGAACGTTTTTATCATAACAAATCGTATGAAACATAATGAAAGATTGAAAATGATATGAAAATCCAATAACAGTTTGACAAACCCAAATAAAAAATCATAAATCAGAATCAAACACTGCAGTTTTCTCAAATGAACTCCATGTCATCTTATTCGCGAAGTGAACAGGCCTTATGAGCCCAGAGGTGACAAATATTGCACCTGATCCAAACTTTATCACTTGATCCAATCAAACGGCCACAACCCTGACCCCTACCACTTTGCCCGTTTGGGAGCCATGGCAGAAAATACGTTCTTCAGTAGAAACTAATGAACAGTCAGCGACCACTCACCCATAACTGTGAAGCTGAAAATATGCTCTTTCCTTACACATTCAACAAATAAATGCAAGTACAACAGATAATTGTTAATTGTATGTAATACAAGTCACTTACCTTAGATCACAATCTTCAAAAACTGAAAAACCCTCTCTAAAATTATAAAACATGGAACCACCTTGTTCAACGATTGTCTGGTTACTCACTACCATCAAAGGAAATAGTATCGGAATTTGTTCGGAAATTGTTTCAATATAAACTTTTAAAAAATTTACGAACATTTAAATCATTAAAACCTGTTTTTTTTTCAGAATAAATATTTTTACTGTTTTCATGACTTTAAAATCCTTTTCGTTGCACATTGCTTTTCGTTTTATTGAAACTTCTCAGAAATGTTCTTTATACCTGTTGAAATATTTGTTACTTAAAACAAACTTTATTAACGTATTTAAATTTGAAAATTTAAGAGTAATATAAAACAATTTATTAAATTCTAATGAAAAAATTGAAGTTTTATTTAATATAAAATTTTTTAGTCATTTTCGTTTTTGTGCATTCAAAGATGATTATATGAGATTATTAAAATTTGTGTCTAAAATCTTATTGCGCATGGAGCATTTTGAAGACCACAAATTTTAAAATTTTAAAATTTAAATATCTCAAAAATTTTTAAAGATATTTTCCCCAAATAACATTTTTTAATAGTATAACTAAAAACTTTAAAAAAAATTAATTAAAAAAAGTTAGTTTTCAAAGTCCATTGTACCCGTAATACTTCAAAATTCACACCACCAAAAAATCTATATTTTTCGTTATTCTGTTGTACGTCAGTTGCTTGCGAATCGTCGGATTACCTGGAAGCGAGCAGCTGATGTATTATACTAAACTGCGAAAAGTCCTTCTGGCGTGTACTGGCAGGAAAAGATAATATCCATTGGTAATGGTTAATTTCGTATTGTTTAATTTTAAGATTTTAGCTGATTTTACCGAAAAACACGAAGCTAAAATGCGTGGAACCCGATTACAGAAGTGTCATTCTGAGTTCTCGTCAATATTGAATTTTAATGAGCATATCGCCAAATTAGACTGACATAGACAAGCTGGCTTCATATTTGGCAACATATATTTGTCGCCAAGCTTGGCTAGAATTTGACGTTGGTGAATATAAATATATAGTGTTAAGCATGTAAGAGTTGAAACGATGGTTTTATACGAAACCATGCTCATAAACCTCATAAATTAAACTAGTTTATAGAGGAAGCGATCTGTATAGTTTCAAACGTCAGCCACCCTAAAATTCCCAACTGCTATATCTCAGCCATTTTTAAAGATAGAGGGAAAACAAAAAATGCTCTAAAATACTTGGATCAAGGTCGAACATTTAACGCTAAAAAAATTTAGGATTTCTAATTTTTTATACACCTTTTTGAATTTGAAATCTTAAAATGGCTATCACAGTATCCCCTTCAGGCGCAATATCACCAAATTTAACTGGGACCTGCAGGTCATAGTTAATACCATATACAAAAAATTTGGTACAATTATCTGCATAATTTTATACAGTGTTCGATGATGCAATAGTGAAAATAGAACGAAATCGCTATCTCAGCTCCCTTTTCCGTCGGTATATCCCAAAATCAGGTGGGACCTGCTAGCCATAACCAAAAACTGTAAATGAAATTTGATTCAATTTTAAGCACAACTTCATATACCTTTTGATGATACAAATGACATACACATGGACAGACAGACATTTTGTAAATACATGTTTTTCGGAATCTCTGACTTCTAAAACGTGTAAATTCGTCAAAAACCGGAAGAAGAAAAGGATTTCGATTACAGTACTTTCTTCTATTACAGATATGAAAAAGTAATAATTGCACACTGAACGCCATGTCAACTATGTCCTTGTAAAATATGATTAATTAATAAGCATAATTTTTGTTCCTATAAAACTTTTTTAAATAACTATTTTTAGACATCAACATTACATAGCTCTTAAAATAATTCTTTGGTTTAAAAACTGTTCGCTTCAGCGAGTTTATGAAAAATTTCTCTATAAATCTACCAATTTTGTATTTAATAGTTTTCTTAATATTAGCGTAGAAAGACCTCCGGTGACAAAAAATTTATTTACAGTGGAGACAGCGTTGGTTACTTTTATTAGAATAGAGAGATTCTTACTTTTCTTCATTCATTATTTCTCGTTAAACGCTTAATTGTAATATGTTGATATTCCAAAAAAATTAACAATATGTATATTTATGTCGATAAGAATCTTAGTATATTTTAGTTCATAATGATTTTGCGTGTCTTTCTAATTTTTTTAAAATATTACTAAAAGAAAGAGATAAATATTCATTTTGAGGTAATATTCTTTTTTATTACAAAAATTCAAAACCCATCTTTGCTTCTCGCATCTTCATATAATTTAGAAGTATGAGTTTATTTTGATAGTTGTAGAGATGTTACTATAATATATTACGGAAAAAGAGAGTGTAAGCGGATTGCATTGTAATAGTATTCTGTTTTATTTGAACATACACTGTTAAAAATAAATCCGTTAATTCACGGTAAAACTACTGGCAGCAAAGTTGCCGGACTTTTTCCGTTCCGTTAGTACATTTTCCGTTTTGAAAGATAAAGAAAGGGAAAACTCCGTTTGAAGAATCGGTAAGTTTCCGTTATAAATAAACTTGGTTTTAAAAAATGTCATCTCTATTTGTGCTGCCATCTATTGAATATTACGGGAGTATTTAATATTTGATATAATGCAAGAACATTTTCTGCCAGACCTGAGGATTGAACGGACGTTAGTGGCTTGAGCCGAGTGCTTTGCCGTAAGACCAGCGGGTCCCTGCTAGAGTAAGAGTAGGAAACGATGATACGGGATGTCTTCAAATCGCAGCTTGGGACTTAAACAATTTGGGGTTTAGAAAACTGGTAATTTTGAAGTTAATTGCGGGGATATTTCGTAACGGAGGGTTGAAAACTGTCGTATTAATAAAGGGTAAAAACATGAATTATATATATTCTTAATTTGATTGTTAGATGTAAAATATAAATATTATATTTTGAATTAAATTCTATAATTTTTTTTTTTTTGCTTTTTTGCGAAAATCGATTTTTAATCAACTATTATGCGTTTTTTAAATGTGTTCGTTTAGAATATATTTTCAGTATGAGTGTTTTTTATAACTTTAAAAAGTAAATTGCGAATAATGTTAAAGGAATGAATTTAATTCGAAAGCATTATTTTTGTTTGTTGCTTTTTTAAATAGAATCGATTTTTTTTCACTTAATTTAGCTATTTTATATATATATTAATCTGTTTGTTTAGAATATATTTTAAGTGCGAATACTTATTTATAACTTTAAAATATGAATTGCAAATAATATTAAAATAATGGAAAAAATTAATTTTTGCTTTTTTAAATTCGAAAGTACTATTTTCTTGTTGTTTTAAATAAACTTGAAATTTTAATTTATTGAATTTTTAGTTTTTCTGTGCAGCAACATGTTAGTTTTTGAAACATTGAAAATAAACATGCAGCAGATAACGGAATATCTCCGTTGGCTGCTGAAATTATCTGCTTTAAACTGAAAATGCCCTTTTGTCATTAAAAGGGACTTTTTGTGTGAAATTCAGGAAAAAATTACCCGTGAATTTCAGATTATTTTTAACAGTATACTGTAAAAAAAAAATTCCGTCAATTTACGGAAAAAAGGACTGGCAGCAGAGTTGCCCGAATGTTTCCGTTTTTTGAGGAATGTCCCGTCTTTGTAGTCCATAAATGGCGCGATAGAGACGCGAAGGAGTTGAAGCGCATGTGTGGCGATCAAAAATACTGCAATCCCATTGGATGATAGATTTTTACATTAATAATTCCGTATTTGAAACTCTGTAATCTTAAAAGTCTAAAAAGTGTACAATTTAGGGATACAGTTTATGCACTTTTTATGCACAATTGAGTTTGCAGTTTTTATGCATAAGTTAAGGTGCCAAATACGCTCTATCTTTGTGCACTTTTTTTGCAAAATTTTTCTAGCTGGGTAGCAACAGATATACGGGATAGATTCCATTTTTCTAACAAAACGGAAACTTTCTGATCAAAATTCACGGAAGACAACCTGTCAATAAACGAAAATTTTTAAAAGTGTACAATTTCAATGCTTTAGAATTAACATGATCTTATTTATTTGCAAATATTTCTAAATACTAAGAGATTAATTTTAACGCCACCTATAATCTCTATAAAATTAATATTTGGTGGTTTATCATAATAAGTTCAAAGAATAACAGCTTATATTTCTTAATATATATGAAACTGTTTATTGCATTTTTCGATATTTTATCTTGTATCAATACTCGTAACGTACGCCAACAATTCGCCACCTTACACTTTTCGAACTGTTTCTGTTTGGTTTCCTCTTTTCTATTGTAATAAATGTATAGAAACTACATCTGTGATAGATAAACATGATATTTTCTTTCCTCCAACTACGAAGAACTTATAAGAACTGAAATGTATTTTAACAATACTTGTAATAATCTCCAGACATTGCAGTTAGTGTATGGCTTCTTTTATAAAAAAAAACCATACATTTCAAAAATATATTTATATAAATTGTAAAAATTAGTGTACTACATATTTTCTTAACTATTTTAATAGGAAAAAAATCTTCAAAATAAGTGATTCAGTTTCATTTTGGAAATACAAGTGGAAGTTTGGAAATACAAGGATTGTATAAAATTTACTTCTGTGATAGGTAAACATAAAATTTGAATCATGGTGTTGTAGTTAATGTATGACATATAAAGTAATACTCTATGTTTTAAAAATATAATTAAAAAAAAGTTAAATTTATGTGTATCAGATGTTCCCTTCAATTTTGTAATTGGAAAAAAAATCGCCAAAATTATTAATTCTAGACTAATGTTCTGGATATTTTTTTTAAATTTTTTTGTATTATACAAAGTGTTATTTCGTTATTGTAAGAAATGTTTAGAAACTATTTCTGTGATTGATAAATTACGGATATTTTAATCCTGATATTTCATTTAGTGTATGACTTCAATAAAGAATAACTTACATTTCCAGAACATATGCAGAAACATTTTAAGTATTAGTGTATCACTAGTTTCTCTAACTTTTCTAGTAGAAAAAAAAAATTCAATATCATTTGTTGATAACTGTTCAGGATATTTAATTTTACTTTTTCTATAACATAAAAAATTATTTATGTATTATAAGAAGTGCTTAGAAACTAATTCTGGTATTGGCAAACAACGGATATTTTAATCTTCATTTTTCAGTTAATGTATGACTTCAATAAAATAATAACTTGTATTTCTAAAATATATGTAGAAACATTTTAGCAGAAGTGCAGCATCAGTTTCCCTAAATTTTCTAACAGGAAAAGAAATCTTCATCATTATCTATTGAATGACTAACCTTCAGAATATTTTTCTTCTATGACACAAAATCTTACTCCTTTATTGTAAGAAATGTTTAGAAACTACTTCTGTGATTGATAAACTTCGGATATTTTAATCCTGATATTTCAGTTAATGTATGACTTCAATAAAATAATTACTTGTATTTCCAAAATATATGTAGAAACATTTTAAGCAGAAGTGCATCTCCAGTTTCCCTAAATTTTCTAGCAGAAAAAGAAATCTCCTGCATTATTTATTGAGTGACTAATATATATATATATATATATATATATATATATATATATATATATATATATATATATATATATATATATAACTATGATTTAAAATTTTATTTCTTTATTGTAAGAAATTGTTAGAAACTATTTCTGTGATTGATAAACTACGGTTATTTTAATCCTCGTTTTGCAGTTAATCTATAATGTAAATAAAATAAAAACTTGTACTTCAGAATATATTTAAAAACATTTTAAGCAGATGTGCATTAGTTTTTACCTTAATTTTCTAACAGAATAAATAAATCGATTGATCTTCAGGACATTTTTTAATTTTTTCTATGACATAAATTTTTATTTCTTTATTTTAAAAATGTGGAGAAACTTCTCTATTTCACTACTTTATGTTCATGTATGATCCTGTGAACTATATCTGTCATGTTTTCATTTATGTAAACATCTGAAAGTGAACACAGATTTTCTATTTTGGAAATATTTATTTATTTAACCTGTATTAAAATATAGAGATTAATATATAAACAGTATAATTTAATCCTTATACGTATTGCAATTAATGTAAGATTTCTTCAATAAAATAACTGGTATTTCAGAAATTCATTTAACAAAATAAAAACCAGAAAAATTTGATATGTTTTAAAAATATTTTAATGGAAAAAGTAAATGTTCAAAAATATGGATTTAATGTAAATTATACGCAGCATATTGTTTTCTTTTACAGTATATACATAATTGACGTCATATTTAAGATGAATAACTGAAATAATTTTTTTGATACTGAATAATAATAAGCTTGAATATCAGTTAAATATAGATGTGAGTTTTCTGCTAAAATTCACATCATGATTGCCAGGAAAAGAAAATTAACAAGGATTATATCATTGAAAAGAGATTTCTCTGGGATCAAAGTGACGTCATATTTGAAATAAAACGGGATTTTTCAAATATGTTTCAAATGAAGCGTGAATCAATTTCATACATTAGTAATCACAGAGTACAGTGAAAGAATAGAGAGGTAGTGAACCGTAAAATCGGCTTGCAATATGAAGCCGGTTATCGCTTAAATCATTACGCCCAAGGGATGCTTCATTGGTTGGACAGAGGCTGCACGTGGAACAAGGACTGGATTCATTGGACGGGGAGAGGTTTTCAAAGCAAGCCGCCAGTTGTTTGGGCCGACTGTGGGGTAGTATTTTCAGCATCATGCCAAACATAAACATTTCATCTCTATTTATTCTCTGAACTCTTTTATTAACAATACAAGCAGCAGTAAGATTATTAGGAAAAGAAAATTGAATACACGTCTATTATATTAAAATCTGACTGCCTGTTTGTATTTCGCAACTACTCCTCTTAATGCAACGCGATTTACTTAACACCGCTTATCATTGATCCGAGGATGTCCTATAAACGCTGAGAATTTAAAATTTTGAATTAGATTACTAGATATTAATATTTGTTTTTGTAAATTAAAAAATTTCTCTAAAAACGGTAATTAAATTACTCATTTTTGGGGATGAATACAGGCGAAATAAAACAGATTAATATATTTTTACGTCATTTTCTCATTAAAATTGAAAAAATAATTTATTTTCAATTTGAATAGTTGGCGAAAAAAAAAATCTTGATTACAGTAAAATTTCCGAAAATAAAAACATATTTTCACATATTCAAACTTTATGAATCAATTTATTCTGCAGAACAAAAACTGTCTGTCAGCATATTGTCAAGAAATTAAGATTTGTTTCAGCTATAGATTAAACCAAGGAGGCAAATTTGCTGTTACATGCAAACGTAACACTTGCAATTGCAAAGTTTTTTGCAACAACAAGTTACCTGTAAACGCAACATTTACATGTAATTTGCACCCAAATTAATTTTAATTTGAACCCTAATAAATGTTAATTTGCACTGAAAATTACATGCAAAAGTAATGTTTACATATAATTTTGGGTTGCAAAAAGCTTTGCATTTGCAAGTGTTACGTTTGCATGTAATTTTAGGTTGCAAAGAGCTTTGCAATTGAAGCTCCTTGCATTTAGGTGTAGAATTATTCCTCCCTATTCACAAGAATTGAATTTAAGGAAAAAGCATATAATATTTCGAATGAATTATTTTTAAATGATGGCTGTTAAAACGTTTCTCAAATTCGTTAAAAGTAAAATGGTTTATCAGGTAAAATTGACATTTGTTTTTACCCAATTCGTCGATTTACACGATTTTATTTGGCCGTCCTTTTTCCATTGGTTGCAGCTTCATTTTCGCGATTATTTGGCACAAAATTTTACTTTTTAAAAACCGAGTTATGCCAAAGACCCTATAACAAAGAAATACCGTATTTTCTCCTATGAAATGTGATAAAGAGTTAGTTAATTATTTACGTTTTTAATTATCGGGAGTGAAATATTTTGCTTGATTAATGCATTTATTATTCTTTTAATGTTACGTGAACGAAGTCACGGGTAACAGCTAGTACTATATAAAGTGAGAAAGATTTCGAAAGTTATGTACACAACAAATCACTTTGAGAAAATGAGAGATAATCCTCTTGAGAAGTTCCAACAATGTAACATAATGATGTATGTAACAAAAATAAAATTACATGTTTTAATCTTTAAAGTAAACAATTTTGTTTCAGATTATTATTATTTTTTTAAATAATGGAAAATTTTTATTGAAATATTTCTATATCTATGTATTTTAGCAAGAACTATATTAAAAAAGAACTGTCATATATCTTATTATACATCATTTATAAATCATTTAGAAGATCATAAATAAATATTTCTAATTAGACAATTTTATATGGAATAAATATATGCCTGTCGCTATAAACGTTTCACACATTTACATAGAAATAAGTATATATGATCGTCTATAATTACACACAAACACAAACATGGGTCACTTCACAGAATTTAGACAAATTTTATTTAAACAATTAATTATATTTTTCAGCCGCACTGCTTTGGAATTTATGCGATATATTGTACCTAGAAACCTATCTATATAAACGTTAAAATACAGTAAAATAATGTCTTAAAATATCTTAATTTGGAGGGGTTGTAAAACGTTATTTTGCATATTTTTAAAATACAGAATATGTTTTGAGCTAATAACAATATATTCGAAAAGATGTGAAATTGAGACAAATTTTATTAGATCATAATTTTGATGGATATGTTTTTTGTGTATATATCTGTATATTTTTTAAAGAATGGGTACTTTATAGAATTTCTACAATATGTATGTCTTACTCTGGTATTACAACACATTATGAGATACACAATCTTGAAATTGGAGAATTGACAGTCAGCTATGTGGGACAAAAGGTTTAACACTAGAACTATCGCAATTTTTGTATAACTAGAACTACCGGGGTGGGTCATAGCTGATACATGGACTTTAGTGATGTTGTTATTGTTTTGTATCGGAGGTAAAGACACACAATAAGGTTTGATATTTTATACAATGGTTTTTAATTAATAAATAATAAAATTTAGCCTCTAGAACATTACATAATCGAAAATATCATGGTCAGATGCTATCAAAGAAAATTAGATTTTCTAATTTCGGAATAGACTCTTTGCGATTTTGACAGCTCGCATTAAGCCAGTGATGGAACAGTGGCACAGCAGTTGGACTATTCTCACCACTAAATTTGAACAGTATTCTTTGCCTTAAAAAAATCTTTGAAATTCTGTCCTTAAATAAGACAAAGAGTACAATTTAAATTTAACGGTGTCAATTGTTTCTCTGCTGCGCCACTGTTCCATCACTGATGAAATGTAAAAAAAAAAAAAAATCATATTATATCCATTTAGTTATGGATTTAAATTTTGTAATAATGTTCCTATAGATATCATATTAAAACTGAATAAAAATGAAATAAATATAGCTACATGATTTTTTACTTACATTTTACGCACTGTATTGTAGATAAAAAAAATAGTTGGATTTCAACTAAATTCATATTAAGGCATTATACTGTACTAGGGGGCTCAGTCCCCTACTCGCTAACCCTCGCCAACCGCCGGTGAATTGCAAGGCAATTCACATTCAGACCGCTACGCGGTCACAGCTCGCTTTGATCGCTCGCCTCATTTTATTTTTCTAGTAATTCTAGCCGGAATAAGTACTACAATAAATCATTTGAACATATGAAATTGACAATTTTTTAATGTAAAAAAGTAATTGAAAACTCCGTTGAAAACACAACTAAAAATACATTTAGTTGATGCTACTAATGGACATATAAATAATTTAAATACTATGAAAAGAGGATCTTGGAAACATAATTAGCCCTTATAATATTGTACAGCATGGCTTAAATTCATTAAAAAAAAAAAAAAAAAAAAAAAAAAAAAAAAAAAAAAAAAAAAAAAAAACACTACGTGGTAGGAAGATAGTTTATCATCAATGATTGTTTAAATTTCGTTCAACATTTTATTATTCTAATTGATTATAGATTTCTGCAAAATAAATTATTTTTATTTCAATAAAACGGCAACAGATGGCAGCAGGGCATTCTAGAAAGTTTATATTTTATTATCTCCGATTTTTTGTGTGTGTGAAATTCTTAAATAAATTCTAAATGAATTCATTTGAAAAAATGAATTCATTTGAAATTAACACTATTTCTCATAATTAAAATGAGGAATCATCTCAGACGCTTTGGATTACGTTCATATTATTTTATTTTTAATAATTGCTAGCTTCAGTTTCACTGCTCTAACAATTTCCGCCATATTGGAGGCGGTGCTAACACAATCTTGTCTGTTCATTTGTCTGAGCTCTGGACACTACGATTGTTGCCAACGATAAGGTAGAAATTCAGCCCTATTTCCGCGCCACGTAAGACAAATATATATATAGATATTTAAGAAAAGTCAAGCAATTTAATGTTTTGCAAATTTATTCTGGAAAACGACAAGGATACGAGTGAAAAATCACGTCCTGGGTCGTAGATGACCTGACTCGATACTTCTAAGGTTAAACCACAGACATTTTAAGAAAAATATTTTTTGTATTTAATTTGAAAAAAAATAATGTAATCCACTGTAGTTTTGCGTTACAATTAAAAGTTCAAGAGACAGAAGAATCTCTTGACAGCAGATTTGCTTTTTGTATTAAAATATATGCCATCTCATGACCCTATGTTCACACAATAAGAGTCTGTGAAATCAAATAGTTTTTTATGTGTTCACTTTAATGATTTTTGTGCCAATAAAAAGTTCGTTTATTAAAATTGGAAATATAAATACAAATTGCGCAGACAATTTTAAATAGAATATACAAGACATTTTGCAGATTTAATTCATCTTTTAAAACCTATAGACATCCCATCAAGTTTATTTAATTCTTATTACAAAAAAAAAAAAAATTGAAAAACGAAAAAAATAAAAAGAGAAAATAAAAAGGAAACATGACTCAAATCTTTCTTGACGAGTGTCATACATTATAAGTTTTAATGCCAGAAATTCCTTATCGTATATTTTGCGTTATTTAATCCAAAAATGCTAGTAAAAGAAAAGACACAGATTACTAAAAAAATATTCTGATTCTACAAAAAAACCGTACGCATCCTATATGAAACGTAGACGTGACTTTCGTCCAGAAGTCATTGAAAGTCTCTTCAATATAAACAAAAGTATGACCAGTTCTGTATTATCAAAAGCGTCACTTTTCTTCCAGAATGCAAATCGTTGTAATTTAATTTTAAGCTGCAAAATTGTAGCACAATACATACAATAAATAATTCCAAAATGCGATTTTCGCCAAGTTGTTTTCTTAAAACATTTTATCTGTAATCGCATGATATAATACATCTCTACTTATGCTATTTTACCAATCCAAAACGCTGCAGTTAAAGTGAACACGAAGTAACATGAACACGAAGGGATTCTTTCGGAAATTTCAGGATATCGATTGGAGTCATATAAAAGTTATTAAATGGACAGAAATCTAGAAACCTGTTTATAAAGTAAAGCTTTTTATAGATCCTCATATTTCATCCAGCTTCACCTCAATCAATAATTTACAGAAAACATCAGACAGGAAGATTCGTTTTCAAAATAACTATAAGCTACTCAATCGTATAGTAAAATCATTAATTATCATTAAAATACAGATTTAAATGCTTAAGTGATAAAAGAACACAAAAAGGCTTAGAAAATCATTTTCGCACCTTCACACGTGAATGTGCATTTAACACCCACAATCAACATGCATGGGCGGATGTAAATCCACATGCAACTTATTCACAAGCTCATCAGCTACGCTTTTCTATCAATGTTTGGGCAGAAATAATCGGCGACGATCTATTCGGACCTTATCTTCTGCTAGAACGCTTTGACGAAAAAAAAACACCTCATGTTTCTGCATCAGGTGCTGCAGACATGTTCAAAACCGTTCCCCCACACATCCGGCGGGTAATGTGATTCCAGCAAGTTGGAGCACCAGCCCATTATGTACGAGACGTGCGAAACTATCTGAATATAATATTTCCCAACCGACGGATTAGGCGAGGTGGTCCTGTAGCTTGGCCATCGTGTTCGCCTAATCTTTCATGTCTCGATTTCTTTTTGTGGTTACAGATGAAAGCTCTTATGTATGAGACCACTATTGAATCTGCAGAAGTCCACATCGCCAGACTTTGGGCTGCTGCAGTGGAAGTGCGCGATATGCCTGTTGTTTTTCAAATAGTTAGCCAATCCTTTCTTCGCCGTTGCACCGCATGCAAAGACACTGCTGGTCATTGTTTTAAACACGTTCTGTAATCACATGTCATTAAACTTGCTTTTGTCACTTAATAGTTCACTGCATGTTTTTGCCTCGTATAACAACATCACCTTCGCCGCCCTCTAGAACCTTTGCGTTTTACTTCCGACCATCCATTCTTTGATGAAAGTTGTTTGTTTGAATGGACACTATCATCTCTTACAGTTTTACCGATCTTTTATGAAACATCCTGTATAAAAATACTAAACCGTAGCTATGAAGATATTGGTTCACATATACTCAAAACCATAATCAGGATATCCTAAAATATGTAAATCTATCAATTACCGTAACGAAAAACTTTTACGAATTCAATACTTTCATCTTATTAAACCAGAATAATATATACAGTGGCGGTCAAAAGTTTCCGGTCAGCATAAATTTTTTGGATAATTTGTAAGTATACCCATATGAATTGGAATCTCAAAGTGATATTTATACATTTTATTGACATAATAGTTAGTAACTTATTTATGGAATAACAAATAATTATCAATAAATTTATTTGACAAAATTAATTGCAAAGGAAAACGCATGTTCTCAAAAGTTTCCGGCCATCCTTGCAAGTTAGGAAACAAATGGTGTTATAATAGAAAATAACACCGATCAACAACATTTATAATTAGTATTTTGTCGTCATACATTTAGCAATAAGTATTGCAGCGCATTGACGTGGCATCGATTCAATGAACGGTTGAAGATCGTCTATGGTAAGTTCTTTCAACTATTCTTGCAATTTTTGGGGAAATTCTGCTGAATTGTAATATTTATAATTCCGCACACGTTTGCCAAGCTCGTTCCAAAGATTTTGTATAGGATTAAGATTGGGTGATTGGGCTGGCCATTTCAAAAGCGGATTTTGTTTGTGCGAAAGCTATAGCTTGACGAGCTTGCATGTATTATTTGGGAAAACCTTATCATGCTGAAACAAATAGTTGCGACCACAAGTTTTCCTCCAATAATCCACCATTCATCATGCCACGGATTTCAACTAACGGACCGACGCCTTTTCCAGAAAATGCGCCCCACATCATAACGTGTCCTCCGCTATGCTTCATTGTAGGAATATCATATCTCGATTCATATCTTTTTTTTAGGTAGTCGGACGTAGTGTCTGCCATTACTCCCAAACAGCTTGAACTTCGATCCATCGGAAAATAGTACTTTTTTCTAGTTTTCACTTGACCAGTCTTTGTGTTCCTTGACAAATTCCAGTCACGGCCGTTGATTTTTTTTTACTTATGAAAGGTTTTTTAACACCGACTCTTCCATAAAGTCCTACGTCACGTAAGCGTCGACCGAGAACTCCAATAATAGGGGCTGACGCATCGTCGCAGATTTGGCACACGAATTGGAGAACAATCAAAAAACCAAGCTAATCTGAACCGGTTCAGCCAATCAGAACCGAGTCTTAGGCAACCCTAACTTCGGCTGCGGTAGACTGATGCTGAACTGGGTACCGATAATCCGAAACAAAATGGATATGCGTCAGCTCCTATTATCGGAGTCTTAGATCGACCAACTTATTTCAGCAATATTTTCACTCTGTAAATCGCGGGATATTGAATTGGCATTTTTTTGCGGGTCATCAAGTGCTTTTCTCCTGATAATTTTGTTCACACGAATATTCGTTTTTTCGGGATCTCCCGGCTCGTGGCAAGTCCTGAAGGACATGGCCATCTTTATATAATTTATTAATTATCGTTCACAGTAGATTTTCTGATCGATAACTTTGCCGCATTCTCACGAGAGGATTGGCCCTTTAGCGACAAACAAACCGCACGAACAATAATTGCCTAACTTATTCCCGTTGATTAATTAACAAACGCGACCAAAAAACACGTTACCAATAGCAAAAACGTACAACTGACGAATGGCCGGAGACTTTTGCACACGCGAATTTCGAATTTCTCTCCTTTGCATCAAGTATCTTCTGTATCCAATCAAAATGATCACGTGGTCAGAGGACATTTGCATATTCTTAACTTTTGGAGCAATAGCGCTTCTTCTTCGCTGAAACGTTCTGGCAAACAAATCAAAGAAACTAACTGGCCGGAAACTTTTGACCGCCACTGTATATATATATATATATATATATATATATATATATATATATATATATATAGATATATATATACATATATATATATATATGTATGTATACTATATAAACATAAGTGAAAGAAAACATTACAAACACAAACATAGCTAATTTTAATATTTAAAAGTACCATGTTACTGACATAAAAGCTATTTGTTGTAAAAAAGACTTTTTTAAACTTCACACTCGTGTTACTATAAATAACTTTATAATGCATCTGTTTCTAATTTACTTCCTTAAAAGATTTATACGTGTAATCTCACGATACAACATTTATGTTTATAACATTTTACCAATCCCATAACGTTGCAGTTAATGGATAATAGAAACAGGAGGAATTACTTTCGGTAACTTTTGGTTTCCAACAGGGTCATAAAACATTTATTAAACAGAAAGTTGTTCAAGAAGATCCTTTCTAATGATAAACTATTTAAGGACCATGGAATGCCACTCAGTTCTATGTCACCACAAAAAATACCTTCAAGTGAATCAAGTGAATATTAAAATGGAAGCCTAATTTTCAAAATGAATCAGCATAACTAACATTTTTACATGTTATTTAAAAAACTATGTCAGTTACAATTAAAATATTTATTTGAGAAGAATATAAATACTTAACTGAAGGATCTGTTTCATTAAGGCTGTTCGTCAGTAAACTTTCCGATTCCCTTCGCTGATGTTAAACGTATGGGCGTAGGATGCATTCGTATATTTATAATATCTCCTCAGGAAATTAATATTTTAAACTTCTGTTTTTGTGTACACTTCTTAAGTGGTGTCTTTTTTTTTTGCTTAGTTGTCAAAATTTTTCTAAAATATATACTTAATTTTGTGTGAAGTGTTAAAATCTTATCCAGTTTCGCAAAGATTTTAACACATATAATTATAAATTAAGCACCTTTAACAACAGCACAAAGAAAACAGAAGTTAAAAATATTAATTTCCTATGGAGATATTTTAAATATACGAATTCATCCTACGGCCATAGTATTAACATTAGCGAAGGGAATCGGAAAGTTCACTGGGGAGCACCCTTAAGCATGATTATTAAAGCGATTTGTCATGGAACATTTTTTTATAAATAAATAAAATTTTATATTACAGGCGATTGTAGTTTTATGACGCCAGTTTTTTCGATCTCCCAAACTCTCGCGTTTGGATATCTGGTTCATAACGACATCTTTGATAAAAGTTTCAAAATGTTCATCTGCGTTTACCGAAAACTGGTAAACACAGATCGATTACATAGTTTCTGAATAAGAGCACGTATTTATTTCACGCTTGTGAGCACAAAAATGATTATAAATATATATGAAAAGGTAGCCAGTTTGGATTGGAGAACAGTTTGTTTTCTTGTTTTATAATAGAGAAAACGTGCATTTTCTAAAATTATTTTTCACACTCTTTCATATTAAGTTGGTGCAGTTCTATCTCATTGATGATGATATTTATCTATCACTCAAATTTTGAGTATAGATTTCTTAACACCACCTCCTGGGTGATAAGTAATAAAACTACATGTGCAGCAGTTTATTTTAAATTGTAAAACATTTTAAAGTGTTATAGAGCTTCGGTATTTAGTTCTTCGATTACTGCTCCTAGAAAATGTATCTATAAAAAACAACAAAATTGTCAGTGATACTAAACAAACACTTGCTAATAAAATTTATTCCAATCGTATTAAGAATACGGAATATTTTTATCATGTTTCCTTGTTTTACAACTGTATAAATGATGTGCCGTACCCTTCCGGACAGCTTACATAAAAAAGTTAAGAACACAAATTTAACAAATAACAACATTTTATTTAAAACTAGCTAACCCGCCCGGCGTTGCCCGGGCCAGAGATAATTACAATCTCAGAGAAAGGCGTTAACCCCCTCCCTCCCCATACCCGCAAATATAATGAATAATTTGTTCAAGAGAACCACCGTCACGTACATTAACGCGATCATTAAAAAAAGAATTACATTTTTCTGATAATTAGAACATAACGAAGACGCTACGCTAAAATAGCCGGCAGATGACACCCCTTCTCGACCTCAATTTCAAATCTATATCTTAATTAGTTACTTAAATTTTTGTTCATTAGTAAAAATTGGTAATTATTTCCTTTCATTTTCGCAAACTAAATGAGAGGGATCGGCCAGAGAAACAGATCTCTTTGTAGTTCAGTTTTTAATGAAATCCGATCCCTGTCTGAAAATTTCTGGGATCGTTTTCACTGGCGCCGAAAGATTTTTGGCAGTTTTTTGCGTAAATTAAAAAAAATCAACTGATTTTTTCAAAAATCACATAGTCAGATACAGAGTATTTTTTTTACATATGCTCAGAAATTTGCAATTTGATATCTTAATTAGTTTTCTTAAAATTCGCTAATTAGTTAAATAATTGCGAATTCATTCATTCCCGGTTGCAAATCCAATGCACCTGTCCCTTTCTTTCGCCATTTTGATTTAAAAGATGATATTTTAGAAGCGATGGTTAATGAGAATCTAATTAATATCTAGGCTAATTATCAAAGTATTAAAATTCTGAGGCTCAGGTGCACATGGTTAGACCTTGGACTATCCACACCTAAATTTCCAGCCTTCTAGGTGGGCTAGATTTTCCTAGCCATCGCCAACAGACACACACACACACAGACAGACAGACACACACAGAGCGAAACTTTCTTTTATTAGTATAGACTGTTCAAGGCATGAAGTTGTAGAGCGGGTGTATTTATTTATATATGACCAAGAAATAGCTCAAATTTACTAAACCCTGACATGGAAGGTCTCTTTAAAGCGCATGCTTAGAATACTTTGAAAAAAAATTTCAAATGCAACTACTAATGTACGTAATAAAGGATCATTCAAATTTATCTGCGAAATCCCAGTAGAAAATCTGCAAAAAATAAAAAACTTTCGAGTATTTGGCGGAAAAATACGCGATTTGGCTAGTAACACTTTTTCTTCGTCTAATGCATTTGGAAATTGCTTTTTTAAGTGAGTGTTTAAATGCGAAGTACATTAAGAATTTAAACTTAAACGATTAAATAGTGTAATATTTTTTCTATAAGCTTGTGTAATATATATACAATCTGCGTATGACTGAAGTTATTTATTATTACACAGTGTCAAAGGCTGGATAAGTTTTAAGTGTATTTTAACAGTTACTGCCCAATTAAGAGTATACATTTCGATATTGAATCAGTCGTTGTTTCCATGCTAACAAAATTTTTCTCTTGTTTCCGACACTAAAAATATCGAAGTCAAATTGACAGTGCTCAGAATCAGTTATTAAGCTTTTAGTTTTAATCGTTTTATTCAATGATTGTTAATTTTCTTTATATATATATATATATATATATATATATATATATATATATATATATATACATATATATATATGTGTGTG
Organism: Maratus michaelseni; assembly: GCA_963931845.1. NCBI lineage: Eukaryota > Metazoa > Arthropoda > Arachnida > Araneae > Salticidae > Maratus > Maratus michaelseni. The sequence continues at coordinate 417,540,481 of OZ007588.1, forward strand.
TGTGTGTGTGTGTGTGTGGCAAAACCGTAGTTATAAAAGTGTATTCATTTAAGTTAATTCTTTCTGAAAATAGTTCAATATGAAAAGTAGAAAAAGTTTTTCCTAAAAGAGCATTATCATAAAAGCGTATTTTTTTTTTCATTCTGTCGTCAACCTGCGATAAATCGCCCAAAACACGAAATTTTGATAACTTTTTACGGACGTTGTATTGAGGTTCCTCAGCAATTTTTTTTGTAAACATATAAATCGTCATGAGAAAACTATTCTGTAATTTTTTTTAAAGAATTCCAAGCATACGCTTCTGTAGACCTTCCTTGTGAGTGGTAGAATCCTTATTTATTAATCTAAAGCACTTTGCTCATACCAAAACGATCTTATTGATCGTCCCGCAGGAATAAAAAAAAAGTCATTTTAACTCACCATCAAATATCACTTGAGTCACCGTAATATTATTAAAGAAATGGAACCCGATGGATTCCAATTATCATATTTTCAAAATATCAAGTTCAAAATTTCAAGCACACTGTCGAAATGCACAGCTGTAGGTTAGGGTGGAGCGAAAAAAGTGAATTTTTTTTTACAAAAAACGGGTAGGTTCCAAAAGTTGCCTTTATACTAGTACATCAAATATCTGAAATTTTACCGCTGAAAAATAATGCCTTGAGTCTGCGCTTTTGGTCCAAATGTCGAAATTTTGGGTAAAATTTGACAATTTTTCAAAAAAAAATAAAAATTTTCTGTAGAACTGATTATGATTTAAAAGTGTCATATTAACCTTTATTAATAAAGATTTAAAATATTGAAGCGATAAAACGATATCTTTATTCTGTATAACTGGAGCAAAACTGATAAATTTTGATAAAAATGGGGTATTTTCATTCTGATACAGCATACAATGAATCGTTGTTTTGAATGCAGCTCTTCGCTAGTTGCTTTTATAACTACACAGGAGTGAGGTGGGTGCAAGTGCATATCATGTCCACCGGTAACCAGCACAACCACCCTACCATCTGAGCACAATGTTTTATTTATACAATGCATTTTGATTTTTTATCGACTTTCACGAGTTTTCTGTATATCAACCTAGTCTTGGTGTATTCATCTCTTCTTTCGTATCCACAGACTTTGGATGATACTGGCTGTGACTTCCTTCACGTATCTTACTACTGCTTGAGTATCAGAAGGCATGCAAAGTAACTCATTGGGGATGTTAGTACGGGAATCTATCCAGCCGTCTATTATCTTCAACAAACTTGCATCCGATAAATGCATAGTGATTGGGGGTCCTGTTACCGCAATAGTTTTCCAATCAATTGGATTTATGTAATCATCTGCTTCAATGTTGATTGTCAGTATTTTAAATTTGCGTATGTCATCATTTATTCTACCTCTTGCTTTTATTATGGTATGAGCAGCTAGTTGTTTAATGTGACTGCAATCAGAATTCGCTCTGAGTGTGCAAAGTAACCATTGTCCTGAATAACTTTTTAAACTATTCGTTTTATGGCGTTTGCTGTGTTGTTTAGTAGCCGAGTAGTTTCCCATAAGGTTTTAGATACATTCTTTAGCTGTGGATTACATTTGATGATAAACCATCCTGGGGCATAAACTTAGATCACATACTTTGTGATTGAAAATAGTCTCTGACGCGTAGTCAATGCGAATAATTAAGGCGAAGAATTCTATTCGCCGTTGTGAGCCATATTCCGTGGGACAATTTTCCTAGGCTCCTATTCGCTAGTTCTTTAGAGCAATATCCTGATGAAATAGCTTTGCAAATGTCCAGCAGGTATTTCTGGTCTGTGCTGAGTGCCTTTTCATCGATTTCAGGAAATATGTTTTCTAAATTACTCTTTATAGGTTCAAAAACTGCAATAGGGAGTGAATGGCACGTTGACAAGGATTTCCCTAATACATTTGGGTCAGAAGTTTTCCCATCGATTATGCCTAACAAATAATGCAGAGGCAATTCATTTAACTGGAGCTGGCATTGATCCATTGCAATGGTCTTGCAAGCTTCTCTTCCATTCGACGGATTATTTCAGTATGCTTCCCCGTATTCTCAGGACACCGGACACCCATCACAACTCAAGCATGAGAGGCTGAACAAATCAATATTTTCACCTTTTAAAAACTTTGATATGCATTCAAAAATATATTTTGATCCTCCAGATGAGGAAATGTTAGGCAAAATTAGTCCCCAAATATTTAGAGCCAGGCTCTTCTAAGATAGTAACACGTTCTTCTTTCATAATTCTACGATACGCATGTTTATCACTTCTCTTTTCTATACACATTGTGTCATCTTTTCAGGAGTCGAAATATAAGGCTCTTATTTCTGTTTTAGGGTTCTGTTCTTCACGTTAAGACGAACAAGCCGATTGGCTTTCACGCCTTACCTTGCTTATATCTGTAATGGGTACGGGTACATTATGTTTTCCATTGTCATTTACTGTACGTACACAATCCTGAAGAATCGCTGAAGCAAGAACTACAGCACACTGATCAGAAATTCTACAGCTATCACATGCTCTAGAAAAAGTTTCAAACTTCATTCGAGTTTCGGTATATGAGAATTCAATTTTATCTATTATTAAATCATTGCATACTGATTCGTTTATTTCAATTTCACATGCAGCATCATCTAATTGCGGCGCTTCTTTATTTAATCTTTTTTCTATTAATTTTTTTTTCAACGAGTCGTTATAAGCTGTACCAGAATGGCAACGCCCCTTTTTTACCGAAATTTGTCAGTTTTGCTCCAGTTAAAAATAATAAAGATATCGTTTTATCGTTTCAGTATTTTAAATCTTTATTAATAAAGGTTCAAATAACACTATTAAATCATAGTCAGTTCTACAGAATTTTTTTTATTTTTTTTGAAAAATTGTCAAATTTTACCCAAAATTTCGACATTTGGACCAAAAGCGCAGACTCAGGCCATTTTTTTTCAGCGGTGAAATTTCAGATATTTGATGTACTAGTATAAAGGCAACTTTTGGCACCTACCCGTTTTTTGTAAAAAAAAATTACTTTTTTTCGCTCCACCCTACTGTAGGTTATTGTCTTAAACAGGTAACAGGGAACAACAGCTTCCATTTTACACGTGGATAATTCGACGATATTTAAAATAGACTAATTTACTATGAAATACGAGATACCTACAATTCCAGTGAATCCAACTCCCACAACTGTATATAGAAACTACACAACCACAGTTACCTAATTATCATATTATTGTAAGAAATAACCGAGACAATAAGATTACCTGAGATTCAGATATGCTTTGCAAAATTTAAAGAAATAGCAGAATAAACAGCTCATTCACTTGCAAATGTTAGGAATCAAGACACCACGATCGCAAGTAAAATATCAAAACAAACGTGACCACAGATTACCTTAATAAATGCAGTATCTATACTATGTGCTACAATGTAAATATTTCGAATTTATTCTTCAATTTAATTTCATAAAATGTTTTGTGCCATACCATCTCATAGACGCCGTAATTGAAATATCACGGAAATGATGGAAAATAAAGAAAAATACCTAGCGGGTGGTAAAAATTAAACCTGATAAGCAAAACATTAGAAGAAAATATAAAGAAATATCTAGGTTATTGGAATATTAGGGCACAGTTCTTCATAAGTCAAATAAAATTTATCCAAAACACACAAAGAAAAATAAATAGTAACACCTAAAAAGATATTCGATCAAAACTTATTCAGTTCACCCCAAAACAGGAATAAGTACTGTAATCTTGAATAATAAATTTTCTAGAATCCAATACATTCCTTTTCAGAATACAGAAGAAACGAAAGGAAAAAAATCCCTGAGTCAAAGTTAAAGTTACAAACCAAAATGTTGCTAATTTCAATTTTTTAAATCATCACGTTGCAGCCGTAAATATAACTTAATATAAAATGTTTTTTTTAGAATCTTATAATGTGTACGTAATTTGAATGTCACTACTGTAATGTCCTCCACGTTTTTATCACCTCAATTATTGTTGCCAAGAAAACATTTTCAATATATGTGAAACTATAACGAACATTTTTTCTGTATCTTTGTAAGAAACCCTCTTAATTACAAGTAAGACGTTTGTATAAAAAACTATAAAATCTTGTAGCTTGACGAGAATGTCTGTTGTTGATGTTTTTGCAGGTAAAAGTAAGGTAAATCCGTATATTCGGCTTAAATTTTATGTCCAAGTTTTAACTCAGTTTCAGCAACATTTAAGCGAGAAATGATTGAAATTATTACCTTTATGCCAGAAGATAACGCGGCCATTACGGTACCTCCATATTTCAATTTAAGCAGTTCGGTGTTTAAAAGTATATATTATCATGTTTTTGTTTGATTTTTTAGTTTTTAAAATTTAAAATTTTTAAATATTAATACTCTTGAAGTTACTGAAACATTATACATATTATTAGGGAAACCATACTTAATAAGGCTTTTTCCCCACAATAAATTGTCAATTGCATTTACAAGGACATTTTTAGGGCATGCTTTTCAAACCACATTCTCTTTGAGTACAATATTCGCATATTCTATGAGGGATAACAAAAGATATTTGAAAACAATAATTGAAGAGCCCATAAACACTGCTTGACATAAGCACCAATTCATGTCAAAGTCTAATTACAAATTTTTGTAAAGTTACTCATTTCTTTAATTATAGGCACCTCAAAATTTATGTATACAAACATTAAAAACACTTCAAAGAAACTTATCAAACACTGGATAAAAATATTCAAATCGTATTCAAAACATGAAAAGCATGTAAATTAATCAAAAATGGGAAATAAAAAAAATCACGAATCCAATATTTTTATCATATAAAATGATAAAAAAAAAAAGAATTTTAAGATGAAGAAAAAGATTTAAACAAGTGTAGCTAATTTCAAACGCATCATGTTTCTGCCGTAAATGTAATTGAATGTAAAATGACTCATTTAGCTTGAAAATTGCATTACTAGAACTCTATAATGTATAATATACTTTCTTAAAAGCTTTTTATATGTATAATCTCATAATGAAACTTCTATGTTTAAGTCATATTTTACCAATCCCATAACGCTGCAGTTAACGGATAAAATGGACAGGTCGGATTACTTTCGGTAATTTCTGTGATTCCACTGGGGTCATAAAACATTTATTAAATGGAATGAAATCTAGGAGATCCTTTCTAAAGGTAAACTGTTTATTGATCTGGTATGTCATCCTGCGTTTTTTAATCTCAATAAATTTCTTCAGAAAAACATAATGGAAGATTTGTTTGAGACTAAATACGACTGATTTTCTTCTCTTGAATTTTATAAAAATATCTAGTAATTAAATGCAAAATCTTTACTTTGAAAAAAATACAGATATTAGTAACTTAATAATATTTTATATTTATAATTTCCTTTAAATATCAACGCATCAATTGATTTGTTGTGTATAATTCTAGATAGTCTTATTTTTTTAATAAAAAATAACATGTTTATTGTAAAGCATTTCCCATTTACACAAGAAAAACTAGTCGTTGGGGGCCACCGTAATACTTACCCATCATGGATATGCATAATGTAAAATATTAAAATAAAAATGTGTAAACTACTTATAAAATGCATTGCAATTCAAATAAAATCGTGGCTTGATGACGTCACAAGCTTTAAAGGCTCGATTACTGAATTGCTTGAAAGAGGTTTTTCCTTATAACTCCAAAATTAATAATCCTATTAACTAGCGGTTTATTGCATCTGATTAAGCGTCACATTTCCAATTAAAATATATCTTTGAAGTGTAATTTGGATGAAATACAGGGTCATGAAAAATCGAAGAGTGTGGAAAATAGGATTCCAAATATCTAGGCAACTAATTATCCGATCGACTTCATGCTTTATTCAAAATTTATGTTTTTTATTGTCTTTTATATGCATTTCTTAAAATAAACAATTTCGAAAATTTTTATATACCTTTCATCAGAACGAATATTTCGAGAGTCCGAAAAAAATTGTTCCGGTTAATCGAGGTTATTGAAATGAAATAGGCTTCTTCCCATTATTACATACTAAGTACATACCAAATTGCAAGTCTCTATCTCAATTTTTTCGGGAGATAGAGCGTTTACAGACACACACACACACACAGACACACAGACACACAGACGGATGGCAAATTTTTTTTTCTAAAAATATGTTTTTCGGAATCTCCGGTGTCTGAAACGTGTAAATCCGTCAAAATTTTTTTTTTTCGATTTTCAAAACGATTACAAGACTTACCCTATACTACGTATGATGGGTAAGTAATAAATAAAAGTTTCTCGCATGCACTTAATCCAAATTAACGATACGACGTTTTCGTAATCATAAAAGCTTAATTTTATTCTAATAGTGGAGATAGCAAAAGGATAATTTATGTTTAAAATCTTTTAATCAAAAAAGAAGGAAACTTTACTGAGTGACCGTTCAACACACACACAACTTTATGGCTAATTTCAAATTTTCAGAAGCATCACACTTGTGCTCCAAATGCTATTCGTTGAAAATGTATTTTTTAAGATGCTAAATTGCAATACAATAACGAAATCTGTATCGTTTTATGGTTTCACTTGTTTTATTAAACATATTATAAGTATAATTTTATGACGCGACTTGTATGTTTACGCCACTATAATCAATCACATAATACCAATCACATAATCAGTTTATCAGATAACATGTTCAACGAAAAATATTTCCGGTAATTTTATTGATTCCACTAGAATGATAAACATTTATTAAACAGAAAGAAATCCCGTTGGTCTTTTCTAACGGTAAAATTTTATTGATGATGATATGTCATTCAATCTAATTTAACCTCAAAAATTATCTTCAAGAAAACGCTATTATGGAAAATTCACTTTCAAAAATAGAACATCTGGCATTTTCTCACAATATTGTTTTTGTCAAGTAATGTAAATAAAATTCTTGTACTCTTAGCGAATTTCATATTGAATTTTTAGTATATTTTAAAAAGGTAAAAAGATAAAAATCACTAAAATAAATAAATAAATAAAACCTTCCATGCATTGTTAGAATATTCATTATAATATTAGAGTATACTGTCTCATTGATGACGAAACATTATTTTACAAAATTGACTAAATGCTTGATCTTTTTAACCAGATCCTAATAAGAAATAAAATCAAGATGCATACAAATAAAACATGTGAAAGTAACCCCTATCTCATAAAGTCTGATTTAATTAAGACTGATTAGGAAACAACAGCTCTATAAATTAAGAAAAAGTAAAAAAAAAAAGTAATTATCAACATACTTCAAATGCTTAAAATACGTATATTTCAAGAGCTTCCCGAGTGTTAATTATTATTTTTAAACTAATTAGAAGATTAATTAATATTATACATTGTTACATAACATTTTAAGACGCTTCCGGGTGTTTATTCTGAGTGTTGCTTCTGAGTATTTGACGATAATTTGTTTTCGTTATTTCAGTTAGTAATATTCTATTGTGCATCGTAAAGTAAGGCTGCCACTGGTGACTATTTTTATATTCTACTTGCACAATTATTTTTTTTAATTATAGTATATATCTCTGGCACATCTTGTCAAAGTGTACGTGACACATTTTGTTTTAAGTAAATGATGCGAGATAGAATTAAAAAATAGTCGCCAGTTTCAGCCCTGTAAAGGCATCGGCTGTCATTTGTCAAAGCCTTTTAAAGCGGCAATGGATTTCTTGCAGATGTTGCGATGAGTTATTTGCACAACAGCATCAGATTACTTCATAGAAACTGATAAGATATGTGATATATGTAAAGGGTGTAATTGAATTTATCGTCAGAAATGTAAGGAATGGTAATACATTAGATTAATTTTAACAAAACTATTCAAACTGGTAAAGAAGTCATGTGAGTTGAAATTTTTCAACTGGACGAAAAATGCCCGGGCTAGGATTCGATCCTCGGATCTCTTGGATGAATCCGCCAGTGCTCTACCAATTGAGCCATCGTGGCCAAATCAGAAAGACCTAATTCTTCCGGGTTAACTGGATGAATTAGGTCCTCCATATTCGACCGGGATGGCTTAGTTGGTAGAGCACTGGCGGCTTCAGCCAAGAGATATTGTTTTCGAATACTGGCCCGGACATTTTTTGTCCAGTTGAAATATTACAATTCATAAGTGGTAATACATGTCAAAACAAGCAAACATTGTATATGAAACCAGTGTCACAATTTTGCAATCCCCTTATTAAATGAACAATACAGGTTGTCTCACAACATGTTCAATTCACATTTCCGTTCATAACCGTAACAATAATGAAAACATTTTAGCACTATTTAACGTGACAATCACGTCTTTTTTTTAAATGACGTGATATCAAAGTAATTGTTGAATTTTCACTGTAATTCTATCAGTGACATCGGATGCACTCTCAGTTACCTTACGAGTTTTGAAACGTCTATTTCAGTGTTACTTGGACATGGATGATTGCCGTTTCTATTAATTTATGTGTTTTTATCAAGTTTAATAGCAAGAAAAGCAACCTTATTGTTACAGTTATGAAGGAAAATGTGGATTAGACTTGATGTGAGACACCCTATATTATTGATTTAATACGTGGATTTCGACCGTGGTCTCCTATACAAAATCTGCTTGTCTTGGTATGTATTACCCACCCCTTACATTTCTGACCATCAATTCAGTTACACTTTGTATATAAGTATATAGCTTTTGAACGTTATCGTTTAGTTCTATGATACCTACTTTCTTATTAGTGTAAATTTACGCATCATTGTAGCAAAATACATACAGTAAAATGTATCGATCCAGATGATTTTGGAAGGAAACAGGTTTGGAAGATCTGAAATCGACTGTAATCCATATAGTTTTGTCGCTATTTTCGAAACGGGATTGATAAATACAGAGCTCGTAATTTGCAAAATTTGCAAAAAGCACATAAAATATAAATAAAATAAAATTTTATAAATTTTAAATAACTTATAAGTAAAATAAAAACAAAATATTATCTTGAAAATTTGTCACAAATGTAGATATTTGATGGGCCAGTTTCGTATAGAAAATAGCAAAACACCCATCTAGAACTTTACCATCTTCATGCTAATTTTACTTATTCTTGTAACGAAGCAAATCGAACCACTCCAAGTGCGTATTGTCAATTGCAATCTGAATATTAAAAAAAATCTGAAAATTTAATTATTTTATTTTCTTTTGTTTATTAATTTATTCTGCAGACATGTTGACTGTCTAAATGACAAGTATGTGTGTATTTACAAAAAATAGCAGCAATAACAAACAAAAATGAAAAAAAAATTAGAAAAAAATTCATTTTACAGTAGGGCGCGATTTCACCGTACTTGATTGTACCACATTCCATATTGAACATATTTCCAAGAAATGTGTATGGAATGCGTTTGTTGGAAAACTGTATGAAACGATGGGCTAAAGAACTATTCTATGTAATTTACTCACAATCATACATAATCAATGTTCTAAATGTTTGAAATAATCAAATATTCATTACACATTGATTGAAATATTAATGCTTTAAAATATACTTTTCAGCCAACAGGTAAAAGATTGGGTACTTTACCAACAGTTAAAGTAACAAATGCATGAATGATAGTGGGATGAAAGGCACCCATTCGTAATGTATAAAAGAGCATAGACATTATGGAATGTCTAAATTGTTAACAACAATATTTACTTAGACGGAAGTAAACAATCCATTTCCCCCATATAATGAAAAAAAACCACGACTGTAGTTTCGATATTCTTTAGATATATTCTATCCTCATTTATTATTGGAGAAGGGAGTAGTTATTTCGGCAAGGATAAAAACGTATACTGGCTGAATATCCTTTTGTTATATTATGTAGAATATCCAGACTATGTGCTTATTTTTGTCGGGCTATTTTCTTTCTGCCTCTATCACCGGATGATGAGATCAGATAATTAACTGCTGACGAAAGTTGGCTGTGTTATTTAATAGTATACGCTGAAAAAAGATGATTTACTTCAATCTGTAGTTTATATTTTATCACTTAATTAATATATTTTTTTAAATGTATAATATTTAATTCATATTAAAATATCATTGAAGACATTTTATTAATGTGACTATATTTGCGCTATGACCTTAAAAACTGGATATCCCATAAAGAAATTCTCTGAACTGCGAATTATCTTATAGTTCCCATTTATTTATTTATTTAAAAAATCACTTTCATAAAAAAAAGTTTGCAGAAATCCCCTCGCATAGCTGTGTATGACTTCATATATATTTTATATTCTTGAGGGAAATGCATAGTTTGTCAATTCATTTATTCCCTCTTCCTGTGACATTTGTTTCATAAATCATTAGTTTTTGAAAACTTAAAAAAATATTACCTTCATAAACTAATTTAATATAAATAATATACAAGTCAAACATACCATAAATACAAATCTGTTCCAAATTACAGATTTCTGAAAACTTGCGTTGCTTAAATTCCCAGACGCGCAGAGTATATTAAACATTTTTGTTTTATTTTAAAATAATTTATCACAGAAAAAATGATTATAATTATATATTTTATTCAGAAAGAATTTTTTCATATGATGTGATTTGAAAATCAATATTAATGCCTTCTGGAACATTATTATAATTATTTATATATTTATTTTTCTATAAAACATTTTTCAGTAAAAGTTTAATAGATATCAATACTAAAGTGGAGAATTTACAAAATATATTGAAGATGAAACATTGTTTAATGAAAATAATCTTAAACTGATTTACATGGAATGTTCTATTTCATTTTTAATTTATGGTTATTTAAATGTTTTAAAGTATGTTAAGAAATTACAAGACCTTTGAGATGGTAAATTTTGAAATAAATAAGGATTTCTAATTATAATTTAAACATGAAATATGATGTTTCAACATAATTATTACATTTACAATTTAAAAATTTTGACAATTTTTTAAAATAGAAAAATATGTAATGTTACACATGATTTATGAGATTAATTAAAATATTTATAAAGCATAAACATGTCTATGAAAAACACTGACGTAATGTTGGAGTTGAAAATGCCTTGGGCAACCAATTTCTCAAAAATAGTTTACTTCTAAGCATAGCTTAATAAAATATTTCACCATCGTATTGAAAAAGAAATATTTTTAGAGACAATTTGTTTGAAAACTGTCTTCATTTCTAATATTGTATAATTAAAAAAATAAGTATGAGTGTTTTTAATTATCCTGTTAAATTTGACCCGATTGCTGAAAATTAATTTTTAAAAGTGTTATTGTCTTGAGAGGAGCATATATAAGGTATCGAATTGCCACATTCACGCATTTTTGGTTTTCTATCTAGAAAATTATATTACTTTTTCCGTATTGTCTTGACATTACGTCTTGCGGATTCATAATCGTCAAATTTGTTTACTGATACATCGCCATTTTATAACATGAGAACATAAGATGCTCCCAGATTTCTAAAGGTAATTTTTATACAATTTGGTCAATTATTATAAGTTCTTTTAATTATTTAAAATTGGATTTCTCTAGAGTCTAGACCATGAACCCATTCTTTAAATAAATACTTTAACTCGAAAACAAAATTTCGCCAAGAGGCTAAAAATTCTTTTTTATGTGACATGCAATTTTTCCTGAATTCTTCTGGGATCTTTTTAAAGCGTTTAAGGTGTAACGTTTTTAAGTAATCTTAATTATTTGCCAGATGTTCTGGTTCTCTGACTATCCTATTCACAATTTCTAATGGTACGCTTAATAGATACATGACGACCCAATTTTCTTCTACATTATTTATTCTGGTGATTTGCCTTTCATATAATTCCAAATAGACATTAATACCATCTGTTCCATCAAAATGTGTCATTTGTTTTACAAATCTAGCTGCTTTCCTGAACCAAATGCCGGAGAATAGTCGTTTGAAATTTTGGGTTTAGATCAAGCTTTTTCTATTCAGAAGCCATCTCCACCTTCCTTTCTTCTCTTTCCTATTTACTTTCTACATCTAGCTTTCCCCCCCACCCTCTCTTTCTGCTTCTATCCTTTCTTCTCTTTCTTCCTTTCTGTTATTTATTTTCCTTTTGCCTTTCTATTTCTTCTAATAGCTGTTTTTATCTGTTTGCAGAGGCACTAACTTTAAGCCGGCGTTTGACCTAATCTTCATCGTAATTTTCAGACTCCTTTATTAACTTTATTAAATCAGTATTTTTTGGATTTTTAGTAACATCTAGTCCTGGGAATAGTCTTAGAATTTGGAATTTGAAATATAAGAAAACACCCTGTATAAACGAATCTACAGTTTTTACTATGTGAATTAGAAATTGCTGTTACTTTAATTTACCTTTGCAGGTGCTCCTAAATAATCACATAATGCTATCAACTAAGCAAAGGTAAATTTGATAGCATTATGTGATTATTTTTGCAGGTGCTCCTAAATATTCACATAATGCTATCAAATTTTACTTTGCTTACTTTGCGATTAAATAAAAGTAACAGCAGTTTCTAATTCACATAGTAAAAAGTAAAAATTCGTTTATAGAGGGTGTTTTCTTATATTTCAAATTCAAAATTCAAATAATTCGTTTAAATACTTTATTTATATTCCTGTTCAAAACAGTTTTTATTCACATCCTGGCCGAGACCTCAAACTTATTGTGGGATTTAGATAAGTAATAAAATAACCACAATAATTGCTACACTTGGATGTGAAGACAGTAACAGAAATTCAATAAGTAATGGAAATACCCCAAAATATAACTAACAGATACTTGTACAGAGGATTAGCACAACTACAAATGACCATTTGCCTATTATACAAAATTCATAAAACTGAAAGGCACTTATGATTTTGCTTCATTTGATAAAGATAACAAACTACTTAATTCTTGCAGTAGCTCCTCCTACTTCCGCCCACCTTCCAATCATGATATATTTCATCATCGTGGACCATGGATCTGTGATAATCCCTGAATGTTTACACTCCATTAAGATGATATGTTTCATTTATACGTCGTTCATTTTTCTCCCCTATATATTGACATTGCTGACTATTTCCGCACTTTCCGTGCACCACAGTATAAACATATTTTAGAGTATCTACAGCGTGTCCCAAAAAATGACGGGTTAATTAAAATGAGATACAGAAAAACGGGAAGCGATAAAGAAATGCATCGTTTGCTGAATTATACAGGGGAAAAAAGTAATTTTGCAGCCATACATAATTTAAATTTTAATTACGATGTTTTTGGAACATATAGCACTGCAGGAAATTTGCGAGAGCTGCAGGGAAATGCACTCCCTCAGATCTCCATTCTATACTTTGTTGCCCTGCTGCTAGTGTGTGCTACTCAAAGATTGTAAATTGCTGAACATAAATGGTTCATTCGTTAGAACAGCGGATATTTCTTGTCTTACAATATCACCGCCTGGACCATAGTATTGTTGAAACAAAGTGCAGTTTTCAGATAATGATTAATGACACAAAAGGGTAAGTAAAAGGATACAGCAAAGGCTCTGTTTAAAAAATTTCAATGAACTGGGAATGTTAATAATGATCGTAAGGAAACGTCGAGTGCCTGCGTTCGGCTGTTACAGATGTGAATTTTGAAGTCGTCCAGTATATGATTCAGCTTAGGGCAGACCAAGACACATGTCCACGTACTGTATTATGTGCACAGCTTCCACCTAGCTTCCATACAGAATTCAGGCCCCCTAACCGCTTAGATATGTAACTGTTAATTTTCGCGAGACGATCGCGAATGCTGTGCTGCAGCATCTGCATGATGGCGAAATTGATGTGGGTAACATTTGGTTCATCAAAGAATGTTTTTTTGCCCTGGAAAGCTTCGTAAATAAGCAGAATCTGCGCGTTTTGGGAACGGAAAATCTCTATGTTCCTGTACCATCATCTCTGCATCTCCAAATTTCCTGGTTTGGGCGGCCATTTCTTGCAAATGACTGCTTGGGCAATTTTTCTGACATCGAACAATTACTGCAACTCTGTATCTGGACATTCTGAATCAATTTGTGTCTGTGCAGAATGCATTGGAGGACAATGGGAATCTCGTGGTTCATGCAAAGCGGTGCCCAGCCACATCGAACGCCTGAAGTCTTTCATTACTTCAATGAAAATTTGATGATCGTGTCATTGCCCTGATTTATTGCAAGCATATTGGAAGCGGCATGGTTTGGCCTCCCTATTTGCTAAATTTTACTCCCTGTGACGTTGTTCTGTGGATAATACCTGCAAGATAAAGGATAATACCTGTAAAGCCATTTTCATCAAAGGCTGCCGAACTAGAACAGTAGATTTCTGCTGCCTGTGAGACCATTCCTGCTGTAAAAGTATCACGAATTTCTGCAAACTCTATTCCCAGACTGAGAGTTGATGTTCCTACAAATGATGGATATATTGAAAATATTGTTATTTAGTTTTTGTAGACATTTTTGCAGTTTTTAATACAGTTTTTTGTTTAATTTTCTAATTTAGCAGCGCCATCTGTTGGCAAACTTCGTAACTAAAATTGAAATTTTGTCTGGCTGAAAATTTATTGGCTTCCCAAGTATATTGCAGCAATCCATTCCTATCGCTTTCCGGTTTTCGGTAATTAATTTTTCAAATGCACCCGTCATTTTTGGGACACCCTGTATGTCTCTGTCTCCTGAAATTCAGAGAAAATTATGAATTTGTAAGATTGGATGTTCGCATAATACGATCAACTATCATGACTGTAAGGGGTTTGTATCCAAACTAACCTTAAAGTGGCGAATAATTAACTATTTTAGAGTTAACTGAGAACTTAAAATTTCGAGATCGAAGGGGTCTACGTAGGAAATAAAAATACTAGTTCGCAATACGCGGGTATTGATAGGTTTGACTTGTTGAATGATATTTAAGTAAAATGTTTTACTGATACCAGTTTGCTTATGATGCTAGCTAACATTCAGAATTGTAGTAACAATTTTAAGAAAAGTTAGAGACATGAAAAAAAATTACAATTATGAGAAAAATATACAAAACAATATTATTTGCATAAAATTTTTTAAATATTCATTTGAAGTGAATAACAGTTTGACACAAAATATTACTACATAAATATAAAATATAGTAAATAACTTTATTTTCGAGCATAAGTAACTTCAAGGTTATGCATGCAACGTCACTTAAAGGAACATGTATTAAAGAAAATCCTTTTAGGTCCATAAAACAGATCAATAACCAATAATTTTGCTTGCTTTCTTTGATGCGAATGTTCATTATGAGAAAAAAACATGACATTTTTATAGTGTGTTTTGGGGGATATTATTCTAAGCTGAAAGAATGGGAGAAATTAGGTCCACCTTTCGATTTGTGCACCATTTTTTTTTCTTGCATTACGCGAGAAACAATTCACCCCAGAATTTCTATGTGGTTGAGATCTGGACTCTTGACTGGCAACAGCTCTGCAATTTATTTATTGACTACCTTATATCATTTACGGGAATAATATAAGGTAAATATAATTTTTTGAATTTCGAAATCTTATATTTATTCATTTATTACAGAAAGGGATGTTATAGTAAAACGATAAATATAAAAGCACTCTAAAGAAAAGAATGAGTTGAATTACTCTTACTTTAATTTCCTTACTTCAGGAGATAAATTCCCTTATTCTAGTTATTCTTTATTAATATATCTTTAATTAAACATATCTGACATATCTGTGTCTAAAACATCAGATAAAATAAAATAGGAAGAATTCCAAATAGTAATGGTTCGTAATAGAAATGGTTCGTATAAGCAGCGTTTATTAAATTCACTGAATGAAAAACAAAATGTCATTTCCTTTTTTAAGCACTGTTTTTCTGGTGGTATTAGTCCCATTCCAAGTTAATGTATTTTATAACTAAGCGTACTTTTTACTATATTTTTTAATACAGAAAATACATCTTATATAAAACAAGTTATTCTATTTATATATAACATTCTCAACTGAAATAATTCATACAATACATTTCATTAAAAAACTTTTTAATAAAATGTCAGGAAATTAGTAATGTCTTACGTTATGAAATATATTTTTCCATTTGTTCCATTAAAACACAAAAGATGTGTAATTTAACACTAAAAATATTAGATTGATGAAAAAGTTCTGTTGTATTTTAATACTTAATTTTAACACCTTTAATACTGGTACATTTAATACCTGATAAATTTATTATACCTGCTTGCTTTGAATTGATAGGTAAGATTACCAGGAATTAAAGTTTTACCGGTATAAAAGGTATTAAAACACAATAGAACATTTGCATCAACCTAATATTAAAATACTTAATCCAAAAGAATGCGCTAGACTTCGAAATCGCTCACTAATACTACCTAGCCTTGGGAAATAAATTCCCATATCCCTCTCATTTCTTATTTGCATCTTTTCACGAAAACTTTTCCGGTGCTTCTCTGACTTAGAATTTAGGGAAAGAAAAAGAAGTTTCAAAGAAGGATTTCTTTTCAGAAACAGCGTTTTATTGACTCACTCTGCGTAAATAAATAATTTCCCTTCAGTTTTGTTTAATAGAACATCATCCCAACCGTGAACTCTTATTCTTTAGAAAAACTAATTTTATAAATCCGTATCTCTGTTCGATATTAAAATCTTTCTGCAATCCGAAATCATGTGTTTTTATATAGAACGGTTATATATTTTTTAAATTTATTTAAAATCATTAATTAACTAAAATATTTGTTAGTATCCTTTGTAAAAAATATTTTGATATATCCATTACTCCATAGGCAAAATGTTTGAAAGAATTCATTCTATGCAAAATATTCTAGTATACTCATTGTATGGAAAACGTTCTATACTATACAATGCTATTTTCTATTGTTAAAAGTTTGAAGGTCTGGTATGTATTGAATGCAATAGCCAAATGAAACGAAAATACTATATAGGGAAATTTGGTTGTTGTTTCTAATGTTTTAATTTATGATCTCACGCTATTAGAAAACGATTAAGAATTACATTTTTTAAAAATAAAATTCCAAATTCATACCAAAAAAATTTTAAAATTATTCTTTTTTAAATTATTCAAAACAAATTACACGGTTAATCTTTATTATCCGCTTTATCACTTAAATGTATTGTAGTTTAAATGTTGTTCTTTATTTTAAGCTAGCTGACCCGTCCAGCGTTGCCCGGACCCGTGATAATAACCTTAAATAAACCCCAACTTGCTATGATTTTTAACCAAATTTCGTATGAATGTATATTTTTAATGAAAAAGTGCGAAAAAATCCTTATAAATAGTGATAAAAGTGCTCGTCAGAAAACATTTTCTTCTTCTTTCACGTAGGATCGTTTCATAGTTTTAAAGAAAAATAGTTTATTGTCCAAACCCTCTGAAACTTTTAATAATTATAAATATAACTGTTTTATAGCTCGTGTAAAAATTTTGTGAAAAAATATTGTTATATATTTGTAAAAGAAAAGTAGAGTTGCTTTTTTGTTTGTTAGTTGGTTTTCACGTCGGCTCCTTTAACATAACAATAAAAAAATAGTTCTCATCTTCCGAACTCTCTGATATTTGAATCAGTTATAAATATCACAGTATCTAGGATTTCTTTAAATTTCGTTAAAAAATATCCATATTTAGTAGTGAAAACATGAGTCGAAACAGTGCGACGCACGCCGAAACACATCACCTTTTCGCTATTTTTTTGGAAATTTTCTAAGATTTAATTTGTTTTAAATATTTATACACGTCTGAATGTATCGAAAAATTTGTAGATCTACCGAGATTCTCTAAAAAAGTTGTATCGAAATACGGCCGTTTAGTTACTTTTAGCGTAGAAAAAAAAAAGTCTCTGTGAGGCGAAAAGTGACCTGCGTTCGCCGGTGTTTCTAAAGGTGTTAAAATTCGTTTTTCTTAAAACCGATTGCACCGTCAATTAAAAGAAGATTTCCTACAAATGCCTATTTTTGATTTGTCGGTACCTCAAAAACTGTTCCCTGGAGAAGCGTTGTCATAAGAGAGAAAACGTACTTTGGCAAACGACCCTTTTTGAAATATTGTTTTCAAAGGTTTAACAACGATATATTTTCGAAGTAATTGCGGCATTTCAGACGCAATAGTACGATTTTTTGAATATGTCCTCCAATTTTACCTGTACCGAGAGGTTGGTTTGATTTAAGCGATTCAAAACTGCGAAATAACACACAAAAAAAAAAAAAACTGCCCGTTTGGTTCTTCCATTTCCTTCGAATGTGAAAATCAGGTTCTGGGCTTGCGCAAGGGCTGAAAGCCGGCTCGCAAAGAAATAGATGAGTTATTGATGATTTTTTAATTGTATTTTAGATAATTATTACAATATTAAAATTATAAGTCTCAGGGCACATCTTGGATTACCCTCACCTAAAGTTTCAGACTTCTAGGTGCGCTGGATTTTGCTAACCATCGCACACATACAGGCAGAAACACGCACAGAGTGAAACTTTCTTTTTATTAGTATAGATGTATGGCAATAGAAATTGTCGTTTGCGATTTTTAAGCAGTTTAAACATTTATTCTTATTTTATCCATCTTTTACATATTTCTTAAATTATTTTTCTGCTTTCATTATTATATTTTAAAGCTTTTTATTACTCAAATTCATATATTTTCAGACATCCTGACAATCCTCGCCTTCCAAACCCATCCTATAATTTGATTGGCCGTTCATTTCTACCAGTCGCTTGAATAGATTTTTTCTCTTACTTATTTTGCTTTGTGTCTCTGTGAGACAAAGACCTGTCCTCGCGATTTAATCACTTTCTTTTTTTAACTCTTTCCAACATAGTTGAAAGGTGTTTATGAATTCAGTTTGTCTGGCCATCTGGCCGTGTTCTAACTCACGTAAATATACTCGGATTGAGATAAAATTGATATATGCTACTGGTATATTTAATGACATGTTCGGTATTGAAAATGAAGTATGTAGTACTTTGTTTACTGGGGCATTCAAAATAATTCTGTTACGTTTTGGAGTATGGGGGAAAAATCATCTGCAGTGAATTTTAATTTTGTTACACTATTTCAAATATATTGAAATTGATATACATCACTGAAGTGCACTACAAGATGCTCACTATCGAATATGGTACGCGAAACACTTATATTTAGTTTACAGGGAAACTAAAAAGAATTTCCTCACATTATGATCAATAGAAAAAAATGCATTTTAATCATGCTACACTATTACAAATATAGTGAAATTGATATCAATTTGTGAGGTGCACTAAAACATGTTCACTCTTGAATATGAAGTATAAATAATTTATCATGCATTTACAGGGCCACACAAAATGATTCGTTTACATAATAGTTTAAGGAGAAAAACTGTTTGCAGAGAATTTTAATTACGTTGCACTATTTCAAATATAATGAAATTGCTATACATTACTCAGGTTTACTGCAAGATACATGTTGTATAATATGATGTGCATAGCATGCATAGTAAATTTACAGGGACGCACAAAAGGTTCCTGATATAGTACTGTATCCAAAGTATTGTCTATAAGTGATAATTGCTGTGTGCACTTGCAGTTAGGTATGCGATTAATTAAATTTTTTAAACTATGTGGTATGGTATAAATCCTATAGATCATAGACAGGTCTATAAAAAACAAATCTTAATCATTTCTCTGTATCAGCGTAAATCTCTCAATGAGTTTTTAAAATTATGTTATGCATTTTGAACGTGAAATATATTTCATATACTAAGCGATGTTTGTTCAGTATATATAAAGTCATATACAAGTTCACGCAAAGAACTGGATACATCGCTTCTTATGTATGATAATTTCTAGAAGTGTGATTTCAGCAGTTTACAGCGTATTTTTGCCAGAATTAAACTTTAACTATTATGTGGCGTGTATAAAAATCTTAAGGAATATAAATCTTAAGGATTGTACAGGGCTGTACAAAAGAATTCAAATATGTTTCCGTCTATTGGTAGAAACTGCTGAAGGTGAATTCTTAACGATGTCATTTGTTTTCTTACTTTATTAAATTGTAGCTTGCTATATACAGTATATACAAATCTATAGATTATATATAGGGCTGCACAAAATAATTGAAGTGTTTTTCTGGATTCGGTTTATAATTACTGAAATCTGGTTTTCAAATGTGTTTTGCGTTTTCTAAAATGTTTACTTAGGTATCTTATTTACCTTATTAAACAGCGAAAGTTTAAAGTATCTGAAAGTGTTGGAAAGTGTTTAATAATCTGTGCTTGATGTATGATTTTACTTTCTTGTTTATTTTTATTGTAGTACATATATTGCGCTACAGATATACTTTTTTTCATGGCTTCTCTAAGATGTGTTATACAAATACTCATATACAGGGAGTGGGTTCCTGTGCAACTGGGAATCCCCTTGAAGCAATAAACGGTTTTCTGTTTAATAGTGAAAGGCCAATTCCAGTACACCGTATTTTGCTCGTCAAATTAGAAACACTTTCTAAGTCCATCCAGGCACAAGGAACATTCAATATCATCAACATCGAAGTGATGTTTTCATAAGCATTGCGACTTACGTAGGAAATCCAAGAAATCTGCAATGGAACAATGGAACAATGTATTAAGCAGGATGGGATACCTTTTTGCGTGCCAACTGAACTACCAGGTTAGAGGTAATTGACTTGCGAGGAAAAAGGGAGCCGTGAGAAATTTGAAAGTTAAAAATAAAATAAAAATATTTAAAAATATAATAATGAAAGAGAAGTATAACAAAATAGTAAAAAAAGTAAATAAAAATACAAAAATTCCATTAGATTAAAAAAATGACAGAACGAAACCTACCAAGCATCGAACCCTTCTCAAAAAGAAACAAGAACGAAAAATCATGCATCAAGAATGGATTATGTAACACGTTCCAACGCTTCCAAAATAATTTTACAAGTCATACCGTTTAATAAGCTAAATGATAACGTCTAAGTGAACTATTTGGAAAACGCATAACATATTTAAAAACATAATTTCAGGAATTTCCAACATATAAAATATTCGGAAAAATATCCGAATACTTTTATTCAGCCCTGTGTAGGATCTATAGATTTGGATATATACTACATAGGATGCTAAATTTTAGTTCAGTTAGGAAACGTGTAGCACAGTTTAAAATTCTCCGTCTGGAGTTTCTGTCAATAAACGGAAATGTGTTCGCGAACTTTTGTGCTGCCCTGTATAGGATCTACAGAATGTATACACACCACGTAATAGACAAAAAGCGAGTTAAAATTAATATCGCGTTCAGTAACTTTAAACGCACTTCCAGGAATTATTGTTAACACACAGTAGAGAATTCTTTTGTGTGTCCCTGTAAATGAACGATGACTGCTATACACACAATATTCTGTAGTAAGCCTCTTGTAATGCACCTTAGTGATATATATAAATTTCAATGCGTTTAAAATAGTGAAACATTATTTAAATAAACCGCAGACGATTTTTCTCCATAGACGTAATGTAACGGAATTCTTTTGACTGTGCCTGTAAAGTAACTATAAGTGCTATGCACACCCTATTCCATATTAAGCTTCTTCTAATGCACCTTAGTGATATATATAGATTTCAATGCGTTTAAAATAGTGAAACATTATTTAAATAAACCGCAAATGATTTTTGCCCATAGACCGCAATGTAACGGAATTATTTTGAGTGTCCCTGTAAAAAAACTATAAGTGCTACACACTTTCGTTGAAATAGGAAACATGCTATATATAACGACAATAACATATAAAAATTGCAGAGCAATTCGAACATATTTACGGGAGTTAGAGCACGGCCAGACGGCAGACGGCCAGAAAAGCCGAAGTCATAAACACGTTTCAACTAGGTTCGAAAGTGTTAAAAAAAGACTCTTTTCAGAGATCATACATTTAGTATAAAAGTTACAAAATAATAACATTAAAAAGATTAGACAAAAGATTAAATCGACTTTACCTCTAATATTTGTAAAATGCTTATTACAGGTAACTCCCCTATCAAGGGTAACCCCCAGATATTTAGTATCGTTAGTCCATGGAATAGTAATATTATTGATGTTAATACGGTTAGGGTAAGTGAGTTTTTTAGAAAAGTATATAGCAGCAGTTTTTTGTTCATTAAGTTTAACGCGCCATTGAGTACACACCGAGAAATCTGCATTGGTTCATTTGTATATAAAATATAAATATCCACTTACATTTTTTGGTGAGAATTTGGAATTTCTGAATAAAAAATCTCCTAGATTTGGCAATGTTATGATACATTCCATTTCTACTTTTAAATTCAATAGTTTGCATTAATTCATTTATTTAAATTAAATATTTAATCATAATTAATCATTATTTATAAGTTGTCATAATATTAATCAACATTTAAATTAATTATTTAACAGTTATTATTTAAACATTATTTAAACATTAAAGTTATTATTTAACAATATTTTCTATCTTTTTAAAATTAATCTTGTTAACTTTTCTTCTAAGATATTTTATTATTAATTAAAATTAACTTCTATAATTAAATCAATTTTTAAAATCAATAATCATTTTTAAATTAAATTATAATCATGCATTTAAGTCTCTGGATAAAAGAATAAAAGATTTCCGTTTGTTTACATAGATTCTGTCAAAGATCGTGTATTTTCTTCTAAATTAAAATATATATTTTCCACTTTTTGTTTAATATTAATAATTTTTGTTGTAAACATTATTTAAAAGATTAAACTAAAATTTTTATGCAGTCTGTCAAAATTCTAGCAAGATTCAACTTAAATCTTGTCAGATATAATTTTTTAAACATTTTTTCTAATCCCAATGTTTACATTGTTCATTTTCGAAATGACGCCTGGCTATTTTGAATTCTAGTTTAGCGCGTTGTTGAAACAACAACTTAGTGGTCAATTGACAACCATGTTAGTTTAGGGGTCGTTCAAGTGAGCTTCCAAGGTTAGGGGGTGCATTTTTCAGTGGGGAAAAAGGGGAATTTAAATTCTTTCTAGAACATTCGCGGACGAACGATCTTGATTTCTGCTGCTTATTGCTAGGGCGTAGTTGTTTTCGTTTCACCAGGATCGTTCGCGTGTAGAGTTGAGCTGTCGCGGGAATGCTTTTTAGCAGCGACGGTTGATAGTTAAGCTATTCAGAATGAAGAAAAGGAATTTTTGCCTTTTCTGATTGGTTCGTTTGTCTGGTTTTTCAGTTAGACTTGGGAGAGTTTGAATTCAAATTTAGTCAGTCTGTTGCCTTTCTCCGCTGGATGTAGGTGCGAAAAAAGGATAAAAGCCGTGTTTGGCCGTAAGGCCAGGCACAATGTTAAAAGTTTTCAGCTAGAATATGATCTAAAATTTGATGCACGTTGTATATATTTTTGCAGTTATTAATATTTATCTTCGATGATTTGGAATCAAGTTCTAAGTATTTTACCGGCTGCATAGGAGTCGATCTGTACTTAATAAAATAGAAATAACATCATTGCCTAGCATCTTGATCATTCCATAGTTTATTCTCCACTGCATTACGAATATTTGTCGTCGATGATTTGTGATCAAGTTCTGAATATTTTCACCGGCTGCATAGGAGTCGATCTCTACTTAATATGACAGAGATAACATCGCTAAGCTGCTTCATCATACCGTAGTCGATTCCCCAATCTTCTGCATTCATCTGAACGGTATTGTTCGATCATGCATGAGAGTTCTAATGGAATATGTCTTCGTGATCAGCGTTTTTCTTCAAAAATACGATAGTATATAATTTAGCATTTTCGACATGTGTTGATACTCTTCCTTAACACCTTTCTCCTTAAACAATACAATAGATAAATAAGATTGAGCGTTTTCCACGTCTGTTAAAATTTCATCATTTTCTGCTTTCTTTATCGACGTACTATAGTGTAAATGCATTCTTCAGCAGTAATTCTTCAGATGTTTCTATTTGAACATTGACTCTAAAGTACATTGTATAAGAACTAGTTAAGATTTATGAAAACTTTAATAGTATAAGAACAATCTAAATTTTTTTTAGTGATCATTCATTTAAGTTGTGAAATAAAATTAGAATTGAACTGAGTTATTAATAGATGAATTTATGATCTGTAATTGCTTTACATCGATGAAATGGTCTATGATATCATAGTAAAATATATATTTTATGTTGAATAAAAATTACTGTTTCCTATCCAGTAAACATCTGTTTGTCATCTTTGGGTGAGTTGTATTTTTCTTATTTTCATTTCAGAGTAAAATTCGTGCATATATTCCAGATTGAGAAATTTGAGTATCAACAACTTTAAATTATATTTTATTGAATAACTTAATATTAAATTTGAGATTTCGGAATTATTCTTAACAGTTTAATTTTTTTAGTATTAAATTCAACATTGCAATATGCTAGCCAGTTTACATTTTCTTCCTGTATTGATGATTTGGGGTAGGATGTAGAGCAAGCATTTATTCTAATTTCGGGCTTATTTTTTATGATATATTCCGATCCCGAAGTGGTTGATATATCATTTTTAAGCATTTATCAAGAATTTCTTTTCGCTCTATTTCCTGCGCCGATTCTTCCTTACATTTAATGGATAAAAGTTATTCAATAAAATATAATTTAAAGTTGTTGATAATCAAATTTCTCAATCTGGAATATATGCACGAATTTTACTCTGAAATGAAAATAAGAAAAATACAACTCACCCAAAGATGACAAACAGATATTTATTGGATAGGAAACAGTAATTTTAATTCAACATAAAATATATATTTTACTATGATATCATAGACCATTTCATCGATGTAAAGCAATTACAGATCATAAATTCATCTATTAATAACTCAGTTCAATTCTAATTTTATTTCACAGCTTAAATGAATGATCAGTAAAAAAATTTGAGATTGTTCTTAGACTATTAAAGTTTTCATAATCTTAACTAGTTCTTATACAATTTACTTTAGAGTCAATGTTCAAATAGAAACATCTGAAGAATTACTGCTGAAGAATGCATTTACACTATAGTACGTCGATAAAGAAAGCAGAAAAGGATGAAATTTTAACAGACGTGGAAAAAGCTGAATCTTATTTATCTATTGTATTGTTTAAGGAGAAAGGTGTTAAGGAAGAGTATCAACACATCTCGAAAATGCTAAATTATATACTATCGTACTAGCCGCCACTGGCGACCAGTTTGGTCTCCCTTAAATGTATGTTAAACATTGCAACACGTTACATTTATTCATAATTTAATTTTCCCTTAATCCTTCGCCAAATTGGAAGATTCTAATAGACAAATCATGAACTTTTGCGACATGGTAGCATTTCGCATATTTTTTGGGCACAAATGTCACATACGCACGTTGGCGCGATCCCCCCCCCCTCCCCCGCCAATTTGGCGAAAACTTTGTTATGGAAATTGTTGTTTATTTACTTTTATTTTTTATTTTAATTCTATAAATTATTTTTGATATGTATATCAATATTTATTTACATCAAACTATCATTTATTTATTTTTATTCTTTTTTTTAATTATGAGTATTTTTGTTAGTCGGGAGCAGATGATAATTCGCCAAATATCGTTCCCATCACCGTCATTCATATTACAATTAATTTAATTTTAAATTATAAACCTGTCACTCATTTCATTTAAAATACTTAACTTTAATCTAAAATGCTTATATTACATAAATTTAAAATACTTCACACTTTTCATTTAAAAGAGAAAATAAATAAATAAATAAGAAATAATATCATAAATCAAAACATTTGATTTCAAAATCAAACTATCATTTCTAATTTGTACATGCGATAAATAAAAGCTGTATTAGCGATTTTAAAAATGCTAAAAATCTGATTCATTAAATATTATTACATGAGTTCAATTTACGTCAAGAAAAGGTCCGAAAGTTGAGTTGTATAGCACATAATTATGGTAAACTTTGATTGTCTCACTGGCGCGAATTATTTTTTTGACGCGAGGCAGCGGTCCAAAAATTCATTCGCGGAGAACTTGCTTTGCAAATGATTACCTCCATGATTTAATATTTTAAATGTTCACGACGAATCAATCTTTTTTTTTTTGTTTACTTTTATGAATAGAGAATTTGAACTGCGAATCTTTGGACTGAAGTTATTGCAGAATATATACATAATTGAACGCAAGTCATCTCTCAAATATTAATTTATTTTGAACGATCTTTCTTAAAATGTAACTTTTATGCAGTTTATTCGAAAAAATAATTTTGAATAAAAATGGCCGCTTGGCATATGAAAAAGTGAAACGGACATCCCGGAACTGTTGAGGACAGTCACATGACTTACGGTTTTATTTTAGAAGATTTTTGAAGAAAAACGCTGATCACGAAGACATCTTCCATTAGAACTCTCATGCATGATCGAACAATGCCGTTCAGATGAATGCAGAAGATTGGGGAATCGACTACGGTATGATGAAGCAGCCAAGCGATGTTATCTCTGTTATGTTAAGTAGAGATCGACTCCTATGCAGCCGGTGAAAATATTCAGAACTTGATCACAAATCATCGACGACAAATATTCGTAATGCAGTGGAGAATAAACTATGGAATGATCAAGCAGCTAGGCAATGATGTTATTTCTATTTTATTAAGTACAGATCGACTCCTATGCAGCCGGTAAAATACTTAGAACTTGATTCCAAATCATCGAAGATAAATATTAGTAACTGCAAAAATATATACAACGTCCATCAAATTTTAGACCATATTCTAGCTGAAAACTTTTAACATTGTGTCTGGCCTTACGGCTAAAGACGGCTTTTATCCTTTTTTCGCACCTACATCCAGCGGAGAAAGGCAACAGACTGACTAAATTTGAATTCAAACTCTCCCAAGTCTAACTGAAAAACCAGACAAACGAACCAATCAGAAAAGGCGAAAATTCCTTTTCTTCATTCTGAATAGGTTAACTATCAACCGTCGCTGCTAAAAAGCATTTCCGCGACAACTCAACTCTACACACGAACGATCCTGGCGAAACGAAAACAACTACGCCCTAGCAACAAGCAGCAGAAATCAAGATCGTTCGTCCGCGAATGTTCTAGAAAGAATTTAAATGCCCCCTTTTCCCCACTGAAAAATGCACCCCCTAACCTTTGAAGCTCACTTGAACGACCCCTAAACTAACATGGTTGACAATTGACCACTAAGTTGTTGTTTCAACAACGCGCTAAGCTAGAATTCAAAATGGCCAGGCGTCATTTCGAAAATGAACAATGTAAACATTGGGATTAGAAAAAATGTTTAAAAAATTATATCTGACAAGATTTAAGTTGAATCTTGCTAGAATTTTGACAGACTGCATAAAAATTTTAGTTTAATCTTTTAAATAAGGTTTAGAACAAAAGTTATTAATATTAAAAAAAAGTGGAAAATATATATTTTAATTTAGAAGAAAATACACGATCTTTGACAGAATCTATGTAAACAAACGGAAATCTTTTATTATTTTATCCAGAGACTTAAATGCATGATTATAATTTAATTTAAAAATGATTATCGATTTTAAAAATTGATTTAATTATAGAAGTTAATTTTAATTAATAATAAAATATCTTAGAAGAAAAGTTAACAAGATTAATTTTAAAAAGATAGAAAATATTGACTGTTTAAATAATAACTGTTAAATAATTAATTTAAATGTTGATTAATATTATGACAACTTATAAATAATGATTAATTATGATTAAATATTTAATTTAAAAAAATAAATTAATGCAAACTATTGAATTTAAAAGAAGAAATAGAATGTATCATAACAGGCAACATTGGTTTCGATTACAATTGAAACAGGAAGGTAAATGAAGTCTGAAAGAATAATGTATCTTGAAAATTCCCAGTACAGGAAAAAAAATACTTTTTGAATGTCACGCCATTTTATTTTTGTTTAAAATATTTAATGTTCAATGTAATGAAAAACCTAACAGTTTCATTTTATTAAGTCTTTTAACTAACATCTTTATATCATTGCATTTACTTATTGAATCATAAGTGATACTGCTAAAAATATAACTGCAATATTACTCATAGGAAATCAATACAATAAAATGTTGTTGGATAAACGAGAAAAGAAAAAGAATTATTTCACAAATGACTTCATTTATGGTTCATTTAATCGAAAAGAAAAATACTTATGAAGAGATTTTTTTAAGAAAGAAAAATAAAATAAACATGTCATTACTAAATTATATTTTTTGCTATTTTTAAAGATCATTATTTCAGAAATCTCTCTATCAAAAAGGAATGTGTTATTGCTAAAAATCACTAAAAATTAAAATCTTTCCTGCAATTAAGTGAGAAACATTTCTAAAATATAATGTGTTAATTTCAATTTAAATAAAATTTTAATGTTTGAAGAGTTTATGGTAGAAATAATTAATTATTTGAAAAAAAATCTATTAAGTATGATATCATTGTAAATACAGTAGCTTTAAATTAAATATAATTTACTACTTTCAGCATATTTACATGTTAAACGATGAATTATACAGGGTACGTCAGAAACATTTATACGCACACTATTTAATGGATTATAACTTTCTAATTTTTCTTTCTTTTCGAAGTGTAATTAATTATAAATATTAAGCTTAACTTTTGAAAAAGAAAATTTATTTTAACATACAATTGTAAGTATGAAAATGTAGCAGAAGTACAATAACTATAGCGCCGAGAATTTAAGAAAGATCCACCTATGCGACTTCAATTCATCGGATAAAAGATAAGTTTGAAACAAATGAACATTCATAGAACTAGAACAGCAACTGAATAAGATTGTGCCACAACACCAAATTAAATGTTTGTTGAAGTTTGCGTATCAATATCCAACCGTTATAAGCAGTGTAATGACCAGAACGGTAATAATTTTGAACACCTGCGGTAAGTAGAAAAGTTATACACTTTATATAGATCCTTTTGCAATTTAAATATTAATATATGTGTATAAAAACTGGAGTTATAATCATTTAAAGTTCTGATGCACCCTGTAGATCTTTAAAGTATGGCTGAAAGTCACCAAATGTTAGACTTTTTATCACGTCTATGCAGTTTTGTCGAATATAGACTTGCCTACTTCAGAAATTGTTCTTGATGTAAAAACTTTACAAACCGTGCCATTATTAGTGTAATAATTAAGGCCATCAAGATAAAATAATTTCATACGCATGAAGTTATACTTTAATACGAGCAATATTTGTGGAGGAACAGAAAGGTTGCATCTATATGTTAGTAAAAGAGGACCTGTCAAAATATAGGGTACTGTCTGAGCTCAAGTTAAAATTAATCTAGTTATTGTTTTGAAAAACAAAACTTACAAGTGTATACCAATATATATTAAAAGTACAAATTATGACATATAGTTGCTTTGGGGAGGTGAAAAATTCATTTTCCAACAAGGTAATGCATAGTCAAAATCTACGAGAAAGTGGTCCAGTGATTACAAAACCACATTATTTCAGTGGTCACCTACGTTGTCCGACATAAACTCTATAAAACAAGGAATGGTTTGTATTAGCAGCAGCAAACTTCTTTAATTTAATCATGTGTAGTGCAAGAAATCCTATTTGAAAAATATTTACTCAGATAAAATATAACATTAGTTCAATCATGTAAAAAATACCAAAAATAATATTAAAACATAAAAATAAAAAATAAAAAATGACAAAAAGCTACTTGTATCATATCTGCACCAAAAAGAAAACTACATATTTCTCATATATATTGTAAATTTTCTAATTCAAAATTTTAATGTACATAAACATACCTTTATAAAAATTTTATTTCTAGACATCTCCAGTCTTTATAACTAGTCTAAATTTATAATGTTTGTTTTAACAATAACCACGTAAAACATCTCAAGTGAAAAATTATACCTTGGTATAAAAAATTAACTCGGTAATACCATTTACTGGCTATTCTACGAAACATTTATATTAACTACAGGTTTGGAGGACAGCAATAATCAATAAAATCGACTTTTAAAGCTCACTTTCGAAATAACATTGATTTTTGGGTATGTTGCAGATATGGAAAACGGTGATACAATAGATTAAGCAGCAAGCAATATTCATGCATTATAGAAATTGAGAAAACTATTTACAAATCGTGGCTACAGCCACATAATATTTATCACACTTTGTTCCAAACATGCCGAATCGGAAAGTTGTGTGTCTCGGAAATAAAGGTGGTTACAAAGCGTATTAAATTTGTATTAAATTTGTATATAATGGAACATATACACAGTAGTGTCTTGAAAATTATAACCAGGACTTGACAAATGCGCGACACAAGTATTTTTAATTTTTAGCAACAACATTTTTTAATCCAGCGATTTTTAATTTTTTTATATATACATGCTCGAAAGTTACGAAATAAACTGAGAAATTATATTCAAACCAAAAGTATTTTTTTTAATTAGGTACAATTAAGTTTATCCAATGCAGTTTTTAAAATAATGAAAGCAGAATTATTTGACTGACTTCGACAAGAAAATAGGCAAATAATTGTTTTCCTGCATTACTAATTCACCTCCCCCTCACCAAGTATACACTTTGTAGCAGTCGACGTTCCTGACAATTGAAACATTCGGCAAGCAACATTTCCTAAACACGCTTGTTAATTCAATTTGCAGTTTTTTTTTTTCACAGATATGTAATTTTATAAGAAAACTTAGGTTATATTATCATTTTAAATTATGAAGTATTTTAACCTATGTAACTAATAATTCTACATTATGCATGTTCTTAATTTTTTCAATTAATTCATAAAAAAATTGTGCATTTTGAAAATCAATGACGAAAGAAGAAGAAAGAGGTAAAATATTTTAATGGTGACTACAATTTTCTGCTGGCTACCACATTTTAACAAATATGTAAAACACTGATTGTGACCATTAAAAGTTGTAATATTTCTTTCTTTTTTCAAATATATTTTTAAATATTATTATTTTATTTTAATATAAATGAGCAGAACTATTATTTTTAGTTTATAAATATTTATTATATAATATTTATTAATATTTAGAATTGTATAAAATTTATGATTATTTACTTTTTGAGTGTCCTTATCATTTTGTCTAGGAGCGTATTTTGGGATGTAATTTCATATACAGGTTTGCTGTAAAGTTTATGAAATACCAGTCACAAACCTATTGAGGAATAAAAATGTTAGCTAAAAGAAAATTTAAGTCAATAACTATAATTTATTGATAGACATTTTATTGAAGTTTTTGAGAGAGTTTTGAAAATTTCCCTTTTTAAACATGAAGCTTAAAACACCAGAAAACAGTTATGAATATTACTTTTCTGAGAAAGTTGAACTTTTTAATAATGCACCTTTAATACTGTCAGTCTTCGAAACTTTCAAAATATTAATAATATAGAAATTCACGTTTCCCTTGTTATTCCAAAAGCTATGTTACTTAGAAAATTACTGAACATTTTCATGCTTGTCTAGACGGACTTGTAGACAAGATGTACTTAGCTTTCCAAAATAGAAATCTTTACGTCGGTCGTCCTGACAGAAAAGAATATTGGATTTAAGAAGTTTCCAAAAGTTAATATTTTAAATATTCTTTTTCTTTGGAGCTTTGAATTTAATTTTGCTTATGAACCTGACAAAAGAAAAAAAAATATTTTCATTTTGATTACAAAAAGTGCCTTCTATGATATTAATATGATACATAAACCACATTTATATATATATATATATATATACTTCTTTTCATTTTGATTTCTTTAATATTGAATCTAGATTCAATAAATATCAAATATTAAAAAATATATATATATATATATACTTCTTTTTATTTTGATTTCTTTAATATTAAATATAAATATTTATATTTATGCAAAAAAATATGAAATATATGTTAACAAAATATATTTTTAAACAATTACGTTTACTTATGAAAGTGCACAACATTTGAAACCTTTACAGTACATGTATTTATATTTACATACAACATTTTAATATTTTTGGAACTTAATTTCAAATGAATAAATTAATTTTAAGGCATTTCTCTGTTAGCCGAACTCAGGTGATAATTCACCAAATATTCTTAATGGTTACAAGTATATACGCGTTAGAACAACAATGGGCTTAAATATTCTGTATGAAATGCTAAAATATGCCATCTGGTTGTTAAGCTGCAACAATAAAATATTCCAAACACTAAAATTTGTACGCTTTTATAAACGTTTTTTTTTTCACTTAATAGTTTAATATTTATAAAAGAATGATTATATTTTAATAAAACAATAAACAAAAATCTTAAATAGATAGTTTGAATATCTACTGTTTCTATGAAGTTTTGTAAAAGCGAAACAGAGTGAATTTATTTATTTTTTAATAACTTCAAAGTGGAGATTTTACCATAATTGGAGCTCGCGCTAAATTCACATTTTGTAACGGGCCTGTCTTGCAACGACATCAATTACAGTTATTAAGTTAGGTCTGATATTTTTAGATAAAAATTAAAATATTTTTGGTCTTAGTTTGAAAAGAAAGACAATTTACTTTCGTTTAACGTTAAAATCTTCATAATATGAAAAGTATTTAGATAAACAATTGTTTTACAATATATCTCTATACATGTCTACATCCAGTACTTTGCGTTTACACACACACACACACTCACACCCAAAAATGTGAATTATTTCAACTTCTGTAAATACCAGTATTAACAATTGATAACTAATAAACTCATTCATTTTTTCCTTAGCCATAAAGAAGAATAAAACATTATTTGAATTCTCTTCTATTACAGGGAATTAAAAAACCATGTACAAGATATAAGCTTTACA
The DNA here is from genome assembly GCA_963931845.1 of Maratus michaelseni. NCBI lineage: Eukaryota > Metazoa > Arthropoda > Arachnida > Araneae > Salticidae > Maratus > Maratus michaelseni. Next base: position 417,573,336 of record OZ007588.1, read on the forward strand.
ATTCTATTCAATCTATTAAATTCTGAAATTAAAGAAATATATTCTACAAAGGAAAGTTAGCCTTTTATATGTAAAATAAATCTTTTCATTCCTAAACTTAAACTTTTACATAATGATATTTTAATCGTATTCATATGCTCAGAAAATGGATTTGGTTCTCGACGGCATTGCACGGGTTGAATAATTTTTACTTTTCTAGAGTTTATGATAAAGAAAATGTAGTTTAATATATTCGTAAGAAAATTTCTTTCTAGTTATGAAATCGTTGAATATCTTTATTTGTCCTCAAATCTTTATTCTAAAGGATATTATCTTTATTACAGGTACATAAAATATGCGTGGAAGTATAACTCGAAATTAATCATTTGCATCACTGTGATGATTAAAATATGAAAAAATGCATTTGCATGCACGGATGTTCACTTTGCTTATTCCTTTATATAATATTATGTCCTGTATAAACAATTTTGTTGTTCAATTTTTAATTTATATTTTTATTCATATTTTAAATTAATGCTACCATTTTAAAATCTCATGTAACGAAGATTTAGATTTGTTAATTGGAAAAAGGAAATACATTTTATAAATAGAAAAGCGTTGAGTGTGTCTTTTCGGAATTTATAAAAAATCATGGTGGAAATTATTTATTAAAATTAAAAAAATGTTATATATTTTTGAAGAATAATTAGAAAATATTTAATTTATGTGAAAGTTCTCTCACTTTATTTATTTTTAGTTCAGATTTAAATAGATCACTCCCTTAGAGTTTATTAATGTTTGTTTCAGTTTTTATTAAGGCAGGGAAAAATAAATGCAGATTTATTTATTGAAACAATTAGTAGTTTATGGTTACAAATATATTTCAAATCTGAATAAATGTTTCTATGTACTAAGAATTATAAACATTTAGTAAAATGAAAAAAAATTGTATTAAACGACATTTATATAAAATTTTTAAATTTTTACTTTTTTTTTTATTGACGATGATGTAATAGTTATGCTATATGTAAAAGTATCTACTGATTTTTTTTATAATTCATATGCTATTTATACAGTCATTAACAAAAGTTTTCAAGATCACTCACTGTTTATGACAAAATTTAAAACCACGTGCTATTCTCGATGACAGTCCAAATAACTTGCTTATACGCCTAGAGACGGTCAGCCGGCTTGCATTCCTTCATGCCCCATAAGCAAAGTTTCCATTATTTCTTACAGGAACACGTAGCCGAACACACAGCTATTTTCCGTATGATATTGTCAGCTGGAGTCGATGTTGATCTTGATTGAACCGATCATTCCATTGCAGTATATATTCAAGACTAAATCTAAAAAAGTTTGCTGTAAGATATGCTGTACATGATGCCATAGTGAAGCATGAAATAGATGGGATATTTACTGTATGGGGGGAGGGGTAATCAGATTTACCAACAGCAAAACATCTCGATACGATCATATCATACGGCGCACAGCTGTGCGTTCGTCTAGGAGTTCCTGTAAGACATTAAACACAGCTTTGCTTACTACAATAATAAATGTGGTGTTGATGACTCAATTTCGGCGATCAAGAAAGGAATTTTCATTGTCATCGCGAATACAAAGTGGTCTTAAACGTTGTCATAATAATCGACTGTAATTTAGATATAACTTTTCAAAATGTATAGTTTTATTTTAAAAGAAACATGCACTTTTTAAAACTTTTATGGTTCTGAAATTTTACTTAGCTTTAAATGCAAAATAATAATAATTTTTTGTCGGGATGTTTAATTTTGTCTCAAGTGATATTTCGAAATGACTACTATGAATTTATATATACCAATTGTAATAAAACTCTTTTTTCAAAGGTTTTCCAATGCATATAAATATGTTCGCGGACATGTGTTCGTGTGCATGCGTGTGTGTGTGCGTATGTCTACGTGTATTATGCATGCGAGTAAGAAAATGTCCAAATCGTGTTGAGAATTAAAAGGTTTAATAACCATTTTAATTCGTTTTGACAAAGCTATAAGATTTAGTCATTTTACAATAAAATAACATTAGCTCGCAAAAAAACAGTATATAGTTAGGAAAATTATAAACAATAATAACAATAAATAATGTTCAAATATATTTATTGTTTAAATTTGAAAAAGTACTTCAAGTTTAAAAAGGAATTAAAAAGATTTTTGTGTCCAAACTATATCTTGGGAAACTACTTAAATTTTCAGAAAAGCCTCTAAACGAGGCTGTAGGCAAGTAATTTACTTCTTAATTGTTTTTATTTCATGAAATGTTTGCCTATTTACTATCTTTAAAAACGAGGGATAAAACGACATTTATTTTTCTGTTTACTTTGTTATAATAGATCATTCCACTTTTTCATCGATTTTGAAAATTGTTTTTATTAACAGATTCAAACAAGGATAAACGTCGTTTATGGCTTTAGTCATATGTTTATGAATTTAGTCTGTCTGTTTGTCTATCTAACATTTTTAAACATATGTGTATGAGATATATTATTGAGTCTTATTATAGCATGTGGCTATTGAAAAGTGATTGTGTGAAACACATGAACAACCCAACTATTTTAATCAGAAATTTATTTCGGAACAAACGGAATTTATTATTCAACTGGAAACTGTGTCTTCTTAAAATTTATGTTTAAAAATAAGCTTAAATTATTTTTGATTAAAACGCTGCTAATAACTTTGCACCAAGCATAACATTCTGCATTATATCAGCAGTCGCGAGCTTCCATTTACAAAAGAGTAACAATGACATTTTTTTAAAAATGCATAAAAAAGGGATTTGCATTTGACGGACAATTTATTATTGGCATTGGGTGAGAACGGTATTCAGATTCAGGTTTAGTGCTAATGCGTTGAACATTGTTCCCGTTAAGCGTAATATCATTCGATTACATCTATTTGTAATCTACAGACTCTGAGCAATTAAAGCTCAACAGTTGTCAACTCAATTATAAATATCTGTACGTCAGCGGCACATTAGTATTAAGATTTTTTCACCCATAAAAGTGATTTTTTTTTTAAAATTCATTCCCTCCCGGTGGTTCTGACAAGTTCCTTTCACTGGGGAAGTTGATCGGAAGCCGTGTACTGCGAGACTCTCCGTTGGGTGGTTCCAACTCGGCCCTTTCAGTGGGGAAGATGTCCGGACGCCGGACACAGTGAGATGTTCTTCGACACTTCGGGGACAGGAGACGAATGGACCGCCACATTACCGTGGTGCGTCAGTGGGAAAGGGACGTCCGAAAAAGCCGGAGACGCCACTAAGACCTGATGTTGTGGGCAGCCAGGTCTGGGTCTCATCGCAAGCGCTGGTTCTTCGTGGCTCGAGGACTCGGCCAATGCTCGGAGAAAAGTTTCGTGTAAATCCCACGGTCATTTTTCGATTTATAGCAAGCAGACATTCAGCACTGAGTGTGTTTTAATTGTAAAAGAAAAAAACTTCAAACTGTAAAGAAAATTTCTTGAATTCGGAGCCTATGTCGATTATTTTCTCGTGCTCGATTTAGTGTAGAAAGCGAGTTCGTGAAATATGTTCTAGTCGTTTACGATATCATCCGTAATCGGGATAATCGCTTTCTCGTTTAATATATATGATTATTAATATAACGTTTTGTTATATATATCATTATAATCAAACTTTCTCTTGTTAAAGTGAATTAATAAAATGCTGTTTTTGTTGTTAAATTGGTATCATACCTTCTATTAAAACTAATAACCTTAAATTGGTTGTTACAGGAATACTGTAAAATACAAACATACAGTCAGATAATTATCATAACGCATTCTGAACTGTGAAATCTATATTTATTCACTGAAGGTATCCTAGATGACCATTTTTTGGCCCTCAATACAGTTAGATTTTGCTGTGAACAGAACTATTGAATATTAAATCTTATACGTATTTTTAAAATTAAAATGATTAAGTTGTAAGCTAAAGCGTTGATCAATATTAAATTATTGTCATTTATAGAACTTCCAGAATTGTGTCACTACCAATTGGCATGATTTAGAGAGAGTATTTTGGGGCAAAATTAAATATATAATTTAGGTAGCGTGATTTGGTGGAAAATTAAATGCATTTTTGCAGCAATATTTTGTTTTATCAGGCAAAAATATGATTTATATCATAAGTAATAAGGCTTTTGACCAAATCATGCAATAGTGACTCTTTAAACTTAAGAATCCCGGTTTTTAATTTAAATGTTTAAGTTATAAGATAAAAATGCAAATTTTATCATATATAAATCTTAATTAGTACATTAAATCGCCTTTAGATTCTTTAAAATTGATCAATTAATTCTCTAGCTTTTGATTATTGAAAGATTGGTTGATTGATTGATTTTTTACCCCTATTTTTATATTTTAGATATCGGATCGAGTAAAGCAAAGATTGTAGCCATAACCATTCTCTATCTACTCCAGGTAAATTTAGTGTTTCATTTTTTTTTAATTTCCTGAGTAAAATTATTTTATACAGAGAGACAAAACGAAATTGTATGTAATTTTTCACTATACTTCGTCTAATGATCCAGACGGTGGTCAGACAGACAAACCGAACTCATAAACACTTTTCAACTTTATTGGAAAGTGTTAAAATGATGGAAAAAAATCGCAACTATTCAATTAATCCTTTAAATATGAAATTTTGGTATTTTTAACATGCAGTTCAAAATTATTAGCATTTTCCGCATTTAAAGCTCCGCGTACTTTGCCTCTCGGCAGCATAACCGACATACAGACAGATTTTTCCCTGTCATATGGGCTAACGTCAAAATAGAAAAGAAATTATCAAAACTTCTCCACTCACATCTGACAAAGAAAGTTTTTAAAGAAATCATGCTGTTGCTGTAGAAGCAGATTTTGCAATTTTAGAATTCAAGGTAGTTATAAAACATCTTTTTGAGATCTTCTTTCTCTTTTCAAAAAAATCCACCAATATTGCTTTCTTTAAAAATTTGGCAAATAAATAAATAAAATAAAATAATTTCATATTTTTTTTAATAAAAAAATATGTATACCAAAGATTTCTACTATTCAGGGATATAAAATATAAGATTTCACATAGATAAGTAAAAAATAAATCGGTCCTGCATAGATAGGTAAACAGTGCTATCATCCCCAATCAAATATATCATCAAATATATCGGGAAGCCGTTGAAGTGGTTAAGAAAAAAAGTTGATGTTTAGGTAAAAAACATTTACAGTGTTTTAAATAAAAACAAAGTCATCATATTTGACGAAACAAGAGTCTTCTTTTTAGAAATTCGTAAAAAATTAAAAAATCCCTGATTGAATTCCGAATGAACTTTATTGATATCTGAACAAAATTTAAAGAATTGGGCTAAAAGACTGAAAGAGGATTCCTTTTACTAATGTGGGAAAAACGTCACAAAATGCACAAAAAGAAAAAAAAAAGGCTAAATGTCACAAAAAAATATAAAAAATATTAAATGAAGGAATCCAGACATTCAGGCATACAGGTACCTACCTTCCTGACATTCCGTGTAGCTGTGCGCGCAGCGGTATAATAAGAAAACATCACACAAATGCACAGACAACAGTATTTCATATTGTAGATGTCGCGATAAGAACAAGCGAATTTATAAATGTACTACGTTGGGTTCAAATACGAATTTCCAATCATTTATTGTGATTGTTTCTCTTAAAACGTCATGAGTTAAAAGAATGTGCGCAGAAAACGCTTTAGTGGAACTATTTGAATGCATTATTTTTAGATAAAATATTAGACAGTCATCAAATTAAAAAATTCGAATTAAATAGTCTCTTTATCTATGTTTTCTTAAATATCTTTCACCTGGAGAGATAATTTAAGTATTGCCTATAAGCAGGTGTATTTAGCTCGTTCTTTTGTACTTTATTACAGTCATGTCATTAATATTTCAAATAGCATTAAAAAACAAAATTTCTACTCTGTTCTTGGTAATAAAAATCATAAGTAACAGCTTGGGCTTCTAATAAAACTCTGGTGCCTAAAATTACTAAAATTTTATTATCTGAAAGTTATATTTTCTTTTAAAAACTTAACGACCTAAAACATAATATTTTAAACTTTACAGTTTATATGGATACTCTGTTCGAAAACAGAAAAATGAAAAATGATCTTGACGAAACATTATCTTATTCTAAAAACGTTAAACGTATTTTTAACTCTGAATTTTTTCCTATTAATATGTCTTCTTCACTCTATACTAAATAGAAATGTGGTAAAAAATGTAATATTTTCGTATTTCGTATAAATAACATGAATCATTGAATAAGTTTTATAAATTTATGGGATGAACATTAATTAGATTTACATATATAGCAGTTCTATACCATTTTTAGAAACACATTTTATGTTAAATAACTAGATAAGATAAAGCCAGGAGAGACGGCGCGGTCGGAGAGATTGCGCACATAGAGGTTCGGGGGGGAGAGGAGTAGAGTGAGAGCGCAGCGACTCCAGATAGTTGTACAACAACAGTCTACTTGAACAACAGTCTACTCAACAGTGTCTACTTGAAAGTGCACGTTTATTGCTTTGAGCGCTTAAGATAAAGTATTGCTATTTTGTTTTGTTTTCCCAATGTAAGTGCTTGAACTTTTATAGCTATTCATCAGAATTTCTATACAATGTCAATAGTACAAAATATTTTAAACTTAAACGATTTCTCATAAGCTACTAATCTAGACTAACAATATGAACATCAACGGTTCATTTTAGTAGCGGCCATGTTTAAATAAAAGGCCGCGCAATCTCTTCTACCGAAATTGGAGAGTTTGCGCATCTGATACTTAGGAGAGATGGCGCATTGATACCCATTAGTTTCCATGCTAGGAGAGATTACGCAGCTTATTGGTAAATTTGCATGAAAAAATGAAAAATGAAAATGGACCAATTTTAAGTTAAAATGTGTTATTAAGTTACATAATTTTATTTTGTAATCTTATCTGGACTTGCTTTTTCTGATTCTTTATTTTTTTTCCTTTAATTAAAATTTTTTTAATCGTTTTTAAAATTATTTCCTTTTTCTGATTCTTTAAGCGTTAGGTTGAAATATTCACTCCCAATACAATAAAATTTGTTCACAAAAACCTTACAGCAATGTTATTTAAGTGTAATTATTATTGTTAACTATTTAATTGTAGTTATTATTGGTAACAATCTCTCCTACCCATGTGCGCAAACACACCAACCCTGTAAGGAGAAATTGCGCAAAATAACTTTCTTGGTTTTATTAAAACTGTTCTATTAAATTGCAACATAACAACAAAATAGCAACGGAAATGCATAAAAAACAAATGAAGTAAAAATTATTCATGGATAGTTTAGCAAAAAATTAATATTTAGATTTTTTATTGCTATTCTTTTGAATTGTGCGCAGACTATGCTAGCTTTACCTTATAATTTCCTTTAAAAAAATCTGATATATTCGTGGCTTTCGCATATACTAAAAATGTTTATTTAAATGTGAATAAAACAAATAAATTAAAATGGACTGTCAAAACACAACTGAAATCTACACATATATATGAACATGTCAGTCAAAACGTCGCAAGCACATTCCGAAAGCTAAAGCTCCCAGCGAGAAACTTACGAGCATTCCATGAAGTTGCAAAATAAATTCTTAGAACATGAATCCCGAATTGTAGTTTAGTGAGCTATTCGAGAGTGAGAACCGATAAGACAAAAACATCTATATCAACCTAAAAGAAATTATAATAAAAAGAAAACTGCCCAGTTAAACTGAGGGCATTGAGCTCACAGGCTATTCACATTAATTGTATATTATACTCTTATTTCAAAGAATTTGAAATAAGACCCTCGAAAAATAAAGAAATCAACAATATATTAAGGGGGGTCATCCCCCCGTTACCCCCCTCATAGTTAACTAATGAACCCCTTAAACTAATCAGGGAAGTCTCTAATTACAATGAAGCTATATACAAAATTTGAAGAAAATCGGATAATTCTGCATGAAAAACTCATTTATCTAAATTAGGGGGGTTATCCTCCTTTCCCCCTTTATACTTAACCAATGAACCCCCAAAACTATTGACAGAAGCGCATTATCAAAATGAACCTATATACAAAATTTGAAGAAAATGGGATAATTCTGCATGAAAAACCTATTTATCTAAATTATAGGGGGTTAGCTCCCCGTTTCCCCCCTTTATGCTTAACCAATGAACCTCCAAAACTAATCACGGAAGTGCCTTATCACAAGGAACCTATAAACAAAATTTAAAGTAAAACGCTTATTTCTATCAAGAGTTATCATGTTACGTACATACATACATACGTACGTACGTACATACAGAACCGGCGGTCACATAAGCTCTCAGGCTTTGATAGCCTGTGAGCTAAAAATCTACCTGGGATTCCAGGTCTGGACGGTCGCTTGGGGAATCAAAAGTTCATTTTACACGCAAACAGAAAATAAATAAATAGAACACTTTTTTTTTTCTAAATTAGATAAAAATAACTAATAAAAATATAAAAAAAAGGCACGTAAATATATATTTCGCAACATAAATAAAATAAATTTTATTCATGATCCCCTTGACAATTTTTCTGTATTTGGCCAATCAACTTTCTCTATTAAATAAAATAACAGAAGAAGTGGAATATTATCTTCAGGGGGAGAGGTAATTCAAAATAAATTTATGTAGAAATTAGATAAATTAATATCAGTAAGAAATCGCTTCCGCCATACCCCCTCCTACACACACACACACTCTTTTTTAACATAATATGCGCTGCTGTATTGGATGGTATATTACATTAAAAAAGTGAAAACAAATCATTTATAATAATAAATCCAACAAAAAAACCTTTTTACTAACACCATAAAAATAAGGAAATAAATGCGCTAGGCTTCTTTCTTCATCAACCACAAAGAACACGTGCTACCACTTTGTAGGTAGGAGCAAAACTGAAAGGAAATGGAAAGGAAAGGGAGAATTTAAATAAATTGCCAATAGGAAAACAGAAGGCATCAGACAGTTATAAGAAAGCATAACTCAATCATAAGAACACAGAACAGAAGAATTCTGAAGCAAACTGAATTTAAATAAAAGGAAATTACAGGGGAAAAAATAAGAATAAATAAATAAACTTTCTATCTTCTTCTGACTGGGTTATGCTGTGCTGTGATTGGCTGATACCTTCGGCTTTCATATTGGATTATTACTTCTGCTTTCGTATTGACTATTTTCTTTAATTTGTCCGATCCCCTTCCATTTATTTTCAATCTTGCTCCTGCCTTCAAAATGGTAGTAAGGATTCTTTGCTGGTGATTTTTTTTTAATTTTATGCTGTTATAAATAAGTTTGTTTGGATTTACTGAATCACACCAGCTTTTTCAATATTTTCTTTAAAAAAAATTAATCAGTTCGTTAAAAAATAAAATCACAAAATGCTTGAAAAAAAAAAAAAACATTGTCTGCTATGAGCGAAATGAGCACACCTTTTATTTATCTTATTACGTATGCCACGTTTACAGATGCGAATTATTCTTTCGACACCAGACAACACTGCAAAATTCACCAACTAATTCTTGCTTTGCGAATTATTACCTCAATGGTTTAATATTTTTATGACTCATAATGAACTCTATTTTCTTTAATGGATTGAGATATTGGGATATCAGTCGATTTTCAACTGACATTATCTCAAAATACATACATATCTGAATATAACTTATTTCTCGAATTCTTTTTAAGGATCTTGCTAAATAAAAAGAAAACTGCCCAGTTAAAGTGAGGGCATTGAGCTCACAGGCTATTCACACTAATTGTATATTATACTCTTATTTCGAAGAATTTGAAAAAAGACCCTCGAAAAATAAAGAAATCAACAATATATTATGGGGGTCATCTCCCCGTTACCCCCCTCATAGTTAACTAATGAACCCCTTAAACTAATCAGGGAAGTCTCTAATTACAATGAACCTGTATACAAAATTTGAAGAAAATCCGATAATTCTGCATGAAAAACTCATTTATCTAAATTAGGGGGGGGGTTATCCCCCCTTTCCTCCTTTATACTTAACCAATGAACCCCCAAAGCTATTGACAGAAGCGCATTATCAAAATGAACCTATATACAAAATTTAAAGAAAATAGGATAATTCTGCATGAAAAACTCATTTATCTAAATTGGGGGGGGGGTTATCCCCCCTTTCCCCCTTTATACTTTACCAATGAACCCCCAAAACTCTACAGAGATGCGCATTATCACAATGAACCTATATACAAAATTTGAAGAAAATCGGATAATTCTGCTTGAAAAACTCATTTATCTAAATTAGGGGGGGTTATCCCACTTTCCCCCTTTATACTTAACCAATGAACCCCCAAAACTATTGACAGAAGCGCATTATCAAAATGAACCTATATACAAAATTTGAAGAAAATAGGATAATTCTGCATGAAAAACTAATTTATCTAAATTAGGGGTGGTGGGTTATCCCCCCTTTCCCCCTGTATACTTAACCAATGAACCCCCAAAACTATTGACAGAAGCGCATTATCAAAATGAACCTATATACAAAAAGTAGAAAGAAAAGTTGAAGAAAATGGGCTGCATGAAAAACCAATTTATCTAAATTATGGGGGGTTAGCCCCCCGTTTCCCCCCTTTATGCTTAACCAATGAACCTCCAAAACTAATCAGGGAAGCGCCTTATCACAAGGAACCTATAAACAAAATTTAAAGTAGAACGGTTAGTTCTATCAAGAGTAATCACGTTACGTACATACATACATACGTACGTACGTACATACAGAACCGGCGGGCACATAAGCTCTCAGGCTTTGATAGCCTGTGAGCTAAAAAGTCTATTTTGTATAGTTTAATTCGACAAACTAATTTGGGGAAAATAACATCCCGGCATATGAAACGCGAAGCAGTCAGCAATGTATTCGTTTAGGAGAGTCACGTGATATGCGTTATAATAATATAGATGATGCACAAATTACACCTAGTAACATAATTGTTTCCAACATGCCTGAGGAACTTTTAACGAAAACAATTTATAACGTTCTGTTCAATGCTCTCAAAATCAAACAAATTCAGACATAATTTGAAGTGGGAACTCGTTAACAATCTTGAATATCTTCCCATTGTTTGCAACACCATCATGACTTTGGAATGGAATTTAAAGCACATTGAGAATAAAGAAATGCTATGCAATATGTAAATCACTAGCTGTTCACATACATTATAATTTGACTTAATTTTTTGCGGCATAATGAGAACTTTTTACGTAGATTTCGTAAGAAATACTACCTATTACATTCTGCCCTAAGTTGGAATTTTTAAAAAAATTTTGCCGATCCACGCCGATCATGACTCCCAGAACCCAAAACCACCCCCAGTTCAAAATCCCCTATCTATCTATCTATCTATCAATGTCACTTTTTTATGGACACGATAACGTGAATAATTCTGAACAAATCTCTTCCAAACTGATACATAAAATAAAGGGGCAGAAAATCTCGGTCAAGTTCGTTAATGGACAAAATGGAACCAAAGGGAGGGGCTTTTGTGAAAACAGAAAAAAAAACAATTTTTTAATTATGATACGTATTGAATCTGTTTAAAGTTATTATTACTTCTGGAAAAGGGCCGAAAATTTATGTATGATAGATTTTTGATGTCATTAAAAATGGCACCAAGGGGGAAAAAGGGGGCTTTTAGAAAAAAAAATTCATAACTTCGTCAATTAACAAGTTATCAAAACTGATTAAATTTATTCTAAATCCTCTTAATATTATCTAAAACTTTTATATTGACAAGTTTTTTATAGGACCAACCATTTTAGCAAAAAATAAATAAATAAAATAAAATAAAATAAAATAAAAAATTCTTGCCGGCTTCACCTGCAAACAAGTCAGGTTTCGAAGTGGGCGGTTCCAACTGCTGCATCATGGCAAAAAGGTAATTTCTTCCGCAATTCCCATTAAACAGGCCCCATGTTCTGCGTCTTCGAAAACTACCTGTGCCTGTTGGCCGAGCCGTCAGGGATTTTTTTTTCGTAACCCCCCCCCCCCCTTATCTATGATCGATGTAATGAGTGTAATGGGGGATGTAATGAGTTAATTCTGCAACCACCTCTAAATATAATTTATTTTTCAGAAATTGAGATGACATGTTATTGTGTATATATGCCAAACTGGTGCGATTTTAAAACAAATTTTCCAGAAGCAATAATTTCATTTATTTAGAATTACATTATTGGTTAATTTGAACATTGCTACTCTTTAACAGTTTAAAATAATATTATGGTTTTGTTTTAAGTTTTGTATAGATAATATAAAAAAAAAAACATTGTTAAAATTTGACACACCAATTCACTGATAGCGAGAAAATTTTATTAGCAGCTTTCTTAGTTTCTTTCTCTTCCGCGCCAATTAAAGTTAGGCTGTATACATGTTGTCTTACGTACAATTAAATTGATTTAAATGAGATCATGCCATTTTAACAGACATTCACTGTATACAATTCAAACTGATATATATTTAAAATATATTATCAATTTAAAATCATTTTCATGTAAATTTTAATATTTTATAAAAACTAATATTAAAACACATCACTATTTCAAAAAAAGTATGAATACCCTCGTATACTTTAAAATATATCTCTGCATATTCGTTGATAAAATTTATAACAATGAAGCTTAAACACTGTATGTATCCTATTTTTTTAATTATTAACAGAACAAATATGATTTTAAAATGTGATATTTTAGTGCTTTCACAAATATTTGTTCACTATGTAAATGTATCTATCCCTTTTATGATATTCTTTTCCATTACATTCCATGGCGGGCGGGGGGGGGGGGGGGAGGTGATGCATATGAAATCATTTTTTTCTATTTTTGTTAAACTGAACTGCATTAAATATACAGATAAAGTAAATATTTACATTGCTTTCAATGTTTCGAAACACCTTTCAATATTTGCTTTAAAACAGTCTGCATAAAAGTCAGATTCTTTTTAAATAATAACTAGCTAACCCCCGCCCAGCGTTGTCCGGGCCGTGAAAATAATTTTTTTAAAAATCAAGTTATTATTTTTTATATCTTTAACCCGATTTTGTATGAAATTATATTTTAAAATGAAAAATTCGCGAAAAAATATTTATATTTAGTGATAAAAGAGCTTCTTTTCTTTTCTTTTCTTTCTTTTTTTTTCTTTCTTTCTTTTTTTTTTTTTTTTTTTTTTTTTTTTTTACCTAGGGTCGTTTTATACTTTTAAAATAAAAAGTTATTTTTGTCCAAACTCTTTGAAATTTTTATTGGTGATAAATAAAACGGTTTTACAGCCCGTGTAAAAGTTTCGTGAAAAAATATTGTCATCTACTTGTAAAATAAATGTTTTCTTTTCCCTTTTTTGTTTGTTTGTTTGTTTGTTTCCGCATCGGCTCCTTTAACACAGCAATAAAGAATAGTTCTCATCTTCCGAACTCTCTGACATTTCAATTGGTTATCAATATAACTGTATCCAAGCACTCTGAAAAATTTTGAAAAAATATGCATATTTAGTAGTGAAAACATGAGTTCTTTAAAAAAAAGCTTTAGCTTTCAACCTCAGAGCAAAAATACATTGGTAGATCTATGCTTTCAATGCAATGGTACAGCTTCATCCGTTTTTAATAAACGCTTTTTAATCCCCCTAGGCTAAACAGGTGAGCGTTAATCAATCAGGTTTTCCGTTTCTGAGGGTATAAACCTTCAAAACAAACCTTGAAGCATGCGCAAAGAGACGATTTTCGTGTGGAAAAGACATGTGGATTTGACAGAATGCGCTTTTCGTCTTAAATATATAGATGAGACGGTAAAATAATATTTTACGAAAAACATAATTTAATTTCAAATTATAATGTTGGAGTGGTAAATTAATAATCGTTTATAGACAATACATAACTTCATTTAAGGTAATACTCTACAATTTATTTCATTTTTAGATATGACAATATGTAGATATCACATTTTCACGCTTTTATGTAACTTAATTTGGTTCATGTATGAAAATAAATTATGTATAGTTCTGTGTTACCGGCACGAATACAATATTTTAATATTTTCAGAACTGCACTTTTAATTCATAGATTAATATGGGAAATTGCGATTATACGTTGAGAAAACAATTTACAAATCATAAAGATGTATTTTTTCTTTATTTCTTTCTTCTAACCATATCGTCAAGAGAAACTAGACAAAAATTTAGTTTACAATGAATTCACTAGTGCGCGCTCTATACCAAGCATAAATAAGAGCCGTTCATTTTTAGGGTTTCGTTCATCTCACGAAACCCTATTGCTCCCGCTGCGTTGTCTGTCTGTCACAGAGCCATTCTCGAAAACTATGTAACTTACAGAATTGAAACTTCGTGTATAAATCAGAATATCAGCTGTGAAGAGCTGAAAATATTAAAATTTGAAAAATTCGTATTATTTTAATAAATAGAGATAAAAAACCAAAATTCTAATAGCCTTTTTCTATTAAATTTAAACATTTTTCGTTATAGCAGATGCCAAAAATTAAAAATCCACAATGAAATTCTTTCTACAATAATTAATTTTCTATCAGACGATTTTCACGTGAAAAATGAAAATGAAATAAAAAGTTTCACCAATTGAAAAAAAGATAAATATGAAATAAAATTGATTGACGTCATAGTGGTAAATAAAACGGAAAATGTCTAAGATTTCTCAATAATACAAGGAGTATGAGTATGTGGATGTACACAAAGCAGATTAATATCACGTCATTAGAGAATTAAAAAGAAAATCTGACGTCATATCAGAAGTTTAACGAATTTTTCAAATGTTTGAGAATAATACAAAGCGAGTGTTAATATGAATAATAGAGAATAGTAAATATATGAGTTTGAGGAATGTATTGAATCATGATAAAAACCCGATTATGGAAATATTCGCAAATTTATCATTTTGAAGGCGTCCAACATGTTTAATTTTGAAATTATATATTTTTTAAATATCGCATTTAGTCCGTATGACGGATATTATTATGACAGAATATAATAGCGGGTTTCGCCCGCTATCCGGCTGGTTTAGATTTTTGAAAAAACAGAAAAATAGACCGGTAAATTTTTACTTTATAAAAAACATGACCTTTTCTTTGTCGTTGTTGCTAAATTATATTTATTTGAATTTATTAAAGAAAGGATAAAGTGTTTTGAAAGGAATATTAAACGAAACCCTTTGTGCGATCTTCGATCACACTTACCCCCTTGTTCATAATTGGTTCCATGCATTGTAATGGAAATATTTCGGAACAACATTTGTTGCAGTCACAAAATTTGGCATAATGTTTAAGATAAACAATGAATACTTATAAAAGCGGTTTTTTTTCTTCATATATATGCTTCCAAATATATTACAAAATCATACATAAAAAAAAAGTCATTCTCAATTTGTTTAAGAAAATTAGAAAATAAAACTGTTAACTATCTTGACTATATATTTTGTATTTGCTGTGTGATTGAAATTTGATTTTTTTTTTATTATGTTTCCAAATTTTACAACTAAATATTTTTCGCATCTATAGGCAAATGCCTCAGTAACAGAAGCTTTTCACCGATATTTTTAATAAACGTATTAAGCCTAATTTATTCATAACGAAATTTCTAAAACGGTAGGTCCAAAACTACATATATATTGCTAAGCTACATTTAAAATTTAACGGATAGTTCGACACACAAATTAATGCATGGCAGTGGCATCAGACTTAGACAGACGTATATTATGCTGTTCTACGTTTTATGCATACTTGAGTTTCTCAGTAAGTAATCGAGTATAGGAAACTTTTAAATTGGAACATTTTGTATCACACACACACATATATATATATATATATATTAATAAAAGAAAGTTTCGCTCTCTCTCTCTCTCTCTCTCTGTGTGTGTGTGTGTGTGTCTACACTTGACACTGCTAGCAAAATCTAGCCCACCTAGAAGTCTGTAAATTTAAGTGTGGATAGTCCAAGGTTTAGCCTTGTGCACCTGAATCTCAGAATTATAATATTTTGATATTTACCCAAGATATTAATTAGATTCTCATTAACCATCGCTTCTAAAATGTCATCTTTTAAATCGAAATAGCCAAAGAAACGAACAGGCGCATTGGATTTGCAAGCGGAAATGAAGGAATTCGAAATTATTTTACTAATTAGCGAACTTTACGAAAACTAATTGATATATCAATTTGAAAATTTCTGAGCATATTTTAAAAAAAATTCTGCATCTGACTATATGATTTTTGAAAAATCGATCGATATTTTTTCTTAATTTATGCAAAAATCGGCCGGCGCCAGTGAAAACAATCCGAGAAAGTTTCAAACAGAAATCTGCTTTAATTAAAAACTGAACTACAAAGAGATATGTTTCCCTGGCCGAAACCTCCATTTAGTTTGCGAAAATGAAAGGAAATAATTGCCAATTTTTACTTTTGAACAAAAATTTAGGTAACTAATTAAGATATAGATTGCAAATTGAGGTCAGGAAGGGCTGTCATCTGCCGGTTATTTTAGCGTAGCGTCTTCGTTATGTTCTAATTATCAGAAAAATGTAACTCTTTTTTTTAATAATGATCGCGTTAATTTAGGTGACGGTGGTTTTCTTGAACAAATTATTCATTATATTTGAGGGTATGGGGAGGGAGGGGGTTAACGCCTTTCTCTGAGATTGTAATTATCTCGGGCCAGGACAACGCCGGGAGGGTTAGCTAGTATATATATATTAATTTATTTAACCCACCTAAAATATTGTTAAACATTTTTTAACACTTTTGATCGAACCCGTGTAGAAAAACACATGATAGTGCATCCGATGGGCAGTATTCATGTGTAATATACAGGATGATTCCATAGTTGTCATTGATAACAAAACATTATCGAAAAATAACCGTTGAAGATAGCAATGTAAAATTGTCCTCATCGGACAGACCTGTTCTCCACGGTTTTTTTACCGTTGAATAATTAGCGCATGTACTCCATTAAACGTGAGAAAATAATGTTAAGTTATTTTGGAAGATGGAAGGGGTGGATCCACACCGTCGTCTCCACCCTCTTCTGGTATAACATATATTTCTTTTTTTTAAGAAAGTTATATCAAGGACGTAGTCGTGCAAGTTGATGATTTGAAACATTGATGGCTAGAAGAACAGGTAGTGTGTCTAGTGTTACAGAACAAATGCCGGACAAAATATGCAGAGAGTGAGAATTCCGCCTTGGCATTCTCGAGATTCAAAGAGGCTGCACACTGAAATTTACTGACATATCCTTATATATTATTTCTCCTGTCAACATCCCTTTTTCTAAGAAATTATGAAACGCAGAACAACGAATGAGATACCATATGAAAGGTTTTAGAACCGGCTTCTGACATAGCCCACTTAACAATTCGTTAAAACATGTTTTTGATTAAAATTAGCTAAAAAATTAAAATTAAATCGGCATTGTTTTCATGAAAGAAATGAAAGGTTTTCCTGAAATTATTGTTGCCAAAAAAATAAAATACCACATTATATGATGCTCATAGAAATTATTATAAAAAACACCGGACGGGTTTATTTTATACTTATGATTAAAAAGCGAAATTGAAATTGAAATGTTTAGATTTATATTTCTAAGTTCCATGGTTTTCCCGAAGCGAATGACGTCATCCTCTAATGCAGTCAAAATACGATTGTTAATTTTTTTTCTCGCGCGTGCCTTTAGCAATCTTGGATCAGTTTTTAGTCTAACTTTCATGGAATAAATTAGATGATATTCTGGCTTCAACTAAATGTTGTTTGCAGATATTTTTATCCTTGCTTTTTCTTTAGAAGTTTAAACCTGCATCTAATAAATATTACATATTGATAAAAAATTATACTTCTCTATTATCCCGTCGACCACTTTTCATAACAAAAAACTATCGCCAAATAAACGGGAGAACGTTGCCATTGGAATATCAATATATATATATATATATATATATATATATATATATATATATATATATATATATATATATATATATATAAGAATTTAAGGACACAATTGTTATTTTAATTAATAAAATAACTACTAAATCAGTAAAACATAATGAAAAATATACGCAAATGTCGAATGTAAAACCACTAGATGACGTAACAAACACGCATAATGATTCTGACATCAAGTAAATGGGACTGCATTTTTGGCGTTTAATCTTACAATTTGGCGATAGTTTTTTGTTATGAAAAGTGGTCGACGGAATAATAGAGAAGTACCGGAAAAATATTAGATTTCAGTGCGAAATTTTATCTTATTACGATTACATTATTTACAATTGCATAAAATCATTTTTATTATGAGTGAAATACTTACAGGATAATAAGATAAATATTATATAATAATTATTAAGAGCTATAATAAGCTCGAAGCCGCAGCGGTCGTCCGAATTCTTCAAAGCCCTGGCCCTGGCCTTCCCGCTAGTCGATGCGTTAAACTTGTAGATTTTAACATTTAACTTCTTTTTTCCGGTGATGTTTCCCTTGATTATTCCCCCGTCATCTTCGGTGTATTGTGTTGAAAAATAGTCCCAAAAATGTCCCTTACACTTTTCAACACTTGACATCGAAACGTCATGTACACCCGATCACAGAAGACGTAACCAGAAACATTAAAGCTAAATTAAAAAAGTTTACTGCATCGACCAGCGGGTTGGGTTAGGCCGGGGCGTTTAATACTTCAGACGACCGTTGCGACTTCGAGATCATTATATAGCTCTTATATTATAGGGATTTTGGATGCTATTACTTCTCAAGTAAACGCTTTTATGATCAACAAACATTTTTTACAGACGTACTAAATTAACAGCATTCACATTCATATTAAAATTAATCTTATTCTGTCACTCTTGGATGCATAAATTCAATATCGTAGCTAAAACTATTAGTAGTATCCTAATTATAGAATAATATATTGCTTTGAGGACGCTAATTAATACACTATAAAAACTACTCTCAAAATTTTCTAAAAACCAGTGGCAGCAAAAGAAACTTGATTTTTATGCACACTTCTTTGAATCTCAAAAATATATTCGTTTTGATGGTTTCTAAAGATAGAGAACGCTTTTCGGAATCATAGGTATCTCAGAAGGTTATTCTATACGTGGTTATTTTATATTTTTGTATCGGATATCATGAAGTTTATTGTATATTTCCGTTTTTGGTTATATTATATTTTCATAGATTAAGAAACATTTGTCTTGTTTATAGTTTACTGAGGAGGTGTTAATTGAACTTTAACATATTCTTTAAATGTATTCCAAGAAGTATGATTTATAAGGAGTAGTTATATTCATAAGTATTTTCAAATACATTTCAATATGCTTCCTAATTTTAAATAAATATTTATCAGTAAAACAAAAATTCTTCATTTGCTAACCCGCATTTTCATCCGAAACGTTGCACTAAAAATTTTCAATGTAAGATATTAAAAAACCGGAAATCAAAGTCAATAGATGAATACAGAAGTAAAACAAAACCTCTGAGACTTTTAAAATTAGTGACTAAACATGAGGTTTCAAATACATTGTTAAAAATAATCTGAAATTCGAAGGTATTTTTTTCCTGAATTTCACAGAAAAAATCCCTCTTCACAACGAAAGGGCATTTTCCGTTAAAAACAGAAAATTTCCTCATATTTTCTGAAAACAACCGAACAGACGGAGAAGAAAGGGGCCAACGGAGATATTCCGTTACCTGCTGCATATTTATTTTCAATGTTTAAAAAACTGACATGTTGCAGCACAAAAAAACTACAAATTCAATAAATTAAAATTTCGAGTTTATTTAAAAGAGCAAAATAATTCTTTCGAATTTTAAAAAGCAACAATTAGTTTCCCATGCTTTTAAAATTATCAGCAATTTATTTTTTAAAGTTATAAAAAACTATTCACACTTAAAATCAGCTTCAACGGTAAACAGCAACAAACAAAAATAATGCTTTCCATTTTTAAAAAATGGCAAATAATTTTCTCATTCCTTTGAAATTATTCGCAAATTGTTTTTTAAAGTTATAAAAAACACTCTCACTGAAAATATATTCTAACCAAACATATTTAAAATATATATAATAGTTGAAAATATCGATTTTCTCAAAAAAGCAAACATACTTTATCGAATTTAATTCAAAATATAATATTCATATTATGCATCTTACAATCAAATTAAGAATATATATAATTCATGTTTTAATCCTCTATTAATACTAAAGTTTTCAGTCATAATCTGATAACAAAATATACCCCCCAATTAATTTCAAAATTACCAGGTTTCTAAACCCCAAATTGCTTAAGTTCCAAGCCGCGATTTGAAGAAATCGTATCATCGTTTCAATTTCTTATTCTAGCAAGAGTCCACTGGTCTTGCGGTAAAACACTTGGCTCAAGGCACTATCGTCCCTGGATCGACCCCAAGGTCAGACAGAAAATATGCTTGAAGTATATCAAATATTAAATATTCCCGTTATAGTCAACAGATGGCAGCACAAACAGAGAGGTATTTTTTTTTAAACCGAGGTCATTCATAACGGAAACTTACCGTTTCTTCAAACGGAGATTTTCCTTCTATTATCTTTCAAAACGGAAAATCCACTAACGGAACGGAAAAAGACCGGCAACTTTGCTGCCAGTAGTTTTACCATGAATTAACGGATTTATTTTTAACAGTGTATACCTTTAATACATCTTATTTATTGATTATTTTTATTCAAAACTTATACAATAAATAATGCAGACTCCTTTCTTCTCTCTCAAATGACTTATTTATAAGATTTTCAACGGTAACTAAAAATATTTATGACAAATAGAAATTATAATGCATAATATTATATTGTATTCTGAGTTGTAAAATTAAAAATTCCTTTTTTACTTTCTTCTAGCTTTACAAAAATAAAGTATTGGATTCATAAAAATTGTCGACTTTTGGCTTTGGACGGATTTATACATTTAGAATGTCTTGAATACGATTTGACTTTTTTTAGAAAATGTCTGCCTGTCTGGTTGTCTGTATGTGATAAATATTTTGTGAGCGCTCTATCTCAAGAACTAATGCACCGAACATAATAAAACTTTAAATTAAGTTAGCTCTTGATATTTATTGGTGTCGATTAGTTTTTTCTGTAAATCCCCCAACAAATGGCGCATTTCTCATGATTTCCGAAATAGCTCTATCTCAGGAACTAATACACGGATTTTCATAAAACTTCAGATTCAGCTAGACGTTCTCATAAGTTGTTGCTGATTAGATTTTTGTGTAAATCTCCCAAAAGGTAGCACTGCTATGTTGCATTTTTCACGATTTCCGTAATAACTCTATTTCAAGAACTAATGCACGGATTTTTATCAAACATCAGATTCAGTTAGATGTTGGCAAAAGTTGGTGTTGATTAGATTTTGGTGCAAATCTCACAACAAATGGTGCTACTATGCAGAATTTTTCAGGATTTTCCCGATTTAGCGATAGTCATATCTCAAAAACTAATGCACGGATAATCATCAAACTCCATATATTCTGTTACATCTTGGTATAAGTTTGTGCTGATTAGATTTTCGTGTAAATTACAGAGCAGGGGACGTTACTGAGCTGCATTATTCACGATTTTTTGCGATAACTATATCTTAAAAACTAATACATGGAATTTTATCCAACCCCATATTCTGTTACCCTTTCACATAAATAGGTACTTATTAAGCCAGAGTGTATACTGCCAACAGGATATCTCTTTTATTTATTCTCTGGGGGTTGAGAATTTTGGTTGCAGACATCAAACAGGATGGGTGCTGAAATTCAATGATTTGATTGAAAAATACGATGCCAACGGGTGTCTCTTTTATGCTCTTTGGGTTGAGAATTTTAGTTGCAGACAAGTAACAGGATGGGTGCGGAAATTCAATGATTTGATTGAAAAATGCGATGCAAACAGCCATGCTTATGTCTCTTTTTTTATATGCACACAATTCAAGGAACCTATATCTTTAGAATCCTCATGAGGGGCATAGATTGTCGTTTAATTTTGGAACTGTGATAGCGGATTTTGTAGTATTATATGTATTAACATGTATGAGACAGAAAAAAAATTGTGATTGGCACACCCTTACTACATTAGAAATATTTATTTAGAAATATTATACATTAGGAAATATGAGCTACATTTGACAGAACGTTTAAATTTAAAGTTTGAATGGACAGCATTAAATGTATTAATATTTTCCTTAGTGTAAACATATTTGTGTCTTAGATACTATGAGTTTTAATATCAACATTCTTTTAAATAATTACATTTGTAACTTACGACAAAATATGTTATGCAAATTTATTTTCCTTTGTAGTAAAATAAATAAATTTCAGCAGAAAAGAACTAATAAGAATTTAATGAAAATGTCTCAGTGTTTCAGGAATTTTTGAAAGGAAAATGCATATTCACCTACAAAAGAAATATAATATATTTTATAATATAATATAATATATAGTACTTAAAAGCCGTAAAAATTTAAATATTTTACATGAAAATGGATGTTTTCATTCCAAATAAATAAATAAATAAATAAAGTTCATTTCACTTTCAATTAAACTATTCACAAAGATTCAGTTATATTTATTTTACATAACTTATCTGATATTACGCAACTAATAAATCCTAAACACCAGATTTTTTAATGACAAACGAATAGATATTAATGATAAAAAGTTTAATTCCATGACATTTAACATTTATTTCTTCAGTAAAGAATTGTTTGTTTAAAATTTTCTCTAATGCAAAACGGAAAGAAATATGCAATGAATAAAAAAATCTATTTGCTATCTTTTCACAAATTCTGTTTAAATCCAAAGTAAATAATGAATTTATCTTTATGCAAAAGATTTCCGGGCAAACAACTTTTAGGGAAAGTTTCGCCTAGCTTTCGTTTTTTATTTTGTTTCAGTGATGAAAGAGATAAAACTTTTTTTTAAAGTTTTATTTTTACTAATCAGGGATTATCTTCTGAAACTTGAGTGTTATATATAAAAATAATTATATTTAAAACAGTGATGCTGTATATTTATATAAAGATATGTCAATAGATGAAAACTAACTCATGTAAAAGGAGCAAAGTAAATAGCATGACGATATATACTGGTAGTTTACGGTCATAACGATTAATTACCATTTGGATTGTCAAATGCCTTAGCTGTTATTCTTTATAACATGAACGCAAATCAGTTCTAATGCAGTCTTTTACATTATATTAATTTTAAAATAATTATTCTAATTGGTAAATAAATCACATGAGTTGTAATTTTCCATCTGAGTGAAAAAGTGCCCAGGCGAGCGTTCGAAACAGGGACCTATTGACTTAAACTGCAATATTCTGCAAACTGAGATATCCTGAACGAATCTGACGGACACAATTCACAAAGGTGTCCATATTGATAATGACATCTGGTCTGTTATCTGAAACAGGTCAGCAAAATATATCGCAGGTAATGGAACTGCAGTAAATGCAGGAAACGAAATTACATTTGAATAATTTTAACACAATTATCCTAATTGATAAATAAATCATATGAGTTGTTATTTTTCATCTGTGTTAAAAAGTGTCCAGGCAAGGATTCGAACCAGGGACCTTAAACTTAAACTGGCAATGCTCTGCCAATTGAGCTGCAATGCTTTCCCAAAGGAGGTGCACCGTCTTTTATACCTTTTTCAGTGTATACTAGAAGTTCAAAACAATGCGACTTATCAACAAATCCAACAGGAAAAGAACACGGGCAACATTATAAATTATAGAAGAACATTAGCATTTCATTTTGATGATACCAAAAGCGTCAAAATCCCACTCTTTAATAATGCATTCTCATTTTATACCAGATCGCGCATCAACACAAAATATGCGTTTTAACCTATCAAAAAGCCCAGAATTGAAATAATTGCTGTGTCTTAGTAAAAGGAAGTTATTGCGTTAATTTTTATTGTTTAACGAATGCTAAATAAAAAAGGTTTAAAAGTAGAAACATTTTTTTTTAAATACACTCTTTTATAAGCATTCAATATTTACATTGAAAATCATGCCGAATTTCATCGCTGCATTATTTATGTTTTTCCTAAAACAAATTCCATTACAATACATCTATTTAGCATGGATACTTAACCCTGATTATGCAAAATTCACCCTTTTTGCGCTTGGTAGAAAGCATAAGCTAATGAATTCATTTTTTAAAATATATAATTTCTAATTTGTTTTATTTTTTTCAGAAATGGTAACAGGAAACAAAAGATTGGTTAAATCGTACTTTTTCATTTTGTATTTATATTTTCTATTTTATAGAATTTAAATATTTCAATGTTGCAGCTTCATAATATCTTAGCGAGCATGCTTTGGCTCATCATTAAATTCTCTGTTGTTGTAACTCGTATACAAATGTAACCTAAAGTATATTTGGGGATTTATCACCAGTGTTGGTCTTAAGGAAAAAACACTTTAAATTGCGTTATAATCTATATATTTTAAACGCTAAGTGTTTTCTTTTGACAGTTCTTCAGAACAAACTACTGCATCAAATTACATCATTCTTTTTTAAATGAAAGCTATTTGGACAGAGATTTGTTATCATACATTCATTTGTTCGAAAATTTTAGCCGGAAAAATTAGCCGTAATTTTAAAATAAACTTTTACTTCTGCGTATGGCGTCATAAAGTCGGCGATTGGACAATTTTCACTGTTGCGAGGCACAGAGTAACGAAAAACTCTGTGGTTGCGAAGATAAAAGAGAAATAATAAATATTAATTGCACGGGGCTTTTAGGACAAATTTTTTTATTTGCAAATCCGCGTGCACTTTATTTTTATAAGCGCTACAAATTCATGTTTATTGTGACGTCACGGGCATATTGTCCATTGGGTTTATTTTATCATTATGCATTATGTCTTTGTTGATGCCATTTTTTCATTACAATTAAGTACAAAATATATTTTTATTTGTATACACGGAGTTTAAGCATAAAAGTAACGTATATAAAGTACGTGTAAAAAGTTTGCGCCGAAGAAAATGACGTTATGCTTAGCTTGAAATGCATTTTAACATTGATAAAACTAAAGAGAAAAATTTATATGATTTGGTCAACATGACATAATTTTATTTGATTTTTCCATTCTTAATTATAAAGGTAAGAATTGGAGCCTTTATCGATTGCTTCATCTTGATTGTATACGTTCATTACATGTTACCAATTACTTTTTTTTAATTATAGGTTAGAAGATTTCATTTATTTCATTTCAGGAAAATTAAAATTATTAAAAATAGTGTTATGGTAGAAAAAAACTTGAAATAATGATTGTATTTTTAGTTAGAATAAACAATGTAAGGCTAAAAGGCTAATATTTTATAGGAATTATTTTGATAGGTTTATTATAAATTTATTTAACAGTTCCTTATTAGCGGCAAAGTCCTATTCTTTCACTGTGAATTTCTTTTTCGAGGTCAAAAAATGGTAGTCTACTTTTGGTCGCCAACCAAAACACAGTGTAATTTTTAGAAATGTATAACGGTTGTGACAACACACGGCGCTATCACTTTAACTTTCATCGTACTTACATCACTTCTAAATACTACAAAATTTCAATTTTTTACTACATTTTACAATTTTAATTCTTACATCATCAATTAGAAAAAAAGTAGCTTTTCATTGAAATTTATTTGAAAACTGCCGCTTAATTTAACGACTTTTTAAATAATTTTCAAACATGAAATATTTTTCAATTCAATCTCAACAATGACCATCAGTTTGCTTCAATAATGTAAAATAGTCCCTGGGAAAGTTGTCACAATTGAAAATAGATTTCCCTAATCATTATAATAATAATAATAATAATAATAATAATAATAATAATAATAATAAAATCTTGTTGAAATCTGGCCCATTGTTTGAATCGGATCATTTCTAAATGCAAAATCTTTATGTCCACTTCCTACCGTTAGGGGCGCACTCTGTTCTAAATAAAACTCTTTCCGATCGAATTTCCGGCACGTGTCCCTGCTGCCTACGACACAGTATTGCAGGCGTGCTACGCACGCGCTGTAAAATCTTTTTGTTCCACTTTCTACCATCAGGTGGCGCCAAATCTTTATCTTAATTAGTAGGTATTAAGTTGAATGAACTAATTATCGTTGAATCTGGGCCCAGAAAATACCCGAGAAACCAGAGAAAATACCCCTACCTGGTGATTAATGTTCAGAAATAGTGGTAACCAAGCTCTGAAAAAATAATACCGAAGTTTACCTAGTATCTGGGGGACATGAGAAAAGTTTGAATCGGACTAATAATAAAAAAGTTCTGATTTTGGTGACAGGGGCGTAAGAGGGAATTTTGATCAGAGTATTAACGCGATATTTAAATTAGAATCGGGCACTCACCTCCCCCCCCCCACACACACACAAAATTAAACCAACGACGTTAAAAAATTAGAAATTATCATTAATTTTTGAAACAGAAACAAAATTACTTTTTTTTTTTTTTTTTTTGACATACAATAACAGTAAGTTATCGTTGCCAATTTCTGAAATCAAATACATAAATGACGTCACGTGAATTAAAAACTCTAAAAATCGCATAAAACGCATAATCGCGAAAAATTCACAACATGCTTTTCAAATTACAATAAGCCAATCACAATTACCCGGTTGACTTCCATCTGTGCCAACAATCCTATCAGCTACCAATCACAACTGACCTTCAACGGTGTGATTTCCCCGTTCACGATGTGTGCCGTTATTTGAAACAAACATGCTGCAAAACATGAAAAAGGGTAATAAACGCATAAAAAACAAAGAACAAAAAAAAAAAAATCTAATAAAAAATCGGAGTAATTAATAATTCCTTCCCTTATTAAAAACAGGTTTATTTTTATTTTTAAAGAATTATCAACTCTCGCCAAGCTAAAAAAAGGGGGGGAGGGGTTATGACGATTCCGAGAGTAGCTAAGGCCATAATGGCAGCAACTACCGAACCAAGCAAGCATTCTGGGGAAAATGTCTTAGTGTCGAAGGAAAAAAAAATCGCCAAAAATTGAAAAAATCACTGTACGAATTTCGCGTAAACTTTATTGAAAATAGGATAAAATTTACTATATTTGACAAAAAGATTGGAATCTGATTCATGTTACTAATGGGGAACATTTGCTGCAAAACGTGAAAAAACAGTAAAAATTCCATAAATAATTAAATAAAAAATAATTTAAAAAAATTCCAAAATCGGTCATCGAGGTGAAAAACTACATGCATAGAATTTTGCATAGAATGCATAGAATTTGAGGTACCTACCCACCAAATTTTGTAGCTCTGCGTGCTGGGATCTCTTCAGAACACAACCGAGAAACTCACACACAAACTGCCTTCTTTATTATAGTTGGAGATTAGTTTTTAAAAGAATCAAAATAATTATAACCAAATTATTTCTATCCCCATTATTTCTGATTATAAATAATATCGAAGAGAGATACGCATTTATAAAGTTACTTTTTCTTACGAATTCACCTTTGGGAAGATGCTGCATTAGATAACACTCACTGAAACTCATTTCTTTTCGGTGAGTGAGTCAAGCGAAAGCTGTTTCAAAAAATAAATCCTTCTTTGAAACTTCTTTTTGTTTCCCTAAACTCTAAGTCAGAAAATCACCGGAAAAGTTTTCGTGTAAAGATGTAAATAAGAAATGAGAGGGATATGGAAATTTACTTTCTATGGCTGGGAAGTATTAGTGAGTGATTTCGAAATCTAACTCATTCTTTTGCACAGAGTATATTAATAATTTTACAGAAACATCTTTCATATTTCTGTATTACTGAAACAAATAGGAAATGATATTTCTTAGCGTTAGCTATCAGAAATTCCTAGATATTTTATTGAAAGTGAGGCATTTTTCTATAAATAAATTAACTTGCTTATTAAAGAAGCTTTATCTATATTAAAAGGTCTACTTAAAAATATGCTTAAAATATATTTTCTTATAATGAGTATAATAACACCGGAAAAATAATGCATTAAAAAAGACATTATTTCCATCCATTTAATCTAATAAACGCTGTTTATGTGTAGTAAAAAGAGTACATTATAATTCATTTTTTTAATTTTTATTTGAAGTTTAAATCAAAGACATACCAGAAATGTTTCGTTAAAAATATATAAATAAGGAATATCATGAATATTGTTAAGAAATATAAGAGAATGGGAGTGAGATTAATTTTACTCATTTTGTTTCTATAGAGTAGTATAATATTTTCAGTTTTATGACAACATATCTTTCTGTGATTAATGAAAAAATATAAGATTTCTAAATTAAAAAGTTTAATATAAATGCTGGACGATTACACCATGAAACAGCACTACATTAAATACGTGAGTATAAAATACCACAAATTTATTAAATGGTGTTTACAAATGTCAAATTTAAAACTTACACATACATTGAAATCAAATTAAAAATATCAACGTTTCGACCAACGTCTATGGTTATCCTCAGGAAAAATGATTTTTCCTGAGGATGACCATATTTACAATTTACAATTACCATTAACAATTTTTAATTTGATTTTAATGTATGTGTAATTTTTAAATTTGACATTTGTACATTTGTGATATTTTATACTCACGTCTTTAATGTAGTTAAAAAGTTTATATTTACATTACATTTTTACAGTATATTAAGCCAGACAATTAATCAAATGCACCTTATTTTACATATCTTCCTCAAATTACTGGCTAGCCAATAGACCAGAACTCAACCGAATGGAAATTCTGCGTTCTTTTCTGATCCGTGTGATGCACCAAATCAAAGGGGTCTTATAATTTTCTAACAAACTGTATATTATAAATATAACCATGAATTAAAAGTGAAATAGAACATTTCATGTAAAGTTTTTTAAGGTTTTTCACATTAAATAGTCTTTAGCCTTCGATATAATTTGTAAATTTTCGAATTGTCCTAGTGATATTGCTAAAACATTTACTGGAAACATTTTATAGAAAAATAAATATATAAATAAGTAAAATTATGTTCCAGAAAGCATACAATATCGATTTTATCTTAAACTTATAAAAATACTCATCCTGAATAAAATAAATATAATAATATTTCTTTAATAAATTATGCTGAAATCCTTAAATGAAAATTTTTAACATACTCTAAGCATCTGGGAATTTAAGCAACGGAAGTTTTTAGAAATCTGTAATTGGGAATAGATTAGTATTTATATGATGCATTTGACTTGTGCATTATTTATATTGAATTAGCGTAAGAAGGTAACATTTTTTTAATTTTTTCAAAAACTAATGATTTATGAAACAAATGTCAGAGGAAGGAGAGTTTAAATGAACTGACAAACTATATATTTCCCCCAAGAATATAAAATATACTTGAAGTAACATTTAGTTATGCGAGAAAAAATTTCAAACCTTTTTAAATGGATTTTTTAAATAAATTTGTGAATGCGAACTATTTTAAGAGAATTTGCAGTCCAATCAAAATTATTTATATGGTATCTGGTTTTGAGGCTAATAGCACAAATATGGTCACATTAATAAAATATCATCTTATTTAATATCAATTAAATAGGCTGGCAGTTTAGTTAATATGGATTTAGTGATAAAATATAATCTGAAAAATAAACATATAGGGCGGCAAATCTTCTTTTTACCGTGTATAATGATTAGAAAACACAGGTTTACTTTCGAAAAAAGTTAAATAACTTGTCTTATCATCCGGTGATAGAATAAAAAAGTAATAGATATCCTACCAAATGTAAATCCGTAGTCTGCATATTCTGCATAATTTTTATAACAAAAGCATATTCTGCCAGTATATATTTTACTCACTGCTCGAATCACCTAATGGTGAGAAGAGATAGCTAATTGCTCTCGAAACTACAGACGTGATATTAAACATGATATGGAGAAAATAGCATGTTCACTTCCGTGTAAATTAAAATTGTTGCTAATAATTTAGACATTCCATAATGTCTATACTCATTTATGCTTTAACAATAGAGGTCTTTAGTACCATTATCAATCATTCATTTAGTACTTTATCGTATCCATTTACCCTGTTGACTTAGAAACATATTTTAAATGTCATTAATATTTCGATAAATGTTTAATTAATGTTTGAATCATTCAGGCATTTAAAACAATGATTATATGATTGTGAATAGATTACATATAATTGTTCTTCAGCCCACCGTTTCAATCACTTTTCCATTAAACACATTCCCTACCAATTTCTTGGAATTGTATTCAACATGAAATGTGGTACAATCAAGAACGTTAACAATGTGCCCTACTGTAAAATCAAATTAGTTCTTAAATTAGTCTGATTGTGTATATTGTTGTTCGAGTTTTAGATTCTTGATATTCAAATGCTTGCTATCTGCTTAAATAAGATAAAATTAAACATTTGAAAATTAACTTGTGTAAAATGGTTAAGTAAACAAGGTAACTGCATCGGGGAATTTTATAACGATGCTATAGGAAATTGGATACTTTATTATCCCCTCGACTATTTTCCTTAAAAGAAAAACATGTCGCCAAAATATAGAATTTAACGCCGAAAGTGCATGACCGTGTCGTCTCATTCAATTGACGATGAGTTAGTTATGTCATCGAGTGATATTTAATTCGTCGTTTATCTGTATTTTTAATGATATTTTACCAATTTATTAGTTATTTCGTAGCAATTAAAATTTGATTATTATGAATGCAAGTTATGAATGCAAGGCGTGAGAAATTTTCTATGGAAAAATTTCCATAAAAGTATTAAATATGAATTTATTCAATCATCGATGCTGTATTTTCTTTGATTTCGTGTTTGCCCCAGTGTTGGTGGCTCACGGAAATTATTCCATCTTGTGCTGCATTTGTAGCCTTGCCAACATGGCATAGTGAGAAAGTTCCAGGCTAAGTATCGTTCCCAAGTGGTTCAGTTGGTAGAACGTCAATGCGCTATACTGATGACCCGGGTTTGAGTCCCGGCTTGGGTACATTTTCACTATGTTGGCTATACGCCTATTAAGCAATTAAAATTTGATTATTAATAATTATGACGTTGAACGGCGACGCTATGATATTAAAAGAGCGTTGAAAAAATGTTGATATGCACAGTTACGCTCAACAGTTCGTTTCGAGGCTAACGAAAAAGAAAGGCTACCGCGGTGCTTTACGCAATTTTTTTTTACAGACCGCCGGAGTCACGTGTTGCTCGAATGCACCAATGAAGGCGTACGAAAAGAGCACACGTCACTCTAGCGGTCTGTAAAAAAAGATAAGTGGAATGTACCGCGGTAGCCTGTCTTTTTCGTTAGCCTGGAGTTCGTTTCATGTGACGTCATAAACACTTATCCACCAGCTGAAGGCGATAATAAAGAAAAAAATTGTAAATATATAAATATTTAAGACTACTTTTGTTTCTGTTTTCTTTAATGTATTATACATTTTAGTGTTTAAACTTACCTATAGTTGACACTTTAACGAATGGAGCCTTTTCTAATTTTTTTTTTTATTAGTTTAGTTTCCAATGGCAACGTTCCTCCATTTGTTTTTGGGCGAATAACTTGAGTTTGACGAATACTTTGGCGATAGTTATTATTATTATTATTATTATTATTTTTTAATGGAAAATGGTCAACGGGAGAATGGAGTAGTGCCGAAAATTGTTTTCAGTAAGACGGTTTAAAGGTATCGTTTCCAATAAGACGAAATTTTCGACAAAGTTTTCTTCCTACTATTAAACGTAAAAATATAGTTTTTAATTGAGGGGAAATATTATTATTTACGTTGCTTTAAAATTTGCAACAGTAGATACAAGATTTTGTCGAAATAAATTAATATCTCGCGTAAATATATGTTTAAACTGAAACTGTTTGGAAATACTGTTATTTGAGCTTTTTAAATATGGCGTAAGTTTCCCAATTTAATGCTTTGAACGCGTAATAATTTAATTATTTATCTTTTTAATATTCACAAGCAATTGAATTTTTTATTACGTAATTTTCTCCATTTACTGTTTTTAACACGTAATCGTTTAGTTGTAATTTTAAAGATTTATTTCTGTTTTTAACAGTCTCGTTTAATTACATTTTTTAATTGAAAAGGTATATTATTATGTGCGCTATTTTAGAAATTGGCAACAATTCAAATGATGGAATTTTTGAAATAGAAAATAAATCTCAATCAAAATAATGAAATTTTGAATAAAATATTGAAATAAAGCCTCAAATAATTAGTCAAATATAAAAAATAATTGCACTCTGCACACCGCAAGCTTGTCAACTATATCCCTTTAAATAATGGTTAAATTCCTATGTATAGTTTTCGTTCCTATTAAACATTTTTAAGAGAACTATTTTAACAGACTTTAATAATAAATATTTCTTAAAATAATTATTCGATTTTAAAACTGTCTATTTCAGCGTGTTTATCGAACATTTCTATACAAAACTACCAATTTTCATATTTTTATATGCAATAGGTTTCTGAATATTAGTTCAAAAAAACCTCAATGCGCAAAAAATGCATTGAGAACATCTGCGACTGCGGAGGCTGTGGTTACGCTTTTTAATATATAGAGTTACCACAAATTTCAATAATAATACCACTATATGTAGAAGAATTTCATTTACATTATTTAAGAAAAAATACACTTTTTCTCCGTTCCCCCAATTTTTTTAGAATAAAGTGTAAGTTACTGTTTGGACATTTATTTACTCTTAAAAACAATAAACTCAAAATTAAAAAGTAACATCAAAATGTTACGTTTAATGATGCTTTTCCATAAAATAAATGAAATATTTCTGCAACCGTATGAAGCCGTAAATAATAACCTACAGCTATTCTTTAAATTTTCTTACAATATTATATATTTGTATTATTTAGAAAACAAATATTTTGGGAAAAGAAAAACGAATTACGTTTATAAATCATATTTTCCCTTATAAGTATTACTCTGAAAAAGAGAAAAAAACACACGATTTTTAGTTCCTTTACAGTTTATTTCATTAAGTAACTGGAGAACATTTACGATGAAACATTTCGCTATTTTTATCCTCTGAGGCTTAAAAAATGTACTTCTTTTTTTTTTGTAAAGAATCATTTTTTTTTAAATTTTGAAAATAATAAAAGTAATAAAAATGATTATGAACATTAGGTTTAGTATTTTCTTTTTCCTTTTCATAAATCTAAATTATATGTTCAGTGTAATAATGATTAAAATGATAAGTTTTATTCATCTTTATGTATCCTGTTTCTGTACAACATAATAAAATTTAATATACTGCTTTACAAAGTATATAAAGTGGAACACTATATACACTAGTATCCGAGTATTAGAGATCTTGACCACTTTTTAAAACGATTTTTCGCTGCCAAAGTTCCCTTAAAAATACAAAATACATACATTTTAATTGTCAAATCAGTATATATGTCGCAAATTCAAATTTATAATCTTTTTAAATATTTGTATAAAAATTTCTGTATTTAACCTTTTCTGGTATTTAGATGACAAGGGGTGGGGTAAATTTACATTTTAAAAATTAAAAAGTAACTATACCAATTACAAAAATTAAAGCTTAAATTTAACGACTATGTTACATACAGAAATCTAACGAATATAGTGTTTTGGGCTACTATTAATATAGCAATAGACTGAGGAAGAAAGTTTAGAAAAAACAATGTTGTATTACAACAGCCTTAAACCTACATTACAATTATCCGGTGTTTTTTTTACTTTAAATTAATTCTTTAAAAAATAAATCCTATTTTAAATTTAAATGGTGAAACTTACATTTTACAAAAATCCCCAACTGTGCAAAGAAATTTAAGCAAAACTTTTTGTTGTTATTGTTCGCATTACTACATGTTGAAACATAAATTAGTTCATAATAAAAATATATAGATGTTTTCTATCATTTTTATATGCTAATGAAAACAAAAATAGTTGTTAAGACAAAACAATAGTAAAATGTAAAGACATGTCTTAATAACGAAATGTCAGATAAGAATGGTTTAAAAATCTATCAATTATTATACTCTATGACCTTTTCTGTCATATGCGTCTTATATTTCTTGAGAGTGCAATGGAAGTAATGCAGTTCCTGACAATTGAAAGCATAGATTCAAAACTTTCTGTTTAAAAGCTATCATCAATTCCTCTTATATGAAGAAATATATCAAACCATCGATACTACTACAGTTATTTCTGCCGCAGTAGGATAGTGCAGTTAACAACAAGTTTTAATGAAAGGTACTGTCAATCTTAAAAAAGGAAAAAAAAAAGACATCAAATTACATATATTTTTTTACAAATTTTCTCTGAAAAAAAAAATATATATAGTCATTCTCTTTGAAATTATATTTTCTTTCAGTTTATGTTTAAAAGATTCTTAAAGGACTATCTTCATAATAATATTGTAACAAACTTTGAAATTTTCAATACGAACATACGAATTTAACGTTATATTTATTTTTTTCGGTAAAATGAACTTCTGTTTAATGAACCGGAGGTCATTCGGGGAAGTACTTTAGGACTTTCTATGAAAAAAATACAGCTCTTAATGTATGTTTATTTTAATAGTTGCAAAACAAACTGCATGGCGGGTAGTTCTTTTCAAGCATATCAAAAGCTACACGGCGTAATGAGCTTTAATTTTGAATTCGCATAACTCAACATTCTAGAAATCAATTTTTGCTAAAACTTTTATAGGTTACAATGCATATATTTTTTATTATTATTTTCATAATTTAAAAATAAAAATAATACTTGAACAATATACGCAATTAAAAAAAGTATAATTTCTTTTAGTGTTTCAGAATTTATTAATTATTTATTAATAAATAAATTAAAACATCTGGTACCACAGTCTAAAATATAATTATCTCGTTCGGTGCACGTATTTCTTTCATATTTTCAAATTGATTCATTTCTTGTTTTCCTGTGACAGTGTTTAAAGGATGCTGACATTTGAGGAATGTGGTTTCATACTATATTCTACTTCTGTGTTTAGACTAATAATTCTCTAGAGTTTCAGGTGTTCAAATAAAACTATCAAAAATTTTACAAACCACAAATAATCATTATTTCTTTTTAAATAGAATGTTTTATTCGAAAATAATAAAGCATCCTATTAATGATGTGAAATTGTCAGATGTTTTATTTTTGAGAGTGAATTTTCCATTATAATGTTTTCTTGAAGATATTTGTTAATGTGAAATAAGCTTGAATTGTATATCATTATTCATAAATTGTTTACCCTTAGAAATAATCTTCGTGATTTCTTTCTCTTTAATAAATGCTTTATTCTTAGAATAAAATCACTAACATTACCAAAAATTTTCTTTTTTCTTGTTATTTTACAACTGCAGCATATGGTATTGATATAATGGCATAACATACAAGTTGCATCATGCAATTGTATATATAAAACATTTCATAAAGTAAATGAAACAATAAAATATTACACGATGCATTATTGTGTTGCCATTTAGAATAATAGAAAAAGCATTTTAAAACGAATCTTGTATGAGGCACAAGCGTGATGCTTCTGAAAATTTGAAATTAGCCATAAAATCGTCGTTTTGAAGGCTAACTGAATAATGTTTGCGTGGTTTTTTATTAAAAGATTTTAAGCATAAATTGTACTTCTGTTATTTCTACTATTAGGATATATTTACACTTTTATTATTAGAGAACAGTCTTGTCGGTAACTTGGATTACGTGTATATGAGAAACTTATCTATACGAGTGATGGGGAAATATGTTTTAGAACACACATGTATATTTTTATTAATACAATAAGACTATCTAAAATTATACACAAGTTTACAAATGCTGTGTTGATGTATAAATGAAATTAAAAATATAAAATATTAACTTACTAATATGAGTATTTTTTTCGAAGAAAAGGTTTTACTTGTAATTAATAGACATATTTTATAAAAACCAAAGGAAGAAAATCAGTCGTATTTACTCTGAAAACGAATCTTCCATTATAATGTTTCTCCGAAGATATTTATTGAGGTGATATAAAGCCGGATGACATACCATGATCAATAAACAGTATACCCTTAGAAAGGATCTCCTAGATTTCATTCCATTTAATACATGTTTTATGACCTCAGTGGAAACCCAGAAATTTCCGGAAGTAATCCTTCCTGTTCATGTAATCCGTTAACTGCAGCGTTATGGGATTGGTAGAACGGCATAAACATAGAAGTAGCATTATGATATTATATATATAAAGCTTTTAAGAAAGTATATTATACGTTATAGAGTCCCAGTAATGCAATTTTGTAGCTAAAAAGTTATTTTACAACAAATTGCATTTACGACAGAAACGTGATGCGTTTGAAAATTGAAATTACTTGTACTTTTGTTTGAATTTTTTCTTTAACTCGTGTTTCTATATATATATATATATTTTTTTAACTTCTTCTGATTTCATATAATGAAAGTATGGATCCGTGATTTTTTTTTATTTTACGATTTTTAATGAGTTTTCCTTTTTTTAATATCCTGAATACTATTTGAATATTTTTAGACTGGTGTTCTATTGTTTGCATGCATAAATTTTGTGGGGGCTATAATTGAAGGACTAATTACCGAAACTCTATAAAACTTCGTATTTATTTAGATTTTGGCATAAATTGACGCTTAATTGGTTTTAGTTTCTATCATCCTGATGGCTATACTATGCCACGTTATATAAATATATATACACCCAGAGAAAAGTTTTGTTGAATCAACAAAAAATTGGTTGGCCGAACAAAAATTTCCGTTTAAATATGGGTCAATGGAAATTTTGTTTGAATCAACAAGAAAAATAATGTTGATTTTTTTTTGCAGATCCAACAAAAAATTTTGTATCATCAATAAAAAAATGTTTTGTTAATTCAAGTAAAAATGGTTCAATTTTACTTGAATTAACAAAATTCTTTAGTTGAAAATTTTTGCAAAATAAATATAATTATCTGTTAAAGAGTAAACTGAAAAGAGTTCTTTTCAGTTTCGGCAACAAAAACTTTTGTTTTAATAACAAAAGATTTTTGTTACAGAAACAATTATAATATTTACTTTAAAATTATTTTCTGCATTAGAACCAATCTATACTTAACTATTTTTAATTCATTTTCAGCAGTGAATTACGCTTGTAATCCTTTAACAATAACAAATGAATTTTTATCCTGCTTTTTTTCAAGCGTAAACCGACAGATTGAACAATGTACCAAGCTGGGACTCGATGCCGGGTCCTCAGAACAGCACGCTGAAGCTCTACCACTGAGCTACAAGGAACTATATTCAAACTCGAAATTTCTCTCTCTTATATGTCGGACCGGCTGCAACCGCAGCACAAGATGAAAATGCCATAATGAGC
Organism: Maratus michaelseni; assembly: GCA_963931845.1. NCBI lineage: Eukaryota > Metazoa > Arthropoda > Arachnida > Araneae > Salticidae > Maratus > Maratus michaelseni. Next base: position 417,610,796 of record OZ007588.1, read on the forward strand.
ACAGGGCCCTCTTAAGACATAAAAATAGGGGAAGCCCGACGTTACTCTTGGGTCCCCCTCTACCAATTGCTTTGTTATTTACTAAATCCATTTTTGGTATGCTGCAACAATTTAAAATTTCACCATCAAAATTTTAAGTAAACAAGTTAGAAAGAGCGAGCTTCTTAGATAAAAATTTCGTAAGAAAAAAGTGCATTTTTTACCCTGATGGTTTTTTTTTTTTTTTTTTTTTTTTTTTTTTTTTTTTTTTGTATAAAGTTATTCTGAAAAATAAATTTGGGGGTACATTTGTATTTCTTTGGGTAAGCACAGGCTTCCCGGGTCTATTCGGTAAACAGGCCCTGCATGAGCATGCAAATTTCTGCGACAAACATGAGACGAAAATACAAAGCCCAGATTATGGCAACATACAGTTAATTTTTAATTCATTTTCAGCAGTGAATTACGCCTGTAAAAAGCAGGATAACAATTCACTGATTATTATTCAAGGATTACAGGCGTAATTCACTGCAGAAAATTAATTAAAAATTAACTGTGTTGCCGCATGCTGGGGCCTCAGAGCGCTATTCTGAGGACCCGGGTACGATGCCCGTTTTGGGACATTTTTCCCTCTGTCGGTTTACGATTGAAAAAAAGCAGGATAAAAATTCACTGGTTATTATTTAAGAATTACAGGCGTAAATCACTGCTGAAAAGGAATTAAAAAGTAATCCATGTATTAGTTCTTGAGATTTATTTATAGTGAAAATCATGAAAAAAGTAGCATAGCAGCGCCGCCTGTTGGGCTATTTACACCAAAACGTAATCAGCTTCTATTTATGTAAAGGTCTAACTCAGTCTGTAGTTTGATGTAAATTAGTGCATTAGTTCTTGAAAAATCGCGAATCTATTGCAGAAATCGCGAAAATTGCAACATACCAGTACCACCTGTTGAGCTATTTACGCCAAAAACTAATCAGCACAAATTTATATCAGGAAGTAACTGAATATAAAGTTTTATTAAATTCCGTGCATTATTTCTTGAAATAGAGCGCCCACAAAATTTTTGTCATATACAGACAGACACAGTCATAGACAGTCATTTTCTAAAAACAGTCAAATTGTTTTCTGGACCTTCTAAAATCCGTCGAAAACCAGAAGTTGGAAAATTGCATGACTCCAATACTTTCTTCTTGTAAAGATAGAAGAAAGTAATAAATGGGATAGGGGCTACCTTGGTCCGTGCCAATGGGCCCCACCAGTGGCTGAGAGGTTGTGCTCTCGAAGCTGGTAGACGGGAGGTGCTGGGTTCGATCCCAATCGCGCCCGTCGGCCTAATCGTTCGGAGTTTTCGTGGTTTTCTTCGAGCCGTGGATTTATCCATGCGTAAATACGGGTTAGGTTCCCTTAGAAAGACCCCCACGAAGGGCACTCCCCCCGGGCCTATATCCCAAGTGTAGATAATTGGCCGTCAATAATCAACCCAACCCAACCCGTGCCAATGGAAAAAGTTTTAATTAAACGCAAATTATGTTAATTATGTTAAATGGCTATATAAGTCAAATAAACCAAGTTACGTGAGAGAGTTATTGCTACGACACTACAATTTAAATTTTGTATAAACTACAAATTTAAATTACAAAATTATGGTGAAATTAAAAAAAAACAGATTTTGTTAACTCAAGTAAAATTGATGAAATTTTGTTAAATTTTGTAAGAGTGTTAACAATATTTTTTTGTCAATGCAAGAAAACCAAATTTTTACTTCAACTACAAATTTTGCTTGAAACAACCAAAATGTACTCAACAAAACTTGTTTTGTTGTTTTAATCAATTCCTTTTTCTGGGTGTATATATAATTTGGGTGATAGCTAAATTTCTTCATATATAATATTGTTCTGCACCAACATAATGTGAAAGAATGTGAGAAATATTTGTAGAATAAAAACGTTTGTACTATTATAAAACACGAAAATAAATTGAAAGATTCACTAATAATTCGCGACATTTTTATAAGTGACTGGAACTTACGTAAAATCGCATACCTTATTATTAGTTTCTTCTCGAAGCCAGATTATAATATAATTTTACATATATACTCCGCACACATTCTTGTGCTATATTATCATTTTAAGTATATGATTAGTTCATATCCTTTTTTAATAAGTAATATTTATTCATAAAAATTGAAATCATACGGTCTTATCCCACTGGTGTGGAAAAACCGCATGTTATGGTAATCTTACGGGGAATGAAAGTTTTGACTTTCTTTAAAAGAGAATAAAAATATTCTATTTTATAGCTTTAAATAAGTTGGTAAACTAATAATACTTCAATTATAAGTCTAATTATCAATACCTTAAAAAATTATATTTTCATTACGATTTCAGAAATAGGAGAAAAGAAGTTCACTTCTTTATCTTCATTAGAAAAATCATAATAGCTCTTGCTTTTTCTTCAAACATTGTTCACGGGCTCTTCAATTTGTTTTCCAAAATATATTTTATTTTTCTTAGGATATCTGTATATTTTACCTTAAGAGGTTACATTTGTTCTCAACTTTCAAAACCTTTCAGATTTCTTTTTAAGGAAATTAAATTCTTATAGTGTGTAAAATTATGGGCAAAAAGATTTAAAGTGATATCTCAATTATTAAGAAATATTTGAGCAAAATGTGAGCGCTCGCACCATCGATAAAACCGACCTCGCCCAAAAGATTCTACTTAAAGTTTCGTAGGTATAACAAAAACATTTTAAATGAGGAGATTAATGCGTAGGATCTGCCACAGTAAGGCAGGAGAAGTAGACATTTAAGTGTAAGTTGAAAAAAAAAATATATATCAGTATAATTTTGTTCTTCTAAAACTTTAAACGCGATTTTCTGGAAAGTACATTTTTCAACAGAGGCAGTATAATAACTTGAACACTTTTTAACACTTTTGGATAACATTTGCACTCAAGTACGCATAAGGGCCATCGAGAATTTTTTTGAAATTTTTAGCTTTTTATATTTTACTAATAAGTATAAAAGTCATAATTTTAGACAAAAAATAAATCAAAATTGCGTAATTCTTTTTATTTGAAAATTTGAGCCGATGCCCCTTAGATGCAACTTTATTTTTCAAGAAGAAACTGAGATTTTAATATTTTTTTCTTTCTACGGGAAGTTAGGATGCTGCCCATCGAGCCAGGATATTTTGGTACAGGTCATCGCGTCTGCCGGCTTCCGACGTAATATGTGACCAAATTTAACAAGAAAAATATTTTTAAATACTAAAAACAATAAAAAAGAACGTGCAATTATTAGTTTTTAAATTAATGTTTGTCCCTTCCAAAAAGAATTTTTCAAATTATATCAATTTTTCGTCGCCGAGAACGTATATAATCCCTTTAAGAGAATGTTGATCGGAAAACAAGCATTAACAATGGCCTTTTAAATTTTAGCAACAGTTTTATTAAGAGAAAATTGTCCTTATTAAATATGTTTAAAAAAAAAGAAAAAAAAACTTTTAAACACGGATGCCACTATGGAGACTCTTTATCTTAATATACTATTCAACTTGTGAACTATCTCTAAATATTTAAATTATTTCTTGCTAGAGGGTTTCTGAAATTGTGTCAAAACTGAGATATCCAGATTCGCACGACTAAATCATTTTACGCTACTTTCCCTATAAACACAACTGCACAATACATTCTTGTTAAACTACATGTTTTTGAAGTTTTTCATTCAAATGTTTTATTTGTATTTAACAGAGCTTCTTACAAATTTCAAGAGAAAAATTCTCTTGTAGTTTACTTATTATGAAAATAAATCTTTTACTATAATGTTTACTTGTAGGTAATAATTAAGGTGATATAAAAGTGGAAGAAATTAGAGTAGTCGAATTTAACTTATGTACACATTATATAGTTCTATATAGTAATAGAATTTTGAGTCATGTTTTTGACATTCATTAAATATTCTTGTTAAACAAATTGTATAATTATAACTAACACAATTTCTCTTAAATATCATATAAAAAAATGCTAGTTATACTTATTTTGTAAATGTGTCTTCCCTTTTAATATTCACTTGAAAGTATTTATTTTGAGGAAATAGAACAGAGTGACATTCCATGATCCTCGAATAGTTTATCATTAGAAAGAATCTTCCAAGTTTTCCCTTTAATAAATGTTTTATGACCTCAGTGGAATTACCGAAATTACCGAAAGTAATGCTTCCTGTTCATGTTATCCGTTAACCGCGACGTTATGGGATGCATTGGTAAAATGAATATAGAAGTTCTTTCATGAGATTAAAAGTATAAATCTTTTAAGAAAGTAAATTACAAACACACGCATTGAAAAGTTCTTTATAGTAACACAAATTTGAAGCTTAAAAAAAGTATTATTACAGCAAATTGCATTTACTGCGACGTGATCACTGTTACGGAATCACTTAAACGTGATACGTTTGAAAATTGAAATTACCTATGTTTATGTCCTATGTTATTTTTTGATTGCAGTACCGTTTTTGACTTTTCACCTTTTTTGTCTGCAGAAACCTATATAAAATTAAATACATTAAAAAAATAGAGGGGGTCGAGCACATCATTTTGCATAGTTTTACGAGATTCAAAGACATCCAGAATATGTTTTGGGCTAATAAAAATAAAAATATATTTTCGAAAAGATTTAAAATCGAGAAAAATGTTTGTATTAGATCAAACTTTTTGAAAATTTATGTGTATATGTTTTTTAAAGACTGAGTATTTATTAGCCAATAAAACAGATATTGGTATCTATGCAAAGCTTTGATAAAATATACCACATGAAACAAAAAGATATAACAGTATAAGTAGTTTATATGAATTATTACTATTTCCAAACATGTTACCGCCAAAATGAGGCTGTTATTTTACTTCCATCTTAAATTATAAAAATTAAAGATCTCAAAATTTCAACAATGAGCAATGTTGACAGCTTGTAATTGATAAGGGGAAAGCTCTATTCGTATAAAATTTTGCAAAGCAGGACGTCTCCATAGAATTTCTGCAATCTGTATGTCATTCGGTTATTTAGACATTTTAGGTGATTCACAAGTTTGGAATTGACAAACATGACGTCAAGAATATATTTAGAATATGCAGGTTTATCTATTCGTAAGAAAGTAAACAAAGCACCAAAAATTCAACGTTTTCCTTGACTCATGTTTATATATCTTTTTTCATTTATCCTAGTTTCATAAAAATAGAGTATTAGATTCTTGAAAATTTTCAACTTATTGTTATTGATCGATTTACACGTTTTAGAATGACCTGAATACGATTTCAATATATTTAGAAAAATGTATATTTCTAGTGACGGTTTGGTATTTTTATATGTGTGTTTTGCAAAATATTTTTGCGGCTACAAACCTAACACTAAAGCCATTAACTCCACAAAAATTCATTTTTTTCTTTAGACTCTGACAACAATTGTTGCTTTAATTCATTACGTTTTCATCACCAGAAAGATGGCGTTAATATATCATGTTTTTTTTTTCAGGATTTGTGTAATAGTTAAATCACAGTATCTTACGGAATTGCACTAAACTTATTATAAAATTAACGACAAGAATATATTTAGAATATCAGGTTTATACATTCGTCAGAATGTAAACAAAATGCACCAAAAACTCAATTAATGTTTAAATCCATAAGCATGATTACAAACAGAAATTCTTCTTGAAAAAGGAAAATTTTTAAATATACAAAGTCTCATGTGTAAATAAAAAAGTGTACTAATATATCATCAGAAAAATGTCATTTATTTTAAATTTGAAAACGATCCTCCCATTATGATGTTTTCTGTACGGCATTGATTAAGATGAGACAGGATGGCAAACCATGATCCATAGACAGCCTTCTCTTATAAAGAGGTTTCAAAATTCCTTTCCGTTTAATTAATGTGTTGTGATTGAATTTACCGAAAATAATCCTTCATATTCGTGCAATCCGTTATCTGCAGCGTTATAGATTAGTAAAACGGAACAACTACAGATGTATTATGATGCGTTTATAGCTATAATGGTTTAAGAAAGTAAATTTGAGAAAATCGCAATTTGGTTGTGTTAAAATTTAGCATCTTAACCTGTTGAGTCCTGGGTACCCAAATGGGTACCTAGATTCTTTTGCTCATAAAAACTAAAATGATTGATATTTTTACATTTTAACTTCACTTCTATAAAGTTGAATGCTTTTGCTTTAAAATGAAACCAATAAATGGCAGCACCGATGTCGATTTCCTTATAAAATAAATGTTATTTTAACCTGAGTTTGCAAAAGGCTTTTGAAACAGTGCATCCAAGAAAGTAGGTAATTTTTACAATTCTTTAACTTAAAAACTTTAAAATAAAAAAAATAAGAATTTCCAGATTATTCACTTATTTAAAGCTGTTTTTTTTTATTGTGTAATTTTAGGTTATTGATAATTAAATTGATATTTTTTTTGGGGGCGGGGCTAGTAATTTTATGTTCATATTTGTGAACCTAAATTACAAGTCCCCTAAAACAATAGATTTCAAAAAATATTTTTTTTGTTATTTATGATGTCATTTTGTTTGTTTAAAAGCAAAGAATGAGTATTTGTACTATTATTTTAACTTCGGGTCTTAAGAGGATAAAATAAAACTTAAACCAATAGAATTCGAGAATAAACGTAACGCCTGCAATTATATGAAATACGCCGCTTTTTTTTTTTTTTTTTTTTTTTTTGCCACGTTATACGTTAGCTCTGGGGTAAGTATATTTTTTAAGTACCAGAAATAAGAATTTTTGTCATAATCTTTGTCTTGTCTGATCGTAGAATTATTTGATTAAATAAAACGAAAAATACTATATGGAATTACTGGTGTAAAATATCCAAAAATCATTAAATGACACTCATTATTAAGAGTATAAATCATATTTTTTATTTTCATTTATAAATTTTCCTTTATTTTGTAGTAGAAATTAAACAAATTGGATGATCTGTCTTATAGTTTAAAAAGATGAAGTATATCGACAACATGTTATATATATTCTCTTTAAATTTTTCTGATTAATTAAATAAATGTATATTTCTAGAAATACATAATTTGTTTTAATGAAACTTTTATTGGCACAAAAATTACTAAAGTAAATTCATTAAAAATTATTTGATTTCACAGACACTTATTGTATGAAATTATATATATATGAGAGTCGCAGAATTTTCTAAGAATTTAAATGCAAGAAACATGTCTGTTGTCAAGACATTCTTTTGTCCCTTGATTAATTAATTGTAACGAAAAATTACAGTGAGTTACATTAATTGTTTTCGTTAAAATTAGAAAATTACTAGAAAATTTATTTTATAAAATGTGTCTTATTTCTAAACATATTTATCCGCTTTGCTGACTTTCATTTTTGCCAATTTCAAGCAGCTTGTGTATCTCATAAAATGTCTAAATAACAGAATGAAATACAGAATGTAGAAATTTTATGGAGACGTCCTGCTTTGCAAAATTGTATAAGAATAAAATTTACCCCTTTTGAATTTTAAGCTGTCAATGTTGCTCATTGTTGAAATTTTGAAAGCTTTAATTTTTAACACTTTCCAAGATAGCTGGAAAATTTTTATGAATTCTGTTTGCCTGTCGGTCTGCCGTCTGTCCGTGCTCTAATTCGCGTAAATATACTCGGATTGCCATGCAATTGATATATGCTATTGAGGTATACTATGGCATGTTCGGTATTCTAAATGAAGTATGCAGCATATACCCTCCGTGTTCAGGAGCACTCAAAAGAATGCCGTTACATTATGATCTATGGGGGGAAAACCCTTTGCAGTGCATTTTAGTGCTGTTACACTTTTTCAAATATATTGTGATATACATCACTGAAGTGCACTACAAGATGCTTACTATCGAGTATGATATATGTAGCACTTACAATTAGTTTACTTGGAAACTCAAAAGAATCGCCTTATATTATGGTCTATGGGGAAAAATCACTTGCGGTGCATTTTAATCATGCTATAAAATTAAAAACATGATGAAATGGATGTCAATTTGTGAGGCGCACTAAAACAAGCTTTCTGTAAAATATGAAGCGTAAAGCATCTCTCATTCAATTACAGGAACACACAAAAGTATTCGGTTACATAATGGTTTAGAGAGAAAAACTATTTGCAGAGCATTTTAATTACGTTACACTTTTTCAAATATAATCAATTGATATACATTGTTGGTGTTTACTACAAGATACCTGTTGTAAATATGGCGTGCATAGCATTTTTCGTTCATTTACAGGGACACACAAAATATTTCGGCTGCAGAACGGTATCCGAAGCATTTTCTATAAGTGATAAATGCTGGAATTGCGCCTTCAGTTATGTATGCCTTTAACTAAATTTTGCATACTATGGGGTAAGTATAAATGCTATAGATCATATACAGGGCTACACAAAATAAATCGTAATCATTACTGTGTATCAGCGTAAATTGATTAAGATTTATTTTTATTTTTATTTTTTAAATCGAGTTATGTATTTTACACTTGAAATATAATTTAGTACAATAAGAGATGTTTGTTGAAAATAAATAAAATCATATACAGGGTTACGGAACGAACTGGATGCATGGCCGCTTATGTAAATTAATTTCTGGAAATTGATTAAAGTAGTTTACAGCGTGTTTTTGCCTGAATTAAACTTTAGCTGAATACGTGGCGTGTATAAAAATCTTAAGGTAATAAACAGGGCTGTACAAAATAATTCAAATATGTTTCCGTCTTTTGGTAGAAATTGCTGAAGGGGAATTTTAGCTGTGTTATGTGTTTTCTTACTAAACTAAACTGTAGCATACTATATAGCATATATATACAAACCTATAGATAATATACAAGGCTGCTCAAAAGAATTAGAGTAATTTTCTGGTATGGCCTGTAATTGCTGAAATCTGGTTTTCAAATGTGTGTTGCGTTTTCTAAAATGTTTACTTGTATCTAATTTACCTTATGAAACAGCGAAGTTTTGTTGTCCGAATGTATTCTGGAAGTGTTGGAATGTGTTTCATAATCTATGCTTGATGCATGATTTTACTTTCTTGTTATAATTTAAGATGGAAGTCAAATAACAGTCTCATTTTGGCGGTAACATGTTTGGAAATAGTAATAATTCATATGAAAGGCTTATACTTTTATGTCTTTTTGTTTGATGTGGTATATTTTATGAAAGATTTGCATATATACCAATAATTATTTTATTGGTTTTAAGTACCCATTCTTTAAAAAATATATACAGATAAATTCTCAAAAAACCTGATCTAATGCAAACATTTTTCTTGATTTTAAATCTTTTCTAAAATCTTTTTTTTTATTTTTTTAGCCCAAAACATATAGTGGATTTCTTTGAATCTCGTAAAAATATGCAAAATGATGTGTTCGACCCCCTCTTTTTTTAAGTATTTAATTTTATATAGGTTTATGCATACAAAATTGGTGAAAAGTCAAAAACGGTACTGCAATCAAAAAATTAATCCGTACATAAAATTTGGCGAAACTCTGTAAAATATCCCATGCTTGTGCTTGTCTTTAATTATTGATAGTCATATTAATTTATTTAAAATTTTTTGATGTAAATGTATAAAAAGTTTATAGCAACAGGCATAAATATGTTCCATATTAGGTCTCATTAATAATACTTATTTATTATCTTCTAGTGCAGCGGTTCTCAACATGGGGTACGGGTACGTGGTGGTCTGGTTGGTGGTACGTGAAAATTACGATGGTAATCGCGGAAAGCGAAAAAAAAAGTCCTTCCGGCCTGTACCGGGAGGAAAAGGTAGCTTTCCTATATCTTCGTTTTAAAATTTTAGCTAATGTTACACAAAAACAGCAATTTAAAATGCAAAGAAACGTTTACAAAATATTCGTTAATACTGAATTTGAATAAGAAATTCGCCAAATTATTGAGCAATAGCCAAATTGGCTTCATTTATGAAGACTTATTTTGGTCACCAAATTTGGCGATATTTCGACAAATGTCACCAATTTTGGCGAGAATTTGGCGCATATGTAGTTATGTATAAATATGTAGTTTTATGCGTAAGATTGGGAAAATTATTACATCAATGAACGAAAATAATTTGCGAGTAATCGCGTTAATGTGCTGTTTTGTTTCAAAATGTCAGCCACCCTAGAATTTCAAACTGCTCTATCTCAGCCATTTTTTAAGATAGAGGTAAACCAAAAAATGCTCTGGAATCCTAGTATCAAGGCCTAACACGTAATTAAAAAATAAATTCGAATTTTTGTATATTTATTTTAGTTTTAAATTTTTAAATGGCCGCCATCTTGAAACAAAATGGCGGACCAAGCTGGCCAACGAACTCGGTCGAGACATTGGTGAGCTTAATACACACAATTAGTTGCATCAAATTGATTTATAAATACGAGCGTTATCGTATGACATAGGTCAGATATATATACATATATATATATATATATATATAAATCAATATTTGAACGGAGGGTGGTTTTGGGGTCTGGGGGTCTTGATCGGTGACAATAATATCGAAATTTTCCGGAACTGCTTTCCTCCGAACGGCTGCAATAGGTAGCTTTATACTTTTTTGTATTGAAAGCTACCTAAAAAGAAGTTTCAATGAAAACAGATAAACAAAACAAACTGCTAATAGACACGTATATAAACGTATAATATAGTCTATTCACCTAAAATGAAGGAACATGGCAAAACTCAATAATTGGTTGATTATATGTATCTATTATATCCGCCCACTCCAAATATCTTGCATTCCCCGACCACCTTTCCTTTTAATAATTTGTTTTCTAGTAATTAAAGAAATATGTAGATAAAACATGAATCATATCGGGATTTTATTTTAAAACCCATTTTAAAGCAGATCATCATTTTAGTGTTCGACTTGACAGCATTAGTATGAACTCATTAACATATATGAATGGGAGTAGCTTCATTCCTTCTTTGTGAGTGCTTAATTTGAGATCTTTAACTAATATTTATATTTTGAGTGGCTTTATATTGATACCTTGTTGTGGTTAAAATGGATAATTGATTGAAAACTGGAATTCTAAAAAGAACTGCATCTAACAATGTTAACTAGCATATGAAAATTACCTATGAATGAAAACAAAAATATTTGAGACGGGTTTGTGTGAGAAGGGGTACGCATAAATGAAAAGTCTAAGCAAGGGGTACGTGAGAGAAAAGAGGTTAGGAAGTGCTGTTCTAGAGTATAATTATGCATCTAACATTTAGATTTTGAGCAGTTATTTGATAATATATATAGATATAGAAATATTTTAATAAACATTTTAAATTATTTTTTCTTAAAGAACAATTCTGAAACGCAATAGCTTTTTGTCAAAGATTAAAGCATGTAATTTCAATTTTGTTACAAGGGAACATTTAAAATTTCTAAAGAAGATTTGCTGCATTTTGAATTTTCGAAAATGTTTTTCATTCTCACGTTATATAGTGTTTTGAACGTTGTTATAAGCACATATATATTTTACACATCGAAATAACAAATTATATAACTGATGATTAAAAAATATAATGAGAAATCATACAAAGAAATGAATACTTTCATGAAAGTCTTTTTAAATTAATATCCGTCCTAAATACCTAATTTCCAACATATTTTATTTTCCCACAGAAAAAATCACAATTATGTTCATATGGTATTATTATTATAGATTCATATGTCGTGTTAATTTTTTCCTTTTGCTGACTACATATTTTCTCTAATGATATTTTGTTTTTTGTGAAATTTAATATGATACAATGGAAATATTTGATACCTAATTATATGCATATTATATGAGGTACTGTGAACTAGAGAGGCATTGAAAACATTGGAATAACCTCCCAGCTGTGATTTCGAGAAAACTGTGTTTCAAAATATTTTACAATTTTTTTGTAAAACTCTTTTAGGCCGGTTTTGAATGTGACCAAATGATACCAAGCTCCTTCAGTAAGCAAAGAGTAATTATGTTGTCAGTTCCAGAGTGCACCCAGCCACTTGATCTACTCTTGCACTGACAACTTGATAACGATGTTACCTTGGGCCATCTGTTAAACTGGCACTATCATATAAATAGTTTCAAAATTAATAAAATTCATTATAAAGCCAAAAGACGGCACGACATTCTATGCTTTGCCACAAAAAATTCATTTTTCACAAAAACGCGGGATAGTCCAATCTGGTTCTTAACGCCTCATATGCAAACAAAATTATTCCTATACTAAATGCACGATTAATTGGCAAAGACAATAGACGAGTTTAATAAATTATGCATGCGTAAATATCAGAGAAACATAAAGAGTGTTTACCGTTTAATTAATGAACAGTCAATATATCTTTCAATCATAGTAACACACCCATGTTTATCTCGATAATCGCTACAAAAAATAACAATAATGCGCTTCAAAATAAATATTATGATAGTTCTATCATTCAACAAGAAATACCAAATTAAAAATTTATTTAACACTCTTTTATTACCCAATTTCATTTTTTAAATCATCATGGTAATTCTCACAAAGTTAATCCATATTCTCCTTTTCATTATTTTAGAAAACGTGATTTGGAGAAAAAATAATTTCATGGCTATGATTGTTGTAACTCTATTATTGCCAGCATCATTAATGTTTGACCTGTATCCGTAAAATATTCAGTATGTACGAAAAACCTTTTTCTGCATGGGAAGCTTAACAAGATCAAGTACAACACTCAAAAGTCTTCAATAATACATTGTATCGAGAACGAACTTATGTATAACTGTGAGTAAATTCGTTCGACGAAATTGTGTGAAAAATTGATTAAAATATTTTACCCAAATGGACTTACAGCCAACTAGCGAAGTTAAATAAAAGCGTGTGATAAGAAATTTTAAATCATATTTAAGTTCATATAAATAGGTATTTTAAATACTGATAATCATATATTTCTCGGAAGCTAATTCCAACTTAACTTCATACTTTTCCTAACATTTAATGATATAGAAACAGAAATTTCACTGGAGAGAAAGTTTTATAACAGCAGTACTTATGAACTACAAAAAATTGAACATTAATCTCAGTTTTCAAAATCTAAATATTCATTATTTTCTGATGATGCTGACAAAATAAGCACATCTAGGTCCTCAAGGGCGTCTTAAAATCACTCGCAAGTAAAATTTGCAAGTAAACTTTCGATTCAAAATCTTATATTGCACTCCAAGGATATGAATTTTTTCTCATTTTACCCAATAAAAAATATATATTTATTGCTAGCTATTTTATATGAAAACATATTTAAGTATTAAAAAATTCATCAGATAATAAATTTGATCAGGAATATTTATCAATTTATTTATATTAATATTTATTCTTAACATTACCAAAATTTTGAAATGGGTTGAAATAGCTTTTTGTGTTACAGTAGCTGCGTCCATAACATAATAAAACCATGTTCCGGAATTTAGTGGTATGACCGAACCATAAAATTGTGTAGATTGAACCGAGAATTGATGAAATGTTAATCATGAACCAGAAATATGTTGCACCGGTAATTTGCAATATCCTGAACTACAAATAGGCAATATAAATGCTTTGCAGAGAATGAAAAATTGGACCTGGATTTCTTTAAAAGGAATTACAACACACTATGAACATAAAATCCATTGTCGAAACACTATATAGCTTTTCGAACAAATCGCCGACGGAATATGTATTTAAACCCTTTTAAAACCCTTTTCAAACCAATTTACAACCGATTCTATAGTGAAAATCACAAAGGATATGTGACAGAGTATATCTATTAAATGTTGCAGCAATGTAGTAAAGAATTATTAGCTCAGATGTAACGTCTCGTATGTGTTCAAAATTTCAACCAAAATTATTCCTATACTAAATGCACGATTAATTGGCAAAGACAATATACGAGTTTAATAAATTATGCATGCGTAAATATCAGAGAAACATAAAGAGTGTTTACCGTTTAATTAATGAACAGTCAATATATATTTCAATCATAGTAACACACCCATGTTTATCTCGATAATCGCTACAAAAAATAACAATAATGCGCTTCAAAATAAATATTATGTTAGTTCTATCATTCAACAAGACATACCAAATTAAAAATTTATTTAACACTCTTTTATTACCCAATTTCATTTTTTAAATCATCCTGGTATGTTTCACAAAGTTAATTCATATTCTCTTTTTCATTATTTTAGAAAACGTGATTTGGAGAAAAAATAATTTCATGGCTATGATTGTTGTAACTCTATTATTGCCAGCATCATTAATGTTTGACCTGTATCCGTAAAATATTCAGTATCTACAAAAAACCTTTTTCTGCACCGGGAGGCTTAACACGATCAAGTACAACACTCAAAAGTCTTCAATAACACATTGTATCGAGAACGAACTCATGTATAACTGTGAGTAAATTCGTTCAACGAAATTGTGTGAAAAATTGATTAAAATATTTTACCCAAATGGACTTACAGCCAACGAGCAAAGTTAAATAAAAGCGTGTGATAAGAAATTTTAAAACATATTTAAGTTCATATAAATAGGTATTTTAAATACTGATAATCATATATTACTCGGAAGCTAATTCCAACTTAACTTCATACTTTTCCTAACATTTAATGATATAGAAACAGAAATTTCACTGGAGAGAAAGTTTTATAACAGCAGTATTTATGAACTACAAAAAATTTAACATTTATCTCAGTTTTCAAAATCTAAATATTCATTATTTTCTGATGATGCTGACAAAATAAGCACATCTAGGTCCTCAAGGGCGTCTTAAAATCACTCGCAAGTAAAATTTGCAAGTAAACTTTCGATTCAAAATCTTATATTGCACTCCAAGGATATGAATTTTTTCTCATTTTACCCAATAAAAAATATATATTTATTGCTAGCTATTTTATATGAAAACATATTTAAGTATTAAAAAATTCATCAGATAATAAATTTGATCAGGAATATTTATCAATTTATTTATATTAATATTTATTCTTAACATTACCAAAATTTTAAAATGGGTTGAAATAGCTTTTTGTGTTACAGTAGCTGCGTCCATAACATAATAAAACCATGTTCCGGAATTTAGTGGTATGACCGAACCATAAAATTGTGTAGATTGAACCGAGAATTGATGAAATGTTAATCATGAACCAGAAATATGTTGCACCGGTAATTTGCAATATCCTGAACTACAAATAGGCAATATAAATGCTTTGCAGAGAATGAAAAATTGGACCTGGACTTCTTTAAAAGGAATTACATCACACTATGAACATAAAATCCATTGTCGAAACACTATATAGCTTTTTGAACAAATCGTCGACGGAATATGTATTTAAACCCTTTTTAAACCCTTTTCAAACCAATTTACAACCGATTCTATAGTGAAAATCACAAAGGATATGTGACAGAGTATATCTATTAAATGTTGCAGCAATGTAGTAAAGAATTATTAGCTCAGATGTAACGTCTCGTATGTGTTCAAAATTTATCTCAATCCACAATTATTTATAAAATTTTTGGAAAGTCGTGTGGAGCAGCTTCAGATTTTGATATTTTCACTTACAGGCGATATTCTATAATTTCTTCCCCAATAATCTATTTCGCGGTAATCAGATAAGACCCTCCGTAACGTTTACCCAATACTTAATTATAATTTCGGTGACTTTAAACTATATAATCATTCCTTGTTATGAATCTCCTTACCAATTCTCTTTAGGTATTACGAATATATAATGAAAAATTCTGATATCTAAAAAGATTTCACTTGAATGCACTTTAAGTGAACTAAATGAAGAATTGAAGTAATTATTTGTGAAGTGTTTTGTTAGTCTTTCTTTTATGAAGGATATTTTGTGAATATCGTTAAATATTTTTATATTTTATTCAAAGTAAATAGTGTACAGAAATATTTGAATGCCTTCCAGTTAATTTTCACTATGTAGACAAAAGTAATTTGCATATACTTAACTAAATGTGGAGTCCCAGATTAATAGAGAGTTCTTGAGAGTTATTTTTTAAAGTAATATTATAATTTAATCTATGTGTATTATTTAAATATTCTGTTATCAAGAATGGTTGAAAAACAAAGATCTCCAATTCAAATCTTATAATTATTTTAAATATATCCCAATCTTAGAAATGCCAAAATTTTATATTATTTACTTAATTATGTGTATTTCATCATGGTTCAAAACTTTCATGCATTTTGTCGAGTATAAAATCTAAAACTATTTCATAATTGAAGACAAATGACTTTTATGAAAATTGACATTTTCTGTAATTCCACTTTTATATATACACAGAGATAATTGATAAAAAATATATTTTTAAATATAAAAGATGTCTTAAATAGTCTAAAAGGTTTAAACTTTTAATAAAAAGTAAATGATGGTAGCTATTGAAGTTATTCTTGCAGGAATGAAATGTGTGAAGTAATGAAATTATTTACTATACTTCTATGTCTTAGTTCACCCATGATAGCATTCCACCGTCTCGAAATATGATACTGCTCATAAAAAAAAATTTCCAAATTCAAAACTCGAAACTTTTTTCTGCGATTCAGCAGCTAAACAGAATGAAAGGATAAATCTGAGTGAACTTTGATCAATTTTTATACGTTCGTTTGAGCGTTATAGAAGTTTGAGGAATTTCAATGCTATCTATGGGTGATATTCGGAGCTACAATAAAGAATCATTATACAGAAGTAACTGTCTCCACACATTAAACCCCTGCAAGGATGACTTAAATCGCTGCTACAGTTTGCATGTTATTGGATTTCTAAAACGCCCGGGTCATTTTAGATCACTCTATAACTACTTATAAGCCAAGTTCAAACAGGAAAGAAAAGTCCTGCGTCAAGTCCTGCGTCATATTTATTGGAGTACGATCATGGCAAGACAGATAGACGTTTCTAACAAACCAAAGTGATAAACACTTTTCAAATATGTTTAAATTCAAACTAAATTAATCGTATCTGGTGTTTATATTCTGATACTATGCATCTTACAAAAGTTCATTATTAAAGCTGCGACAGGTTTTGAGATACATTTTACGCCATTACTCCCCCCCCCTTCCCCTGGCGAGCATGAATTCAAAAATTAATTCGTATGCAAGTTTATGGATTGGTTTACCATATTGCAAAATTATATCTTAATGAATGTGAAAGATTCTCAGGTATGTTCCACTTCGGTGATAAATTTGTGCAAAAAAAAATCATTTAATGTTAAGTTATAGTCTTAGATAAGCCTAATGCCAAATTGCATCTTATAAGACCTTCATAGATTTTTAGATATGGATTTACGGCCATTTTCCTCTAGCGGACAAGATGCTGCAATTTAATAACCTTTCCGTATCTTGTGATTAAATTTTGTTACTCTGCATCTTACAAAATTTCAGGTTTTGAGATATGTTATTCGCCATTCATACTCTCCGGGTGAAAGATTGTCGAATTTAAAAAAGAAAAAATCATCTGAATGTCGTATTTATATTATGAAATTTAACATCTTGATACATTATCCCCCCTTTTACACACACTTCAGCATGATAAGAAGGAAGGCAGAATTTTGAAAAACTCGTTCGTATCTTACGATCTTATAATTATTAATACTATTTGATAAGTAATAGAAAGTATGACACAAGGCATGACAGCTGACGTTTTTGATACCTAAGTGTGGTACGAGGTTTTAGTACTCAATAATTTTATTTAAAAAATCATATTAGTGAAATCTCAATTAAATTTGACAGACTCTATACATTAAGCAGTTTAAAAGGTTATGCCTACATAAAGTGCTAATATGTGATTTGTGAAAAACATGAACTATTTTTTATATAAAAGCAATTCTACGAATATTATATAAGATTTTCCAAATTTTACACTTGAAGAATTATTAAGTTTGGTAATAAATCAAACATGCAACAGTAAATTTATGTTTGAAATGCTATTGCAATTGTAAGTACACGTGGTTTAATCAATTCTTATTAGCATGTTTTAACTTAAATTAACCTTTTCAGCACCTCCATAGCTAAATACTAGTTATAAACATTATATAACTAATTACATTTAGTTAGTACATTGCCATTTGTCCCTACAATCCCATCTTTAGATTTATCTAAGTTATATAATTAGGTATATTAAATTATTAGTACGAATCCTCGCCCCGTTGCCAGGCATCAACACGTTAAGCTGGCAGGTAGGGGCCTGGTCATACGTCTAAAATAAGTACACATGAGGCTTTTACCCGCGCAGAAGCTTTTGTCCGGTGGGTCTTTGGTCCGTTGGCGTGTTTTTACCAATCCAAGATCGCCACAAAAATAAATCATGATATCAGTTATTTATTCTGTGGACTAGGATTACATTAACAATTTCGCCAAAAGTGTCATTGGTGAACAATTATATACCATATGGATCTGTTTGAGTTTTCAGGAACACTCATAATTTCCTCAGTAATGTTTGAAAATTTTATTTACCTATTATCTGAAACCTACGACTGATCTGTATGCCAGAGAGGAAAAAGTGATTAACCTGTCTCTTCCATAAATGTGACGATAACGAATAAAATAATGTTCCATCTACTTGGGGGGAAAAAGATGATCAATTCATTCAAAAGTGTCTACTCCCATAATAGGCTCAAGAAAATTACAGTATATTATGTTTATACCTAAAGCCGACAAATAACTAGCCATCCTGTTGTTCCTTTGAAATTCGTAAAGAGAAACATATCACCCACAAAGTCTCTGATTGGTCCTTATCCTAACAAGCCTTTCGTTGCTATGTTAAATCCATATAGTAGCTGGCAATCTCTCTGCATCTGGTTATCTGGTTGTTGTGAAATTCTTCGAAAAACAGAAAAACCCTGTCATTTGCCATTACAACTTTAATAAGAAGGGTAAATATAGTGTTCGGAGATGTAAACGTGTCAAATCTAGAGACAGTTGTATTGTTGAAAACCAGATTTATAGCACTGGAGCTGGCATTAAAAAACTTTCCCAAAATAATTCTGGCTCATAAAACGCAGCATGAAGACATATTGAACTACTCATTGCAAGTATCATCTGATACATGGGCTCATATTTAATTGGCACGAAATAACAACTGCAAAATCTGCTCGACACGTTGCGTGGGAAATGGTAAAGAAAAATGAAAACAAACGTGTAATATTATAGACAAGTTTGAAATTGGGCGTTAAACGTGAAAAATGTGGTGCATTCGTTCTATAACTAGTTTCACAATGTAAACAAATTAACGTTAATATTTCAGTGAAATTAATTATATCGTCTGTTATCAGCGAAATGAACATGCCTTTTCTCTTATTACGTATGCCACGTTTACAGATGCGATTTTTTTTCGACACCAGAAAACGATGTAAAATTTACCATGGATATATTGCTTTGCGAATGATTACCTCCATGTTTTAATATTTTTATTACTCATGATGAACTAATCTCTTGTGTTTATTTACTTTAATGGATTGAGATATTGACTCTAGATTAATTTTAACACAATTATTTCAAATTGGTAAGTAAATCATACGAGTAGTAATTTTCCAACTGGACGAAAAATGTCCGGGCCAGGATTTGAACCTGGGATCGCTTGGCTGAAGCCGCCACGCTCTACCACTGAGCTATCCCAGTCGAATCTGGAGTGCATAATTCATCCAGTTAACCTTATTGATCAGAGAATCTGGTCTGATATTTTAACCAGCTCAACAGAAAAGATCGCAGGTAAAGGAAATCCAGTAAACGCTGGATACGTGATTACACTAGATTAATTTTAACACAATTATTTCAAATTGGTAAATAAATCATACGAGTAGTAATTTTCCAACTGGACGAAAAATGCCCGGGCCAGGATTCGAACCTGGGATCGCTTGGCTGAAGCCGCCACGCTCTACCACTGAGCTATCCCGGTCGAATCTGGAGGGCATAATTCATCCAGTTAACCTTATTGATCAGAGAATCTGGTCTGATATTTTAATCAGCTCAACAGAAAAGATCGCAGGTAAAGGAACTCCAGTAAACGCTGGATACGTGATTACACTAGATTAATTTTAACACAATTATTTCAAATTGGTAAATAAATCATACGAGTAGTAATTTTCCAACTGGACGAAAAATGTCCGGGCTGATTAAAATATCAGACCAGTTTCTCTGATCAATAATGTTAACTGGATGAATTATGCCCTCCTGATTCGACCGGGATAGCTCAGTGGTAGAGCGTGGCGGCTTCAGCCAAGCGATCCCAGGTTCGAATCCTGGCCCGGACATTTTTCGTCCAGTTGGAAAATTACTACTCGTATGATTTATTTACCAATTTGAAATAATTGTGTTAAAATTAATCTAGTGTAATCATGTATCCAGCGTTTACTGGAGTTCCTTTTTCTGTTGACCTGATTAAAATATCAGACCAGATTCTCTGATCAATAAGGTTAACTGGATGAATTATGCCCTCCAGATTCGACCGGGATAGGTCAGTGGTAGAGCGTGGCGGCTTCAGCCAAGCGATCCCAGGTTCGAATCCTGGCCCGGACATTTTTCGTCCAGTTGGAAAATTACTACTCGTATGATTTATTTACCAATTTGAAATAATTGTGTTAAAATTAATCTAGTATAATCACGTATCCAGCGTTTACTGGAGTTCCTTTACCTGCGATCTTTTCTATTGCGCTGATTAAAATATCAGACCAGATTCTCTGATCAATAAGGTTAACTGGATGAATTATGCCCTCCAGATTCGACCAGGATAGCTCAGTGGTAGAGCGTGGCGGCTTCAGCCAAGCGATCCCAGGTTCGAATCCTGGCCCGGACATTTTTCGTCCAGTTGGAAAATTACTACTCGTATGAGATATTGACTGTCAACCTACTTTCAACTGAAGTTATCTCAGAATCTATACATATTTGAATGTAACTTATCTCTTAAACAAACAATCTTTTTGAACGATCTTTCTAAAAATGTAACTTTTTGCAATTTTATTCGATAAAATAATTTTGAATAAAAATGGTCTGCTGGCATATGAAAAAAGAAATGGTTAGCCCGTATTTGTTTTCCTCAGTCAGATGACTTGCGTTTTTATTATATAGATTACGTATGATTGAATTTAATAAACTGAAGAAAACTTTTATTCATATCTTTTAAAGTTTTGATTCGATTTTCATAAAATTTGAAATTTTGCAACGATTATTTATATTAAATTTCAAACCATTCTGTTGGATATTTTTGGCGCTGTTATATGCGGACGGTCGGACAGACAGACGGACGGACCAGACGACGACTATAGGTTACAATACAATTACGAACGCACCTAAAAACAGAATTATACGATCTCTGAATATTTGGAAGATACAGAGGCTGATTAGCAGACAACAAATTGAAAGAAAAAAGAGGGAAATTATGACTTTTTGAATACTAATAAGTAGCAAATTTAATTGAAATTAAAATAAGTATTACGATAATTTATCACATACAGATAGTTTTGCTGAAAACTACAAATGCTGTAATTACTTACGTCAACTATCTGGCAATAGACAAATAAAATATAATAATATTAATAATATGAGTGTTTTTACACAAAATCAAGCAAGTCGTGTATTATGAAGCACTCACTAAAAGTCTCTATCATTTTTTGTTGTTGAAAAACTACACTCTCTTCCTATTCGGTAAAAAAAATCGTTTTATCTGAGCTTGCTGTAAATTAGTTCAACTGTACGTTGTATGTAAGCGTAGAAATTCTATTTAAAATATTTATTTTCAAAATTTAACCCTCTACATTATCCTAGTTCTGAATCTTTAATAATCCTTAAACATGTAGGAAATGATTTCTAAACAAAAAATAAACTTTCAGGAACGTTTATTTTAAATTTCTGTATTCTCATGGGAAAATAAAGGAAACTTCTATTGTATTGTCTCTTTTATCATGAAACTTATATAATCTAATTCAATTCCGGCTCACTAAATAATTTAGGTATTTTCTTTAAAATATGTAGAACAAAAATAACAGTTTCTAATCTCCGTTTTCTCGAATATTGCTTTACGTTATTTAAATAAAACTTTAAAGGAGACCAATGATTAATTTTCCAGAAAAGTCTTTCTGTAAGAGGATTTATATTTTCAGTTAATTCTATTCAATCTTAACTACTTCAAAAGTACTATTTGTTGGGAAAATCAAAATTTAGAAAAAAGTCATATTTATATAGGGGCTATAAAAAATTCACAAAAAATAATCAAAGAAATCTTTCGTATATTGCTGTGTTAGGGAAAAATCTATTGAAACTTTTTATAAAAAACTGCAACTTAAAAGGTGTCTCTAAAATATGTCATTAAGTAAAAGAATTAATTATACATTGTATTCCTGATTTCTTTATTTGTATTATAGCAAAAGAGGGCTAAATATTTATAAATGTTATTTAACACATTAAATTATTTAAATATATATATATATGAGTATCAAGTAACAAGGTAATTTAAAAAGTTGGTAGATTATTTAAAATGTCATAGAGCAATTTAAAACAAAACTTTGGTGAACTAGTCGTTGGGGGCCTTCGTAATACTTACCCATCATGGATATTCATAATATAAAATATGAAAATAAAACATGTGTAAACTATTTATAAAATGCATTGCAATTCGAATAAAATCGTGGCTTGATGACGTCATAAACTTTAAATCGAGGCTAACGAAAAAGAAAGGCTACCGCGGTGCTTTACGCATATCTTTTTTTACAGACCGCCGGAGTCACGTGTTGCTCGAATCCACCAATGCAAGTGTACGAAAAGAATAACACGTCACTCTGGCGGTCTGTAAAAAAAAAGATAAGTGGAATGCACCGCGGTAGCCTGTCTTTTTCGTTAGCCTCGCTTTAAATCGAGGCTAACGAAAAAGACAGGCTACCGCGGTGCATTCCACTTCTCTTTTTTTACAGACCGCTAGAGTGACGTGATGCTCTTTTCGTACACCTGCATTGGTGCATTCGAGCATCACGTGACTCCCGCGGTCTGTAAAAAAAGATACACGTAAAGCACCCCGGTAGCCTTTCTTTTTCGTTAGCCTCGCTTTAAATGATGTATTACTGAATTGCATAAAAGAACCATCCTTATAACTCCAAAATTGATAATCATATTAACTAATATGATTAGTGCGTCGGATTAGGCGTCTAATTCTCAATTAAAATATATCTTTGAATTGAAATTTGAATGAAATACAGGGTCATGAAAAATCGAAGAACGTGGAAAATAAGATTTACAAATATATCGGCAACTCATTATTTGATCGACTTCATTCTTTATGCAACTTTTATGCTTATCATTGTATTTTATATTCTGTTTTAAAATAACCAATTTCGAAAATTTTTATATACCTTTTATCAGAACGAATATTTCGAGAGTCCGAAAAAAATAGTTCCTGATAATCTGGGTTACTGAAATTAAATAGGCTTCTTCTCATTATTACATACTAAGTACATACCAAACGTCAAGTATCTATCTCAATTTGTTCGAGAGATAGAGCGTTTACAGACACACAAACAGACGGACGACAATTGTTTTTTCTAAAAATATGTTTTTCGGAATATCTCCAGTGTCTGAAACGTGTAAATCCGTCAAAAATTTCTTTTCGATTTTTGAAATGAGTATAAGACTTACCCTATACTACGTATGATAGGTAAGTAAAAAACATCAAGAAACTAGCGTTCGATAATAAAGGTTTACGCATTTTGCTTAAGGACATAATAAATCCTAAAATGCAAATCCGTTTCCTATCATATGTAATTCATCCAATGTCAGGTGTAAAGTCTTGTATGGTTGCTTTGAACCATGTTTGGCTTATTTCACTTTACAGCTGAAGAATCCGTTGCATTTCGTGCAAAACGAATCAGAAGTGTTTATTTTATCACTTTTATGGTGTTCTTATATAAATGTTCTGGACCTTAATTTAGGGAATAAATTATTTCTTTATAGAAAAGTATAGCTGCAAATCCTCTTATACAATAAAATAAACAAGTTAAATATATATATATATATATATATATATATATATTATTATTATAAACACTGTTTACCGGTCATAATATTAAGACTAAATAAGAGATGTTAACGAAATTTTCAATATAATATATTAGAAATGTTTGCAATGTGATGACATCAAGAGAAGTTCTGGAAGCGAAAGATGTTTCGGTTACGGACGTCGTCGTATGTAACACAAACTACTTTCCACAATAAGGGATGCTGTTTATTTAAATAATAATATTAGTATCAGACTATTAAACCAAAGCATGGTCAAAGCAGGGTCAATAATCTTTGGTCGCAAATAGAAATATATTTTGAAAAATTGCAGAAGTTCTTAAAATGCAAAATAAGTTCTTAACGTGCATAAAACTAAAAAATAATCGTCGTTTACCAAAACTTTCCTCAAAGAGATAGGGATTACAAAATATCTGTTAAATAAACATATAAATAATTTCAAATGAGCAATAAGTATTAAACTTTGAAGATGATTAATATAAATAAATTTTCCCATTCATATGCATAGGTTGGATACATATTTTGATATGTATTTCGATCGTAATTGTTTCACTTGAATTAGAATTTTATGGTTTTTCCGGTCCTAATCATAACATACATATCATACTAAGCATATAAGTTATATATCTTCAAATAAATTTGTTTTCAATCGACAGTAATAATAACATCTTTGCGCAGGGAGAAGCAAAGAGAGTTTGTATAAGGAAATAACATTTTTAGTAAAGTATATATTTTTTTTAATTTATATCATTCCTATTAGTCACGGAACCAATAACTTTGAATATTTATTTTATTCTATAAAACTCCGTGAAAAAACATTTTTCTTTTTAACACGTCAGTATTTTATAGAAGACACACATTAACTGCAATATTAGAATTAAAATATCCAGTTCACCTATCACAGGAGTAGTTTTTATACATTTGTTGTAATAAAGAAGTTAAATTTTATATAAAAAATGAATATATATATATATAATATTTTGCACTTTCTTTACTGAATATATAATTTTGAAGATTTACTTCTTTCTATTACAAAATTTAAGGAAACTTATTAAAAATTTCTGTTTACATTTTAACTAAATGTATTTCTGAAATATCGGTTTTAATTTTATGTAAAAATCACACATTAACTGCAATTTCAGGTTTAAAGAATCTTGTTCATTTATCTCGATATATTAATCCAGAGTAAATAAATAAATTTTTCAGTATTAGGAACCTGAATATTCATATGTTCACATAAATGTAAACATGACACATTTAGTTCCAGTTATTATGTTCACATATGTTGAAAGCACAAAGTTCATGTCGGAATTATACATTTGTAGGCACATTTCTTACAATAAAGAAATAAAATTTTCTGTTTTAGGAAAAATGTTAATATATTCCGAACAATAATGATCCATAATATTCAATTTTTTTTTTTTTTTTTTTTTTTTTTTTTTTTTTTTTTTTTTTTTGCTTAATAGATGTATACCAACATAGTGAAAAAGTACCCAAGCCGGGACTCGAACCCGGATCATCAGATTAGCGCACTGACGTTCTACCAACTGAACCACTTGGGAACGATACTCAGCCTGGAACTTTTTCACCACAACATGTTGGCAAGGCTACAAACGCAGCACAAAATGGAATATTTTCCGTGAGCCGCCAACCCTGGGGCAAACACGAAAGCAAAAAAAATCCAGCATCGACAATTGAATAAATTCATATTTAATACTTGGAAAATTTTTCCAGAGAAAATTTCTCCCGCCTTGTATTAATTATATACATTTTTTTTATTTGCTTAATAGGCGTATAGCCAACATAGTGAAAAAGTACCCAAGCCGGGACTCGAACACGGGTCATCAGTATAGCGCACTGACGTTCTACTAACTGAACCACTTGGGAACGATACTCAGCCGGCTCACGGAAAATGTTTCATCTTGTGCTGCGTTTGTAGCCTTGCCAACATGTTGTGTTGAAAACGTTCCAGGCTGAGTATCGTTCCTAAGTGGTTCAGTTGGTAGAACGTCAGTGCGCTATACTGATGACCCGGGTTCGAGTCCCGGCTTGGGTACTTTTTCACTATGTTGGCTATACGCATATTAAGCAAATAAAAAAAATGAATATTATGAGTGCAAGGCGGGAGAAATTTTCTCTCGAAAAATTTCCAAGTATTAAATAGTGATTCAATACATAATTTTGAAGATTTTTATCCTTAGTTAGAAAATTTGAGGGAACATTGATGCACTTCTGCTTAAAATTTTTCTACATATATTTCAGAAATACAAGTTGTTATTTTATTGAAGTGATATACTAACTGAAATATCAGAATAAATTAACCGCAATCTATCAATCTCAGAAGTAAATTCTAAACATTTCTGACAATAAAGAAATAATATCATCTAAAACAGAAATTAGTATATAAAATTATGCCGAAAATTAATCATCGAATTAATAATTTTGCAGATATCCTGTTTTAGTCGCTAATTGTACAATTTAAGGAAACAAGTGATACACTTGGGTTTGAATTTTTTCAAAATATATTCTTGAAATGTAGAATATTACTTTAGAAGTCATACATTAATTGTAATATGATTATTCAAATTTCATGTTTACTTATCACAGAATAAATTTCAGTAAAGTTTGAAACTATCTATAACAGAATAAAATATAACTACTTATACTACATAACAGCAATCAAATCTTAATTTTGAAGATTTTTTTTTATTATTATTAAATTTAAGGAAAGATGTGATACACCTATATTTAAAAATTTTCTAAAAATATATTTTTTAAATATATATTTTTTTTTTTGCCAAACTCATACACTAACTACAATGTCTGGATATTTTTGCAAGTTTTGTCAAAATACCTTTCAATCCTTGTAAGTTCTTTGTAACTGGAGGAAAGAATATATCCAGTTTATCTATCACAGAAGTAGTTTCTATACATTTATTACAATAGAAAGAAGAAAACCAAACAGAAACTTTTCCATCTATACAGATAGAAAAATAGAGAAATATAGCGAGTTATTGGCGTAAGTTACGAGTATTGAAGTTAGATAAAATATGGAAAAAAAAGGAAAAGACAGTTTCATATATAGTAAGAAATAGACATTACTATTCTTTGAACAGTTTATAATAAACCAGAAAATATTTATTTTTTTAGAGATATAGATAGTGTTAAAATACGTATATTGGTATTTAGAAATGTTTGGAAATAAATTAAAAATAATACTTCAGTATGCTCAAATATACAAAAAATACTATTATAAAACAGTCACCCTATTTTTTCCGTGACAGTACTGTATAACTATCTGAATAAATTTAAATTTCTAAAGCAAATGGAAAAATATATTAAGATTCTTAAAGACATAAACTAAGACATTATTACTGGTTTTTTTTACGAATATCTACAAATTACAGAGAGTGTTTTTTGTGTGCCCACATTTTTGGACGATTTTATGATAAGGTGGTCGTCTATGATATGGCCATGCGAAAGTTTAAGAATTTTAACTGCCGTCATTTTGAAAAAATCAAAACCATTTTATTTTTTAAACTTTCTCAGGTTAATTGACTTTCATATAAAAAAATATTGCAATCCCCATGAAAATAGTTTCGCTGGTCCAAAAAAACGGAATTCCAAGTCTCCCAAGGGGCCATATCAAGAACATATGTACATGATATGGCCATCATTGTTCTATGTTTCAAAAATCGTGATTTTCTTCAATTTAAAAATGCTTTTCTGTTAAATTAAATAATTTTGTGTAAAACAAATAACATGATACTGAATAACTCTTTTTGTTGTTCAAAAATGGATTTGAAACAGACCTTTTCATCAAAAATGAATTTGTTTACAAAATTGAAATTACAATTTAAGTTTTTATTTAGAGAAAAATGTGAAATCGTTTTACAATTTAATTTTTTTAAAAACAAATTACCTATCGCAATTGAAACAAATAAAAATGTCTTTATTCTAGTCTTACAAGGTGCACTTGAAAGGGCCATCTGGAGGGCCATATGAGGAGCAGGTCCGCGTTCCCCAAAGTCGTTTGATTTTGAACAACTCGTAAAATATACACCATCAACTACAGAATTAAAAACTGATTGATAAAGCATTAAAAACTGAACAGGGTATGACAATATTCATAAAAAAATTCTTTTAAAAACGTGCATAAACTAGTCGTTGGGGGCCACCGTAATACTTACCCATCATGGATATGCATAATGTAAAATATTAAAAGAAAAATGTGTAAACTACTTATAAAATGCATTGCAATTCAAACTGGTCGTTGGGGGCCACCGTAATACTTACCCATCATGGATATGCATAATGTAAAATATTAAAATAAAAATGTGTAAACTACTTATAAAATGCATTGCAATTCAAATAAAATCGTGGCTTGATGACGTCATAAACTTTAAAGGCTCGATTACTGAATTGCTTGAAAGAGGTTTTTCCTCATAACTCCAAAAATAATAATCCTATTAACTAGCGGTTTATTGCATCTGATTAAGCGTCAAATTTCCAATTAAAATATATCTTTGAAGTGAAATTTGGATGAAATACAGGGTCATGAAAAATCGAAGAGTGTGAGAAATAGGATTACAAATATCTCGGCAACTCATTATCCGATCGACTTCATGCTTTATGTAAAATTTATGTTTTTTTATTGTCTTTTATATTCATTTCTTAAAATAAACAATTTCGAAAATTGTTATATACCTTTTATCAGAACGAATATTTCGAGAGTCCGAAAAAAATAGTTCCGGTTAATCGAGGTTATTGAAATGAAATAGGCTTCTTCCCATTATTACATGCTAAGTACATACCTAATTGCAAGTCTCTATCTCAATTTTTTCGGAAGATAGAGCGTTTACAGACACACAGACACACACACAGACACACACACAGACACACAGACGGACGGCAAATTTTTTTTTTCTAAAAATATGTTTTTCGGAATCTCCAGTGTCTGAAACGTGTAAATCCGTCAAAAATTTTTTTTCGATTTTCAAAACGATTACAAGACTTACCCTATACTACGTATGATGGGTAAGTAAAAGGAGACTTATCAGATAAAAACAAGAAGAGATTACACCAAATGATAAAATAGAAAATTGGCGTCCAATTCAGCAACCTAGCTAAACAGTAAATGATTACATGATATACATGGAAGCTCCTTCATGGTATCCTCATGCCATTTAGCGAATTGTTTGGTTAACTAACGTATAACCATTGGATGGCCATATCAGGAACATTACCATAACAGGGGAACCAACCTTACTTACAAAACTTCTTAAAATTGAAATATTTGTGTTTTAAATGTTCAATTTAGTAACCCTTATTCTGTACTACCTTTTTACACCGTAATTTTCATGACAAAAATACCTTTTGTTATTTTGACAGAGATATTTTGGCCCATTCCTCTTGAATAGCGTTCCAAAATTCATGAAAGGTTGTAAGTCGACGTTTGGATAACGCACTTTTCAAAAGTCCAAAAGCGGAAAAAACCTTAGGTGATGCATTAGGTTATTTAACAGGTATATCAGTGAATATACAGGTATATATAACAGTGAAGGGTATAGCCCTGATACACGTTTCTCGTTCTATTTTTCCATGAAATTAACAGTGGACTGTGATGTGTGGCTGCTTGCTTTATCTTGATGCTGTTCAACAGACTGATGGCACTAGGGGTAAAGAGATTATATTCCGTGTTTGAATATTGAAAGTAAAATAGGTTTCCAATACTATCTGAAGTTTATCATAACATTTTTTAAAACTCATTTTATGATCAGTTTGCCGTTCAAATATGCAAATCCAGCTACAATCCTCTGTGATGATAACTCTCCTCTGTGATGATAACAAATGGATTTCTTTTTACTAAAATCATTAAAATTACCCAAGATTTAACTATTGCAACAACATTTTTTCCATTCTTCTTCGGATATATGAGTGTCATAAAAATTCTGCATCACGTTCGACGTTCGTCGAAATGTCGAAGATTAAGATGATGAAAATTGTGTTTTTTGGCTTTTTAAAAACCAAATCAGTGTTAATGATTTTATTAACAGTTGGCATTGAGCATTTTAAGATTTAGCAGCAGTACTTTAACTTGAATGATTTTCTTTTACAATAAAAGATCTTACCTTTGCAATATTCATAGAATTTCCTTTTGTTCTTGGGTACTTTGAAACATTTTTTCCACTTGAATCCAGGCATTCGCGTTTTTCTCTGACGTATTGAGAATATTACCTATTGTGACAACATTAGATTTAGAAAACACATGACTTTCACAGCGCTTTTTAATAACTGAATATGAATAATTCTCATCACATACTGAAGAATTATAGTCGTCCATCCATTGGTTCTTTAAAAACGCCATTTTGCATGTAAACAAAAATTTCAGTTCACAGACAAGAATTGATACTTTCGAAAATCTGTGAAATGTAATCTATCAACAAATCTGTGTTTATCTGTGAAAAATAATTTCTCTATGCAAACGTTTTTTTTACACTAAAACACACTCGTCTAAAAATGTCCGAACAGCCTCTATACATTAAGCGTTTAACGGAAAAAATGAATGAAAGAAAAGTACAAATAGTTTATATAAAACTAACATGGAGTTGTTTTAAGAATTATTCAGTTGTTTTCAGTGCTTTCAAGGTAGGCACCGTCTGCTATTTCACTATGTTGGACAACAATTATCGATATATTTAACAATTAAACATATTTTTAATATAAATACATTGCAAGATTTAATTTATATATTTTTTAATTTAAAATAAATAATTTACAATAACGTGGCAAAAATATAAGTACTATTATACTTGACGATGATGTCGCTTGACTGTGTCTCAGTACAAGCAACAGTCTGCGTGTGACGAAAGATTATTTGTCTGTATAAACAACCATCATTCAGTCGATATCTTAGATTTTTGTTAGCGTGTACTGTCGAGCATTGTTGTCATTTTTAGCATGATCTCCCGTTCTTTTCAGTTAAAATAGACCTGACGCACAATGGTTCAAATTTCCTAAAACGTGGATAAAAGTTGAAAAATAAAGTTTAAACCAAATTTTCAATTACATTTTCCGCAGGACTGATTTTACGCCATAAATCTTTAAATGACACTACAAAGGATGTGGATTTATTTTCACTTTGCTTAATAGCGTACAACCAACTGAGTGAAAAATGTGTCCATCCCCGGCCTGGACACATTTTCGCTCGAATGACTTTTAACGTGTATCAGTATATAGACGAAAATTATTATTATTTTTTTTTAAATAGTACTGGTTTCGAGAGAATTAACCGATGTAAAGTGGATTCAGCTGACAAAATCATGTAAAACAAAAATAAAGTCATTTAAAATTATTCATAAAATTTTAAGTTTTATTATTTATAAAAAAAATAAAGTTATATTCTATTGAAAATTATAATAAAATAATAAAGAAAACAGTTATGAATACCGCAGAATTTTGCACCGAAATTGAATGTTTTATAAACTGCAGACTATACGATATAAAAAAAAAATCACATTTTTTTTAATAAATTGTCATATTTGGATTTTTTTCATAAATTCTTATGAATAAAGAAATGTTCTTTCTTTCTTTTTCTTTCTTTGTATTTACTGTAATGTTTGCTTTGAACTTAATTACATATATATTTCTTTCTTTCTGTCTACTATCAGAATAAATAATATAACTTTATTGAGTTTAAAAATAATGTATATAACTTATTTTTTTAATAATTCCCGAATGTAATACCCCCCCCCCCCCCCAAATATACATATATATATATATATATATATATATATATATATATATATAATTCTATTTTCAGTAAATTTAAATTCGACGGCGGGTTTTTTTTTTCATTTGCTATGGTTTTATCACATGTTTGAGGTACAATATTTTATGAAAAATATCAGTAACACACACGTATTTTGCAGATTATTTCAATCTAAAGATTAAATCTTGTTAATAAATGTAGTGGCACGCACAACAAAATATTTTTTTCTCTATTTGTGGAAAATATTTTAAACAATGCCGATGGCAGTGAAATTTATAAATTAATCAAGAAAGAAATTTAATTTTTGGATAGAGAAATTTACAATACATAATTGTATCGTATATCTTCGCTATATTACATATGGTAGTTTGAAATTTTATTTTTTTTATATCCGATAAGTAAACATCACTACAATTCTAATACTGCAACTTCTATACTAAGTAAACATCATTACGTTTTCAATACACCACATACTATAATTTTACTTTTTACTTTCTTCTATCTTTACAAGAAGAAAGTATTGGATTCATGAAAATTTTCGACTTCCGGTTTTTGACGGAGTTACACGTTTTTGAAGGCCCTGAACACGATTTGGCTGTTTTTTAGAAAATGTCTGTCTGTGAGTCTGTGACTCTGTCTGTCTGTATGTATGTGACAAAAGTTTTTTGGGTGCTCTATCACAAGAACTAATGCATCAAATTAAATGAAACTGTATATTCAGTTAGTCTCTGATATAAGTTGGTGCTGATTAGATTTTGGTGAAAATCACCCAGCAGGTGGCGCTGCTATGCTGCATTTTTCGCAATTTCCGCAATAGCTGTATCACAAGAACTAATGTACTCATTTTCACCAAACTTCGGATTCAATTAGACCTTGACACAAATAGACGATGATTACGTTTTGGTGTAGATGTCCCTACAGGTGGCGCTGATATACTACTTTTTCATGATTTTCATAATAGCTATATATCAAGAACTACTGCACAGAATTTCATCAACCTTGACATAAATAGGTGCTGATTACGTTTTAGTGTGAATAACCCGATAGGTGGCGCTGCTATGCTACTCTTTTCATTATTATCACGATAACTATATCTCAAAAACTAATGCACGGATGTTCACCAAACTTCAGATTCAATTAGATGTTGACATATGTTGTTGTTGGTTAGGTTTTAGTCTAAATCTACCAGCTAATGCTATTCTGCATTTTTCAGGATTAACACGATTTGAGCAAAAATCGTATCTCAAGAAATAATACACGGAATTTAATATAATTTTCGATTCAGTTAGACCTTGTAATAAATTGGTGCTGATTCTTTTTAGTGTATTCAAAACGTGTGTGAGATAGAAGAAAGTCTTAGGATGGCACATCCTACTAGTGTTTCATCGATTTGTTTGAGATTTGCCCGCTTTTTTTAATCTTCTACTTTTGATACAAGAATCGTAATAAGTCAAGTCAAGCGCTCTAAAACACCACTTTTCATAAACATTCATACAGATTTTCATATCATTACCACGTTTTTCCTATTTGGAACATTTTTAGAACAGATTGCTTCTTTTCACGATAGCCTCCATCCCGTAACCCGATTTAAGCCATAAATTGCCCCATAGAATTATGTATTTCGTTGCTCGATGGAAAATGAAAGGTATAGAGTGAAAAATGAGAAGCTGATCATGATACTATAGATGCCAGACTAGCAAAGGCATGTAAAGAAGATAGTAAGCAATACTTTTCCCGATAAAAGAGGATAAACATTTAATACAATTTAGCATTCTCTTCATGTATTTCATAAACGAAGCAAGTAGAAAATAAACGAAATTGCGGCAGTAAAACTTTGAGGAATTGTGGAGTGCCATTGACTGTTGCTTAAAAACAAAATAGACCGGGAGGCGGCAGCACAGACAATCACCTCATCGAGTTCACGGCTGAAATTCCAGAATTAGTTAAAACTTGATTCGCATATTAAAACGCAATCCGTCTGCCAAATCATATCTTGGTGGAAAAGACGCGAAAACCCGATTTTAGCGGTTGACTCGTAGATTTACCATTGTGTTTTCCTGCACCCAGTTCTCCATGTCTTCATACACTGTAAAAAATCTTCAGCATGTGCTACATAGTCACTCCACCGCTTTTATAGAATATCTCTATTTTGACCAATGAAAATGCTGCATAATATAGTAAAGTAACCGTTTTCTCTAAAAGTGGTGGAGTGTGTCTGCAGCAAAAGCTCAAGATTTTTAACAGTGTAATTTTGGGTGCAGGAAAACACAATAGTAAACCTACGAGTCAACCGCTAAAATTGGGTTTTCACGGGATTTTCACCAAGATATGACTTGGCAGACCGATTGCGTTTTAATATGCGAATCGAGTTTTAACTAATTCTGGAATTTCAGCCGTGAACTCGATGAGGTGATTGTCTGTGCTGCAGCCTCCCGGTCTAAAAGATGTACATTAATCGAATTGCCAACTGTAATTCAAGAATTGTGTTAAAACGCTACTTATTGTGTGTTTTACATTTTTATTTAATTAATTTTTAATATAATCTTTCCTTTTATATAATTTCACATATAAGAACACCTGATAAGGGAATGTACGTTACAAAGATAGAGTATACACTGTAAAAAAGTTTCGTAAAATTTCAGTAGATGTGCCGTAAATTAACGGTACTTGTACGTTTTCACTCTTTACGGTATGAGTACCGTACTTCCAAGGTATATTAAGCGTAAAAAAACGTATAGCTGCTATTTCGATTATAAACGGTATTTATACCATAAAATGTTTGTTTTTCAGTAAAAAATCACTACTTATACCGTAAAATAATTATTTTTTAGTAAGGAAAAAGCTGGTAGCCCCACCTCGGTGTACGGCAAAACCTGGAGTGATGTTGTTTCTCTTGTTACGTAATGCGTGCAAGCCTGAGGAGAGGGAGAGTGTAGCCGGTACATATACTGTACATATTTTACGGTACATATACCGTCCAGTTAAATTACGGTATATATACTGGTCAGAAAGTTGCCAGTATATGTACCGTAATTGTTGACCAAAATTTTTTACAGTGTATTTTTAAAATGAATAATGGATGCTTTAAATTGGAGAGTTATAACTAAAAAAATATAAAATTACTCTTTTCTTGAACTTTCAAAACAATTTTAATAATTGTTTACAATTGTAGCTGCATAAATATGGAAAAAGATTACACCATATTTAGAATTTTTTACATTTTTTCGAAATTTTAATAATGTTTTTTTTTTAATTTAATCATAGTTAATTAAAACTATGTTTTTTTTTTAATTTAATCATAGTAAATGTGATTACAAACATTTATAGTGTTAATTAATGTCATTTTTCCTAAATCGATATATTGTTTCTGATGATAATTTAAAATTTCATGGTAATAAATATCAGATAAATTGGATCGAATATTTTCGCTTTAAAAATAGAATAAAACACTATCTTATTGATTCTTCCGGTAAATAATTCTAAAACGTTCTGACATTTTCTGCTATTTTAAAAGAATGGATGTTATCAAATCCTCATCTGTGCTTTCCCAGGATATAATGTGCTGAGAAAACGAGTTTTTACTCCTTTGGTACAAAATAGTCTGTTGAAAAGAAAATGTTGATATTTTGTAGGAGTGTGTTATATTCCCTGCATTTTGTTGAAAACTTTTTTCTTTTTCATTTTCGTTGACGTTTGGATAAAAAAAGGTACCTAATGCACTATTTAATACAGCAATATCATCTAAATCCCAACAAGTGAATTCATTCAAGGGGATATCATGTAATATCTATGCTTACAAGACAGATTTTTTTTTATCGAATATCTATTTCTATTTCTATGTGGAATATATTTCTATGCGGAAGTTCTCTGCATAATTTAGGAACATTTCAGATTTTATACTGAATTTAAAACATGTAACGTGTTATTTTAGTTATGATTTTGTAATATAATTCCCTTATTTGATAGAAAATAATAGCATCAAGTATAATTTTCATCTGAAATAAAACATCTATGTGAATGTCGTTCTGTTATCTTTTAGGTTTAATGAAAAATCGCGAATGTGATCATAATTTGTGCAATATTTCTACTCGTAAATATCTAGGGTTTTATTAGAGTTTATTATTTACAAAGTCCCCTAAATTAAACTACATATTTCTGATAGTGCTATAGCAAATATAATTATTAAGACTCATGAAACTTGGGGAATGCTGGAAGGAGGAATACGAATGTATTTCAGAGAAAGACAATGGTTAATCAAAGACCTTATTTACCGTGATTCCATAAGATATCTCTCCGAATTTACGGGCAAAATAGAACGTTATTTTCATAAACTTCCAACTCATACGCGGCAACCAACCTTTGAACATGCTATGTTACAATTTCGTAGACCAAATGACAATGTTTTTCGTCATATTGAACATGATTTTCTTCATTAGTTTGCTTAGCTACTAATTTGTAGAACCAATATAAAAAAAATCTTCATATTATTTAATCGAAAAGTTATATGATTAAATAATGGAAATATTTCTTTTTTGGAATTCTTGGGGCTAAAAATTCATAGCAGTTGGAAGCTGTCAGATTGATAAACTGTGTAATGAATTTATAGAAAACTATATATTTTGTATAAATATAATTTTTGTCCTGCAATGGTAGATTTTTGAAATAATATTTCTTGCTCAAAAAAACAAAGTATTTCATTTTTTATTTTCCAGATTGGTCTATATTGTAATAGGAGGGATACCTTGAGGAAGGAAT
Organism: Maratus michaelseni; assembly: GCA_963931845.1. Classification (NCBI taxonomy): domain Eukaryota; kingdom Metazoa; phylum Arthropoda; class Arachnida; order Araneae; family Salticidae; genus Maratus; species Maratus michaelseni. The sequence continues at coordinate 417,647,365 of OZ007588.1, forward strand.
TTTGAAAAGAAACTGGCCCCAATTATCGTTATTGTACAAAGAAAACCTAAAAACATCGCACAGTCACTCTACTCGAATTGTGCTGGTTTCGATTCCGCGAAAGTTGACCCAAACACCTCATTTTGTGACAAGCTTGCTTAGGTAAAGTGGGCATTTGCTTTTCTCTAGAAACGAATTAACATAATCGCCTTAACACGTTTACTACCGTGTTTTAAGTAAATAACTCCAACTACGTTCCACCAGATTTTCATGTTTATGCTCAGAGGACGCATAGGTGGCGTCACTGGAATGCCAAATGGCTGACCAAGTGACGCTAGGTATGCGTCCTCTGCAACGAACGTGTTAAGCTTAATTTCGTGATATGCTGATCAAAAGTTTTGGCTGTTACTTTCTTGGAAATATGCATTATATTTAAGACAATTTATCTCTCTCTCTCTCTCTCTCTCTATATATATATATATATATATATATATATATATATATATATAACTTCTTCCGTGGAATCTGTCGTTGGTATAATTTTACTGTTGTTTAGTTATCTCACAAAACATGTCCAACATTGTTCTCCATAATACAGACTCCACTCACACCAGATTCGTCTTTCTCTGTCAAGCAATTCGAAGTATTTTTTCCGTATTCATAAACGGAAGTCCGTAGACAGTCGTAACATTAACATGTCGTTAGTGAAAGTTTCAATAAGAGAATATTAACCAGGATACAGTCGCCTATGTTGAAATATCGCAATGGATCGAATAATCAAAAGGTATTTTCCCGAAATGAACTCAAAGTCAATATCTATGTATGAGAAATATTTATTATCTCTGTGGACGTTCACCAAAAGCAGAGCAATTTCCACAACTAAGAGTGGTTCATGTTGCAGTATTATCAGCTACGACATTTCATCGATTTAGAATTCACAATATCCATGAGATTTTATACAATTAAACAATAATAAATTATTACTTCATATTATGAAAGAAGACATTCTTCCTGGTGTCTGTCGTACGAAGAGGCTAACAAGTCAAAAATGCTCAAAATCTTACTTCTGAGACTCGTGCATCATGTTAAATACTTGACGCGTAAGGAGACATTAACTCAAGCAGCAGGCGCTCCCCTGCGAATGAAAAAGCCAAAAGAGGAATTATTTTACATAGAAAAATTCTCGTCAAACGGCTCTTCCGATAAAGCGACGGTAGTGTTTAAGAATAAACAAGAACGAAAAATCATGCGTCAAGCATAGATTGTGTAACACTTTCCAACGCTTCCAAAATAATTTTACAAATCATACCGTTTAATAAGCTAAAAGATAACATCTAAGTAATCCGAATAGTTTTATTCAGCCCTGTATAGGATATATGGATTTGTATATATACTACATTAGGATGCTAAATTTTAGTTCAGTTAGGAAACGCGTAGCACCGTTTAAAATTCTCCGTCTGGAGTTAAATAATACGGAAATGTGTTCGCGCACTTTTGTGCTTCCCTGTATAGGATCTACAGAATTTATACATACCACGTAATAGACAAAAATCGAGTTAAAATTAAAATCGCGTTCACTAACTTAAAACGCACTTCCAGGAATTATTGTTAACAGACAGTAGAGAATTCTTTTGTGTGTCCCTGTAAATGAACGATGATTGCTATACAGACAATATTCTGTAGTAAGCCTCTTGTAATGCACCTTATATCAAGTTCAATGCGTTTAAAATAGGGAAACATTATTTAAATAAACCGCAGACGGTTTTTCTCCACAGACGTAATGTAACGGAATTCTTTTGACTGTCCCTGTAAAGTAGCTATAAGTGCTATGCCCACCCTATTCCATATTAAGCCTCTTCTAATGCACCTTAGTGATATATATAAATTTCAATGCATTTAAAATAGTGAAACATTATTTAAATAAACCGCAAATGATTTTTCCGGCCAGACAAACCGAAGTCATAAACACTTTTCAACTAGGTTGGAAAGTGTTAAAAAAGAAATTTGCAAAGTAATAAGGAGTTGTACAGGAGACATAATTTATCACGGAAATGAAATCACATTGGCGTTTAAGATTGAAATAATAGAAAATGAAATACCTTGAACATGAATTTAGGAAGATGGAATTCAAAATAACAACGATACGTGAATTGTTTTTAATTGGTGTTTTAAAAGAAAAACAAGTTGGAAATTGTACGTCAAACGTTACAAACGAGGTGCGTTCGTACGCACGTTTTAGAATTAAATTCATGATATCCCGTGCGTAGAACGGGTTAAACAGCTAGTTAAGTATATATTTTATGACACTCTTCATACAAATATCTTAACTAGTTATATAAATATTCAGATATATATGTATCAGCTAGTTATATAAATATTCAGATCTTGATGATTTTTAATTCTGTGAAATGAATTCTATCGTCTGCAGATTAATTTCTGTCATAAAATAAGTATCTCGGTCGCTTGACGATTAAACTTCGGAAGCTCCTATAACAAAAAAGCACCGATTTAAAAAAAAAAATTCAAATTTCTTAATAAATATTTTTATTAATATCTCCTAAAGTTTTGATTCGATTTCAATAAAATTTGAAATGTCTCGACAAAATTCTGCAAAGATAATATATTTTAAATTGCAAACCATTTGGTTGGGTAGTTTTTGCGTTGTTATATGCGGACAGACAGACAGATGGACAGACAGACAGACAGACAGACGGACGGACAGACGGACGGACCAAACGACGACTATAGGTGCTACGTATTTATATAATTACGAGCGCACCTAATAAATGATATCGTACGCATTTATATTAATTATTGGAGACAGAAGAGAATTAAACAAACTAGGTGAAGATAATTATGCTAGGTGGGGAAAATTTATAGAATACTTTTAAGATTGAGTGGAATTTTAATTTTCGTAATATATATTATATATATATATATAGAGAGAGAGAGAGAAAGATAGATAAACAACTATATATATATAAATACATATATATAAGGGAAAGTAGGGTAAAACCAGGAAACCAACGGTTTTCTTTTGTTGACAAAAGTCTTAGAAGGGCGGAAAAGTCGAAACACACCCCAAAAGTGTTTGGGACATCTGTGCAATTGCAAAAGCATTCATGTTTACACAGGACAATTCTTCTCTACTCGGGAAAAGCATTTTCTTGGACCATTTGAAACAGCTCCGAATTTTGTGGCTAGAGTGAAACCAGATACTAATCAGAAATTCAGTTTTTACACTTCCAGTAGCTAAAAGCTTTATTGTAATAAATTTTGAATCAAACTTTACCGCATATATACATTTTTAAAGGTCAGTAACTTTTATTATCAGGTTTTACAGCTATTTTTAATGTTGTCATGCAATGACTTTTTCAGCTTTTACTTCCATTATCCGCTGAACTTCTAATACGCCAACTCTTTGCAAACTGGAAAAATGTATACATCCTTCACCACCTGTTGAGCGACGAAATAAATCATTGCTGAACTCAATGCAAAAACATGGATACCCGGTTTTCCCTCAACAGGCGACCAAAAATCAACATGGTCCTTCTCCTGTATAACTGGACGTAAACATTTCTACTTGGCATCAAAAGACCTTGTAAAAGCTACAGAAAACAGTGGTTTACTTTCCTAAATCGATCCGCCAGGCTGAATTTATTTAACGAGGAGTAAGGAGGGAGAAAACTTAAAACTTTTGAAGCGAATTTCTTTCCAATAGGATACACACAGATTAACTTACTTCAAAAGCCGAAGGCACACTGCTAGGTATGCTAAGGTATGTAGTTAAGAAGGGTGCTGTCAACAGGGCTCGGCCCATCAGCTAGAAAACAGGCTATCCGGTTTGACCCGCATTCCAGGTTTCAACCCACTCTTCCCAATGTATACTCCAATTTTGATTTATTATACTTTTGAGGAAATTAACGCATTCGAATAAGATTCTTTAAAATGAAGCGAAATATTCGTTATCGTTAAAAATAATAGTTAAAAACTGTTGTAATAAATTACGAAAAACAAAATTAGACAGACGTTTTATTGACAGATTTTAATGGGTTATAGGATTTTTACAGGTTTAAAACATTCAATTTTTGAAAATATATATAAAGAGAGTAATCATTTATGTACACTTTAAATCAAAATTAATGACACTCTTAATAGTTATTATATCTGGAATATTTTCAATGAGAGAACATTAAAGTCAGTTTTCTCAAAATGTGAATTTGGGGCATTGTGCGCAAGGTGGTTAAAAAACTTTTCTATATTTTTTCATGAAATTTTCAAGATATATAGTGTTTGGTAAGATCTATAACTTGAACCTAAATTTAAATATTTTTTTTGTTGAAATCATATTTTTTCTTCCTGTTGTTAAACTTTTGAAAATTTTATGTAAGCAAGATACAGTTTTGTTTTTAAAAATATAAAAGTGCGATAAATAAACATTTTTTAGGATCAGAAAATTTTCTACAATATTGTTCACAACCTGTGATTCAAATTGTATGCTTGACACGTTTAAAAACCCCTATAACGACTAATTTTCTCTCCATTATGATCTGAAGAAAATATGGTATGAAATTATAAACATGTATCTATTACCATTTTTAAAAAATGTGTTTTTGTAATGCATACTTTTATTAGATATAAAATGGCAAAAATGGTCAATTTTTTCACTTTTCGAAATTTTATACGCCCTATGACCCTTTACGTTTTATAACGCACTGTTGCAGACTATTAGCTTCAACCCATTCGCTTTATTTTTAATGAAATTTCAGGTACTTATTTTTATTCCACTGCATAACAATCCCTTATCATCACATGTTGGGTATGGACCTAAATAATTAAAAATATTTTCAGTGTATTAAAATAGTAAAACAGTTTCTTTTATTAAGAAAGATTGACTTATGATAAAATAAATTGCATTTTTACAGCAATAAGTCAGTCGAGAAAATATTTATGATACTATATTGTTTTGAACAATAATTTACTGAGAACTGCTTAATTTGACAATAATTTGCTGACAAAGCTTTATGTAAAACTTATTATTGACGATTTGTTTTTTGATAAATAAATCTATACTTCATTTCTTCTATTAGTGGTATATTCTGAAATGCATAATCTCCATATCTTGAAAAAACTAGTGCCCGTCATGAATTAAATAAAAGTATACGTTAATACATCTATTACAAATAAGCTTTAATACAATACTCTGTTACTCGATAGCTTTTGTTGTGATGCTGATTCTCAATTTACTTCATTTTTCATTTTTCATTTTTCTTGAAACATGGACATTTGTCTAAATTTGTGTTTCTAGGATGGAAAGTTTATCTCTATTTCGAGATAAAATTAATACCAGGAAAGAATAGATAAATTCATTGATGAGTAAATTTCTTAATGTTATAAAAAAAACTTGCGATAGATGAGTCTAATAAAAAGTACTATTTATAGTTCCAAATATAGATTATGAGAATATTCTCTAGATAAAAGAAGGAATAAATACAATTTGTACATCTGGATTTTTTAAAGCACTGAAATATAATTTGGAAAGTTTTGAACAACTTTTTGATTTGAAATAGGTTTTGATTTATATTGTTTACTGAAATTCATTTTTATTAAGTTAGAGGAGGAAACGAATTCTTTTATTTAGTTTTCCCAAAGTTAGTAAATCGGAAATCCAATTTTACTCATGAAAGAGATTGAATTTTCCTTCAAAAATGTATTTATGTTTTTTCCCTCATAAAATTTAGTACGTGATACCTTATTAATTCGAAACAAAGAGGCACTTTATTCTTCAAAATCGAACCTATTTAACCCTACAACGTTCATGAGTAAACATAAATATATATATTAAACGCTTAGGTTGTATTGTATTGTTTACTCAAAAATAGTAATACAAAACAAAATTTATCAAAAGTACATGTTATCATTTAAGTGACAAACAAATTCAAGATCGCATGTCAGCACAAAAAAATAATCAAGCATTGAAAATTCTAGAAATATCAATTCAGTATTTAGTTAACTTTAACATTAGGGAGAAACAAAATGAGACTTAATGCTTTTTTGACATTTTTATCCCTAAAAAAGAAGACCAAGGCAAATCCTTGCTTATTTGGAAGAAGTTCTAAACGTTGGTAGGTTATTTTATCGTATAGGAAATTTCGAGATACATAGAATTTTTTTCTATCATTAGGTGCAATAATTTGATGCAATTATTTGGTGCAATAATACTCTTCTAGATCCGAATAAACGGAACATAATCACTTAAAATCTGGGCCTAGATGTCTTTTCAAAGACGTGTCAGCTGAAGGTGACAATGGGCGGTGGCAGGTTAACTGCGTTCGTCCTGCAAACAAATACGAGAACAACTCACATTACTATGAATTCTGATTTGTGTAAAATGTATTCGAATGTTTATTTATACTTCAGTATTTCTGGTACGGACAACTTTTGTGAAAGGAGAATGATTTCCTCAGTGGTTGCACACTCCAATATAATAGAGAATCTGGCTTTGCAAAATAATAGATAGTTTTCTAAATTCATCATATCAACAAGAAACTTAGTGCATCACGTGTTAAGAGAGATGAGGAGTTCTGACGAAATACGTTTGTGTTTTGATATGCCATCAAACTGGATTGCAGAAAATATTGGTAAGAAGCAAGTTTAACTACAACTAGTAACGATGTGTATAACAAAAAGTAACGAGGATCTATGATTAATTGTACAGCTACAAATTACGGTAAATGTTACTACACTACGTTATTTTCAAAAGAAAAATTCTTTCGAATAAAAAATGTTAACCAGAAAAATATCTATGAGGAAGTCCAAGAAATTAACTCGAGGGCAGGTAATTTCGTAACAAATTATTTCTAAAGATTTGATTCCGACGAACATATGCTTGTAGACTGCAGTTTATGCATATGTAGCATTCATTCAAAATACATTCAAATGACAATCGACTATCTAAATGCAAACTTTCGGGTAAACCGAACTTATCTAGCTGTTGTACGCGGAAAATGCCTTACCAATACAACCGTTCGATGTATTGAATTAACGTGTAGACATTTCAATGCCTAATTTGCTGACGTTACTTTGCATGGCTTACATAAGAAACACAGAGCTGTCAAAAACTGTCTTATAAGCCTGTTTTTTCTGTACTAGTACAGTGAATTTCAGATGCAAATAATTTGATATATATAATGTTTAGATAAGTACTTAATTTCTCAAACATGGTGGGATCTTTGAACGATCCAACAACAAACGTATCAAAGAAAATAGCAATTGAAATGCATAAATGCTTTACCAATACAACCATTCGATGTATTGGATTAAATGTAGACAATTGAAAGCAGTAATTTGCTGCCGTTACTTTGATCGCTTACATAAGAAAATACAGAGCTGTCAAAAACAGTTGTCTTATAAACCTACATTCTCTGTACTAGCACAGTGGATTTTAGACCTAAGGAAGTTCATATTTAATGTTTAGATAAGTACTTACTTTCTGAAATATGGCGGGACCTTTGAACGATACAACAATGAACCTATTAAAGATGCCAGCAATTAATAAAAGCATGGATTTTATTTTCTAATCACATTCACAAAGAGATGTCTAGGGACAAGGAATACTAGTTAGAAAAAACATTTAAAATATTTAAAATTTGAATTTCGTAAATTTCATTATTTTTTTTCATTTCATGTTTTATTGTGTGCTTACGAGCTCCAAACAGAAATCCGTATATTTTCAGCTAAAAAACAAGTAATATATATAAAAAAAAATCAAGTCAATAACCCGTAATAAAATAAACCCGTGCAGCATTAATATCCCACGTTATCTTTCTTGAACCTTTTTTATAATTATTGTTATAGTATTTTATTTTTGTGGCACCACTCATTTGAGGAAAATCTCTCATTTCATTTATGAAAACAATAGGAACATAAGTGGATGAATAGAAAATATTTTATTAACGATTGAAAATTTGAACAAGATATATAAATATATAGAGAGTGTGAGCTAATAGTAGGAATTTAATAAGGTACGTCTTAGATTTGGTTAAATACTAATTTTAATTTAAATGTAATCATTACCTAAGCTATTATTTTATTAATAGAGTTTTTCAATTTCCTTCGTTTTAAAAAAAATTAATGATAAAATATAGAATAATTTTACGAAAAAACTTTAATTATTTATTTAATAAAGATGTATCATTTTAAAGTGAGAAAATAACAAGAAAAAAAAAATATTGGGTCAAGCATAGATTATAAATTACTCGTAGAAACATTCGAAATACTAAGAAAAAAATTCACAGTTTAATTATGTGAAAAATGATGTCTACGTAAACAATTTGGAAAACACATAACACAATTGATAACTTAATTTTAGTAATTAACAACTATAATCATGATAATATCTGAATTAGTTACTGAAGCTTTATATTTGTTGTATGGATTTGTATATATGCAACATACTATGGGAAAACTCAAATCAGTAACAAATTCCATAACACTGTTAAGTATACTCCTCGAGATATTTCCGTCAAAAAGTGAAAATGTACTAGAATTCTTTTGTGCAGCTATGTATATGATCTATAGAATTTATATACAAAAAGTAATATTAAAAATATTTGTTAAATTTAAAAACGCATGCCACAATTGAAAACGCACTTCCAGCAATTATTGTTCATAGAGCGTACTTTAACCGAATACTTCTGTGTGTCCCTGTAAATTAACCACAGTTGCTATGCACACTATATTCTGTAGGAAGCATCTGGTGGTGCACTTCAGTAACATATATGAATTTCAATAGGATTAAAAATGTGAAAAAACTATAAATGATACACACTTCATTTTCAATACTGAATAACGTATGTCAATTACATGGCAATCTGAATATATTTACTTTAGTTAGAGCATGAACAGACAGACCGACAGACAAATGGAAGGCGTAAACTTTTTTCAACTTTTTTGGAAAGTGTTAAACATTATAACCGCACATAAAGATTTCGATTTTTGTCTTAAATAATTAAAAGTCATATGTAAAAAATAACAGGCATATTTCTAAGACGTTCAACTCTGAAATTTTACTGATGCGATAGAATATGGAGATTACGCAAAATTTCAATAAGACGAATACGTATAATATGTACTTTTGGATTTTTTTATACCACTTAAATATAATTTGGGAAGTTTGTGTAAACTTTTTTAACCTCAAATAAACTTAAATTTATGCAGCATTTAGTAATAGTTATCTTTATTAACAAAATGTAACAGTGGCGCAGCCAAGGGGGGGGGGGGGTGGTTTGGGGGTTAAAACCCCTCCCAGAGCTAAAAAAAATATTATAATTGCCGCTTTATGAATCAAAACTACTAAAGTTAAAATTAAGTTTTTGGCCTTTCCGCCTTGGCAGAATCCCACGCTTTCTTAAATCAAATTCTATTCAACAATGTGATTCAATTAAACGGCGAAAATTCTACTTAAAACTGTGAAAGCGCATATTACACGCATAGGTTATGTGAAAACTTGATTTTTGGACTGCGTCACTCAGTAGCGTAGCCAGGGTGGGGGTCCAGATGCTCTTGCTACCACTAATTTTGTAAAGTTTTCCTTGCCTTATGTAATCGAAGAACTTTCTGCGATAATCAAGGTGGAAGAAAACTTTACAATTTTACTGGTATCCAGAGCGTTTGGACCCCCTACCTGGTTACGCCACTGGCGTCACTTTGTCGAAACGTCTTATAGTAAAACATGGGTCATATACTCTCACACAGACGCTTTGAGTTATATAGTATACAGTGGTCTGTTTCTTAATTGCATTTCTATCTTTGTTCCACGTTCGACACAATAACAGATCATCGAATTCCAGAGAAAAAAAACATACACTTTGTAAATCTCTCTCAGTTTTAAGCCGGCTTTTTTTGCGTTTTTTGCTCTCAGTTATATCTAAGACCAAGCTATATGCGTACCCAGGAAAAAAATCGTGGCAAAAGTAAGAATTTTAAAAAAGTACTTAAAGTTATAAAAAGCTATTTTTCGATTATGAGCAGATTTTTCTAATCAGTGTTTCTTTCGAATCATTTTTTCGTAGGGTGTCTGTACACAAATTTAAAGACTATATTTCATTTGTTGGTAATGTAGCAACGACGTCTTGCTTATGATGGAGATTCATATATTTATCGTTAAAATTTTATAAATTAGTTGTGGTTCCTTTTTTAGCTATTTTTAATTCTATCACGCTTCTGTGAAAAGAAAATCTCTTTCCTTTCTATTTAAAATTTAATAATTCTTAAACTCTTTTATAGCAGCTTGAAGTGATCCTTTTTCAATTAATGTACATGTCTAAATTCTTTCTTTCGTATGTGCTTGCGGTTTTCATATGAGAAATGAAATCATTTTCAGTTTGGCACCTGCGTGCCTTCCTAATGCATACATTTTGGATCACAGAATAAATAAAGAAAGATAAAATGCAACGTCTATTTCTCGATACGTCTGCATGCTAAAATTCCTGCGGATGTTAAGTTCGGACAGTTAGTTTTCTGTTGTTATAAAGATGCTCATATGGTAATCTAGTTTGCGGTTTGCGTTAAAAAAAAATAGAATGTGTTTCTCCCTAACGAATTTACTTCTGTACCCTATGGGTCGGCGCGGATAAATTTGTGGCATCTCAAAAAAAGGCATTCGATTTTGAGTTTTCATGATGTGAAGATATAGACGTTCTGGGTGCTAGGGGACCGCCTCATTTTTTCAACTATATTTCTTCAAATAAAATATGTTTATTTTCCATGGAATCCTCAAGTCTCCGATATGTTTCTTCACAGGATGAGAGCCTTCGGGTTCTTGATTATAGCGTATATGTATGAGCTCCGGTACTCTTTTTTCCTAGAATTTAAGCCCTGCCTGTGAGTATGGATTTTGAAAAAAAAAAGGCGTTAAATGCATTTTTTTTAGAAAAATACTATCTATAATTACACACAATTTTACGCTAACCATGCATTAATTTAAATTGATCAGCAATATATTAGTTATGCATTGATTTACACTTATTACATTTTAACGAATGCTATCTGCATGTCATTAAAATTATACTAGCTGATCCGTCCGGCGGTGCCTGGGCTCATGATAATTACCTCAAATTTGTATGATTATATATCTTATAACAATTTTGTATTTTTAAATGAAATTTTCACTAAAAAATATTGATTATTAGACAGAAAAGCATTTTTAAAAGACACCTTCTTGTTTGGTTGTTTTGTTTGTTTGTTTGTTTGTTTCTTTTCCTCGTAAGGGTCTCTCGTTTCATAGTTAAAAAAAATAACCCCAGTTGTCTGAATTCTATAAATTTTTCATCAGTTATAAACAGGTCTTGACAAATGCAGTCACCAGATCGCCACTGGCGACCTAGTTTTTCTATCTAGCCACCAAGTTATTTAACCCGATTTTTGTATTATTATTATAATTTTTTGTACAAAAATTGACCTAAGAAATGACCATAAATGGCATTTTTTCTCATTTTAGGCATTTTTAATTAGGTAAAAATAAATTTAACAAATGCAAATTTTAAATTAATAAAAAATAATTATTTGACTGACTTCGACACGAAAATAGGCAGAAATTGTTTTCCTGTTTCACTGTTTTATCCATGCCCCCCTCATCAGATATAGATTTTGCAACACTCACTTATCCAGACATTTGAAACCTTCGGCAATCAGCATTTCCTGAACATTCCGGTTAATGTAGCCTTTACATTTTTTCATAGATAAATAATTTTGATAAATTTCATTAGAAAACTTTGTTTATACCATCTTTTTAAATGATGTAACTGTTCTAAACTATGTAACTAATAATCCTACAATAGGCTTATTATTTTTCTCAATTAATTGATAAAAAACTTTTGTTCTTATGAAAATTAGTGACTTCGGAGAGGAGCATGTTATATTTTTTTACTGGTAACTAGAACTTTTTACTGGCTACCAAATTTTATCAAATTTGTAAAGCCATGGTTATAAATATAATGGTTTTACAGACCGTGGAAAAATATTGATATATCTAGCTGTAAAAGAAATGCTTTCTTCTCGCGTCTTTTTTTTTCGACGTGTCCTTTAAAATAACAACACAAAAAAGTTACTGTCCGAACTGTCTGAAATTTTATTCGATTGTAAATATAACTGTATCCAACCCCTCTTTGAAATTCCGTGAAAAAGGTCTAAGTCTTTGACTAAAGTCAAGGAGAACAGAGTCACAGAAACACAGAGTCACGTCAAAAAAGTCTAAGTCCCATTTAATACTGAAAACATGAACCGACGCCGAGAAACCCATGCCAAAATACCCAACTTTCTTTTTGCATTGTCATCGAAAAATTCTCAGATTTTTTTAAATACTTTTATCCATCAGAGCGTTTCCAAATTTTTGTAGGCGCTGTAATTTTGATCTTCCAAGATGCTTTTAATGGATTGTGTCGAAATACAGACGTTTAGTTACTTTTAGCATAGAAAAAAGATCGTCTTCGAAAGGCCCGATATGACTTGAGGTTCTAAATAAATCGTAATTTAGAATGCATTCAGCTGTTTCACACCTTTAAATTTCCCATTTATAATAAATTCTTTATGCCAAGCATTTCCATCTTAAAAGTAATCTCTATACTAAATTTCAAGTTTCTAACACTAACAGTTTCAACTAAATCATAATTTAGAACACTTTTAGAAAGTTTTCAGCTCATTTCGTTCTTTTAAATTTTTAAATGTTTTTAAAAATGCTATAAGGAAGCATCTACTACATAACAGTAATCATCATGCCAAATTCCAAGTTTTCATACTAATTGTGTCACATAAATCGCAATTTGAGAATGCTTCTTACTCTTGCATTCTTTTAAATTTCGAATTGAAAAAATAAATTCTGGGGAGCATTTACGTCTTTTAAGTAACATCCATATAAAATTTCAAGACTCTAGCCCTAAAAGTTCTAAATGACTTATTTGGCAAAAAGCAAGGTAAGTAAGTCTATTGAAAATTTTGTTAAAATTGCTTCATTATTATTAAAGTTAGGAATAAGAATTCGTGATTCTCTTGTAATGAAACCTTGTGTATTTTTGATTGAACAAATGGATTCCAACTCTGTTATTTTGTATGTAAAAATTATTTGCTGTACTGTGCTCTTCCATCTTTAAGTTTTCCCCTCATCATTTTTAAACACTTTATAAATCTAACCTAAGTTTTGTGTTATTTCATTGATGCATTTTCTAGTTTGTAACTCTAATATTGTAAACGCTGTTTAAATGAATCATAACCAACGTAATTGCGGAGAAAAGCATTATGATTTCATTCATTTAAAACACTGATTCCATTAACCGATGATTCATATAACCGGCGACCATCTTTATTATAAACTCAACCCCCCCCCCCCCCTAGAACCGAATTCTGGCTGCGCCACTGAAATGTAAGAAGATAACATATTTCTGTAGATAAAATATTTTACTAATATTTCTAAAACGTCTCAATAAAATTTAGGGAAAATTACACTTTACATCATTTCTGAAGAAACTGTCACACTATTATGTAGAAGATATTTATTAAAGTAAATTAAATCTGATGATACACCACGAATCCTAAATATTTTAGCATTCGGAAGAACGTTCTAGAATTCTTTCCATTTAATAAATATTTTATGGCCCTACGCGGAATCTAAAAAGAAATACCTAAAGTATTCCTTGCTGTTCATGTTATCTGTTAACTACCACCTTATTAGATTGGTAGAAAGTCATAAATAAAGAGATTCGATCTTGCGAAACTGTGTATTGCTATAAAGAGTTTCTGAATCTAAATTAATTGTAATACAATATATAATTCCATCTTCATTTACAATTTAGTGCCGTTTTAGAAAACAAGTCATACTAGAAATTGCAACTGTTGCTAGTACGTTATATATATATATATATATATATAAACTTAATATAAAATTAAACCATTGAAACATAAGAAATTGACAATACACAATGAATTCACAATATCAGATAGTAGAATCAAATTACAAATTAAATTATGTAGTCTTAATAAATTAATAAATGAAATACTATTAATTCAAATTAAAAAAACAAGAGTATAAACACTATATATATATATATATATATATATGTTACATTATTAAATATACCTTCGCAATATTTCACTGTTTTATGCTAAATTACCACCAGTGTGTTTCACTAATTCCTTATTCCCTAATAATATCTATCGTTAATTCTATTAAATTCCCCTTAAATTAATTTATATTTTTCCCGATTTACTTAAATATAAAGCTTTTAGTTATTCCTAATTTATATCATGATTTCTGATCATTTCTGTGAATTCGAATGGGTTTTTTTAGTGCCATTACTTTTCTTTCCGAGAACTTTCGCATCTTGGATTTTTTTTTACTATAAAATACGTCCGCTTGAAATTGTCAGAACTCTTTACTCTATCATTCCCATTAGTCGTGACGTAGACTATACGCGTATCCCTTATTCTGGCATTTTTTAGAGCGCGCGCTACGTCATGATTTGTTTTTCTCCACTTGCCCACAAAAAACAGGTGCACGCGATCTTCAGACAGATTTTGGTCGAGTTTTTAAGTGTTAAACATTTCTTTGGCTGAGCGTTTTACTTACCACGTATTCCAGATGATTTAATCCTAAATATTTGTTTGAGAGTTATGTTCGATGTATTTTAAGAACATCTTGTAGCAACGAATTACTTTATAGATGGCGCTACCTATTTAAATAGTGTGGACTGCTTCCATGACGATTGTTTAAATAAAAGTATAAAATAGAATCACCTTGTTTTTTACATAACTCAGAAACATCTTCGGTTTTAATTCATTGCCTTGTTCAGCCATTACACGACTGCATCCATAATACTATGCTTCGAATTAACGACTATTTTCACTAATAGAATGCTGCTTCAACTACATACAGTTTATTGCCAATCTCCCATCGCATCGATTGCAGGTATTTTAATATATATATATATATATATATATATATATATATATATATATATATATATATAATTTAGAAAAACTGATATGCTGTTATCTTTTTCGAAGACTTATGCCAGAATGTATTTACAGAGGTGCAAAATATAATGACATTAATTTAATGATGCTGATGAACATTCTATAATAATAAATTTCTCACAAGATGCAGAGATTGATTTGGACCAAAGAACAGCAAGTCAGTGTAGAAACTTAAACGGGTGTTTTAATGATACAAATTTTGAGTTGTAATATTTGATTTATTTAATCGCAAAATTCTTCGGTTAAAAAAAGCGAAGGTTACTATTTGAAAAATCCGTTTTACATTGGTTTAAATCAGGCCCTGAGAATGAAATGGTATACTTCCTTTAAACTACTACGTTTTTACTAACAAATTAAATAAGTGTTTTTTATTCCTGACTATTTTTGCGTCATACACAATTTTGTGTCATGCATATTTTCGTCATGCAATTAATAAAACCATGGTATATCAAACATATCATACACAATTTACATAATAAAATTTTAATAAAATTTAAACAGCATAGCATATTTATTTCTCTGTTCCTTTCTACCTCCAATTTCCTTATTTTGTTTATATTTTCCAGTTGAGTTAAACAAAAAATTCTTTGCGTCCACTCCAATGGTCACTTTGTAACGCTACTCTTCCTGTTAGGCCGATGACCATCTAATTCAGTACAATGATAGCTACCATAACCGGCATGGCTTGTATAAAAAAGTGACACAAATCAGTTAAACATGCGTTAAAACGTTAAAACATGCGAGGTTTTCAATTTATGCTTTTTCAAAGGCTTATTACGTTAAGCGTCTTAAAGCACTTCTCAAGAAATAAGCACAAAATGCGGCGCCTATTGCGCATTTGATTAACGTATGTTGCTGTCTCTGGTAGGACGTAGGAGCAGGGCAACCCAAAACACTTTCTCTAAGTGATATGAATGGGGTGAACTTCTTGATTTCGTAAAACTACTACTGAAAATCGCCACCAACGAGAAGTCCCCAAAGAAATCTACTGAGAAGAAGTATACATTTAAAATTAATAAAATGATCGTTACACAATGTGTAATACGTGCTGCGCTGCACCTATAAAAGAGATAAGGTACAAAATAGATAATTGTTTTCATCCTGAATATTTTTGCGTCATATGCAATTTTGTGTCATGCAATTATTAAAACTAAGGTATAACAATCTTATCATTCACAATTTACTTAACAAAATTTTAATAAAATTTAAACCGCGTAATATATCTGTTTCTCTGTTCTTTTCTACATCCAAAGTTTTTTTTTCGTTTACATTTTCTAGTGAGCTGAATGAAAAAAGTTCTTTGTGTTCACTCCAATAGTCACTCTTTGACGCTACTCTAACTGTTCGGCCTATGACCATCTAATTCAGAACAATGATAGCTACCATAACCGGCATGGCTGGCATAAAAAAGTTAATAAAATAAAAATTTCATCACTCATTACAAAAGGAACAACATCTAGCCATTATATCAAAGTTGATTACAAGTTAAGTGTTTAAAACCGAATACTTTGAAGCGAAGATACCATTTGTGCATAGTAATATCGTTAATCTTTAACATTGAATGGAAAATACCACTGTTAAATATTATACAAAACAAAGTAATTGGTACAGTGACGATATTTGTACATATAAATTACAGATCTATTTTAGGGACATTGAGTAAAGTTATATGCATTAGCTAGTACAAGGAACATAGAAAAAATGCAATAATATCAATTAAAGAAATAATCACTGGGAATTCTCAATAAAAAATATTAACTTAAAATGATACTTTTCAAATATGTGCACTTGAAATAATATTTATAATAGTGTGGTATTATACCAGTACATTGATACTGATTAAAATGTTCATTTCAAATGTGAAAGTATAGGAACAAATATTATAAGAACTTTACCAATGCTATTGAAGATGTGTCGTTGCTATGATGACAAAAATATCGAGTGGCGTTACGGCCACTCGGCTATCACATAAAAGTTTAAAAAATTGAAAAGGTCACCTACGATTGATATCCTTGCTAGAATTATTCTTTATACAATCTTCTATTATCAATGTGTTGAAACGAAAATCGGTCCGTAATATGTTCTATCGCATACGAGTCAGATTTATGGATGAAGGCAGTAAAAATGTCCTAGGTCACTTTAAGTATAGAGTTTGACATGGACCAAAATCCTACAGCCGCAGTGAAAGTATGAAATTCTCAAAGAGAAACTTTCTTTCGACAGCTAAAGTAATCTTAATGTTACAAATAAGAAACTGTTAATGTTTCCTTAACGGTGTCAAATGAATGTTGTTAAGTTAACTTTTTTGGGTAAATTTTTTGGAGGCCCCGCATGCACTTCACTAATAAATCATTCAAATCTGTACATTTAACGATTTCAAGTAGCGCAAACCATAAAAGAAATAACAAAGTCGCATCCATAGGACGGTACAGTACTCAAAATTACTCTACGCATGATTTTTCTGAATGTTTTTTCAGGAAATACAATTTTATTTAAAACACTAGCAAGCTACGCCCGCTACGCTGGTCAATTTCTTATAACGAACTTTTAATCAAACAAAATATTGACATTTCATAATTCACTTTTATATTTTAACAGAATAATAAGGCTACTATAATCTGTGACTCGTGCTATAGCCAATATACACGTCAGGACACGTCGTCCTTATCATTATCTTTTTACGCATGAAGGTTCCATTGTGGTACTCCATTGTGAAATTTGGTAATTTTTCAAATTCAATATTTGAAAAATGGCATAATCATTAGATTTGAAATTTATTTCAAGAAAAATACAATTTTTTTACATTTCAAATGCAGTTTGCCTAACAATTTTCTGACAAATACTTTTCGAGCTATTTTTTTTTCAGTAACTTCAAATGTTTCATTTTCCGAGATTAATCTGTGGCAACAATTAGCGAAAAACCCAGTCGTCAGACACGCATAGTTTTTTATTAAAGAGGCTGTTGGAGCAGGGATTGTCACCACCAATTTGCCACCATCACTTTTGAAATCGTTTCTGTAGTTCCAGAGATTCCATAGAAATTGTAATTTAGAATGACTTTAGAACGCTTTTCGCTCATTTCACCCTTTTAAATTTCGAATTTTTTTAAAAATTTGCCCTTAAAGAGCATTTACATCTTACAAGTAACTACAGTGCCAAATTTCAAATTTCTAACTCCTTCAGTATAATAAAAAACGCAATTTTAGAAAGTTTTTCTCTCCTGCACCGCCCTGGGGTTAGTGGCACCGACAAAAAATATAGCCTATGTTGGAGCAGGGGTTATCACTATCAATTTGCCACCATCACTTTTGAAATCGGTTCGGTGGTTCCAGAGATTCCATACAAATTGTAATTTAGAATGTTTTTAGAACGCTTTTCGCTGATTACACGCTTTTAAATTTCGATTTTTTTTTGTTTTTGTTTTTAGAGAGCATTTACATCTTATAAGTAACTACAATACCAAATTTCAAATTTCTAGCTCCTTCAGTATAAAAAAAATCGCAATTTTAGAACGTTTTTCGCTCCTGCACCCCCCTGGCGTTAGTAACACCAACATAAAATATAGCCTATGTTGGGGCAGGGATTGTCACCACCAATTTGCCTCATCACTTTTGAAATCGGTTCAGCAGTTCCAGAGATTCCACAGAAATTGTAATTTAGAATGTTTTTAGAACGCTTTTCGCTGATTTCACCCTTTTAAATTTCGAATTTTTTTAAAAAAATTCTTAGAGAGCATTTACATCTTATAAGTAACTACAATGCCAAATTTCAAATTTCTAGCTCCTTCAGTATAAAAAAGATCGCAATTTTAGAACGTTTTTCGCTCCTGCACCCCCGTGGGATTAGTGACACCGACATAAAATATAGCCTATGTTGGAGCAGGGGTTGTCACCATCAATTTGCCATCACTTTTGAAATCGGTTCGGTAGTTCCAGAGATTCCATAGAAATTGTAATTTAGAATGTTTTTAGAACGCTTTTCGCTCATTTCAGAGTTTTACATTTCGAATTTTTTTTTTGTTCTTAGAGAGCATTTATATCTTATAAGTAACTACAACGCCAAATTTCAAATTTCTAGCTCCTTCAGTATAGAAAAGATCGCAATTTTCGAACGTTTTTCGCTCCTGCAGCCACCTTGGGGTTAGTGACACCGACATAAAATATAGCCTATAGTAGAGCAGGGGTTGTCACCATCAATTTGCCTCCATCACTTTTAAAATCGGTTCGGTAGTTCCAGAGATTCCATAGAAATTGTAATTTAGAATGTTTTTAGAACGCTTTTCGCTCATTTCACCCTTTTAAATTTCGAATTTTTTTTAATTTTGTTCTTAGAGAGCATTTACACCTTATAAGTAACTACAACGCCAAATTTCAAATTTCTAGCTCCTTCAGTATAAAAAAGATCGCAATTTTAGAACGTTTTTCGCTCCTGCACCCCCGTGAGATTAGTGACACCGACATAAAATATAGCCTATGTTGGAGCAGGGGTTGTCACCATCCATTTGCCATCACTTTTGAAATCGGTTCGGTAGTTCCAGAGATTCCATAGAAATTGTAATATAGAATGTTTTTAGAACGCTTTTCGCTCATTTCACCCTTTTACATTTCGAATTTTTTTTTATTTTGTTTTTAGAGAGTATTTACATCTTATAAGTAACTACAATGCCAAATTTCAAATTTCTAGCTCCTTCAGTATAAAAAAATTGCAATTTTAGAAAGTTTTTCACTCCTGCACCCCCCTGGGGTTAGTAACACCGACATAAAATATAACCTATGTTGGAGCAGGGTTTGTCACCATCAATTTGCTTCCATCACTTTTGAAATCGGTTCGGTAGTTCCAGAGATTCCATAGAAATTGTAATTTAGAATGTTTTTAGAACGCTTTTCGCTCATTTCACCCTTTTAAATTTCGAATTTTTTTTATTTTGTTCTTAGAGAGCATTTACACCTTATAAGTAACTACAACGCCAAATTTCAAATTTCTAGCTCCTTCAGTATAAAAAAGATCCCAATTTTAGAACATTTTTCGCTCCTGCACCCCCGTGAGATTAGTGACACCGACATAAAATATAGCCTATGTTGGAGCAGGGGTTGTCACCATCCATTTGCCATCACTTTTGAAATCGGTTCGGTAGTTCTAGAGATTCCATAGAAATTGTAATATAGAATGTTTTTAGAACGCTTTTCGCTCATTGCACCCTTTTACATTTCGAATTTTTTTTTATTTTGTTCTTAGAAAGCACTTACATCTTATAAGTAACTACAATGCCAAATTTCAAATTTCTAGCTCCTTCAGTATAAAAAAAATCGCAATTTTAGAATGTTTTTCGCTTCTGCACCACCCTGGGGTTAGTGGCACCGACATAAAATATAGCCTATGTTGAGCAGGGGTTTTCACCATCAATTTGCCACCATCACTTTTGAAATCAATTCGGTAGTTCCAGAGATTACCCCCTACAAACAAACAAACAATCTTTACTGCTTTATAATATTAGTATAGATTTACAGAGCAGCATTACATGTTTGACAAATTTAAGTATGTATTTTTTAAATTTTCGTTTAACTTCTGTTAAGGAAATGGTAACGAGTATAAACTAGATTTTCGATTTTCGAAACGATTACAAGACTTATCCTATTACTACGTATGATGGGTAAGTAAAAGAAAAATCGTTTGCATCATTTTGAAGAATTTAATGAAACTTTTTATTGCCAGACAAGGAAGTGATAGATATATTTTTCTAAATTGACCGAATTAGGTGAATAGGCTTTTTCACTCATTACAAGAGGAACAACATATGACCATTATATCAAGGTTGAAATACAAGTTTAGTGTTTAAAACAGAATACTTTGAAGCGACGATACCATTGTTTGTGCATAGTAAAATCGTTAATCTTTTAACAATGAATGAAAAATACTACTGTTAAATATTATAAGAAAGAAAGTAATTGGTACAGTGATGACATTTGTACATACAAAACAGAAGTATACTCATAAAACAGAAGTATATATTCTAAAACAGAGTTTTTTTTAAATTTGAAAATTGAAAATTAAAAATTGAAAATTGAATTTTCGTGGTCAGTCACTATTCAAAATGACTGATAAAATATTTGGAATATACACTACGCCACACAAGAAAGTTTTATATAACCTGATAACCAAGTTTAAGAAATCGTTTGGCGAATCACGATCTTACGTTGAAAATGCTGTAAAGTCATCAAGTACTTGCATTTAAGATAACAGAGTAGAAAGTTAACATGGTATTACAATAATATCTATCAGTGTCGCAATCGTGGCTTACGCAATAATTACAAATTTACATATGATCAACGAGTTTGGTTTAAAAACTACATAAAAAAATCTTAACCTCCACTATCCAAACAAATGCTTATTATTCCATCCGTTTTCATTTTCTTACATATTTTCCGCATTTCGGAATTTTGTTTAGAAGTAAATTTTATGTATAAAAATAAATCTTTTATACAAATATAAAGTCACTGCTCCTAACGCTGTAAAGATAAACAAGCTGGAAATTGTACGTCAAACGTGACAAATGAGGTGCGTTCGTAATGTAGCTAGCTATATAAATATTTAGATCTTGATGATTTTCAATTATGTGAAATGAATGATATCGTCTGCAGATTAATTTCTGTAATAGAATAAGTATCTCGGTCGCTTGACGATTAAACTTCGGAAGCTCCTATAACAAGAAAGCACCGATTTTTAAAAAAATAATTCAATTTTCTTAATAAATATTTTTTTTAATATCTCCTAAAGTTTTGATTTGATTTTAATAAAATTTGAAATGTCTCGACAAAATTCTGCAAAGATAATATATCTTAAATTTCAAACCATTCGGTTGGGTAGTTTTTGCGTTGTTATATGCGGACGGACGGACAGACAGACGGACGGACCAAACGACGACAATAGGTGCTACGTATTTATATAATTACGAACGCACCTAAAAACATCTTGCTTACTTAATTATCGACAAACGTATACCATTTCAATTAATTTTTAAAATATTAGTTTCAAATTATAAAGTTGGATGTTACAGAATGGTATATTTTTTTAACTTTTCTAAACTTTTTCCACGCAAAATATTAAGAATATCGTTAGAGATTAAAATTTAGAAGAAGTCAGAGAACACTGAATTTCACTCACGGAAATTAATTAATCTTGTCTTTAACATTATGTAACGACATTGGGAAACACAAATTAATTAAAATTTGCTGAAATATAATTATGAAAAAAATAGCCAGATAAAATATGTGAAATATTTCAGAAAAGTCAAGCTAAATTAATTTGTTAAGGGAAACTTTGCAGTTCAAAGTAACATTTCAACAATGAAATATACGGAAACTATGTAAATTTAGTTTCGACAGAAGTTAATGAAGACAAAAAAAAACAATAATAAATTATTTGAAATTAATAGCAGTTGTTCAGTAATTAGTATTGGAAAACAGCTTTCCTGTGAAATTAAAATCTAATATTAATACCGAAAATATTTGGTTTCTAAACCCTAGTAAAATGTCGTAAATATATATTGTTAAGTTATTTTCTGTGAAATCTGAAAAAAGTAAATCGCCTGAGAAATGAAAATTAAAGTAATTCATTTCTTTCTTTTGTTTTTTAAGTCATTTTGAACATCTATGATAATTAATGAAGTACCTATGAAGTATATACAAATAGTATATTCCTGCGTTCATATCATATTCAGTAAATAACAGAACATAGTAAATAAAACACACATCTCTCCCCCCCCCCTGTGATAATGCAACCGAATGAGCTACTATGCGCATGTGCATTGCATCTGCCCAAAAGCACCGTCGAAATTCGACGTTAAAAAGTTTTAAAATGATTAAATTAAAAGTTTTAAAATGTCCTCTTTAATCATTGTTCGTTTCAAATCCATATGTTCTAAAACGCATCCATTGTTTTAAGCTAATCAATTTTTATGATTAATTATAATCAATTTTTAAGATTAAGAAGTTTTTTACAGTAATAAATCTATCTGCAGATGAGGGAGATTTTTAATGTTTTCAAGCGTAATTTATTTGTATGGTTTCTTCGGTTCCTTGACATAATCGGGATGATTATCCCTTTTCCATCACAGTCGGGGATATTTTTCCTCTTATACAGTTGGCAAATGTAAAAAAATAAAAAAAATGCAATTCCTAGCATATCCTGATATCTGATGGAACATATTCATAAACGAATTCAACATATCAATTTTATGTTCAACATAATCTAAAAATAGTCTTTTTTTTTTTTTTTTTTTTCCCTGACAGATTTTTGCTTGGCGCCAAAATGTTCTATCTTTTGGATAATCTTCTGATCTTATGATTTATCACATTTTTTTAAAAAAATTATTATTCACTTTTTATGATGGTTAGGGAAATCTATTTTCAATTGTGGCAACTTTCCCAGGGGCTATTTTACATTATTGAAGTAAACTGGTGGTCATTGATAAGATAGAATTAAAAAACGTTTCATGCTTGAAAATTATTTAAAAAGTCGTTAAATTAATCGACAGTTTTCAAATAAATTTCAATCGAAAGCTATTTTTTTTGTTCTAATTGATGATGTAAGAATTGAAATTGTAAAATGTAGTAAAAAATAGAAATTTGTAGTATTTCGAAGTGATGTAAGCGCGATGAAAGCTAAAGCGATAGCGCCTTTGTTGTCACAACTGTTGTACATTTCTAAAAATTGCCACTGTATTTTGGCTTGCGTCCAAAACTGGAAAAATATTTTTTGACATCGAAAGAGAAATTCACAGTGAAAGAAATAGGACTTTGCGCTAATAAGGAACTGTTAAATGAACTTATAATAAATATACCAAAATAATTCCTATGAAATATTAGTCTTACATTGTTTATTCTAGCTAAAAATACAATAATTATTTCAAGATTTTTTTTTACCATATCACTATTTTTAATAACTTTAAATTTCCTGAAATCCTTTACTTTTGTGATTTTTTTTATTAAAAAAGGAAATCTTCTATCCTATAATTAAGAAAAAAGCAATTGGTAACATGTAATCAAGGTATGCAATCAAGATGAAGAAATCAATAACGGCTCCATTTCTAATCTTTATAATTATGAATTTCAAAAATCAGTAAAATTGTGTCATGTTAACACAATCATATACATTTTTCTCTTTAGTTTTATCAATGTTAAAATACACTTCAAGCTAAGCATAACGTCATTTTCACCGGCGCAAACTTTTCACACGTACTTCATATACCTTACATTAATGCTTAAACACCATGCACACAAATATAAATATATTTTATATTTAATTTTAATGAAAAAATGGCATCAATAAAGTTATAATGCATAATGATAAAATAAACTCAATGGACAATATTCCCGTGACGTCACAATAAATATGAATTTTTATTCGCTTATAAAACACGCGGATAAGTATTTTTACCAAAATTTAACTTGCAAACTAACAAATTCGGCCTTAAAACCGCGCGCTTTTAATATTTATTATTTCTCTTTTATTCAACCACAGAGTTTAGAAAATAAACTCTGTGCTTCAGAACAGTAGGCGTTATCCGATTATGACGTCATTAGCAGACGTAAAAATTCAATTGAAAATTACGGTTAATTAATTAAATTTTCGATCAAACGAATTTCACGATAACAAATCTGTGTCCAAATATCTTTCATTTAAAAAAAGAATGATGTAATTTGATGCAGTAGTTTGTTCTCACGGATTGTCGAAAGAAATCGCTTAGCGTTTTAAATATCTAGATATCGCATGCTAAAGATTAGAGGGTCGATATATTATAAAAAAAATTTAAATGTTTAATTCTAATACCCAAATTTGACTTCATATTTTGAGTCTAGAGTCAGTGACATCCCGGAATATTAAATTTGAACACTTTCTGTCAAGAAATTTAAGAATATAAAAATAATTTATATTTTAACCTTCTAATGCTAAATTAAATTTTAAAAATTTCATAATTTTTCTCTTGTAATTAATTTTTTGCGCTGTTTTTTACCCCTATTGTCAGTATTAACTATCCTACACGTAAATTTGTATTATACTTGAAAATTAAATTACATAAATGTATATTTTGATTAAATGATTTTTAACCTATGATTTTTAATATCAAAAATTGATTTCTACAACGTTTTAATATACGTATTTACATTTACAGCTGGATGGAATAAGAACACATAATCATCTAAAAGAAAAAATTCATAAAACTTTTTAATAAATCTTACAGCTGTATTAAATATCTGTTAAAACTTAAATTATAAATTAATTATTATTATTTTTTATTTTTATAATAACTTGGAAACTATTTATAGAAAGTCAGCGTAAAGTTATATTTACATTAATGTGAGGATCTACATTCGTGTTCGTTCTCCAGTGTCAAACTTAGTTATTTTTATTGCAAATTCCTTATTTTGCATTTCTTTCAACAATGTAGATGGCCCAAGATCATTTTCTTAAATATAAATTAAAATAATATATTATTCCTAATTGCATCCTTTTTTCTCTTCTCCTTGTTACAATTGACGATGAAAATGTATGGCTTATTCCTATTATATTATTATTATTATTTGACCAACTGTACGTGTTTGTGTGGGGGAAAGTATCTTCCATTTTGTACCGTCATATAAAAACGCGTTTATAGTAGATTGTGAAATTCATATGAGAAGTACTATTAGCATACAAATGATTCAATTAAAATATTTAACAGAAGAAAAAGCAAATGGTAACAAAAAGTATTTTATTTAGCTCATCAAAAGTGTAATTCTGTGCCCTAATCTGATATCGCCATTTTTAAAACAAACATCAGAATTTGGATAACTTTCATTTCAAGGAATCTTTTATGTATTTATAACATCATCTGAGGAATTTCCCTTGTCAGGTAATATTTCCTTAGAGTTTGAACATTAATTTAGCTCATTATAATTTGAAAAAAAAAATATTTTGTAAAATGTTTATGCCATTGAATATCTAAATATAATTCACTTAAACTCAGTTTCTAAATTTATAAATCTTGTTTGCTATTAGATCACTTCTGAGAGGAAGGCATTAATTCACAATTAAATTCTTAGAAAATAATCCACATCTTTGTATTAGGTAAAATCTAGAAATCCTTCAAGCATTTTTAAAATTACTTTATAGCTTCTGAACATATTTCTTCACATTAAAATAAAAAAAATAAATATTATTGAATAATTTAAATTTTGTTATAAAGGAAGGAGTCATTAAGTATTTTAAATTAATCTAGCTCTTAAGAAAATTCTTTTTTTATTTTTCAACAATTAAAATAAAATGTGTTGTTTGAATTTCATTAAGAAATATTTTATTGTGTATGCAAAATTTTTTTTGTACAATGAAAGTATAAACTAATAAAGTGAACTTCTTTACAGAAAATTTTGGAAATATGCGTTTAATTTTATTTTACACATAATAGACAATTTCGGTACAAAAAAAATATTTTATTTTCCAATCTTTAGTTTTAAATAAAAGAAAGTGTGTTTGATATTTAGATTTTAAATAGATGAACTTCGGATATTATGGAATACAATTTACGTTTGAGGCAATATCACAGCTCGATATTGTTTAAAACACGAAAAACGAATACAGTCACAAACTACAACTACTTGTGATTAGTTATTTGTAGAAGAAAACCATTTTACAAAATTTCACCACATGCAAACAAATAATAATGTTGAAAAACCTTTTCGGAGGGTATTATGAAATAGTCGCGAAATATGAAACAGGAAGGTTAAGAAAGCGAACAAATTGTGGAAAAAAACATATGTAATTGTGTCAATAGAGCATGATCAAAATATAGTTTATATTTAGTCAGCCAATGTACTTCAGTTCATACTTCAGATATTCACAAATCACTAATATGAGGATCTGTCTTTGCGCCACCATAATCATGAAATATTGATATTACATATAACCCGTAACTACCAATTTGGGAAAAAAATACTCTATGTTTAATGGTGTGTATCGTGAGATAAAAAACATGTATTACATCATAAACTGTTAGTATTTCGGTGTACATTGTGCTTAATTTGAATGTAGAAATATTACTTCTAATGATGAATAAAATATATTGAAAAAATATTTCCTGAAACTTTCCGAAGACGAAAAATAAATATTTATTCACACAACGCGCCATGCCGCCGACCGACGAACTGTGCGTTTTGGGTGCATTCTGTAAACGTTCTTAAGTAGTTTAAAATATTGGCAACACTTAACCAAACATAAAAATTGGTATTCCATATTAATCGACTATTCCATAATACACGAATTTGCTTTATGTCCTGACAATTAGAACGAAAAACAAAAAATATGCAATGTTCCAAAATTGATATAGAAAATCAATTATTATTATTTTTTTTTAACGGAAGCATAATGTTTAATCTTAATATAAGTATAAATATAATTTCATTAACATAAAAATTTTATGATTATTTAAATATTTTATAAATATTGTTTAAAAATAAAGTTTATTCCTAACATGATATCTCAAATGCAATTGGTGGAATTATATGGTATTTTAGATTTAAACATTGTAAAACCTTCTTTTTATAGATTACATTATATAATTTTTTTAGAATATTAATTTCATAATTTTTATGTATTTTAATTAAAGAAATATATCTATTTTAATTAATATTAAAGAAATCTATTTCTTCTACTGCAAATTATAAAAATTTTAATAGAAATCGAGTTTTAGAACCTTACCTCATTGTGTCAAGTAGTTTTGAACCTACTTTGAAAATTTCGGCATTGGAATTTGTTTTTCAACTATTAATAAAGAATTTATCATTAGGAGGTCAAAACTTAAAATGTGCGTTGTGCCTGAATGTCTCCCCGTTTGTTATACTAATGTAAAATGTACGGAATAATCCAAATATGATGTCAACACCAGGTGTTCGTACTGACATTTTCAGCATTTGTTATAATTTCAGAATGAACAGTATTTCAATCTATGATCTTCTCTAATGTCATTTTTTAATTAATAATTCTTCGAACTACCTGTTATTTCAGACATTATTTCGGATACGGAAAATCTTAATCATCAACATACATCAGGAATATACAAAATTAATTTCAAAGATAACGAAGGGAAAGATAATTCTTATATAGGCATGACAAAAAGAAAAATCCAGGAGAGAATGAAAGAACACAGAACAGACATAAATTTAGGTAAATCAACCACTGCCAATAGCCCGATTAAACAATACATCCCCAATTACAATATACTTTAATAATGTTGAAAAATTAGCGAATTACAATAATCTAAACTACGCATTACAGAGAGAGGCAATAGAGATATACACATCAGATACAAAAACTTGCAACGACGTCGCTCACGCCAAAATTGACACGAGATGGCGCCAGATGCTATTAGGAAGGGACAAAAAGGGAATTTCACAAAAATCGGACTGACAGAGCAGAAAGGATGAAACATCAGTATTGAAGATGCCTGAGCCAACAGGCGAAAATATTCTACTTTTATGAAACTTTTAGTGTGTGGACTGGTTTTATGTGTTTTTAAATATGTTTTTTAGAATGTACAGTGCCTGTCTATATGTTTTAAAGATTAAAATAATGTCTGAAATAACAGGTAGTTCGAAGAATTATTAATTCAGAATGAACTTTTTAACAACAATTGAAAGAAGTCATACAATTTGGTGATTAAAGTGTATGGATGTTCTACTTTTTTGGACTGATTCTGCATATAAATGTATATGATAGACAAATGTAAAAGTCGTGTTACCCATACTGACACTGAATTATCTCTTGCTTTAATAATTCATGCTTTAGTAGATGTGATCATTAATATCAATACATTACTAGAACCATCTAAAATCTAAATGGAAATCTAAAACAGATGCTATAGAAATGACAGTGAAATAAATGACTTAAGTGGCAGAAAGGTGACTCGACTGTCAAAAAGCGATGATGTCACTGTCATTTCATCCATTAATCAAAAAATGAAATAAAAGAAAATTCCTTTGCAGTTTTCTGTAGAAATGTGAGGAGAAAAACACGTCCGTGATTTCGAATAAAATAAATTACAAAAAGTAAGAAATAAAATAGAGATATAACAAAATATATTTCTCTGTTATAACATACTACTCTTAACTGCAAAAAGTGTAAAAAAAAATTATAAACTGCATAAAAAGAAGTTGTTTTAGACTGCTTACATGTATCGGCCTCATCGAAGCCATTAAAAAAATAACAATAACAACAAAATTCTGAAATTGCACGATCTATCATGTAATGATTTGAAACGTGATCATTTAATTCTCAAATTACGCAGGTTATTTTAAATTTTTACTTGGATGTTTATTTCCCTATTCGTAACACTAGTATTCACAGCACTGGGAAGATTATATCGAGAAGAAACCATCAAATAAATTTCAATGAAAGTAAGATAATATTTCCCTGTAATCTTTACTATTCATCCATTATAAGAGAAAGACATATAGCAAGTGTAACACGAAAAAATTCAATGTATAACGATGCAGCATCTTTTAACATACCAAACTTATGGCTTGTGTTACTCCATGGTTACTAATATGGAAATAAAGATCCAAGTAAAAATAAGAAATAACGTGTTTAATCTGAAAATTGAATGATGGCATTTCAAGTTATTTCATCATAGATAGCGCAATATTAGAGAATATTCTTATTTGCTTTGTTAATAGCTTTGATGAAGTCGAAACGCGTAAACAATCTAATAAAACATTTTTTTTTGTAAAGTTTTTTAAAGTAAGGGTATCATTTCTTTAAAGGGTATAGTGTGTTACAAATATTAAATGTGTAGGACGCGTTGTATATGTTGTGAGCGTGAACAATGATGTATGTGTAATTAATATCATT
This sequence comes from Maratus michaelseni, assembly GCA_963931845.1. Lineage (NCBI taxonomy): Eukaryota > Metazoa > Arthropoda > Arachnida > Araneae > Salticidae > Maratus > Maratus michaelseni. The sequence continues at coordinate 417,677,251 of OZ007588.1, forward strand.
GACCCTATATCTCACGGTCGCGAAAAAGCAGTCATGTTTAATTAAATATACATTTTATTAAACTTATTTTTTTTATTTGTAATTTATCTTATTATTTGCTGAAAAACAATCTGTATAAATTTCTATCATTAAAAAGTTTTTGGCAAAATATCCAAAACCATCCCGTTTAAAATGACTTTGAAAAGAACTGGGTAAACATACTAAAGAAAAAATCACCTTTCGATTTAAATTGTAATTGACGTTTTCGTTTTTAGTTACGCAAATTAAAACACTATTCATAATATTTTACTTAAATATACTTTACGGAATACTCTCAATAAGTTTTTCAAGTTAGAATTAATAAATATATATATATATAAAGTTCGAGAAAAGTGGAGAAGGGGTGAAGAAAGGTTCATTTTTAAAGTTAATTCAAAATATGTTCTTGAAATCTTACTGTAAATAGTTTGCAAAATGTTTTTCTACGAAAGAGGGGTTATACTTTTTCTACACTCTGCATATCTTAGTACTCTGTTAAAAATTTTAGGGTATCCACAACCAAATTTTGGCTTTGCAGTAGCTGCAATCACAAGATTGTGAAACATCGTTCCAATATTTGAAGCTATAGGTCAACCGAAGCTCCAAATGTTGGAACAATAATTCACCATGTCATGGTTGCAGAAACTGCAGCACCGAATTAGTTCAAACACGAAATTAGTTTTAATAGTGTAGTTTAAAAAATAGTATATAACACAGCATTTGATTTTTTTATATATAAAAAACAGTGCGCAATCGTATAAGCAGATATGTTGCATTTTTACCTTTTTGCAACTAACAGAAAATAAATTAAATGCACCGTTTTAGAAAATATGTAGGTAATAGTTATACAGTAGGTACAGGTAACAATTACAGGTAAAAATTAGTTCAGGTAACTGTTATACAAAAGTAGGTATACAGTTACATATACATAACTGATTGTGCCCTTCATTTTATTTCTAGGGTAAACGATGGCTGGAAATCTGAGTGAGGAGCAACGACGTTGGAAAAACCTGGGTGAGAGGGCGGGAATACATGGATGAGGCATTTCCGCATCATTGCATGGGGGGACTGGGAAACATTGAGTGGCCACTACGTTCCCCAGACTTAACTCCAATGGATTTCTTCTTCTGGGTAGTAGTAAAGGGTAAGGTTTATTCCAGAAAACCCATCACAGTACGACAGTTGAAGAATTTCATCAATGATGCGGTTAAGGAAATTCTTTCTAACCGGAATTTGGGTTGCACTGTGCGTAAGAGAGTCGGGGACAGGTTGTAGGAATGAATCATTACCGAAGGTGGACATTTTGAGCACTTTACGATTAAATATGTAACTATATATGTATATGTAATTAAACCTGTATTTAGAGTTGCAAAGGCTAGAAAAAACCCGGTTTAAACCTGGGAATAAACCGGGTTTTTTGGCAATAAACCGGGGTTTTTGGGAATAAACCAGGTCTTTTGGGAATAAACCTGGGAATAAACCGGGTCTATTGGAAATAAACCCGGGAATAAACCAGATTTTTGCAACTCTACCTGTATTAAAAGTATTGCTGTATAAGTAACTGTATACTTACGTTTGGGCCACCCTGTATATATATATATATATATATATATATATATATATATATAAAACAAACAATAAATTCTCCTTTTTAATAAATCACAGCTTTAATTATACTAATCATTATTATATTTTTACAATAAAAAATAAATTGATATTATCTTGTTTCGTTCTAAAGCACAAAATGTAATATTATCGGTTTTATGTAGATTTTTAAATAATACTTTAACAAACAATACCAAATTACCTTTTTAAGGCGTTTTAATAACGGAAAAAAGAAATTTTTAAAGCATATTTTATATTGGAATTTAAGTGTTCTTAATATGTAATGTTCTATTTCGGGTAATATTGTATTCTATATGCTTTCATGTATTAGCACTTAAATTTACAATTTCTTACGTATCAATAATTATTAGTATAAAAATTTTCCTTTACTTTACGTACTAATTACTACATAAAAAGATATTTCGAAAGAAATGTATTTTCATTTCAATAAATGTGTGAAATTTTCTTTTGTATAGATAGAAGATATTTTGAAAGTAAATAAATATGTAATTAACATTTGATTATATTATGGAATACTACTTCTTTATTACATATTTGTATTGCAAAAAATTAATATTTTAAATTTTTAAAGTAATTTTCTTTTATCATCCGTCACTTCAGCAATTTAAAGTATTTTGATCTTTGTTTGGAAACAAATACAATGTATAAAAGAATTTTCTGCGTTCGTAAAGATAGAATATCACATAATTTATGCTTATTTGACATATTCTGTAACGTCTTCGTCAATAATCGATTTCCGCTATAATCAGATAACCACCTCCACCACGTTTATTCTATACTTAATCATAATTTCGCTGACTTTAAGCAATATCATCAGTCCTTGTTATGAATCTCGTGATCAATTCTCTATAGGTATTTCGAGATATACGCATAAATGATTAATTCCGCTAACTAAATCCCTAATGTCACGAAAGTCATTTCATGCGTAGTTCAAGAAAAGTTAAATAAATTTCTCTGAAAAATTATATTTATCTTTGCTGTTTTACTTTCTCGTTATTTGGTTATTTTTCTATTCATTTTTTGAATAAACATTTATGATTTACTTCGGCAAAGTTTTTAAATTAATCTAATTTATAATATCAAAAGAAATGTTTCCAAAGTTCCAAACCTCTAATTCAAGAAGAGTTTAAATTTGCAGTACTGGTAAAAATATTGAGTTTTTTAATATGATATAAATGAAAAATACAACTTTCATATTTCTGGTCTATTTTAAATATCCCTGTTTTCATAGCTCTTGAAATATTTCAGAATTATTATGAAATTGACTAAAAAAAAGGTGTTTTCATTTGTTAATTTTTGTTAAATAAATAAATAAACAAAAATAAAATAGAATCTGAATATATACTGTTTGTATGACTTTGATGAAGTAAAAGTTTCTCAATAAATAAATAAAAATAAAAAAACAGCTTGGTTGAGTGAGCAGCTTGAGTGAGGTTTGAGATTTTGCGTGCACTCGTGGTACTCTGAATTTGAAATTTGAGCATGAATGATATATATTTCTGTCATTTCTTTAAATTTCGCAAAGTGTGTCTGAATCTCCTGATTTTCACGGTTATTTCTTGCAATTATATTATAATTAAGTATCTTTGGTTGTGTAGCTGCTATAAATCTGCGGTAAGTTTGGATTCGAATAATTAGACGCATCTCGTCCATAATGGAAATTTAGTCTGGATTTCGCTGCTTCCTGCCTTTAAAGGTGCAGTTTTCCAAGTGCTGAGTAGACAGTAAACTTTGCATTTAGCTTTGACCTAAGTACTTGAATTTAATAAGTATTTTGGGAAAATATTTTTCCTCTGAGTCCTTTAGTATTTTGAGAATATTTTTCATCGTTTTATTTTTAAAGAACCACTTCACTGTCAATCATCCTTATTATTGTTTTAAATAGATCGTTGTGTTCTTGTTAAAGTTTGTGTCTTAGCACTTTCTCAAGTACACTTACGGAAGGGTACGTCCCATAGTAAATAAATAAATAGTTTGGAAAATCATATTAAATTTATTGTGCGTATAATTATAGTAATCTGTTTATTATTATTTTGTCCAGCATATAAAAAGCTTCGCCCGTCTGTCTAACTATTTCATTGTGGTTAAACCTGTCTATAAAGGAAACCTGCATGAAACAAAATATTACTATCGCAGAAAAGGACTTCGGTCATCTATCCAAAGTCCATTTTCATATAAAACTATGCGATAGACAGGACAAGAGCGGCTGGTTAGTAAAGAGTTTTTTACCTTTTACAATACATCTCAATCACTAAATAAAAGTTTCATTCATAATACAGTATAATAATATTTACGGATTACACTGAAAAAAAAACAAATCTAAACTTAAAAGATTCATTTTCCAATCAAATTTTCAGTACGACTGAAACTATGCCTTAAGTACTACAAGGATGGGAATTTTCTTTTCGCTTTGCTTAACAGCGTACAAACCAACTTGAGTGAAACTAGTCGTTGGGGGCCACCGTAATACTTACCCATCATGGATATGCATAATGTAAAATATTAAAATAAAAATGTGTAAACTACTTATAAAATGCATTGCAATTCAAATAAAATAGTGGCTTGATGACGTCACAAACTTTAAAGGCTCGATTACTGAATTGCTTGAAAGATGTTTTTCCTTATAACTCCAAAAATAATAATCCTATTAACTAGCGGTTTATTGCATCTGATTAAGCGTCAAATTTCCAATTAAAATATATCTTTGAAGTGAAATTTGGATGAAATACAGGGTCATGAAAAATCGAAGAGTGTGGAAAATAGGATTCCGAATATCTCAGCAACTAATTATCCGATCGACTTCATGCTTTATTCAAAATTTATGTTTTTTTATTGTCTTTTATATTCATTTCTTAAAATAAACAATTTCGAAAATTTTTATATACCTTTCATCAGAACGAATATTTCGAGAGTCCGAAAAAAATTGTTCCGGTTAATCGAGGTTATTGAAATGAAATAGGCTTCTTCCCATTATTACATACTAAGTACATACCAAATTGCAAGTCTCTATCTCAATTTTTTCGGGAGATAGAGCGTTTACAGACACACACACACACAGACACACAGACACACAGACGGACGGCAAAATTTTTTTTCTAAAAATATGTTTTTCGGAATCTCCAGTGTCTGAAACGTGTAAATCCGTCAAAAAAAATTTTTCGATTTTCAAAACGATTACAAGACTTACCCTATACTACGTATGATGGGTAAGTAAAATGTGTCAAGACCGGGGATCGAACCCATTTACCTTGGTATCGCGCACCAAATGCTTTAGCAATTAAGCCATCCGGACGACATCCAATCTGGCACTTCTTTCACTAATATACGTTGACAAGGCTGCACTTCCGCAGCTGGGAATTTATTCGTCTCATGTACGCCACTGATAGTGTACTCATGTTGACATTCCATCTTGCGCTGCGGAGTTGCAGCCTTGCCAACGTATATTAGTGAAAAAAGTGCCAGATTGGATGGCGTCCATATGGCTTAATTGGTAAAGCACTTGGTGCGCTATACCAAGGTATCTGAGTTCAATCCACTGTCTGGACACATTTCTCACTCAAGTTGGTTGTACGCTGTTAAGCAAAGTGGAAAGAAAATTCACATCCTTTTTAGTATTTACAAAAATCAACCTTAAGGCTATTCTTCAGAAATCTAAACTAGCTACTTACTGACACGTTTATGAAATTATTTAAATTCCTAAGCGCATAAAAGCTGGATCTATTTTCGTTGAAACAGTAAAAATTGTAATACCACTTTTATAATTTTTTCTATAAAACTAAAGTATCATTCATAAAATGCTGAAAAGCGTGGCGTTTTAAAACGATTTTTCACACGAGACAGTCCAAGAAAGATCGTCCTCAAAGAGCAGTCAATTATAATTCAAAATATATACCATGTACGGGAAGGTAAAAAAAGGAATTCGATTTTTTATGCAGTAATGCATTCAAATTTCATCTATAGCTTTGCACAGTTTTCCTACATAAGCTTTTCGCGTTAAAATGTGTTCGTAAAAGCATAAGAACGTGTCATGTTGTTAAACGAAAGTAAAAATTAGAAAACCTTTAAATCCGCTTTTGCTCTAAGTGGGCCATAGTGAAATTTTCTTACGTAACTGATTCATACTCTTATCGGCAGAACAAATATTTTAGTATTGGAGTTACAGGATTTTAGTACAGGATTTTATTTTTTTGTTATATTTAATAGGAGTTTTGGGATAAGTTTTTGACTTATTATCATACTAAATAAAAGCACATTTATATTTTTAATGTTTAATTATTTAACGTTACATGAATAAAATACATCTCACCAGCATTGCCTATTTAACCACCTTTTAATTGAAAGAACTGCTATCCTAACCGAATTCTGTTTGCTAATATTTGTTATATTTAATCGTGGAATGTCTCTCATTAAAGAAATACCAAAAATATTAGACAGAAATTCTGGTAGAATAGTAGTTTTTTTCTAAATAAAAATGGAGCTAAATGGGCAATGCCGAATCTTACTATTTAAAAAAAAACATTAAAGGTAAAAGAAATGTATTTAAGACTTTAAAATTTAGGGAAATACAACGGGTCTCATTTCGAGGCACCCATCGTCAATGTTGAAGGGTTTCTTTTATATATATATATATGTATGTATTTGTGTGTGTGTGTGTGTGTGTGTATGTATGTATGTGTTGATAAAAAAATGACTGAATAAGGATGAAATATTTTAAAATGGTTACAATCGTGCTCATAGACCTCTTACAGATCAGAACTCTTTTCAAATTGTTTGTGTTTCTTTTAAAAATAAATTAATAAAATTAAATTTATTACTTTTTATAGTTAATTAAATAGTATTTGAAGACTAATTTTTTATTCATAAAATATAAAAATTGACAGACATTTAATTTTTTTTTATTCATATGCCCAGTTTTTCATTCAGTTTTAATATAGATTTGAAAAGTACATGTAAATTCGAGAAACATAAGATAAATAAATTAAATTGATGTTATGTCCAGTTTATTTATATATTTTTTTCTTTCTTCATTTGAATAAAATTATATTTATGAGCGCAGAGAGGGTATTTTACTTTAACCTTTAACAAGCACTTTTATAAAAAATTATAGGAATTTCTGATTATGCACATTTTCTTATTATAAATGTGTATTTATTCAATTTTGTATGAAATGTGATTTTTAAAAAAATATAAACTAGTTCATGGGCAATGTCTTTTATTTAATTCAATCAGTTTTTACTTTAAAATTTATCATACTTTCGTTTGTAATTACATCATGTTTTTAAAGTATAATTGAGGTGCCCAATAGAGTAAAAAGGAATTCCGATCATGAATAAGGAGAAGATACTTTTATTATAGAAAAAGTATGAAGAAAAGTGTCGGGAAAAATTTAAAAGTATCTTTTGTTACTTTTTTCGTATGTTTATATCGAATTTAATTTTAATATGGGAGGTGTGGGGGATTGTCTGATAAGCCGATGCCTTAATAAAATGAATAAAAATACTTTCACAATCAATGAAAATTTTGTTGTTAATGTTTTTACTGTTCTGATCAAAATTATCAAAAATGATGAAAATTTACTTAAACTACCATATTCTAGTTTGAGAATACCATTTCAGTTACCATATTCTATTCCCGTGTCAGCAGCTATTTACATATATAAGTCTATATGTTCTAAATCCAGCAACAATAATAGATTCACTAGATGGAACCCGTCAGAACTTGACGGAAAAAAATTACTATAACAATATCAGTAAAATAAGCTTCTTTATTATTTAAAAGGGGGAAAGTAGGGTTTGCCCCTACGTTTACTATTTATTACTTACCGTTTTCCGTTTATTTACATGTTTTATAGCTACATTTTTTAATAACGTGAATTAACCTATATTAATCACACAACTAAAAAGAAATGGCGCATCTAGTATTTGTCGGGAATTAAATAAAAATCATGCACTCGTAACATCATAATGCACTTTTATATTTTAACAGAATAATAAGGCTACTATAATTTGTGACTCGTGCTATAGCCAGTATACGCGTCAGGACACATTGCCGTTATCATTATCGTTATACGCGTAAAGGTTTCTCTATGGTACTCCATTGTGAAATTTGGTAATTTTTGAAATTCAATATTTGAAAAACGGCATAATCATTAGATTTTAAATTTATATCAAGAAAAATACAATTTTTTACCTTTCTAACGCAGTTTGTCTCACAATTTTCTGACAAATACTTTTCGAGCTATTAATTTTTTCAGTAACTTCAAATGTTTCATTTTCCAAGATTAATCTGGGGCAACGATTAGAGAAAAAGTCAGTCGTCAGCAACGCGAAGCTTTTTATTAAAGAGGATAATTATGTAAGTAAAAACAACGAAAAATGTGACCGTACCTTGCAAAAAAATGTAAACCAAAGAAACCGTCAATATTCTTCAATGTAAAAAAAAAAAACAGAAAAGAAAAGAGAATTCAAACATCCATTAAACAGCCAAATGAAAAAACCGAATTCTACACTTATAACACATGGCAAGTTAGATGGGATTACTGTAGTAGCCTTCATTTTACAAAATATTAGAAGAATCTCATTACCAACTCCCCCCCCCCATAAAACTGTTTCTTATGCAATAGTTAATGGTATATTTCAAAATGAATCCATGGATTACTTGACAATTTTAACAATATGTTGACTGAATGTAGCTTATCGCATTAATGTATTTTTTAAAACCTAAAGCCGCCCCTTCATCGTTTTTATCTGTCGTGTTTTGTATTTAATGCACGTTAAGTATATATATATATATATATATATATATATACTTTAAATTAAGAAACTATGCACAGATATATGTGTGGGTCTGAATTTATGAGAGAATGATAGGCTCTTGCTGAATAAAGAAACTGTATAGCTTTTCTTATCGTTAAATTTGTTCCTTCCTCAATATTTTAGTGGGTTTCTTCATTATAGTTTTTAGAGTTTGCCATCATTATAAAAGAATCGTCATCAGCCATTGGGATGGGTTACAGACTCATACATAAGTCTAAATAGGAAGTCATATGTTTCACCAGGTAGCATCATATTGATGTATTATTTTATTCGAAAACCGGAAAGAATGCGAGACATTTTGAAATAAAGTTCTTTAAAATATTAATAATAAAAAAATGATGAAATTCGAAGTGTTTACTAAAAATACGGCCTTTTCAGATTTGATATTCGCTTTTGCGCGGCCGAATGGTCTGAGGGTTCCTCGTTACCTCACTGTAAGATATCCTACTACGTTTGACGCTTATGTTTAAAAAAATAAAACAAAAATAAGTGTAATACAGGATGTTTTAAATAATTTGATATATGAAAAGGCAATTTCATTTGTTAAATAAATTGTTTCGATGAAATTTATTTTAAATTTTTATAATTTTAGGTAAACATTATGCAATATTTGGAACTTAAAAGAACTTAACAAAAGTTTATTAATTTTAACTTCATAAATATAAAATTTGAGTCATTAAGAATGTAATGAATTAAAATCTAAATTATAAAAAGTAAGATCCAGTGATATTCAATATATCAGTTTATTGAATTTTATATATTTTCTGTATGTTAGTTTATAAGCGTATCTGTTAAATTTCCGTAACATTCTCAGATACTAAAACAAATATTTCATTACACTGACAACATCTCATAAATTTATTAAAATATAACAATAATGTTTGTATATAAAGAGTTTTTCGTAAGTGGTTGTTTACGAAAATAATCTTTTTTGAAGAAAACGCATTGGATTTTTTTATTTCTGAAAATATATTAGAAATATTCATCTCAAGAACTTAAACTCCCCAGGGGATATCTTCATTAGGTATTTACGGGAGTCGCAACACCAGGCACATGAGCGATCTTTCTCTGTTTCATTTTTTGTACTCCTTTCTTTTGTCTGTACTTTTCTCTTTGTTTCTCTCTCGTTGTGCTTTCCTCTCTGGAGACGAGGGCTATTCTACATTGGCCGATATCATCGGCACATATCGACTTGTGGAAAATTGTAAACCACCCACGTGATTGTCGTGCGTGGCAACCCATTTCCTTGGAAAGGCGGATCCGGACAGTTGAGGGAAACCAACAAACTTCTTTGACATCTGCTTCAGGTAGACGGGAGGTTCATATTGGTCAATTATGCATCAATAAGGTGGTAGGCTGATTTGTCATTGACTAGAGATCAAGTGAAAGGGCACATACTAGTCTTCTCGTTAAGGATAGGTTATTTTTCTGTTTATGTTCATGAACATCAATCCCTAAATGTAATATCCGAACCAGATTTTTTAAATTTTCTACACAGGAAGAACTTCTACAAAATTTTAAAGATCCAAATGCGATACATATACGCCGTATTACTATCCGTCAGAATGGGGAAGTGCTTCCTACGAAGCACATTATTCTGACTATTTCTGATTCTTTATTCTGACATTATTCAACAACCCTTCTTCACCAGCAAGATTTAAAGCTGAGTTGTGTTGTCCGGTCTTACATTCCTAACCCTCTCTATAGTTTTAAATGTCAGTATTATGGCCATAATACAACTACCGGTCGTGGTTCCGTTACCTGTGCACGTTGTGCAGAAGACGGCCAAGACGGTTAATTTTTCAAAAACTTTTACTGTTTTTGCAAACAGTATGTGTGACCATACAGCATGCTCCCGCTCTTTTCTAAACTGGATCCGTGACAAATAAATTGCTGCTGTTAAAATTACCCAAGAACTTTCTTATCCTGATAATCGCAAACTTTTTTTAATCCAGAAACCCATCTGTCGAGTTTCATTCTCTAGTTTACGCAACCAACAATCAAGGCACATACACACCAAAACTGAATACTCTTTTCCACCGCATAATTAATCTATGACACTATCCAGAACTATAAAGGTGTATATATATATACACCCGTAATGTGTACTCTACCACTGCTAAAAGAGTTATGTTTTCACTACAACTGACTGGTCACCATCATCAGAACCTGTTAAAATATAATACCCTAATCGTCATTCCCAAAAACCTTCAAGCAAATCTGAAAAACTAACCAAACATGAGTCAGATCAAAGTTCTGTGTCATCTGCAAACAGATTGGAAAAACCTGATGTTTCCCCAACACAGAAAGCCAAAAAAATCATTTGCACATAAAGCGACAAACAAACACCAACTCAAGCTTCTTCACAGTGGAGAAACTGTGAAGAAGAAACATTCTTCACTGTGAAGTAAAAAACAAGAAATCTTCTCTTGATCAGTTATGACTTTGACGCAAATGAAGATAATACTATTTTTGAGGTATTCACGTAATCTGTAGTTTAAGTAAATTTGTGTGTGCTTGAAAATTTACACATTTTACTAATTGTTAATTTAGAGATTCTATACAATTTAAGTATGAAACTTGTATTTTTTTTTTCAAACATGCTATTACGAATTCATTAAATAATTTTAATTCCATATATCATCCCACATTACTTTTTTTATTTAACTCTGTTCTTTTCTTGTTTGTATGATAAAGTTTTAAATTAATTTTTAAATTATAATGTTTTTGTTATTTTTTTCTTTTGGCGCCCCATTTCCCTAAAGGTACTTTTTCCACCAGACCCCAATCAACCAACCAAACAAGATCTTAAAGAAATTCATATTTCTGTTAGCTTACTTCATCTCAATTTTACAATTTTTTTATTATTTAAGTGATTTAAATATACTTTTCCGTTTACATAAATACTCACTCCATACGTGAGAACTGAATTAAAGCTGGCATATCTATATTACTAATAATCGTACAAATTTAGATAGCTAATTGTACAGTTAAAAAAAAAATGTGATATTAAGCGACAATTGGCTATTTCAACATACAAGTACACCTTATCCAATAGTGATAAATATGTTATTGTGAATACAATTGATAGTTATAATAGAATTTCCCTTAATTTTAATTTCCTTAATGAAATAGCTTTAAAAACAGTTCTGAATGTTAAATTATTTCCGCAACTTCTCATAAAAGAAATACTTTTATGTATGGTTGATTATGCTGATTCTAACAAGATTTTAAAATATTTTTCTTTATCTGTAAATTTTTAATGCTAATCCTGATACTCAAAAAATAAAGTTTTTCGATACTTTCATTTAAAATTAGAAATTACATTTTTGTTTTACTTGTAGAAGTAATATATAAGACAAAGAATTAGGAAATATCTTATTACTTTAGTGCCCATTCTGGAAAACTCACATTTAATGTTAATGTTATGTTGTTCTATTTAAATTAAATTAAATTTTCAGTAATCACTTGTCAAAGATCATAAAAAATAGCATAATATATTTATATGTTATTTAAACTAATAGTGAAATATTAATTGAATATTTCATTGTGTTTAATCATTTTAATTCTCGCTTTAAATCTTATGTATAAATGGCCATATGGATTTATGAAAAACTACCTGTTACCCGTGACTTCGTTCACGTATTATTAAAAGAAGAATAAATGCATTAATTAAGCAAAATTTTTCATTCCCGATAGTTAGAAACGTAAATAATTCACTAACTCTTTATCACATTCCATAGGAGACAATACAGTATTTCTATATTATAGAGGCCTTGACATAACTAAGTTTTAAAAAGGGAAATTTTGTGACAAATAATCACGAAAAGGAAACTGCAACCAATGAAAAAAGGCGGGCCAAATAAAATCGTGGCAATCGGCGAATTTTGTAAAAACATATGTCAAGTTTACTTGGTAAACCATTTTACTTTTAACACCTTTGTGAAACGTTTTAATAGCCATCCTTCAAAGATATTGAAAATAGTATATTCTCTTTCATTAAATTGAATTCTTATGAATAGAAAGAAGTAATTGTAGACCTAAATGCAACGAGCTTAAATTTGCCCCTTTGATTTAATCTATAACTGAAAAAAAAAATCTTCATTTCTGAATGAAAATATGTTGACAGACGATTTTTGTTTTCCAGAATAAATTGATTCATGAAGTTTCAATATGTGAAAATACGTTTTTATTTAAAAAACATTTTACTGTAATCAAGATTTTTTTTTCTTTCACCATCTATTCAAATTGAAAATAAATTCTTTTTTTCAGTTTTAATGAGAAAAAATATATTAATCCGTTTTATTTCTTCTTTTTTATCCACAAACTTAGGATAATTTAATTGTCATTTTTAGAGAAACTTCGTTAAAATTTACAAAAAAAATAATAATATCTCGGAATTTAAATGATTTTTTTAAATTCTGATAGTTTATGACATCCTCGGATTAATGATAACCGGTGTTAAGTAAATCGCGTTGCGTTCGACAATCTGAAAGGAGTAGTTGCGAAATACAAACAGGCGGTCAGATTTTAATATAATAGATTCGTATTTATTTTTCTTTTCCTAATAATCATGGTGTGGTTTTTGGCAAAAACCTCTCATCTGTATGTAACTGATATTCATGCTTAATAATCGGTATAGATAAAAAAATACTTTTTCATTTTAAATATGGCGTGAAACTCATCTACTTTCTAAACATACCGATTCTTGTATTATTAATGCAAGGAATTGATTCACGCTCCTTGTAAAACACATTTGAAAATTCCAGTTTTATTTCAAATATGACGTCACTTTTTTTCTTACAGAAATCTCTTTTTAATGGTATAATTCTTGTTAAATTTCTTTTTCTGGCAATCAGAACGTAAATTTTAACGGAAAACTCATATTTGTATGTAACTGGTATCCAAGCTAATTATTAATCAGTATCAATAAAAAATATTTCAGGTTTTCATCTTAAATATTACGTCCATTATCTATCTACTTTCATTATACATTGATATTCATGCTCCTTGCATATTTGAAAATACCTGTTTTATTTATGACGTTGTTTTTGTCCAAGCCGAGGAGGATCCTTTTCATAGTTCCATGGTCCAAGCGAAATCTATTTTTAATAATATAATTTTTGTTCATTTTTCCTTCTAATTATAACGCAGTTTTTGACAGAAAAAGATCTTTTTAATGCAACCAATATTCATACTTCATGTATAATAACAAATACTCCATATTTTGTTTTAAATATCACGGAAATTCATCTTTTGAATTCTTTTTAATTTTCAGTTTTCACATGAAAATCGTTCAATGGAAAATAAATTGTGCAGGAAAAAATATTTTTCCGTGTTTTTATTTATTGGCAACGATCAAAACACTAGCAACGATAAAGTAAAATGGTTAAATTATATGGAAAAAATGTCCATTTATTCTCTATGAAAATAATGAAATTTTTAATTATTAAAGAAAGTGCTTGAATAAAATAAATAAAATCTAGCCTATGTTCATTTATGGATTATCCCTTTTGACGCTGGCTTCAGCCTAACATTTGCACACAATCCGATTTATAATATTATTAGGATTATTAAAACTGATCATTCCATTTATTCATGTACCCATTATAAAAAAAGCTGTAACCAACGTTTGTTTTATTTCATACTATATATCTTTAATGTTTTTTAACTATTTTCAAATATGATTTATTTGAATATACACATTTTTGGTTTTCTCTTATTTGAACGACTTTTATTCTACATATTCTATGACGAAAATTAAGATAGCAACTTATCGGTGGAAATGCGACAAAAAAACTTTCCCTTTTTATTATCTTCAGCAAAAGCAAGATTAATTTAAAAATCTTACTTGGAAATCCCTAATACATTTAAAATGTCTTCTAAGGAACTATTCTAAGGGGAAGTATATCTTTCTTTTTTTTCGAATAACTATTACAATTTTGTAGACGCTCTTGAAAATAAAGATAAAATTAACGCAATTGCTTTGCTTCAGAAAATTTTCCTAATCCAATTCCAGTTCATTATTTTGTTTGGATGTTTTCTTTAGAATAAGTTGAACTAAAATTACAATTTCTAAACTCAATTTTATGGAATATTACTTTCCTTCGTTTAAATGAAATGTCAGTAGGAGTTAAATATAAATCGATCAAAAGATTCTTGCTATAAGAAAAATTCAATAACATGTTACATAGAGTTTGCAATTCTTTACACGTTCATAGCACAAACAAGAAAAAAAATTCTGATGTAAAAATTCAGCTATTATTTTTTTTACATATTGTTAAATATGTATCCATAAATATACGAAATAAGTTACAGAAATGTTTTTAAATATATGTAAGTAACTGAGCGATCAATCAATACACAATAACTTTTTTTTATGAATAATGCGATGCCAAAGTTTTGTCAAATTTTAATAGAAACGAGTTTAAATGATAAATTATTAAATTTATATTTCGGAACTATTTTTAATTTATATTTCGTAATTTAAACTTATGCGAAACATTCTAGTAACTGATATTTCACAATACTGGAAGTAATTCAGAAGAATGGTCTGAAAGGAATTAAACATCTATGATTCATTCTAAAATTCTTCATAACAAAATAGACATTTGTGTGTGAAGAATAAGAATTACTGTCTTATTACTTTTTCTATATTGTTTATTTGTTTATCTAATTAGTTTTGTTTTTAATATTCAGAACATATTTACGAGGGAAAGTCCTTAAATTAGTCACAAAAGATAATTAAATAATAACTTACAATGATATTCATTTCAAAACTATTTTTATTTCTCAACAAATTCTCCACCAATATTTATGAACTTATATCACCGTTTATCAGTTCCCCACCAACTGCATTTCTAGCTGCAACATCAGCTTCTGCTTGTCTTTGGGTTGCTGTCTCATCTACATTAAGACTTCAAGTTGAACCTTTTAATCATCTGTGAACATCATCTTGGAACTCCTTCAAGATTCACGATACAGCTTCGACTTCGCCCAAAGCGATTTTCATCTGTTTAGTCCACTAAAAAACCATCTTCGAAGCAAGATCATGTTTACAGATGATGGAAAGGTTCAACTTGAAGTCGTAATGTGGCTGAGACAGCAACCCAAAGAATGTTATGCAGCTGGTGTTGGGACACAGATAAAACGGTGATAATAAGTGCATAAATATTGGTGGAGAATATATTGAGAAATAAAAATAGTTTTAAAGTGAATATCATTTTAAGTTATTATTTAATTATTTTTTGTGACTTACTTAAGGACTTCCCCTTATATATTATAATCGTTGTATTAATTTAAAAAAAAATACTATTGTTGCAAGTCACTTTTTCTTCTTTCTATTTCTGATTTTCAATGGATTAAAAAAAGCGATAAAAATGAATAACATAATTTTTATTTTCTAGTATTAAATAGGAAGTTAAAGAATTGTTAAATATAATTAAAAAAAATAAATTAGCATCAGGTTTATTCAAACATTAAATACATTTGTGTATTCAGTTAATATTATATAAGAGAAATGATAATTTATCTTAGGTAGAAAACATTCCTAACTGTGACAGTTTTTTCGTAGCTTTAATAATAAGTGCAATGTTACATGCTATTACGTTAATATTTTTCTGAATAATGTCTTCCATAATCGAAGTTGACACGCTATCCAATAACACATGCCATTTTATGTCTCTTAGTATCATATGTTATTATGTTTCTATAGAAAAAAGATAATATGATACATTTTGCTCTCTTGATAAATTACGAAGAAACTATTTTTTTTTATTGTTTATCTTTTATAAAAAAAAATGTCTTTTTATATCAATTACGAAATGTTTGTAATAAGCAAAAACTCTAAATTAATTCTTGATAAACACAATTTAGTTGAGACTAGATATTTGATTTTTTTCAGTTTACTATACTGTATTTGAAGTATGGAACTAAAAAAAAAAAAAAAAAAAAATCACAGCTTAACTATACTACGGCGAATTGTATAGAAACTGCATATGTTTTGTTTAAATTCATTATTACTAAATAACTATATATAAATTGTAAAATAAGGGAGGGGGTGTAAGGGAATCCGACTACGTATAATTAATTCCAGCTTTGTGAGGCGGGATAAACAACCGCGGGATAACAGTACACTCTAAAAAATAAATGTGCAAATTTACACATAAAAACAGGTATATCGATGATACAAAAACGATTTGTCTATACGTATAAAGTGGTGTGTAAATTGCCAAAATACACACTTAATGTGTAAATTTACAAATGCACATTTTAGTGTGTAATTTGATGATAACGCTAAGTGTGCAAAAGTTATCTGATCACTCTTGAAAGACACACTTTAATGTGTAAATTGCACAATAATACACATATTTCTGTGTAATATTCTTACATATATATCTGTGTAATATTTTGTGATTACACATATTTTGGTGTAATGTGCAAAATACACCTATTTTTGTGGAATGTGCAAAATACACAGTTTTTTCTTTAATAATCTGTTTACACATATTTATGCATAAAATGCAACACACATATGTGATATTCAAAATACACATATTTTTGCATAATATTCAAAATAGAGAGATTTTTGGTGTACATAGCTACTTTGAGTAAATTGTGAACCAGGTATTTTACATTTCAAAATAAAAAAAATGCACAAAGAACATACTCATATGCTTGATGTGTTTGTTAGCAGGTTTGTTTTAAGGCCATAAAACAGCGTATTCACAACATATTTTGGCAAATTTCACAAGACAAATCATTTTTTTTATCATAGATATACCTGTTTTAAAATTAAGCATAAAACAGGATCGTCTGAAATTATACATAGAAAAATATACCTGTAATTATACTTACGCTTACTACATGCCATCTTTTTGTTGGAGTTGGTTTTGATTCCTAAAAAAATATCGTCACAATATTTGCTTAGAATATGTATAATCTGAATAAATAGCCACTTACAGTGTGGAGACTGTATTCATAAATTTCATTTATTATTCTTATAGTAATTATGCACTGTGATAAAAGATTAATATTGACATATACAGAAAACCTCAGAATAACGGACACCTTTGGAGCACGGAATTTATCCGCTATTCAGAGGTAAATATATTGATGTGTGTATCCGATATAGTGGATTTATTGTATTTACCAATATATTTGTTTACTTAATTCTCCAATATAATCTTAATATGTCAATTGAATTGAGTTCTGCTGATAGTTAATTACATTGAGTTTCTAATTTTATAATCTAAAAAATTACACAAAAACAACTCTAATGTAAACAATAAATAAATCTGCAACCAAAGCAATTCCAAAAAGTCCTTCCGGCCTGTACCAGGAGGAAAAGGTAGCTTCATAGTCGACGTTTTTAGGTGCGTTCGTAATTATATAAATACGTAGCACCTATAGTCGTCGTTTGGTCCGTCCGTCTGTCCGTCCGTCTGTCTGTCTGTCTGTCCGTCTGTCTGTCCGTCCGTCTGTCTGTCTGTCCGCATATAACAACGCAAAAACTACTCAACCAAATGGTTTGCAATTTAAAATATATTATCTTTGCAGAATTTTGTCGAGACATTTCAAATTTTATTAAAATCAAATCAAAACTTTAGGAGATATTAATAAAAATATTTATTAAGAAATTTGAATTTTTTTTTTTTAAATCGGTGCTTTTTTGTTATAGGAGCTTCCGATGGATGTTAAATCGTCAAGCGACCGAGATGCTTATTTTATGACAGAAATTAATCTGCAGACGATATAATTCATTTCACAGAATTAAAAATCATCAAGATCTGAATATTTGTATAACTAGCTGATACATATATATCTGAATATTTATATAACTAGTTAAGATATTTGTATGAACAGTGTCATAAAATATATACTTAACTAGCTGTTTAACCCGTTCTACGCACGGGATATCATGAATTTAATTCTAAAACGTGCGTACGAACGCACCTCGTTTGTAACGTTTGACGTACAATTTCCAACTTGTTAAAAATTCAACTCATTTTACTCAAACACCTGACGCTAAAATGCTTGGAACCCGATTATAGAAGATTCAATCCAGGTTTTCGTTAATACTGAATTTTAATGCGAATTTCAGCATGAGAGTTAGGTATAACAAAAATCAGATTGTTTCAAAATGTCATCCATGCTAGAATTTCAAACTGCGATATATCAGCCATTTTTTAAGATAAAGCCAAAACAAAAAATGTTCTGGAATCCTTTTATCACGTTCTAACACATAACAGAAACAACTTTTTCAATTTATAGATTTTTGTACATCTTTTTGAATTTTTTAAAAATTAAAAATTTTAACTGGCCGCATTTTGAAACAAGATGGCGGATGAAGCTGGCCAACGAACTCGGTCGAAACCTTGTTATGTCCTACACACATACTCAGTCCCATCCAAATCGATTCATAAATAAGAGAGATACAGCATGACATATGTCAGATTATATATATATATATATATATATATATATATAATATATAATATATATAATATTATCAAGGGTTGTCTAGGGGTCATGATCAGTGAAAACATACCAACATTTTTTGGAATTGCTTTCCTCCGAATGGCTGCAATAGGTAGTTTTTGTAATGAAAGCTACCTAATAATAAGAAACCAAACATTAAAACGTGAAGACCTAATAACGAGTAAGACAAGTGCTAAGAGCAAAAAAATTAATTTGTTTGGTTGGTTAATACTTGATTTTAGCAGCAAGTGTCAACAAAATCTTTGATTTGATACGATGCGTCACTTTACACTGCAGCTGAGATTCACAAATTGTTCCGAAGAACACATTTTTCACAAAAGAAACAAATTACGATCACGTGATTTGTAGAATGACACATTACTCCCTGAAATAGCGTGAAAAGTAGCATCGGTTCTTGCTGCAAAGTACTGATTTTTTGTATCGTGCTTAGAGATGTAAAATTTCCGGAAATTTTCAAATGTCGTAAAACAAAAGTTTTTTTTCCTTTCTTTCTGGAAAAATTACAAGTTTTGGAAAAATTTATTTCTTACAAAAATTTCTCAAAAATATTTTTTTTTTCCTTAAAGAATATTCAAAAAAAAAAAAATCTGAATATATATATATATATATATATATAATCATTTCCACTTTACATGAATATATTAAAAAAAATAATAATCTAGCTTTTCAGTTTTAATAGCTTTTCTTGCTTAATTTAACATCATTGTTTGTAATATATTACGTCTTTGCTGAAATTATTTTTCATAGTTGCACTGGTTTAATTGTTCAGTTAACAGTAGAGCTAATTAAAAAAATAACAAAAATAACAAAAAATAATCTTATGAGTTTCAATCAATATCATTGCAGTTTTGAAGAAAAAATAAATTGCATAATAGATCCATGATAGGATCCATAATTTCATAATATTATCGTTTTTTAAGTATATAAAGGATGCCATTTTAAATAAACAAATTATTATTGTAGTTGTGGCATTGTAAATATTATCATATTTAAATATTCTATTACTTAAAAATTTATAATAATTTACAATATTACGTTTTTTTTTTTTTCTAAATCCAAAATTAAAGTTTTGGTTTTAGTTTAAACTTTAGATTCTTAATATGAAAGTAATATATATAATATTTTTTTTTTATGAAAGGAATAAAGTAGGTGGATTTTCAATGCTTATAAAAATTGATTTAAATTTTTCACAGAAAATTGTTTAAATTTTCTTTGCAAAGTTTATTTATATGCGTTTATATTTAAAATAAAAATACAGTTAGACAAGTTTAAGAATCTATATTTACGGAAAAGAAAGAGAAGAGTAAAAAAGCAAATAATTACAATTGCATGTTATAAAAAAAATAATTTGTTTCTAATAATAGTTAAATATTTCTTGCGATTATCATCTGATTACATGAAAACTTGCAGCAATGCCAATACACATAAATGCATGTTTCAAATTTTATATTAAATTTTCAATCTATTGGTATTATTGAAATAATTTTGCACACGAATTTTCATTTTTAACAAGAGAAGTTGCATTTAATTATATTTACAAGGATTAATTTTAACACAATTATTCAAATTGGTAAAGAAATCATACGAGTTGTAATATTCCAACTGGACGAAAAATGTCCGGACCAGGATTCGAACCTGGGATCTCTTGGCTGAAGCTGCCACGCTCTACCTACTGAGCTATCCCGGTCGAATCTGGAGGGCATAATTCATCCAGTTAACCTTATTGATCATAGCATCTGGTCTGATATTTTAATCAGCTCAACAGAATAGATCGCAGGTAAAGGAACTCCAGTAAACGCTGGATACGTGATTACACTGGATTAATTTTAACACAATTATTCAAATTGGTAAAGAAATCATACGAGTTGTAATTTTCCAACTGGACGAAAAAACTTTACAAGGGTCTGCTTAAATTTTTTTACGCGATCTTATTTTTGTGAACTTTTGTATATACTTATAAAAAATGTTAGAAATTATCATTATATGTAGGTTCCTATTTAGATATTTTTAGTGAACGTTTTAATGTGGGACACTGAACATGAAAAAATATACAAAAATTTATAAAAATGTATCCATAATAAAAAATATGAATATATTATTTTATAGTTGAAACTTCATTTTTTTTCAAATTTGAAAAAACAAAACAAAAAAAAAAACTAGTTTTTATTTCTCCTAAGTTTCCAAATTTTTCCCCATCTTTGATCATGCTACTCGCTACACTACATTGTTAAAAATATTTATCCTTCTTTGCTTCAAGTATATGTATCATTATTATTATTATTTAGATGATTAAAATATTTGAGTAAAATTATACTTAAATTCAAATATTTTAAAATATCAAACATTTTTTCAAGTCCTGTTGTTGGAGCTATACATTTTAACTTACATAGAATAGGAAAAATTATATTTTTACATACATATTTTGATCGTACGATACGGAGTAATCCCGTTTTTTTTTTAATCCAAAGTCATACTTCAAACTAGTCTTATTTGAATACACACAATGCTATAAAACACCTATTTTTTTTTCTAGAGAATATTTCGAATCTTTTCCAACAGTTAAATATCCTGCTTTTATATAATGGACTTCATTAGAACTTCATAAAAACCACTAAAGCATATTTTCCCGCTCGTTGGAGGATGTTTATGTTTGACTGCAGGTGTTATTTCTTCTATAGCTTTAACAGATGCTCTGTAAAAGTATGCATGATCAAGAAGTTGAAATCACAATGATGTTATAAAACATTTAATTTTAATTTGAAGAATAATTTTTCACAACAATAAATATTTTCTTAACAAAAAACACAAAATTGTAGCCTTTGAGTAACAGTTTATTTGTATCCCCCATTTTGAAAGAATAAAAAAAAATGAAAATAGCAGACGTTAATTTTTCACATTTATATACTTATCCGTGTACATATAATTATGTGTAAATTACAGTAACACACCAATTCGTGTAATTTCAGGCATTTTATTACATTTACACACACTTGATTGGGTTTTTCAAGTGATGACAAATTACACACTTAGTTTCATAAGCTAAAACACATAAAAACAGGTAAAAGTTTGCAAAAAATGTGTAATTTGTGTGACAAGTGTGTAATTTTAGAAATTTACACATATATAAGAGTAAATCTGTCTAATTTACACATTTATTTTTTAGAGTGTAGATGATTTAAAAAAAAAAAAAAAAAAAAAAAAAAAAAAAGGAAATACAAAGATTAAGGATCAACAACACTTGAAAAAGACTTGAAAAATTCAGCTGATATTGAAGTATATTTTTTCCGAGAAACACTCAAGCGATTTGAATATTTGAAAAATAATAGTTTTGTTGATCGTTCGGCAAGAAAAATTAATAAGAAATGCAACATTTATGTAATTTCCCACTTAAATTCTAGAATTTTGTTTTAATTAAAGCTTTTAAAAATTACCTGGTTTTACTGAAAAACAAAACGATCGGATAATAGCTAATTCTAATGCAAAAAATTAATAAATAAAAATTACTAAAATCTCTTCAGTAATTCCTGACTAAAAGTAAGTCAATATCAGTTGTTTTTTATTGGATTTCACAATTACTGTTTTCACTATAAGTACACTTGGTCGAAGTATTTTTAAATACTAGCTGTTACCTGTGACTTCGTTCACGTATCATTAAAAGAATAATAAATGCATAAATTAAGTAAAACAATTCACTCCTGATAATTAAAAACATATATAATTAACCAACGCTTTATCACTTTTTATGGGATTTAATACGGTATTTCTTTGTTATAAGGGCATAAATATACCTCAGTATTTCTTTGTTATAAGGGCATAGATATACCTCAGTTTTTAAAAAAGTGAAATTTTGCGCCAAATAATATAAACAATAGCGACAATGAAACTGCAATCAATTGAAAAAGGAATCCAAGGTGAGAGAAGAAATGATCATCTAGAATACCATTAAATTTTTACCACGCAAAAAAAAAAAAAAAAAAAAAAAAAAAAAAAAATCAGATAAAAAAATGTAGTTCATTTTACGACAAATTTCGTCGATAAAGAATGGAAGTTGGCAACGGACCCGTTTACAGAGTCTAACCATCCTTTTCTTGGCTATTTTCTACCTACAGTGGTGGCCAAAAGTTTGGACATTTTTTGAAAGATTCATATTTTTCAACTTTGTGTGCTTGTAGAATATATTATTTTTCACTTAAATACAAATGTTTATGTATCAAATTGAAGGTAATTTAATATAGAATTTAATAATAAAAACAGTATTACAATATCTATATTACAAAAAAGTTATGCTTATTTTAGTAGAACAAACAAACACAAATCGTTTTGAATAAGGACATGTTTTGTAATAAAAGCGTACTAGCCAATCACAAACACTGTTCTGAAGACCAATCAAATGTCTGTAACTATAGCTTAGGTTATTTGGATGGTAAAAGAGTTATTGTCGTGGAAATATTTTGCGGAATGATGCATACTAGTACAATTAAATAGAGTATTGATGTTTTTGAATATTTAAAGTCCTTTTTTTAAATTAAACTAATTTTAAACAATGTCATCAACAAGAAGAACTAATTGGACATCTACAAAAAGAAGCCGAATTGTCATATTGAGAGAAAATAGCCTCTCTTATGGTGAAATTGCAAGACAAGTTGTTGGTTCAGTGAATTGTTCTGATGTACGAAAGTTCTGTTTACGTTATGAAAAAACGAAATGAGTGGATAATAAGGCCAAATCAGGCCGAAAAAAATGCACAAGTGCTACTGCCGATAGAAAAATTAAACGGCTATGCCTTCAAGATAGAAAACTTTCATCAGATGCCATTAGATGTGAAATGAATGCAGCGGGTATTGCAGTAAGTTCAAGAACATTAAGAAGAAGGTTATCAGGTTTTGGACTACAAGCTAGAATTCCAAGGAAAAAACCATATCTAAATCAAAAGCAACGCGAAAAACGAGTTAAGTGGGCAAAAGAACACATTAAATGGTCAGAAAATCAATG
Source organism: Maratus michaelseni (assembly GCA_963931845.1). Lineage (NCBI taxonomy): Eukaryota > Metazoa > Arthropoda > Arachnida > Araneae > Salticidae > Maratus > Maratus michaelseni. The sequence goes on from OZ007588.1 coordinate 417,701,202, forward strand.
GAAGCAAGTAATCTGGAGCGATGAGAGTAAAATATCGCTCTTTGGTAGTGATGGTAGAAAATACGTGAGATGTAGAGTAGGAGAAGCACTTCATCCTGACTCCATTGAAGCAACTACAAAAAGCCCAACAAATGTCATGATTTGAGCATGTATGCCTGCAAAGGGTGTGGGCCGAATTCAAGTGATTGATGGCATCCTGAATGCCAAAAAATACATCGAAACTGTCCTGGAACCAAAATTGATACCTTCCATCAGGGATCTCTTCCCCAACAAAGCACCATTTATTTTTCAGCAGAATTCAGCTCCATGCCACACAGCAAAAGTATGCAAAGCATGGTTTCAAAATAAAGGCATACATATATCACCATGGCCAGGAAACAGCCCTGATCTCAATCCAATTGAAAATTTGTGGCAAGGTTTGAAAATTCTTGTACGAAAAAAACGTCCATCCAGTAAAAGACAACTTATTGAAGCTATAATTGATTCTTGGCACCATGATATGATTACGAAAGATGAACTCCAAACACTCGTTCACTCGATGAAAAGACGCTGTGAAGCTGTCTTAAAAAATAAGGAATATCCTACTATGTATTGATTGTGTAAGTATCACTTTAAAAAAATGCAAATCTAAGACAGATCTTACTATTAGTTGCATAACTTTTTTTGTAATACAGATATTGTAATACTGTTTTTATTATTGAATTTTACATTAAATTACCTTCCATTTGATATATAAACGTTTGTATTTAAGTGAAAATTAATATATTCTACAAGCACACAAATTTGAAAAACATGAAACTTTCAAAAAATGTCCACACTTTTGGCCACCACTGTATATATATATATATATATATAATACTACTATATACAATGTGCTTTCACGTTTAGAATATTAGAAATTTGCTTATTTTTAGGATTTGCCATGTTCGGCTTGTCCAAATTTACGCAATTTCGATTGCGGAACATTTTCATTACTTCTTTATTTCTTCTTTGCTTTTGCATGAAGCGAATTTTTTGATAAATTTTATTTTCATTTCGATAGCAACGTTGTTTATTAAAAAAAGAAATAAAACCATTGCAAATACATTTAAACATTGTAGTAGAAGCTATGCCATTTTTCTCATCTTATAAAACTTTACGAAAGTCTATGACCAGAAAAAAAAAACAATAAGAAAAGAAAAGAAAAAAAAAATACATTTTTAAAATTTACAGTAAACTTTTTCTTCTTTAAAGCTGAAAGAAACGTGGTATTAAAATCCGATTGCCAAACTGCGATCTACAAATGTGTCTCGATCGTACCAATGTAGGCCAAGCCCTCGAGACTTCATTTTAATACTGTAGATGAAATGATGTTACTTTGATGCAATAATATTAAATAACTAGGTTTTTATGAACGAAAATGCAACTTTCTTTTAAGAAAAAAGTCTTTTTTTTTTTCAAATTTCTTTTAATAATTAACTTTCCTCAAATATTGTTTTTTTTTCTGGCACTCGAGTAGTATTTTTTTTGCTTATATGAATGAAAATAACCACTTCCCGCTGGTCATGACGTCATTTTCAACAGGGTTAATTTTGCGGTACATATTATTCACATTTAAAGGAATTTTGTGTTTTATTTCCATTTTCTTTTTAAACATTTTTTTTAACTTTTAAATATTTAAATTAAAAATACGGTATATTTATATTAGCTGCGCGCAGACAATAACCCTCGCCATCATTCTTATTGGATTTCATTTAAAATACAGAGCTTTAATTTAAAACACATACATTTAACATACATATAGTACATACATTTAAAATACATACAATATATACATTTGAAATATACGCGTTTCGAGTGACAGACAAAAGAAAAAAGAAAGAAAATAATAAGAAATAATTTCATAACCCAAGATCATTTTATTTCTACATCAAATCATATCTCTTTTACTTTCGACAGTTATGACGTCATATTCGTCTGTTTTCCGTACTTATACTCGCATTTATGCGCATGTTCTATAATTAGAAATAATTGAAAATGTGTGTTTTATTTCTAATAATGTTTTCCCTCTTTCTTATATTCTTATTATAATCTCTTATATCCTTAATGTCATCTTCTTTTTAATTCTTATATATACCTGGTGATCAGAAAATGAGTATACATTTGAAAAATTAATAATTCACGGAATAATGTAGGTAGAGATGTAAAAATTGACACACATGCTTGGAATGACATGGGGTTTTATTGTGTCCACAAAACAGTTCATAAAATGGCCGGCAGATGGCGCTTCGTGTGATAAGAAAAGCAATAATTAGCATAACAAATTATGACAAAGCAAAGACGATGTTCTTCAGAACGAATGCTCAACATGTCCACCGTCATCCCGCAACAATAGCTGTAGCCGAGGGACAATGTTGTGCACAGCACTGTGCAGCATATCTGTAGTTATGGTGAGAAATTGGCGTTGGATGTTGTATTTTAGCATGCCTATTGATGTCGGTCGATCGCTGCAGATTCCTCATTTTGGTAGTAGAGCTTCACTAACATTGCCTTTTCTGGTAACGTTAACACGCTGCGATTACTGGTGCATCTGATTCTCTCTCTCATTACAGCTCCTTTTACACACGATTCTCAGGCAGAGCCACTGACGTTTTGCTGTTCAGTGCCATCTGTCGGCCTATTTTTAAAAAAACTTTTTTTTGTGTGTGGTTACAATAAAACCCTATGTCATTCCAAGCATGTGTGTCAAATTTTACCTCCGTACCTACATTATTCCGTGAATTATTAATTTTTCAAATGTATACTCATTTTCTAATCACCCTGTATATATATATATATATATATATATATATATATATATATATTTCATTTTCCTTTTCAGGTGGAAAATTTTCTATTGAAAATAAATTGTTAAGTTAAAAAATAGAGAAAAAAGAAAATAAATTGTTATTGAAAAATCTCTATGCTTAACGGCTGGATCACCACGAGAGGGTGATTTAATTTCATTTCATTTCACGTGCCCTTATAACCAATAAGTATCAGAAGTGAAAACTGATTAGCATTAGTATTTGTTACTGTCATTTTAATTGAGCATTTTTGAATCAAGGTACATATAAAAATAAGTGATTGAGAGGGAGAATATTCACAGCCTAAGAGGGACTGCTCAGACTAGGAGGCCAAGTCTCTAGAGCATAGGTGTCCCTCGGCGGAATAACTCTCATTCCTTTAAATTTTATACAAATCTATGAATCTATATTTCAAAATATCTCTGCGAAGTATTCTTACCCCGCCGTCCCCATTGGAGTATACACCGGCTAAATATCGAATCTTCCATGATTTTAAATTACAGAATAACAATCAATATGAGAAAGATTTTTTTCTATAATAAAGTTGATTTTAGATAAGTAATACGTCGTTTTCCGGCGATTGGAAGTAATAGAAAAATCTAATGCTTAAATCTGTTCGTCAGTGAACTTCCCGATTTCCTTCGCTGATGTTAAACCTATGAACGTAGGATGCATTTGTATATTTAAAATATCTCCTCAGAAAATTAATATTTTTAACTTTTGTTTTCTTGGTGCACTTTTTAGAGGATGTCTCTTTTTTTATAACTTGCCATTTTTTTTCTAAAATATAAATTTAATTTTATGTGAAGTGTTAAAATCTTATTCAGTTTCGATAAGATTTTAACACATAAAATTGTTATGTGAGTACATATTTTAGAAAAAAAATGATCACTAAGAAAAAAAAACAGACATCCTGTAAGAACAGCACAAAGAAAGCAGCAGTTTAAAAAATTAAATTCCTGAGAAGACATTTTAAATATACGAATACATCCTGTGTCCATAGGTTTAACATTAGAGATAGGAAGCGGGAAGTTTACTGACGAACAGCGAAACTAAATAAACATTTAATCTTCCTGAATGTTTTGGGCGTGATTCATATGTTAATAATATTGTAAGTTATTCTAAACAATTCGATCAAATATGCCATTGCAAAATAAAATAAATATAATAAAAACATGAAAGTTCAAGACAGTGGCTTTTACAATTTATTTTTTAACTTTCATTCTTACCAGCATTTTAATTTCCTTTTTAAATAGCATACGTATATCTCACATTATGTTAAAAAATTGAAATGTTTTGGAATAGACACATAATGTTCCATATTATTTTTTAAATTTTACATATAAACTCAAAGGCATTCTAAAGTCACCTGTTAATTAACAAATTTCCACAAAAATACTTACTAACAGAATAACCATAAACAATTGTTTTTGACACGAAAACATAGATTGAATAATAAAATACCGCAATAATAATGATATACCGCATCCAAAACTTGAATAAATGTAACGTACAATAAATAGAAGTGATAAAATATAATAACAAGCAAGTGGGCTTATCAAGAAACTTAATCTTAGAGGAAGCGTATGAAATATACAGCACTTAAATAAATTAAAATGATCTTATATATATAAACATAAATATGCGAAATGAGATTATCAGAATTATTATCTACTTAAAAAATTTAATAAAGAGTCGGTTATTTGCATATGTTTTAATTATCAGGCTGTAAAATGTTTTGCCTAATTAATTCATGTATTCTTCATCAAATTTCACGTGAAAAAAACCATGGGTATATTAATATAAATACAAAAGTCACACATACACATAAAGATAGAAATAAGTAATACCAAAAAAATTAATCACTCGCCATTTTTCGACATTTTACGACAAGTACGAAAACCAAACTATGAACTTGCTTATTCTTGTGTTCATTACTTTCTTTCTATCGTTCTTTAAGATAATCTTATTGTGAATTGCTATTACATATATTTTAATTAATAAGAAAATCAAATTCATTATTATCTACGATGATTTCAAAACTCTTTCAACTGCTTTTTAAAGATTAGATTTATGTTCACTTTAAATAATAATTTAATTGCCTCTTTTTTAACAAGGATAATTCAAAATTGTCTCATAATAAAATCAGGTAAAACTGATCGCTTTTGTTTGAAGAAAAATAATGAAACACTACAGTATTGATTTTTCCAGGAAAGCTTTTTGAAATGTTCTGACATTTTCTTCTATTTTAAAAGAATGGATGTTATGTAATACTCATCTGTGTATTCCCATCGAATAATATGTTAATACAACTCGTTTCTTTGGAAAAAAATCAGTACATGGAAAAGAGAAATGTCAATATTTGGTTAAAGTATTTTTCCCATGCACTTTCTGTTGATTTTTTTCTTTTAATTCACGTATTAGGGAAAAAACAGTAAAATAGCAAGTAATTTCTAATTCTTCAAACGATTTAAATTATTTAAGATTAAAGTGTATATACTTTTGAGCTATTACTCATATCGTAAGTGAATAAAAGAAGTTGAAAAGGATTTTAAAGCTTGCACATTATAGTATGTATATTATTCAAATAAGTATTCAATATTATTCTACCACCATTTTCTCCTTGTTTTTCATTTTTAAGTTAGAGGTTCAGTAATGAGAGTTGTTTGTAAAACTGTATTTAAATGAGTAAAATAAGCATTCTTACTAATCGCATAACCTACCTGATAAGTAGTTTTCAAAAAATATTTTAGCTAATACATCATTTCATAATTCATTCTGATCGTAAATGTCTAAAATTTACGAAAATGTGTAACACAACTGGAAATTTAAAAAGTACAGCTGGAGTAAAAACCTAACCTTTATCTTTGCATTTACTTCCATTAATTTTCTGCGTAATTATACGGTGATGTTCAAATTAACAAGAATTGAAACAAAATGTGAGTATTGCGTCAATGGATTTAATTTCTTTTAGATGGTGTTCCGATGTTTTATTGTTGAATTTTGTTAATAAATACTACTTGAATTTATTAATAACACACGTCTGTGATGAAAAAATTGTCGGTAAAGTAAGTGGTGTTTATTACAGTTTTTTGGATTACTGGAAAAATAATGCAACAATTCCATCACGTACAGTTTCATCACAACTCGCAATCTGTTTTCTACGAATTCTGTATATTTCGGATCAAACAAGTATTATTTCTGTGAGTTTAATAAGCATATTTTTGGACTTAAAATAGTAAATTAGTACATTGAACTACTAAACAAAAACGCCGAAACTATTTCAATCCAGAATATTCCTCGGAATCGGTATCTCCTCCGAATCTCTTCCTATTCCGAGGCATAGGAATCCAGTTGAAATCGGCTAACTTGCCAGTGTCTGCCCGCAACCCCTTCTTTATACATCTTTTCACTTTTCACTGACCTTTTCTCTACTCCTCATTTAGTTTCTTTCTTTGCTCGGTGCTGTACACATGTGATTATATTCAGACCTGTGAGTTATAGTTTATAGTAGTAATTTTTACTTCGGTTTATGTTGCATTAGAGAACAATGGCTTCCAGAGATGTGTTAATTCACCGAATTATCTCTGCTATATTTGTGGTAACTATAAAGCAAAAAAATAGCAAAGAAACATTTCGAATTTTGTAAAAAAAAGTGAATATCGTTTGTTTTGGTATGGAAGACAAGCCTTGTGCTTCACGCAAAGTTTGTTCCATTTGCGTAGAAGAATTAATGTAATAGTTCAATGTAAAAAACAATCTTTTCAGTTTGGTATACCAATGCTTTGGAGAGAACCTGGAGAGAACCTCAAAATCGCAGTGATGATTGTTATTTTTGTATTTTTAATGTGAAAGGTTTCAATTTGTCCGAAACAACACTGAAGGAAGGTGTGTTTGTAGGACCAGTCATTAGGAAAATGATGAAAGATGAAAATTTTGAGATTAAAATGGAAACAAACGAAATAAAAGCTTGGAGCTCTTTCAAACTAGTTATTACTAGCTTTCTTGAAACAAAAAAGACCCAAAACTGCAAATTTATTTTAGAACAGATGGTAAAGAATTTCAAGACTTTAGGCTGTAGTATTAGCTTAAAAATTTATTTTCTAGATTCGCACCAGGAATATTTTCTTGAAAATTTACGTGCAGTTAATGAGGAAGAAGATGAAATATTTCACCAGGATATAAAGGAAATGGAGAGACAATACACTGTAAAAATCGGGTATTCAAAATTGAGTAAAAAGTACTCAGTTTTGAATACGTCACATACTCAAAATAGCTCCTATCCAAATGTACTCAAAATTGAGAAACATGTGTACTCATTTTTGATCCCATGGATGTATTCAAATATGAACTGCTATGTACTCATTTTTGATCCCATGGATGTATTCAAATTTAAATTTTTTTATGTCGTTAAAATAAAATTTTTAGGATAAAAAAAAGTTACTTCGCGAGGACAACCTTATAAGGGATATATACATTTCTGCTCATTTTTTTCATCCCTGCGTGAGTTTCTAGTAATTAACCAACCATTGCCCATGCGAAGAAGTGAACCCGTGAAGTCAATTTTACTAACCTGACGACTTAGACCAACGTACCATGAGTGGTCACGCCTCTTTCTCAAATGTTGGTAGTTACTTTGAAACTAACCTCTCTATCCCTTTCTAACAGCATCTGGCGCCATCTGTTAGGAAGGGATAGAGGGTTATGTGTTTTTAAATATGTTTTTAAGGATGTACAGTGCCTGTCTATATGTGTTAAAGATTAAAATAATGTCTGAAGTAACAGGTAGTTCGAAGAATTATTAATTAAAAAATAACATTAGAAAAGATCATAGATTGAAATACTAAAATTATAAACTTTGTAAAATTATAATTTATAAAATAATAAATTTTAGCGTAATCCATAAATTTGTAAGCCAAATCAATTTAGTTTAATACCAATTTGCATAGCTATAATTTGCAAAAATATTATGTTATGAAACTTTTAAATAACACAATATTGCCTCACGTCAAAAACGTTAAAATAAATTTTAAAAAAATTAGTGGGAAAAAAAATCATAATTTTGAAGTACTATCAAGAAAAAAAAAGTAAATGTGTAAAATGTGAGGAAAAAAAAAGAGTAAATGTGTTGTAGTGGATCCACTTTGATGAAAATCCAGAACAACCAGATAAACTTTTCATTTATCTTATTCTTCGTTTTTCCTTCAAATAATAGCTTTTTAGGCTCCGAAATTTCGTCATTACACATTCTGAAATATACAAGTATGTTGGGTTTGATCATATGTTCATTTTTTATCCAAAAATACTCATTTCGAAATGAGTACATGAACTTACTCATTTTTGAGAATACATATGTTCATTTTTGATCCAAAAATACTCATTTCGATATGAGTACATGGACTTACTCATTTTTGAGAATGCACATGTTCATTTTTGATCCAAAAATACTCATTTCGAAATGAGTAAATTGACTTACTCATTTTGAGTACTTCATTTTTTACAGTGTATTATGGAATGTTAGCATAATAGCCAACTACTGCTTGATGTTACAAAGAAACAATCCCTGCAAAGTTCACAAGAGGGAAAAGGGAAAAAAAAGTTTTGATATAAAGAAACAACTTTATTATAAGGACTTGTAACTTTCTACCTATACTTGAACTATACTACCTTGAACTATGATATAAATGTAACTTATATGTATTTATGAATTAAGTAAATTTAAATGAAATGTCAACATTTCATGATTTCAACTTTTTCCTTCAAAATATGCAATAATTTTCTGAAAAACCATTACGTGATAGAAATAAAATTGATTTCATTTTTTTAAATCAGCACTAAAAATAACAAAATTTAGTTATCAAAATTAAAACAATTTTCAGAAAGTATTTTTTACAGCCCTGTGTAATCTCTATTTTACTGACATGCACTATTTACTGAGAAACGTGAGAAACAAATCTGTATTATTATTTATGTTTATAAATGATGTATCAGATTCCAGTACATAAGAGGATAAGTTGTTTTCAAGTATTTTACATGACGTATATAAATTTTTGTCTTCAGAATTGAGACTGAATTTTTTTTTCAGATTATTAATATGAAAGAGAGATAGTTAGAAATATTTTTCCTTCTTTATTAAAAAGAAAGTAATCTGGAACTGAGCCAAAAACGATTTAGAAATGGACCAATCAAATTCTGCGTAGATATTCCGGGTTATTCTCATCGCTTTTTTACTAGGGCCTTTTTTGAGGAGCTATTACTTTTTTTCTAGTCATCCTACGGATTCGAAAATCATACTACCAGACGCGAAATATAACAAGCTTTCAGAAATTAAAAAAAAATTATCACGGTCGGACAATAAAAACTCAAAAAATCTTTAAAAATCGAGTAAAAAATCTTTTATTGAAAAAGTCATTTTTTTATATTGTTGCCAATTTCTAAATAAGCGCAAAGGATTATATTTTTTCTCAAATAAAAAATGTATTTGCGCGAGACTATTAAAAACAATAATGAAAGTTTAAAATAATAATTAAATGATCACGTGTTGAAAGCAGGAAATAAAGAAAATTACGTCATAAAAATTGTGTTTACACTGAATATTAAAAATAGAAAAGATGAATTAAATGAAAAGGCATTATAACCAGTTAAATGAAAAAGCATTATAACCTGATTACAGAAGATAGTCGTCGTTCGTGATATCATTATCATCATTTTTTTTAAAACAGGATACATTACCAGGTTTTAAGAGGCTGTGAAATCATAACGGGGGTTGGTGAGCGTAGCGAGCAGGAGGCAAAGCCCCCTAGTCTTATTAAATAATTGAACTGCTGTTAAAAAATTTTAAAAATAATATGACGATTTTTTATAATATGAAAACATTTCCTTATTAATAAATTTCATGAAATGATATAAATTTATTGAATTCTTTCTAATAATTTCCACATTCTATCTTTCTATCTTTTCTTGAAAATTGTTATTTCCGAGTTCAATATTTTTATAACATATTTTAATGTCAATGAAAAATAAAGTAATAATGCTGCTTGTGTACACTTTATTCTTCTAATTAAAAAAAAAAATTAGGCACCTAAAAATCACAAATAAATGAAGATAATCAGTTACAAACCAATACCTTATTACAGTAAATTGAAAGAAAACGTGGTTTCCAATAGTATAGCTATATATTCGTTTTCTCTTCAACAATTTATCGATTAAATTTATGGGATGTCTTTCTTTTTGTTCGATCGACTGTAAATTTTACCAGCATATTTTAAGTTGTATGTAATGAAATTCAGTACCATTTGGTTGTTATTAAAACTGAAAAGACGTTATATTGTTATTCATTGTACAAAATAAATATTTGTGACTGCTAGTTTCTGGTGCTTTTTTTAGGTATTTTTTTCTTGGTTTTGAATGCATATCATTATCAATGGACAATTCTATGAACTAACTTTTTGTTTAAACAAAACTTTCGATCATGTGATGCATTTTAGTACAAACAGCACTTCCGTCAGTTACATTTTTAAATTTTATTTTCAATATGTGTCAAAGGATTTTAAGACCTGTATACTTCCTTAAGATTTTAAAGACTCCTTTACCTGTAGAAATATGTGAAATATACGCAGTATTTAAAGAGACTCAGTACCCTCCACTTTTCAAAAAATGACACAAAATACGAATTTTTAAATTTTTGTTTAAATGCGTTTAAACATTTAAAAAATGTGTGGATTAAACTTTGTGCCGCGGTATATTAAAAATAAATGATCAACGTAAAATAGCACAAATAAAATGGCAAACAGCTGTTTCGAGCCCCTAGATTTCCATCATCAGTGCTAAATTTAAAATGTTAAAAACCGATTCAAAAGTTTAAGCCAAAGTTTAAGCCAAGTTATAAATATGCTTGCGTCTCTGCACGCGCCGAAGATAAATTCAATATGGTGATTATTTAATGGTGAAATTTGTGTTTTTCAATTAACAGTAAAATTGATAATGCGATTCATTTTATTTCGAGTTTATAAAAGATTTATCTCCAAAATTATTAACTCTACTCCTGTCAATATAAGAAAAAATGTACTTTCAGAGTATAGGGGCTTTGGCGAGATAGACAAAATGCCCTTGGCAAGAGAAGGGAATTTGAAAATATATTTTCTGGCTACCTCTTCACTATTTCATACACCAAAGCAATTTTTCCAATGTTTATGCGATTTATTTAATTTAAAGAATTTAAAAACAACACGTATATATTTTTAAATACAAAAAGAAATAAATTGTACATAAAAATAATCTAATCTATACTAATATTTTAAAGGAGTAAAGATTGTTTGTTTGTTTGTTTGTAGGGGGTAATCTCTGGAACTACCGAACCGATTTCAAAAATGATGGTGGCAAATTGATGGTGACAACCCCTGCTCCAACATAGGCTATATCTTATGTCGGTGCCACTAACCCCAGGGGGTGAAGGAGCAAAAAACGTTCTAAAATTGCCATTTTTTAGCTATCAAACTGGCTATCAAGCCCTGATAGCTTGTCAGCCGGTTCTGTATGTATGTATGTACGTACGTAATGCGATAACTCTTCATAGAAACATCCGTTTTCCTTCAAATTTTGTTTATAGGTTCACTGTGTTAAGGCGCTTCCCTGATTAGTTTTCGGGATTGATTGGTTAAGTATAAAGGGGGAGGGACAAGGGGCTAATTCCCCACCTCTTAATTTATATAAAAGGGTTTTTCATGCAGAATTGTTCCGTTTTCCTTCAAATTTTGTTTATAGGTTCACTGAGTTAAGGCGCTTCCCTGATTAGTTTTCAGGATTGATTAATTAAGTATAAAGGGGGGGGGATCGGGGGGCTAATCCCCCCTTAATTTATATAAATGGGTTTTTCATGCAGAATTATTCCGTTTTCCTTCAAATTTTGTTTATAGGTTCATTGGGTTAAGACGCTTCCCTGATTATTTTTCGGGATTGATTGGTTAAGTATAAAGGGGGGAACGGGGGGCTAATCCCTCCTTAATTTATATAAATGGGATTTTCAAGCAGAATTATTCCGTTTTCCTTCAAATTTTGTTTTTAGGTTCACTGTGTTAAGGCGCTTCGCTGATTTGTTTTTCGGGATTGATTGGTTAAGTTTAAAGGGGGGGAACGGGGGGGGGGCAATCCCCCCCTTAATTTATATAAATGGGATTTCCATGCAGAATTATCCCATTACCTTCAAATTTTGGTTAAAGGTTCACTGTGTTAAGACGCTTTCCTAATTAGTTTTCGGGATTGATTGGTTAAGTATAAAAGGGGGGAACGGGGGATAATCCCCCCTGAATTTATATAAATAGGTTTTTCATGCAGAATTATCCCATTTCCTTCAAATTTTGTTTATAGGTTCACTGTGTTAAGGCGCTTCCCTGATTAGTTTTAGGGATTGATTGGTTTAGTATAAAGGGGGGGAACGGGGGTATAATCCCCCCTTAATTTATATAAATGGGTTTTTCATGCAGAATTATCCCATTTCTTTCAAATTTTGTTTATACGTTCACTGTGTTAAGGCGCTTCCCTGATTAGTTTTCGGGATTGATTGGTTAAGTATAAAGGGGGGGGGAACGGGGGGCTTATCCCCCCTTAATTTATATAAATGGGTTTTTCGTGCAGAATTATCCCATTTCCTTCAAATTTTATTTATAGGTTCACTGTGTTAAGGCGCATCCCTGATTAGTTTTCGGGATTGATTGGTTAAGTATAAAGGGGGGAACGGAGGGCTAATCCCCCTTATTTTAGATAAATGGGTTTTTCATGCAGAATTATTCCGTTTTCCTTCAGATTTTGTTTATAGGTTCGCTGTGTTAAGGCACTTCCCTGATTAGTTTTCGGGATTGATTGATTAAGTATAAAGGGGGGGGGACGGGGGGGGCTAATCCCCCCTTAATTTATATAAATGGGTTTTTCAAGCAGAATTATCCCATTTGCTTCAAAATTTGTTTATAGGTTCATTGGGTTAAGACGCTTCCCTGATTAGTTTTCGGGATTGATTGGTTAAGTATAAAGGGGGGGAACGGAGGGGGCTAATCCCGCCTTAATTTATATAAATGGGTTTTTCATGCAGAATTATCCGATTTTCTTCAAATTTTGTATATATATTCATTGTAGTTAGAGATTTACCTGATAACTGGGCAGTTTTATTTTTATTTTTTATACTGAAGAAACTAGAAATTTGAAATTTGTCATTGTAGTTACTTATAAGATGTAAATGCTTTCTAAGAACAAAATAAAAAAGAAATTGAAATTTAAAAGGGTGAAATGAGCGAAAAGCGTTCTAAAAACAATCTAAATTACAATTTCTATGAAATGTCTGGAACTACAGAACCGATTTCAAAAGTAATGGTGGCAAATTGATGGGGACAATCCCTACTCCAACATAGGCTATATTTTATGTCGGTGCCACTAACATCAATGAGGTGCAGGATCGAAAAATGTTCGAAAATTGCGACTTTTTTATACTGAAGGGGCAAGAAATTTGAAATTTAGCATTGTAGTTACTTATAAGATGTCTCTAAGAATAAATTTTTTTAAAAATCGAAATTTAAATGGGTGAAATGAGCGAAAAGCGTTCTGAAGTCATTCTTAATTACAATTTCTATGGAATCTCTGGAACCACGGAACCGATTTCAAAAGTGATGGTGGCAAATTGGTGGTGACAATCCCTGCTCCAACAGCCTCTTTAATAAAAAACTATGCGTTGCTGACGACTGGGTTTTTAGCTAATTGTTGCAACAGATTAATCTCGGAAAATGAAACATTTGAAGTTACTGAAAAAAATGATAGCTCAAAAAGTATTTGTCAGAAAATTGTTAGACAAACTGCGTTTGAAAGGTAAAAAATTGTATTTTTCTTGATATAAATTTCAAATGTAATGATTATGCCGTTTTTCAAATATTGAATTTCAAAAATTACCAAATTTTCCAATGGAGTACCATAGCGAAACCTTCATGCGTAAAAAGATAATGATAAGGGCGACGTGTCCTGACGTGTATATTGGCTATAGCACGAGTCACAAATTATAGTAGCCTTATTATTCTGTTAAAATATAAAAGTTATTTATGAAATGTCAATATTTTGTTTGATTAAAGGCTCGTTAAAAGAAATTGACCAGCGTAGCGGGCGTAGCTTGCTATTATATATATATATATATATTTATTTAAATTTATATACAAATTAGCACAAAAGTTCCACTGATTTGTTTTCATAGATGTTTATATCAATTGGCAACAAATCTCACTCTCTGAAGCTCGAATTGCGGAATGTTTTTTACAAAAACGCCACTTCACCTATTCTGGACAAATACCGAAAAAAAGTAAAGAAATTAAAAATTTATAACGTATTTGACAACGAAAATTATATATATTTTTTAATTTCTAGTCTTCATATAGTCTTGAAAATCAATTTTTTTTAACAATTTCATTTTGTGATATGTGTAATGTGTAGAATAAAATCCTTCAGCATTTTTCATTTTCAAACAGCACTGAGTCCACCTAAAACACAAAGACATTTTACGTACAACTGGAAAATATTGGTAAATCAAATTGAGGAGCCCTCTGAAATAAAAAGGCAAGTGGAGTTACCTTGATTCTCAATTCTGAGATTTATGTAAATGCATTATATCCAATATTTGGAGTATCACAGTAGAGATTTTTTACAACAGAGCGAAAACATGCCGGGACCAGGAGTTGAACCTGGGTGCTTTGGCTTGCGTGCCAACGCTCTCCGCGTACTGAGCTATCCCAACGATATCCTGGCTTGCATATTTCACTCTTATTTGTTTGACAAGGCTGCGAACAGCAACACTGATTTCATTCATCCGAGCTTTAACTATAGCATTTTACTAAATGAATCTGAAATTGTGCGGAAACTTCTGTATACCATGTAATTAGGTCATAATGAACAGAGGAAAGTATATTAAAAGTACTCAGGTTCGAGTCCTGATCCCGGCATGTTTTCTCTCTGATGGAAAAAAATCTCAACTATGATACTCCAACCATTGGATATAATTTAACTAGTTGAATATACTTTACTCCGTTCATTATTTAGATGTATTATTCAGCATATAAAGAATTATAAAATTTATGATCATAAGCAAAAAAAGATGCTAGAAAACTCTTCTTACCAGGGATATATACAAAGTAATTATATTCTAAATTAAAATGTTGAAAATAAATTTAACAGCTTTGTAGCTGAAAACTTCATTTGACTCAAATTATTATGTCTTGTTATTGCAGAGGGCCCTTCAATTACACATATGTAGAATAGAAATACATATTAGCTCCTATAATAAAAATCCGTCAAACTAAAGACAATCTGATGAATAGGTATATATTTTCAAAATTATACGTATTAGACCTTCTCAATTCCTGTCTATGTCCTATTTCTCCATTTGAAACAGTCCGTTGATTATGGAACAATAATTAATACAAAATTCCATGAACAATACTTTGAACGTTTAAGTATAATGATATTAGATCACTTTATATATCGAGTAAGAACATAAAAAGTTTATTTTCTCGAGAAGATTTCTGAAAAACACAGAATTTGCTACCTTGCCATTATCGTCAATCAATTATTCGTATGCTAGATTAACTTGTATAAGCGAAGTTGTGTATGTAACTATCACAGAAATTGTAATTTGCGTATTTTGAAGAAAAACTTCGCATTTGAGCATTTGGCCTGTTTGAATACTGCAACTCTGACATATGTAAGTACTTAGGCGCAAGTGGTTACACCCCTTAAAATCTAAATACAGTAACATTCTTCTCATAAGGGAAATTTTTCTTTCTTTTTTTATAACGTTAAATGTTATAAAAATGATGTTGAAAATAAAGAAAGGATATTGATCAAACAAAATGAATACATAAATATTTTGTAAGTGCAAATAACATTTTCTGAAACTTTAGTAAATAAATTATATCGTGCTTTAAAGAACAAACTGGTTTTTTAATATTTTCTCAAAAATTTTCATATTTTAAATTAGTTTTGAAAAGATGATAAACATTTCTAAGTACGTAGTCAATACTCTAATATATTGTATATCATTAAAATATGTTTTTTGTCTCATATGAAGAATGAAGTCTTATTCAGAATTTATAAAGACATTATTCATAAGCAAAGAACTCTCATTATACTTCTCGAGAAAATGATGTACTTTTATACAAAATTTAGTTACTGAATTATACAAACATACAGAATATATATTTAATTTTACTTTCGAAATATATTTTTACTTTCTAAAATAAGCACTCTCAGAAAAAAAAAAATTATATTAAAATTTCTAAAATTTCTTAAATTTGTTTGTGCATGAATGTTTACATAAAGCGATGTAAATAGTTTAAAAAAGAACAACATTTCTTCTTTGTTTAAAATTATTTATGTCCCAAACCTTAAACATTCCTTTGTTCTAAAAATCTAATTTCATTCTCCTAAATATATGTAAATGCACAGAAGAAGATGGGCATTTACATATATTTCTGACACCGCGTTTATTTTAGATTCTTCGGAATTTCTTAAAAATGACTCCTTAAAAGCCTTTCCAAATTCAAATCATAACTATTCTTTTAAAAATGAAAACAATTTTTCTTTTACAGAAGGAAATATTTTTTTGAATAATGAGTTGAGATGAAACTTGCATAAGTTTAGGATGGAAGTTGAAGAATTATTTCAAACATAAATATATATATAGATATAAATTTCTTTAATCGTAAATAATTTATTTTTTGTTGTGTTTAGTTTTGTGTGTGTGCGCTTTTGTTTATAGACTTAGCACTTTTGAATATATTTTGCAATATTAGATGTTAGAAATGAAAAGGAAATTTATCGGAATTTTCCGACCTCGGTTGATGTGAGAAAAGGGCGTTTCTACAAATGAGTCAACTTAAAATAGATGTGTTAAGAGTGATATTATGGAAAAAACAGAGGAAGTTTTATTTTTTGAGGTATTTCCATTTTGTAAAATTATCTGTTTACTAAACAGTTATACATAACAGATTTTTGGCTTAATATATATATATATATATATATATATATATATATATGTATATTCATCATTGTTTTAAAAAGTTACATCGAATTTTTGTTTTATTTTTTAGAACAAATGAATCTAGAGGGACAGCTCTATAATCAGACCTACAGCTATTTTGAGTATTGTAAGTAATATGGTTTGGCGCATTATTAGCTATATTTTTTTAACTATCGATGTTAATATTTAATGCACATAAGCCACATTGTTTCCAGTATCTCTGCAGTTTGACGCTATCATTGCCTATGAAACGACCATGTAAGATTAGTTGATTAATTTCTAGACAACCGTTTTCAAATTGGCGTCACCTACAATTTTTTAACTCCCATACAAATCCCACTTGCACGTTTGGTTGCAATATCAGTAGGATTACAAAAAATGATCTACTGGTTTAAACATCTGTTGCATGTAAGTGATTTAGAATCATTTCAAATAACTTTGAATGTTTAATAGTAGCCATCATGATGGAGGAAAAATCTAAACACAAAAAGATAGGCCCCCAAAGTATTGTTAACTGTTACTAGCAGGACGCCAAAAAGATACGTAAAATATTAAGCACATAAACTTTCACTTACAATCACTTAAAGAAACAAAATGTCAAACTAGTCGTTGAAACTAGTCGTTGGGGGCCACCGTAATACTTACCCATCATGGATATGCATAATGTAAAATATTAAAATAAAAATGTGTAAACTACTTATAAAGTGCATTGCAATTCAAATAAAATCGTGGCTTGATGACGTCATCAACTTTAAAGGCTCGATAACTGAATTGCTTGAAAGAAACATCCTTATAACTCCAAAAATAATAATCCTATTAACTAGCAGTTTATTGCATCTGATTACGCTTCAAATTTCTAATTAAAATATATCTTTGAAGTGGAATTTGGATGAAATACAGGGTCATGAAAAATCGAAGAGTGCGTAAAATAGGATTCCAAATATCTCGGCAACTAATTATCCGATAGACTTCATGCTTCATACAAAATTTATGTTTTTTTATTGTCTTTTATATTCATTTCTTAAAATAAGCAATTTCGAAAATTTTTATATACCTTTTATCAGAACGAATATTTCGAGAGTCCGAAAAAAAATAGTTCCGGTTAATCGAGGTTATTGAAATTAAATAGGCTTCTTCCCATTGTTACATACTAAGTACATACCAAATTGGAAGTCGCTATCTCAATTTTTTCGGGAGATAGACATAGAGCGTTTATAGACACACAGACATACAGACACACAGACAGACGGCAATTTTTTTTTCTAAAAATATGTTTTTCGGAATCTCCAGTGTCTGAAACGTGTAAATCCGTCAAAAAAAAGATTTCAATTTTCAAAACGATTACAAGACTTACGCTATACTACGTATGATGGGTAAGTAAAAACGGAAACCTGTTTTCAGCCCTCCTACTTGCTTGAAATCCCTGGAAAGTTTGGAATCTACACTTTCTCACTAAGGCGCATCTGATATTTGATCGCAATGTTCTGTCAAGATTTTATTAAGAGTCGAAATACGATACTTAATCCATAAATTCATGTATTAAAGCCATTTTATATAGACAGGGTATCCTGAAACTCTGCATACAGATTTGGAGGAAAAGTCGTGAAACAGCAGTTGTAGAAAATAAGCATTTGTAGAAGAAACTATAGTTTAAATCAAATTATTCATCAAATATATAGGGCGTCTCCTTTAAATGCGAACACGAATTTTGATTAATAACTTTAAAAGTAATATTATTTTATTTTATTTAAAACAGACTTACCTTTCATTGCTAAAATGCAATGATATGATGAAATGAGGTGAGAGTGGGTTCCATCACGTTGCTTCCATCTCCGAAGAAGACATGCCATATTTCATAATATAGTTCACATTACATACGATTGTCCCTGAGCGATTTACTAATTTTTTCCCGAAAAGCAGACTATTGAGTTCGACAGATGATATTAATAGTAATGATAGGTCAGATTAAAAAAGATAAAATATTGAATTTCGTTTAAAATTCAAAGGATTTCAGAGAAGCAACCTTAAAATAACTGAAAAAAAATTAGTTTCACAATTTAAGTTATTCAGTTAGTTAAGTTAGTGAGTTTCACAATTTAAGTTATAATATTGCGTAATAATATTTACCATGTGAAATTATTGTCGGAGCAAAGCTCCGGCTTCCCATGAAAAATTACACTTTTGTGTACACGATAGCGGCCAAAATATTTGCCGCATTGATACCAAAATTGGACTGGAAGTCGGTAGTGGCAAAATCTCGCCGGGGATTGAAAAACAGAAATATTCATCAACTCTAACGCCCGGAATCATCTGCTCTAGAATTTTCCATTTCCCCATAGAGATAACATTGCGATTGTTTGAATTAAATAAAAAGAAAATTGAAATAATTTATAGTGTTGCCATTTTTTATCATGAAAAACTTTTGAATTAAATAAAAAGAAAATTGAAATATTTTATATTGTTGCCATTTTTTATCATGAGAAACTTATTTAAATAACAATATACTCGGAAACAACCTTTTAGTAAAAGCTCTTAATCTCGGTCCCATATAGTTTACTTTTATATATTTTACATATATTTTACTTTTCTGAAATAAGGACTCCATACATTTTTATCTTAAAACACGTGCAATGAAATTTAAATCGTATTAAGTACATGAATTTAGTTTTTTTTAAATCGAACTCAGCAATTGGTGTAATTAAATTTTTTGTTTCCATTTCAAAATATTTTTTTTTCTTTTCATTCAAGCTTATTGTATAAAAGAAGTATGAGAGTAAATCTGTTTATTTTGATATAGTCCAGCCAATCCAGGATAAAAAAAATATATATTAAGAAACATTTTATATGTGAACGGATTATATGTTTTTATTATATAGAATTTGCAAGGATGCCAATTAAGAGAAAGCAATCAGCTGAAATAAGAAGAATTGCGAATCGTAATTCAAAGCGGAGAAGTCGCACAAGTCAGTTACCTTCAGATTTTTTTGCCGAGTACCGGTATACTGACAACTCAAATGAATGAAGCAATCAGGTTTGATAGAGAGGTATCGCAAATCACCTATGTGTCCTGTAATACGTGTCACAGAGCTTTTCCTGATATCATATTAAATACTGCTGGGCTCTGCCATACATGCAAGTGTAGAGACGGTGCTTTCAAGTTTTCTGCCACTAATTCGATGAACCCAGGTCCAGTTCCTATTTGTCTCAAAGATCTGAGCTACATTGAACAAATGATGATCGCTCAAATACATCCAGTGGTTTCTCTTTACCGTATACGAGGATCACAGTATGGATACAGCGGAAATGTAATCAGCTTTAAACAAAATATTGAGAGTTTTATTTCGCGCCTGCCTGTCAATCCTTCAGATATGACTTCAACTGTGTTAGTGACAAAAGATACTTTATCAGGATGTGCAGAGTTTTCTGTTCGCTCACAACGCCTTCTAGAAGCACTCAGATGGCTTAAAGCTCACAATCTTTATTATTCAAATATCACAATTGATGAAGATTTGATCGCTACATTACCTGAGAATGGTGACGTATCTCAAATGTTACCAACAGCAACCGATATTACTGAGGATATTGATACTTTGAACGAGGAAATAAGGCGCGAGTCATTTAGACCACTACTTGAACCGGTAGATCAAAACAACTTAATAAATGACGCAATTCGTGTGCCTCACCCTTCATTAAATTCACAGCCTATCAACGAATTTCAAGAAGAGGGTTACATAGCACGTGCTTTTCCTCATCTTTTTCCACATGGTACAGCTGACTTACGACAACCTCGTCAAAAAGCATGCTCTCCTGATGAGTATTTTAAGTTCCTAATGAAGTATGAAGATGGGCGATTTGCTAAAGACCCCCGATTTCGCTACTTTGCCATGAATTCAATTCTTCGGTGGCAGTCTTTGGCTAAAGGGCGTTTTTTCGTTAAGCGAAATAGGTTCAGCAATAAGACGGTAGAGCAGATGCGTGATATTCTGAATAGGCAACCAGAAATGGCAAAACACATTATGATTTATGCTAGCAAATTAAGATCCACAAAAGGATACTGGCGTGCACGTTGTGGGGAACTCCTTCCCATGGTAGGACAAATTGGAGCACCAACAATTTTTTTTACACTGTCTGCAGCTGATTATCACTGGCCTGATCTTTTCAGACTTTTAGAGCCTAACAGAGATCCAAATGAGCTGACTGATACAGAACGCAAACAATTAATGCACAACAACCCTCTGTTGACTGGTTGGCTCTTTCAAAAACGTTGTGATATATTTTTGAGAAAAATCTTGACGCCGTTGTTTTTAATAAACGACTACTGATTTCGTTTCGAATGGCAGTGGCGTGGAAGCCCTCACATGCATGGATTGTTGTGGTTAAGAGGGGCGCCAAACATGGAAACACTAGACATGGCTAACGCTGAAAATGTAGCAGCCGTAACAGCATATTTTGAAAAACTATGCAGTGCTGTTAATCCTGAAAAGGACGTCCTCGTAAATGATATACACCGCTGTCGAGTTCGCTTTTCAGACATTTCCAGTGAATATCGTGAAAAAGATCTCGCTCAGCTCTTAAATCAAGTCCAACGTCACACAAGACATGGAGATTATTGCCTAAGGAAAAAAAGAGGTACAAATAGTTATAGCTGCAGATTTGGTTTTCCAAAAGCAGAGTGCGACTCTCCAAAGCTTCAAGTAGAAAATGGCATAATTAGCTTTTTGCCAAAAAGAAACGATTCTGAAATGAATACCTACAATTGCTTCGTGTCACAAGTTTGGAGAGCTAACACGGATTTCAGTCCTATTACATCAAAGGATGCGGTTTTGCATTACATTGCCAAATATGCCTCAAAATCAGAAACAGCTTCTGTTCCTTACAAGGAATTGTTATCTGAGATTTTAAATAAGATGAACGAAACAAATCCAGCAGTTCAAGCAGTCCAAAAACTTATTTTGTCTTCTGTTTCTGAAAGGGATTACTCATCCCAAGAGGTAGTACACATATTAATGGGATGGCCAATGTATCACAGTAGTCGGGAAGTAGTTACAATACGGCTTCATGATAAGAACTGGGAAGAAGTCAACTTTTCAAGCGACGAAAGACCATCAAAAAGCATGCTTCAGAAATATTGCGCGCGGCCGGATAAACTTATTTCCTGCACGCTTCTTAAGTTTGCAAAATCTTTCTCAGTCAGAGGAGTCGATTATCAAAAAAGAAGAAAAGATGCAGTTGTCAGAGTTTTTCCTCTTACATCACTCAACCACGACCCAACTCTAGCCGAAGAATACTATAGGCAACAAGTATTACTCAATTATCCTTGGAGAGGTAATTCTGACTCTTTATTGCAAGAAGGCCTGCCGTCTGCGTATCACTCATGGGAGGAAGCATTCAATTATCTAAATATTGATGCACACGCAGAAATAAATTTTCCTGCTGTTAGCAGTACACATGAGACAGAAATCCTGCAAGAAGAATACCGCGAGATTGATCCATATATGGCAGCAGCTGCCATTAGTTCCTGTGCAGACAAACGAGGATACTTTGGGGCAACGCGTGATTGATCATGCATGTGAGTGGAAAAGTGAGAGTTACAAGTACCCTGATCGCAATTTTACTTCATTTTTAAATTACTGTAAAGAACAACAACTTACAGTGCATCAAAATTACGATACGTCTGAGATCAGATTTACAGATGAGCAGCAAAAAATACTTCACTT
This sequence comes from Maratus michaelseni, assembly GCA_963931845.1. Classification (NCBI taxonomy): domain Eukaryota; kingdom Metazoa; phylum Arthropoda; class Arachnida; order Araneae; family Salticidae; genus Maratus; species Maratus michaelseni. The sequence goes on from OZ007588.1 coordinate 417,723,788, forward strand.
ATGCACGCAACAGCTTTCGTCTTTGCAATCAAGATTTATAAATTGCCCTAAACGTACTTTTATTATTGGGAAAGCCGGAGCTGGAAAAAATACGGTAATAAAAGAAATTCGTAAAAGAGTTACTGAGCAGTTAGGACCGGAAGCTATTATGGTTTTGGCTCCAACAGGTGCTGCTGCAATTAATGTCGAGGGCAAAACAATTCACTCTGCACTAAAAGTACCAACATGTTTTAAATCGTTTGCTGATTTAGGAAGTGAAGCAGCAAGAAATCTACAGCTCAGCATGAATCCAGTTTCATTTCTAATTATTGACGAATTTTCAATGATCGGATGCCGTCTGATGGCTGCACTTGAGCAAAGATGTCGCGAAGGTAAACCAGACAGCATTGAACCTTTTGGAGGCTTATTTGTTTACCTGATTGGAGATATTAGGCAGCTACAGCCTGTAAAAGACACACCTCTATATAGGAGACATTCTATAAAAGACATTTTGGCTTTACGTGGACAAACAGTTCTTAAGATGTTTGAAAAATGTTTCACCTTAACAAAGTCAATGAGACAAAGCGACGATCAGCAAATACAGTTTAGAGAGACTCTTGATTCGCTTTCCGTAGGCGAAGTTACAGGCGACCAATACGCATCCCTTATGCAACGACGTAAAGCTATACAGCCTCCGGCTGAACTTGAAAGATTTCAAGATGCCATACGCCTTTTTCCCACAAACAAGCAAGCTGAAGAACATAATCAAGAAGTACTTCGTAAATCAAAATGGCCAGTGGCAAGAATATTAGCAGACCACAATAATCAATAGCAAGATGGAGTGAAGATGAGCACGCGTCTGGACTTCAGGCTGAACTTTTTTTAGCAATTGGATGCAGAATTATGTTGCGTACCAATCTGTGGACAGATGGAGGATTGGTCAACGGTGCACTTGGTACGGTAAAAGATATTGTCTACGGACCAGGATTACGGCCTCCAGGCTTGCCACAGGCAGTAATGGTTCATTTTGATGATTATCGGGGACCATTTCTCACTGAAAGACTTTTTCCTGTCACACCTATTACAAAGTCTTGGAAAGAAAACAATGTCTCATGCTCCCGTACTCAGTTACCTTTAACAGTTTCATACGCTGTCACCATACACAAATCCCAAGGTTTAACTTTGTCAAAAATAGCTGTGGACATTGGTGAAAAGGAGTTGTCACTTGGAGCAACTTATGTCGCGTTTAGCAGGGTTCGATGTTTAGAGGATGTTCTCATTGAAGTGCCTTTCGCAAAGGATAGGCTAGGCCAAATTAGAAGAATGGGGGCACTTGCTGATAGATTAGCATTTGAGCAGTACCTGAGGCAACTGTTGACCGAATAAACACTTGAAGATTCAACAGCTGTTATTGTAATTTTTCTTTTATACTATTAAACAGTAAATATAAAAATACAAAATATATATTTTACATTGTTAATGTTATATTTTATGTTTATCCCACTCAATGCTCCGACATTTCGGCCTGACGGATTCTAGTAAATACTTACTATGTAGTTTTTGCACATTTTTTTAAAATGTAATTTCTTCGCTCAGTGACTGTGCAATTTTTATTTTATTTATTTATTTATTTATTTTTTACAGAAATGGTCGAGCAACAAGCGCTGGATTGCTTCATATGTAATAAACTACAGTAAAACCCCGGTTATCCAAAAAGCATGGGACCAAAGGATATTCGGTTCACCGGAGTACCATAGGAAATTTTTTCCGATAACCGGGAGGCTTCCCAATTTTATACTACCAGATGACACTACTCACCCTTCTCACTTCCCCTCAGTCTTGTAACGCGTTCGTGCATGCAGGTGGAGTAAGAATTCATATTCTGAGTAATGTTGCCTTCCTGTTTACACCTGTTTTAATTTCCTCCAAACTTTATTCACGTTGAGTAATACTTTAAAGTGCAAACCGGTTTTCACAAGCATGAAGAGTTGAACGAGTTGAAAAGAGTTGATTCTGGCCATGAACATATGGCACTTCAATATCTTGAAGTGGAGGAAGATTCAATAGCATCAGATGCGTTGTAGTTTAAAAGGTGGGTTATAAAGCAGTATTGAAGTAGTAGGAAGTTGAAAAAAGTCACAACATACTTTGTAAAAAAATTAAGTGTTGTTTGTGTTTATGCAATAAAATGCCTGCATTTACGCAATGGTCCAAATAAGTAAGTTGACGCTGTTTATTTATTTTATAAACAGCACGCTTGTTTAAAAATATAACTTTTTATGTTTAAAAAAAGTTTTAAGGCATTTTGGTTAAACCCATTTTCGGATAACCAGGATTCGGATAACCAGGATTCGGATAATCAGTGTTCTACTGTATTAACAAATACACGGAGATTAGTCCATTATGTCTGAGTAAGAAACGAAATGATAGCACATATTTTCATCTAAAGGACATATTTTCCAAGTGCAGGTGTAATAAAATAGTGTCACTAAAATACAGAATTAATAAATATATAAAATTAAGAATCTGCATTTCTTTTTGACATTTTACATTCATTTTTTGAAGTAAAATACAAATGACAATCTCATCAAAAATATTTTAATCATCACGTAAAATATATCGAAAATACGATTTAAAAATAAATTGCTTCTTAAAGTAATAATGAAAAAAATATATTTCACTGTAACAAACAAAATCAAATTTCCGCAACTGTATATACAAATTGGTGTACATTTATACTCTTATTACTTCATCTAAAATTTCTAAATTATTTTCTTTTTATTGTCATCTTACGATATTCATCGTCAAATTGGAATGTATTATGCAAAAAAAAAATTATGTATCACTTTGTGATTGAAGGAAGTGGCATTTAAATTTGTTGTCAAAATAAATTTTTCGCCTTTTTCCGTTAAAACGAGGATATTTCAGAAATATGCTGACATTTCAATATTTTACTTGACTGTAATTTTCAAAGAAAAGTTGATTATTTAGCAATTTTTTTTAATATTAAAAAGAAACAAAAACAAAATTTTTATCTTTAATTACTGTTTATAAAATTGAAAATGTATGACTGAGCATTATTATGCAGTGTAAAAAATGCGTATGAAATGACTTATAAAAATGTTACGCAATAAATATATTTATAATTCCAAAGATCATAAAACTTTCGCATGATTGCAAGAGTATAAAAATATTTTTTTCTTTTGTATTCGAAGAATCTTAATTATTATTATTATTATTATTATTATTCGAATTTTCTTTGTCATAACACGTCTATTGCCTTTTAATGTTTTTTTTTTCTGTGACTAAAATTAATGTTATATATGTCAGACGTAAAAAAAAAAAAAAAAAAAAAAAAAAAAACATTTTAAGAGCAACGTAAAACAACGTAAAAATTGTTACTTAAAAAGAAATATTCAAAATTCTGATGATCCAATAACAAATCATTTTATTTATGTCGGTTAAATGATATGAATTGGTATTCATTAATTAAGATTTTTCTTAATAAGTTTCATTTTTTAAAGAAGAAAATTGCAATTTCCATTAACTAAATTCAAAAATACTTTATTCTTATGTCAATTTTTTTTTTTTCATTTATGAGACAATTTGATTTTCAGTTTTTAGATTTCAGTAAAATTTCCCCATGTTTTCATCTTACCAATCTACTTTTAAAAATTTTGAAGAAATGTTTAATAAGGCTAATTAATTGCATTAAATGACATCTTTTTGTTATTAAATTGTATATTACGTATATAATAGACACAAATAATTAATAGAAAATTTTACTAAATCCCTTTTATGTTCAACTGTGCTTCAATATCAAACTATAAAATACAATTTAATTAAAAAATTATGCCAAATACGTTGATACACTATAAATAAAATAGTTATGGATGCATCTTTTATTATTGCATCTATAACTCTTGCACATGATATACTAAAAGTTAGCATTATCTTCTTTTATTAGAAATTCAAAAATGCACTTAAAATTTCAAGTAAAGAGTATGTAATATATGTAAAATTGTATAACTATCAAAAAGTTTATTGCTTGTAACATCTTACAGATCTATATATATTTTTTCGTTTCCAACGGCGCTATTTGCCTTTACATTAAAACAAAAATCATGTTTATAGCTTCTTAGATGCATCATTGTGTTACGATTCTTACCTTATTTTTGTATTTTTCTTGTAAATGAATTTGAATTTACTATATCGTGTAACTTATAAACACCTTTTCAGAAAATATAGGCATCCTATGAGCGAGATTGTCATTTATACACAGCAAGACATTTCCTTTTTATGAGAAAGTACTATTCTGTGGAATTTAATTTAAGAAACAAATTTTATGAAAGCTCCTTTCGCGCACTCAGAAATATATTTTACTCCCGTGAAAACTATTAAAAGGTAATTTGCAATGCAGAATTTATACTTTTATATATTGCAATTTTACAAAGAAAAAAAATTATACTTTTCGCAAAATGTTTTTAAAGAGAATTATATATTTTAAAAAGGTCTTGCCAATGTCATTGTCTTTATCTCTTTTTAGGAATTTGGTTTTCAGTTGTAAGAACAAAAGTACATCTCCGTTTGAATCTCTCAAATCTATTTAAAAGATTGAATTTATATATAATATGGGAAACTGATTGCAATAATTCGATCGATATATGTTTTTTTCAATGAAATTATTTTAAAAGGACAATGTATATAAATCAGTCATTGACTGATGATCCTTATACAAATCTACAATTTTTGGCAATTTGTACGAAAGATGATATACAGAGAACAAGGGGGAAATTACTGGCTACTTTATAAATTTCTCAGACATATTTTAGTTCCATATTTAACCCTCTATCTATCATAACTTATTTTTATATGCATTTTTTCGGTACTTCTCCACTATCCAGTCGACCACTTTTCATAACAAAAAACTATCGCCAAACTATAGGATATAACGCCAAAAATGCAGTCCCATTCACTTGACGTCAGAAGCATTATACGTGTTTGTTATGTCATAAAGTAGTTTTTAATTCAATATTTGCCTGTATTTTTCATTATGTTTTACTGATTTATTAGTTATTTTGTTTATTGAAATAACAATTGCGCCCTTAAATAACGGTGCCATGATATTAAAAGAAAAAAAGCATTGACAAAAATGTTGCAGTGCATATTTGCATGCAAGAGATCAGTTTCAACTGACGTCACAAACATTTATTCATTAGCCGAGAGGCATAATTAAGAAAAATAATGTAAATAAATAAATTCCAAAGTCTATTTTCTGTTTTCATTAATATATTGTAATTTTTTTCTTTAAACTTAATGATAGTTGACACATTGATGAGTGAATTTGTTGTCCTTTTCCAAATTTCTTGTATTTTATTTATTTATTTATTTATTTTGCTATCCCAATGGCAACATTCGGCCATTTGTTTATTTCACATTCCAGTTTGGCGATAATTTTTTTTGTTATGAAAATAGGTCGACGGGATAATGAGGAAGTATCATTTTTTCTTTCCTGTTGTTACAAAAAGAAACTGAGTATGGACTATATTTTTATACGCCAATAAAAATTTCTTGTTATAATTTCGCATCTGAAATATGCGTCATTTCGAATTTTTCGTATATAAAATTTCAAAAGCTTATTGTAGGCGGGAATTTAATGCTATTTATTAGCACTATAAATATAAAATTTTAGATTTTAAGATTAGAAAAAGTATAGTGGATAATTAATATAAGAAATTATAGGCGTTGTGTTTACAGAATAAATTAGGGAAATATATTAATTCGATTACATTTTAAACATATAATAATCGCATGACTTTTGATAATAATAATAATTGCATAATGAATAGGACTTCAACTCTGGAATAATGGTACTGAATTTTGATTAAATATGAAATTCTGGATTACTTATTTTATTGAAAAGAAACGTAATAAACGAAAATAATATATAGATAAAATTATAAATTAATAGAGACATATAAATGTATCAGTAAATAAATAAAGAGTGGTAAGATGTTGCATGCATGTTAAAAAATGTCTTTGGTGAAAAAATAAAATCTAGAATAAGCATTTTATGATGTCCTCGTTAGACCTTAATTGATTTGTATAAGAATCTCATTTAGAGATTTTTTTCTTTAATCTTTTATCATCACCTTCCGCTGAATCCTAATAAGATGACATGATATTCATTTTGCTTCGAACGTCGATACTTTCATCACTGTTGAATTATTTTCTCTATTTTAAAATATTAATAGATGATAACTGCCATCACCAATAACTTTCATCAGAAAAGCACGTTTATATTTTAATTTACGCAATCTGCGTAATCTTTGAAGATACTAACAAACTTTAGATCGATTTTGACAGAATTATAGAGACACTGGATGGTCAACACAGAACTTTGTCTTCTTTCGCAGCGTGGATATATAGGAGACATATTTTTACACACAAAGGCATACATCTAGGCAGAGCAGAGAAATTCAGCGGAACACCGGCATACTGGACAGCATTTTCATCAGAACACTGTACTTCACAAAAGAAGTATTCCGTACACTAACACGTATTTACGTAGATCAAGCGTGATATCTTGAGAATATGTTTTCATAAACTTCCTTTAAGGGTGTATTCAAATCCAAATTGCTTATTTTGAGACACATTTGTAAATTCATTTTTTCTCTAAAATGCATCCAATTGGCAGGTTCTCTTATTCAGAAACTTTATAATGTCCGTATTGTCTCGATTTTTTGATAAAGGCAGAATATATTTTTAAAACGTCTGTCAAAGTGGACATTTTGAACTAAATTTCCCGAAGTGATACCGCTGGAAACGAGTCTGCAAATGTGTCTCAAAATTTTGAGTTGTTGAGCGTGGAAAAATATTTCTTTTGAATACCGCAAAACTTCGAATCAGCTTGTGTGCGGCCATCCGCACTCCCTCAAGGTTCCCGCTTAAGTGACGCTACAAGTCGAGTTGCCAAATCGGTAGGAGAAAGGCAGGAAAAAAATTATTTTCCCTTTGCTGGCTTCACGATCACAGCGGAAGGGATGGGGGAATCTTGAGGGGGTAATCCTGATTCAGCTAAAATCTCCCTTCGTGACCCCTACTAACCAACGGTAGATAATCGATGTAACAAGGTTGACAAGTACGGTGAAAGTTAAACATTGATCCCTAAAGCTGATCTCCAAAAATACGCCATTTTTGAGCTGTTTATAAAAAAAAAAGATTCTCCTCTGAAAAACGATGTGACCGGTAATTACATTTAACGATGTCCGGTTGACATTTCTAAAACCATTAAGTGATCAAAGAGAAACTGTTTCTTATCAGTTAATTATGGCTCCCAAACTATTAATAATCCCGGAAATTGTACTTTTTTTAGCAAATAAGTGTTACAAGCTCCTTTTAAAAAATAAGATACTTTACTAAAACATAAGTGAAGTTTTCCCACAAAATTTCATATGTATGTGTGGATGATTGCGTGTATATTACATTTTTCTCGCGTTTTCAGGTCCCCAGAGCTCTTACCTTTGTAAAATTAGGAACATTTTTAAAAAATTTTATTGTTATATTACTATTTATTTGAACTTACAGTATTCTGTAAAATATTCGAAAAGTCGAGTGGAGCCACTCCGGATTTTTTTTAAGTAACTATATTTAAGTATTAATTGTATTATGCATCTCTCAAAATTTCGCTTAGAATTTTATAATACGTGTGTGTATGAACTAACATTTTGGAGGCAAACACAAAACTTTTTTTGCATGTTATCTTTCTTAAAATTTTAATTGACCAAATTATACCGCACTTATTTAATTGTACCGGGCAGACGCGATATAACAAAAGGTCACTGTATTATTTAATCCGTGCCTTTAATTTCGCGTATAAATAGAATCTTTTGGCAAAATCCGAAAGTAACGAAGTAGTGACTACTTTTGAAAAGTAGTTTGCAGGCGCTACTTTTTAAATAAAGTAGTTGTAGTTGCAGATAGCTACATTTTCTACAAGAAATTTTCATGACTGCAATTCATGATTTTTCCAAAAGAAATCCTATACAATACGTTGCTTTGCCGTCAGCACCGAACCCGATTATGGAAAACTCGCAGCTTTTTAAAGCATGGTAGAAAGCGTAAGCTAGTGAATTTATTTAAAAAATATATAATTTTTGCTCTGTTTCTCTTTTAAGATAGAGCAGCAGGAAAAAGAAAAAAAAAATTATTTAAACTACCTTCAAGTTCAAGCTAGTACAAAAAAAAGAGAAAGAAAAAGAAAGAAAGAAAAACTGAAAACTGAATCTGGAAATTGTTCTAAACAAAAATTTTTTAAGGGAAAAGAAACGACTGCAAGGGGCATTTTTTTACAGTCATTTTAGTTATTTTTTGTCTATTATCTGTCCGTTCTCTAATATTCGTAGATATACTTTATTTGTATTTTCGTGTAGCTGGTACATGATATTGGGGTCTAATATTGGACATTCTCAATTGAAAATGCAGTTTGTAGCAGTTTGTACAGTTCGTAAACAGGGACACGCAAACAAATTCCGTTACATTATGGAATGTTTGCAGTATACCTTAATGATATTACTCTACTTCAAACATAATAAATTTGATTTGCGTATTACAACATGCTTTCTAAAGAACATGATATGCATTTTAAGTTTAACTAAATTATAGTATATATTACGTAGTTGGGAAAAAAAATCTGCAGCTTATATAGGCTGTCCAAAAAAAAATTATAGATACTGTCGTTTATGAACGTGCGTTGCTTAAATGGTGTTTTGAACTGTGTTATTTACTTTTCAGCTAAACTCTATTAGATTATCCTAAGAAATGTTTGTAAAATCTAAATAAACTCATATATATGTATATATGCTTGCTCTGAATAAATTGGACATATTACCGTCTATGGATGGTGATTGTCTGACGTGCGTTTTTAGCTATATGCTATGCGTCTTATAAGCTGAAATGAATTTTAGCATATTGTGTGGTATATATAAATACTCATAGATCATACACAGGGCTGCAGAAAACAATACGAATGTATTACAGTCTATGGACAGAAATTGCTGAAATTTAATTTTAAACAGTGTTATGCATTTTCTCTGAATTAAATTGTAGCATTGTGGTCTTGTATACAAATATAAGGGGTGCAGAAATAAATTTGAACACAAAACCGCCTATGGGTGGTAATACTTAAAATTGCTTTTTCAACTGTATTATGAGTTTTATTCTTTCATCGTATCAAAAGATAAAATTGAATTTAAATATTCTGGAAGTGCTGGAAATGGTTTCATCTATGCGAGAAGAATGTTTTTTTTTTCTTTTCCTTTAGTTGCAACATTTTGCTGTTGTCTGACTTTAATGTTCAATCTTTTACAAAATATATTTATTCATATATACAAAGATTTATTGTTTATTAATAAATGTTTCAATGATTTTTCTTTTATATATAAAACCAATTTTTTAGAACAACTGATTACAGTATCCCCCCCCCACACACACTTTTTTTTAGTATTTTAAGTGTTTTAAATTATAGGATACAAATAATTTCTACTTTCAACTCCTTCCATATTTCTCAAGTATGTCAACTTCTTCATTGTCTAAAAATAAATAGATATGAAACACAAGGAATAAGTATCAAAGTTATACTTATCAAATGCAATATTAACGGAAAATATCAAGAAAGGTCGCCCAATTTACGGAAAACGTATCTTATAATTCTAAATAATAATTGAAATGCATCAAAACGAATACATATATCATATATTCTAATACGAGCAAATCTTGTGGGTGGTTATATATATATATATATATATATATATATATATATATATATATATATATATATATATATATATATATATATATATATATATATATATGCAAAAATTATCTTAAAAACGGCTCTAACGATTTTGACGAAATTTCGTATCCTACCGTTTTGGAGCACCAGAAAACCATTGGGCTAGGTCACATGCTCGAGAAAATTCGATTAGTGGGTCATTTTGGGTCATTTGGGTCATGGTCTAGCTAATTGTATCTAAAAAATGGTTCAAACGATTGTGACGAAATTTTGTATCCGACCATTTTCGGGCATGAGAAGTCAATTGGGCTGGGTCACATGTTCGAGAACTTTCGATTAGTGGGTCATTTTTGGGTCAACGCGGGTCAAATTAATTTTATCTAAAAAACAGCTCTAACGATTTTGATTAAATTTTGTGTCCTACGAGTTTCGAGCACGATAAAAGCATTGGGCTAGGTCGCATGTCCGAGAAAATTCGATTAGTGGGTCATTTCTGGGTCATTGTGGGTCAAGATCTAAATAGCGGCTCAATTTACACTAAATTTTGCATCCAATGGTTTCCGGGCACGAGAAGACTGCTGGGCTAGGTCACATGTTCGAGAAAATTCAATTAGTGGGTCATTTTGGGTCATTTTGGGTCATGGTCAAGCTAATTGTATCTAAAAAACGGTCCAAACAATTTTGACGAAATTTTGTATCCGACTATTTTCGGGCACGAGAAGACTATTGGGCTGGGTCACATGTTCGAGAACTTTCGATTAGGGGGTCATTTTTGGGTCAAAGCGGGTCAAATTAATTTTATCTAAAAAACGGCTCTAACGATTTTGAATAAATTTTGTATTTTACGAGTTTCGGGCACGCGAAAATCATTAGACTAGGTCACATGTTCGAGAAAATTCGATTAGTGGGTCATTTCTGGGTCATTGTAGGTCAATATCTAAAAAGCGGCTCAATTTACACTAAATTTTGCATCCTATGGCTTTCCGGCACGAGAAGACTGTTGGGCTAAGTCACATGTTCGAGAAAATTCAATTAGTGGGTCATTTTGGTCATGGGTCATGATATTTGAACTCAAATTTAATTTTGACCGAGCATAGCTCGGTCTTCCCTGCTCGTATGTGTACTTTTAGGAGCATGATTTTTATCAAGGCTGTTCTCAAATCCAAACTGGATTCTTTCGGATGCAGTTTTTAATTCATTTTTGTTCGCAAACATATCAAACTGGTAAGTGCTCTTATTAAGTAACTATCTAATCGAACTTGTTTTTCATTTCGATAAAGGCAAAAGATTTTTCAGAAAATGCTGCCAAAGTGGGTATTTTTAACTGAATTTTGGGACGCGACAGCGCAGGAACGAAAACAAACTGCCCGTCCTGAGACAATAATAGCTCAAGATGTAATTCACTTATCGGAAAATTATGAAAACTGTTTGATTACAAACTATTTTAATAAACATACTTGCAAATATCATTATGCAAGTATGTAAAATAAGTCGGTAGGTGTGTCACAAGTTTTGCGTTGTTGAGCGGGAAAAATATTTTTTTGAGAACTGCCTTATGATAATCATTTTTTTTAATTATTTAGAAATTTCATGAAAAATTTGTGAAAAATTAATTTCTTCTTATTATTTTTTATTACAATTATTTAAATGTAATTTAATTTGTTAAAGCATGAAAGTCTTGGTATAGTATGTATTTTTTTTATGTTGCTTACTAAACCAAATAATATTTGAAACTGTTTAGATTTAAAGCTTATGAAGTAACTGTTTTTGGACACCAAATTAAGCTGTTTTATGAAAAAATTAACTTATCTTGTTAATAAAACTCACAATGTTGTGTTTCAAGAAACATTAGGTAATGTTTGATATTATAAAGTTTAAAAAAGAAATATAATCAATATAGTTTTTAATACTTTTCAACATAATTTAAAAGTATATATGACTTATATTTGTCCCTCCATCTTTTTGGCTGTTTGTCCGCACTCTGACTCTCGTAAATAGACTTGAATTTCCACGATTTAAATATACGTTTCCGACGCTACATATTCCCTATTGATATTCAAAATGAGGTAGGTAGCTGTTATAGCTCGTTTATAGGGATAGACAAAAGTTTTCGATTGATGGAATTGGTATGTGTCCCTGACGTGGGCAACAGTATGCTTTCTATTATAGAGTATGAAGTAAGTAGCATACATGTAATTCGTTTGTAAAACTATGAAGCATAATTGTTGGATGTGTGTTTTCAGCTCTTGTATGCATTTTTAAATGTAACTAAATTTTAGTGCATTACGTGGTGAGTATGAATTCTATAGATCATATGCAGAGCTGCACGAAAGAAATCATAAGCATTTCAGTTTATGGGAGTGAATTCCTCAAGTGTGTTTTTAACTGTGTTAAGCATTTCCAGCTGAATTATATTTTAGTATGCTAAAAGGTTCTTGTAGAATAGAAATAAATTCATATGGCTGCGTAAAATAATTTAGATATATTTCCACTTATGGATTGTAATTGCTGTAAGTGCATTTTTAATTTTCAAGAATTAAATATTAGTATATTACGTGATGTGTATAAAACGTATAAGATACATGTTACCCCCCCCCCCCCAAAGAAAAAAAAAGAAAAAAAAATCATATTGAAGGGTTTTCTGAAAATGCACTTTTAACCAGTTTACATGTTTTTTTAGCTGAACCAAATTTTGCTGTATCATTCATACACATGGCTGCTCTAAAGAATATTGATACATAATCATCTAGTATAAGTAGCATTTCTCTTTAAAAAAAGAACTTTTTTAGTTGCTCTATACGTTTTCCAGCTCATTGAAATTTTAGTTTCATTATGTAGTATGTTTAAAATTCTATTAGATCATATACAGGTTTACACGAAAGGATTCTCATACATTAACTGCTATGGACAGCAATTCTTGAAAATGGATTTTTAACTGCGTTCTGTGTTTTTAAATTGTTTATTTGGATGTCTCATTACATTATATGAAAGAAGGAAATTTCTTAACAACATTCAAATAATGTTGGAAAATGTTTCATAATCTATAACCCATGCACGAGTTTTCGTTTCAGTTTTTCTTCAGTTGAAATGGTGTGAAGAGGTACAGTTCAAAACTTTTGAAATTCAAGGACGATGTCAATTTTAAAATACTTAAGCTAAAATTATACCGTTTATCCTAAAATGCATCACAGCAAACTTTCTGAGACATTTCCGATCAGTACCCTAGCTAGAGTTTTTAACTTTTACAAACTTCTATCATTTGTTGCCATCCTGACTGAACTGCTTTGAACATGTTTATCTCAACCACTTCCATAACACCCATCATTTTAAACATTCATCGAAAGCCTAGGGCATTGACAAATTTTTATTTAAGGAGAGAGCTAATATTTTTTTACAAAAAAGGCTTCAAGACCCTCCCCCCCCCCTCCAAAGTTTTAAAGCCGAGTTATATATGCCAATGCCGATTTTCATTTTTTTTTTTTTTTATAAAGACGAATTACCGTTCACAAAAAAGTATGAAAGTCGATTTTCGATCGATTATAACTCAAGATGGAATAAATTTATCGGTAACTGAAAATAGCTATTTGATTCCAAATCACTTGCATAGATATGTCTGCAAATTTCGTGCTTTTACTTATAAAAACGAAAACAGAGAATATATCAGAAAATTTAGCATTGTTGAGACGGAAAAATATTTGTAATAAATAAAACGTTATTTTATTTTATGTAATTGACTATTTTTATGTTAAAAATTCTTAACCGTATTTTACTTCAAAAAGAAAGCAAACCCGTTTCAGCTTTTTTTTTTTAAATAATTTTTTATGTAAATAGTTAGACAAATGCGAAATCCTTTTTACAAGAAGGAAAAAAAAAGAAAAAAAAAAAAAAGGAGAAAAGATTGATTGTTGATTTGAAACGTTCACCTATTTAATGGCTGTTCATTTCCTGTTTGCTTTTGCTAATGGATCTGGAGGCACGGCAGTGCCTCCGCCAAGTCGAGAGAGGACAGCCGTAAGCATACTTTTCTGGAAGCAACTCAGGGCACTTTTGACCCCCCCATATCTCCGCGCTGGAGTATCCCAAAAATTTTAAACTTCAATTATAGAGAGTATTTGGCCCACAGGACCAAAATTTAAAATTATAACTTTCTGTCTTTTCTAGTTCAGGCGATATATGAACTCAAACATTCGATTTTTTGTCACTTCTTACTCACTCGTTCACGCGTCATCAAAAAGATTGGGTAGATCCCGTAGCCCCAGAAACTTGACATTTGGAAAAAAGGTAGTGTTTAGGATACAAAGAAAGGAAAAATTATAAAATCCAGAAAATTCGAAAAAAAAGCATTCGAAAATTCAACAAATTCCATCAAAATTGAAAATTGAAAATAATACGATCTTGTAGTCTTGGAAACTTAAGATTTGGTGTGAAGGTAGTGTTTAACATCCAGAAAAAGAAAACATCAAAAACACCAAAAAAATCGAAAGCAAAATTGAAAAAATCGAAGAAATTGAAAAAAAACGAAAATTTGAAGACAATCCGATTTTGTTGCGCTAGAAAATTCAAATTAGGAATAAAGGTAATATTTAGGATACAGAAAAAGGAAAATTAAAAAAATCCAGAAAATTCGAAAAAAAAATAAAAAAAATCGAAAAAAATTGAAAAAATGAAAATAATTTGATACGATAACGCTCGTATTTATAAATTAATTTGGATGAAACTAATTGTGGGTATTAAGCTCACCAATGCCTCGACCGAGTTCGTTGCCCAGCTTGGTCCGCCATCTTGTTTCAAGATGGCGGCCACGGAAAATTTTAAAGCTAAAATAAATATACAAAAAAGTTAAAAAAATCAAGTTTATTTTTTAATTAGGTGTTAGGACTTGATACAAGGATTCCTGAGCATTTTTTGTTTTACCTCTATCTTAAAAATTGGCTGAGATAGAGCAGTTTGAAATTCTAGGGTGGCTGACATTTTGAAACAAAACAACACATTACAAAAAACCAACGATAAATTTATGGTCAATAATGGTCAAGCAGGTGCAATCCTGAATGAATACTCCGTGTTATTATAACTGTAACTTTGACTTCGAAATTTTGATACGTTGCATTTTCTATTTGTTGATATTTTTGAACTATGATTTACGCTAAGTGAAATGTTGTTGTTGAAGAGGGATTTTCCATGTAAATCCGAAACGTCCAATTTTAATATGTTTTTAATGTTTTATGAAAGTGTATTGTAATGTCTGTAATTTTAATGATTTTAATATAAATTTATAAGTTTTAGTGAACGCGATTTCTCGCAAATTATTTTCTTTCATTGTTGTAATCATTTTCCCAATCATACGCATAAAACTATATATTCATATCCATTAGCGCCAAATTCTCGCCAAACTTGGCGACAATTGGCGAAATCTCGCCAAATTTGGCGACAAAAATAAGTCTTCATAAATGAAGCCAACTTGGCTATAGCTCAATAATTTGGCGAATTTCTTATTCAAATTCAGTGTAAACGAATCTTTTGTAAACGGTTTCTTTGCATTTTAACTTGCTGTTTTCGAGTAACATTAGCTAAAATTTTAAAACGAAGATATAGGAAAGCTACCTTTTCCTGCCGGTACAGGCCGGAGGACTTTTTTATGAGTTGTCGGATGCAATCTATGTTTTGCATTAAAAGAAGTAAAACATTGAAAAACAAATCTCACAGGATGGGGATAGTTTGTTTTAGATAGATTTTAAGATAATTGTCCTATTAGCTAGTACACCTTCCGTTATTGTTTTGTGTTATTTTCCCCGGATTATGCTTTTCTTTTCTTTTGTTTACGAATTTTGTAATAGAAAAGTTCCGCTATAGACTGGCTACGTTATAGACCTTCTTTTTTTTTATAGACAGGTTCATTTTCTTTCACAGGCTTTCCTCTATTTAATTCATATATGAAATATTTGTTGTTAAAAGATGTTGGTCGCACAAAAATTTTCACATCTCTCCGTCCCTCCCGACATTACTGGTTGGTTATGGCTTGATAGTCCTTTCTAAATAAAATCATGGTGATTCTAAGATTCTCTTGATTTATCTCTAAATTGAACATAAACGATCCTAAGAAAACGGATCAATGAATTACTATATTGGCATGAGGAAATTTAGTTGCAGAAAAATGGAGCATATAGCTAACATTAAGTCTAATAGGAAAACCACAGCCTTGGCAAGATCTGGAGGCACGGCAGTGCCTCCGCCAAGTCGAGAGAGGACAGCCGTAAGCATACTTTTCTGGAAGCAACTCAGGGCCCTTTTGACCCTCCCATATCTCCGCGCTGGAGTATCCCAAAAATTTGAAACTTTGTTTTTCTAGAGTATTTGGCACACAAAACCAAAATTTAAAATTACAACTTTCTGTCTTTTCTAGTTCAGACGATATATGAACTCAAACATTCGATTTTTTGTCACTCACTCACTCACTCGTTCACGCGTCATCAAAAAGATTATGTTGATCCCGTAGCCCTAGAAACTTGACATTTGGAAAAAAGGTAGTGTTTAGGATACAAAAAAAGGAAAAATTATAAAATCCGGAAAATTCGAAAAAAAAAACATTCGAAAATTCAACAAATTCCATCAAAATTGAAAATTGAAAATGATACGATCTTGTAGTCTTGGAAACTTAAGATTTGGTGTGAAGGTAGTGTTTAGTATCCAGAAAAAGAAAACATCAAAAGCACCAAAAAAATCGAAAGCAAAATTGAAAAAATCGAAAAATTTCAAATAATCCGATTTTGTTGCGCTAGAAACTTGGAATTCGGAATAAAGGTAGTATTTAGGATGCAAAATAAGGAAAAATTAAAAAATCCAGAAAATTCGAAAATAAATTCAAAAATTCGAAAAATTCGTAAAAAAATTGAAAAAATTAAAATAATTTGATTTTTAGCCTTAGAAACTTAAAATTCGCAGTAAACATACTGTTTAGGATTCAGAATAAGTTAAAATAAAAAACGCAATAAAATTCGAAAATAAAATCCAAAAGTCGGAAAAATCAAAAAATAAGGAAAATTTGAAAATAATTCGATTTCATAGCGCTAGAAACTTGAAATTTGGAAAAAAAAAAAGGTAATATTTAAGATACTAAATAAGGAAAAATTAAAAAATATGCATAATTCAAAAAATACCCATAAATTAGTGCAGACGATACATGAACTCAAAGTTTCGATTTTTAGTGACTCACTCACTCTTGCGTCATCAACAAGATTGGGTAGATCCCGCAGCCACAGAAACTTAAAATTTGGAATAAAGCTAGTGTTTCGGATACAAAGAAAGGAAAAATTATAAAATCCGGAAATTTTAAAAAAAAAAAAACATTCGAAAATTTAAAAAAAATCGAACAAAATTGAAAATTGAAAATAACACGATCTTGTAGTCTTAAAAACTTAAGATTTGGTGTGAAGGTAGTGTCTAGAATTCAGAAAAAGAAAACATCAAAACACAAAAAAAAAAAAAAATTAAAAATAAAATCGAAAAAAATGGAAAAATTTCAAATAATCAAATTTTGTTGCGCTAGAAACTTGGAATTCGGAATAAAGGTAGTATTTAGGATGCAAAATAAGGAAAAATTAAAAAATCCAGAAAATTCGAAAAAAAAATCAAAAATTCGAAAAATTGGAAAAAAATTTAAATAATTTGATCTTTTGGCCTTAGAAACTTAAAATTCGCAGTAAAGATAGTGTTTAGGATTCAGAATAAGTCAAAATAAAAACGCAATAAAATTCGAAAATAAAATCAAGAAATCGAAAGAAATCGAAAAATAAGGAAATTTTGAAAATAAATCGATTTCATAGCGCTAGAAACTTGAAATTTGGAATAAAGGTAATATTTAAGATACTAAATAAGGAAACATTAAAAAATATGGATAGTTAAAAAAATCTAAAATTTCAAAAAAAAAAAAAAAAAAAAAAAAAAAGAAAAAAGAAAAATAAGAAAAAGAGAGAAAATGAAAATAATACGATCTCGTAGTCTTAGAAACTGAAAATTTTGTGTAAAGGTAGTGTTTAGGATTCAGAAAAAGAAAAAATTAAAAACACAACAAAAATTGAAAAAAAAAATCGAAAAAAAAAAACGAAAATTTGAAAATAATTCGATTTTGTAAAGCTAGAAACTTAAAATTTGGAATAAAGGTAGTATTTAGGATACAAAAAAAGAAATAAATAAAAAATCTGTAAAATTCGAAAAAAAAATTCGAAAATCCGAAAAATTAAAAAAAATTCGATTTTGTAGCTTTAGAACTTAAAATTCGGCGTAAACTTATTGTTTAGGATACAAAAAAAGGAAAAATTAAAACACAATAAATTCGAAAATAGAATAAAAAAACTCGAAAAAGATCGGAAATTTCAAAATAATTCGATTTTGTAGCTCTAGAAACTTGAAATTTGTAATAAAGGATACAAAATAAGAAAAAATTAAAAAATCCAGAAAATTATAAAAAAAATTCGAAAATATCAAAAATTGAAAATAATTTTATCTTGTAGTCTTAGAAACTTAAAACTTGGTGTAAAAGTAGTATTTACTATTCAATAAAAGGAACAATTAAAATATTCGTTAAATTCGAAAATAAAATCGAAAAATCGAAATATCTTTAAGAAATCGAAAATTCGAAAACAATTTGATTTTGCACTGCTAGAAACATTAGTTTTAAGATAATTGTCCTATTAGCTAATACAACGCCCCTAATTGTTTTGTTATTTCCCCCGGATTATGGTTTCTTTTCTTTCGTTTACGAATTTCGTTATAGAGAAGTTCCGCTATAGACTGGCTACGATATAGGCGATTTCTTTATAGACAAGTTTGTTTTCTTTCACAGGTTGTACTCTATGTACTTCACATATGAAATATGGATTGTTAAATGTTGTCATCCCCACAAAAATTTTCACAGCTCCCCCTACCCTCCCGACATTACTGGCTGGTTATGGCTTGATAGTCCTTTCTAAATAAAATCATGGTAACTCTAAGATTCACTTGATGTATCTCTAAATTGAACCTAAATGATCCTAAGAAGACGGATCAAATAATTACTATATTGGCATGACAATCAGGTAACTTAGAATTAAAATCGAAAAATCAATAAATTTATAAAAAGTCGAAAATTTGAAAATAATTCGATTTTGTAGTCCTAGAAGCTTGACATTTGGCAGAAAGGCAGGGTTTAGTACACAAAGTAAGGAAAAATTAAAAAATCTGTAAATAATAAAAAAAAAAGACTAAAAAAAACGAAAAAAAACATCGAATAAAGGAATATAATTTGATTTATTGGAAATTTCCGGAAATTTCCGGCTTTCTTTTCACACTAAAAAGTTCTTTTATGTTAAATATCAAGTATCTAGGGCTGCGAGTAATATCTCAAATGGATAGCACCTATCCTGGAAGCAATTGAGAGTACTTTTGACACCCCCCCTCTTATAACTTAGTGCTTGCCTAGGAACCTGAAATCTCTTTTTATCTACAGTACTTTGCAAACGAAACTAAAGCTTCAAATTTTTGATACCTGTAAATAATAGGGACAGAGTGTGGGCTTAGCGAAAATCAGTGGATGATCTCAAGAAAAGGAGAAAATCAAGAAAAGGAGGATTACTTACAAAAAGAAGTGAAATCTCATCAAAAAGTCACCTGTAAAAAATGCAGCCAAGTCTCGTAACTTATTTACCGTAAAAAGTACTGAGATCGTATAAAGCCAAGTTTAACTATCTTATTAACTCTGAAATTTTCATTCGCAAATCACTCCTAGTCTCTACATCTTTAGTTAATTATTATTTTGTGACTTGGCAATTACGCATCACAGGGAAGTTATTACACCTTACTATGTTATGGAATAGGATGGGATAATTTAATTAAGGCAAATTATATACGCACAGGGAAGTTATTACACTTTAATATGTTATAGTATTATTTGATTAATACTAACTATATACATCACATTCTCGTGCTACGTAATTGCCAAGTCACAAAATAATAATTAACTAAAGATGTAGAGACTAGGAGTGATTTGCGAATGAAAATTTCAGAGTTAATAAGATAGTTAAACTTGGCTTTATACGATCTCAGTACTTTTTACGGTAAATGAGTTACGAGACTTGGCTGCATTTTTTACAGGTGACTTTTTGATGAGATTATGTTTACGGGGAGTCAGTTTCCCTGATCTAAGCTTCTAAGCATCAAAATGGCGGTTTGGTATTTTTAATACTAAAATACATCGAAGGAAAATACTTCCTTAGAGATAGATTAAGTACTTGATTGATAATGATGGAGAGATTTACACCACGGGAGATTTTAGCCCAATTCGGACAGAATCAGATGCTCGTAGATTAGAGAACCTCACTAAGAGATAGGTAGCATTGACGATTGCATTCGCTTGTTTTTAAAGCAGAAATGAGATCATTTTCTGAACGCTGGTTATGCAGAGATGTAGAATGTTATTTTTAGATTTATTTAGAGTAACGTTTCTCAAAACTTATTATAAATGGGTTACAATGACATTAGTGCCTTCATTTAAATGTATTTGGAGTTAAAAAATTCTACTATAATACATACATTTCAAATTCAGGCAAAATATTCAGGAAGAAATCAAAAAAATAAAAATGATCTCCAAAATTTGACGTCGCTTTCTATGAGATTTTTTCAATGCGACTTCAAACTGATTCTAAATAGACAGTTCCTTTGTTTTATATCCTGTTTTCTTTGTATACTACAGCTATATGTTCTAGCTATATGTTAAGGTAAAGCTAGGATAGTCTGCGCACAATTCAAAAGAATAGCAATAAAAAATCTAAATATTAATTTTTCACTAAACTATTCATGAATAATTTTTAGTTCATTTGTTTTTTATGCATTTTCATTGCTATTTTGGAGTTATTTTGCAAATTAATAGAACAGTTGTAATAAAACCAAGAAAGTTATTTTGCGCAATCTGTCCTTACAGGGTTGGTGTGATTGCGCACATGGGTAGGAGAGATTGTTACTAATAATAACTACAATTAAATTGTTAACAATAATAATTACACTTAAATGACATTACTGTAAGGTTTTTGTGAACAAATATTATTCTATTAGGAGTGAATATTTCAACCTAATGATTAAAGAATCATAAAAAGGAATTAATTTTAAAAACGATTAAAAAATTTTAATTAAAGGAAAAAAAATTAAAGAATCAGAAAAAGCAAGTCCAAATAAGATTACAAAATAAAATTATGTTACTTAATAACACGTTTAACTTAAAATTAGTCCGTTTTCATTTTTCATTTTTTTATGCAAATTTACCAATAAGCTGCGTAATCTCTCATAGCATGGAACTAATGAGAACACTGCGCCAACTCTCCTAAGTAGCAGATGCGCAAACTCTCCCATTTCGGTAGAAGAGATTGCGCGGCCTTTTATTTAAACATGACCTCTTCTAAAATGAACTGTTGATGTTCACATTGTTAGTCTAGATTAGTAGCTTATAAGAAATCGTTTACGTTTAAAATATTTTGTACTATTGACATTGTATAGAAATTTTGATGAATAGCTATGAAAATTCAAGCACTTACTTTGGGAAAGCAAAACAAAAGAGCAATACTTTATCTTAAACGCTCAATGCAATCAACGTGCACTTTCAAGTAGACACTCCACTACTGTTGTTGTACAACTACCTGGAGTCGCTGAGTGCTCACTCTACCCCTTCCCCCCGAACCTCTATGTGCGCAATCTCTCCGACTGCGTCATCTCTCCTGGCTTTACCTTATAGATAAGTGTTTTAATACATTAAAAACAATAGAAACGATTTCTACTATTTATATTAAATAGTAAATCAAACATAAAAACAGTATTTTTAGGCTAAATTCGTTCGTTCTCTTTTCGAAGAAAATTTCATGACTGACATCGCGGCTGAGAGAGTTTAGAAAAGGTCGTCATTTTCATATAATCATTAGTTTTTATGGATGAAAATTTAAAATTACATTTAAAAAATAATGACATTAAAAAAATAATCTCACACAAAACTACTTCATTTCGTTAAATCTTTTTTTCCGTTTAGTCAGGGAAATCGTATATTTTTCAGTTACACGCACCAAAGAAAGCTTGAATTCCTATTTATAAAGTTGAAATATTCTACTATATTTTTGCGTCAAAGCAACGACATTTTTTTATAGAAATCGCCATTTTATCAATTTATGGGAGCGAGTACAGAGAGCTGCGTTATTGTAAATGTCGTATTCTTACATTTTTATTTTCTTCTATCTTTACAAGAAGAAAGTATTGGATTCATGAAAATTTTTGACTTCCGGTTTTTGACGGATTTATACGTTTTAGAAGGTCCTGAACACGATTTGACTGTTTTTAGAAAATGTCTGTCTGTAAGTCTGTGAGTCTGTCTGTCTGTCTGTCTGTATGTGACACAAATTTTGTGGGCGCTCTATCTCAAGAACTAATGCACGAAATTTAATAAAACATTATATTGAGTTAGTCCCTGATATAAATTGGTGCTAATTGGTTTTTGGTGAAAATCGCCCGACAGGTGGCGCTGCTATGCTGCATTTTTCGGAATTTCCGCAATAGCTATATCTCAAGAACTAATGCACTCACTTTCATCAAACTTCAGATTCAGTTAGACCTTGAAATAAATAGATGCTGATTACGTATTGGTGTAGATATCCCAACAGGTGGCGCTGCTAAACCACTTTTCTCATGATTTTTACGAAAGCTATATCTCAAGAACTAATGCACGGAATTTCATCAAACTTCAGATTCTGTTAGACCATGACATAAATAGATGCTGCCTACGTTTTGGTGTAAATAGCCCGACAGGTGGCACTGCTATGCTATTTCTTTCATTATTAACACAAGAACTATATCTCAAGAACTAATGCGCGGATTTTCATCAAACTTCAGATTCAGTTAGACGTTGACATAACTTGTTATTGATTAGGTTCTGATCTAAATCTCCCAAAGAGTGGTACTGCTATGCTGTATTTTGCAGGATTAACACGATTTTAGCAATATTCATATCTCAAGAACTAATGCACGGAATTTAGTAAAACTGTAGATTCAGTTAAACCGTGATATAAATTGGTGCTGATTCTTTTTAGTGTATGCGAAACTTGTGTGAGATAGAAGAAAGTTTTGGAATTGACACATCCGACTAGTTATTTGTATTACCTGGAAGGTCCTCATGGGTACCACGAGCAAAGCCGGGTTGTTGTGTTAGTTTTAAATAAAATAAAAATGGAATGTACACTATAATAAGCAAAGACAATCTATTGATTTTTATTATATTAAGAGTTAGAAAAGTTCTAGTAAATGTAATTGTTATGTTGTGGAAGATTGTTTCAACTTTATGCATGAAATACAAAAATGAATGCTCCTTTATTAAACAATCTCTTAAAAAAACACCATGAAAAGTTAAATTTATGGAAATTGTGTTCTGCAAAATTCAATTTACGATAACAATTTTATGAAGATATTTTCATTTTGTCAGAAATATATTTTTTAAATTATTTTCGTGAGATGTATTAAAGTATATTTTGTAATGGAGATTGTGTAATTAATTATTTTGCCCTTTTTAAAAGGAAGAAATTGAACTTTCGTCGAAATGTTTTTAAAGTTGCAAATTTTATGCCGTTGGGATTGTCATTGATTCTTTATATCAGGTTCGTTTTAAGTTGTTAGATTTTATAATAATCCTCCTCATTCTTATCTTTTGAGTCTTTTTTGAACATTAACTGAAATTATCTTTGATACTGCGCTCTGATGGCAAGAAAAAGATTTCACGTATTTTATTAAAATAATTGTCTGAGTGCAACGAAGACTCATACACAGCGTAGTATTATATATACTTTGCCCCATATATAGCTACGATGGATATTAAAACCTTTCGTCAAGCATAACTCAAAAAATATTTAACGGATTTCGTTCAAATTTTTACAGCAGGTACCTATAAAGGTGACAACGTCGTCTATTTATTACCAAGAATAAGTGTCAAACCGTTTGGAAGTTATATTAAAAAAATAGATAAAAAAGCACAATTAAAGTACATACGTCACTAAATTTTGTGCGTACGTCATTTTCCCCGGCGGGAGATTTTCGTAGACAATCGGAATTGAAAAGTTCATGGAATACATGGATAATATTCAGCACAATAAAATATATTTCAATTTAATAAAAATGGAAAGTTAATCTGGAATTTTTTCTGTTTGAAAAGTATTAGAGATTAGTAAGAGTAGTATTAGTATTAGAGATTTGGCGTAAATCACACCATTAGCAGCTTTTTTATTTCGCGTGTGTATGTTAGGAACAATTCTTTGATGTTTAAATAAAAGGTTTCGATTTGTGGCATTATTTCTTATTTTCTTTTTCTTTTTAGTATTTTAAATGGAATTAGTGAAAGGCGTGTATTTTAAATTAAATGAGTGAAAGACGTGTATTTTTAATGTATGTATTTCAAATGAAATCAGTGAAAGATTTATATTTAAATGAAATGAATGCAATATGAAGATGTTATGAGAAAAATATTTGGCGATTTATCAACTGCGCCAAGTTAACATAAAAGTACCAATACATATGTGGGTACTTCTGTATTATCCCGTTGACCACTTTTCATAACAAAAAATTATCGCCAAATATAAACGGGAGAACGTTGTCATTGAAATATCAAAATACATAAATAAATAAAATATAAGAATTTAAGGACACAATTTTTATTTTAATGAATGAAATAACTAATAAATCAGTAAAACATAATGAAAAATACACGCAAATGTCGCGTTAAAAACCACTTGATGACGTAACAAACACGTATAATGCTTCTGATATCAAGTAAATTGGACTGCATTTTTGGCGTTTAATCTAACAGTTTGGCGATAGTTTTTTGTTATGAAAAGTGGTCGGCGGGATAATAGAGCAGTACCTCTATGTGAAATGAAACAAGGCACAGATGTCATATACGCACCACGTTGGCGCGATTTTTCCCTCCACCAGCTTGGGGAAAACTTTGTTTTTGAATATTAGTTACAAATAGTGTGACAAATAGTACACGTGATTTTTTATTTCAATATAAAAATAAAATAACGTAATAAATGAAACAGCTTCTATTATTTTAAAAAAGGAAATAAAAATAAATAAATAATAGTTTGATATAAATAAAGGCGTGGATGTCATATACGCACCACATTGGCGCGATTGCAACAAAATGGCAATTTTATGCCTCACATGGTAACCCGGTTATTTTGTTTCAATTGTTGTTTATTAACTTTTATTTTTTTATTTTAATTCTATAAATTGTTTTTATTATATATATCAATATTTATTTATATCAAACTATCATTTATTTATTTTTATTTCCCATTTTTGAATAATAGGAGCTATTTCATTTATTACGTTATTTTATTTTTATATTGAAATAAAAAATTACATGCTATTATTGTATGGTATTTGTAACTAATATTCAAAAACAAAGTTTTCGCCAAATTGGAGGGGGAAAAATCGCGCCAATCTGGTGCGTATATGACATCTGTGCCTAAATTAATATTGATATACATATAAAAATAATCTATAGAATTAAAATAAAAAATAAAAGTAAACAAACACAACAAACAGTTTTCGCCAAAGGGGCGGGGGAAAAATCGCGCCAACGTGGTGAGTATATGGCATCTGTGCCGGGATTTTTACCCTTTTATCTGTGCTTTCGGAAATATAAAAAAATTAAAAAATTCTTATATCAGGTGTATAATGTTTTGCATTTTTATACGGACCACTTCTCCATTTTAAGATTTTAAATGCTATTTATATCAGATATTTCTTTCTTGAGATTCCCACAAGTTTTTTCCGGTATTTTTTTTAGTTCGCTTATTAATTGTTTACAATTTGCCCCCCTGGCAATAACAATTATTTATCACAAAAAATGGGTACTTCTCTATTATCCCGTCGACCACTTTTCATAACAAAAATCTATCGCCAAACTGTAACGCTAAATAAACGGGAGAACGTTGCCATTGAAATATCAAAATAAATAAAATATAAGAATTTAAGGACACAATTGTTACTTTAATGAATGAAATAACTAATAAATCAGTAAAACATAATGAAAAATACACGCAAATGTCGAATTAAAAACCACTTGATGGCATAACAAATACGTATAATGCTTTTGGCATCAAGTAAATGGGACTGTATTTTTGGCGTTTAATCTTAGTTTGGCGATAGTTTTTTGTTATGAAAAGTGGTCGACGGGATAATAGAGAAGTACCCAAAAATGGCTTAGTTTTGTTAAATTTGTTTGTTATGTATTTTCATTTCTTATTAAAATATCGAAAATGGCAATAAAATTTTATTTTAGCACCGTACTTAATTTTTTAAAATGGGTCAAAAACATGGTTTAATAAACGTGTATTTGTAAATATTTTAAAAAACATGTTTTTCCGCTCTCTAGAAAAATTTGTAAGATTCTACAACTGCCTTTGGCACCAACCAGTACATGATACGAAACTTTTCCCTATTCAGATACACAGAAGAGGTTGGTCACAAACAAGAGTAATGCTAGCAACAATATTGTTTTAACTCTATAAGAGTTAGAAACAATAATGATATTAAATTTCCCGATTAGCTTAGGGCCCGATTACGGAACTTTCTCCTAGAAAAAAAAACTGTAGAAGTCTTTTACATTTGTTTCGAATGAAGCTCGATCAACAAAGTATTAATTGATAATACAAACAACACTAATATTAACATGGGGGCAAAAGTTTGAATTTAAGTGTATATATTTGGAACCCTCCCCCCCCCCCAACCACCCACCAAAAAAAGAAAAAGAAAGTTACAGAAATGAATTTAAAATGGCGTGAAGCCACCCTTTCTGACATAAGAAATTGGCTGCGAACCCGATTACGAAACTTTCACTTAACTTAATAACATGTATCTAATAGCCCTGAGGACAATTCCCCTTCCCAGTTATACGGACCTTGGGGCTTTTTTAAAAAGCTTGACGCAGTTCGGGTTGAAGAAGTTGAGATTTACTGTCAAATGACATAAACTACTATGAAAATAAAACTGGTGAATTATTATGCTGGTTTATGTATGTATTTAAAAAAATTCCATCTGATTACACTCTTTAGATAAATTACTCCTGTTTGCATTTAATAACAGATAAACGGCTTCCGTTTACTAAATTGTTTAAATATTGGGAAGAGTTGGCGAGAGATAGATAGACGTGTAAACAAACGGGTAGACAGACGGGTAGAGAGACGGTTTGCGACAGAGATAAGCTAACGGGTAGCGAAACGAATAGACAGACGGGTAGCGAGGCAGGTGCAAAAAAGGGTTGACAGAGGGGTAGTGAGATGGGTAGGGAGACGGGTAGCGTGGTGGATAGAGAGACGAGTACAGAGACGACTTGACAGACGGGTAGAGAGAGGGGTATATAGACAGACAGACAGACGTGTTGATAGACGAGTAGTGTAACGGGAAGCGAGACAGATAGAGACACGATTAAAGAGTCGGGTAGAAAGACAGACGGATACTGAGACGGGTATACAGAAGAGTAGAGAGACAGTAGACAGATGAGTTCGGAGAGAGACACAGCTAAGACATACGAGTAGTTAGACTGGTAGACACGTTTGTAGCAAAGCATGTTATCAATGTGGTTTGAAGTATACGAGTTTCTATAAATAGTTATACAAATAAACAAAGGAATTTTTTTTAATTCAAATATTAAATACTTGATTTAATATTTCAATATTTATTATTTTATTTTTTAATATTTTATTTAGATATTTGTCACAAAGAAAATGATGCAAAAATTAAATTAAATTTGCGTTAAACTACGCTTGCTAAAATACGCTATTGGCTGCAAATCTGATTATGTGACTTTAAAAATATCGCTTTAAAAGATCCGGCGTTTTTTTTTTTTTTAAGTTTTGAGCAATTCCCGCTTAAGAAAATGAGATTATTTGCCAAATGTTATAAAAAAATGCATATGAAAACATAACAGTATATGAATTTATATATGATATTTTATAATTATATCATTTAATTTGCTATTTTTCATATGTTGTATCTTTATCTATCTCTTGTCTATCATATGCTGTATATTCACTTAGATTCTTGTTGATATCTTCTTTATATCGTAATTGTTAACTTTATGTTCTCAGCAATATCACTCAGACTAATCCCTTTGAGGGAAGTCCTAGTTTTAGATTCATTTATGTTAATTAAAAAACTGGGAAATGGCAACGATTGAATCAGAAGTAATATTAATCTTTAATATTTTATACTGTTAAGTATCTTATTTTCAAGGACATATTAATGATTATACACATATAAAGCACAAATATGAATATTCTCTTATTTATTAGAATACCGAAACATTGGTTAGAATATTCAAGATAACACTTTTTTAGAGAGAACAGACATGTTAAAAAATTTTAAAACACAATTTAGGATTGGGCATGTAAGATATTTTCTTATTTGTTTTTTTCATTCGTTTTTCCGGCTGTTTGTTTTTTTCGAATTCACAGAGAACATGTCTGTATATTTAAAATAGTCAGACTTATAGATTCTCAGACGCGTCACTGTGTTACAATATGGGGAATAATTATCGTATTTCTGTTTTAATGAGTGGAATGGAACTTATATCGTGATACTTATGAAGAAGTTTCCAGAGAATAATAACATTCTGAGAGTACGAGTGTCTTTAGAAAACAGCATGAAATGTTTTACAGGGTGATTGTAAAAAAACTATCCCGATATATGAGCCCCTATCTGTCATATCGTTCACAGAAACTGAATGAAATTTTGGTTTAAAGTATTTTGAGGTATGCGCTCAAGAACCATGTGAAAAACAACAGTTAAATTCTAACAGTTACGGTTACAGTGACAAAATTTCGAAAATTTCAAATGGCAACACCTATTTTTTTTATTGGAATGTGATCTTTCTAGTGAAAAACCATAAAAAGCGTTGAACGGTACCTGTAGCACGAAAATTGCCGGCACTAGACAGACTAAGAAGAATAGGGAAAACAAACAATAAGGACAGAGAAGCAACAGAAAACAAAACATTTTAATGTGTTTCATACATTTTCCATTTCACACACGACGACATTTCACATGCGGCAGATGGTGGATACCACTGAACAATAAAATGTTTTACTTTCTGTTGCTTCTCTGTCCTTTATTAGTTGTTTTCACTTTTCTTCTTAGTCTGTCTACCGCCGGCGATTTTCGTGCTACAGGTACCGTTCCAACGCTTTTGATGGTTTTTCCCTATGAAGATCACATTCCAATAAAAAAAAATAGGGGTTGCCAATTTAAATTTTCGAAATTTTGTCAGTGTAACCGTAACTGTTAGAATTTAACTGTTGTTTTTCACATGATTCTTGAGCGCATACCTCAAAATACTTTAAACCAAAATTTCATTCAGTTTCTGTGAACGATATGACAGTTAGGGGCTCATATATCGGGATAGTTTTTTATAATCACCCTGTATTTATGTAACTTTTATCCTGCAGAATGCCACATAGGAAGCAAGAATCTTATAAAGCTGCTTTCATTGCTATGCAAAATATTTTATCGTACTCAAGCATGAATCCTTAAGGTTTCATTGGACGTTTAATCCTTCAAAACATTCATTCTTAGAAGAAAATATATCTTAAAGAGTAATCAGTTCCGAACACTTTAAAAGAAAATGAATGAAACCTTACTATGAAAATATCCCATATTTATTACTTGCTAAATATGGGATATTTTCAAAGACGGAAGTTTAAAGTTTCTTTCTCAAAATCAGATTTTTGGGCATTGCCCGCAAGACAGTTATAAAACTTTTCGATATTTTTTCATGAAATTTCCACGATAGATAGTGTAATATAGTTTCTATAAAGTGTACCTAAACTGTCACCTTTGTTTTGTTGAAAATATATTTTTTCTTTGTGTTATATTGCTAAACTTAAAAAGGTTTTATATAAATAATAAAAATCTTTGTTTTTAAAACATAAAAATGCCATAAACTCTTTTTTAAGATTAAATGTAAGCACAAGATACTCAAGTATAATTACAAAGCAAAAATTTTGTTTTGCATGCAGAAGTTATTTTGTAATCGTGCGTGCAACCTGTGATTCCGATTTTTTGCTCGACAAGTTTAAAAAACCCTTTAACAATTAAATTTTATCTAAGAAAAACCTTGAAATGAAAGAAGAAACATGTATATATTACCACCTCTAAAAAGTGTGTTTATGTATTGTATACTTTTAAAGATATTAAATGACAAGAATGGTCAATTTTTTTCACTTTTCGACATTTTGAAAGTTCTATGACGCCTTAAAAGAAAGAAACTGTAATTTAATCGAGATTTTTTCATTATTATTGTTTGCTTTTAAATTTCCATGTCTATGTCCATATCGTTGTCTCTATTGAACTTCATTCGGTTTGTTTTTTAATTTAATTAAACATTTTCTACATTTTGAACTTTTTAAGCTTGAAACTGTTTATTGTCAAAACGGCACATTGATTTAATAAATAGCTTAATGGGTTCATGCTTCTTTTAAAATAAAATTATTTTAAATTATTTATTTAATTAAAAATACATTAAATTTTGAAAATGAATATATATTTGTATAAAATATTTTAATAATGTTTAAAACGTTTTTTTTTGCTTTAAAATGTTAATTGTGAAAAAATTTATTATATTAGTAGACACAAAACGGAATATTTAATATATGTCTTTATATCTAGTATGTGCAAAAAAATTTACACATGCAAAATATAATTTTTAAATTTTTTGTAAATTACAAAGAAATAAACACCTTCATGTGTAAGAACGAACAGTTTTCTTCAACAGAAAAAATACAGATACTTTTTATATTGTAAATATTATGTTTATAGTTTCTCAGATGCGTGATGGTTTTACGATAGTTGTTTTTCTTTTGTTTTGTTCTATATGTTTCGTGAATGAAATTGAATTTATAGATTGTTACCGATAAAAACGAATCGAGATAATAAAGACAGTTTCATAGCAATATAATCTTTCTGAAACACTGTGAAATTTCTTATTTATGGAAATGAAATTTTGTAGCATTCAATTTAGGAAGTACATTTTATTAAAGTTCCTTTCATAGCTCCAGAAATAATTTTTATTTAAGTGAAATATATTAGGGGATATTATGTGATGGATAGTTTATGTTTTAATAGTCTCGTTTACTAAGAAAGTAAATCTATTTTTATGATAACTTTATGTTTGAAAATGAGTTAATATAAAAATTTCGTTTTATGCTCTTGATAATGAAATATAATGAAACAATTCCCAATACTAACAGAAAATTAATAGGATTTTTTTTTTCATATTAAGAAAATCTTGATACCTTAATAAACAATTTTAAAAACACATAACTCAGTAATTGCTGCCCATACATGGTAAACTTTTGAATTATTTCATGTAGTCTTGAATATAATATATATAATTTACACACACAATGTAATACATTCAAAATTAGATAAGTTAAAAAAAAGCATACTGCAGCGGAAAGCGCAATTCCAACAATTAACGATCATTGTCACTCCTCTAAAAGAATGCATTTGTACATTTTTGTAATTGAACGATAAATGCTACGCACTCCTTTATATACAGAAACATGTTATATTATGCCCCAATGATTTCTTTTAATTTATGTGTGTTTCAAGTACCGTAAAATCATTGTCACTCCTCTAAAGGAATGCATTTGTGCATCTTTGTAATTGAATGATAAATGCTACGCACTACTTAATCTACGCTAACATGTTATATTGCACCCCGATGATTTTTTTTAAATTTATGTGTGTTTCAAATACCGTAAAATCATTGTCACTCCTCTAAAATAATGCATTTGTGCATTTTTGTAATTAAACAATAAATGCTATGCACTCCGTAATCTACGGAAACATGTTATATTGCGTCCCAATGGTTTCTTTTAATTTATGTGTGTTTCAAGTACCGTAAAATCATTGTCACTCCTCTAAAAGAATGCATCTGTGCATCTTTGTAATTGAATGATAAATGCTACGCAATTCCTTAATCTACGGAAACATGTTATATAGCGCCCCAATGATTTCTTTTAATTTATGTGAGTTTAAAGTACCTTAAATTCCTAAAATGCACCGCAAACGATTTCTCCCCATACACCATACTGTTGTGGAATTATTTTGTGCATCCCTGTAAATGCTACTTATTTTGTACTTCTGAGAAAGTATGAGTTAGTCAACCTGAGTGCTGCATATAAATTTCATTATGCTTGAAATAATGTAATATCATTAAAATGCATCTAAAACTATTTCCCCCCATAAATCATAATGTAACGGAATTATTTTGTGTGTCGCCATAAACGAAGTACTATAAATGCTATATACTTCGTTTTCAATACCGAACATTCTGAGGTAATCCTTAAAATCATATAATAATTACATTGCATTCCGCGTGTGTTACAGTATAAACATACAGACAGACAAACCAAAGTCATGAACACTTTTCAATCATGTTGGAGCGGTAAAAAAGTAAGCATTTTTTGTACAAAAAATATTTTTTATTATATGATAAGTCAACAACTGATCCTTTCAGAGCAGATTGAATATTTGTTGATAATCTTTAAATATAAGATATATTTTCAAAGGTGCCCAATTTCAATTTTTTTACAGAGTTCCGCTGAAGAGTCCATAAATAAAATACAATAACAGTTAATGAAAAATCTTTTAAAACATGACGTCACAATCTAAAAATATACGATTAGCTAAATACATTTATTTTACACAATAGTTAAGTAGTTGTATCTATCAGAAATAAATATTCCTTTGAAATCTATAACTATAAATCAACAAAAGACATATATTGAATAGTTTTTCGTTAATTTGTAGTCGCAAATCTTATATTCTAGATATATTCTAGAAAATATTTTAGTACTCAGGAGATAGAATATTAGTTGATGATCTTTTAATGTAAGATATATTTTACTTCTTATATCTTTACTTCTTATGTCTTTATTCTTACTTCTTATATATTTTAATGTAAGAAATATACAAAAAAAGTGCCCTTTTCCAATTTTTTTTCAGATTTCTGTTGAATAGTTCATAAATGAAATACAAAATTAGTTAATGAAAAACATTTTAAAACAAGACGTCAAAATCTACAAATATACGATTAACCAAATACATTTTTTCCTCATTAATTAAATAGTTGCAGAAATCAGAAACCAATGTATTATATTTTTTAAATCCTTGTATATAAATCAATAAAACACATTTATTGACTAGTTTTTTTTTGTTCATTTATAGTGTAAAATCTTATTTGATGCCTTTTAAATACTATTTTAGTACTCAGTAGAAATATTTAAATCAATCATATATCACAAAAAAAAAAAAAAAAAAAAAAAAAAAAAAAAAAAATCTTAAATCTTAAATCATAAAAGAATTGAATGCTTGAATCAGAAGAAAAATACATTTTCCGTGAATTAAAATGTGTTGTTTTTTATACTATTTTTGATATTTAAATTTATACAATTAAATATGTTTATATATACAGAACACATTACCATTATCGACTTAATTTTGTTATATAGTGAAAGAAATTAAATTTAAACTATGAGAGGCATGAACATTTTTTAAAAAGAAAAACACTAGTTTTCTATTTTTTGTTTTCAGAATGTGCTTTTCATTGACCAAAAAAAAAAAAAAAAAAAAAAAAAAAAAAAAACATTTTTTTGCAATATGGGTTGAGTGATAGAAATAGATTTTCATTAATTTTCATTAATAACTTTGACAAACTTCAAATTTGACAAAAATATTTCAAAAGTGATTTTATTATATTTTAAAACTTTACTTATACATGTATATCTTATTCTAACCTATATGAATTAATTAAAAATTCAGCTCATCTTTTGAATATATTCAAAAATGAAATAAATATGTATTATGAATCTTATTTCGCAATAATACGTATAAATTGGGAAACTAATGGGATTATGATGTTCATTCGTTCCCCCCCCCCCCCCCCCAAAAAAAAAAAAAAAAAAAAAAAAAAAAAAAATCCTCTCTAACTATACTTAAAGGAACAATAAGTTAGATGTACAATAATTTTAAAAGAATAAAGTTGAGTAACTAATGTTGTGTGTGATTTCAGTATTAAGATAGAAAACATTGTGTATTTAATTTAACGGTTAATGATACAGAATTTTATCAAATCGCTTCATTTAAAATGAAAAAAAAAGTTTTTTTTTTCTTTATTTATTAAAAGCGCTCTTTAAATCTACAATTAAAAACTTCAAAAAACCTATTTTATGGAAAATAAGGATATATTGAGACATCACAAATCCTAATTTCAGAGTTTGCGAGATCATAATATCAGACAGAAATCCATTTATCGTGCTCAAATATACAAATTCTCTTTTCTTTTTTAAGAAAACTCTTTGCAGCTTCTCAGATACTGCATTGTGTTACAATGTTAAGATTCTTTTTGTATTTCATTTTCTCTACATGAAATTGAATTTACATCGTGTTATTTATAAACAAGTTTCATAGAAAAAGACGTTCCTAGATCAAGGATGTCTTTCAAAAACAGCGTGAAATGTGTTATTTATGGAAAGTGGTATTCTGTAAAATTCAATTTACGTAGTACGTTTTATGAAAAATCCTTTGAAAATAATATATTTTTCTTTCTGTTAAAAGGATTAAAATGTATTTCTTAATGGCGATTTAAAACTTTAATATGCTACACTTTTCTATAACTGCAATTTGCGAAAATATGTTGCGAATTATGCACTGTAAAAAATGACAAATATTTCTTAATCTACACTGTAAAAAATGACCAATGTTTCTTATTTTATGATAATATACTAAACACGAACGAAAATATAATATGATCTTCTGAGTTATCCGAAATTCCGAATAGCGTGTTCCACTGTCTTTAAAATCTTTAGAAACCAATATATTTCCAAAATTTAAAGAATTATTTATAAAAACAAAGTATTTTTCGCTTCCCGTATTTTTCAGAAACGTTTCCGAAGGGTTTTTATAGTGTATAAATTAGTGTCCTCAGCCTGGAATACCTGTTTTTCGAATGCTATCAATTGTAAAGTAAAGATTTCCATGCTCAAAAAATATGTTTAACAGACAAATATACAAAATTAACAGCGTTAACAATAACATTAAAGTTCGGATTATTTCTTTACTCTTTCATGTATAAATTAACTTATGCGGCTGAAAACGTTTACTTGTGAATTGATGACATTCGAAAAACAGGTATTCCAGGCTGAGGACACTAATTAATACACTATAAAAACCCTTCGGAAACGTTTCTGAGAAATACGGGCAGCGACAAATACTTTGTTTTTATAAATAATTCTTTACATTTTGGAAAGGCATTGGTTTCTGGGGATTCAAAAGACAATGGAACACGCTATTCGGAATTCCGGATAACTCAGAAGATTATATTGTGTTTTCGTTCGTGGTTATAGTATTTTTTCATAAAATAAGAAACATTGGTCATTTTTTACAGTGTACGAAAATGCAATATAACTAAGAACGAAAATATTCAGTAACCTCATTCAAGTTACTTACGGTTTCAAAAAGCGTATTTTATTATTAGAAATCTCAGAAACTAATATATTTTCGAGATTTAAAGAAATGTGTATATAAACAAAGTTTCTTTTGTTGCCACTGATTTTCGGAAAATTTTTCGAGTAGTTTTTAGGAGCTAGTCTATTAATCAACTCTCTCAAACTGGAATATCGGTATATCGGATGCTATTATTTCTTAATTAAATATTTTCAGCTGTGTAATTAAATGTATACATTCAACAGTAACAAAATAATATTAATTTTAATGTAAAGATTAATGCTTTTAATTTATCATGTTTGCCTGTAAAACATGATTGTTCAACATGAAAATGTTTATTTGATTCTTCACAGCATCCAATAAACCTATATTACGGATTAAGAAAACTAATCCATTTAAAAAAATTCTCGGACACGTTTTCGAAAATCATCGGCAGAAAAAAAATATAAATTCTGTTTTAAACCTTGAAAATATATTAGTTTCCGTGGTTTCTAAAGATGAAGAACACTTTTTGAAATCATGGGTAACTCGGACGAAGTTGTTGCATATTTTGGTTGTTATTAAATTGCATTTTTGTGACTGAGAAATATCTGACTAATCCATTCAAACATTCATTCATTCAATACATTATTTTATTAAACTCAACCTGTTTTTTGTATGTAAAGATAAAAATTTGCAATTGATTTTTAACCAACTTCCTGATATGCAAGAACTACAAAAATCACGTTCACAGGTGTGTTTTCGATGACAATACTACATTTTATTATTTTTAGAAAATAATTATAAATTAACACATTACTTTTAATGCATTGTTCTTTGATCCTGCAACAGCGGATATATCACAAAATGTTCTCTGTAACTCACACAATTGTATAGGAACAGAACGATCGATGGACTTAATTATGCGCAAATAAACGCTCGCAAAAACATGCCAAATGTTTGTGAAACTGCAACAATGAAACATTTTTAAGCCTAAATATTAGAAAAGAAATTATAATTAAAAAATGAAGAGTGTCATATTTTTTAATAAATATGAACTATTATCAATCAACGGTTTAATATTAATTAATTTACGATTATACGTTGATAAAACAATTTAGAAATCCTAAAGAGATAATATAAATAATGTTTCATTTTTTTCTTTTCTGTTGCCCTATCTTAAAAAAAGACTAAGAGTAATAATTAAATATTTTTAATTACGCTAAAATTACGCTAAAATTAAATATTTTTAATACGCTACCGCATGCGCGGTAGCGTATTACTGCTTGCGCGGCAGCGTATTACTGCTTATTTTACTATTTAATACTGTTAATTTTACGGTATAATACTGGCAGCTGGGGCGCCAGTTTTATACTGTAAAACCAACATTTATTTTTTGCGTATATTATAGCATAAAGAACTGGAATATTTCGAAGATTTCAAAACTACTCTGTAACTTATTTAGATTTTTTTTTTCTCTAAATTCATATTTCATATGTTAAATTTACTATTCGTTCAATGCGAGGAAATTAAACACATTTTTACATTGATGAAGAAGAGTTTGCAGTTGTAATATATTAACAGAAGATAAATTCGGGGCCAAAACAGTTTCTAAATAGGCTTTAAAGATTTTTCTTACCGCATCTGTCAGTATAATGCATTAATAGCTAATGAAAAATACTTTGGGACATGAAGTGATAATGTTCAAATATATATTTATGTATAGATTTTCTTTCATAATTTATAGGAGGTCGATTTTTGTAAAAGCATCATGAATAGAAATTATGTTTTAAAAATCTCTTGATACAAAACGACAAAAATGTTGTAGGAGTGGGAATTTTCTATGCATGGAAATCTAAAATTGCTTTAAGAACATTTTGATGCGACTCAGTATAAATATCTAAAATAAATGTACATCACAAATAAAAGCTTCGGTACTTTTGTGTTATAGCGGCGACTGAGGATGAATTGCGAAGCGACCAAGATTTATCGCCAAGTTATAAAACATATGTGATATTATAATAATATATGATATATATAACATTTCGTGAAGTATATTGCCCAGTTATAGTCAAATATGACGCATGTAGTATGTCGTATATGTATCACAAGTGCATAAGATGCATATGATGTATACGACATATAAAGCGTAAATAATATGTATATAATGACGTGTATGGCACATATATGAACGTTTAGAGTAAATATATATATACGTATATAGGATGCATCTATACGATTTGTGATGATCTTGCCGAAATCGTAACTGCAATCTTGGCCTAATCATAACTGTGGACGCCGCTATAATGCAAAAGTACCACATTTTCTTAAATCGTAAATGATTGAATAGCTTGAAGAGCAGAAAATATTATTTTGCAGAATTCGAAGAAATTCATGTCAAGTTATTTACATATTTACCTTCTTTAAATGTATTTAAACAATGTAAAAGCCTGCATTGCGGCATTATGTACAGAATTATATTGTTAGTGTGTTTTAATTTACTCTGAATGAAATTGAGTTTATATCGTGTCAGATATAAAATAATTTTTGACCGCCGCTATTCGCTTTAAACGGCGCGAGCTCGTTCTCCTTTCCTCAATACGGAACAGAACGGTAGTAGACCTGATCAAGGAATTTACCACCATAAAAATTTAAAAGCTAAATTCAATAAGTTTAAGACATGATCCATCGCAGTGATTTGAGTGGTCTGGATAGTTTAATATGTTGAACAACCGCTGTGGCTTCGAGATCATTAAGTCATCTCAGTATAGTAAGGTCTCAGAACACAACTGTAAAAAACACGGATTTCTCTTTTTTTATTTTAAATATATCTATCTAAATTAAATTTAGAAAAAACATTTTCTGAACACATCTTTCATTTGAGACTAAAATTATTCTATGACTTATATTGTATATGGTAAAATTCAAGTTTGATAGTTTCATCTATTACTTTGTGATTTTTATGAGATTATGGAGAAAAATTAATGCAAATGAAATAGTTTTGGGTGTAATTGTATTATAAGAGAATTAGTTTGTAAAAGTATATTATTTACTATTTAAATAATTAAAAAAAAAGTCATTTTTATAAAAGTCCTACGAGAAAGGAATCTGACTTTTGTCTATTTTGATAAAAGTTAAGAAAACATTTTCTTATAACTGAGAATATTTTAAATTTTATAGTACATTAAAATTCAAGAAATTACTGAATGTTTTATAGAAAAGAACTTTCTGCTTAAGAGAAATATTAAATATGACCGTCAATTTCAATAAAAGTTTTCATTCCTCAAAGTAACAATTTCATAAATCACAAACGATTCGAATATATGAGACTGCGAGATCTTACCATTTCTATCAATTCAAAGAATCCCGTATCTTTATTTTATTTATGTTTTTATTTGATTTAATTATGTTTATTTTTTTAGATACATCACTCCGCTATTATATATAAAATTTTATTACTTATATGTTTTAGTTTCCTTTGAGAGATATTGAATTGATTTATTTTCAAAAGTTAATGAATTTTCACATAAAAAGGGAACTTTGTTTCTCATAAAGAGTATAAAATCTGCCATATATAAAAATAAAATATTATCAAGAACTGAATTTTAAAAAAATGTACTTTTTAAATTTTCGTTTCACTGAAAAACATATCTATGTATTTCAGTGTATGTAAATACCGAAATTTATTATAGATTCTTTTATTTGACACATTTTATTTTGTTTTTCATGAAGAAGAGGTCTGGAGCACGAATTGTGTTTTAACTGATATTTCAATTAAACTCTTTCATATTTAAACATATATTTTTAAAAAATTTATTTATTACAGCAGATTGGTTATATTTTTACGATAAAATATTGTTATGATAAAGTATCCTCGGCGTCTTTAATTGAAGAATGTTATCTGACAAACCAACTGTAATAGTACATATTCCAGTTTATTACATATTTTTCCAATGTATTACATACACTTTTTAATAAAAGCACTGATAATTGAAGAGACTTAAAAACAACGAAAACATCTAACTTGCTGTAGTTTAAATCCCACCTGGTAAATAAATAAGCTCTATAAATTAAAAAAAAAAAGTTTCTACTGCTTCTAATAGCAGAAAACTGTCGTAATTCAAGCTATATATGAGCTCTATTCGTCAATGTTTTTAATATTCTGCTTTATAAATTCAAGGAAGTTATTTCTGATGTGACAATTATATTTGTTTTGTATTTTCATTTTACGCGAATAGAAAATAATTTATATTTTGTCAATTGCGGTGGCCCAGTGCAATAACAAGGCAAGTGCAGAATGCAGTTTTTAGCTACAAATCTTTTAAATTTACTTACAACATTTCAATTTAGATTATAACTTGTTTGGATATATTCCTATTAAAAACAGTTTTCTAGCATCTTGTTTATGCTTATGATCATAAAATGTATATTTCCTTATATACTGAAAAGTACATTACATTACCAATGATGAAACATTACATTACCATTGATTAAAATGCGCTATTTTATTGAATTATATTCAGAAACTGTATTTTCTAAGCCACCCACTTACATTGAGACAAACAGGTATTCAGAAAATGCATTTTATGATAGACTTTAATCAAGTTTCATTTGTCTTTAATTAAAAAATATTTTTTCCCAATCCATATATATAATACTTATTCCAGTATATGATCCGCTTTGAAATGAGAAAGTAACTATAAAATATGTTGAGCTTTCTTTGTATTATAAAAATAAAACACCTTTTTTTTAAAAAAAAAAGTGCTGATAATTCAATAAACATAAAAAAACAGAAATATTTTGAATCACTGTGTATTTACTTATTTTATATCTTACAAAAATTGCATCATATCTACGTAAATGGAATTCTCCCGAGTAAATAAACATAAATCTGGATAAATAATAAAATCTTTTACTGTTTCTCATAGCAGAAAACATTCTTATTCCGAGCTACAAAAGAACCCCATTTATCATTTTTTAATATTCCGGTTTATAGCTTTCAAGAGATGCATCTTCGTGTGATACTTCTATTTGTCTTGCACTTCTATTTTACGTGAATGGAAAAGAATTTATATCTTGTCAGCCATAAACAAATTTTAGAATAAAAGGAATCATTCGTACAACAGGAATGAGTTTCGAAATAAACCTGAATTTTAATTCCTGTGAAGTTGTAAATGTTTTCTGAAGGCAGTTTAATAAATGAATTTTTGTGGCTTTTTTTCAAGGAGGCATGGAATATATTTTTTATTTACTTTCATGATATGGGTCCATGTATTTTTATATATTTTGAAACCCTTGAACAGGTGAATTGCAGGAATGCAATATATGTTTTAATTAGAGTTGCAATAGAATGATTTCCATGAGGGTTATACGTTTCAAGTATTTTCTCTTTCCATGTTTTCTTATACCTTCTGGTCTTCTTAATATTTTGAAGTTTAATTTTTAATGAAAAAGTAGACTATATTTCGGTCTATCAAATCTAATTGGAAATTACGTAAAGCAGATCTTTGATATGGCTAATCTATTTCTGAACTTTGTTCAGTTCATATGTTAATTTCATAATATTAGTTTTTAATAATTATATTTAATAAATAGTACTTTTTTAAGAATGTAGAATAGTTCAATTTTATCAATATTACAATATTAGTATAATGTTTCACGTATTATAATATTATATTTATTATACTAATATACTATAATACATATTTGTAATAATAATAATAATAATAATAATAATAATAATAATAATAATAATAATAACAATAACAATAATAATAATAAAAATAACAACAACAATAATAATATTAATAATAATAATTCTATTATTATTATTATCATCATTATTTTATTATTAGAATTATTATATTATATAATATTAATATAATAATGTTATCCATATACTTACGAAGAGCGAATTCTGTCAAATTCCAACATTATTTTTCCACACGAAACGAGTCTCTTTGTGCATGCTTGAACGTTTTTTTAGGCTTCTCCTCTCAGAAACGGGAAACCTGATAATATTCCTCACCTGTTTAGCCTAGAGGGATTGAAAAGTGTTGATTGAAAACGGATGGAGGTGTACCATTGCATTCAAAGCATAGACCTTCTAATATATTTTTGCTCTGAACTTGAAAGCTAAAGCTTTTTTTTTTAAGAATTCATGTTTTCACTACTAATTATGGATGTTTTTTTCGCAAAATTTTAAAGAGAGCTTGGATACAGTTACATTTATAAACGATTGAAATGTCAGATAGTTGGGAAAATGAGAACTATTTTTTTTTATTGCTATGTTAAAGGAACCGACGCGAAAACAAACAAACAAACAAGCGACAAGAAAACATTTCTTTTACAACTAGATAACAATATTTTTTCACGATTTTACACGGGCTGTAAAACCGTTTTATTTATAACCAATAAATATTGGACAAAGGAACTTTTTATTTTAAAACTATGAAACGACCCTACGTAAAAAAACAAGAAAATGAGCGCTCAATATCAATATTTTTTCGCGAATTTTTTATTTAAAAATATAATTTCGTACAAAATCGGGTTAAATATGTAAAGTAATAAAAACTTGATGTTTTTTTTAAATTTATGTATTATCACGGGTCCGGGCAACGCCGGGCGGGCGTCATCTAGTTGTTATTATATTCAATTGCATTTTAAAAATGTAAGAAAACATTTTACTGCAGTTAAGCTATTTGTCGCATAAAGTTATAAGAATTTCTTTTTCTATCATTTGATATAAAATACAAAAAAAAATCTAAATGTACCTTAGATTAATTTTATTCATTCACACGATGCCGTACAAATTTTTACTTAATACTTTCTAAAAAAGAAGTTTATACACACTAAGTACATTTAAAATTTCATAAATCACAAATGCTTTTAGCACTTGTAAGAGCAGACAACTATCATTTCTCAGGATTCAAAGGAAATAGTTCTTTTTTGTTGTTGTTGTTAATTTATAGTTTCTAAGAGACAGCGATATTTATATTCGTTTTCCGTTTTAGTTTTGGTGAAAGAAACTGAATTTATATCATGTCATACATAAAAATTTCAAAGAAAAGGTAACATTTTCAGAGCAGCAGTAACTCACAAAAACATTATAAAAGTTATTTATAAAAATGTGCTTTTTTATTGAATTAAATTTAGAAAGTTCAATATCCAGTAATCTCTTGGCATTAAGAGAAATAAAAATCACAAATACTGATTGAAAGGTATTATTTAAAGAAGATTCGCTTCTTTGGTTTGTTCTAATTTTAAAAGAAAGATAGAAGATTTTTAAAATAATCGCTTCACAAATTAAAATATTTCAAATGTCACGTTTTTCTACGGTAACTGCGTATATTATGCTCTATATATTTGTTTTTAGCACTGCATGAATTAAAAAAATGCACTTTCGCTTTAAAGAAGATTCAAAAGGAAAATATGTATGGATTATACATGAATTAGTTACAGATTGAACAGAATTTTGGTGTCGTAACATCTGCAACCATGAGATGGTGCATGATTTTGTACTTTACGTGAACCAGGAAATGAATTCAATATTGAAT
This sequence comes from Maratus michaelseni, assembly GCA_963931845.1. Classification (NCBI taxonomy): domain Eukaryota; kingdom Metazoa; phylum Arthropoda; class Arachnida; order Araneae; family Salticidae; genus Maratus; species Maratus michaelseni. The sequence continues at coordinate 417,766,658 of OZ007588.1, forward strand.
CATAAATTTGTTTAGGTTAAAGCATAATTTTGTGTAGTTGGAATCAGTTATTGTTAAAATGGTTGAATGAAGATCTGGTAAAATATTGGTAAAAAAAAAAAAGTTCCATTATAATTTGCAAATACGGGATAATATGACCAGGGCTTTTGTTGGAAGTAGATAAAAGACACACTACATATACCATATCTTTAACCACGAATCGAATCTGACACTTATTAACTTGTAACCAGCATTCTAACCATTAGACAAGTGAGCGGTTATCTTGACGCTCTGAAGAAGCTTATGAGAGCCCCTAAAATAGTTTGTTTTTATTTTCTTTTGAATAGCTCCCTTTTTTGATGAAAGTTAAAATTATTTTCGAGGTTGGATCATGAACAGGTTTTTTTCAAAGTTAACAAGAAAAATGCTTTTTATAATCTATAATTATTTTACATATACAGTTAAATTTTGATTTGTGTAGTTTCTCAACTTTGTATTTGTGGCAAGAAGCAAACAGCAATAAATAATTTAATGTAACAAATAACGTTTTATCACTTGCAATATACAATATTTTACAGACAGTCGGATACATAACTGAATAGATCACTCTGTCTACATTGAAACCAGTATCGGCATCGCACTATTACCCAAGTGTCACCACAATGTGCAATCACTATGACCCAAAGCAAAATTCTGCATGAGCATTTTAATAAAATTACGTGGTAGTTCAGTTGCACCCACGTCACATTGAAGTGGATATGTGCTATTTTGTGATGGGTTGCTAAATCTCGGTCACGGTGATTTTACAGTGAATTCTTGATGTCACGATTCCATGAAAGCAATAATGGGATTAAATAGAGGAGTCACGTTTGGGTCATAGTCGTAACGTTACATTAATTTGCTGATTACTATTTTGTTAACTTTTAAGCCGCATTGAGCTTTCCGTTAAAAATATCACTATCCTTCAGCAGTATGTTAAAAAACCGTACGTTCAGTTGGTTAGTTTATTGTGTGTTTTCTGTTTGTTTAGTCCTTGAGCATTTATTTGTGTGTACATGTGTCTTCATCTACATGTGAACAAGTTAAATTTGGTCTAATTGGCCAAACGAAAGGGGATGATTGAAGAGCCCTGTAATAATGTAGAAACTCTGTCCTAACTCTAACTGTTTCCGAGGTATGACAGATAGAAGTAAAATGCATCAAGTTCAGGTATTATATCAAGTAATTATGGCAGATGATGTTTTAGAAACTCCAAATATATATTGTATTTCAGTTACCCTGGAACACATATGAAACTATCAAGCGATCGCCAACAATTCCAAGTCAAACGTGAAAGCTGAATTGCGACTGGAAATATTTTCGTGTTAAAAGTGTATTTTGTTGAGCGTAATGGTGCCAATTGTATAAATTTAACATGCCATCCCGAGTGATTTCAGTGATGTATTCAGAAAGCTAAATTTCATCAGAATTAGAACACGGATATGGTTTATTTTAGACTCATTTGAATACCGGTATAATTAACACATATTTGGGCAAGCGAAAATCATTTTCAAGCACATAGAGTTACCGTCAGATTCTTAAAATGGTGATCGGGACTTTCTTAGCATCCACGATGCGTTGGTCGTAGGTGACTAATTCTTTGGCCACCTGGATCGTCAGATCTTTTGTAACATATGTCGATGAAAATAATAATACCAATTATGTAAATTTAACATCCCATCGCGAGTGATTTCAGTGATGTATTGCAAACGAAATGCTATATTTCTCATGAACTGCAGCAGCATTATGGTTCATTGAACTCTCGTTCGAAATTTGGTAAAATGAACAAGTGTTTGGTAATTTTGACCATTTGTAGCTAGGGTGTTTGCGATATTGTCATTTAATAATTTTGGTGAAAATTCTATTTTTCACTTCGCTAATATTTCAGTTTTTTTTTTGTTCACTAATATATTCTGATGCAAAAAGTGTCCTCTTATAGAATGCTCTTTCAAAATATGTGCTCCTTTGTGTGTAGAGATTCATGAAGCTAAAAATTTAGATTTTTATCAGAGTTAAACAGAAAACGCTTTTCGTTCTATCTGCCGTATTTCGGAAAATATATGATAGGATTTGCTATAGTGTTTTATGTTCCACATACGCTCTTCTGCTACCCCCTTTCGTTTGGTATATTAAAGGAAATTCATCCTTGATATCATGATACGTATATTTATATATCCATATAAATATCCATATGTCTATCTATCTACGTTCTAATACATATTCGTATATCTAAACAATATTTTTATTGAAACTTTTAATGTTCTGTAAACAACATATTTTCCAGTAGAAAAACCCAATTAAATTTATTTTAAATGAAGTAACAGAAAATAGACAAAAAATAAATAATCTCTGTGAAAAGAACTTAATAAATAAAGGAAATGGTGTCGAATAGATCTATAAATCTTATTTAACCATATAACCGTTATCTTTCAAAATATATTTTCTATTATCCCCACTCCAGGCATTTGTTTTTTAGCAGTTTTTGGTTCATATAAACGGAAATATCATGGGAATAAAACTAACGAAATATATACAAATGCATCGTTTTAAATATAATAAAAAAGTATATTTTACAACGAAAAAAAATTATATAAACATACATTATTATTATAGCTTTCATAATTATTTAAAACGTGTTTTACATATAACAATAACATTTTAGTATTCTTATGACTTCAAAGGCAAGCAAAAGTTATTAAATTTATTAGAAACTCAGTTTTACAAAATATTGTGGTTCTAATTATAAAAATATATGAATTTCAGAATATTGAACAAAAGTATTTATTCAATATCTATTTATTACCATATTTGCATCAAGAGACAAACAAGGTGTGACTGTTAACCATAATTATGATCGAATTTTATTCAAAATTAAATTAAAATTGTAAATTTTTATGTACCCAAGGATAAATTTTCATCAATCTATTCCCAATCACGGCAATGTGTGTTTTGCAATAAAATGGAAAATTTTAAGCAAAAAGCAAATACATAAATGTTTGTTATAAATATATTTTTTATAGCTTTGTAAATCAGGTTTATAGATTTATGTTATAATGCGCAGACAAAATGAAATTTTTGAAATAGGCTATTTATAATGCATGGAATGTTAAAGGTTTAGGTAATGAAGCTATCATAATGTATAATATATTTACTATAAAATGACGTGTGTAAATAATATCGTGCAGAAAATTCTCCACACACAGTCACAAAGTGATGGTTGCGTGGTTAATACAAAAAGGATCAGTACTTTGTCTACTCGCGACGTTGTGAAGTGCGAGATTAATTAGACAAGGTCCCGTTTCGCGTATTACCATCCGCGTATGAATAAACATCGTAGTAATCCGGGTATCAATAAACACCACTTCCCATCAACAGTACGTTAAAAAACCGTACTTTCAGTTGGTTAGTTTATTGTGTATTTTCTATCTGTTTTGCCGTTCAGTTTCATGGTATTATATCTGCACATTAAGATTCATGTGTATAATATGTATCTTTATCTACATATGTAAAGGAAAAATTTGACCTAATCAGCCAAACAAAAGTGCGTTATAGAAATATCATGTGGAGCATAGAATACCATAGCAGCTCTGTCGTATGTCTATGTGTTTCTAAGTTAAGGCAGATACAGTGTGTTTCAGAAAGGACTTCCCAACATTGAAATGACATAGCTGCGAAACAGTGAGAGCCAGAAATGTGAAGCAAGTGGTATATTGGACAGACAGGGTTATACTCCGTTTTCTAGAAATATTTACAAGATTGAGCATCAGAGGACACTGCAGCCACAGAGCAGTGTCTTTTAAATGGTTTCAGAAAGTTCGCTTCCTGAACAGAGATCAAATCACATTACAATGTTTTCGATATGGATACATTTCTTAGCAAAAACATGACGCAACCGAAGGGTAAAGTTCGAAGTCATTCGTTACAATACGTCTACTGAAACGGATGCACATGGTTCACAGATGAATTGTTCAAGCTGTTCCAACGTTTGAGTATTCTTAGAGTAAACAGTGTCCTGCAAGTTGCCCAACAAGAAGAAGTCACATGGTTTGAGATCTGGAGAATATGGAGGCCAATTCATACCAATGTCTTTCATTAGGGAATAATTGAGAGCAATGACTCGGTCACTGAAGTATTACTCAATGAAATCAAGCACTGTAGTTGTACGGTGTGTTTGGGCTTCATCCTGCATAAACCCTGAATTATCTGATGCTTCCTTTAGAGCTTGAAATGTGGCAAAAAATTTCTGTAAAATTTAAATATTTCGGAATGAGGGAAACGTGTCCTTCATGAAAAAGGGCTCTAAAATCCCTTTACTGGACAGCCCAGCCCAAACTGCAACTTTTGCAGAGTGCAGTGGTTTTGCAACACAAACGGGTTTTCAGTTCTCCATATTCCCTTGCTTTGATTATTCACAAATCCCTCTAAATGAAAATGGGCCTCATCAGTGAAGCATACGCAGCCGATATCAATTTTACTCTCATCAATCCTCTGGAGTAACTCATTTCCGAAATCTTCTTTTTGTCGCTGTATTTATGATCACTTGATTACACTGTATTTTATAGGGAACAGCTTCAGGCCCTTTCGCATTATTCTGTACCTAATGGTGTTTGAGAATCTCGCTTCAGCAGCGGCTCATCAGATGGATTTCCGAGAACAACGTTTGGCAATTTTTTCGACTGCTTGTAAATTTAAAAGTGTCATGACTGATCGGCTGCATCCCACATTTCCGGCTAAATCATCGGCCACACTACCTGTGCGTTCAAACTTGTTGAGTAAATTACGGATTTTTTTCTGGTCTGGATCGTTTTTGACATTGTTTTTTTTTAAGCTTCACTTGGTCATCGTCGGACTTCGACGAAACCGGTGGTATTCTACTACAATAAAAACACGTTGCTAAAAGGAATACGACATGATGTTTTTCAATTTCCGTATAATAACTAACTCGATACAACTCCTTTACACGTGTCAGAAATGAAACAGACTCACGAATGAATTTTCTGTACTTCCGAGTACTATTAAAAGCTTCATGTGCTTGTTCTGCCACCTATTAGCGAATATTTGAACTATTTCTGCAAACTGGAGTATAACAAATCCCAGACCTGTCTGTCCAACATACTACTTGTTTACCTTTCTGTCTCTCATTGTTTCGCAATTATATCATATCAAAGTTTGGGACACATTTCTGAAACACCCTGCATAAAACAAATATGTCAAGTCGTGTGAAGACTGAAAAAAAAACGAAATTGTGAGATTACTTCAAAAATACACGCATACTGAGCATATAATTGGAATTCTATAAAACATCCTATATCATAGCTCCATTTTTTATGCTTAGATATTCTCCATAATGTTTAACTTCAAAATAACTGATAATTTGGATAAGATTAATTCTATAATGAAGTTTAATATGAATTATAATTTTAGGAAAAATTAATTGTTGAACCAATAAATTTTATACATAGAAATAAATGATAATTTGGATAAGATTAATTTTAAAGCCAATAAGATGACCAAAACGGATATTTTAAATAAAAATGTAAAGTCAAAATTCAAAATTGCTCACCTCAAAAACACATAAAAATCAAATACAATGAATAGAGAAAAGAAAAGAGGAGATACTTTATACACTTAATTTGAAATATTTATTTTGTGCCAAACATGTTAGATTTATGTATAGTACTGTACCTTTCAATTTACTTATAAAGTATGACATCACAGAAAAAATACAATTAGAAGTCCAATGTGCCTAAAATTAATTATAACAGATGTTATTATATTTACACATATTTTGTGACACAAATATTTAAATTTAAAAAAATCTAATTAAAATTTAAACCGGAAATAAGATAGCAGTAAATTAGTAAATAATATAAAGTCAGCTCTCAAGAAAAATAAATTAAAAAGATACAGTAGTCGGACATATTGGTTTTCAAAACAGAACAAATTGAATCCATAAGGGCAAGAGGGACATCTGGCTGCTGATTTAGAGAAGTCCCATCTCAGAAGCTCCATAATTTGTAGGGACGTCAACAGTCTTGATGACTCAGTTATCAGGGGTACTAGCAGACCATCCATATAGGCAAGTGCAACTCGAAAAAGCGAAAAACAGTCTAAAGATTCCATTCACCGTTGCTCGATAAAGATCGTGTTGCTCAGGAAAGAGAGGATGAAGAAATATCTCGCAGAGTTAAAGCGATAGTTACTGTCAATCCAGAGTATTCTTCTTTTAAATTTGTGTCCGGTACACTTGGGAAGACAGTGTCTATCTTATTGGATAGCTCTATGACGGAAACTCCCGCCATTTTAGCTTTCTGTACTTCCTCATTGACATTCCTTTGAGAAAACGTAGTAACGAAGCGATAAGCTTGAAAATTCCCCAAAGAGTGGGTATTGGATCAATTTCTGATCTCGTAAATGTTCTTAGCCTTAGAAATTCTCTGGAGATGTAATAAATATATAATAGATCCAACTGTGTAAATTGGTGCCAGCCTCTATGTCCAGAGAAATTTTATGTTCTGGTCAGAACACGTGATACTCTAATAGCTATGCGGACTTAAAATTAATTTTAAAACTGACTCATGTACTATAAATGAATATGTACATTAAAATAATCTAATTCATTAAAATTGTTATGACAAATGGAATTGATAGACATTACTTTTATATAATGATATCTTGTTTAAATTTGGCGAAAACAAATAATATTTATTAAGTGTTTTAATTAATATGCTCTATTTAAAATGAAAATAAAGTCAGTAAAATGGATGTTGGGAATTTATTCAGAGCTTATGAGTAAATAAATAAAAATAAAACTAAAAATTAGCTATGACATTTCATTTTGATCTGACTGTTAAACAGAAGAAAACACAAGTTATTTATAATTTCTTTATATAACAATAATTAATAATATGAATTGATGATTTTATTAGGGAGCGAGCTTTGTTATGATATTGTTTCGTGAGTGAAATTGGTAAACTTTGTGTAATAAATGTTTATTTTCAACAAATTGTATTTTGCGAAATCATGCGTCTTACCTCTAAACAAGTATATCAGGGTTTATTTATATTTTCTGAATAATCTTTTGATAGATGTACGCATGTATTCTTAGGAAATTATATTATTTAGGTAATAAACCCAGTGCTTATGTTATTTATATATTTTTTTAAGATACATAAACAATTGTTAAAATCACTTCATATATACTATAAGAATTATTAAAATTCCTCGCAACTTTTTCAAAATTAATATTTTTTTAATAAAAAAACATACTAAGAATTGATTTTTATTAACTTAAATCTTGTTGAAATGTACAATTTAAATAATTTTATTTTTCGTTGTGCAAAGATGTATAATACAGCTACAATTTTAATCCCAGTGCTTAGCATCTGAATTATTATTAAGATATACTAATTTTCTTAAATATGCAATTGATTTGATAAAAAACATAAAAGGATTCACCATTACAGGTAATATATTTAAAATAAATAATCTTCTAACATATTAACTTTTTAAATATCCATAATCTATACTTTTCTTGGTTATCTCAAATACAAAAGGGTATAAAATGTTATGTTTAAAGTTTATGACTTTTTTATTTGCTATTGAGACATAATGATTATGGATGCTACAAATAAAAGCTATGCAAATGTGTTTACTTCTAAAGAATAGAAATGTCTTAACAACATTATAATGGCATGTTTAAGCAGTATAAAGGAAACAAATTCTACAATATATTTCATTTAATTTAACATTAGAAACATCCTATTTTATTTATTTAGTTAAATCAACAAAATAACTAACAAATCGATTTAGGTTTTAATTCTTACGCGGAACACTTACGTTTTCAATCATCTATTGCACACTGGATCAATTTTTTTAAATTAAAAATATAAAATGGAATAGTAAAGTTCAATCCTGCTACTAAAATTGTTAACTTGTTATTTCGCGTTTGTGAAAAATGTATATATATATATATATATTTTTTTTTTTTGATGCCCGCAAGTTCGAGAAAGAATGTGTTAAATTAGAATGCATTTTCATGTAAAAGAGATTATTTATTATCCATAGATTATATATATCTACTGAGTTAATATCGGAACTTCTGTGAAAAAGTATGAAAATGACATAAAATTTCAAACACTAAGTCATTCACGATGCATAATGAAATGCATAATGAAAATAATTAAGAAAAATATTTAAAATAACTTTTATTATCTTATAATAACAACATTTATAATTCAGACAATTTTAATTACACAAAACCAACAGACCTTCAGCGTCAGCTTTACGCTGAAGGTCCCAGGTTCGAGTCCTGTAAGATATATTTTCGAAGGTGCACATTTAAAAATATTTCTTTCAGGTTACTGCTGAAGAGTACGTAAACAGAAAATAATAATAGTTAATATTATAACAGTCTTTTAAAAGATGACGTAACAATCTAGAAATATACGATTAGTTAAATACATTTATTTCACATTAGTTAAATACGTGTAGCCATCAGAAACAATTATTCATTCTTTACTATAAATCAATAAAAGACATTTACGGATTTACGTTAATTTCTAGTATAAAATCTTATTTGATGTCTTTTAGTAACGGTTTTAGTACACGGTAGATATATTTAAAATTATCATAAATCACAAGTAAAATAATCTTAAATCATAAAATATTTGAATGCTTGAAGAAGAAGAAAACTGTATTTACCATGGATTCAAAGTTGCCTTATTCGATATTATTTTTCATATTTATTTTTATACAATTAAATATTATGTTTATATATGCTGATACACAATAGAGTACAATTAACAAGTTAATCATATTCTGCATGTCATGTATTTTACTGTGAAAGTAATTGAATTTATATTGGGAGAAGAAGAATATTTAAAAAAAGAAATCAAACAATCACACAGGAGGACAGTATTTGAAAAACAGCATAAGATTTATATATATTTTTTTTTTTCAGAATTAGGGGTTTTTATTGACACAAACAATTTCTGTGTATGAGTTGAGTGATCAAGATTGATTTTCTTTCATTTATATTATTTTCTTCGACAATTCTTAGACAAAGAAGTAAACGTGAATTTCAACAAAATTATTTCAAAGTGATATTGTATTTTAAAACATTAGTTAATAAACGTATATCTTATTTCAATTTGCATGAATTAATTAAAAATTCTCCACATCCTTGGATTGTATTTAAAAAATAAATAAGACATATCTTTATAACGACTCTTATTTTGCAATAATTCGTATAAATCAAAAAATTAATTGATGCATGACGTTGTTTCATTATATATATATATATTCTTCCTCAACTATACTTAAATAAACAAAAAGTTAGATACACAATAATTTGAAAAGGAAAAAAGAAATTAGTAAAATTGTTGTTTGCGATTTGTTCTGTAACATTTCAATACCGATACAAAAAAGCTTACTTTTTCATTTAATTGTTAAGATTACAGAAGTTTAGTAAATTATTGCATATAAATTTAAAAAAAAGAAAAACCTTCATTACAAGTGCTCTTTATATCTCTATTAAAACGTCCTATTTTATTTAGGACATTTAAAATTTTAGTAAATCAAAAATCCCAATTTCTGGGCTTGCAAGAACAGTAGATCAGAAAACTATCTATTTCACCTGCTAAAAGGTATAATTTTTCTTTATATTTTAAGAATTCCCTTTGTAGCTTCTCAGATGATACATTATGTTACCATGCTTATATTCGTTTTATTTTTATTTTATCGCAATGAAATTGAATTTACATCGTGCAGAACAGTCCCTATAAATATTTTATTTCAAGTATCTGCAAGTACGATGCTGTAATATCTAATAAAAAATACTTTTGCACATGTAGTGAAAATGCTTAAATATGTATGTATGTATGTATAATTTTTATTTCATAATTAAATAGAATATCCTTTTTTTCAATAGCACCATGAATAATAAATATTCTTTTAAAGTCTCTTAATACAAAAAGATACAATATCTATAAAAGTAGGAATTTTCTATGCATGTAAGTAAACAAAGTGCATAATACTTTAAGCAAAATTTATTGCTACCCAGTATAAAATGATTGTACATCACAATTAAAATTTTCCTAAATCGCAAAAGATTTTACTGCTTGCAGAGCAGAAAGTATTATTTTCCAACAATTCAAAGAAATTCCTGTCAAGTTATTTACTTTTTTTTTCTTTCTTTATAATATATTTAAACCATCCAAAATCCTGCATTTCGCCACTATGCTCAGAATTATGTTCTTAGCGTGCGTTAGCTTACCATGAATGAAATTTAACTTATATTGTGTCAGACAAAATTTCCACATAAAATATATCCTCTCTAAGAGCACGCTTGTAAAGGACAGGGAATCCTTTTTTTCTGTTTTTAATCTAAATATGCAATTTATCTCAATTCAACCTAGAAGTAAAAAGCATTTTCTGAACATTTCTTTCATTTGAAACCAAAATGACTTATATATTACTGTCTTATATTGTATACGAGAAAATTAAACAGTTTCATCTAATACTTTACGACTTTTATAGCGGAAATTTAAGGTAAATAAAATGGTTTTGGATTTAACTGTTTTATACATAAATATATCTATAAAACTCTTTTTTCTATTATTTAAATAAGCAAAGCCATTTTTATAAAAGTCTTATGAAAAATAAAATTGACGTTTATATCTTTTGATAAACAGCGAGAAAACTTTCTTATATAATTGTGATTTTTTTAGTTTTCCATTACATTAAAATGCAAGACGTTACAGAATTTTTTAAAGCGAAGAACATGCTGCTTAATAGAAATATCAAATAAGACCGTAATTTTCAATAAACTTTTTCATGAATCACAAACGTTTTGAACATTTGTGATAGCGGAATATTGTAATTTCTATCAATACAAAGAGTCACTTATCTTTATTTCATTTTTAATTATGTTTTATTTTTTAGATACTCCACTTTGCTATTATGCATACAATTTTATTACCTACATGTTTTAGTTTCCTTTGAAATTTATTGAATTGATTTCGTTTCAAAATTAACAAATTTTTACATAAAAAGGGATCTCCCAGAGCAGGACTGTCTTTCGAAATGAGTATAAAATCGGTCTTTTATAAAAATAAACTGTTATCAAAAACTCAATTAAAAAAGTGTATTTATTAATACTCATTTCATTGAAAAATATGTATATACATTGAAAATACAGAAATTTATTTTAGATTCTGTTATTTGACACTTCTTTTATGTAAAGAGAAATTATAGAGCATGAATTATGTTTTAACTGTTACTACAGAAAATATTATTACAGAAAATAGCTTAAATTTCTATAAGAATGTATTGTTATGATAAAGTATCCTCGTCATCTTTAATTGAAGAATGGTAATGTTATCTCACAAACATACTCTAATATATATTCCAGTGTATTGCATATTTCAAAAGACTTCAAAATAAAGAAGACATACAGTTAACTAGCTGTGCTTTCTTTTGTAAATAAAAACAAAATCATCATACCTACGTAATAGAAATTCTACCTGGTAAATCAATAAGTTCTGTTAAAATAATAAAAAAAAAATCCTCCAACGTTTCTAACAGCAGTAAACTGTCTTAATTCCAGCTACATAAGAACTGTGCTCATCATTCTTTTTCGTATTTCGTTATGTATTTTCTGGGAGGTTAATTCTGTTGGGATATATATATTTATTTTGTATTTTCATTTTACGAAAATGGAAAATTATTTATATTTTGTCAATTATTAACACAGTTTTGGAAAAAAAGAAACATTCACGCAATAGAATGACTTTCAAAAATAGCATGGATTTTATTGTTTGTAAGAATCTTTTATTATAATTCAAGCAATTTATAAATTACATTTTCAGAATTTTTTTTTTTATTATTATTAAGGCATTGATTTTTTTTTTTTTAATGACATGAATTGAAATTTTCTGATATATTTTGGAAATGTTTCAGCATGAAAATTACAGGCACTAAAACTGCATTCTAATTGGAATTTTGATAAAACAATTTCAAACGATTTCAAAGTCAAAGTTTCTTATATTTTTTACTTTTCTGCAAATTATTACACAATTTAATTTAATGAAGAACTAATCCATATTTTCATCAAGTTTAATTAGCAGATACAAAGAGAAAACAAGTAATATAAAAAAAAATTAAGTCAATTCCTACTTTTTAATCATAAATATATAAAATAAACCCGTGCAGCAATAATGTCCCACGTTATCTTTATTGAACATTATTTTATAATCATCGTTGCGGTATTTTATTTCTGTGGCATCACTCATTTGAGATAAATCTTTCATTTCATTTCTGAAAACAATGGGATACATTTTTTTCTCCCACTTTAAAACTAAAATTAATTAATTAAATTTAATTAATGAATTAATATTTGAAAAAACTGTATTAACATAAAGTGTCATCCACTACAAATTAAAAAAAAAAATATTTGAACTTGAGTGGATGAATAGAAAATATTTTATTAACGATTGAAAATTTGAACAAGATATATATATATATATATATATAGAGAGAGAGAGAGAGAGAGTGCTAATAGTAGGAATTTAATAATAATCTTTTATATGCAGAATTGATTGCCAAATTTGATTACTGTTTTTTTTCAGCGCTCATTTCCTTAAAACACATACATATATTGATAATGTATAAAATTCATGTAGCTTCTTTTATCAAGTTCTATTTGAATTTTTATGAAGGGATTTTATACAGCATGAAACTTGTTTAGCTGTTATTTCCTTTAAACTTTTTCATATTTAAATATATATTTTTTAAATTTTATTAATTGTGGGAAAATTGTTACATTTTTACGATGAGATTCTGTTATGTTACTATATGCTTTGTGTCTTAAATTGAAGACTGGCATTTCACAAACCAGCTGTAAAACGTATTACAGTGTATTAAATGCTTTTCCAATGTATTATATATTCTTTTAATAAAAGCACTGATATTTAATAGAAATTAGAAGGAAAACAAACACAAGATGTGTATTTATTTCGTTTTAAAAAATATGTCTACGTAGTAGAAATTCATCCTGATAAATAAATAAATTCTGTAAATAAAATATATATATATATTGCTACTAATAGCACAAAACAGTCTTTGCTTTGTATTTTCATTTTACGTGAAATGGAAATAATTTATATATTGTCAATTATCAATACATTTTTGGAGTAAAATAAACCTTCACACAACAGGAATGACTTAACAAAATAACATGTATTTATCGTTTGTGCATATTTTTCAATATAACTTATGCAAAATAAAAAGTACATTTTCTGAATGTTAATTATATGCATGCATTGAATCAACGCTTTCTTCAATGATATGTGTTGAAATATTCAGATATATTTTACAAAATTTCAACATGCGAATTACAGGCTCTGAAATTGAATTTTAATTGGAGATTTCATAAAATGACACACGATTATATAACATTTTCAAGCACTAAGATTTCTTAACATTTTTGCTTTTGTACAAGTCATTTTCAAGTTTACCTTTTTATGAAAAAAATAGTCCCTAGTTTTATTTATTAAATATAATTGGAAGAGAAAAGAAAATATGTAGCCATGGTTGCTAAATTTGATTAATGTTTTATGCTAATTGATAATATTAGAGTTTATGGAATTATATTTATGAAATTGTTGTTTTGTTTAAGAAAGTAAAATAGTTCTCCTACGATCTGTTTGAAATTTAAATAATAATATTTATAAGAGTGACGATGTAAAAAAATATATATTTACGATCATTTAAAATAAAATAAAATTTGTTCTATTTTTTTATAGTGTTATATAAACTTTTACATGATACCGTCTATAAAATAATTTTATTACTTTTAAATATGTTTAGAATTTCATAAATCACAAAATCTTTTAGATTTTGTAAGAACCAACGACTGTAATTTTACAGGATTTAAAGGAACATTTCCCCCTTTTTCATAGTACTATGTATACAGTTCTTCAGACAGTCCATTGTCATGCAATATTTTATATTTTCTGAAGGAAGTTGAATATATATCGCCACAGTTGAAAAAAGATTCAAAAGAAAATCAATGTTCTCAGGGTAGGGATATAGCATGAAATATACCATTTATGTAAATGCGCTGTTTTATTCAATTCAATTCAGAAAGTGTATTTTATAAACACCCATTTCATTGAAACAAACACATATTCAGTAAAAAATATTTTATGGTAGAACTTAATAGAAATTTATTTGTCTTTAAGCCGAGAGAATTTGCGTCTTTTTGCAGAACGCTATTAGTCGCGCTCGGTCTTTTTCAGGTCAGTCACTACATACAAAAAAAAAAGGCAAACAAGAAACAATTATCATTTAGTATTCGAATATTATATTTTAATGGAGTGACAAACTTGAAGTTTACTTATATTACATATCTTGTAATGAACTTTAGAGTGTTGGGAAAAGGTAAAATGAAATCACACTAGGGATGGTGGTGGAAAAACATTTAAGTTCAGCTATATGGAATTTACTGATTTTATTTGTAATACAGTCAGCAAAGAGACTGAAACGTGACTACAGTTTATTAGTCAGTTTACAGTTAATCGGGTTAATGAAAGTATATTTTTCTCAAACCATCTGTAATACTTATTCCAGTGTATACATGCTTTGAAATGCGAAACAACACATATGTAGAGATTTCTCAGTACTGCAAGAATAAAACACTTAAAAGAAAAAAATAATAAAAATAAAAAAAAGACGAAGAAGCGTTTATCTATACTAATATAATAAAGAGAGAACTTCTGAATGACTCATCAACACAGCTCTGAAACGGCTAAAGCCAGGATCATGAAATTTGGACAGTAGATTTCTGTCATGACCTAAATTCCCCATGGTTGAATTGGGATTCAAGAGTTTTAGGTCATTTTGCCATATCTCAATAGCAGTGGTAGTTAGGAGCGTGTAATTCAGGATAACAAATCTATAAAAAATAGTTACACGCGTATTTCAGCGATTTTAGAAATTCAATTATACCGAGGGGGTAAATGGGGGGGGGGGGGTCAGAAATTTTAGGTCACTTCAATATGTCTCAGTAGCATTTTTAGATATGACCGTGAAATTCAGAATAACAAATGAACTAAAGAACTAGTTAAACACCTATTTCACAGATTGTAGAAATTCAAAACACTACGAGCATTAAATGCGGAGGTCGAAAGTTTACGGTCATTTCGCCATATCTCAGAAGCAATTTTAGGTAGGAGCGTGTAATTCAGCATAACAAATCTAGTATAAAAATTGTTAAACACGTATTTCAGTGATTTTGTAAAAAACATCGGCTATGAACCTAATTATGTAAGATTAGATGAATAAGACAATTATTGCTAATTTTTTATTAAGTATTTTGCATATTATTTTTCCAAGGGAAGTTATATATTTTAAATTTCATAATTTATAAATTGTGTTTTGCGTTTTATATCTTTTAGCGATCAGATTTCAAAATGCACATTCTAATTTATAAATCTGAGTTTTTTTCCTGATTGTATTTTAACGATATATGTGCGGAAATGTACAGAGCTCCGTTATTGTGATCGCCATATTCTTGTATTTTTATTTATTTTACCTGTAAGGCCCTCATGGTTAACATGGGCAAAGTCAGATGGTTTCTCTTAGTAATTCAATCAAATTAGAAATCACAGAAATACTTTGAACCACCGTGTATTTACTTATTTTATAACTTTCCAAAATTGCATCATATCTACTTAAATGAAATTCTCCATTGTAAAAATAAAATTAAATATAGATGAATCATAAAATATTTCATCGTTTCTAATAGCAGAAAATTATATTGATTACAGATACAGAATAACTCTATATTTTATCTTATTTTTATATTTCGGTTTATAGCTTCTCAGGGGAGAATTATTGTGTAATTGTCTGAGTGCAACGAAGACTCATACACAGCGCAGTATTACTTTGCCCCATATATAGCTACGATGGATATTAAAACCTTTCGTCAAGCATAACTCAAAAATTATTTAACGGATTTCGTTCATATTTTTACAGCAGATACCTATAAAGGTGACAACGACGTCTATTTATTACCAAGAATAAATGTCAAACCGTTTGGAAATTATATTAAAAAAATTGATGAAAAAGCACAATTAAAGTACATACGTCACGAAAATTTTGTGCGTACGTCATTTTCACCGGCGGGAGATTTTCGTAGACTATCGGAATTGAAAAGTTCATGGAGTACATGGAGCAAAAAAATATGCACGCACTAATATTCAGCACAATAAAATATATTTCAATTTAGTAGAAATCGAAAATTAATCTGGATTTTTTTCTGTTTGAAAGAAATACCCCGCAATAACTTGGTAGACTTGGTATTAGAGATTTGGCGCAAATCTCAGCAATAGCAGCTTTTTTTATTTCGCGTGTGTAAATAAATAAAAAAAATTCTTTGGTGTTTAAATAAAAGGTTTCGACTTATGACATTCTTTCTTTTTTTTCTCTTTTTAGCATTTAAAATGGAATTAATGAAAGGCATGTATTTTAAATTAAATGAGGGAAAGGTTGATATTTAAATGAAATGAATTCAATATGAAAATGTTATAGGAACAATATTTAGCGATTTATCAACTGCGCCAGGATAACATAAAAGTACCAATATATCAAACGGTATGTAGTATGTGAAATGAAACAATCCTTATATATTATTTCTATGGTTTTGATTAAAATTTGCTGAAATTAAAAAATTAAATCGGCATTGTTTTCATGAAAGAAATGAAAGGTTTTCCTCAAATTATTGGTGCCAAAAAAATAAATCCTTATATATTATTTCTCCTGTCAACATCCCTATTTCGCAGAAAATACGAAACGCAGAACAACGAATGAGATACCATATGAAAGGTTTTAGGACCGGCTTCTGACATAGCCCACTTAACAATTCGTTAAAACATGTTTTTGATTAAAATTTGCTGAAATTAAAAAATTAAATCGGCATTGTTTTCATGAAAGAAATGAAAGGTTTTCCTCAAATTATTGTTGCCAAAAAAAAAAAAAAACACATTATATGATGCTTAGCAATTATTATAAAAAAACACCGCACGGGTTTATTTTATATTTATGATTAAAAAGCGACATTGAAATTGAAATGTTTAGATTTATATTTCTATGTCCATGTTTTTCAAGGATGACGTCATCCTCTAATGTAGTCAAAATACGATTGTTATTTTTTTTTTTTCTCTAGCGTGCCTTTTGCAATCTTGGATCAGTTTTTACTCTAACTTTGATGGAATAAATTAGATGATATTCTGGCTTGAATAAAAACTAAATGTTGTTTGCAGATATTTTTATCCTTGCTTTTTCTGTAGAAGTTTAAACCTGCATCTAATAAATATTACATATTGAAAAAAAATGATACTTCTCTATTATCCCGTTGACTACTTTTCATAACAAAAAACTATCGCCAAATAAACGGGAGAACGTTGCCATTGGAATATCAAAATAAATACATAAATAAAATATAAGAATTTAAGGACACAATTGTTATTTTAATTAATAAAATAACTAATAAATCAGTAAAACATAATGAAAAATACACGCAAAAGTCGAATGTAATACCACTAGATGACGTAACAAACACGCATAATGATTCTGACATCAAGTAAATGGGACTGCATTTTTGGCGTTTAATCTTACAGTTTGGCGGTAGTTTTTTGTTATGAAAAGCGGCCGACGGGTTAATAGAGAAGTACCTAAAAAATATTAGATTTCAGTGCGAAATCTTCGCACGGGCCTTCTTGTTATATTATAATCACCCATCATACAAGAAAAAAAACTAACATTCTGCATTCAGAGGGAAAAATTCATCTCCTGCGCCGTAAGATTTGGCGAGTTATTTTTTGGTGATAAGTTTTTCGATGTGATTGTTGGGATCTGCAGGATTTGGCCTACTTTTCTAAATCTTATTTTTTTTGAAGATGTAGCAATATGTAAATATATTTTTTTGCAGATATTTTTCTATTTTGTATATATATATATATATATATATATATAGGCATTTGGAAAAGAGATTTTTACCTTTTTATCTGTGCCTTCGGAAATATTAAAAAATTAAAAAAGATTTACATATATCAAGCGTATAATGTTATGTTTTGCATTTTTATACGGACCACTTCTCCATTTTCAGATTTTAAATGCTATTTATTATTTACTAGCTGTTTATTAATTGTTTACAATTTACCCCCCTGACAATAACAATTATTTATCACAAAAATGCCTCTTAGGTTTGTTAAATAAGTTTATGTATTTCATTACTTATTAAAATATCGAATATGGCGATAAAATTTTATTTTAGCATTGTGCTTAAATTTTTAAGATGGTGCAAAAACATGCTTTAATAAACGTATGTTTGTAAATATTTGAAAAACATTTTTTAACCGCTCTCTCGAAAAATTTTGTAAGATGCTAAAACTACCTTTTGGCATCATTTTAAATTTTTTTCGCCAACCGACATTGGATACGAAACTTTTCCCCATTCAGATACACAGGCAAGGCTGGTCTCAAACAAGAGTAAAGCTAGCAACAATATTGTTTTAACTCTATAAGAGTTACAATAATGATATTAAATGCTCCGATTGGCTTTGGGCCAAATTATGAAAGTTTCTCATAAGTCTTCCTCCTGAAGTCTTTTACATTTGTTTCAAATGAGTTCGGTTTACAAGGTATTAGTTAATAATACAAACAACACTAATGGCATGGAGGCAAAAGATTTAATTTAAATGTATATATTTGAAACCCTTTCCCACCCTGTAATGACGTTTCTCATTACATATCCTCTTATTCTTTAAAATTAATCCTCCCCCTTTGTTGTTTCAAAATTATTTAATTTATTTAACTTTTCCTATTTTTTTATTAACAGTAAAATAACTTTATTCTACCCTTCTCCATTTTTGCTTATTAATTTTTAATATCCGTTTTATTCAGTGCGGTTTCACTTAATTTATATTACGCATTTTTCTTGTCATGTCAGTTTCATTTCTCAGCTTGCAGAATTAAAAGAAATATGTATTTACACCCATACTGAATTTTTTCTCTTCCTTTTCACACCAGCCGGCATTTGCGAACATAAATAATAAAAGAAAGATAAAGTAACTGCTTTCTTTGTACTTCCTCCTACGCCGTCATTTTCCTAACGAATTTTCAGTTCTCATATGCAACCAACATCTAAATTTAGCACTTAGTATTGTCTAAATTCTAACGTTCTTGAATTCCATTTTAATCATACAGGCCCGGTCAGCATCTCAGTAATTACAAAAATTTGTACAACTCTCTCTTCCCACGAATGCTGCGCCGGTCTGTAATTTTCAAATTTACTCCCTTAACTCTCCAAAATACTTTGTTCCTTTGCATGAATATCGCCAAATTCATTGTATATGTTGGCGACAGATAAAAAAAACCGCACGCCAAATTAAAAAGTGCAAATTATGTTTGAAATAATTTGTATCACTCTTATCTCGACTGTTTCAGTATTAACCTAATTGGTACGCCTCCAATTCAGTGATTATTGCCTGTAACACGAACCTGGATACCAAATCAACTGCAAAATAAAATTGTGCTTTGGACAATTTTGTAATGAAACTATTCTCTCCCACATCTAACTTTTATTCCAGCTTAGCAGTATTTCCACATATATATATTTTATTCCTGTGACGCCGCAGCTATGCATCCGTTTACCCAAAGTCTGGATTCAACAGTACACTCCCCCCCCCCCCAAAAAAAAAAGAAAGAAAGAAAAGAAAAGAAAGTTACAGTAATGAATTTAAAATGGCGTTAAGCCACGCTTTCTGACATAAGCAATTGGCTGCAAACGCGATAACGAAACTTTCACTTAACTTAATAACATGTAGCTAATATAGCCCCCTTACTTTGCAGTTATACAGAACTTGTGGTTTTTTTAAAAAGATTGAGACAATTCAGGTTTAAGAAGTTGAGATTTACTGTCAAATGATATAAACAATTATGAACACAAAACTGATGAATTATTATTCAGGTTTATGTATGTATTTTTAAAAAAATTGCATCTCAGTACACTTATTAGATAAATTATTTCTGTTTGCGTTTAATAAGTGATAAACGACTTCTGTATATTAAATGAATTGTTTAAATATTGGGAAGAGGTGGCGAGAGGTAGAAAGACGAGTAAACAAACGGGTAGACAGACGGGTAGTGAGATGGATAGAGAGACGAGTAGCGACATAGGTAGGCTGACGGGTAGAGAAATGAATAGACACACGGCTAGAGAGAAAGGTAAAAAGAGGATTGACAAAGGGGTAGAGAGATGGGTCACGAGACGGGTAGCGACACCAGTAGACAGGAATGTAGCGAGAAAGGTTGCGAGACGCGTAGCGTGGTAGATAAAGAGACGAGTAGAGAGATGAGTACAGAGACGAGTTGACTGACGGGTAATGAGATTGGTAGCGAGACGGGTAAAGAGTTGGGTACAAAAACAGACGGATAGTGAGACGGGTATACAGACGAGTAGAGAGACAGTAGATGCGTACGGAGATGGGTAAGAAGATGGGTAGAGAGGCGTATAGCCGACGGATAGAGAGACAGATAGACAATTTGTGAGACAGATAGACAAATGGGTAGCGAAGTGGATAGAGACACGGCTAGACATACAAGTAGGTAGACGGATAGACAGACGGTTAGAGAAATAGATTGGCGGGTAGCGAGACCGGTAGAGAAATATAGAGACAGGTAGCGAGACGTGTAGAGAGATAGACAATCGGTTAGAGAGACGGGCAGAAGAACGGATAGGGAAACAGACAGATTGTGGTGAGACAGACAGACAGGCAAAAGAAAAGTCTGCGGATTGACGCAGTAAAGGCGCAGGGGGCAGAGCCTCTTAGAGAATAATCAAGAAGTATCTGTTAAGCTTAACTTTGAAATATATATAATTTTTCAATTTTGCCGATATGGAGATTTAATGTAAAAGTTATATTACAGAAGTCATCGAAAGACTTTTTGTATACTTTAATAGTAATTTAGACTATAGTTTTGCAATCTGGTTTGTAGCAAAGCATGCTATCAATGTGGTTTGAAGTGTAAGAGTTTCTATAAACAGTTATACAAATAATAGATATATAATCAAGGAAGAAAAATTTTAAATTCACACACAAAAAAGGTGCAACAATGAAATTAAATTTGCGTTAAGCCATGCTTGATAGAATAATCTATTGGCTGCAAATCCAATTACGTAACTTTAAAAAACTTGGCGTTTTAAAAGATCTGGCTTTTTTTTTCAAGTTTTGCGCAATACGCGCTTAAGAAAATGAGATTCTTTGCCACATGTTAAAAAAAATATGGCAACACATCTGATGAACGGCACTTCTTTTCTATTTTTTTTAACAGTGTATATGAATTTATATATGATATTTTATAATTCTATCATTTAATTTGCTCTTTTTCTTTATATTGTAATTGTTAACCCTATGTTCTTAGCAATATCACTCAGACTAATCCCTTTGAGGGAAGTCCTATTACTTATATTTGTTTTCATTTTCCTTTTAGGTGAATGGAAATTAATTTATATTTTGTCCGTCATAAGCAAATGTTTGGATACATGGAATCATTGGCACCAAATGAAGGTTTAAAAAGTAACATGAACTGGAAGTATATTTCATTTAGGTATAGAATTATTTTAACTTTCACGATTTGGGTTAAAGTATTTTCATATATTTTGCAAATTTTCTAGAGGTGAGTTACAAGCACGTAAAATGGTTTTTAATTAAAACTTTTATAAAATGATTTTAATGAAGGTTATATGTTTCAAGTATTTTTTCTTTCTAAGATGTCTTATTAATTCTCATCAAGGTTGGCTTTTATGGAAAAGTAAGCCCTATTTGGATATTTTTAATCTAATAGGAAAATACATCAAGAAAATAATCTTAGATATTGCTATGCAGGTTCAAAAAATTGTTACAATTATACGTTAATTTCGGATTTTAGCAAATGTATATGTTTAAGAATGTAGAATGGTTTAATCTTATCAATATTACAATAATAACACAATATTAGTATAATATTATATTTACTATATTATTACATTATATATATACTTTTCATTTTTTAAAAATATTATTACTATATAATATTATGTTAATATTTTATCATTAACATTATTATGTTAAATTGCTTCTGAAACTGTAAAAAAAAATATACTTCAGGGAAGTAAATATGTGCAAAGAATTTATTTTAGTATCGTTTTATATAAAATAAAAAAAAATATTTTAAATATACATTAATATTTTCTTTCATTCGCAATACATACCGTACAAATATTTATTCAATACTTTCCTAAAAGAAAGTTTATGCACAATGAGAACATTTAAAATTTCATAAATTATAAAAGCTTTTAGCACTTTTAAAAGCAAATAACTATGATTTTCGGGATACAAAAGAACAGATAGTTCTTTTTCTTTTTTTTCAGCATTATGTTTATAAATTCTCAGAGACAGCAATATTTATATTCCTTTTCTATATTTATGTTCCTTTTATATTCGTTTTGGAGAAAGAAGCTGAATTTGTATCATGGCAGACATAAAAAAAATGTCAAAGGAAAACTAGCATTTTTCTATTAGTAATATTTCTCAAAAACATCATAAAACGTATTTTTGAAAATGCGCTTTTTTATAGAATTAAGTTTAGACAGAAAATTTCCAGAACGCTCTTTTTATTAAGATAAATAAAAAATCACGACTATTGATTGAAATTTCCCTTTTAAGAAGATTTCCTCCTTTGCTTTCTTCTATTTATAAAGAAAAATGATAAAACAATCATATATATTATTTCTGTTGTGAACATACCTTTTCTACGTATTTACAAAACGCACAACACTAAATGAGGTATCATTTACTAGAGTTTTTGAACCACCTTCTGACATAGCACACTCAAATTTTGTTAAAACATGTATTTTGGTTAAAAATTTCAGTTAATTGAAAATTTAATCATGACTGTTTTCATAAATGAAGTGAAAGGTTTTTCTCAAATCAATGTTTTCAAAAAAAAACCTCATTATATCTTGATCAGCAATGATTTTAAAATAATAAATGGGACAAAAAGATAAAGTGTGATTTCGCACGGGTGTATTTTATATCTATATATTTAAAACGCTAAGCGTTTTCTTTCGACAATCCGTGACAAAAAACTACTGCATCAAAGTACATCATTCTTTTTTTAAATGAAAGATATTTCGACACAGCTTTGTTATCGTACATTCGTTTGTTCGAAAATTTAATTGATTAGCCGTAATTTTGAATTAAACTTTTACATCAGCGTCGGATATCGGATAACGACCACTGTTGCGAGGCACAGAGTAACGAAAAACTCCGTGGTTGCTAGGATAAAACATAAATAATAAATATTAAAAGCACGTGGCTTTTAGGCCGAATTTTTTAATTTGCAAGTTAAATTTCGGTAAAAATATTTATCCACGTGTTTTATAAGCGAATAAAAATTCATATTTATTGTGACGTCACCGGAATATTGTCCATTGGATTTATTTTATCATTATGCATTATAACTTTATTGATGCCATTTTTTCATTACAATTAAATACAAATATATTTTTATTTGTATACATGGTGTTTAAGCATAAAAGTAACGTATACAAAGTATCAAAAGTTTGCGCCGGTGAAAATGACGTTATGCTTAGCTTGAAACGCATTTTAACATTTATAAAACTAAAAATATACGATTGTGTCAACATGACGTAATTTTAACTGATTTTTCAATTTTTATTTTAAAGATTAGAATTGGAGCCTTTATTGGTTGCTTTATCTTGATTGCATACCTTGATTACATGATACCAATTACTTTTTTTTAATTATAGGTTAGAAGATTTCATTTTTTAAAAAAATTCACAAAAGTAAAGGATTTCAGGAAAATTAAAATTATTAAAAATAGTGTTATAATAAAAAACAAAAACAAAAAAAATTGAAATAATGATTGTATTTTTAGCTAGAATAAACAATGTAAGGCTAATATTTTACGGGAATTATTTTGGTAAGTTTATTATAAGTTCATTTAACAGTTTCTTATTAGCGGCAAAGTCCTACTTCTTTCACTATGAATTTCTCTTTCGATGTCAAAAAATGGTAGTGTACTTTTGGACGCCAGCCAACACAGTGGAAATTTTAAGAAATGTATAATTAGGAAAAGAAAATTAGCTTTCGATTGAAATTTATTTGAAAACTTCTGCTTAATTTAACGACTTTTTTAAATAATTTTCAAGCATGAAATATTTTTTCAATTCTATCTCAACAATGACCATTAGTTTGCTTTAATAATGTAAAATAGCACCTGGGAAAGTTGCCACAATAGATTTCCCTAACCATCATGAAAAGTGAAAAAAATAAAATAAAAAATAAACCGGATAAATCATAAGATCAGATTATCCATAAGATAGAGCATTTTGGCGCTAAACTAAAATCTGTCAAAGAAAAAAAAACATTTTCAATGTTTTTTTCATTTACAGAATATGCGATGAAAGGAGGGATATACTATTTGTATGATACTTGATAGGTCCATGAAATTTTCTTTCTTGCCGTGGGAAATATGGCGGTAATGTCAAACTGATTTGCATTACGCAGTTGTTTACGGATTGTTTGTTTGGAGTTTGTATTGGAAATAGTACTGTATTTCACTGGGGGGGGGGGGGGGACTTTTAAAATAAAATATTTGAAAGACTGTTTCATACGCACCCCTTATTATGTAATAAAGAAGCTTATTTTACTAATATTGTTATAGTAATTTATTTCTGTCAAGTTTTGACGGGTTTCATCTAGTTTATGATTAAAAAGTAAAATTGAAATTGAAATGTTTTGAAGAAAAACATACTATGATCGAAGCAGATTGATCGAAGCAGTGGTATTTCACGTTAAGCCTAAAAAGTTTATTTTGTTATATTATATTATATTATATTTTATATGTATTCAATTTATTTTTCTTTCTGCGAGTGCTTTTTGCTATTTTCGATCAGTTTTCAATGTAACTTTGCTGGAATATATACGACGGAATTCTGGCTTGACAAATGTTATTTTCAGATATTTTTATCCTTAATTTTTCTTTAGAAGATTGAGCCTGCATTTAAAAGTATTAGATATTGCTAAAATATACTACACTGCATTGCAAATTGCACTTGTTTTAAATTAATCATTTTACAAATTAAAATAATTGTTTTTAACTCTGTTTGATTAAGCAAAAATGAGTCTTCGTAATAAATTTTAAAGAAGATTGAAAAGGAAAATATATATGTATTATCATATTACAGCATTATAGAGGGTAACAGGCTGAATAAAATTTCGTTGTCGTAGTATCTGTAACCCGTGCTTTTTGAAACTCTGAAGGAAAAAGAGAAATTCTACAAACATGGAAATGTATCAATTAATCTTACTCTCGGGTGTGTCTTAGCCAAGTTCACATTTATTTCATTATGTTTCCTTTATATTATATTATACATGAATGATATTTCTAGTATAAGCAGTTGTATGTTCAGTTACACCCAGGTGGTTACTAACTATCGTATCAGGAGGTCATATGATTGGTTAACAGGAGATTATCAGGAGGTTATATGATTGGTTGATCGTATTCAGATTTCCTGTTACATTAGATAAGATATCTAAAGTAGAATGGATTTTCTTTTGAATTGGACAAATCTAAAAATGCAATGTTAAAAAATAATAAAAAATTAATTAACGGGCCCAGCTTACAGTCATTTTGGGAGTCCCTCTCAATTTTTAGAAGGAAAACTTGCGTTTCATGAACTGTTTGGATCATTGCGCCCTGTCTTCAATCATGAAATGCTCCAAAAATGTATCACGATTGTGTACTTTACATGATCTAAGAAATGAGTTCATTACTGAATCATGAATTTGTTTTTCCCGAATAATAATCTTGTGTGTATTGAATTATTAATTGGTAAAATGGTTAAACCCGGAACTCGTAGAATGTTGAAGTTTAAACAGATAAAAAACGAATCATACAATGAATTCATTTTCAAACAATGTCTAATGTGAACGAGACAGTTGTTGAGAGGAGAGAAACAACAAACTGCATATACAAAATTCTTAACCGCGATTCGAACCTGACACCTCTTAACTTGTAATCAGCATTCTGAACATTAGACAAGCTAACGTTTATACTTGCGCTCCCAAGGAGCAACATATAATTTATTGTTTTAACTGTCTATTGAATAGCTCTTTTTTGGTGAAATTTGAAATCATTTTCGAGATTGAATTATTTACGGGATTTTTTTAGAGGAAGAAAACGATATTTTGTTTACTAAATAATTACTTTACATCTGTAGTTAAATTTTGAACAGTGTATTTTTTCAACTTTGTATTTGTTGCAAGAAGGAAACAGCGATAAAAATTTAATGTAGCAAATAACGTTCTACCGCTTTCAATATAAAATATTTTGCATACACTGGGATACACAAGTGAATAGATCATTATCCGTGCACTGATATCAATATATGCTTAGTACTATGATCCAAATGTCACCAAAATGCGAAAGCACTGTGTTTTCTTCGTGAAGTGTGAGGCATCTTCGTAAAATTACGTGAAAGCTTATTCGAACCCACGTCATAGTGACGTCTATATCTTCTATTTTGTGAGGTCTGCACAAATACTTGTCAAGTTGATTTTACAGTGAAGTCTCAAAGTGACGATTACGTGAGAGTAATAGTTTTGCGAAATAAAGGAGTCACTTTTGGGTCATAGATTGTGACATTACAATAATGGACATTATTATTTGGCTATTGTTATGTTACAGTGTGATTAAGTAATAAAACATCACCCTTTTTTTCTTTAATATCTCAAAAAAACATATTTTCTGTTGGATTCTTTATTGCGTGTTATCCGTTTGTTTAATCCTTGAACATATATTTTTATGTAGATGTATCTCCATCTACATGCATACAGGGTAAATTTGAGCTAATTATCCAAACAGAAGAGGGATATAGAGGGATATAGAGGGACCCATATGGAGCATAAAATACTATAGCAACTCTTTCCTATCTCTAAGGGCTTCCTAGTTATGGAAAATAAAAGAAAAATGCGTCAAGTCCAAGTAAAGAATAAAAAAAAAACAAATTTGTGAAATTTCTGTAAACCCGCACGTAAAAAAGCACAGATTTGGACAGTACGGACAACATCCTAAAAAATGACACTATTTTCATCAGAATGTTTGGTTTTAACGGGGAGCTACAGTTGGCGAACTGCAAAATCAAATTCTTACCAAAATTCTTAACTGGAAATAAAAAAAACTCTCTTCTAACTATAGAATCTACCAAAATCTTGTTCATTATACCAGCTTTCGAATGAATCTACAAAAAACCATATCTGCGTTCTAATCCAAGAGAAAATTAGATTTTTGTTCGCAATACATAATTAAATCATTCGGAATGGTCTGTTACATTTACACGATTGGCATCATTATACTCAACAAAATCCATTTTTAACGCAAAATGCATAGTTCCAGATGCAATTCAGCATGAATATTTCGCTTGTAGTGGATAGCGATCACTTGATACTACTACATATGTTCCAGGGACATCTGAAAAGCAATATATATTTGGAGTTTCTGACACAACACTTGACAGGATTTCTTGATATCCATCCTGCATTCCAATGTTGGGAAATCCTTTTCCAACGCTTTGGGGGTTCCTTCACATTCTTCATGTGTCATTTGGGACTTTACTGAACAGCATCTGTGATGGATTGGAAATAGGTGACGATTTCTTTCTCCACCTAGACCGATAGATTATAATGGAACACATATGTAAATATCAAGCGATAGATAAGCATTCCAACCCAAACATTTAAGCTCAATAGCGTCTGGAATGAAGAATTTCGCATTATAAATTAATTTATTGACCACAATAATTCCAATTATCTAATTTTTAAATCCCATTGCGAAAAACTTTAGTGATGTATTACAAAAAAAAAAAAAAAAAAAAAAAAAAAAAAAAAAAAAAAAAAACAGCTATATTTCTCATGATCTAAACAACACCACTATTGTTTATTGTAGGGTCATTCAAAATCTATTAGAATGGATTAGAGTGTTTTGTAAATGTGAAAGATTGTAGCTAGAGCGATATTGACTGTTAAGTATTTTTTTTCTTGGCGGCAATTAGATTTCTCACCTCCCCAATATTTTAGCACTTTTAGCTTACTGTTAAATCTAGATATCTTGATGCAAATAATGTCCCTTCATAGGATATGTTCTTCGCTTTACACAAATGCGATGTTTTGCGTGCTGGGGTTTCTGAAGCCTCAAAAACTTTGTTATTTTCCGAATTTATGCAGACATCGCTTTTTCCTCTTATGCGCTGTATTTCGGAAATTGCTAGAGATATGAAAGGGTTTTATATAGTGTTTTATACTTCACATGGGCCCATCTGTAACCCCGTTTCATTTGGCAGATTGAATTAAATTCACCCTTTAAATATGTATTTATCTCTATGCAAATATATATACATCTATATGAAGAGGTTAGTAAAGTATGAAGAGGAGACAGTAAAGTAAGTCAAAAATTTGAAAAATCTAGATAACCATATTTTCACTGGACATATATTACATTCTGCTCTGTATGACATTCAAATAAGCCATAGTTCACTTAGGCAGTCTCTAGAAGGCAAAACAAGTTGGACCACTTCTCAAATTGCGAAATATTGACTTACTCTACTGTCATTCGAACCACCTAATCTATTATATATACCCTTAATACATATTCTTGCATCTAAATAATACTCTTATTGCAAAAAAGTTTTAACCTTCTGTCAACAACATATTTTTCAAGGGACAAACACGATTAAATTTATTTTAACGGAAATAACAGGAAATCGACGAAAGATAACGATAATCTCTGTGAAAAGCATTTAATACATAAAGGAAATGGTGTCGAATAAATCTAAAAATCTTATTTACACATATAACCGTTATGTCGCAAAAGATTTTTTTTCTATTATCCCCATTCAATGCATTTATTTTTTAGCTCTTTTTGTTTCACAAAAAATAAAGTATCATGGGAATAAAAATAACAAAATATCTATAAAAGCATCGTTTTAAATATAATAAAATAGTACATTTTACATAGAAAAATTATTTTATATACGTACATTATTATTACAACCATCATTAATATCTAGAAAAGGTTTTGCATAGGACTATAAAATATTACTATTCTTATGAATTTAAATGCCAACAAAAATTATTTATACTTATTTTAAGCTTCATTTTACAAAACATTGTGTTTCTAATTATACAAATATATGAATTTCCCAAAATTAATTAAAAAAAATTATTAAATATCTATTTATTAGATATTTATATAAAGAGACAAAAAAGATTTGACTGTTAACCAGCATTGTTATTAAACAATTATGATTGACAAATTAAATTATAATTATACATTTTTATGTCGCCAATGATCATATTTTCATTAATTTATTCCCAATGATAACAATGAGAGTTTTGGAATAAAACGGAAAAATTTAAATAAAATGCAAATTCATAAATATTTGTTAAATATATACAGCGTGTCCACGTATAACCTGACCGACCTTTATTTTCGCAAACGTTGGTCCTAGAGGCGTACTTCCAATTACAAAAACGGTTTAAATAATGTAAAGAATTACTTTCAAAGCGATTTGGGTCAAGAAAAGCAGTTATTAAAAAATTACGAAATTTAAATTTTTATACGGTCCCCCGGTCCTATTAGTGATATTTAGTAAAAATTTACTGTTGCACTAACAAGTAAGACAAAAAAAGTCCCATTCATCTAACATTAAAATTGACTGAGTTATGAAACTTTGAAATGCATGACTTATACCACTTTTTTGCATCTGAAAACAGATGATTTTGGCCTTGCTTTCAGGGGACGTATATAGAGTACTTAAAGTTATTTCAAGGTATCTGCGCTTTGAAAGAAATCATACAACTATTACGATTGAGTTAACTTTTATTAATTAAGTTTCAGATTAGTTAAAATACTTGTATTTTAACATATGTTTTATTTTGAAAGGATTTGAGGCTATGATTTCTTTTAACAAAAATTATGTTATTTTCATAAGGTTTTATTTAACTTGCAACGATCGTTTTTCCAGTTTAAAATTTCTACTCGATCTTTAAGTTACTTTCAAGTGTCCGATCAAAGTTAAATTTTACATACTGATTTAAATCCGATGACAATGTAATATTATAATTTTCGACGCTTACCATCTTATACATACTTATATTAGAGGATACCACAAAAGAAATCTGATAGATTACCCTCAACAAGTTTAAGAAAGAATTTTAGATTAAATAACATAAACCTGCGATGGTTGTGTTTTTTAACTTTTATAATTACGTTTTAAGTATTTTTTTAACGCTGAATAAAAAAATTGCCTTCACTTTTAACCATCATGTTAGGATTTTTCGAAAATCGTAAATTTCAAGGTTAAAAAATAGCGAAAAATCTGATACTATCAATTAGATGTAAGACTTTTTTATTCAGTTTAATTTTATTTAATTCAATAATTAATTCAATTTTTTGGCTTATACTGTTTTTTTTTTTTTTTTACAACTAAATGGCTCAGGGGTCTGATGAGGTTGGGATGGCAGGGGGGATCAATTTGAACTTTCAGCTTTATATCTTTGAAATTTGCGATTTGAGAAAAATCCTGACGTGATGGTTTTGAAATGAAGGTCATTTTCGGATTCTGCACTAAAAAATACATAAGAATCAATTTTCAACAATTTAAAAAACATGGCACAATCCAAAATTTGAAAGACAGTGTAATCTAACAGCATTTTAAAATCTGTATCATTTTGTAAAGAATTGAGGATGTAGTTTTCATCCTTTTCTTTAACAAAAATTCTGTTATTTTTATCCTTTTATATGTTCAGTACAAATGGTAAATTTTGCATTAATATGTCAGAATGATTATAGATTCCACATTTATATTAGATTGCCATGTTAATTTTGCTCGCAACTATTTTTTTGATAATCTGACGATTATTTATATTTCTACTACATTTGTGAATGACCCCTATTTCGCAGCAAAAACTATACTCCAACTTTAAACAACTATTACTCGGTCAATTTTAATGCTAGATGAATGGGACTTTTTTTGTCTTACTTGTTAGTGTCACAGTAAATTTTTACTAAATATCATTAATAGGACCGGGGGACCGTATAAAAATTTAAATTTCGTAATTTTTTAATAACTGTTTTTCTTGACCCAAATTGCTTTGAAAGTAATTCTTTACCTTATTTAAACCATTTTTGTAATTGGAAGTATGCCTCTAGGACCAACGGTTGCGAAAATAAAGGTCGGTCAGGTTATACGTGGACACGCTGTATATATATATATATATATATATATATTATCTTTGTAAATCTGGTTTATAGATCCATATAAATAATACGTAGAAAAAATTAAACTCTCAAGTAAGATTTTTATGTAGGTTAAATAACAAACACTTCTATGAAATTGTGTACTATTACGATCGTGTTATCTATACCAATATTATAAAGAAAAAACGTTTGTTTGTTTGTTTTTGTAAGGGGTAATCTATGGTAATCTACTACCAAGCCGATTTCAAAAGTGATGGTGGCAAATTGTTGGTGACAATCCCTGCTCCAACATAGGCTATATTTTGTGTCGCTGTCACTACCTACAGGGGGGGGGGTGCAGGAGCGAAAAACGTTCTAAAATTGCGATTTTTTTTATACTGAAGGAGCTTAAAACTTGAAGGCATGGTAGTTACTTATTAGATGTAAATGCTCTCTAAAAACAAAAAATTTCGAAATTTCAAAGGGTAAAATGAGCGAAAAGTGTTCTAAAAACATTCTAAATTACAATTTCCGTAGAATCTCTGGAACTATAGAACAGTTTTCAAATATGAAATTTGACATGGTAGTTACTTATAGGATGTAAATATTCTCTAAGAATAAATTTTATAAAAAAAAATCGAAATTTAAAATGGTGAAATGAGCGAAAAGCGTTCTAAAAACATTCTAAATTACAATTTATATAGAAACTGTGGAACTACCGAAACAATTTCAAACATAATGGTGGAAAATTGAGGTTGACAGTCCCTGCTCTAACATAAGATATATTTTATGTTGGCGTCACTACCCTAGAAGGGATGTGGTAGCAAAAAACGTTCTAAAAGTGATTTTTTTGTAATACTGAAGAGGCTAGGAATTTGAAATTTGGCATTGTAGTTACTTATAAGATATGAATGCTCTCTAAGAACAGTTTCTAAAATATTTGAATTTTGAAAAGATGAAATAAGCTAAACAAGTTCTTAAAACATTCTAAATTACAATTTCTATGGAATCTTTGAAACTAGCGAACCAATTTTAAACGTAATAGCCGCAAATTTATGGTGAAAGTCTCTGCTCTAACATAGGCTATATTTTATGCCAGGACCACTACCCTGAGGGAGGTGCAGGAGCGAAAAACTTTCTAAAATTGCAATTTCTATGACGCTGAAGTGATTAGAAACTTGAAATTGGACAAGCTATATATGCTCTCTAAGATAAGTTTCTAAAAATTCGAAATTTAGAACGGTGATATGAGGGAAAGTGTTCTAAAAACGTTCTAAATTACGATTTCATTGGAATTCATAAGGACGGAATCTTGAAATTTAACATGGATGATACTTTTTAAGACGCAAAGGCACAGATAGAACAGTTTTAAAAAATTGAAATTTAAAAGGATGAAAGAGTAAGATACGTTCTAAATTACGATTTTTTTATATTGACAGGATTAGAAACTTCAAATTTAGCATGGCGGTTATTTGTAGGTACAAATGATTGCTAACAATGGTTTGTAAAGAAATTCAAAATCTAAAAGGGTTAAATGAGCGGAAAGCTTTTAATACAGTTCTAAATTACGATTTCTATGGAATTGTTATTAATAGAAACTTGAAATATAACATAGCTGTAGCCTTTAAGACATAAATGGTTGTTGCAGATCAATTAGAAAAATATTCGAAACTTAAAAGAGTGAATTGCGAGAAAAGCGTTCTAAAAACTTTCTAAATTGAGATTTCTATGGAATTGTTAAGATAGAAACTTGAAGTTTGACATGGCTGCTTCTTTTAAGAAATAACTGGTAGCACAGAAGAGTTTAAAAAAATTAAATTTAAAAGTGTGAAAGCGCTAAAAGCATTTGAAAATTGTTCTAAATTACGATTTGTTTGGAACTGTTAAGGCTAGAAACTTGAAATTTCACGTGACTGTTACTCACGTAAATGATCACTCAGAACAGTTTACTAAATATGTGAAATTTAAAAGGCAGGAGCAAAAAAAAAAAAAAAAAAAAAAAAATCTAAAATTGCATTTAATGTGGTACAGCAGGTATAGGAGTTTCGTATTTGGCATGGTGATTATTCTTAAAATGCAAAAGCTCGCTATGACGGGTTTCTACAAAAATTCGAAATCTCACAGGCTGGAAGTGAGCGGAAAACGTTATAAAACGCTCTACATTAAGATTTAATTGAATTTATTTTGTGTTAGAAACTGGAAATTTAGTATAGTGGTAACTTTTAAGATGCAGACACTCAGTATAAACATTTTATTAAAATTTCGAAATTTAAAGGTGTAAAATGAGCTGTAAACGTTATAAATTATGGTTTTGTTTCTGAATTGTTAGGGATAAAAACTTTAACGTACCTGTTATTTTTTAGACGCAAATGCTCCCACAGAACAGTTTTTGCAAAATCCGAATTTAAAAAAGTGCAGAAGCAAAACACTTTCTAAAAAGGCAATTTTAGTGGTGCTGCATGTCTAGAAGGTTGAAGTTTTGCATAGTGGCTATTTTTATGGTTTTAGTGATCGCTAAGAAAAGTTCCTAAAAAATTCGAAATTTAAAAGGTTTATATGAACAGAAAATGTTTTAAAAAACGTTCTACATTATGATTTAATTGGATTCATTTGTGTTAGAAAATTTGAAAATTCGTATAGTGGTAACTTTTAAGATGCAGACACGCAGCATAAAAAGTTTATTAAAAATTCGAAAAAAGTCAGCGGAATACGCTATAAATGATCGTTTAATTTAAATTGTTAGGGATAGAAACTTAAAAGTTGACATGACTGTTATTTTTTAGACGTAAATCCTCGCACAGAACAGTTTTTACAAAATTCCAATTTTAAAAAGATGCAGAAACAAAAAACTTTCCAAAATTGTGATTTTAGTGATGTTGCTGGTCTAGGAACATGAAATTTGGCATGGTGGCTATTTTGAATATTTCAGTGCTCACTTTTCTAAAAAAAATCTAAATTTAAAAGACTGAAATGAGCTAGAAAAGTTCTAAAAACTTTCTAAGCTATCGCTTATCTACAATTGTTAGAGCTAGAAACTTGAAATTTTATATGGCTGTTACTTTAGAGACATAAATTCATCCACAGAGCAGTTTTTAAAGATTTAGAAATTTTAATGTGGGCAGGAACAAAAAAGTTCTAAAATTGCAATTTCTGCAATATAGTTATTTCATAAATTTGCTTAACTAGAAGATTGGAATTTTGCATGTTGCTTAAGTTGTAAATATTCGCTTAGAACTGTTTATCAAAATTTCTAAATTTTAAATAAAAAATAAAATGAGCGAAAAACCTTCAAAATATATTCTAAATTACCATTAGTCCTACAGTGCATGATTTTTTTTTTTAGAAATTGTTTTTTTATACTTATATTAAGAATTAGACACCAGAAATTTTAAAATGGATTTTTAACTTTATTTAGTAACATATTTATGTTATTTTTACAAGATTAATGTTTCTATAAAAATATAGTGCTTGCGAAGAACTTAATTTATTTATTAAAAGTTAAATAAAAAGCGCTACCAATTGGATACACTATGCATTTAAGGGCTAATTTGGAATTAATTTTAGCTCTTCTCATTCATTTAAGTCTATGTTCGCCTGAAACAGTATAAGAATGAAGTTTACTGAAAATTTGGCTTAATTAGTAATTTTCGAATTGCTTGTGGCAGTAAATTTTCCTCTCATGAAAATAGGCTACGATTGCCGCTTGACATTTTTCAACAATTATGCGAGCAAAACCACGGGTTTTGCTAGTTATAGAATAATTTAGTGCATTGAATGTAATAGTGTATGTCTTTGATACAGGGTATTATAATGTATAATATGTTGACTATAAAATGAAGTGTATATGATGTTGTGAAGAAATTCTACACATATTGTCGCTATTTTGGTGGAGAGTACACTGCCTGACAGTTTCTAAGGAATAACGAATTTGCGTTTCATTAGGCCCCGCAATTTTTTAGTAGAAAACACAACAGTAGAGGACGTTGTATAGCAAGGCTTCTCCTCTGTACTAAATACAGTGCATCCACGTGATTTCCATCTTTGAAATTGCAAGTAGTAAACATTTGAGACGGAAGTCACACTGTCGGTTTCTGAATATATAGTTGTGAATTTCCTTTTTGGAGGCAGGTATGGACTGTTAAATACTTGTACGACATTATTTGATTCCATACGATCATGACCGAGAAGTTGGATGTCTCAAGTAGGGCAAAGTGTCATTTAAGTTACCAAAGCAAGAGACGTGTCGAAGAGTGTAATATCGTCGGTTTAATAAGACTTTTGGATGTGGAAGTGCAACAAGAAGAATTCTGGAGGACATGGTAAGGACATCACACCTCAATACTATCGATATATCAGCCTTGGTGTCAAGAGGAACATAATGCTACTACAAATCAGTTACCCTCAGACTTTGATAATGCTAATGGAACTTGATTATCTGCGAGAACCATTTCTCGGTGATTAAATAATGTTGGCTTATATGTACAGAAGCTTGTTACATGCATTCCACTATGAAAACATCACCATAAGTAAAGTTTACTCTGATGTAAAAGCCATATTCGTTGGGGTCAGAAAGAGTTATCCAGAATTATGTTATCTATCAAATTCCGCTACACCATAGACAGTAATTCTATGCACCAGCTAATGTGGAAAGAGAGGAAAATCCATTCCCATCACTAGAATGTCCAGGAGACTGATAACTATGGTCAAAGAGTGATTGTTTCAGCGAGTATAATGTAAATCTCTTCTTGTTCATTGACTTAATGCAAATTCAGCTTGAATCATACTCCTGACAAATGATAAAAGCTACGAAAATTAATTAGGAAATATGTTGACACTAATTAACTGTTTGGTTTATTACTTCTAGAACCAAAAAAGCGTTTTCAGTGCCAGAGAATGCTTGAAATTCATAAAATCCAAACTCATAACTCGGTAAGTATTTGTAATAGAAGAATATGGTGTTTACAGTTTAACTTGATTAAGAATAGAGAACATTTTTCAAAATATAAATTATATGAAGCAGGGTGTGTTTAGATCATCAAATTTCATACCTTTAAAAAAATAAATGTAATGGTGATACTCCAGAACCCGCATATATGAAAACATGTGGTATATATACGAATGCCTTTATCATTGAGCGCGTTAGTGTATTTTCAAGGAAATTAATTATTACCCTGATCTTCAACATTATATTAAATGAAACATAATCAATTTATTTTTTTTTTAAACTCGCCCTTTCTGTTATGTTTACACTCTGTCCATATGGTCACTGTATGTTATTTTCTATCAAATGCTTAAAATTATTTGTGCTGTCATTTTTTAAATTCTTCATAACTTTCGCGAAACTGTTTTAACTTTACATGCTCATTCACAAAATGTAGACACAAACAAATATTTTGCAAAAATATTAGGCAAAACTGCTAGAATCGGAAATAGATTCATTAAAAAAGATCTATAATCCTGAAATATGAGGAGTTTGGAAACAAATTGCGGTACAGAACTCGCAGATGTACCGGGGTTATTTTTTGGCGCCAATCTGGCGATATCTTTGCCTGGCGTGGCAATGCGTCCATTTTGATCGGTAGACGAGATAGCGCATATTAAACAAAGCACTCTGGTAATAATAGCTGAATCGATTGTATTCTTGACAATGTTTGCGTTTTTATAATAAAATAAACATATTGTGTGTTTTATAACCAAATATTTTGTGGATGTTTATAATAAAAATTCTGTGTCTTTAATAGTAATATTGTGTGTCTTTCATGATAAAATAAATGTGTGTATTTTATAATAAATTGCGTAAGTATTATAATAAATTGCGTGTGTTTTATAATAAATTGTGTGTGTTTTATCATAAAATTGTGTGTTTTTTACAATAAAATAAAACTAACAAACTGTTTCCGCACGCTATGTCTAACATGTATTCCAAAACGTGCTAAATAGCGCAAAAACAGAAATCGCGCCAACCCCGGTGCGTCTGCGGCATCTGTTCCCAAGTTGCATCAAGTACATTTATTGTTCTACAGCATATGAGATGATATCTTGTTGAATAGATAATAATAATTTCGATGCTGTAATCATTCCAGCCCTATGATAAAAATCTGTAACAACAAATTGCGAACAAATATCATTGAATTATGTTTAATAAATTTAAAATTTAAAAAAAAAGTTCTTTTTTCTTTTAGATAAGAAAATATAATGTGCCCATTAACGAAAATATACTCTAACTTCTTCTGAATTACCAACGATGCCGAAAAATAATCCTTTATCTTCCGAATCTTCAGAAATCAACAGATTTTCAAGATTCAAAGAAGGATATCTGAAACAAAAGTTTCTTTTTAAAAAGTTTCATTTTCGGAAACGTTACCATGTTGCTTTTTCAGTGTGTTTTTCAGTTTTCTCAAATAGAAATATTGGTATTTCGAATGCTATAAATTGTCAATTATGTATTTTAAGGTGCGAGAGGGCTTATTATTGAGGGCGTATCTTGATACATGCAAGAGTAATAAAATAATTTTAATTTTAGTGTTAATGTTTACAGTGTTAATTTAAAATGTTTGTTTGTTAAACATATTTGTTTAATATGAAAACGTTTATATGATAATTCATAGCTTCCGAAAAGCCTATAATCAGGCTTGAGAAAGCGAATTAATTTACTATAAAAGCTACTCAGAAACATTCAGACTGAAAAAAAAAGAAAAAAAAAACTTTGTTTTTATAAATGCTTCTTTAAATCTGTGAATTATATATTGGTTTCAGAGTGTTCTGGAGATAAATGAGCGTTTTCCAGAATCGCCGTTAACACAGAAGAGTTTATATTCCGCTTTCTTACGTGGTTATTTTATATTTTTGTAGATTAAGAAACATTTGTCTTTTTTTTTAAGTGCACACTTTGCTTTTAAAAGTGTGTTTAATATGTCATGAAAATTAATGTTTATTTTATTTAATTGACTAGTATATTATTTTTTATATGTTAGTTATATTAGTTAATTTCAACCCTTATTTATTTAAAGATTTCTATATCTATACTTCCAATCTGTAATATCAGCCCTTAATTTTATTTCCTTATGTGTCACAGACAGTTCAAGTTTTCAAAATATTGTGTTTTTAACTAAAAGAATAGCTCTTTAAAATCTAATGAAGACATTTCCATTTAAGATTATAAATCAAACACAAATAGAAAAATATTTTTTCATAATTAATGTTTGTGTTATCACTTTAAAATTATGTGTTTAACCACAAATCGTCTCTTATAATTTAACTTCGCTTGTTCTTTAAAATACTGTTTGGAAATTAAATTAAATGTGTTTGCATAACACTTCAGTATACTTCCAACAAAGTTTTGTAAATTTTGTTTTTCTTTTCTTATCAGAATAGTATTTGAATCTGCTCAAATTTTATTTTAATGCATTTCTATAGAAATATTTTATTGCGATATTTCCAAATAAAATTTGAGTAAATCAGGCTGCGATTTGAAATAATATTCTTAAAATTAAATTAAAAATGGATCCAAAATATAAATATAATATTGTCTTTTGTTTGAAAGCAGTCGTGAAAAGATAAAATATGAGCGTATTTTCAACATTTTTATTTGAAAAGTAAAAATGAAGAATATTTTCCATGCTGAGACTGATTAGTGTGCACGATATTTAAAAGTAAAATTTTCTTTGATATTTCTGCCCTTTAGTTTTATGCATTATATAATTTTTTAAGAATTATACTGAAGAAGAATGTTAAAATATTATCTTAATAAAAAAATTGTTTATTATTTTTATACAAGATTGTAATAATAAACCCTGCTATTAGGGCTAAAGATTTAATCTAATTTCAACTATTTTTCTGTTTTTCTATTGATATTCCATAACTATTTGCGTTTCAAGATGTGGCGTCGGAGACTGAAATATTGTAATATGACCACACTCTTTTGTTATCTATACATGAGAGATTTATTAAACATCAACGTATATATTCATATAATTCATATACTTTCAACTTACATATTTATAACGAAGACATTTTTATTTAAGTTATAAATCAAACAAAAGTATAAAAATATTGTGCTCTTATTTTTACCGAAATTAATATTTGCATTATTTTATTACTTTAAATTGTGCGTTTAACCACAAATTGTCCCTTATTATTTATTTTGTCTTCTTCTATACAATACTGTTCCGAAATTAAATTAAATGTATTTATATAACACTCAAATGTACTCGCAACGAAGTTTAGTAAATTTTAGTACTGGAATACAGCTCGAGGTTTTTTTTATACAATTATATAGAAATGTTTTATTGCGAGATTTTCAAATAAAATTTGAATAACTAAGGTTGCGATAGCAAATAATATATATTTTTAAGTTAATGTAAAAATAGATTCAAAATATAAACAATATTGTTTTTTGTTTTAAAGCAATAGGAAAAATATAAAATATGAGTGAATTTTTAACTGTTTTATTTGCGGAGTAAAACTGAAGAATATTTTTCATGTTAAGTCTGCTTAGTGTGCACGATATTTTAAAATATAATTTTCTTTCATATTTTTGCCCTATAGATTTATACATTAAATATTTCTATAGGAATTATTCTGAAGAAGAGTGTTAAAAGAATAGCTTAATCAAAGTATTCATTTTAAATTATTTTTATACAACATAGGAATAATACCACCTGCTATTAGAACTAAAATTTTAAGCTAATTTCAAATATTTTTCTGTTTTTCTATCGACATTTAAGTTGCAAGATGTGGCGTCGGAGCATAAAATATTGTAGTAGAATCACATGATTTTGTTTTATATGTAAGAAAGATTTATTTAATTTCAGCTTGTATATTCAACAGAAACATCCTAATCAAATCGTGCTTTGACAATATTTAATAATTTAGTTTTTTTAAGAATCATACAGAAGGTTACAAAAAAAAATATTTCTTTTACAGACTTAAGACAGCATTAACATTTAGCTGTACGTTCACAGTTAGTGAACAATGTTACTCCATTTCTAACTACCACATCGACATCGGCCAACGAACGTGGGAGAATTAGCCTGAGAAATCACTAGCATGTTCAATAGCTGCATTGACTCATGCTGGTAGAACCACGTCGGTATCAGCTGTGGTATCATACATTATACTTTAAACTGACAGGCAGCTAGCGTTATAAAGGGTTAAAAGAGCCCGGGTTTATTCCAGGAAATAAACCGGGTATTTCGAGAGGGAAATTTTGAAATTTCCAAGGAATTTTCAAAAGGTTTTAAGTAATTTCAATTATTAATTTAACAATGATTTCAATTTTAGTCTTCTATGTGCAGTTTCAATAAAATATTGCACGTTCATTTAGGTAAGGTATAAAAATATTCTTTAAATGTATTCAAGTTAAAATGAAGTTCATTATTAAACATAACAGTAATTACAGAACTTAACAAATATTTTTAAATACATTTATAATCTATTAATGAAAAAAAAATCTCAGAATAATATGGAACATACATTTATAGCTTAAAAAATATGTAAAATACACTGTTTTGCTGGAAAGCATTAAAAATATGTTAAATGATGAAAGAAGAACACGCCCAATAACTGCAAATGCACCAAGCTTCCACCTTTTCGAAAAACATATTTAAATGTATGAAAGGTGGCAACAAACAGAACGAAAACAGCGCACATTAAAACTGGTTTATGCCCTACATATTAATAATTTATTTGTTATATTCCATATATTAACTCTGATTTCAAGTTAAAAAGGAATGGTTTTATTTACTTTTAAAATTCAAAACATTCTCCAAAGTTCTAGGTTTGTTACCCCAAATGTCGGAGTTTATTTCCGCTCCTGGTAAATTTGCAATTTTACAAACAGCATACGTCTGTTTTGCATTTTAAACAACAACCTATTTTTTATTTATTCTCTTTATGTTCTTGGTCTCACAGCAAATTATATTGAATAATTAAATTCAACGCCTCAAAATTATATTGACATAACTTTTTTTAAATGTATATCTAAATTAATATCAAAATGTATTATTGAATTTACATGGTGGATTAGAGTTCCTCCTCTAGGATTAAACTGTTGCAAAAGCTAATTAATGGGACGGCCTGGAGTGCTTCTACTTTCCTTGTATGTATGTTAGGTAAGTTAATAAGTACGTTTTCTTAAGGATTAAATATACCAACTCGACGGATTACGGCACCCTTTCAGCTTGTTTGATGTGGTAGCTAAATTCTCGCGCAACAATGCAAGGGCCATCGCTGCGTGTAAATATATTTATCATACTCCTTTGAAGAATTCCTTTTGTTAATCTTGTGCGCTTTACTTTTAAATATTGTAAGAGTAATAACTTGGATCATAACTGACCACATAGCCTATCAAAAAGAAATCCCAATGAAATAATTTATGACTGTTGTTGCAGTATTTGGACTATATACAGATTTTATGTAATACGTGACATTGAAAAATGCAGTGCCAAAAATGCTGTATTTTATAAATAGCTACTCTTATACCGTATAGCGAGAATTTTAATGTCGAACTTTAATTAAAGGGGTCATAGGACTTTTGTACTTTTAAAAATTCGATTTTTTAAAAGAAATATGTATTAAATGATAATATTTTCTGAACATTATAAAACATACCGCATAAAAAAAAATCCCATAATTATTCGAGTTATACCCTGAAACGTACAAAGTCCCAAGGTTAAAAGTAAAACTTTGAAATCAGTTTTCTACAAATGAGGTTTTGGGGTATAACGCATAGGATGTCTCAAACACTTTTAAATATATTTTCATGAAAGTTTCAGAAGATATATTCTATATTAGTCTGATTAAAGTGAACCTAAATATTCATTTTTATTGTTTAAAAAAATATTGCTTTTGGTGGTTATACTCTAGAAAATTTCAAAATTTTGTATAATCTAAATACAATTTTGTATTAAAACTATAACAATGCTTTAAATTCAAAGTTATTTAATTTCAGGGTAATTATTGCAATCTCAAGTATAATTAAGCACCAAAATGTTTGTTCTAGATACAGAATATCTTTTGTAATCCTGCGCGTAATCCCTCGTACCAATTTAACTGCTCGACAAATGTCTGGCAGTTTGAAGCCCCCTATAAATATTAATTCTAAATATTGTATTTTTAAAATATATCAAATGAAGGATCATATTTTTATCTTTCATCCCTCCAAAAACCATGTTTTAAATCAGGTACATTTTAAGATATTAAATGTAGAAAATGGTAATTTTTTTTCAAATTTAAAAATCTTATGAGTCATCACGATCGCTGGTGTGGACAGTTGTCCATTTCCATTAGGTAACAATAACAAAAAGAACATATCGCCATTCATTGGAAAATTGTGGGTATATGAAATGACACAATCACATTGCAACGAATCAGGACAATCTGTCGTACTTTTAAACAGCGAGTATAACTGATGATAACATGGGAGGCTGTCGAATCTCGTAATTCGCTCTCAACACTTTCTTCCCATCTATCTACTGGTAAATGGACTATTTTAATATTGAATATCAAAACAGGTTCAATAAAGTCTATGTAATAAAGTTTCTTGCGATTGTCCTTGTAGTTTTTACAATAAAGCTGTCTAAACGTGTTCCCTTTCATTTATCTTATTCCCTTTATAGGCAATTTATTAATTTCTAATGACAAGAATACTCTAAACTGATTTACATTTTCTAACTTTTACATAATTACATTTCCTAATGTTTTTTTTATTTATTTTTCATGAAATGATATGGTACCTTAAGTAAAGAAGTACATTTAAATCCAAAATAAATTTTAAATAAAAAACATTATAAAAACACATCCATTTATATAAAAACAAAATAAGGGGAAATCTCATTTACTTTTTTTCCAACAGAGGAATTTTCTCCTTTACATGTAAATAAAACAAAGAAGTGATAAAAATTAAATTACAGAAAAAGCAAATTTAACTTTTTTAGAAGAGTTCTTTTCCCAAGGAAATAAAAATTGTAAAAACTATTTATTT
Organism: Maratus michaelseni; assembly: GCA_963931845.1. Lineage (NCBI taxonomy): Eukaryota > Metazoa > Arthropoda > Arachnida > Araneae > Salticidae > Maratus > Maratus michaelseni. The sequence goes on from OZ007588.1 coordinate 417,810,024, forward strand.
AAGTACTATATCATTATTAAAAGTACTGGGGAATCGCTTACAATAAATAAATAAAATAAGCAAATATGTGGAGTTATTTACAGAGAAAACTTTGAAATAAAAATAGTAAAATAATGACTTTTAATTAATGAAAAACTTTTTGGTATAATACATGTATAATAAAATAAAATAAAACTTCACTCTTTGGCGCTACTCTATATTAAATTGCCGTAATCTTTTAGCACAGGCCCTGAGTTGCTATATAAAACGTATATGTCGGTTATGTGGTCAGCATAACGCGGTACTCCAAAGTTTGTAGATCCCAAGCATATTTGGTACTTTTTTTATCTACCCCAAAAGTATGGAGAATTCACAGAATTTCTCAAAAATTGAGAGGAAAACCGATTAGCTGAAGTATGGAAAAGGAGCTTATTAGAAATATAATAAAGATTATAAATATATATACATATATAATATATATATGCCCTCTTTAAATTAGAGATTTGGTAAGATTTTGTTAAAAGAATCTGTTTGACGTATTTTGATTTCAAAGGTATTATATATAATATAAAATTATTTTTCAGGAATACTTTTGTAGTCAATGAAATACCATAAATTAACTTAAATACAATGCATAAATTAATTTTATTTTAATTTATTCATCTATCAATTGATTTACACATCCCTATTCAAAAAAAAAATTATAACACAAAATTTAAATTTCTTGTATTCAGATGCTAATTTACTATTACATGCAAAATGTTTCCTGTTAATAAGGAAAGCGTGTTTTATTCGGCAGTCATACAAATTTACTATATTTATATTTTGATTATAACCCTATTTTTTACACTTTCCTACATTCTTGAAAGGCCTGGACGTGATTTAACTACAGGTACAGTATGTTATGGTAGTAGACTAAAGCAAGAATGTTTCCAAATAAACGACGCGAAACTGTCCATGATATAATATATTAAGTCGACGGATTTATATAAGGCTGTATCGAAATAAATCGCACAAAACGATTCCAGATATAACATGTTACGGCATTGGATTTAAAAGGGACTATTCAAATAAATGGCACGGAACTATTTCGGTTAACAAATATACCAGCGAAGACGCAGAAAATTATTAAAGTAATTTTCCTATATTACATGCGTATAAAGTAACGTTTTTTTACAGCTATATAATACAATTGTTAAAACAATTTAGAAATAAGATTTTGGTACAAATATTGTTTTCCAGTTGAAATATAAAATATCTATTAATGCATTTCAACGCATATACAAAATTAAAATATATATATTATAAATTCATAATTATCTTGAATGCAATAAAAATTCAGATTGCAATATTTTCGTAAAATGAAAATCGAATATATAAAAAAAAATCAAACAGCAAAAACCAATACATAAATAAATAAAAATTCAAATCACAATGACGAAAATACCAAAAATATTTTATACATGAAAACAGATGAAAAAATAACTCAATAGAGTTTTAAAATAATAACACAGATGTATCCAAAGTCAGCATAAACAGCTGAAAATTTCTTTGGGGGGCGGGGGGGGGATCCTTCTATTTTTTTTTTTTTTTTTTTTTTTTTTTTTTTTTTTTTTTTTTTTTTTTGTCTTCGGTATAATCGTCAGACATCGTAAGAAGCAGTATAAAGAAGAAAACAAGATTATAAAATGGTATGTAACTTGGACTTCCAAATCGTGACAAAATTAGTTTTGCAAGCTTAAAATTGTCGTATACAATATTAAAACATTTGTTACTATTTATTATAATGTTCAAAAATACTATTATTTTATTTCCATAAAATATAAATCAATAAATGCAAAAAGAAGTAATAGTCTAAATTAATTACAGGCTTCATAATCCACAATTTCCGTATTTTCGAATCTTTTTATTCTCTTAAAATTACTATGTTTGTATTATTATTATTATTTATTTGTAAATAATAGATATATATATATGTATAGATGAAAATACTTAAGAAAAAATAACTGAACAAAGTTTTAAAATAGTGACACAGATATTCCCAAAGGCATCATAAACAGTTGGAACTTTCTTTTGTGGTCTTTCTAAGGTTCTTTAATTTTTGAAAATTTTTCAACGGTAAAATCGAGAAGAATTCTAATGAGTAGTATACAGAAGAAAATACCACTCCGAAATATATAAAAAAGACTTAAAAATCGCGGCAAAACTTGTTTTGCAAGATTAATTTTACTGTATAATATTAAATCTTCTGTTATTGTGATTTCTGTAATTTAACAAATACTTTTATATTTCTATAAAACATAAATAAATAATTGCAAAAAGAATTAAGAGTCTAAATCAATTACAGATTTCCTAATCCACCATCGAACATTTCTGCAACCTATCAACTTACAACGTCTTCAGTACTTTTTAGATCAAAGACGGAGAGCGAATACTCCCACGGGTTCTGTATGTACGTACGTACGGAACGCGATAACTCTTAATAGAAATATCCGATTTTCTTCAAATGTTGTATATAGGTTTTTTTTCTGATAAGGAGCTTCCCTTATTAGTTTTGGGGATTCATTGGTTAAGTATAAAGGGGGGAACTGGAGGGAAATCCCCCTTAAATTAGATAAATGGGTTTTTCATGCAGAATTATGCGTTTTGCTTCAAAGTTGTATATAGGTTCATTCTGATAAGGCGCTTACCTGATTAGATTTGGGGGTTCATTGGTTATGTATAAAGAGGAAACGGGGCTAATCCTTCTCTTACTTTAGATAAATGGGTTTTTCATGCAGAATTATCCGATTTGCTTCAAAAGTTGTATATAGGTTCATTCTGATAAGGCACTTCCCTGATTAGTTTTGTGGTTCATTGGTAAGTATAAAGAGGGGAACGGGGGCTAATCCCTCCCTTAATTCATTGTCGATTTTTTTTAGGGTCATTGTTCTTTGAAATAATTGTACAATATACAATTAGTGTGAATAGCCTGTGAACTCAACACCATCAGTTTAACTGGGCACTTTTCCTTTTCTTTTTTATATTTCTTCTCTGTTTATTGTAAGTGTGCCTGTTTATTGTCTGTTACTTGTGTCATGTACCAAAAGTATTTATTTGGTTTTCAGACTCATTTAACATTTTATTTTCTATGTAAATATTTCTGAACAGATGCGGTTTCTCAGAGTAAGGTATTTGCGAAACCAGGTATATATACATGATTATTCCTAATCATTATAATTACTGGCATTCGTTTTGATTCATTATCCAGCTCCACTGTGTTATTTAATTAACAATTTTGCATCATTTACTAGAATAATTAAACAACGTTTTGGTTTAAATGTTTAATCTTAACTGTTCGAGCGAAAAATGTTCTAGTAAATGCTATACTTTTAGGTAGCTTTCAATACTAAAAAATATAAAGTTACCTATTTCAGCCGTTCGGAGGAAAGCAGTTCCGGAAAATTTCGATACATTTTCACCGATCATGACCCCCAGACCCCAAAACCACCCTCCGTTCAAATGTTGATTTATATATATAGATATATCCACATATATATATATATATATATATATATATATATATATCTGACCTATGTCATACGATAACGCTCGTATTTATAAATCAATTTTGATGAAACTAATTGTGTGTATTAAGCTCACCCATGTCTCGACCGAGTTCGTTGGCCAGCTTGGTCCGCCATTTTGTTTCAAGATGGCGGCCATTTAAAAATTTAAAACTAAAATAAATATACAAAAAAGTTAAAAATTCAAATTAATTTTTTAATTACGTGTTAGGCCTTGATACAAGGATTCCAGAGCATTTTTTGGTTTACCTCTATCTTAAAAAATGGCTGACATAGAGCAGTTTGAAATTCTAGAGTGGCTGACATTTTGAAACAAAACAGCACATTAACGCGATTACTCACAAATTATTTTCTTTCATTGTTGTAATAATTTTCCTAATCATACGCATAAATATCGCCAAATTTGGCACCCAAAATAAGTCTTCATAAATGAAGCCAATTTGGCTATTGCTCAATAATTTGGCGAATTTTTTATTCAAATTCAGTATTAACGAATCTTTTGTAAACGTTTCTTTGCATTTTAACTTGCTGCTTTCGTGTAACATTAGCTAAAATTTTAAAACGAAGATATAGGAAAGCTACCTTTTCCTCCCGGTACAGGCCGGAAGGACTTTTTGTTTGTAAAATATCTGGTACAACAAAAGCCATTAACTATGCCTATGTATTTGACGTTGATAATAAAAAAGAGAAATAAACATGCAACTCAGATATTTTATAAAGTAAAATTATCCATCTATGATGTGTTTTTAAAGCGAATTGAAAAATGTTGCACATTAAGCGTAAATGTAAATTAGTGTTTAACATATAACTATCACGTTTACGAAAACGTTTTACTATTTCTTTTAGTATTGAATAGTTGACAATATTGAAATTGAATCAACAAAAGCCATTAATAATGCCTATGTATTTGATGATAATAAAAGTGAAGTTAATTTGCAACTCAGATATTTTATAAAGTAAACCTCTCGATCTATGCTGTGTTTTTTTTTAAAGAATTGAAAAATGCTGCACATTACGTGTAAATATAAAATAATGTTTATCTTATAATTATCCCGTTTAGGAATACGTTTTACTATTTCTTTTAACATTGAGTAGTTGACAATAATGAAATTGAATCAAGAAAAGCCATTAACTATACCTATGTATTTGATGATGATAATAAAAGAGAAGTAAACTTGCAACTCAGATATTTTACAAAGTTATTTTTATCAGTGTGAAGTTTTATAAGAGTGAATATAGTTTGAAACTGACTTTTATGAATTTCTTTATGTATTCTATAAATATATACTGTGATAAAAGTAATTTTTTGAAAATAATTTTAATTCGCTATATTTAATTCGCTATAATGCCGATTTAATTTTTAATTAACTGCAATTTTTAATCAAAAACATCTTTCAACGAAATATGAGTGTACTATATCAGAAACCCGTTCAAATTCTTTCATATGGTATCTCATTTATCGTTCTGTGCTTTGTATTTGCTTAGAAAAAAGGATGTTGACAACAAAAATAATATATATGATATATGTTTGGAAGATAGAAAAACATACAATTTATTATGCTTTTGAAATAGAAATTTCAGAAGAAAAATTTGCATCAATATCTGTCAAATACATAAAATATCTTACTCCAGAGGTTAAAATACCGTGAATGATAAACGATGTAAGCAATGGAAATATTTTCGTTTTCCATATTGACCTTGTTTTTCTATTTTTTCTGTATGCTTTGTAGTTTTACTTTAGATGGTATCAACCTGTAACAGGTGTTGAAGAGAAATATTTCTCGGGTGATTTCGGGTCCATATTAGATGAATTCCAGAGAAATCTTGAATATTTTAAATTAGAAAGATTTCTCACGCAGGGCAATCTTTTCCCACTAAGCCTATATCCCTCGCGTAAAGTATCGACCATAACGAAAGCCAACACCACACCGAATATTTCAAAACTTCTCTAATAATAAAATTTTACTGGCTAAATATCAGTGCAATATGAAGCCTAATAATACGCTGTTTTCACATTAGAATTATATTGATACTATTTTAAGCTCACAATTGCAAAATATGGATTAAAATTTGGATATTACAACACACTTAATATAATGTAATTCATAAATATTTAGAATAAACTTGGAATATTGTCAATAAAATGCTCTTATTAGATTTTATTGTTTTTTTTTTTTAAATTATTATTTTTATACTCTAAGCCATGTATTATTACAAAATTGAATCAACTACTGCAGTGATTACCTATTAAAAACTGAAAGAATAAGATACATAAAAATATCAGCAATAACATTTGAAATAATTACAATGTTGGCTTATTAGTAGGGTTAAATCTTACTAGTATATATATATATATATATATATATATACACTCATTGACATAAAAATTTGCGCAACAAGAAATAATTCTGGGATCGTAACGAAACTTGGCATGAAGGTACATATCTGGTAGATATGCAAATGATTAGAAATGCAGCGTGATTGCGCATTGCGTAATGCCACTAGAGGGCGTTAAACTTCGTCCTCCTTGGAGTATAAAACTGGTAAGCAGAACTTGTCTGAGTGTACCTTTTGTTTTGCAAAGGAAACGCTGAGGTAGACATGCCGTTACGCAGCCATCGAAGACAATATGAGCAGCTGTCAGAGTTCGAGAGGGGAAGAATCATTGGAATGATGGAAGCTGGGTGGTCAGCTCGGCGAGTAGCTCGTCAAGTAGGCCGTTCTGATTTTACTGTGAGGAGGTGTTGGGACCAGTAGACTGAAGAGACGTCATTTACACGGCGACTAGGCTCTGGACGCCCTCGACAGACCAGTCGTCGAGAAGACCGTCACATCATACGAAACGCACGCGTAGAGCCAACTGTATAACTGGCCTCTATCCAGACACAGACAGCACCTTCACTACGGACCCCTGTGTCTTCCCGAACCATTGCAAGGCGCCTGGCTGAAAGACATCTGGTATCGTGGCACCCATTACGTGTGCTGCCAATGACACCCACCTATCGACGCCTCCGTTTGGAGTGGTGTCGCGCACGACGGGATTGGACTGCAACGGAATGGAACCAGGTCGTCTTCAGCGACGAGTCTAGATTCAATTTGAGCAGCGATGACAATCGTGTTCGTGTGTGGAGGCCCCGTGGTGAACGCCTCAATCCTGCCTTCGCTTTACAGTGACACACCGCTCCCACAGCTGGTGTGATGGTATGGGGTGCCATTGCATACGATACACGGTCACCCCTAATATTGATCTGTGGCACAATGACAGCCCAGCGGTAAGTCCAGGACATCCTTCAGCCACATGTGTTGCCACTCGTGGCAGGGCTCCCAGGAGCCATTTTTCAGCAAGAATATGCTCGGCCACACACAGCAAGGATGTCACAAGCCTGCCTCCGCCACATTACCACCCTTCCCTGGCCTGCTCGATCCCAAATTTGTCACCAATCGAGAGCATATCTGGGATAATTTGGGACGACAAGTTGGACACCCTACGAGTTTGGTTGAACTCGAGGTGCGTTTATAGCAATTGTGGAACGAGATGTCTCAGGACATCATACGGAACTTGTATGCCTCAATGCCCGCTCGTATCGCATCGTGCATTTGCGCTATAGGGGGTCCAACAGAGTTCTAAAATTTCCGTTCATTTGTACTTTAAACTACAATAAATGATCCCTTTTCTTTGGATTTCTAATCACTTATTTATATCACAGTAGTACTTACGAGTGTAAAATTTCATTTCATTTGGACGTCTTTTTCTTGGTGCGCAAATTTTTATGGCAATGAGTGTACATATAGCTCTTTTTCTCTGTATCACCTTTATCTTTAAACTGTAGCATATATAAAAAATTACTTTTTGAGATGGTGAAACTCTAATTTATTTATTTCGCAGTATTTACGTTTTTTAGGAATGCTAAAAATTGTTAGGTACCGAGTATGATACAAAGTTTAAACTATACGGGTGTCTAGAAATTAGTTGAGCAATATCGTAAGTTAATAACTTCCGACATATTAGATGAAATTAACTAGTTGAAAGTCAGACTAGTAGTAATATTGAAAAAGTTTATTCATATATGGCGTTAGATGTCATAACTGACGCTATCGCTTAGCGAGCGGTAATCATTCTTGTTCGGAATTATGATAATGGAGACGTACAGCGGTGCTGAAAAAGCAAAATGTTGTCTTTCGTTTCATTAAACTTATTCTGCTGTGCAAGTACGGCGAAATTTTGTTTGATAATACAAGAAAAGAGCCCCGAAAAGAGATACTATTGTGGCATGGTATCATCGATTTACTGAAACGGGATGTGTGGCTCATCGGCTCAAGATCAAGGCAGCCCTGCAGTTTCAGAAGAAACGGTTACCGTAGTAAGAGAAACGTTCGTGAGAAGTCCTTGAAAATCGCTATCACGAGCTAGTTTGCAGCTCAAAATTCCAAAACGAACAATTTGAAAAATCCTGTGTAAACGTCTCAAGTTCAAACCTTACAAATTGCAGTTGCTTCAATTTCTGAAGCCTGCTGATCTGAATAAGCGACAAGAATTTTCCATGGATATGGTAAGCCGCATTCAGAGTGATGATGATTTCCTGCCACAGTTGGTTTTTAGTGACGAAGCAATTTTTCACATAAGTGGTAAAGTGAATTGACATAATGTAAGAATTTGGGTATCCGAAAATCCTCATGCCATCCTAGAACATGAAAGGATAGTCCCAAAGTAAACGTGTTTTGTGCAGTGAGTTCCTCGAATGTTTTCGGACCCTTTTTCTTCGATGAAACGGGAATTATTTTCCTGGATATGCTGCAGATTTTCCTTCTGTCTATAATCAAAGAAGAAATGCCAGTAGGTTTCATTTTTGAACAGGATGGCGCGCCTTGTCACTACCACAACGAAGTTATATCTTACTTAAATGCTGAGGTACCAGTTTGGATTGGTCATGGAGGTGTTATTCACTGGACACCATGATCACCAGATCTTTCACCGCTAGATTTCGGTGTATGGGGTTTTGTAAAAGATCACGTGTACAAGCCGCAACTTCCTGCATCCATTCCTGAACTATAATCAAGAATCTACACTGCAATTAATTTGATCGACGGAAACATGCTGACAAAACTGTGGCAAGATATGATTTACCGATGGGACATTTGCACAGTCACGAAAGGAAGTAACATTCAACATTTGTGATACTGCTAAACTTAAAATATTTTTCTATCTCACAACAATATGTACTTTAACTTTCTTTCCTGACAACTTCATTCAATGAATCATTATCTTTTCCAACTAATTTGTACACTAATTTGTAGTAATTATTGTTAATACTAAATTAATTTAATATATCATATTGAAATTTATACATAATAGATACATATTTAATTTTAAAAGACACAAAAGAGATAAAGCTCGTGAATAAAAATTAGATAAATTGTATCTTTTTATTGTTATAACTAATTAATATCAACTAGAATATGAAAATACTTTGATGTATATTCAGATAATATTAATAATTTAATTATGCATCTTGTTCATGCAAAAAAAAAAAAAAAAGAATAACAAAACTGATATGTTTAGCAAGATTTCATGAATTTTAAAATGAATATTTTAACGCAAAATCATGAGAAATATGTTGCTGTTTTGTCGATTGTATAAATATTTTAATTAAAATAAGTTCTCCAAGAAAGTATCAATTAAAATACATACAAATGTATCAACACAAATTAATAGTACAGTACCAATAATTTTTTACAAAAAAGATACTTTGCAAGGAAAAAAAACAAAATCAAATTTAATGTATGCTGATTTTTTTTTTGTTTACGGGATTTAATGCAATCACACAATAAAGTTTATTTTGATAATTAAATTTTAGTAATTAAGGGATATTACTTGTACGTTTACACACAGAAAAAAGTTTTGTTGAATCAACAAAAATTTGTTTGCCCCAACGAAACTTTTTGTTTAAATATGGGTCAATGGAAATTTCGTTTGAATCAACAAAAAAAAAAAATATTGTTGATTTTTTTTGCAATTCCAAAAAAAAAATTGTATCGTCAGCAAAAAAATGTTTTGTTAATTCAAGTAAAATGGTTCAATTTTACTTGAATTAACAAAATTATTTTTGTTACATAGATATATGCTATGTGTTTTTTTAACAATCTATTTTCTTTTTTCAACAAACTATATTTTGTTTGTTTAATCAATAAAATATGTTATATTACGAACTTGTTTTGTTTATACTACAAAAACATTTGTTAAATGAACCAATCTACATGTGCAATTTTAACTCTTTTTTAACTCTTTTTCAACAGTGAATTACATTTGTAAACATTGAACAATAACAAGTGAATTTTATCCGGCCTTTTTTTCAAGCGCAAACCGAGAGAATGAAAATTGCCAATGCCGGGAGTCGATCCCGGGTCCTCAGAACAGCAGCCTGACGATTTAGCACTGCGCTACCAGGAACGATATCTGAGTTCGGCATTTCTCACTCTTATATATGTCGGAACGGCTGCAATCGCAGCACAAGATGGAATGTCATAAGGAGCACGCAAATTTCTGCGGCAAACATGAGACGACAGTACAAAGCACAGTATACGGCAACACATAGTTAATTTTTTATTCATTTTCAGCAGTGAATTACGCCTGTAAAAAGCAGGATAAAAATTTCCTTGTTATTATTCAAAGATTACAGGCGTATTTGACTGCTGAAAATGAGATAGAGCTATTGCAGAAATCACGATAACTGCAACATAGCAGCGCCACCTGTTGCGCGATTTAAAGTAAAAAGTAATCAGCAACAATTTATATCAGAAAGTAACTGAATAAAAGGTTTTATTAAATTCCGTGCATTAGTTCTTGAGATAAAAACAGCGAAATCGCGTTCAGGACAACCGGAAATCGAAAATTTTCATGAATCCAATTCTTTCTTCTTGCAAAGATAGAAGCCGGTAATAAACGGGACACGGGGATTTTTAAAACTACCTTTGTCCGTCCCAGTGAAAAAAAGTTTTAATTACCCCAAAATTATGTTAATCATGTAATTATATAGCTATATAAGTCAAATAAATCAAGTTACGTAAGAGAGATATGCCTACTACACAAGAATTTAATTTTTTCAAAAATAACAAAATTTTGCTGGAATTACAAAAATATTGTAAAATTAAAAGAAACAAATTTTGTTAGTTCAAGTAAAATTGGTGAAATTTTGTTAAAATTTTGTACGAGTGTTAACAATATTTTTTTGTCCAAGCAACAAAACCAATTTTTTTACTTGAACTAAAATTTTGACTAAAACAACCAAAATGTACTCAACAAAACAGGTTTTGTTGTTTTAATCAATTCCTTTTTCTGGGTGTATGTATTATATAATTAATGCATATATGGATCTACAAATTCTGCTTTAGTGTTACACATTTTACCTTAAAGTGTCAATTAAATACATACAAATGTATCAACACAAATTATTAGTACAGTATCAATAATCTTTTACAAAGAAGATACTATGCAAGGAAAAAAAACAAAATCAAATGTAATGTATGCTGATTTTTTTAATGGGATTTAATGCAATCACACAATAAAGTTTGTTTTGATAATTAAAACTTAGTAATTAAGGGATACTACTTGTACGTGTATGTATTATGTAATTAATGCATATATTGATCTACAAATTCTGCTTTAGTGTTACAGATTTTACCTTAAAGTGTTATGTGAAGTTTTGGGCTTTCAAAATAAACATATTTTACTATGTTGTGTTCACGTCGATGGAGGAGGTTCAAATGTATAGGTTTTTCCATAAAAACACATTTTGAACTTTAATATAACTCACATTTTTATTTATATTTATTTAAAAAATGTGTCCCTTTGGTGCATTGTTTTCACAGTTTTGCGCAGCATGCATGTAGCGTTCCGTTTTACCCAGGATATCTCTCAGTACTTTTATGCGAAAGTAATGAAATAAAAATTACTTTAAGGCATATATATATATCTAGTTCTTCACTAACGGTTTTCTATATTTTTTTACTATGAACAAAATGTGGACTGTGAAAATTAATGTATTAATTTAGAATAAGGTGTCCAAAAGACCTCGATATATGTGGTCGTCCGCAAATTTCGGGACTGTAGTTTCCACAGTTTTTTATTTATAAGTTTTATTAGATTGGAAAAAAATTATAAATTTGTGGGATAAAATGAAAATATAAAACTTAAAAAGTTAAAAATTACATTGTTATAGTAGCGTTAAAAAACCTCATTGTAAAAACGTTATACAATTGTGTCACCCTAGTTTGCAACAAACACAAATTAATTTTGTTTAATTTATAAAAAAGGGTCAATTAATAATAAAATGATATTATAGAGAAATAAATAATGCCCTGTTTTTTTAAGAAAGGAAACTGTTCCAGTTGTTGTCTAGATATTTTGAGAACCGCCTTCAAAAAAAACTTTGTTTCTAGGAAATCGCGTTTAAAATTTTGCAACAAGTACTATACGCTTGTGCACTGTGTATCAAAAATGGCTGTATCTGATATAAGTGTTTATTAAAAAACTACGCCTTTGAGAGAATTTTTAGGCAATCCGAAAATGAAAAAGGAAACATTTTTTAAACAGAAAAACTTTGATATTACATAAATAATATACTGCTTGGATGTGTACAATTATGTCTTCACATAATGCCCTGGAAAAATGTTTAAGATCCAGTGAAAATGCCATGTAAGGATTATGCAAATTGTACAAATGGAAAACAAATAATTTAACAAAAAAGCCACACGATAGTGTACTGCGAGGCAATGGTATTAAAAAAGAATGGTAAAACAGCGCCAAACAATTAACATGTGAAAATTTTGCAGTATTTTATGTTGGAAAAAAGTATAAGGTCGCGACTGTTTTCTGACTAATATGCAAGTCATATCGTTCTACGCCTGCTTTAAACGCAACAAGTCGAGTGGCATTTAACGGTTTGTTTCTGCTGATTATCAGAATTCCAAAACATAAACATTTGTCTAACATAGAATGCGGCAAAATTCTCGGCGTGAAAGCATGCAGAATGAGTGGAGCTTCTATTTATTGCAAGATGTATCGGTTGGTCGAAAACTGTTGTCAATAAATTTTTTAAACTTAAAATTGTGGAAAGGCCAAGCGCTCAGACAACAAAATCGTGGTTTAAAGCTAATGGCGTGCAAGTTTTTGAGTGACCTTAGAAGTGTACTGACATGAATCCACTGTACAATCTTTGAGGTAATTTAGTGCAGTCTTATAAAGGTTTTCGACAATACAGGAACAAAGGTGAACTCTTAAATAGCTTCAAGATTGTCTGGAGTAATATAAAAAAGTGTATCTAAACTTACTGGAACATTGACAGAGCGGTTGATAAAGGTAATTTTTTTTAAAGGCGCATTTATCGGATATTGACTTAAAAAATTCATAAAAAATATCGTCGCTCTTATACTTATTTTCAAGTTAAAGGGAATCAAAAATTTAAATATGTCATTATTTTACTAATTGTAATTTGTGTATTTTTAAAAACTGTTTATTTCTATTATTTTTGACTTAAAGTGTGAGATCACTTTAAGCAGTGTGAAAATGACAATTACTATACCAGTACGAAAGCCTCTGTAGTTTCATAACCAATAAATAAAATACGAAATTTTTTTCTAGACTTTCACACATTTTTTATGGTAAAAAAGTCTTCAAAGAAATATATATTTAGAAATATTAATTAATCAAATGATAGTAACAAAAAGCGATATTTAAAAATATGAATATTAAAATATGCATTTTGCGCACATGTTTTTAAAAATTCTACTGAAGATACCTATTTAATGTTTCATTTACCCTCTCTTAAACTAGTGTATCTTACACTGAACCAAAATTTAAAAAAAAAAAACATACAAATTCATTAACATAATTAACGGTTTTAATGATCATATTCACCAAATTTACCAGAAAGATTAGACTTTCATTTTTCAATACACAAATTTCTATAACAAAAATCATGCTTAATTTATGTTCAGCATAAAAGTATACATAAAAATTAGTAAAATGCAAAATTTTATGGTTCTATAAAAAATAGTTTTTAAATGGAGTGTGCGCATTAAAAAAAATATATAGCTTGGTGAAAAAGGGGCCCAAAGGTAACTTTATAGCATGACACGAAATGGCTTTTTGCAAGAAATTTTTCGCGATAACGTCTGTTCTAATTAGAATTTTTGTAAAATGCTTTTTTCAGTGGATTTTTAACACTACAAGTTATCTATGCTAATTTTTTTTTGAAAAATTGTTTTTTTTTTATCTTCAACGTGGTTTTTTCCTTTAAATAAACTGTTTTACTTATTTCGTGTCCTTATATTTTCTAGAAACTTTTACAATATTTTTTATGCGACCTTAAACTTTTTCCTAGAGTCTTATTTGCTTAAATACACAGGAGGATCGATATTATCCAAACATATACGATATTACCAACATATATGATAATTCATTCTTATATACTAAACTAATAGCTCATCAGACGACGATACATACTGCAATATTAATACTGCAGTATACACTTAATCATATATGTAGAATTACGTTTCGCATGTAATGCTTCGGTTTAATTACACGAATGATATGTCAAGCAGGTATATTTACGAACGTCAAATGAGCTAATGTCTGTTAAGTTACTTATATAATAATGTAATACACATATATGAAGCTGGTGTGATAAAATATATATAAATATTTTGATCACATGGGGAAATTTCATGGAATTATGTTAGTGGCTTTGGTAGATACTTAATTTTCGAGAAAATAATCATAAGATGTTAATAGAGGGTATCTGAATTACGAATTCTTAACCTATTTTCAAAGAAGGAATACATACCATTTGTTTGTTCATGTTTTTTTTTCTATGGATGTCCACGCACGACTTTTGAACGGAAGGTTAAATTTTCATCCTTATTTTTGTTTAAATGGTCACTTTCTGCACTTTAATAAAGACGAATATTTCTTAATCCAGGTAAAAATAATATAACCAGGAACGAGAACATACAATAAACTCTTCTGAAATACCACGACTCCGAAACATTTTCTTTATTTTTGGAAATATTTGAAAACAATATATTTTCAAGATATAAAGAAGCATAAAAAACACTTTATTTTGCTGCCATTAATTTTTTAATACGCTTATGAATAGATTTTACGGCGAATTATTCAGTGTTTCTCAATCTGCAATATATGTATTTTGGATGCTATCAATTATCAAGCAAAAAATTTCATATTCAACTCACATGTTTTACAGACAAACATGATAAATTATCAGCATTGATATTGCATTAAAATTAATATTATGTATTATCTTTGCATTTAAAATTGCATTTACGCAGATGAGAATGTTTATTTGAGAATTGATAGCATCCTAAATACCTATATTACATGTTTAAAAGGTTGATTAATACACTATACAATCTACTGGAAAATGTTTCCGAAAATCAGTGGCAGCAAAATAATTTCTGTTCAAAGTTCTTCTTTAAATATCGAAAATATATTGGCTTTTGCAGGTTTTTAAAGATAAAGAACTCTTTTCGGAATCATGTTTAACTTAGAAGAGGTTATTGTATATTTTCATTCGTGGTTTTATTATATTTTCGAAGATCCAGAAACGTTTGTCTTTTTTACTATGTGGGGATGGCCACATTTCTAGATTATTTTTATTTAATTATGTTAGGTTTGGCTGCATGCTTGTTTTCATGTCATTTAATTTTTTTTCTCTTTATAGATCTTCGTAAAAACTGACGAATAGTAACGAAATTGTAATATTGTGTTAAGGTACACAGTAAAACTTTACACTTTTTAAAATAATCTTCGTATTGTGTATATTATTTTCAGACAGAAATTGTAATACATAACTGTCTACTGCGCATCAAAATAAGTGATATTGACAACAATGGGATTTAAAAGAATATGGATTAGAGTTCTGCATGTAATTGAGTAGCGAAATTTTAAACGAACGTGACCCGACCTGCAGTTCGAGTCGGTTGGATAATATTATTTTTTTTCTGCGGTTTGGGTTCACGTCGCATTGACTGTATACATTTCTGATTGGGTTGGGTTTTGAATCCCGATCATTTGAATAATAGCACTAGTATAATATGTCAATTATTCGATTTGAAACAGAAACATTTGTATGAAATAGTTTTCATATTCTCAGGCGCGGAAGGTAACAAAATTTTTTTTGCGTAATTTAGCATTTAACTATATACGAAAACGCATGCAGAAAAACTAGCAGAATATCGTAATAATTTAGAAATATTTTGGTGATAGTGTGAGCTGAATTCCAGTTGCTTCTTAAAAAGTAGCTTCATGATAATGGATTTTTCCTAAATTGAGATTACTCATTTTTTTTCAATTTTTCTATTGATGCATGAGTGTTTTTAAAACCACCAGAACAAACCCATTCAAACAAAAACAATACAAAAAATAAAAAATCAAAACACCCATAGTAAAGCCACGCGTTGACATTCTTTAAATACTAACTCCTTTGATCAAAGCCAATTAATAAAAAGTGACAATTTGTAGAAAATCCATTATCATCTGTCTACTTTTTGAAGTAAACCGAAATTCAGCTCACTATATCGCCGACATCGTTTTGAATTTTTATGGTATTTTACTGACTTTTTTTCTGTTTTTTTCCTAGATAGTTGATTACTAAACTTTGCAAAACATTTTTTTTTATCTTTAACGAATATGCAGTTAAATATTCTTTCATACAAATGCTTCTATTCCATCATATATTTAATATATTTGTACTGAAATAATAGTATAATACTTCCTCTGTACTTTGACAAGTTTTCTGAAATCGGCGTTAAATTTCGTTGAAAATTCTGTACGTTATAACAAAAAAGTAAAAGAGGACATTTCTTGAATTAATTTACTGAAATCTATATTATTTCTATGTGCTATCCTTATGCAAATAAACACATACGATCCATATAGTCATGTGCTATAGCTTCAGATAATTTTGGAGGATTTTAGTTTACAGGGTAATCGCAAATATAATGTTTCTATTCAATTTGTTGCTAATTACCTTGGTAATATATCAGGCAAGTTCTTTATATTTTTGAAGTTCCCGAAAAAATTATCACGTATTTCTGTAGATATTCACAAAAATCTGAAAAATCAAAAGTGTGTGGTGTGACATTTAACCATATTTTGTATCTTCGCTGCATATTTATTAGGTTCAATAATTATTAATACATGTTTAATTTCATATTTCAACCTGACTAAAAATGTCTGAAAATGTTCTGACTCATTTTTCTTTACATTCTTCATCATTTAGTCATTACTGCGGAAGATGTAATCACGTGCATTGAAGATGGTAATAATTTTTCGATTGCAAATGGATATATTGTATATATATATATATATATATATATATATATATAGTATAGTAAAACTTTTAAGATGCAGACTTTTGGTATAAACAGTTTATGAAAATTTCGAAATTTAAAGATGTAAAATGAGCGCAAAAGTTCTAAATTAAGGATTATTCAAAATTGTTAGAGATAAAAACTTACAATTTGACATGCCTGTTATTTTTTAGACGTAAATGATCGCACAGAACAATTTTTATAAAATTCGAAATTTAAAAAGGTGCAGAAGCAAAAAACGTTCTAAAAATTGCAATTTCAGTGATTCTGCTGGTATAGAAACTTGAAATTTGGAAGGGTGGCTATCTTTAAGATTTCAATTCGAAGAACGGCTTCCAAAAAAAAAATCGAAATTTAAAAGTGTGAAATGAGTGAGAAATTTTCTTAAAACCTTCTAAACTGTGCTTTATATGAAATTGTTAGGGATAGAAACTTGAAATGTTACATGCCTGTTACATTACAGACATAAATTCATCCACAGAACAATTTTTTTTAAATAGAAATTTTAATGTGTGCAAGAACAAAAAAGTCTGAAATTGCGATTTCTATGACATAGTTGTTATAGCAGTTTGCTAAACTAGAAGTTTGGAATTTGGCATGGTGCCTACTTTTAAGATATAAATACTCGCTTATTATAGTTTCTAAAAATTTCTAATTTTTAAATGTAAAATAAAATGTGTGTACAGGGATGTAGATTAGAGTAAAATTCTCGCAAAGAATATAAGATATATGTTTAGAAATTAATTGTGAAAATCGTTTCCAACGAAAAATTAAACATGTGGTATACCGTATTATTGTTGTTTGAATATTTATTTGTAATAGCTATTAAACAAATATTACCGGATTTAAATTCAACTATGATCCATGATCGTTAATGCAAAATTAGTCAGTAACATGTATGTTGGGATAAAAATGGCATATCTTATCCATATAACAATAATCTTAAATCATGCGTAGCATGTTATTAATCTATATACTTTTCATATATATATATATATATATATATATATATATATAACTTTTCATTATTTATCCTTGCAAAACTAAATAATTAATGCATTCAAATGTTATGATTAATAATTTATTGTGCATCATAACAAAACTACAGTTCAAAATACAACATTTCTTTAACGTATTTAGAAACAAAATAATAATGTAAAGCCTTAAGCATAAAATATTTATAAACCATTGATTATATTTTAGACGAAATAATTTATCATTTTCGTAAGTATATTTATAAACGATTAGTTGACAGAGCTATCATTATCACTGTCACTTCCAGAAATATAATATTTCTTCATCTTTACAGCAATAACTTGGAAGAAATTCTTATTTCTCATCCAGAAAATCCCAGAAATAGGCAGTTCACTATTCCCCAATAAAATATTGATAGAACAGCGAATATTCACTTTTGTAGTTGTTTGAATATATATTTATAATAGCTTAATAAAAGAATATTACCAACTTTAAATTAAAAGTGGAACGTTGATGGGTAATGTAAAATCATTCAATAATGCATTTGCTGTTGCAGAAATTCCGAATCATATTTAAATAATATAAATTTGAAAGTTTAAGTAGCATATTATCATATATATTAATTCTGTTCTCAACATCCCTTTTTCTAAGCATTTACAAACCGCACAACAATGAACGAGCATCATTCGAAAGATTTCAGAACCGGCTTCTGACTACACTCATAATTCGTTAAAACATGTTTTTTCATTAAACATTGCATTCATAAATGAAATGAAATAATTTTCTCAAATCACTGTTGCCACAAAAATAAAATACAGCATTATATCGTGCTGAAGAATGATTATATAAAAAAAATAATAACAGTGCAAAAAAGATAAAGTGGAACGCCTCTGCACGGGTTTATTTTATATTTATGATTAAAAAGAAAAATTCAAATTCAAATATTTAGAAGAAAATAACAACATCGAGCTATCCAAACAGTGGTATTTCACGTGTAACCTAAAATGTATGATTTGTTATATTAAATTGAATTTTGTTTTGTATGTATTCAATTTACTATTCTTAGTCTCGCGTTTTTCCTGAAGCGGATGACGTCTTTCTCTAATACAGTTAAAATATGATTGTTATTTTTTTTCCCTAGCGCGTGCCATTTGCTATCTTCAATAAATGTTTACTGTAACTTTGATTAAATCAGTGAGGTGATATTCTGGCTTGACAAATATTGTTTGCAGATATTTTCAATATTTTTCTTTAGAAGTTTAAACCTGCATCTAAAAAATATTTGATATTAGTAAAAAATATTAAACTGTAGTGCGAAATCCTCACACAGGCCTACCGGTTATACTATATAATCCTAATAATATTAGAAATGTGGAAGTTGACTGCAGTGTTTTCATAAGTGCATCGTCAAAACGGATGTATTAATGCTTTTGTAAATGTGCATAAAGGTGGATTATAATCCTGAAACAGATATAATCTCTTAATTATTTCATTTAGACATGTATTTCTTTAAATCAAATTCAAAATGTTATTACATTTTATGGAGAATTAATGAACTCTTGTCCAGGAAAACATATCTGATTTTTCGTGACAATCGCCACACTTTAAATACCGGAATATAAATATTTCCATAAAAACTACTTTTCATTGAAACATGTACACGAAAAAATAAGTCTACAAGAATTAAATTGCTAAAAAGCAAGTGAATATAACTTCATATTTGATACGAAAAATTAAAATATGTTTTAATAATACATGAAGCATGAATATTACTACGTAGAGAATTGAATTTGCTGTCACACATGACGTAATGAATAATAATAATAATAAAATAATAATAAGTAACTAATTTTTTGAAATGCCGTATTTTAAACGCTTTAATGTTTGACATAAATTAAATGCATATTTATTTAAGCACGATTCCTGAAATGAATAACATTTTTTTTAATGAAGAAATTAAAATATTTGTTTTTTAAATTTCGAAAAACTGTTGTTGGTGAAAATGCCACCATATTTTAAATCATGTACCGATATTCATTCAGAAAAAATAAGTATTATTTTACAGTTACGCAAAGTATTTTACACAGTACACACATCACAAAGTTACACACTGTATTTTATTACAGTTCCGTTCTGTTACAGCAGCCGTCCGTAAGTGCATAAGTTTAACTTTCTTTTATTGAACAATCTTTCATTATACGGATTTCACAAAACTTATATAAATTTATTTAATTTATGTGAAAGGTGTAATATTAATTTGAAAGGAGATTTTGTTTGAGTTAATGTTCACGAAATTCAAATAAGAACTAATGCCACTAACATAGTATGAGATTCACCCTTTCCATCGTTAAGATTAATGGCTTCAAAAGTTGAAAAATCTGAGAAACAAATCTGAATATTAAATTGTTATCACCTCCCTCGATACTTATAGATTATCCCGTGTACCTTAGATGGGATAGCATATTCCTTTAATTATTAAAATATCTAAATCTGTATCTCTAAATATCGCTGCGATATATTCTTTGTCCCCGATGAATGTTGCCGACAAATTTCAAATCTTCCATAATCCTAAATTACGGTACAACACTTACTAATGACAATGTTTTTCCATAATCAGAGTTTTTTCGTAAATAACAGTTTTTTTCAATGCAATTTAAATCAATAAGCAACTCTATGGCTTGACAAATAAGCATATAGATATTAAGAGTCTTCTGGGCTTGATAAATGTTTTGGTATTGCTGTTAAATCTACCGCGATCGAAAAAAAGGTACTATAAAATAAAAGGACAATAATACTGTATAATTATAGACATTGTTTGTTTTTTAACACTTTTCAACCAAACTGAAAATTGTTTATGAATTCGGTTATGTCTGTCTGGCTGGCTCTAACTGTATGCGCTTTAACTCATGTAAATAGACTCGGATTGCCATGCAAATGATATATGTTATTGAGGTTTACTCTTGCATTTTCGGTATTGAAAATGAAATGTATATAGTTTTTTTTTTACAAGGACACTCAAAAGAATTCCGTTACATTACGGTCTATGGGAAAAATCATTTGTGGTTTAGTTTAATGATGTTTCACTATTTCAAACAAATTGAATTTGATATATATCACTAAAGTGCATTACAAGAGGCTAACTACACAATATTTTGTGTAAAGCATTCATCGTTCATTTACAGGGACTCTCAAAATAATTCGGCACTGTCTGTTAACAATATTTGCTCGAACTGCGTTTTCAGTTGATGAACGCGCTTTTAAATGTAACTCCATTTTTTCCCTATTCTTCCGCGTGTATAAATTCTATAGATCACATACAGGGAAGCACAAAAGTTATTGGAGCCATTTATTGACGGAAATTCCAGAAGGGGAATTTTAAACTGTGCTACGCGTTTCCTAACTGAATTAAAAATTAGAATTCTATTTAGTTTATATACACCTAAATAGATATTATACAGGTCTTAAAAAACGAATTCGGGTATGTTTCCGAACATTGTTAACAATTCCTGAAATTGAATTTTTAAATGTGTTATTTTTTTTCCCAAATTGTTTACTCAGACATCATCTTTCACCTTATTAAACGGTGAATACTTGTATAAGTGTTTTGGAAGTATTGGAAAGTGCTACATATTCTATGCTTGACGCATGATTTTTGGTTCTTGTTTATGATTTACTTTTGAACTGATATGCTTCAGATCGAATTAATTTTGTTTCTGCTTTGTAGATAACTTGGACTTCATTCAAAATGTGTAGTGGTTTGAAATAAAAACTTAATGTTGTAGAAAATATTTCTATTTTACTGGTCACCTCCAAATCATGTCAGAAGTGATCTGTTAGTTAATTGTTTTCTTAAACATATGCACTTTAAACAATAATTTAACTTATGCACTTTAATCACTTAATATCACTTAAACAATATTTTTTGACACGAGAACATAGACTAAAATTGTATCCATGGATATAAATGTTATGCAATAACTGTAAAATAGAATATATAGATGTGATAACAAAGCAACTAAGATTACACAAGACACTTTTTGTCTTCTATGAAATGTCATAATTTTCACTGCATTTCATCTCAAAATTAAATAATTAATACGTTAAAATTTTCCTGATACTTATGTTTGATGTACGTAAAAATCAATAGAAGTAACCAAAACTGCAATTGCACAATGTTATATTATTAAACTCATTCTAAGAACATTTTAATCCAGCAAGGTTAAAATATTTCTGAACCGTTTTTATACTTCAGATGAAATAATTTATCTTCCTCTCAAATGTCCTTGGGAACGATTAGGTGATTGAGTAATCGGTGTCCTGTCACTTCTAAAGATATTATATTTCTTCTTCTTTAGAGAAAAACTTAGAAGTTGTTTAGAAATGTTCATTTCTCAGGAGCTAATTTTCAAAATCAGATGAACATTATTCCAAAAATAATGAAAAACAAAATATGCACATTATGTTTAATAAGATGGTTGTTTTTAATTTACTATATATATATATATATATATAATGCAAATGGGAATTTAGTTCCGGCGGCATATAACTTGTGTTCTGCTGAATTGCTTTTGATGGGAGTTAGATGATTTTTTCAGGGATGGTTTTAGTCTGTAATATATCGTTTTATATTGCTTAGTTACCGAGCTATGGATGACAGTTCTATAATCAGGTGAACCCAATTATGAAAGATTAGACTTTTTAAAAATATTCTGCTGAATGGATTTCAATGAAACTTGCACTGCTTGCTAGATAATATTTCAGTGAAATTTTTAGTATGTAATATATTGTTCTACGTTGATTAGTTACTATGGGAGAAAATTCTATAACCTGATCTATCCGACTATGAAAAAAAATTCATTACGATTGTTTATAACTCACGTTCTACTAAACGGATTTTTATGTGCTGGTTGAATTGGAAAATTAGTTTTTTTTTTAAAACTCTACTGGGTGAATTTTCATTAAAGTTACACTATTAGTGGAGAAAAAATAGAAAAAAAAAAGATTTGGAAAACTTGCAATGTACGAGTACGCAGCCACGGGAAAAGGGGATATAAGAAAAATTATAATTATATTATTAAAGCCGGACTCTTAAATAAAAAAATAGCTGTGAAATATATTTAAAACTAGTTGGAAATTGTGCGTCAAACGTGACTAATGAGGGCGTACTATAACTAGTTTCAGTGAAATGAATTATATCGTCTGTTATTATGATATGATTAATTTCCGTAATAAAATAAGCACATTTTAAGTTGGCAACATTTACCTTTTGTTATCATTTACTGAAAATTTCAATGGGAGACATAAGCCTAGTTTTAAAATTTTCAAACTTGAAACCCATATTTAGTCTCTTTTTAGGGTTTCGTTCATCTCACGAAACCCTATTACTCCCGCTCCGTTGTCTGTCCGTCACAGAGCCATTCTCAAAAACTATATAACTTATACAGTTGAAACTTTGTGTATATAGATGAATACCAGCTATAAAGAGTTCAAAATATTAAAATTTGAAAAATTCGTATTATTTTAATATATAGAAATAAAAAACCAAAATTCTAACAGCTTTTTCCTATTAAATTTAAACATTTTTCGTTTTAGCGAATGCCAAAAATTTTAAATCCACATTGAAATTCTTTCTACAATAATTAATTTTCTATCAGACGATTTCCACGTGAAAAATGAAAATGAAATAAAAAGTTTCACCCATTGAAAAAAAGATAAATATGAAATAAAATTGATTGACGTTATATTGGTAATAAAACGGAAAATGTCTAATATTTCTCAATAATACAAGGAGTATGAGTATGTGTATGTACACAAAGCAGATTAATATAACGTCATTAGAGAATTAAAAAGAAAATCTGACGTCATATTGGAAGTTTAACGATTTTTTCAGAGGTTTGAGAATATAATACAAACAGAGTATCAATATGAGTATTAGAGAATAGTAAATATATGAGTTTGAGAAACATATTGAATCATGATAAAAATCCGATTATGGAAATATTCGCATATTTTAAAATTTTGAAGGTGTACAACATGTTTAATTTTGAAATTATTTTTTATATCTCATTTAGTCTGAGTGACAGATATTATTATGACAGAATGTAATAGCCGGCTTCGCCAGGTATCGGGCTGGTTTGGATACTCGAAAAAACGAAAAAATAGACCGGTAAATTTTTACTTTATAAAAAACAAAACACATGAGTTTTTTTTTTTTTTTTTTTTTTTTTTTTTTTTGTTGGGGGGGGGGGGGGTTGCTAAATGAAATTTATTTGGATTTATTAAAGAAAGGATAAAGTGTTTTAAAAGGAATATTAAACGACGAAACCCTTTCAGCGATCTTCGATTACACTAACCCACTTGTTTCCATTTAATATTTATTTTTCCGGAAGCATCTATCCAAAAAACTGTCAGTAAATTTTATGATTGCTATAATTAAACAATTTTAGTATACATATTCAGTTTTTATCTCACAGGTTATCAAAGCCTAAGAGCTAATGTGCCCGCAGGTTTTGTATGTGTGTACGTATGTATGTACGTACGTAACGCGATGAATACTCTTGATAGAAATATCCGATTTGCTTCAAATTTTGTATATTCATTTATTCTGATAAGGCGCATCCCTGATTAGTTTTGGGGATTCATTGGTTAAGTATAAAGGGGGAGACGGGGGCTAATCCCCCCTTAATTTAGATAAATGGATTTTTCATGCAGAATTATCCGATTTGCTTCAAATTTGGTATACAGATTTATTCTGATAAGGTGCTTCCCTGATTAGATTTAGAGGTTCATTGATTAAGTATAAAGGGGGAAACGGGGGCTAACTCCCCCCCACTTAATTTAGATAAATTTTGTTTTTCATGCAGAATTATCCGATTTGCTTCGAATTTTGTATATAGGTTTTGTGATAATGCGCTTCCCTGGTTAGTTTGGGGGGTTCATTTGTTAAGTATATAGTTAATGGCATTAGTTTAACTGGATACTTTTTTTTATTGAATTCAGTAATACTTAAATAACATGACTCCAACTTCAGTACGGCGTAATCACCATTGCAACCTAGAATTATTACCTATTATGGGATATCATTGAATTAATTACGTATAGTGGAATTTAATAGAATGAAGAATGTGACTATAACTTGGTCAGAGATGTTATAAAATGTCATATATATGACTATAACGTCATACGTGTCAGATAACTTCGCGACACATCTCAGTCGCTTGACGATTAATCCTCGAAAGCTGCTCGAAATAATAACAATGATATTTTCACATTGTAAAACTAGTTATAGTACGAACGCACCTCATTTGTCACGTTTACCGTACAATTTCTAACTTGTTATTAAATAGATTACGTATGATAGGATTTAATAGAATGAAAAAAATTTAATATTTATTAATATCTTATTAACTATTAATAACTTATTAATATATTTTTAAGTTTTGATTCGATTTTCATAAAATTTGAAATAGCCATTCGGTTGGGTACTTTTGCGATGTTCTTTGCGGACAGACGGACAGAAGGACGGACGGACGTATGGACCAGACAACGGCTGTAGGTGCTACGTATTTATATAATTACAAAAGCACCTAACAAATGAAAATTTGAAATATACATTTCAGAGTTAAATATCAGTTGACAGGCAGCCATATGCAACGTAATGGTAACTAAAATTGTTTTCATTGTTCATATATTTTACACATAATCCCCCTAGCGTCTACAAACTATATCAAAGCTCACCTTCTTTAAATCCACCATCTAACAGCATACATATTTTACATCATTTAGGGGGATAATTACATAACATCGACAATAATTCGCAAATGATCTTATTCACTGGGTCTCAATTTGATTAAAATTTAGTTAATAGCAATATATTAATAAAAACATAATTCACAATTTTGTATTGGAACAAATATTATAATACGAAAACAATTGCTACCACCGAAAACGACATAATAAATTTTTTATCCTTCCGTTATTCCTAACATTACGGATGTTTACTTTTTCGAATTTCCATTTTCAGGTGCGTTCGTAATTATATAAATACGTAGCACCTATAGTCGTCGTCTGGTCTGTCCATCTGCCTGCATATAACAGCGCAAAAACTACCCAACCGCATGGTTTAAAAATTAATATATATATAATCGTTGCAGAATTTTGTCGAGTAATTTCGAATTTTATGAAAATCGAATCAAAACTTGAAAAGACATTAATAAAAGTTTTCTTAATTCTATTAAATTCTATCATGCGTAATTAATTCAATGATATCCTATGATAGGTAATGATTCATGGTTGCCATGGTGATTACGTCATATTTAAGAACGAGTCGTATTATTTTCGAATTACTGAATTTAAAAACCGAATTTGTATACTAAAATTGTTTAATTATAGCAATCATATAAACTACCGATAAACAAAATGAACTGTGCTGCATTTCTAGTTCATTTACAGGGAGGTAGAGAAGATTCCCATTACATTATGGTTTACGATGGAAAATCGTTTACAATGCATTTTAATTATGTTACAATACTCCAAACATAATGAAATTTCTATGGATGACTGAGATGGAGAAAAGCATGTTTTCTCAGAATTTTATGAGTAGCAGCTACAATTCATTTAAAGAAACGATCAAAATATTCCCATTACATTATGATCTATAAGTGAAAAATCTTTGCTATGAAGTTTAATAATGTTACGATACTTCAATCATAAGAAAATGCAAAATGATTACTGACGTGCACTACAACATGTTTTACTATACATTAAGAAGTCTTCATTTTCAAAGACCAACAAGTGAATTCGGTTATAGGTGTATGATAGTTTTCATTGTATGAAAAAATAAAAAAATCTTCCTAAAATTCTACTAGAATTAAAAGTGTTTCATGATCTATGCCTCATGCATAATTTTTCGTTCTTGATAATTATTGAAGAATGTTATAGGAATAATTTTATATAAAGGGCAATTTTGATAAATTATTCACAATTTAATAATTTGATAAACTATAAACTATTTAAACTGAAGATTTATATGCTTAAATTAATAAAACAGAATATATAAAGGCTTAAAAAATATTTTAATGGAAAGATCGACATGTTTCGAATGCACAAGCGGCTACATTTTCAAATGCAAAATGATAAACAAACTATATAAGCAGATACAATATATAAGCAGATACAATATATAAGCATGTGTATATTTAAGCAAATAATTCTTTAGTTTAAGGATAATGATTGAGTTTGTTTTCATAATTTGGTATAAACTATTTACTGTACCTATTTGGAGAGAATTAGTCATGAGAAATGCAGTTTACATTAACGTTAATTTAAAATCAATTTTCCCTTTACCGTATGCTCTTTTGAAAAACCTAGAAACATTTAAATAAACATAAAAGTCACAGAAATACCGACTATTTTATGTCTCTTCAATGGCGTCGCTGAAACGCAAAATTAGCCATGAAATGTAGAATATGCATTTTGTTCAGTGGATTATTGTTAACTCTTTGTAACGGAACAACTCCGATTTGAAAATTATTTGCTCAGATATTAGAAAACATCACTTTAAGCATATAAAAAATATAAGTTAAAAATTTAGACCATAAAAATAAGAAGAAATATTGACTTAAATGTGCTTTTTTCATATCTACAATAAACAAAAAATTAGAAATTTCACATACATATTGTCCATTTTCTAATGCAAAATCTATATAATAAAAGCGCACGGCCTTTCGACTGTCATCAACAATTCCGGGATGCCCGCTTCGCCTTTTCATATGCCGGGCGGATATTTTTATTCAAAACAAATAAAACTGCATAAAAATTACATTTTTAGAAAGATCGTTCAAAAGAAAATAATGTTTGAGAGACGACATACATTCAATTATATATATATATATATATTATGCAATAACTTCAGTTGAAATTCTCAAATCTCACTCCATGAAAGTAAACAAAAAAGAGATTCATTCGTCGTGAACGTTTAAAATATTAAACCATGGAGGTAATCGTTCGCAAAGCGAATTGTTCCCAAAGCTTGGCGATTAACTTGGTGTTTGACGTAGCGATCATTGCAGGAATCAATATAGTGATGTAGGCCAATCATATGATAGACATGTTACACGTAGACCAGTCAAATCGCCCGAACGCATGTGTACTGTAGGAGCCATAAAAAACAGACAGGTGTTTCTTGCTATCCAAGTAATTAAATAAACAATGACATCAACTACCCTTTCCTTATAAGCCAATCTAAGTTTAGAGAAATTATGTTATGTGAATGGTCAATACAACACAACTTTTGTAATACTTTTTGCTTGACGAAGGAAAGTGTAAACAGGAGCAGTAATACGATTTGCGAATTATAAAATATTAGGAAATAAATATTTCGATAATGCGATTTAATTTCTTCACGAAGTAAAGAGGTGTAAAAAAAAGATTAAATTTTGTATTATGCATGTATTACACGTGAAATTACGATGTCGCGCATTCTGTGGTGCGTATTTTTTATTTACATTACATGCGATTGAAGGTGTTCGTAAGAAATGAAAAAGAAGCTATGTGATTATGAAACAGAAGTTTTTTTTAATTTACAGGAATGTGGTAGTTTTGTATTTTTCACTAGTAATTACGGGTCCGCTAGCGGGCATTAGCCAGCTAGTTGTAAAGTATAAGAACTTACCTTTGTAAGAAATTCATTTTTGGACGTATCCAGTCTTTATAATTTGACAAAATTTACAAAGTTCATTTTAGCAATAACAATGTGAAACTGATCAAATTATAAATTAAATTTTGGCATACAAAATTAACTCCGTTTCACCATCTGTTGAGAATTCTATGAACAATTTATATTAACTGCTGTGTTGGAAGATAGTAGCAAAAAATAAAATCGTTTTTTAAAACAAAGTGAATACGTAATATTGACTTTTGTGTATGTTGCCGATATGCAAAACGGTGAAACAACGAATTAATGTAAATAGAGAAACTATAATAACAAGAATGGTCGATACTTAGCGATGTATTTGTGCTTTTCAAATGATTAGTATTCCACCCATGGGGCTCTTTGGTTGCCAAAGAATTAAAAGTGTTTAGAATTTAGCATGTGTATGCAAAATAAATTACAATTTTACTTTATATATGATCTTGCTTGATTCCAAATCTCTAAATTCATAAACATAATTGATAAACATAAATTGATAAACATAAATTGATAAACATAAACAAAAATAATAAATTGATAAGCATAAACATAAATAATGAATTGATAAACATAAACATATATAATGAATTGATAAACATAAGCATATAAAATGAATTGATAAACATAAATATGTTCTATAATTTGTAGAAATTACAATATCTTAAATTTATCTGCATTTTCTTTACTTTTGTTTATAATTGTATCGACTTGAAACATAACAAAAGTAATCTTTATAGATAAGGCATTTTTAGATATTGAACAGTATCATAGAAAGAAGTTTTCATGAAAAGCAATTTCGATAAAAAACGAAGCCTTCTATTTTAAAGCATTCATTTGGAGAACACTAGTAATATGTAAATGAGTTCTTGTTTGCATGAAGAACAATTACAAATCAATTTGATATTTATATTTCTATTGGGTAGTCTAAAAAACATTTAAAGGATCATAAATGTCATAGAAGTATCAACACATTTTATGTCTGTTTATGTTAAACTTCAATTGCTATAACACAAAATTAACGCCGAAATATAAAATAAGTATGTTATCTAGGATCTTTTTGCCAAAGTATTTTTCTCAGAGTCTTTCTGTAAAATTCTTCCGGAAAACACTGAAGAATGATATATAAACTGAGAAGTATGAAAATGAAAATTATGATTTGATATTCTGAAAAAATTCATACGGAAAAGTTGAGTGAAGTAGAAGTTTTTCTAAATACTCTAAAATACTTTTTTTTCCTTGAAAAAATAATTAATTCCTTAAAATAAAATTTTAATAATACTTTTAAAATAAGTTATTTTTTAAAATACTAAATATTTTTGCATGAGTATAATTTCTTTTCGGAAAGATTGATAAAAAAGTACACAGACATTTTTGGCATATATTCCATATATTTATATATATTTGATAGTTTTTTATATCATTGAAATTTTTCACCAGTGGTTACAAAAGACTAAATGTAAAATTGATAATTTTTCTAAATGCAGTCCAACTCGATTACTATGAGGAGCAATGGAATTATAAAAGCCCTCTTATTAACCGTTACTCGTAATAACTGTGGAGATAATAAAAATCCTAAAACACACACATACAAATAAACTAAATACAACTATTAACTGCTCTAATTACCGCAATACTAAAACTAAGATAATATCATAACATTTCCCGGAAAAACTCATCAAACATTACAATAGTCATTGCAATTTTCGAGCTATTGGTTCTACATATACTGTTCATTTTAAAATAATAATAAAAGACATTCAAAGTATACACAAAAACAATGTTTCAACACACAATATCTAAATAAAGCACCACGAAAAAATTTAAATAATAACGAATTAATGTAAATAGAGAAACTATAATAACAAGAATGGTCGATACTTAGCGATGTATTTGTGCTTTTCAAATGATTAGTATTCCACCCATGGGGCTCTTTGGTTGCCAAAGAATTAAAAGTGTTTAGAATTTAGCATGTGTATGCAAAATAAATTACAATTTTACTTTATATATGATCTTGCTTGATTCCAAATCTCTAAATTCATAAACATAATTGATAAACATAAATTGATAAACATAAATTGATAAACATAAACATAAATAATAAATTGATAAGCATAAACATAAATAATGAATTGATAAACATAAACATATATAATGAATTGATAAACATAAGCATATAAAATGAATTGATAAACATAAATATGTTCTATAATTTGTAGAAATTACAATATCTTAAATTTATCTGCATTTTCTTTACTTTTGTTTATAATTGTATCGACTTGAAACATAACAAAAGTAATCTTTATAGATAAGGCATTTTTAGATATTGAACAGTATCATAGAAAGAAGTTTTCATGAAAAGCAATTTCGATAAAAAACGAAGCCTTCTATTTTAAAGCATTCATTTGGAGAACACTAGTAATATGTAAATGAGTTCTTGTTTGCATGAAGAACAATTACAAATCAATTTGATATTTATATTTCTATTGGGTAGTCTAAAAAACATTTAAAGGATCATAAATGTCATAGAAGTATCAACACATTTTATGTCTGTTTATGTTAAACTTCAATTGCTATAACACAAAATAAACGCCGAAATATAAAATAAGTATGTTATCTAGGATCTTTTTGCCAAAGTATTTTTCTCAGAGTCTTTCTGTAAAATTCTTCCGGAAAACACTGAAGAATGATATATAAACTGAGAAGTATGAAAATGAAAATTATGATTTGATATTCTGAAAAAATTCATACGGAAAAGTTGAGTGAAGTAGAAGTTTTTCTAAATACTCTAAAATACTTTTTTTTCCTTGAAAAAATAATTAATTCCTTAAAATAAAATTTTAATAATACTTTTAAAATAAGTTATTTTTTAAAATACTAAATATTTTTGCATGAGTATAATTTCTTTTCGGAAAGATTGATAAAAAAGTACACAGACATTTTTGGCATATATTCCATATATTTATATATATTTGATAGTTTTTTATATCATTGAAATTTTTCACCAGTGGTTACAAAAGACTAAATGTAAAATTGATAATTTTTCTAAATGCAGTCCAACTCGATTACTATGAGGAGCAATGGAATTATAAAAGCCCTCTTATTAACCGTTACTCGTAATAACTGTGGAGATAATAAAAATCCTAAAACACACACATACAAATAAACTAAATACAACTATTAACTGCTCTAATTACCGCAATACTAAAACTAAGATAATATCATAACATTTCCCGGAAAAACTCATCAAACATTACAATAGTCATTGCAATTTTCGAGCTATTGGTTCTACATATACTGTTCATTTTAAAATAATAATAAAAGACATTCAAAGTATACACAAAAACAATGTTTCAACACACAATATCTAAATAAAGCACCACGAAAACGCACATACGTACGAGTAACTTGGATTCACATCTTGAGTGCCAATAAAAACAAAAATGAGATCATTCCACAGAATCTCAAAAACCCAAATGACAGCAAACAACACAACGAAACACCATCATGTACGAGCAACCAATGAGATTTAGCTGGAAGTGATGCACCATGATACAGTAAACCAACCAAAAAAGTTGAGATGTACACTCAAAAAATCGTTGACGAGAGAGTTTTCAAATTTATCTATATAAACTGTCTCAAAAAAATCTAAATCCGCAGGAGTATTGCATTTTTAATAATAGTTTCCGATTCAAAGTTGAAATCTTGTCCCTCATCCGAACAATGACAAGCAATAGAGGATTTTTGTAATTATTTTTTCTTAACATAGCTTATTTGTTCATTGATTCTGTTACGGAATTGTCGTGTAATTCACATTTGCATTGGCTATTTTAAATACCCCCAAAGTTTTGAGATGAGATTTTATGTTTTAACGGTGAAAAGGTTAGTTAATTAACTGGATAACAAACAATTTTAAAATCATAATTTCTAAAAATACTAGCTATTTTGGATCTAATGCTATTGTAAAAGGGTAAAATGATGAGGTTAGACCGTTACTCGTAATAACTGTGGAGATAATAAAAATCCTAAAACACACACATACAAATAAACTAAATACAACTATTAACTGCTCTAATTACCGCAATACTAAAACTAAGATAATATCATAACATTTCCCGGAAAAACTCATCAAACATTACAATAGTCATTGCAATTTTCGAGCTATTGGTTCTACATATACTGTTCATTTTAAAATAATAATAAAAGACATTCAAAGTATACACAAAAACAATGTTTCAACACACAATATCTAAATAAAGCACCACGAAAAAATTTAAATAATAACGAATTAATGTAAATAGAGAAACTATAATAACAAGAATGGTCGATACTTAGCGATGTATTTGTGCTTTTCAAATGATTAGTATTCCACCCATGGGGCTCTTTGGTTGCCAAAGAATTAAAAGTGTTTAGAATTTAGCATGTGTATGCAAAATAAATTACAATTTTACTTTATATATGATCTTGCTTGATTCCAAATCTCTAAATTCATAAACATAATTGATAAACATAAATTGATAAACATAAATTGATAAACATAAACATAAATAATAAATTGATAAGCATAAACATAAATAATGAATTGATAAACATAAACATATATAATGAATTGATAAACATAAGCATATAAAATGAATTGATAAACATAAATATGTTCTATAATTTGTAGAAATTACAATATCTTAAATTTATCTGCATTTTCTTTACTTTTGTTTATAATTGTATCGACTTGAAACATAACAAAAGTAATCTTTATAGATAAGGTATTTTTAGATATTGAACAGTATCATAGAAAGAAGTTTTCATGAAAAGCAATTTCGATAAAAAACGAAGCCTTCTATTTTAAAGCATTCATTTGGAGAACACTAGTAATATGTAAATGAGTTCTTGTTTGCATGAAGGACAATTACAAATCAATTTGATATTTATATTTCTATTGGGTAGTCTAAAAAACATTTAAAGGATCATAAATGTCATAGAAGTATCAACACATTTTATGTCTGTTTATGTTAAACTTCAATTGCTATAACACAAAATTAACGCCGAAATATAAAATAAGTATGTTATCTAGGATCTTTTTGCCAAAGTATTTTTCTCAGAGTCTTTCTGTAAAATTCTTCCGGAAAACACTGAAGAATGATATATAAACTGAGAAGTATGAAAATGAAAATTATGATTTGATATTCTGAAAAAATTCATACGGAAAAGTTGAGTGAAGTAGAAGTTTTTCTAAATACTCTAAAATACTTTTTTTTCCTTGAAAAAATAATTAATTCCTTAAAATAAAATTTTAATAATACTTTTAAAATAAGTTATTTTTTAAAATACTAAATATTTTTGCATGAGTATAATTTCTTTTCGGAAAGATTGATAAAAAAGTACACAGACATTTTTGGCATATATTCCATATATTTATATATATTTGATAGTTTTTTATATCATTGAAATTTTTCACCAGTGGTTACAAAAGACTAAATGTAAAATTGATAATTTTTCTAAATGCAGTCCAACTCGATTACTATGAGGAGCAATGGAATTATAAAAGCCCTCTTATTAACCGTTACTCGTAATAACTGTGGAGATAATAAAAATCCTAAAACACACACATACAAATAAACTAAATACAACTATTAACTGCTCTAATTACCGCAATACTAAAACTAAGATAATATCATAACATTTCCCGGAAAAACTCATCAAACATTACAATAGTCATTGCAATTTTCGAGCTATTGGTTCTACATATACTGTTCATTTTAAAATAATAATAAAAGACATTCAAAGTATACACAAAAACAATGTTTCAACACACAATATCTAAATAAAGCACCACGAAAACGCACATACGTACGAGTAACTTGGATTCACATCTTGAGTGCCAATAAAAACAAAAATGAGATCATTCCACAGAATCTCAAAAACCCAAATGACAGCAAACAACACAACGAAACACCATCATGTACGAGCAACCAATGAGATTTAGCTGGAAGTGATGCACCATGATACAGTAAACCAACCAAAAAAGTTGAGATGTACACTCAAAAAATCGTTGACGAGAGAGTTTTCAAATTTATCTATATAAACTGTCTCAAAAAAATCTAAATCCGCAGGAGTATTGCATTTTTAATAATAGTTTCCGATTCAAAGTTGAAATCTTGTCCCTCATCCGAACAATGACAAGCAATAGAGGATTTTTGTAATTATTTTTTCTTAACATAGCTTATTTGTTCATTGATTCTGTTACGGAATTGTCGTGTAATTCACATTTGCATTGGCTATTTTAAATACCCCCAAAGTTTTGAGATGAGATTTTATGTTTTAACGGTGAAAAGGTTAGTTAATTAACTGGATAACAAACAATTTTAAAATCATAATTTCTAAAAATACTAGCTATTTTGGATCTAATGCTATTGTAAAAGGGTAAAATGATGAGGTTAGACCGTTACTCGTAATAACTGTGGAGATAATAAAAATCCTAAAACACACACATACAAATAAACTAAATACAACTATTAACTGCTCTAATTACCGCAATACTAAAACTAAGATAATATCATAACATTTCCCGGAAAAACTCATCAAACATTACAATAGTCATTGCAATTTTCGAGCTATTGGTTCTACATATACTGTTCATTTTAAAATAATAATAAAAGACATTCAAAGTATACACAAAAACAATGTTTCAACACACAATATCTAAATAAAGCACCACGAAAAAATTTAAATAATAACGAATTAATGTAAATAGAGAAACTATAATAACAAGAATGGTCGATACTTAGCGATGTATTTGTGCTTTTCAAATGATTAGTATTCCACCCATGGGGCTCTTTGGTTGCCAAAGAATTAAAAGTGTTTAGAATTTAGCATGTGTATGCAAAATAAATTACAATTTTACTTTATATATGATCTTGCTTGATTCCAAATCTCTAAATTCATAAACATAATTGATAAACATAAATTGATAAACATAAATTGATAAACATAAACATAAATAATAAATTGATAAGCATAAACATAAATAATGAATTGATAAACATAAACATATATAATGAATTGATAAACATAAGCATATAAAATGAATTGATAAACATAAATATGTTCTATAATTTGTAGAAATTACAATATCTTAAATTTATCTGCATTTTCTTTACTTTTGTTTATAATTGTATCGACTTGAAACATAACAAAAGTAATCTTTATAGATAAGGTATTTTTAGATATTGAACAGTATCATAGAAAGAAGTTTTCATGAAAAGCAATTTCGATAAAAAACGAAGCCTTCTATTTTAAAGCATTCATTTGGAGAACACTAGTAATATGTAAATGAGTTCTTGTTTGCATGAAGGACAATTACAAATCAATTTGATATTTATATTTCTATTGGGTAGTCTAAAAAACATTTAAAGGATCATAAATGTCATAGAAGTATCAACACATTTTATGTCTGTTTATGTTAAACTTCAATTGCTATAACACAAAATTAACGCCGAAATATAAAATAAGTATGTTATCTAGGATCTTTTTGCCAAAGTATTTTTCTCAGAGTCTTTCTGTAAAATTCTTCCGGAAAACACTGAAGAATGATATATAAACTGAGAAGTATGAAAATGAAAATTATGATTTGATATTCTGAAAAAATTCATACGGAAAAGTTGAGTGAAGTAGAAGTTTTTCTAAATACTCTAAAATACTTTTTTTTCCTTGAAAAAATAATTAATTCCTTAAAATAAAATTTTAATAATACTTTTAAAATAAGTTATTTTTTA
The DNA here is from genome assembly GCA_963931845.1 of Maratus michaelseni. Taxonomy (NCBI): domain Eukaryota; kingdom Metazoa; phylum Arthropoda; class Arachnida; order Araneae; family Salticidae; genus Maratus; species Maratus michaelseni. The sequence continues at coordinate 417,846,389 of OZ007588.1, forward strand.
AAATACTAAATATTTTTGCATGAGTATAATTTCTTTTCGGAAAGATTGATAAAAAAGTACACAGACATTTTTGGCATATATTCCATATATTTATATATATTTGATAGTTTTTTATATCATTGAAATTTTTTACCAGTGGTTACAAAAGACTAAATGTAAAATTGATAATTTTTCTAAATGCAGTCCAACTCGATTACTATGAGGAGCAATGGAATTATAAAAGCCCTCTTATTAACCGTTACTCGTAATAACTGTGGAGATAATAAAAATCCTAAAACACACACATACAAATAAACTAAATACAACTATTAACTGCTCTAATTACCGCAATACTAAAACTAAGATAATATCATAACATTTCCCGGAAAAACTCATCAAACATTACAATAGTCATTGCAATTTTCGAGCTATTGGTTCTACATATACTGTTCATTTTAAAATAATAATAAAAGACATTCAAAGTATACACAAAAACAATGTTTCAACACACAATATCTAAATAAAGCACCACGAAAACGCACATACGTACGAGTAACTTGGATTCACATCTTGAGTGCCAATAAAAACAAAAATGAGATCATTCCACAGAATCTCAAAAACCCAAATGACAGCAAACAACACAACGAAACACCATCATGTACGAGCAACCAATGAGATTTAGCTGGAAGTGATGCACCATGATACAGTAAACCAACCAAAAAAGTTGAGATGTACACTCAAAAAATCGTTGACGAGAGAGTTTTCAAATTTATCTATATAAACTGTCTCAAAAAAATCTAAATCCGCAGGAGTATTGCATTTTTAATAATAGTTTCCGATTCAAAGTTGAAATCTTGTCCCTCATCCGAACAATGACAAGCAATAGAGGATTTTTGTAATTATTTTTTCTTAACATAGCTTATTTGTTCATTGATTCTGTTACGGAATTGTCGTGTAATTCACATTTGCATTGGCTATTTTAAATACCCCCAAAGTTTTGAGATGAGATTTTATGTTTTAACGGTGAAAAGGTTAGTTAATTAACTGGATAACAAACAATTTTAAAATCATAATTTCTAAAAATACTAGCTATTTTGGATCTAATGCTATTGTAAAAGGGTAAAATGATGAGGTTAGAAAAAGAAACCTGCTGTCATTTGGGTTTTTGACTATCATTTTCATCTATGTGGGGCATGTCATTTTTGTTTTTATGACACTGATTATGTGAGTTTATGTTACTCACAAAACGTACGTATGTTCGTTTTCATGATGCTTTATTTTGATATTGTGTCTTTAACACTAGAAAGACGGCAAAATCGAACTTCCTACAAAGCCCGAAAAGGTCAAATTGGCCGCTATTTAGAAATTCTAAGGAATAATTTTAATTATCATTGAAAACATAATAAACAACTAAATATATATTTATACTGAAATATTTTATTTAACTTTTCTTAGTATGACACATTTTTTAAGCCTTTTTTCAGATAGTTGCAGATGTAAATTATGCAAAAATTGTTATTTATAAATTTTCACATTGCACAATAGTAACGTTTTTAGTAATATTTTCCGCAAACTGCTTTTTTTGCAACTTTGGTAAATATCTAAGTTTTATTTCCATTGGAATTAAGAATTCGTTATTGTCGTCGACTTTGGAAGGAGGTCCATCAGTCTGTTGTGACAAAACATTTATTGCGCTGATTTTGTTCCGACACAATGTTCCGCGAAGTTCATCAGCTAATTGCAGTTTGGAATATCATCGACTGATACCTTTAGACAAAACTTCCCTATATATAGATATAAAATATTTGTACAGGCAATCGTCGAGAGCTTTCTTTTACGAATGTTGTTTAACCATCTGATCTGTTACTGCATATTTTATGGCATTATAAAATGTCACTATATCTGGAATCTTTTTATTATCATTTCCAATGTAACCGTGGGGATTCAAAGTATTTAGTAAAATAACGCTTTTGTTTTTCTTTCCTTGGTATATGGTCAAAGTTGTGTCTTTGTGTTTCATTATCGTTGACGAATAAAATTCTTATTGTGATTTTTTGCATGTTAAAAAAATTTCACATCATTTTTTGTTTGTTTGTTTGTTTACTGTTCCTAATATGCTTGTTCGTTTGCTTTTAAGTCTATCTGTTACTTTTACTGAGGTAAAAAAGTTGTCAGTTGTGACATTTCTACCTGAATTGGGAAAATGCTCCACAAGGTTTATAACGACAAATTATGACATAGACTGGTCATCAGGCGGAAACATATCTTTTCCAACTTATGGAAATTTCTTCAGTAGATATTTGGAATCCACATCTACAAGAAGCCAAAATTTGACACCATACTTATCAGGTTTATCACCCATATGCTGTGTAAACGAACATCTTGATTTCATAGGAATAAGTTGTCCATCAACAGTGATATTTTCATGAGGTTTGTAGTACAAATTTCTAGATGACCTTACCCCAAATTTCTGATATTAAAGCAAATTTATTAGATTTCAGTCTTTCTGACATTGTCGTTTTCAAATCAAATCTTAGTTACCTTAAATTTTCTTTGAATCTTTTGCGTGTCATAGTGTCTCTAAAAACTGTTGGACACCAGGTTGTGGACCACAAATCATACACAGACACCCCTTCAGTACAGTGTGCACCATGGAGGAATAATAATGCAATAAATCTAACCAATTATTCTAAAGATATTCATCATGCGTCATTTTTAATATGCCTATAGGCTTCAAATTCAGTACAGTTTCAAATAGCATGGTATCTGAAAAAGAAGTCGCCAGGCAGATGTTTTTTTATTTTCAATAACTGAGGGTCTGGTACAGAATGTCGACCCTGGAATTTCATTCAACATTCAACATTTGGGTTACATTCACAATGCATTCAACATTTTGTTTTGAAAATTTACCCGCAGCACGGATCTGATTATTAAATTTAGTCCACTCAGTACCATCTGCAGCGACTTTTTTTTCAGAAATATAGTCTGTCTCAAAAGTTTAAGCACTCTGCAAATCTGGTTTAAAAAAATTGAAGAAGAAAATATTTTATGCTAATTTACAATAAATACTCGACATTTAATCAAAATAAAATAAAATAAGCCATTTTGGGTGGTTAAAATAAAAAATATATTTATTTTTATTTAATTTTTCTTTTTTCTTGAAGAAACGCTGTCTCAAAAGCTTAAGCACTTTATGCAATTTTTTTCAGAAACACGGGATTGGCCGTGTGTAATGACGCTGTATGACATCATATTGCACTTTTATAAAAGTATAAAAGGGGGAGAAATTATTTCCTCTCGTTTTAAAAATGCCGAAGGGTAAAGAATTCACAAAATGTCAGATTTTGAAAGTTTTTAAATTGAAATAAAAAAATAAAACTGTTTCTGAAATTACAAGTTTTAAATCGATCGAAGCGAGGTATATATCAAGTACTCTCTAGAAATGATAATTTTAAGCGGAAACCAATATGTGGACGACCACGTATGACGACTGTTCAGACTGATCGTAGAATACGGAGATTGGTATCTAGACAAAATATGTCCATACGGCAAATTAAAAATAATCTCAGTGTACAGGTGTCCAAAGACACTGTACATAGACGTATTAAAGAGTGTGATTACATCATACTAAAGAAAATGGCTCGCAAACAGTCTCTCAAATTACATCACAAACAGGTAAGAATGAACTGGGCTAAAAAACACATGTCCTACGGGGACAAATGGCTTACTGTTTTATTCAGCGATGAGAAAAAGTGGAACTTAGATGGCCCTGATGGTTGGAACGTGTATTGGCATGATTTACGAAAGGAACCAAGGGCATTTTTCAGCAGGCAACAAGGCGGTAAATCTGTTATGGTTTGGGGGGCATTTGAATTCAATGGCCAGACCTATCTGTCTTTTCTAAAAGGAAGACAAGATTCAAAAAAGTACCAAGAGACGCTAAACCAACATTTGCTTCTGTTCGGTGACATTTTGGGGGGGTCCTGAATGGACTTTTCAACAAGACAATGCCTCAATCCACGTATCACATTCTACAAAACTTTCTCAGAAAAATGTTAAAGTTCTTGACTGGCCAGCTTTAAGCCCCGCCTTAAACCCGATTGAGAATCTCTGGGGTATTTTAACCCGCAGGTTTATGGCAACATAAAGCAGTATGACTCTATTAAAGAACTCTAACAGGCTATTGAGAAAGCATGGTACTCTTTGCCACCAGAAACCCTACAAAAACTAATAATTTCGATGGACGCACGTTTATTTGAACAAATCCGAAATCACGGAAAAATATTTTGTAAGTAAAAGTTCTGTAAAAATTATAAATCTGGTTGTTTTTGACATTGTGCATAAACTTTTGAGACAGTTTTTTTAACTTTTTTTTTAAATTATGTTTTTTACAATTATGTAATTTATTTTTTTCTACTTTTGATATCATTTATTTAAATAATGTTGCAAAATCTGCAAATAGAAAAATTTTATTAATTCTAACTTTTTATAATTCTTTGAAAATCGACATTTTATGCTTGTGCTTAAACTTTTGAGACAGACCTTATTTAGTCACGCCATTTTCCCTTGTGCTTTACGATTTTGCGTTTTATTTCCCTTTCCTTCTCTTGTCTCCTTTTTTTTTCTTCCGAATGTGTTTCTAAGATGGTATTACTAGTAGAAGGAGATAAACTTGTAAATTCAACATTGTCACCACTATTGCTATCACTGTCACTTGTCACTGCTTTGGACAACATTCTTCATCACTATCAATTAGCAAGCTACCTTCCGATTCATTATAAGAAAGTTCTTGCAATAATTTCAAACATTCCTCCTGCGCTAATCAACTGCAACGAGGCATAATTTATAAAATCAAGACGGAACGTATGACCATCTGCTACCAACCAGTGAAAATAGCACACTGAAAATGAACTAAAAAGAAATTGCACTTCTACACTTCTCACGCTGAAAAAAGCTCTCGAAAATAGGAATTCAACTTCTTTGACCTTCAACTGACTGCAGGTGCATTCTTTATTCATGTAATACGTGGAAACGTTGCAGAAAAAAGAATAACGGATTATTCTTTATTTTTTTCCACAAAATCCAAAGCATCGGTCCAAATGACAGATCTGGGTTTTCTAGGTATACTTACAAATATCTAATGAAAAAAAAATTAAGTAAGATATGGGTAGAGGAAAATATTAGAAAATGTAACGAAAGGAAATTTTCAGACTATAAAAATAAATGAAATATATGGAGAAATCTTCGACTATCTGTCAAATTGACCATTTCGGGCGTTCTAGTGTTAAACGTTTGTTTTTTGTGTAGAATTTTCCACACAAGTTTGTAGTTCATTAAAAAGCTAGTTCAGTACATTTTTAGGTAGCTTTCAATACAAAAAAGTATAAAGCTACTTATTGCAGCCGTTCGGAGGAAAGCAGTTCCGGAAAATTTCGATAGATTTGATTTTCACCGATCATGACCCCCAGACCCCAAAACCACCCTCCGTTCAAATGTTGATTTATATATCTGACCTATGTCATACGATAACGCTCGTATTTATAAATCAATTTTGATGAAACTAATTGTGTGTATTAAGCTAACCAATGTCTCGACCGAGTTCGTTGGCCAGCTTGGTCTGCCATTTTGATGGCGGCAATTTAAAAATTTAAAACTATAATAAATATACAAAAAAGTAAAAAATTCAAATTTATTTTTTAATTACGTGTTAGACCTTGATACAAGGATTCCAGAGCATTTTTTGGTTTACTTCTATCTTAAAAAATGGCTGAGATAGAGCAGTTTGAATTTCTAGGGTGGCTGACATTTTGAAACAAAACAGCACATTAACGCGATTACTCGCAAATTATTTTCTTTCCTTGTTGTAATAATTTTAACAATCATACGCATAAAACTATATATTCATATCTGTTAGCGCCAAAATTGGCGACATTGCGACAAAATTGACAAAATTGGCGACATTTGGCGAAATATCGCCAAATTTGGCGAGTAAAATAAGTCTTCATAAATGAAACCAATTTTGCTATTGCTCAATAATTTGGTGAATTTCTTATTTAAATTCAGTATTAACGAATCTTTTGTAAACTTTTCTTTGCATTTTAACTTGCTGTTTTCGTGTAACATTAGCTAAAATTTTAAAACGAAGATATAGGAAAGCTACCTTTTCCTCCCGGTACAGGCCGGAAGGACTTTTTATTCATTAAAAGGCCACCAATATACGGATTTGTAGAAAGAAACAAACGAATGTTTTCCTTTATGCTCCTTTCTTCCCATTGTTCTGTTGTAAAACATATAAAGGGAGGGAGGTGTATTTGTAACGGCATCATCTCTCTCTCTTTTTCTTTCATTCTTTCAAGCCCTCAGGTTATTCCTTTTTATTTTCTTTGGTTGCAGGTCTACGTGAAGGTTGAAATTCTTTCTGGTAAAACTGATAAAATACTACAGTTTGACAGATTGTTGAAATGTAGAAATAGATTCGCTGAAAGAGAACAGTGTTCGATAAGAAAATTATTACTTTCATAATTCTTTGCTACTTTTTGCCAAAAGTCATATTGAAATTAACAGATGTTTTGCTCATAATAGCCGATATACTGCTTTTGTAGCTCGTAAAAAGCGTGAAAATCTTAATATAGTTTAAATAATGAACCATTCTTAAAGGGAAAATTGCTCGCTTTAACCGTTTCCGCGTATTAGCCGAACTCGTATAAAACGAATTTGACTGCAGTTGTAAAACTTGTATAAATTTTATACTTTTTAATTTGATTTCAAATATCTAAACACAAACAAAATTTCATTTTTTTGTTATTTGTAGAAAAGAAAGTACATTAATACTAATACTTACATATATTTCATTAGTTTATATATATATATATATATATATATATATATATACATATGATTATTCTTTATAATACATTGCTAAAATAATCTGTAACGATAATACTTTTTTAATTACTGAAAAGTATTATACGAAGAATTTTATATGGGAAGCAATTTCGATAAAGTGATGTCTTTTATTTTATAGCACCTATTTGGAGAGTATTAGTGATGCGAAAAGGGATTCTACTTTACATAAACGACAATTTCAAATCGATTTGCCATTTATATGTTCTTTTGAGTTGTCTGGGAAACATTTAAAGGATCATAAAACTCAGAGAAGTACCGAAACATTTTATGTATCTTTTAGTTAATATTTAAGGACTGAAACACAAAATTAACCATGAAATGTAGAAAAGTTTTTTACTCAGACTGTTTTTGTTAATGTAAATTAAAAAAATATATATATTCTTATAAATAATATGTAAAATAATGTAATAACAAGGATGCTTGATATTATGTCGTGAATTTATTTTCTTTCAAGTGACAAGAGTTACAAAACGGTGTAATGATGGATAAACGTGTAGATTTCCTCTGATTTTTGTTATTTAATAATTCGGTTTGAATATCTACGTGCAGGAGCAACTTCTTATTACGAAATAGGTAGCTTCTAACAATGCAGCTTCAATTCTAAGTTAGAATTCAAATATATTATTTTATGTTTCTGATGCAATACATGTTTTGTGTTCTGTAAACAAATAAAAATGTCATTTTCAAGAACGTTTCATGTTAACTCATACTCCCACACACCAATTAACACTAAATGCATACATAAGCCTAATATCTTTAGCATTTAAAACTAGGCCAATGTGAAATGATGACGTTGTCTCTTATTAAATCAATTAATAAGAATATTCTATAACACGCCATTTGGATTCTTGAAAGTTATGCATTCTTGACAAAAGGGGTAATTAAGGTATCCCACTATTTTTTAATTGCCAATTTCTAGCAAATTTCACATATCTTTTTATAATTTTTGAAAGGCTGAATAATTAGCTATTTAAAAATATTTCTTTTCTTTGTGCGATCATTGAAAGTGTAGTTATGGCTGTTTTTGCTTCATCTCAAAGCTTGTATGTAGTTAACATGAAGTTGTTTATAAGACATTGTATAATAAGTGTCTAACTATTCTCTTATGAATGTGATCTAGGGTCAAATGGATTGCTGAGTTTTGTGTCTGAGCGTATTGTCTTCATTCTGACATTTATACGTGAACGAGCTACCTATTCTGTTTTTTATCTTACTTCCGCAATGAGTGCTTGAATCTCCGTTAGTTTGATTGTTGTGGTTACTTAGGGCAATAATCTGATAATAAGGCCTCTGTGGTCATCTAACTGGTATAAATACGGTGCAGGAAGTTAGTACCAACAAATACTGTAAGATATCGTCCATTGTAGAAAATCAAGACTAAATTTCAGCTTTCATTTAGCTGTCAACTTACCGATAGCCAGTGACGTTGCGTTTTGACTGCGATTGGAATAAGATTCTTCAGCTCAGAGAGTTTCCCTACATGGTAAGAAGTTTTGTTTAATATTTCAAATAAGATATATTTGGAATCCTTGGGGTTACCTTCAATTATTCACACTGTCGTATTTCTAGTCATATTGTGTGGTTGCTATTTCAAAGTTATTAGTGACATTTTTGTAGTGAGCTGGGATGCACCTTTTTTAGGTTCCGGAATACAACCACCGCAGCCATCTTATTTAGAGTTAGAATATAACCAATCTCTTGGGATTAGCATTATCTTTCTCATTATTTTAGTGTTTCAACTTATAGTTTGGTCAGCGTTAATTTAACTAATCTGTTTCACTGCCAATATTACTTACTATTGAATCTAAATAATTTTTTTTTATTTATTAATTATTGTCTTATAGCTACTGTATTAGCTGACGGGCACGATGTATCCACCCAAACTTTAAAAAAATATATATGTACGTTAATATTGACATTAAGGAAGGTACAACATAAAAATCTGTACAGTTTAAGAAAATTAAGTGCACATTTATATTATGTTTCCATAAAAAGAGATTCGATGCACTGTTAAAAATTTGCAGAAAACTGTCCAGTCATTTGACCGTTTTTTTTAGAAAACGGTTACATAAACGTAATTTAACTCTTTTTTGACCATATTATTTCCCTTATTATGGTCAGAATAGAGTTAAATTACGGTTATCTAAAAATTTTCTATAAAAACGGTAAATTACTGGACAGTTTGCTGCAAATTTTTAACAGTGTGAGTTTTCAGTGAAACATGATTTATATCAACAGACAGTGACTATTAAACTGATTGCTTATAATGTATGTGAAAGTATAAGTGAAACGAACAATCGGTTTAAATATCTGAGAATTTCCTAAAATATTACAGTTTAAGAAAAATAACATAGAATAAATATATAAAAACATATCTGAAGGGGATAATTTGACTGATTGTATTTATGAAGGATTTTATGTTTTCCTTTACATTTTGATTAAGTATATTCTTGGGGCCTCAAATAGTATTTTATTTTTAAATATCCGTACAGTACCATTATTTTTGTCATAAGGTCATTTTTGGTAAGTATCAAAGATTGCATTAATTTTCTTTAAAATCACAAAACTTGAAAATAGATTAAAGCAAAATAAGTTATTTAACTAATGAGGTTTTGCATTATAAACTAATTTATGTGAAGCAGTCAGAAATGTAGGGTCACTAGGGGAGTTTGAATAAAAATATTCCACAGAGAAATAAAGCCGAGACTTATCGAACAAAGATGGCAGAAGATGAAAGAGTAACGGCTGCTTCAGTCTTTTTTGACGTTGTCTGATAGCTTTATTGGAGTTTTATATGAGTGTTATTTCAATATTCCGGCAGGCGAATTTCTGTCTTGTCTTATTTTTCTCATCTGTGCGCATTGTGAAGAGGCAATAGTCTTACATAATTATCATTTTTAGATTATCAGTATTATAGTAAAGTGTCTTTTCGCGATGTGTCATGCTTTGTTTTTCAACTGTTCTTTGTTTACTATTACACTAGGACTTTCCTTACGTGACGGAATTGGAAATGAATTTATATAATTAGATTTTTGAATTTACGATGATAAAATTTCGTGTTTTCATAGTTACAATGCGTATTCATAGTGCGATTATTAGTTATGCTACTTCATTTATTTTGCTTTAAAAGGAAAGAATATACCAAGTACTTATGTAAGAAAATGAAATGGTCCCAGATGCGACTTGTACGATGTTGTGTCTGATGTTACGGAACAATATATGATATTCAGAGCAAGACGAATTCGTCCATGCAGTCGAAAGACGTATAGCAAAGCACAGAGATCGTTTTAAGAAGAAGGGAAGAGTGAATTTTGCCAACAGCAGAAAGGGAAGAATGTCGTTAAACATGGAAGATAAAAAGATGAAGAACCAACATGGAAGAGATTGTGGTTCAAGTTATTGGAAAAATCAACCTATCAGGAACCAGTATTTGATGATATACAACCAATATTTGTTCAAGTTTGAAAATACATTACATTTACTCTTACGAGATAAACAAAAATGGTGCAAATGATTTAGAAGTCATTGGATTTAGGACTGTAAATTCTGAGAAATTAAAATTTGTTATGTTTTAAAGTAATACCAATTTATCATTGTCAAAATAACCTATTTTGAAAATGCCTTCCTACTGCTATGTAAAACAACGACTGAAGAAAATTTGATCATTTGTTTCCAAGTTTATAAATGTCAAGAAAAAGTATTTTTAACTTAAATACGCCAAAGTTTCAATAAAAAATGAATATATATATATATTTGTGTATTTCAGAACTTCGGTTACAATTGCCTGTTGCCTTGCTCATTTGTTTTCCAATAAACAATTCCGTTGAAATGAGTAACGTATTTAACCTAGAAAATATCTATGAAAAATTACTATTGCGATAATAAGAAACACCACTGTGAGGTAATTGGGAATATACTCTGAATAATAGGAAAGCATGATAACAAAGATGTTGGATTGCGTACAAATTAATATCACAGCAGTTATTTTTGTACCAGCTGCAAAGAACCATATTTACATTATTTTATTCAATGGTTGGAGTATCATAGTTGAGATTTTTTCCAACAGAGCGAAAATATGCCGGGACCAGGACTCGAACCTGGGTACTTTGGTTTCACGTACCAACGCTCTCCCTACTGAGCTATCCCGACGATATCCTGTCTGGCATATTTCACTCTTATTTGTTGGACAAGGCTGCGAACTGCAGCGCTAATTTCATTCATCCGAGCTATAACTATAGCATTTACATGATGAATCTGAAATAGCACGGAAACTCCTGTATACCATGCAATTAGGTCATAATGAATAGAGAAAAGTATATTCAACTAGGTTACCTAGTTGAATATTCATCATGTAAATGCTATAGTTATAGCTCGGATGAATGAAATTAGCGCTGCAGTTCGCAGCCTTGTCCAACAAATAAGAGTGAAATATGCCAGTCAGGATATCGTCGGGATAGCTCAGTAGGGAGAGCGTTGGTACGTGAAACCAAAGTACCCAGGTTCCTGGTCCCGGCATATTTTCGCTCTGTTGGAAAAAATCTCAACTATGATACTCCAACCATTGAATAAAATTTACCTAGTTGAATATACTTTCATCTATTCATTATGACATACTTACATTATATTGAAATTTTGGTTGCTTAAAAGGCGCAAAGACAACAAAGTCAAAAAGTACCCGAAACTGGAACACGAACCCGGGTCATCGGTATAGCCCACTGGCGTTCTACCAACTGAACCACTTGAGAACGATAGCCTGGAACTTTCTCACTATAACATGTTGGCAAGGCTACAAACACAGCACCAGATGGAATATTTTCCGTGAGCTACCAACTCTGGAGCAAACGCGAAACCAAAGAAAATCCAACACCGATAATTGAATAAGACTATATTCAATACTTGGAAATTATTTTCCATAGAAAAAAAATGTTGAAAATAATACTTGGAAAAACTTTCCAAGTATTAAATATAGATTCATACTTACATTTACCAAAATTTTGCAGGGTAATTGGTAACATGAAGAATGAGACAGGCAATAAACTTGCTTCAATAACCGCTGTGAAATTGTGGTACATGATAATAAAAGTAGCTTATTGCACGGAACATCTTTCTGATGTTCGAAACAAAATATGAAGGATTCATTTTTCCCTGGTAGAAAGATAAACATACAAATATCGATTTTGTTACCAATTACCTCCATCGACCCTACTTGTTTTTGAGGTATTCAAAATACTTGAGTTTCAAAAGTAGTGGGACTTTTTATGTAGAAGCTAGTTGAAAATGTACACATTTTTTTAAAAACTTTTTAAATTAGACGTATTATAGAAACTATTCAAATTGATATAGCATTAAAGGTAAGTTTGTGACTTTTTCGACAGTCGTTAATTAGAATTTATGTTTGAAATTTCATAGCTGTGGATAAATTTTAAGCAAAACAAAATGTATATTGGAAAAACATTTTTTTCTCTCTGAACAATGAATATATTCTTCAGGTACAGCTTTCAAAAGATTATTGACAAACGAAATCCAAATAAAATCAAGATAAATTCAGAACTAAAGAAAAAATTGCATCCATTCTATGGGAAAAGGGAAGACGAATGAAGAAGCTTTAGCATTTTCAAATCAAAATGTCAACAAGATTTATTTAGAATTCAAGGAGAAATTATGGTTTTTAGCTTTAAAGGAGTAGAAAATAGTTTTATTGAAACGACATTTTCGTAAAATACAAAACTGCTTTCAGAGTATATATCAAGTGATATAGAAAACTTCTATTTTCAGTTATACGATAAATGCCTTGTATCATATCTTTCAATGTCTTGTTCAGGTATAAATTTTTAAATTCTACGAAACTATTTACAAGTCTTGAAAAAAAGAAAAGTAATAATTTACTGTTAATAAATTATTTTCCTTTGATTTTAGAATTTGCGTTAGTTATTTACTGCTAAAATATAATTTGGATACCGTCGAACTCGCTTAATACGAGCACGATATTGAAACGACAACACAGTTAAAACGATCCATTATCACGTTAAGAATGGTTCATCATTTAAACTATATTCAGAGTTTCATGCTTTTTACAAGCTACAAAAGGATGAACGTGGCTAATGCGAGAAACACATCTGTTCATTTCAGTGTGATTTTTGGCGAAAAAAGGGATGAATTAAGAAATATATCCCTTTCTTTTCGAACACTATTCTTTCACATCACTAATATTTCTACATTACAATTGTCTGTCAAAATGCAGAAATTTGCCAATTTATTAGACATAATTTAAACTCTCAAAAAGAATATTTCTCAAGAAGAATTTCTTGAGTTCTTGAAAAAATAAAAGAAAGAAAGGATTTATAAGGATGTTTCAAATATGGCCATTCTGCAAGATTTGCAAATGCGCTATAATAGTAAAGGGCAAAGGAGAAAACCTTTATTTGTTTCTTTCTTTAAATCTGGACTCTGGAATATATTAAACAGCATGTTCATGTCTTTCTAACTGTTACGAAGTACAGTTCCTTTACTGTATGTCGTTCATGTCTTTTTAGTTCTTTAGAGATATCGACTTCAGAACTTTGATTTTATCTTAAGAAAATATCCGCCCAAAGAAAATGATACTCACAATAGTAAGGATAAATATTTCATGTTAAATTTATGGTATTAAATGTTTTTTTAGCAATGTGATATTCAAAGCAATTAATAGTAGTATTTATATTAATTAAGTGTGTGGTTTTATTATTGTCAAGGTTATTACATGTAACAACTAATACGGGGACTTTTAAATTTCCGTTGCTTCTTGTATTAACAGAGTTCGACTGTACATAGTATGAGTTATTTTATTTTCTATATTTATACAATTTAAATAATTAGAACTTTTAAAGAACTTATTGCACACGAACAGTTGTTACGTGTTTTACTACTGCCGGTTGGTCCAAATAACACTGAACTGTTCGTAAGTGTATTTTGTATAAATATAAGATACTTTAAAGAAATTAATGTTCGTTCACAGATTTAATTTAATATTGAAAAGAAAATTAATTCTGATTAATATGATAAATAAATAAATATATATATATACCGGGTGATTATAATTAAAGTTATGATTTCAAAAATCGACAATTTTAAAACTACTGGTCAGAATGACTTGATATATTAGGAGAACAATCGTGAGGTAATGGAATTTTGTTTGGCGAAGGAAAAAATAGTTCCAAAATGTGCCGATAGATAGCGCTGTTAGGGTAATGTCACGGGAAAGACCAAAAATGTATGAGTTAAACACAGGAATGTTGTTAGCCAAAAGGAAAAAATAGAGTTCCGGGATTTACTAAAAATTTATTACCGAAAAGACAAGAATACGTGTTTACAGCGACAATAGCGATAATGCTAAAAAATGAAAAGAAAAAAGATCTTCATGGAACAAACACCTTACTGATGATTAAGGAATAGGTAGTTGTTCCATTTGCCCTCTGCCTTGTTCCGCTACTAATTGGAAACGCAAAACGGCATGCTCCACAACAGATCGGAGGGTATCTCCGATGCTGGGGATGTGATGCAATGGGTGTGCAATGGGTGTGGTTCTTCAGGTACCCACAAAGCCAGAAATCCCACGAGTGTAAGTCGGGAGAACGTGGTGGCCACGTTGTTGGAAAACGGTGGCTTATGATCCTATCATCTCCGAAATTAGAACTCAGTAGCTGCTACACAGGAGTAGCAATGTGCTGACGAGCGCTATCTTGCATGAATATTGTGCGATCCACACACTGACGCTGCTGAAGTTCCGGATAGACATGTTTACGCAAGAGTGCTTCACACTGCTTGCCAGTAACGGTGCAGGTAATGGGACCCTCAGGTGTGATCTCTTCAAAGAAAAACGGACCGATGATAAACGCTGCCGTTATTCCGCACCACACAGTGACCTTTTCAGACTGAAGAGGTAATGGCTATAGCTGGGACGGATTCTCGGTCGCCCATATCCTGCAATTTTGCGTATTTACATAATCTTGCAAATGAAAGTGGGCTTCGTCAGACCACAGAATGTTCTATGACCATCCGTTGTGCACTTCCATCCGGTCATGAAATTGTAGTGCAAAAGATTGACGTGCTTTATGGTCAGGAGGTAGAAACTCCTGCACATGAGTTATCTTGTACGGATAACAGCGCAAGATGTTCCGCAAGACTTTACGCACCATGCTGTTCGGCATACCCAGCATTAGGCCAATTCCCCGTGCACTGCTGATTCCAGCATTACTGTTTGTCTGTTCTTGTAATGTTGTCGCCACATCTTCCACTGCCGCAGCCGCAACTGGTTTCCTTCCTCTATCCCGTTTAAAGTCAAATGAACCGGTTTCTTCGAATTTAGCAATCATTTTTCGCGGAACATTTGTGGTTATTGGACCCCTTTTTATGGATTTTAATGTCAACACTTCCTAATAGCTGTAAGTACACAATCATCGTTCTTATAAAAAAACTTCAAGAGCAGAGCGCGATCCTTCATAGTCAGAGTCATGGTGAAGCATTCAGGCAAAGAGCTATTGCTCTGCATTTTTAATTTGCATATCTCCAGACAATGTGAATCCTGACAGCGCCATCTATAGGCACATTTTGGAACTATTTCTTCCTTCACCAAACAAAATTCCATTGCTTCATGATTGTTCTGTTAAAATATAACGTCATTCTGACCAGTAGTTTTAAAATTATGGATTTTTGAAATCGTAACTTTAATTATAATCATCCGGTATAAATTAGGTAATTATAATCACCCAGTAGTTTATAGTGAAGCGCCCTACATTTTGAACTACGTAGTGTGACTAGAAGAGCGATAAAAAAAAACACTGTAGTTTGTAGCGAGAACCGACGCTACTTTTAAAGCTACTTCTGGGGGTGATGTGTCAAATCACGTGGCCGAAACTTCCAACTTTTGTGCGAAATTTGTTTTGTTGAACAATTTGCGAATCTCCGCTGCATTGTATAGAAACACAACGCATAAAGTCATAGATTTTTATCATTGACACTTGCAGCTAAAATCAAGTACTAACACACGAAAGGAAATAACTGTCTTGCTGACAACATTTGTCGAATTACTCGTTATTACATCGTCATGTTTTAACGCCAGGCTTCGTATTATACGGAATTGCTTTATTTACAAAAAAAAAATTTTGTTTGCATTTAGAGTTGTTTTTCTGTAATTTTCTAGATTATAATATATCTCTTAATTTTGCTAGGAAATTTTTAATATGTGCATAAAATAACATGATGGATACCATACATTTTCTTATATGCTATCTTTCTTAATTATTTAATTCTCTCGGTTATGTCGAATTTATTTAATTGTATCCCAGCAGACACAGTATAAAGACTGGTCTATTTATTATTTAATCCAAGTTTTCAATTTCTAATGTAAATTGAACCCTTTGAAAAATTTGAAAGTTGCGAAGTAGTGACTACTTTTGAAAAGTAGGTTGTAGTCGCTACTTTTTAAAAGAAGTAGTTGTAGCTGTAGTAAAATACATTTTCGGTAAAATAGTTGTAGTTGTAGTTTGATACAGTAAGAAAAAGGTAGTTTTTCCGATACCTGGGTATATTTTAACACATAGGTATATATATATAAGCAGACATTTACAAATGCGCATTTTTTTTCCGGCGACAAAGTTACTTAATCTGGTGGTTTATTTATTTTATTTATTTATTTATTGTAAAAATTTGGCAAATATAAGTTCCTCAAATTCAAATTTTAAAATAATAAAATCAGAATTATTTGCCTGACTTTGAAAGGAAAAATAGAATTTTTTTTCCTGCTTCTCTATTTCATCGATGACCTCTTATTAGGTATCGATTTTGTAGAACTCAACTATCTGGAGTTTTGAAACATACAGCAATCAGCACTTCCCGAACATGCTGGTTAATTCAGCTTTTACAGTATTTCTTTTTTTAACAGATAGATAATTTTTATAAGTTTCCTTACAAAACTTAGCTTATATTATCTTTGCTAAAATGTGTACTATTCTAAACTGTGTAACTAATCATTCTAAACTATGCTTTTTATTATTTTTCTTCAATTTATTCATAGAAAACTTTTGTTGAAACAGAAGATTTGATGAAACAGAACACGATTTTCTAATTTTATAAGAGTAAATAAAATTATTTTTTTTAGAATAAAACGACTGTTCATTTCTTTGTAAACCAGCACATAAATCTTTTAGAAAAAGGACCTTTTTGCTGATGTAAAACATACACCTTAAGCAATTGTAAATGTTATATTTTGTAACACATATAAATTTTCTAATTTCAAAGTTAGCCACGTGTGATCGTGAAATATATGCTGTATTTCTGTAATAGTTATCTTTTGCAAAATTAGTTGTAAGAAGCATTTTACGAACAAAAATATCTAAATGAATTATGCGTAGAATAAGATATTTATCTACATATAATGTAGCATCATTTTACATTTAAAGGGGTTTTTTCGGATCTTTAATTATCGGTATAAATTATGGTTGAATGTCTCGAAAATTTTTCTTTATGATTTTAAAAGTTGCAGTATAATGTACATTACATAATACACTTTTTTTAAATTGGGTTTTCACCACTCATAGCTATATAATACTGACAACAGTTTATGAACTACGTACAAAAGATAGGAAAGTCAAAATCCTAATAATGAGTCCAATAAAAGTGATAGTACTTCTTATTCTTCTATTCATTATTATCTTAAATTTGTTCAAATAGGGATTTAAATTTTTTAATAATTGATATGTTGAATAATGTTTCTTTTAATTTTTATTTTAAAACATTTATTTAATATGTAGCTTAGATTTTTGGAATTATGATACGGATTTATAATGTAATTTGGATTTTTGAAGATTCTATTTATATTAATAAACTATTCCCTGAAATGTAATTTTTTTTAATTATTTTCCAAATTTCCTTTGTTCTTTTTATCGGAAAAAAAATCAATCCTTTCGTGTTTATGATTGTTTTTTATTATTCAAAAGGAAATGATCTCACAATCATTAAAAACACAATCAAATATTTATTTAATATCAAATTGAACATCAACCAAATCTCCCAAACAAAGTATCAAAACAAATGACTGTTATCGATGGTTTAAAAAATATTTAGCTTTGCTCGGAAAAAAATATATAGATGTTACATTATTAAATCTTCCTTCGCGATGTTTTTCTGTTTTATAATAAATTATCACCAGTTTCACTAATTCCCTATTCCTTAATAATATCTATCATTAATTCTATTTAATTCTATTAAATTCCCCTTAAATTCATTATAATTTTGCCCAATTTACTTAAATATAAAGCTCTAAGTTACTCGTAAATGATATAAGAAATTCTGATCATTTCTGTGAATTCAAATGTTTTTTCGAAAGCCGTTTTATTTTTTTTCTCTTTCCCTTTTACTCTTCCGAGTTTCACGCGTTCGTTTCTTTTTACTTTAAAATGCATCCACTTAGAATGTGTTAGAACTATTTACTTCATCAATCTCATTGGTCATGACGTAGATTGTACACGTATTCCATATTGCCTCATTGGTTAGAACGCGCGCTACGTCATGATTTGGTATCTTTTCGCTTATTCACAAAAGGCGAGTGTAATCGTGCTTCACTCAGATTTTGGCCGAGTTTGCAACTGTTAACAGTCCCCTAGCTGCGTCTTTTACTCATCCTGTATTCTAAATAATTTAAACCTAATAGTTTGTCGAGAGTTATGATCATGTTCGACGTATTTTAAAAACAGTTTGTGACAACTAATTCAATGAGAGAGGGCATTGCGCATATAAATCATGGGAGGACTGTTTCCATGACGATTATTTAAATAAGAACGTGGAATTCTGAATCTCGTATTTTTTAAATCCTGGAGAAACACCCACGGTGTCCATTCGTTGCCTGGATCCTCTACGACGACTGCCACTATTTTTATGATTCGAATAAACGACGACTGCTATCATATTTATTCTACGAAAAACCAACTAGTTTCACTTATATCATGCTGCTGCAATTCCATACAGCTTATCGTTAATCTTCAACGATTTCAAGAATTATAACATAGATATATGTAAACTGTTTAAAAAAAACCACTTTAACCATCACATTCAGTGAGCAGTTATTTATTATGAAATTTCCATGAACAACTGATAAAATAATGGATCATTCACAAAAGACATATTTTCTTTTTTAAAGTTTTATGATAAATCCTTTTTAATTCAATACAAAAATTTGTGGAGGAATTGTAAGAATCTTGTCAATTGTAGTGAGTGTATACCCATGCTTGCTGCTTTCAATTATTTCTTTAATATTTTTTAAAGCTAAAGAAACAATTTTAAGTTGATTGTGCTGCATTAAATCTTTAAATGGAATCGGAAATTAGAAAAGCTTATATGTTTAACGATTATATAAAAATTGAGAAAAAAAAGACAGCTGTAGAAACATTTCATGAATATTATATTTATATATTATTTTGTATTATTTTATTTATTTACAACTGCTCCTCTTTACATAAGAAATTTACATTCCCTGTACTTTTATACTATATCTTCTTACAGTAAAAAACAATATGTTATTTGTTCATTTTTATATTACATTCACGGAAAGCATCGTTGAATTTAGTTCAGAAACAAATCAAACATCCATTATTTAACGTCAACATAATTACGAGATCTCGCAACATCAAACGAAATGACTATTACATTTTTCAGATTCTTTCAAAAATATTTAGCTTTGCTAAGAAAATCGATAAAGAGAAGTTTCTTAACCTGCATTTCTTCAAATATATTTTGAGCCTGACATTCTCTGAATAGTTAATTACAAAGGAATGTTTATAAAAAAAACTGTAGCCTTAATATATCTTTCATAAAAGACGTGTTGTTATAGTCTTAACAAATTATAAATTAATTGTTTCTAAACATAAATATAAGATAAGTATTAAAAATACCTGTTTTTTTCTTTGGGAATTAAAAAAAGCTGGTAAATATTTTAATAATAATAAATAATAATAAGACAATTATTTCAGAAAGCAACAAGTGCTATGAGAGTGACATATAACAAAAATATATTTTTATTGTTTTACCTATTATAAAAAGCGCAGTTTTGCATAATGAAAACTCTTTATCAAGAAAACTCTCTATACCAAAAGAAATTACTATTAAGTTATTCAGATTCTTTCACAAATATTTAGCTTTGCTGAGTAAATCGATAACAGAAGTTTTTAAAGTGCTTTTTTCAAATATTTTTTGCGTTCAATGAATAGTTAATTATTATGGAAGGTTTACATAAAACGGAAGACATAATTTTTGTTTCACATAAGACACTCTACATTTCTGCATAGTTAACAAAATATATCACAATACGGAAGTCTGGGAAAAAATGAAGCAGTAAAAATTGTGAGAATCTTGTCAGTGTTAATGGTATTATTTACGCTTGCTTCATTCATCGAGTTAAATTATTTTTTAAAAAACATATAAATGTTATGTATTTTTATACTAGACCGAATCTTTAAATAGATATTGATATTTTAAGTACTGATATGTTTAAAGATTGTACTTAAATTCACTAAAAAAGAAAAATTTAGAAAATTTTCCCTCACATTACATTACTATATTCTATTTAATATTTTATTCAGTTTACAAAAGCTATTTGAATATAACTAAGTTAGTCAAACAAATTTATATTCCTTATAATTTTATGCTCAGTGTTATTATAAGAAAAAATAAAGTTATGTCATTTACTCATGTTTATATTACAGTGAACGAAAATTTGTCTAGGTCAAGGTCCAATCTGTTTTCTCTTAATGCCTTTTCTACCCTAGTCTAAGTTGTATTGTGGCAGCCTTATCATTGGTCTTGTACAACTACGCCATGCATACCGAGGTTTCTTAGCTCCACTGATTCTTCTTTCTTCCGCATTTGGCTTCTGGCCGTAAGCTATATTGCTTGCTGCAGCACTCTTTCTTATATTTATGCAACTGTTTTTAATGCATAGAAACTGATGTAGTTTTAGAAATTCCAAAACAATTGCCTGCTATCTACATTTTAAAATAATTTGTGATTTTTTTAACATTGTTTATTTTTATTTCCTTAACGGAAATTATTTTGGCGTTTATTTCAATACAAATCAAAAATACATTGTTTAACGTCACCATTGAACCTTTGAAGAGTAGTCGCTTTGAGACCTGCAGCGGGTTGACTATCGGCGCAAATAGAGCTATATACACTTGACAATACTGCTTGAAGCGATCAATATTGTGAAAATAGAGTAAGGTTGACACGTGAAATTCATTGGAAGAACAGAACCTATTTAAAAATCTCACAAAACAGCTAAAACAGCCACTGTTTAAAAGCGAGAGATTCCAAGTTTAGCTCACGATATTGTCGATATTTTATGCATGACAACAAGATGTGTTCCAAGGAGTGAGGAATACTACACGTACTGCAGTGCAACTATCATCATCCACTAGGTTGAAGCGCATTAAAATAGCAGGGGTTATCAAACATTTTACACAAGAGCCGGGAGATAACAATATCCTGACTCCTGCTGAGGACCCATGAGTGTGACTGTTTGGTGCTTGGTATGTCACTGTGAGAATGAATGTATTGGCTGGAACGATAAAACTGTTCACTCTGTCTCCTTATACCCAGATTGCAAGAACAGGGCATTTCTTCCGGAGATAACCAGTCCAGCAAGGCGTTTGAATCAGTAACGCTCTTGGCGAGACAATCAGCTTTCTCATTAAGTGGTATGTGCCGGTGACGTGGGATCCAGTAGAGGTGGGTACCAGGAATATGACTAGCTGCTCTTTGAATTTTGTTATGTAGCCATAAGATTACGCTAGACTATTTCCAGTTGACCGACTGTAGAGCAGATAGAACCGATAAGCTATCTGTGAGAATAATACCAGGAGACACAAGAGATACAAGCTTGTTAAGGGTTTTTCCAATAGCAAGAGCTTTCGCAGTGAAAACAGAATACGTCTGGTATATCCTGTATGTAAACTGAGAAGTCGAGGAGCATCCAACTATCGAGGTGCGTGAAGACGATTTCGAAGCATCAGTGGCGATGACCTCCTAGGTGTCCGTGAAAGCTTGAATGAAGACTACAAAAAGTGGGATATGATACTGGCTCCTAGGTCAATTCTCTGGAAAGGGAGGTCCGACAACTGGTACTGAACTACATTCATGTTATCAGGAAACGGAAATTTGAAGATGTTAAAAAATTATGGAAGATATACAATCTCATCAAAAGCTTTAGATACACACGAAATGTTGCTCGCAAAGGAATGAAGTCCACCATCTCGGATACTCTACTTTTAATACGAAATCTCTCTATATAAAAACAAATGTATATTATCATTACACAGAAAAACGGGAAGTAACAAATGTAAATCATTACACAGATTCTTTCACAAATATTAAATTTGCCTGAGAAAACAGATGAACAATTCTTTCTAAACTGTATTCTTTAGAATAATTGTTCTGATCATCGCATTTACTGAACAATTAATTATTAAGGAATCATCCCCAAAAACTGAAGACATAATTTATCTTTTTAAAAGCACGCTTACTAGTCCCATAGTTTTATGAAAAAAAATTATGCCAAATGTAAAATCTGCGAAATGCTGGGAAAGTGAAAATTGCAAGAATCTTGTAGTAAAGGGGAAAACATTTATGCTTGCTATTTTCTTTAATTGCATAAAATTTCTGCAAAATTTTCAATTACTTACGGGATAAACAATTATATTTAAAAAATCACACAATAAGAAAACAATAGAATCTCTTCTTTTTGATATTACATTATTATTTTATTATTTATTATTTTATTTTACAAAATCTCATCTTTATATAGGTTACCTTAAATAAACTTATATTTCAAATAATTTTCATCTCTGTTTTCATATGGTAAATAAAAACAATCCAATGCTACTTACTCATTATTATATTACCCTAACAGAAATTAGTTTTCATCTTAATTCAAAAACATAGCGAAAATGTATTTTTAAACGTCAATTTTTATGCAAAATCAATCTATATCTAAACGAATAACAATTATATTATCCAGATTCTTTCACAAGTACTTAGTTTTGCTGAGAAAATCGATAATCAATGATTTCTAAACTACATTCTTTTAAATAATGATTTTGACCATCGCATACTCTGGGTAATTAATTATTAAGGAATCATTGCAGAAAACTGACGACATAATTTATTTTTTTAAGAGACTCTCTATTATCCTAGTTATTTAACAAAGCCTTTTTATGCGAAAACTGAATTCTGTGAAAAGTTGAATAACTGTAAATTGTAATAATCGTGTCAGTAAAAGTGAAAATATTTATGTTTGTTGTTTTTTTAAATGCCTTAAAAATTTTTAAAAGCTAAAGAAATACTTCTAAGTTGTTTGTACTACATAAAATATTTAAATAAATGTTGAAATTTCAATAACTGGTACGTTTTACGTTTAAATGAAAAAGAAAACTAAAAATTTGGAAAATTTTCTCTCATATTAAAATATTACTTTATTATTTACTATTTTAAACTAACCCAACAACGGGTAAAAAATGTGTTATAATATAAGCAAATTAATTAAGAAAGTGTCCCTCATTTGATTTACTGAAAGTCTAGGATAGTAATCTTTATATAGAGTAAATGGCATGTAAAATACACAATTTCAATAAATTATCTGTAATCGGATTCCAAGCTAATCGATATTAGCCGCAAAAACTAACCTTTCGTTATAAGAATGAAGCTAATTTTACGTGCAAAAAATCACACACAGCGGAATATTGAATTTTACACATTGACATGCGTTTCCAACCTAAGTAATATCAGTTATGGAATACAATCGTGAGTTCAACAAAAATGCCCATCGCGCTTGCTGATTAGTTTAGTTTTTATCATAATAAATTATTATTATTTTATTTTTACAAAAAATCTTACTTCTATAAATGAAATATTAAAAAAAAAAATTGAATTCCTTGTAATTTTTTTTTACTTTTAACTATTTTTTTACTTTACTTTTTTATATTTTAAACTAGCAAGCTACGCCCGCTGCGCTGGTCGGTTTCTACAAATGAACCTTGAATCAAACGAAATATATCGTTTAATGTGACCTTGTATTTGAAAGCAATCTGTATATTTACCTGGAATATCCTTCCACATTACTGAAAAATGACGTCATTCAGCTATTATATTTTCTAATGTGTAGTCAAAATTTTAGCTGGTAAGGACCAACTCTTTTATTTGGTCATTTACAGTTAGGGTTTGCTAAAGAATGATAAAACTAACAATGCAAACAAATTAACAAAGAAAATCCATTCAGTAGAAGTTTTTATAAACGCTAATCGTTGATAATCGGGTTCATCTGATTATAGAACTTTTCCACATAATTCTAAAATTAACAGAACGATAGGAAATGTACTAAAACCATCCTTACAAATTATCCACTTAACAATGCAAGTCGCAAAAAATACGCCCAGTAAAAACTTTCAAAAAGGCTAATCTTTCGGAATCGGGTTCACCTGACTATATAACCTTCACACATAACTGTTTGACTAAGCAACGTGGAACAATAACACTATAACAATTCCTGAAATAGCATCCAAATAACTAACAATATAATTATCATCAATATCCGTCCAGTAGAACTTTTTCAGAAGGCTAATCTTTCATAATCGGAATCAAATATTGAAAAGGCTAATATTTGATGGAAAAACGGTCACCCGATTTTCGAATTTCCCCCTATAATTCTAGAACTAAGCAACGTAGAATGATATATTATGAAATAAAACTTTCCCTAGAAAATTATCTAACAGTGTAGGTTTCATCGAAATCCATTCGGCAAAATCTTTTAAAAAGGCTAATCTTTCATAATCGGATTGATCTGATTGTAGAACTTCCCATAATAATTCTATAACTAAGCTACGTAAAACGATGCGTTATATAATAAGACCTTCCCTGAAAAATTATCTTACAGTTTAAGTTCTACGAAAATCCATTCCGTAGAACTCGAGTTATCAGCAGCCGGAACGAAATTTCTTATATGTAGAAGTAAATAGAAGTATATTGCCATTAATATAGTTTGCATTTGAATAAAAAAAAGGAACTTTTCGGTTAGCCGGGCGCTAGTGATATATGTACATATATAAATATATATGTATATGCATATATATGTATATACATATATTCAGGGAGATTATAAAAAAAATATCCCGATATATGAGTCCTTAACTATCCTACCGTTCACAGAAACTGACTGAAATTTTGGTTTAAAGTATTTTGAGGTATGCGCTCAAGAATCATGTGAAAAACAACAGTTAAACTCTAACAGTTACGGTTACAGTGACAAAATTTCTAAAATTTCAAATGGCAACACCTGCTTTTTTTTAATTGAAATGTGATCTTCATAGTGAAAAACCATAAAAAGCGTTGGAACGGTACCTGTAGCACGAAAATCGCCAGCGCTAGACAGACTAAGAAGAAAAGAGAAAATAACGAATAAGGACAGAGAATCAACAGAAAACAAAACATTTTATTGTGTTTCACAAATTTTCCGCGTCACACACGAAGACACGTTGCATGCGGAAGATGGTGGATAGCACTGAATAATAAAATGTTTCGCTTTCTGTTGCTTCTCTGTCCTTTATTGATTGTTTTCACTTTTCTTCTTAGTCTCTCTAGCGCCGGCAATTTTCGTGCTACAGGTACCGTTTCAACGCTTTTTATGGTTTTTCACTACGAAGATCACATTCCAATAAAAAAAAGTAGGTGTTGCCATTTGAAATTTTCGAAATTTTGTCACTATAACCGTAACTGTAAGAGTTTAACTGTTGTTTTTCATACGATTCTTGAGCGCATACCTCAAAATATATAAAACCAAAATTTCAGTCAGTTTCTGTGAACGGTATGATAGTTAAGGACTCATATATCGGGATAGTTTTTTATAATCACCCTGTATATATATGTATTTGTGTAGATATATTTGTATATATATGTGTGTGTGTATATACATCTATATATCTATCACTGGCGCCCGGCTAACCGAAAAGTACAAAAAAAACCTGCAAAAATGCTGTTGTACACTTGAAAAAACACCTTTTGGCTTAAAATCTCTTATCAAAACTGTTTCTCTTTTTTTTTCTTTTCTTTCTTTTTTTTAAATAAAATTAGTAACAGTTTTTTTTTTCAAGATGTATAGCCATTTCAATTCTTTCTGCAACAAAAAAAAAAAAACACCTTTTGGCTTAAAATCAAATTTTTTGTGGTCAAAAGTAAAATCAAAATCGCCAAAACAAAAGATAAATCGCCAAATTTTGTTTCAAGCAATCTTGCCCCTTGAATATTTTTTAAGCATTACAAACATTCCTAATCATGTTTAAATTAAATATTTTCGTTTTATAATATTATCTCTCATCAAGACTCTTTTTCTTTTTCCTTTTTTTTTTAAATAAAATTAGCAACAGTTTTTCTTTTATTTTTCGAGATGTGTAGCCTTTTCATTTCTTTCTGAAACAATAATGGTCGCCAAAAAATTAGCAATGGTAACCTTTTCGGCCAAAATAACAGAACTTTCTATCATAATTCTGCAACTAATGTACGTAGAACAATATGTTATATACTAAAACTTTCCCTGAAAAATTATCTATCGAACAACGCAAGTTCCATCAAATTCCATTCAGCAGAACTCGAGTTATAAAGGAACGGAAGGGAATTTCCGTTTGTGTTTTATATATATAGTAGATTAAGCCAACAACGAGTAAAAAATGTGTTATAATATAAGCAAATTAATTAAGAAAGTTTCCTTCATTTGATTTAGTGAAAGTCTGGGATAGTAATCTTTATATAAAGTAAATGGCATATAAAATACACAATTTCAATAAATTATCTGTAATCGGATTCCAAGCTAATGGATAATAGCCACAAAAACTAACCTTTCGTTATAAGCATGAAGCTAATTTTACGTGCAAAAAATCATATAAAATGCGTAGAACCTGATTATGGTAGATTCCCAATTTTCTTCGTTATTGAATTTGAAAAAGGATTTTGCCGAATTAGACAGCTATTGTGAGGTTATCTGCATTTACGACGAGGCTAACGAAAAAGACAGGCTACCGCGGTGCATTCCACTTATCTTTTTTTACAGACCGCTAGAGTGACGTGTGCTCTTTTCGTACACCTGCTTTGGTGGATTCGAGCATCACGTGATTCCCGCGGTCTGTAAAAAAAGATACGCGTAAAGCACCGCGGTAGCCTTTCTTTTTCGTTAGTCTCGATTTACGACAACTTATTTTTGTGGTCAAATTTGGCGATCTTCCGTCAAATATCGCCAACTTGGCGATAATTTGGCGTTGATGGACACCGATACGTACGTGCGAGATCGCACGTATATGAGCATATGAATATGTGTCTCCACATAACTATTTCTCGACACAAGTATGAACACAGCGGAATATTGAATTTTACTCATTGACATGCGTTTCCAACCTGAGTAATATCAGTTATGGAATACAATCGTGAGTTCAACAAAAATGCCCATCGCGCTTGCTGATTAGTTTAGTTTTTATCATAATAAATTATCACTATTTTATTTTTACAAAAAATCTTACTTCTATAAATGAAATATTCTAAAAAAATTTGAATTCCTTGTAATTTTTTATTTACTTTAACTATTTTTTTACTTTACTTTTTTATATTTTAAACTAAGCCAACAACGGGTAAAAAATGTGTTATAATATAAGCAAATTAATTAAGAAAGTTTCCTTTATTTGATTTAGTGAATGTCTGGGATAGTAATCTTTATATAAAGTAAATGGCATGTAAAATACACAATTTCAATAAATTATCTGTAATCGGATTCCAAGCTAATGGATATTAGCCGCAAAAACTAACCTTTCGTTATAAGCATGAAGCTAATTTTACGTGCAAAAAATCATATAAAATGCGTAGAACCTGATTATGGTAGATTCCCAATTTTCTTCGTTATTGAATTTGAAAAAGGATTTTGCCGAATTAGACAGCTATTGTGAGGTTATCTGCATTTACGACGAGGCTAACGAAAAAGACAGGCTACCGCGGTGCATTCCACTTATCTTTTTTTACAGACCGCTAGAGTGACGTGTTCTCTTTTCGTACACCTGCTTTGGTGGATTCGAGCATCACGTGATTCCCGCGGTCTGTAAAAAAAGATACGCGTAAAGCACCGCGGTAGCCTTTCTTTTTCGTTAGTCTCGATTTACGACAACTTATTTTTGTGGTCAAATTTGGCGATCTTCCGTCAAATATCGCCAACTTGGCGATAATTTGGCGTTGATGGACACCGATACGTACGTGCGAGATCGCACGTATATGAGCATATGAATATGTGTCTCCACATAACTATTTCTCGACACAAGTATGAACACAGCGGAATATTGAATTTTACTCATTGACACGCGTTTCCAACCTGAGTAATATCAGTTATGGAATACAATCGTGAGTTCAACAAAAATGCCCATCGCGCTTGCTGATTAGTTTAGTTTTTATCATAATAAATTATCACTATTTTATTTTTACAAAAAATCTTACTTCTATAAATGAAATATTCTAAAAAAATTTGAATTCCTTGTAATTTTTTATTTACTTTAACTATTTTTTTACTTTACTTTTTTATATTTTAAACTAAGCCAACAACGGGTAAAAAATGTGTTATAATATAAGCAAATTAATTAAGAAAGTTTCCTTTATTTGATTTAGTGAATGTCTGGGATAGTAATCTTTATATAAAGTAAATGGCATGTAAAATACACAATTTCAATAAATTATCTGTAATCGGATTCCAAGCTAATGGATATTAGCCGCAAAAACTAACCTTTCGTTATAAGCATGAAGCTAATTTTACGTGCAAAAAATCATATAAAATGCGTAGAACCTGATTATGGTAGATTCCCAATTTTCTTCGTTATTGAATTTGAAAAAGGATTTTGCCGAATTAGACAGCTATTGTGAGGTTATCTGCATTTACGACAACTTATTTTTGTGGTCAAATTTGGCGATCTTCCGTCAAATATCGCCAGCTTGGCGATAATTTGCGTTGATGGACACCGATACGTACGTGCGAGATCGCACGTATATGAGCATATGAATATGTGTCTACACATAACTATTTCTCGACACAAGTATGAACACAGCGGAATATTGAATTAGTTTTTATCATAACAAATTATTATTATTTTATTTTTACAAAAAAGCTTACTTCTATAAATGAAATATTCTAAAAAATTTGAATTCCTTGTAATTTTTTATTTGTTGTCCTATAGTTTAAAAATTATTTAAGATATTTATTCACGTTTATACTACGCTAACGAAAAGTAAATCTGAATCTCGTTGAAAACAACTCAAACATCCACTATTTAACTCCAACTTTAATACAGAATCTCTGTCGCTATATAAAAAAAAGACAATTACATTATTCAGATTCTTTCACAAATATTTAGATTTTCTGAGAAAATCGATAAACAGAGACTTCTAATATGCATTCCTTCAAATATTATTTAGACTATTGCTTTCACTGAGCAGTTAATTATTAAGGAATGTTTACAGAAAACGAAGCCTTAATTTATCTTTGACAAAAGGCGTGTTTTTTTATTTTCAACTAAATGTAAATGAATTACTTCTAAACATAATATTTTGATAATTATACCTAATTGACTACTTCTGTTTAAGTCATAAATTTAAAGAAATGGATCAGTATTTGATTTTACAATAATGAATGATGATAAGGTATTGTATTTCAGAAATTGTAAATTACATGAGGGTGATTGAATATGAGAGTTATTAAGTTCATTACTTTTTTTTAATTCATATATTTCAGCTGTCATTAATTCCGACCCTTATGAACAGTTTTAAGAAAACAGATTCATATTGAAGCATTATATAATATCTGTTTTAATTATTGTAATTTAATAAATTGTGATTGGTGATAGATATGACGAATTATTTCAATATGAGAAATTTTATTATATTAATAGTAACAGAACTTTAAGTTTGTAATTTTTTTTATTATTATAAAATAACTTATTTTGAAGTATTCAACAATAAAAAGAATCTAGAATTTTAAAATAACGATTTCGTCTTTCGTGGTTGAAATGCCAGAAAAATACATGTTCGCACAGAAATCGCATGTTTTTCTACATTTATATGAGAAGTTTATTCAAAAACTTTATTTCGCATTGTTAGATTATTATGTAGTCTTTCTTTATTGCCGTTGCATAAATGAAAAAAAAACTGAATAAACGGTTATTGGAAAAATTCTGAATTTAGAATTCAAATAGAACTGTAACATAAACAACTCCTTCAAATAAAGAAAAATATGTTTTAAACATTAAACTATAAATCAGAACCACTTAAAAGTTATGCAAAAAGATGTTTTTTATTCCCATGAAGCAAAAACTTTCTGTAGAATTGGAAGGGTTCTGGCTTTTCAAGAAAATAAGAAATAAATAAAAACCGTGTAGCGTAATGTTTTCGCTTCTGTCTTTTTCTGTGCAGCTGATTACGAGCTCAAATCAGGATTCGGAAGAGCTAAGTGCCGCTTCTAATTAATGAAGTATCATATGTGACAGAAGATTAACTTTATGCCTAAATGTTTCCGCACCATTTAATTAGTTATCAAAAAGGGAAGAGGGTAACGTTATCTTAACTATGTGTTTCTTTACCACCTACCAGCTTAAATATGAGGAAATGTTTATTCTGTAGAATTTATGTGGTATATGGTATGTACATGAAGCGAACAACAGTTCAGTGTTTGCAGGTGATAATACAGACAATGCAGTATTCAGAAATAACCAGACATTATTGTGAATATGGTTATTTTTAAGTGGTTACAAGCAGACATACAAACCAACAATTTTCTTTTGGTAAAACAAATTAATTCAAATTAATCTGCTGGCCGATCGCCCACATATTTTTGTCGGTAGAGGGATGGTTGATGATGAGCAAGAGACATGCTCCCGTACTGTAACGAAGTAAAGTTCTTTTTATATACAAATACAACTCAAAACCAGTTTCCAAATAAAATACACCCTCCTGGCAATTGTGAACCGCTGCATTTAATACAAAACAAAAAACTCAGTTTGGCACTAAAACCCAAATATAAACTTTCTTAAATATAAACAAATAAAACTACTAACATCAAAGGCACGCTGCAATGGATAAAAGGGAAAATCACATACCTCTCATCAAATTTCCGCTGGTTTCACATGTAAAAACACCATCTCAGGTGGTACCTCCATTTAACTACATAAGACTGTAACGAAGTAAATGACAACTCCAGTGTTCCGAGACGACACTTCACGTCCAACACCTTTATTCGACTTCGTTGATACACAAGTTAAAATAATATAAACACTTTAAAAACATTACACTCTTCCGTAACGTCAGCGTACAAAACTACTTCATACTTTACACGCGCACACCACATTTCTGCTCAACTATCATCTGTCCAACTTTCCTCCATCTCCATCAGCTTAGCTCGGTTCACTTCTTTTGACCTACCAACTAACATCTCTTGAAGTCTCCTCGCATATCGAAAACTGCCCTTTCGATTCGTTTACACGGCTTACACGATGATCAACCTCCGAAGCTAGGCGACAAAACCATGGTCAAACATTGGACCACTCTAGGCCACCAACTTACGAATCAGGATAGGCCATGGGTTTCTTCGGTCGTTATAGACTCTTCCTCCCTCCAAATTTTGGACATCTCGAAATTTTGGACATGTCCAAACGGGGTCCTTGATGAGAATATACAGTTGTGACAAGTTCCATTGAACACCAAATTTTTTCTTATAATTCACAATGTTCAGGAACAACTTGTTACTTGGTCACATACATGTAATCTCCCCCCTTTTTCCTGATCCATCACAGCCATGTGCCGCCCTAATTAAAATTCCTTAAACTTTAAATTTACTAGCAAAATTTTGAAGTACGCGAAAAATACAGCACTTCACACCATGCCAGTAATACAGATACAAAAATTATATTATATAAAATTTACACAAATTTACCATAATTTAAACACACACAAAAAATTTCCGTAACTTCTAGACAAAATTATAACCAATGTAATTTTACACAAACACTAATACAATTAACAGATTTGTTCTCTTTTTATATAAGTTTAATATGATACAAAACCAAATGAATATCTGACACTGTTTTCTCTATCAAATGAAACAACTTTTCATATGAATTAACACAATTTCAAAAAATCTATAAATTTGCAACTAATAAATTCTAGATCATAATTTAACATTTCAAAGTTATTTCCATATTTTTTCTCTTATTCTAAAACAAACAATAAATAAATATAAAAATATACACCTTTTTTCACACAAATAATACCATTTTAATATATAGAATTTATAAACTTAATAGATATTACTCACTGTATGGGTGCCGGCTCAGAGTGTCTGCATTACAGTGATATTTTCCTCTTTTATGCTCAATCCTATAATTGAACTGTTGTAATGTCAGGGCCCATAGTAAAAGTCTCTGATTAGAACCTTCATGAGTTTTAAGCCACACCAAAGGGTTGTGATCAGTTTGTACTATAAAGGGCAAGTGTCCATCCAAATAGCACCTTAATTTCTTCACTGCATACACTATAGCGGCACACTCCTTTTCAGTAGTACAATATTTCTGCTCCGATTGCTTGAGCTTCCTACTAATGTATAAAATAGGATGTTCCTCCCCTTGATCGCTAATCTGCGCCAAAACTATACCCAGATCAGTGTCCAATGCATCAGTTTGCAGTAGAAATTTTTTCTGTAACTCCTTAACTGAGTGCACCTATAATTCCACAATGGATCTCTTCCTTCTTTTCTTATGATTCTTCATCATTTTATTTTTCCTTAATTTTACCACTGCTTTTTTCTCCATCTTCTTGTCACACATTCTGTAACATTCCCCAACATCAGCACCTCCCTTGAGCACACCACAGGTGATTCCGTTTTCTGTCTTACGAAGGTTTTCATCTTTGATGCGCATTGATTATATGCGTTTCCTATGTTAGGAAAATTTACCTTAGAATTTCTTTTCGCTGCCACATTTTCCTCACATCTGTCAACTAACAAATCAGGTTCAAAGTTTTCATCATTCTGTTCATCAGGATAATCCTCTTTATCAAACTTCCCATCAATTTCATCTTTCACCTCAATTACACTCCTGACTATATCAGACATAAGTGGATTTTGCTGGTATTCCACAATTTCCTCAGTCATTCCAGCAATCTCACTTTTAATATCATCATTACTTTCAAATTCATGGTCTTCACATAAATAATTTCTAACAGGATTAAAACTCTCCTCTTTTTGAACCTCATCATCTATTTCTAAATTGTCCTTGTTTTACAAACTACAAAGATAACCATCTCCACAGAATTCATTATCATCAGTTTGAGAAAGTCCAACATTGAATTCGAAATTAGTCTGGTTACCAACGCCATCTAAATCTACAGAATTTCTAACTTGCGATACATTGAATAGTTCTATATCTTCTTCAATGTTTGACTCATCAGTTTCATTAATCTGCTTTAAGCTTAACATATTCCGTGTTTCACTCCCCTTTTTCATCATTTCCCCTTTTTCACCTTTCACATCTTCAAATCTCAAGCTTGACTCAA
The DNA here is from genome assembly GCA_963931845.1 of Maratus michaelseni. Lineage (NCBI taxonomy): Eukaryota > Metazoa > Arthropoda > Arachnida > Araneae > Salticidae > Maratus > Maratus michaelseni. Next base: position 417,879,908 of record OZ007588.1, read on the forward strand.
GCTCTTCTTTTACTTTTGCAACATTATCAGTTTCAACCTTAGTAGATTCACAAAGTTTCTCAGCCAATGACTGATTTTCAACTAAAGTAAAGTCCAAAACTCGCAACTCGTTATTGAAAGTCTCTTCACCCGCACTCTCTTTTTCTTTTAACTTAGCAATATTTTCCATGCCACATATTTTTTTGCCATTCACAGGAACGCTTTTAAACAAATGAGCAATGTCTAGTAATATTTTAACAGTATGATCCGGCTCCACAAGCACATCCACCTCTTTTACCATCTTCTCAACTTTTCTCTTAACCAATAATTTTTCTTCAACCACTCCAAATTCTTTGGATTCTATTTCAGTCTTTTCGGCCAATGTAAACAATGAAGCCAACTCTTTACTCCTCTGTTGCTCTTCAGCAAATTTATTCGAATTCACTTTCACCAAATCCAAAATGGTTTCAGTTTTCACAACCTCCGGCAAAAGATTACAATCTGCACCGGAATTCTCATCTGGCCTCCTCTTTCAACTTGTCAGTCAATTCCAATTTCTCTTCTTGACAACTCACCAATTCCTCATTAAGCTGTGTCCGCCTCTGCGCTCGGTTCAATGCAGCACTCAAAATTTCTTTTTTCCTCCCACAATTCACTTCACTTTCCTTTAACAGTGAGACTGTTTTATTTCCAAGGATATATCTCCCCTGATCCAACTCATTTCTGAGAACCGCTGCTTTAGTGGTAACATGACCCAATTCACAATCAATCTAAATTTCGGCCATAGGCAAATATGATCTCCTCTGGTTCAACAAATGCTGCATCCACACATATTCTCCTATCATATTTTCAGGTGAAACATATTTTCGGCACACCACGTCGACCGTTGCTCCAGTATCTCGTAGAATAGGAATTCTAGTTCCATTAATCGTTCCCGAAATCGTATATGGTGCCAATAAGTCCTTAGCAACTTCATTTTTTACATAATTCACAACTCCCAAGCCATTTCTAGTTTTAAGCCTGGGGCAATTAGGTCTGAAGTGCGTTGAATCCGCACATTCGTAACAACGGAACTGTTTCCTTATCTCAAAATTAGGATCGGGATTCCTTCTATCAAAATTAGGATCAGGTTTCCTTCTATCAAAATTAGGATCAGGTTTCCTTTTATCAAAATTAGGATCGGGTTTTCTACCTTTAAAATAATTTTCCCTCCCCCTTACATCCTGTGTAGTTTCATTTCTCTGACTACTTCCCCTCCAGGATCTCATTTGCCATGACTTCTTCTCATTTCGATCCTTATGACTCATCGCACCTTTATTACGAACACACCCTCTTACATCTTCAAACTCTTCAATCTTAGTCACAAAATCAACCGGCGAAATTATAGTTGTCCATTGATCCAAAACACTCTCCTTAAATTCAGACGGTACCCTCTTTTTTATCTGATCCACAATCATCAAATCTTTTAATTGATCATAAGTCTCCAACTCAAACCATTCAACCAACCCTCTAAATAATTTTTCATTTCATAGTAAAAATCATACCAAGTACCATCAGGTGATTTTTGAATTTTCACAAAGTTCTGACGAAACTTTTCCGTACTCAATTTAAAACGTTTCAGCAACAATGTCTTAACATACTTATATTCACTAGCATTTTCTACAGGTTCACGAGCTATCAATTGAGAAATTTCAGATGGAAAAACACCAAATAATTGAGTAACCCACTTTTCGGGGGAAATCTTAAGAACCTTCGCTTGTCGTTCAAAAAGTTCCAAAAACAAACTGATATTATCCTCTTTCGCATCAAATTTCGGCATCAATTTCTGAATCTCTACTCTCGATTCGAAACCTATACTAGATTTAACCGAATCGTCAGGGCTCTTACTCTCCCTTAATTGCAACTCCAATCTCTGTTTCTCCAATTGAAAATTTCTTTCCTCTGACCTCTCTCTTTCCTTCTCCACCATATCTTTCTCCTTCTCCACTCTTTCCCTCTCTTTCTCTTCTGCCTCTTCTCGCTTTATTCTCTCATTTACAGCTGACATAAACATTTCCTTTACAAACTCTTACTCATAATTAACACTTTTCGTTATTAAATCCCGTAAATCAATGATTCTCATACTATCGTCAACCACCTCTCCCAATTCCACTGCAAGAACTCCTATGTCCTCCTTTCGGCCTTTTCCAAAATACGCCATCTCAAAGTTCAATTTAAGCACTCCAGTGCGTAGTTCAAACACTTCCTCAGAGCCACAGACGCCCAACCAACTAACTAAAATTACTTTGATACTTTCAAACTATTTACTCAATAAAATGAATTTTACTAACTCAGTAAACAAGTATATATTTCACAATATCTAAATATTAAACTTTCAAAACAGTTTTCAACATATCTATAAAAGTATTTTTATACACTACACAAGTATATATCAGGACTTAACTGGAAAACGTCACTTTCAAACAGCAATATTACATTACTTCTCTAAAACCTACACCATCAGTTAAAAATCAGATAAATTTACAAAACTCAATTTCCAACTTCTGAAAATTAATTTTAAATTCAAGTTTCAAGGCTTAAACCAAACACATTAAATATAAATTTACAATATCACTTCACTTTCAGAATACTGTATAAATGTTACCAATACAAGACTTTTAAACAAGTTTTCAATTTCTGAAATCACCGACTCTCTTTCTTTATCTCAACCTCTATTCTTAGTTTAAGAATTTAAACCAGTTTGGTTTTGACACTATATACATCCAATAAATTAATTCACCAGTTTGGTGTAACAATATACTGTCCCATATTCAGCTTAAGAACTTTATGAATCATTATTCAGTTCATTCAAATCTGCCAGTTTGGCGTAAAACAATTTAATTAAAATCAGTTTGATTTTCAATAATGAATCGTTAATCATTTATTTCAGCCAGTTTGGCTTCACCTTTATATTTATCTTAAGTTTTAAGATTTCAAATCACCATATTTTTCTCAAAATAAAATGCACATTTTTTTTATATACAAATACAACTCAAAACCAGTTTCCAAATAAAATACACCCTCCTGGCAATTGTGAACCGCTGCATTTAATACAAAACAAAAAACCCAGTTTGGCACTAAAACCCAAATATAAACTTTCTTAAATATAAACAAATAAAACTACTAACACCAAAGGCATGCTGCAATGGATAAAAGGGAAAATCACATACCTCCCATCAAATTTCCGCTGGTTTCACATGTAAAAAACACCATCTCAGGTGGTACCTCCATTTAACTACATAAGACTGTAACGAAGTAAATGACAACTCCAGTGATCCGAGATGACACTTCACGTCCAACACCTTCATTCGGCTTCGTTGATACACCAGTTAAAATGATATAAACACTTTAAAAACATTACACTCTTCCGTAACGTCAGCGTACAAAACTACTTCATACTTTACACGCGCACTCCACATTTCTGCTCAACCATCATCTGTCCAACTTTTCTCCATCTCCATCAGCTTAGCTCGGTTCACTTCTTTTGACCCGCCAACTAACATCTCTTGAAGTCTCCTCGCATATCGAAAACTGTCCTTTCGATTCGATTACACGGCTTACACGGCAATCTACCTCCGAAGCTAGGCGACAAAACCATGGACAAACTCTGGACCACTCTAGGCCAGCAACTTACGAATCAGGATAGGCCATGGGTTTCTTCGGTCGTTACAGTACTACCTTCATCTTAAATACAAGGTCGTACACTCCATGGTAACTCAAAGGAGTATTGCACCACCAGTTTAGTTTAGAATGATTTTAAAAATTAATTATTTAAATTGCAGAATTTCAATCACCACATTTAATTGCAAAGTTTGTAATATTTTCCTGCAATTAAAAAAGGCGAAATATTCTATTCAAAATCTGTGGTATAACTTTGCTGAGAAAATTGCACCCAGCTCTTCTGAGAATATGTCTCCTTGTAAAGAGAAAGTATAAGGCAACATTAGTTTTATGGAAACGTTTCTTCACCTTTAGATAAACTGTTAAAGTATTGCTATAAATGTCTTTATAATTTGTATGGGCAATGTCATCTTCACATGATGTTTGTTTGCAGAAATATGGTGATAAAAATAAATTACGGCCTAGAAACATCATACAGCTGATATACCAACAATTGATTATGATAGTCCAGAGTCATTTACTGGACTTAAAAAAAATGAAATTTTAAACTTTGGTACTTTTTTAAAGTCAGTACTCACAAAAGAGAAAAAAATAAAGAATATTTAAAATAAAGAAAATTTAAATTTAAAAACAATTAATATATCTTGATCCCCTTGATGTGTAAATGCAATCTAAGTATACGGCAGTATTTTTTCTTCTTCTTCGTTTTTATCTAAGTGCTATTGGCTATAATATCTACATTAAGTAGCTACATATAATTGATTAAATACAACCACGGGAAGAAATGTCTAAATTTCAGCGATTATTATGACATGTTTACAATTTGAACTCCCCAATGAACTGTTTAATAAATTCTAGAATGCATGAATATGACTCAGGAATGAAATATTCTAAGAATAGACTTTCTGCAATTTTAATTTTGACAATGAAATTTAATATCTTATGCAATTAAATGATGTGTTATCAATACATAGAAGAATATCTACTATGAAGATTTTCGACTGTTGTTAAAACGAAGTTACTTGATGTAAATTCACATTCATTCAAAGCGTTATAATTATTACCGTCATATTGGTAAAATTGTATTTTGATGTCACAATTTGCCCATAATATTATGAAGTAATTAAAAACTTTGGACTTTTTTAATAATTTAATATACTTAAACGTGAAAGGAAGTTCATTTTTAAAAACACTTTATTGCATTAACTAAAATATCTAAAAACTAATTTCCATACACACTTATTCCAAAAATACTTTCCAAATTCCATTCATTTACAACTTGGCCATAATATTATAAAGTATTTAAAAACTTTGGACTTTAAAAATTTTTTTAATATACTTAAACGTGAAAGAAAGTTTATTTTAAAAACGCTTTATTGCATTAACTCAAATATCTAAAAATTAATTTACATGCACATTTATTCAAAAAATACTTTCCTAATTCTATTCATTTACAATTTGGTCATATTATTATTAATTAAAAACTTTAGACTTTAAAAAAAATTAATATACTTAAACGTGAAAGGAAGTTTATTTTTAAAGCACTTTATTGCATTAACTAAAATATCTAAAAACTAATTTCCATACACGTTTATTCAAAAAATACTTTCCAAATTCCATTCATTTACAACTTGGCCTTAATATTATAAAGTAATTAAAAACTTTGGACTTAAAAAAATTAATATACTTAAACGTGAAAGAAAGTTTATTTTAAAAACGTTTTATTGCATTAACTCAAATATCTAAAAACTAATTTCCATGCACATTTATTCAAAAAATACTTTCCTAATTCTATTCATTTACAATTTGGCCATAATATTAAAAAGTAATTAAAAACTTTGGACATTTTTAAAATTTTAATATACTTAAACGTGAAAGGAAGTTTATTTTAAAGACGCATTATTGCATAAACTCAAATATGAAAAATCTAATTTCCATACACATTTATTCAACATATACTTTCCTGAATCCATTCATTTTCTTTTAGCATTTAATAAAAATTTGAGGAAAAGAGTGAATAAAAATATAAAATATTTTTAGACAAGACTATCCATAAACTTCTTTAAGTGCATTTCCATATGAATGAGTGTAACGTATTTTTGTTCGAAAAATATATCTATGTACAAATAGCTTTAAAAATTTGTTCTCTTATTTTATGTGTTTAAAACGCTGTTTTTAAAAATATTCCTTTGAATTGAAAGAACTTTTGCATTGTAAACGAAACGTTTTGAGTATATTTTCACATCTATATTTGCAAGACTAAAAGATGTATCACATATTTTGTTATTCAAAATAAGATTTAATAAAACTATGAAAGGAAAATATTAGAAATTAAATGCAATCTAATATAATATAATATTTTATGCATAAATTATGGAAATTTATTTGCGTCTTTTAATGTCTTAGAGAGCATTACTTGTTTTCAGACGAAATTTTCCACTTTTCTGTCATTCACGTCCCACGAAAGAAGTAACGCTGAAGCACATAAAAATTATACAAATTACTCATATATAATCTTTAAATGAATTTTCGTTCAAAATGTAAGAAACAATTATCGTTTAAATGGAACAAAGTTTTAATAAAATTATATTTAAACGATGTAAAAGATTTTCTTAATTACACATAATTTGACAAAAATGGGTTTTTTGTACGGATATTTAAAGTAATTTCTAGAGTTCATTCAAAATTGTTGCAACCTGAAAATGTTATTCAACCACTCTTTTGAGAACAATGAAATGAAACATTCATTTTTACATAATGCAACATTGAAGTTGGAACTTTTAGGTAGCTTTCAATACAAAAAAGTATAAAGCTACCTATTGCAGCCGTTCGGAGCCCCCAGACCCCCAGACCCCAAAACCACCCTCCGTTCAAATGTTGATTTATATATATAGATATATCCATATATATATGAAATGAATGTGAAAAAGTATGAAAGAATTTTGAATGTGAACGAATGTGGATTGATATGAAAGGATAGTTTAGTTAAACCCATTCCAAATCAGAAGCTAAAAGATAAAAATTCAAAGTTTAAAATCCCTAAATCGTGTGTCAAAATTTTAAAGTTTTGCCTTCATTTCTAGTTGCCCCTGTAACTTAACTTTCCTTACGATACATTTATTACGAACAGATATCAATTTTGAATCCTCGTTAAGATTAAAAGTGCTGACGGTAGCGCATCTTTCTTCTCCCGGTGGCTACATCTTGCATGTTAATTATCTGGGCTGCTTACCCAGATATGAGTCAAAAGTAATTAGCCAATTAAATGACATTATTTCATAAGTTGCAAAGCGGTCCCAAGCGGTGGTCCGGCCGTATATAATGTCAGGAGCACGTTTTTTGCATGGCTTTTGACTCTAATCATTCTCCACAAAAACTACGGCCAGTATTCTTCGAAGTGCGACGGCATCCTTGCCGTTGTAAGTCCGGCAATTCGCCGAAATATGAACGATAAGACGATGTTTCCCCGGTAAAAGACTCTTCAAACTGTCCCCTGGGCCTAGCTTATGAAGAGACTTGTAATTAATTGGAATAAAAGCTAGTTCCCAGGAAAATGCCTGCTTATTTCTCCTACTTGTGCACGACTACATTAACGATGGATATCTATTACTGGGATGTGTGATAGCGGTGATCGACCGCTCGTTACAGAGAGATCGATGTGTGTTCGTTATATCGAGGTGCGCCCGTTATACAGAGGCGACATCTTACAGAGAGTCTGGTAAGGATGAGAAGGCTCCTGTGCGGGTAACAAGTGTTTTCAACTCTCCAATTCATGAGTTCAGCGTTTCTACCGTAAGAAAACGACTTTCTGATAAACGATTTTCTGAACTGTGGAAAGCGAAATCGGAAATAGATTTATTTTCGGTACAAAAGCAGTTATGAAGATGAAATAAATATCTACAGTCAGTCAATGAAAGAGCTCCTGCTTCACTCATTAAGTTATCAAATAATATTCTGTGTTTCTGATCATCTATCAAACAATTTTTTTTTTCTTCCTTTTCATCTCGGATATTTAGAAAACAAGAAAACATTTCCTTGCTCATTCAAAAGAAAAACATTTTTTATTGCATGGGTTTTCTCCTACTTCACTTTCAAAAGACGGTATCTCAGATGACCTAGTTTGCTGCAGAGAGAAGAGCAAAAAGTGTGTCACAGACAACCACTTGTTTTGTGTTAAGATCAAGGTCAAAGTTCAATGCAGTAACGATCTCCAGCAGAAGGAGGGCTGTTCTTTTTTTTTGTGTTTCGTTGGTGTTTCTTTCGGTTTCAGTTTAAATGGTGATAATTTTTTTTTCTTTTTTTTTCACGTGAGTATTCTGTGCAATCAAATGGAGTAATGAAAAGCAATAAACCAGGTATGTTTCGCCTCTGTTATTTTTTAAGAAGAGATTAAAAGCTGTCAAGGACTTTTTATTTTATTTTTTGACAAAGTGAACAAAAGGTTTTTAAGAGAAAAACCATTAAACAGAAACAATTAGAAATTTTATTTTTTAAGTGTTAATTTTATAAAATATATTATTATTATTATTTTTATTATTATTATTATTATTATTATTTATTATTTTATTATTATCTCTATGTTACAACTTAAGTGATTAAATGAAGCAGATTATTTTTGTGTATTATTTTTTAAATTTAAACGGGATTTGATGAAAAATTAAGAGAAAAAGAGGGCAAATTTTTTAGAAAAAAAATGGAATTTTTCTAGTAAAAATATTTTTTTTAATGTTTTGTTTAATGAGATTGTAAAAATAAGTAATAAAAATGAGTGCAGAAGACAAATCCACTCAAGTGGGTGAAGGTAGCGAATCTTTGAAAGAAAAAAACACAGAAGTTGATGAAAGTGGAAACCCTTTTAAAGAAAGTTCCCCTGTAAATATGAATGTAGCCATTAGCCCAGAGAGCCAACAATCTCTAAGAAATCAGGCCCTAATTCCTGAAATAGAATTAATCAAAAAGGCCGCTGTAGGTAGCTATGCAGCAAATATTGAGGAAAAAACAACGAAAGAGCCAGAGATTATCTCATTTTCGCCGGAAGCAAAGATGATTTTTGCTTCCTGGCTTGCTTATTTTGAGGCTGTATGTATTGAATCCAGAAAAGATGATGTTTGGAAGATAAGAAACATCCAGAAATTTTTAAAAGATAGTGCCCTTACCCTATACATTAACAACTGTCTTAATGTTTTACACTGGAATGAGTTTGTTTCACTATTCCATGAAAATTTTTCTACCCCAGATACACTATCACTAAGCGACTTTGCTAGTATTCGGTATAGGTCAGGTGAAGACCTCAACGAGTACTACCAAAAGAAAACGAAAATGGGTCGTAATCTGGGTTTAGACAACAAATTCATTCTGGAAGGGTTATCAGAAGGTTTGCCAATTTCTATGCAAAGAATAATTGTGACTAATGCCCCTAAATCTGCCACAGAATGGAGAGAATTGGTTTTTAAACTTACTAAGCTTGAAGTAGCAGGCAAGAGTCCTGAAAATAAACCAGACCCAACTCCCCAAAATCAGTTGAGACAATGGCGACCATATCGCCCTAATACCGCTGAGCAGAATTTTCCAATGCGATCCTGGAATTATAGATACCCTTATCAAAACCCCCAGAATCGCCCAAATGTGCCTAACCCTCAAAGAACATTCCAAAATGTGAGACCATTTCAACCGTCTCCTCCCAGACCAAATATACACTACCAAGCTACATTGGCACCATCGCCATGCCGTGTATGTCTTAATCTTAATATTCCAAATGCTTACCATTGGGTACGAGATTGTCCTTTTCGAAAGCAATCTTTAGAGGCCTCCTCTCTAACCCAACAACCAAACATTCAAATCCAAAATCCAAATCAGACACAAAGTGATTTTTCCGCAAACCCAAGTAGTAATCAATGACCACTAATAGTACCCGGGTACATAGAAAAAAGAAAAGGATCCAAAGAAAACCCAAAGAAACGTCAAATTACTACTCTAAGGATACCGGAAAACTCAATACCATGTTTGATCGACTCAGGAAGCTCGTTAAGTGTCATTCCATTACATTTAGTCCAAAAATTCCAGTTAAACACTTCCAAAATTCGTAAAGGTCTATCGGTCGCTCAAACACAAGGCATTCTCACCTTGCAGGAAAAATGTCGTGTTAATTTGAAAATTGGCCGCATATCCAAATATGTTGATCTTTATGTTATTGATAATAAATTACCCTATACCCTTATTGGACTTAACCATTGCCAAAGTTTCCAGTTAAATATTGATTGTGTTAAGATGCAAATTTTCCAAAATAACCAAAGAGTGCCTCTCCTGAACCAATTACGAAATATTCCAACAGTTAATTCCTTGCACGTGTCAGAACCTAATGAAGATGTCTCAGAAAAGGAAAATGCAGGGATATTTGGTGAAAATTATGAGCCGGAGTTTGTAAACGCCACTGAACTTATCCAAGTTCAGTCTGCACCTATCAAACTGCCTACTCTATTAGCCAAATATGTCGGTATTTTTGCCAAAGATAAATATGATGTAGGATGTGTCAACATGGAACTCCAGAGAATACATTTAACTTCCGACTTACCAATTTCACTTAGAGCTTATCGTACTTCCCCTAAGGAAGAAGAAGAAATTAGAGAACAAGTTCAAAATTTGTTAAAAGCCGGTATCATTAAAGAAAGTCATTCCCCTTATTCTTCACCTGTAACCTTAGTTTATAAACGTGAAGAAGGAAAGAGAACTCGGTTGTGTGTCGATTTCCGAAAATTAAATGCCATAACCAAAACAGATGCAGAACCCTTACCCCGAATCGACACTTTATTGGACAAATTGGTGCAAGCTAAAGTGTTTTCCACTCTCGATTTAGCAAGTGGATATTGGCATATACCTATCCACCCTAAAGATACTGAAAAATTAGCTTTTGCCACAACATTTGGCTTATTTGAGTGGAAGAGGCTCGCCTTCGGCTTGAAAAATGCGCCCGCGAATTTTAACCGTATCCTTCGAAGAATCCTAAATAAATATAAAATTGACTTTGCATGCAGTTATTTTGATGATATTATTGTATTCTCACAAAATGAAGAAGAACATTACCATCATTTGGAAACCATCTTTGATATTTGTGTCCATGAAAATCTTAAACTAAAGCTGTCTAAATGTAATTTTGTTAAAAAAACAATTAATTTTCTTGGATATGAAGTGTCGAATGGTTGTATTACACCCGATAACCCGAATATTGAAACCATCAAGAGGTTAAAACCACCAACTAATGTGAAAGAGTTACAACGCTTTTTGGGATCTATTAATGTTTATAATAAATTCATTCATAAATATGCTGAGGTTAGATTTCCTCTTAATAATTTGCTAAAGAAAAATGTTCCTTATGTATGGGACCAAGACTGTCAAAATTCTTTTGAAAAATTAAAAGCAGCTCTAATTCAAAAACCTATCTTAAGATTGTTTGATCCCAAAACACCTTGTAATTTATTTGTAGATACATCAAGTCTTGGAGTGGGATGTGTTGTGAAACAGGCTGATGAAAATGGTATTTTGCACCCCATAGCATATCATTCTAGAAATCTTCGCGACTATGAAAAAAATTATGCAATTACTGAACTCGAATGTTTGGCAATTGTGGATGCTCTAGATAAATTTTACCATTATTTACACGGTCAAAAATTTGTCATTCATACAGACCATGCGGCTCTCACTTGGCTAAAAAATGTTAAAAACCTAAGAGGACGTGTTTTCCGCTGGTCCCTTAAACTGAGTATGTTTGACTATGATATTAAATATAAAAAGGGTTCCACTAATGTAGAGGCTGATATGCTGTCTAGATTACCTGTTTCAGAAGACCCCCCACATCATACACATTTACTCAACTTGAATGATATCAGAGAAAAGAAAATGTCAAGGTAGATGGTAAAAAATATGTTGAAATTAATGATGTTATTGTGATTAAAAAGAAAAGTTTGTATAAGATTGTCGTCCCCATGGCTTTACGTTTACCCCTTTTGGAAAAAGCCCACACAGATTTTGGACATCCTGGAATTTATAAGATGATAAATTTAATTACAAATCAATATTATTGGCCTAATCTTAATAAATATATTGAAAATTTTGTAAAACATTGTCATACCTGCCAAATCAACAAAAAAAGTAGGCAAAAAAATTTGGTTTGTTGCAGCTCATGCCCCCAACGGATATACCTTTTGAATGCTTGGCATTGGACTCTGTTGGCGGATTTAATCATTATAATTCGGCAAAGAAATATCTGCATTTGGTCATAGACCATGCAACTCGCTATGTGTGGGGTTTCGCGTCAAAAAGGTGTAACAACTGAAACTTATACAAACATTTTGAAACAATTATTTCAAACTCAAGTACCAGAAAAAATACTTACTGATAGAAATGGAGCATTTACAGCTTCTAGATTTAAACGTTTTCTTCGTAATTATAATATCAAACACCGATTAACCTCCAGTCATCACCCGGAAACGAATGGGAAAATTGAGCGTTTGAATCAAACTATTGTCACCAAATTAAAATGTATTGTAAATTCATCACCAACTAAATTACCTTGGACAAAATTTTTAGATGAAGTATTGTACCAATATAATGCTACTCCACATTCTGTAACTCAATTTCCACCTAGTTATTTGCTGTTAGGAAAATTACCTTATGATCCTCTTTTGCCAGATAATGATTATTACCCTCCTGTTGAAGAAGCTAGAAAATTAGCTAAGGAAAGAACAATAGCTTACCATGAAAAAAATAAAATCCATTATGATTCTCGTTTTCTTCCTGTAAAGTTTAAAGTTGGTGACATTGTAATGTATGAAGAATTCCACTATCCTAATACACGTAAATTGACTCCACCATATTCTGGACCATATACTATCTTAAAACAACTATCTGATGTAAGTTTTGAAATTGATAAACCCAGTATACATTTTAAGAGAAATTCTGAAATAGTGCACGCCTCCAAGTTGAGATTCTATAACCCTCCTCAAAATTTAAAACTCTACCATGAATAACCCCCGTCTATTTCTTTCATCTTTCAATTTTTTTATTTTTGCTTTCCTATCGTCCCTCTATCATTTTAGTGTTTGGATGAGGACCCAGCTGGATGTTAATTTAAAACCCAGCGGTGTAGTTGGCGGAGCAGTTTTAAAGTACTGCTAACCTTTTAATTTTTTTATTACTCATACAATGACAAAACTAGGAACACGTTAGGGGTCCTCCGCTCCGTGGCCTCCCGTCTATAGTCGAACTGTTTTCCCATTTTCTCTTTCCATGTAGAATGGAGAATTTGGCAAAACTGCTTCGCTTTCCCTCTGTAGGTGATTATCGGGCATCCACTTTTCCTTTTTCCTTGTGCAAGAGACACATTTTTTGGATGATAATCACCTCAGAGTTTAGAAATCCATGTCTCACTGAGCATGGTGGAAAGGATAGCCTAAATTTTTTTTAGTTTTTGGTTAGAATTTTCTATTTTTACAAAGTTTTCAAGTTCAATATTTTTTTCTCTCCTGAGAATAATTCCCACTAGTGTCCTATAAGCCCAAAGATGCTTGTAAGTAGATATTTTGGAGTAGTAACAGACCTTGTAACTGCTCATATGACATTTTCATGTTTGTGTTGTTTTTATTACATTTATAGTAATTGTTTTGTCCTATATTTACAATATATTTGAAATATCTTTTATGCTATATTTTTTTAATTTAATGTTTTGAATAAGTGTTTATATCATGTTGAAGTATTTTTATAAGTTTAAGTGCATATTTTAATTGTTTGTGTTTGTAAATAATATAAGTAATTGCCATATTATATTTCTGCTTTAAAGTATCATATTATTTAGTTTTTATTGTATTGTATGTTTGAAGAAAGGTGCAATGTTTCCCTTTCCTGATGAACCAAATATAATCCACGAACAATTCTAACAGGACATATTGGTTAACAGAAACTTTTGAAATGTGCTAAAAGACTTTAAAAAAAATAGCACACAATGTTCTCGCGAGAAATGTTCATTTTTTTTTTTGCTGCAGCTGTGTGTTTTGTTTACAATATATGTCATATGTTTAATCTTCAGTGTATATCATCAAATAGTACCAGTAATTTATGTAAAAGTAAGCCCAAGCAGTTTGAGAGTCTAATTAGAATTCCGTAGAAAAAAAAATCGATAGCCTAGTTTAAAATGTGTTTAACATATGGGGTTGAGCCCCACAGCCCTTGCTGGCAAGTACTGTGGCGCTCATTTTTAAAGGGGGGGGATGTGAAATGAATGTGAAAAAGTATGAAAGAATTTTGAATGTGAACGAATGTGGATTGATATGAAAGGATAGTTTAGTTAAACCCATTCCAAATCAGAAGCTAAAAGATAAAAATTCAAAGTTTAAAATCCCTAAATCGTGTGTCAAAATTTTAAAGTTTTGCCTTCATTTCTAGTTGCCCCTGTAACTTAACTTTCCTTACGATACATTTATTACGAACAGATATCAATTTTGAATCCTCGTTAAGATTAAAAGTGCTGACGGTAGCGCATCTCTCTTCTCCCGGTGGCTACATCTTGCATGTTAATTATCTGGGCTGCTTACCCAGATATGAGTCAAAAGTAATTAGCCAATTAAATGACATTATTTAATAAGTTGCAAAGCGGTCCCTAGCGGTGGTCCGGCCGTATATAATGTCAGGAGCACGTTTTTTGCATGGCTTTTGACTCTAATCATTCTCCACAAAAACTACGGCCAGTATTCTTCGAAGTGCGACGGCATCCTTGCCGTTGTAAGTCCGGCAATTCGCCGAAATATGAACGATAAGACGATGTTTCCCCGGTAAAAGACTCTTCAAACTGTCCCCTGGGCCTAGCTTATGAAGAGACTTGTAATTAATTGGAATAAAAGCTAGTTCCCAGGAAAATGCCTGCTTATTTCTCCTACTTGTGCACGACTACATTAACGATGGATATCTATTACTGGGATGTGTGATAGCGGTGATCGACCGCTCGTTACAAAGAGATCGATGTGTGTTCGTTATATCGAGGTGCGCCCGTTATACAGAGGCGACATCTTACATATATATATATATATCTGACCTATGTCATACGATAACGCCCGTATTTATGAATCGATTTTGATGAAACTAATTGTGTGTATTAAGGTCACGAATGTTTCGACCGAGTTCGTTGGCCAGCTTGGTCCGCCATTTTGTTTCAAGATGGCGGCCATTTAAAAATTTAAAACTAAAATAAATATACAAAAAAGTTAAAAATTCAAATTTATTTTTTAATTACGTGTTAGGCCTTGATACAAGGATTCCAGAGCATTTTTTGGTTTACCTCTATTTTAAAAAATGGCTGAGATAGAGCAGTTTGAAATTCCAGGTTGGCTGAGATTTTGAAACAAAACAGCACATTAACGCGATCATATATAACGCAAATTATTTTCTTTCATTGTTGTAATAATTTTCCCAACGATACGCATAAAACTATATATTTATA
Organism: Maratus michaelseni; assembly: GCA_963931845.1. Taxonomy (NCBI): domain Eukaryota; kingdom Metazoa; phylum Arthropoda; class Arachnida; order Araneae; family Salticidae; genus Maratus; species Maratus michaelseni. Next base: position 417,895,032 of record OZ007588.1, read on the forward strand.
TCCGTTAGCGCCAAATTCTCGCCAAAATTGGCGACATTTGGCGAAATATACCAAATTTGGCGACCAAAATAAGTCTTCATAAATGAAGCCAATTTGGCTATTGCTCAATAAATTGGCAAATTTCTTATTCAAATTCAGTATTAACGAATCTTTTGTAAACGTTTTCTTTGCATTTTAACTTGCTGTTTTCGTGTGCCATTAGCTAAATTTTTAAAAGGAAGATTTAGGAAAGCTACCTTTTCCTCCCGGTACAGGCCGGAAGGACTTTTTCAAATTCGACAGGTCTCAAAATAATCACAAGAATTTTTTTGACTAAAGCTTTCCTCTCTAAAAAAATGTAGTCCGTTAGATTATTTTTATTCCAAAGCAATGACCAACAGTTTGTGAGGGAATATTTGTCATTTTCAAATAATCAGAAAGTGTGAATCTAACTTTAAAGTTGTTCCATGTTGTATTGCACATTCCAGTCGAATCTTTAATTTTCGAGAATGATTAAATATATGTTTTATGATACGACTGTAAATGCCTGTAACGTATTTAAAAGTAAACTCGCGCATTTAAAGGCGTACTTTTTTTTCAGTGCTTCAAATATTTAAAGATCTATTTTTAGTGCAGTATATTGTGTCAGTTCAATGTGAAATCTGAGATTTAAAAGAGGAACGGTTGATAGGTGAATTGTATTCTGAATTTAATAAAATTTCTTTTAAGGAATACTCTTTTATAGAAATAGTTTATACTCATAAATAGAATCATATAGAAGAAAGTTTTGTGATGGCCGTACTACTCACTACTTTACTTTTGATATGCTAGTATAATTTAATGCAAAAGCAACATGTTCCATTTAAAATGTAGACACCTACAGGTGTTTTCATGGTAAAATCCAAATTGGCATTTGAATTTTCTTTTTATTAAATTCAGAAAAGTTTACATGCTTTTTTCACATAGCAATATTACAATGTGAACACTTATTTTCAAAATTTGAAACTGTAGAACAAATCAATTGACTGCTTGATACCTGTATGTGATGAAACATCAACTAAACTGTTTGTTGATTGAAAGGGAATTTGATAATTATTAATTATTTTATTGTAAAAGGTGATATTTAAGTAAAGATCAATTACATTCATATTTTTAATATACTTTTAATTCAAATTGTGCATCGGAATGTTTCTTTATCATCATCGAACATAAATTTTCGTTTTCGAAGCCTAATAATATATATATATTTCTTAATTTTCTACTTTAAATTAAAAATGATTTTATTATAATATACTTTGAATTTGCAAATATTTTTTTCTAAATTTGGAATTTTCGACTTTTTTCAAACTTAAAATTAATTATTATTTAAGTTTGAGCCTATTATACAGATTTTTACAGCGCAGTATTCACGTTAAATTTTTGTGATTTTTCTCAACACTTAAAGGGGGAATAACAGGAAAGAAAAATGTTAATGCTCATATGATTATCTGTGCGCTATTCCATATTCAAATACATTTTAAAAAAGACTAATTGGAACAGAACTTATACATTTCACAATAAAACTGGTGCATATGCTATAAACAATAATAAGAATTTCGAGAAACAATTATTTCTCGAAATTTATGTGAGCACCAATTCAACCAAACTTACAATGTACATCTTAGTTGCAAATGTAAATACTACTAAATCTAGAAACCCTAATGTTTGAAATTAGAATATTTTTTTTCTACTGTTATTTTACAAGTGACACTGCAGATTTGGTTACTGTAATTTGATCTTAGACCTTGGTAATGTATATATATAGTCAAACTTAGTTAATAAGTCACTTAGATAAAACTTTCAGTTTTTCAAAATCGAATATTGATTTTTAGAATGCTATCGCTTCTCAATTAAACATTTTCTGTTGTGTAATTTAAATTTATGCATGTAAGTGTAACAAAATAATATTAATTGTAATATTAATATGAATGTAATTATTTTAACATGTTTGTCTGTAAAGCATATTTGTGGAACATAAAAAAATTACCTGAGCATTCGAAAAACCTATATTCCGGGTTGAGAAAACTGATTAATATGCTATGAAAACCACTCAGAAACGTTTTCGAAATATCAGTGGAATCACCAAAAGAAACTTTGTTTTTGTAAATGTTAAATTTCGAAAATATATTGAGTTCTGAGGTTTCTAAATATTAAAAAAAATACATTTTGAAATCGTTGGTAACACGGACGGAGTTATTGTATAATTCGTTCGTGATTATACTATCGTTATTTAAATACAGTAACTTTTCTTATCATTAATACTGAATGCGTTAAGAAAACCCCCCTCAAGTTCAGTGACTCATACTCACAATTTCCACAATGCGAAAGTGAGGATTTTTTTCCCCACAAATAACTGTAGATCTAGTAACTGTAAATCTTGTAAAACTTAACCAAACGGTTTTAAAAAATCATTAATTCCAATATAATACACTTCCCTGAGAAAAACTACTGCAATTTTCCGAAGTAACTTTATTTTTGTTAATATATTTATTTTCCTAATATCTAATTATTATATAATATTTTTGTGAAAAATTAGTTAATTAACTTATTTCATAAAATTTCCGTATCTGTAATGAATTTAGCTCCTTCGAATACTGGTTATCCATAATCTGCGATGTTAGTCACAGTGCATATTATTCAGAAGTTTTAAAATGAAAATTTTATTTTATTAAATAGTTAATTAACTTATTGCCCTATCTGTAACACATACACTAAGTAAAATTATTTTGTATAAGATAATATGTTAATCATATTTTCAATACATATACTTCTATGTTTAAAATTAAATCTAAATGATGCATTACTGGGTAGAAAAAAAAATGTGGGGGATGGTGTGTAAGATGGTAACCTCCGAGCCTTAAGCCATGGGCACCCCGGGCGATGAGAGTTAAAAATATATTTTTCACTCTTTGCGCAAGACCGCATATTGAGGTGAAAATGTATCTTTGAATATTTTAAAGTCTAAATTTATTAAAACATAGATCGTTCTATCAATAGGTGTATAAAAAAATATATAGTAGACATAGAATCCATTTAAAATGTAGACACCTACAGGTGTTTTCATGGTAAAATCCAAATTGGCATTTGAATTTTCTTTTTATTAAATTCAGAAAAGTTTACATGCTTTTTTCACATAGCAATATTACAATGTGAACACTTATTTTCAAAATTTGAAACTGTAGAACAAATCAATTGACTGCTTGATACCTGAGCAAAATTTCATTATCTAAATAACAAAAATCATTTGTGATGTGACACCTATTTGTAAAATGAAAATTTGACGATTGCTAGGATTTCTTTCAACATTACTCCTATTAGTTTATGTGATGAAACATCAACTAAACTGTTTGTTGATTGAAAGGGAATTTGATAATTATTAATTATTTTATTGTAAAAGGTGATATTTAAGTAAAGATCAATTACATTCATATTTTTAATATACTTTTAATTCAAATTGTGCATCGGAATGTTTCTTTATCATCATCGAACATAAATTTTCGTTTTCGAAGCCTAATAATATATATATATTTCTTAATTTTCTACTTTAAATTAAAAATGATTTTATTATAATATACTTTGAATTTGCAAATATTTTTTTCTAAATTTGGAATTTTCGACTTTTTTCAAACTTAAAATTAATTATTATTTAAGTTTGAGCCTATTATACAGATTTTTACAGCGCAGTATTCACGTTAAATTTTTGTGATTTTTCTCAACACTTAAAGGCGGAATAACAGGAAAGAAAAATGTTAATGCTCATATGATTATCTGTGCGCTATTCCATATTCAAATACATTTTAAAAAAGACTAATTGGAACAGAACTTATACATTTCACAATAAAACTGGTGCACATGCTATAAACAATAATAAGAATTTCGAGAAACAATTATTTCTCGAAATTTATGTGAGCACCAATTCAACCAAACTTACAATGTACATCTTAGTTGCAAATGTAAATACTACTAAATCTAGAAACCCTAATGTTTGAAATTAGAATATTTTTTTTCTACTGTTATTTTACAAGTGACACTGCAGATTTGGTTACTGTAATTTGATCTTAGACCTTGGTAATGTATATATATAGTCAAACTTAGTTAATAAGTCACTTAGATAAAACTTTCAGTTTTTCAAAATCGAATATTGATTTTTAGAATGCTATCGCTTCTCAATTAAACATTTTCTGTTGTGTAATTTAAATTTATGCATGTAAGTGTAACAAAATAATATTAATTGTAATATTAATATGAATGTAATTATTTTAACATGTTTGTCTGTAAAGCATATTTGTGGAACATAAAAAAATTACCTGAGCATTCGAAAAACCTATATTCCGGGTTGAGAAAACTGATTAATATGCTATGAAAACCACTCAGAAACGTTTTCGAAATATCAGTGGAATCACCAAAAGAAACTTTGTTTTTGTAAATGTTAAATTTTGAAAATATATTGAGTTCTGAGGTTTCTAAATATTAAAAAAAATACATTTTGAAATCGTTGGTAACACGGACGGAGTTATTGTATAATTCGTTCGTGATTATACTATCGTTATTTAAATACAGTAACTTTTCTTATTATTAATACTGAATGCGTTAAGAAAACCCCCCTCAAGTTCAGTGACTCATACTCACAATTTCCACAATGCGAAAGTGAGGATTTTTTTCCCCACAAATAACTGTAGATCTAGTAACTGTAAATCTTGTAAAACTTAACCAAACGGTTTTAAAAAATCATTAATTCCAATATAATACACTTCCCTGAGAAAAACTACTGCAATTTTCCGAAGTAACTTTATTTTTGTTAATATATTTATTTTCCTAATATCTAATTATTATATAATATTTTTGTGAAAAATTAGTTAATTAACTTATTTCATAAAATTTCCGTATCTGTAATGAATTTAGCTCCTTCGAATACTGGTTATCCATAATCTGCGATGTTAGTCACAGTGCATATTATTCAGAAGTTTTAAAATGAAAATTTTATTTTATTAAATAGTTAATTAACTTATTGCCCTATCTGTAACACATACACTAAGTAAAATTATTTTGTATAAGATAATATGTTAATCATATTTTCAATACATATACTTCTATGTTTAAAATTAAATCTAAATGATGCATTACTGGGTAGAAAAAAAAATGTGGGGGATGGTGTGTAAGATGGTAACCTCCGAGCCTTAAGCCATGGGCACCCCGGGCGATGAGAGTTAAAAATATATTTTTCACTCTTTGCGCAAGACCGCATATTGAGGTGAAAATGTATCTTTGAATATTTTAAAGTCTAAATTTATTAAAACATAGATCGTTCTATCAATAGGTGTATAAAAAATATATAGTAGACATAGAACAATTTTTTGAACTATCTCAAAATAATTTTCAAGTGTCTGAAAAAATAATAACTTTTCTTTCAGCTGAGACATTATAATAGGAAAAGTCAGAGGTAATATGGCTTATAATGTAGTAGTATTAGTAAAAGGTTTCACTTTCTTGTTTTATTAAGAAAAATTCCAATCTTCTTTCTTATTTAAAAATTATTTTTTCATTTAAATAAAACTTTCCTTACTAGGAAAAAAGTCTAAATATTCCAATTTTCTAAATAGTCTAAAAAATGTTCTTATATTTAATCATGATATAGAAGAAACCTAAAAAAAAAACTTCTTATCTCACTCTACTTTTATAGTACGAGCTCTCGTCAGGAGCTCATAAGAGGAGCTGATTCCTCACTTGTTCGTGTCAGCGCTCCGCCTGTACAGAACTGTTTTTTTCTTACAACTTTTACATTATTTTCAATTCAGGCTATATAAAATAGTATTTTATTATATGTTTAAATTGATAATTTGAAAAAAAAATATATTTTTCCAAAAACACGTTTTTAAGAAGTGATGACAGCTGATTAACGAAGTTAATTCCGCGGCGAATTTAAAATTGTTATTTTATAAATGGAAATTTTCTCTTTATAAGATGTCGCAATTCCATGTAAAATCCACATATCAAAGATTCAAATTTAATATGATGAAAATAAATATTTAAAATTTGCTCACTTTAATTTAAAGATTTAGCAACATAAATAAAGAAAAAACATTACTTTATATTTCTATAAATGTTACTTTACATTATTGTACGAAACAAATATTTATTATTGAATCAAGTTTAAATTGGGAAAATATTTAAACTATATAGAATTTCTAAATTGATTTCTAAACTTATTTATTAATGAAAAATTTATAAAAAAATAATCTATTAATTGTTAATTCATTCATTAAAATCTGAAACTATTGTATTGTCTTTGCGTACATTTTAAGTAGAAGCATTAAAGTAAAACTGGAAGAAATAAAATAAATATCGACGGTTTCAAGGGGAAATTATAAAATGAGATATGAAATCCTATTATTTAAGAAACTCATATATTGGATTTTTGTTAAATTCTTCCCTCTTAGATCATGTCCTCGTTATTATTAGAATTCTTACAGTACAATACTTCCACGTAACTGTCATCACTTAGTTAAATTATTACTAGTAAAGAGAACATATTGTCCCAACTCTTAATGCTCTATTGTCATAACCGAAGAGAATAACTCAGTTGGTTAACACAGTTTAGCGTTCGGTAAGCATTTACCTAGAAGGTTATATTTTACTTTATGAATTCGAAGTCTTTTTGAAAAGGATAGATTATATATTTAAGACTTTGGAAATTTTCTATGGAAAATTTTCCAAAGTATTAAATATATGAATTTATTCAACTGTCGATTTTGGATTTTCTTTGATTTCGTGTTTGCCCCAGGGTTGATGTCTCACGGAAAATATTCCATCTTGTGCTGCGTTTGTAGCCTTGTCAACATGTTATAGTGAGAAAGTTCCAGGCAGAGTATCATTCCCAAGTGTTTCAGTTGGTAGAACGTCAATGCGCTATACTGATGACCCGGGTTCGAGTCCCGGCTTGGGTACTTTTTCACTATGTTGGCTATACGCCTATTAAGCAATTAAATTTTTATTATTGAGGATAAGTTATCATAAAAATGGTATCCCACATTTCATACAAAACTATACATAGATAGTGAAAACTTTTTTTTTACTTTATTAATTAATTAAATTTAATTTTTGAGAGAATGTTACCATTTTCACCCATTGTTTAGATTATACTATACTCATGTCACGTAAAAGTAATATAATAATAAACATTAGTAAATTTCTACTAACAGCATGGGGGGGAAAATTATGATTTATTGGCATGTTATTTTAATATTAAAAAGGTATTTAAATTATTAAAATAATCACATTTTTAAAAATAATTATTAAAATTAAAAATGAATTTATAATTATTTGAATGAGTAAAAAAAAAAAAAAATATATATATTTAGTAGAAAGGTTATGATTATTTTCTCACTTCCAACCATTCGAGTGAAATTAAATTTTGTTATTGACATTTCAAGTTATGCAAAAAAAATTCTTTTAATTAAATATATATATATATATAGTAGAGCCAAAATAAATCTGGAAATGTTCAAGTTTAATTGATAAAAGAGAAAAGATATCCAATTACCGAAGAAGACTCAAACTACAGAGAATTACATTGGGCTTTTGTGAATGATTCCCGTTTAGTTCGTGTACTTGTTATTATCAGAATTCTTCCTGCACTACACTTCCGCGTAACTGTCATCCTATGGTTAAATTAATACATGTAAAAAGATCATGTTATCGGACCTCTTTATGCTGTTAAAGTAAATAGAGTAGAATAACTCAGTTGGTTAAAGCCGTGTATATTTTATGTAGCATTTATATATAAGGTTACCTTTTATGTATTTGACGTTTAAATGAAAGGATAAACGTATGGAAAGACTATATCGCAGCTTTTCTAACATAACTATACACAGTTACAGTAAAATATTATATTTATTTTATCTTTATTTTATTTTATTTTATTTTATTTTTGAAGAAATGGGAATAAATAAAATAGTTGTCGACGTGTTCAACGTTAATTCATAAAAATAGAAAATAAATGATTTGCGAAGAAGACTCACACTACAAATAATTATATTGAGATTTTCCGAATACTTCCCGCTGAATTCGTGTCCTCATTATTACCAAAAGTCTTGCAGCACGACACATTTACACAACTTTCATCCCTTGGTTAAACTTGATACCACTTGTAAAGAGATAATTTATTGGACATATTTAGGTTGTTTAGATAAATTAAGAAGAATAATGCAGTTAGTTAAAGCCGTATATAATTCATGCAGGCATTTATACAGAATAATATCTTTTATGTATTTGTCATCCAGTTTGAAAAATTTAATTTATGGTATAAAAAGTTTCAAGTATAAAATACTGAATATATATATATATATATATATATATATATATATATTACTTTGATGTTATATTTATTTTACGCTATTCTATTTTATTATTGAATGAATTGGAAGAATTAAAATAAATATGGAACTCTTCAAAGTTAATTTATGAAATCAGAAAATATATGCAATCACCGAAAAGAGCTCATACTATACAAGGAACTACATTGTGAATTCGTTCCATGCAATTTATGTTCTTGTTATTATCAGAATTCCTACGGTACATAACGTCCAAGTAACTGTCATCCCGTGGATAAATTATTTTTTATAAAGAGAACATGAAGAATTGTGGAGAGTAACTATTATACATTTGGATAAAGACTTATAGAATTCATTTAGTCATTTATATTGAAAAGTTTTTGCCGTCTGTTTAAAACGGACAATTTATGGTATAAATATTTTTCTACTTTTGAACCAGAAAATACCAATTACATAATTACTTAAAAATTAAATCTCCATGGAGTTGAAAGATGTCGAAGTTTAATAATTTGAATATTGAATCCACGTGAAAAATTCAAATTTACCTTTTCCAAAAACATGAACAGGTTGAAATATTTCTTTTTTAATTAGAGATAATGCATACACCCACATATATTTCAAGCATATTTTGGATTCAAAAACAAACTTTTAATTATGAAAATTATTAATTAATTCATATTGAAAAATTTGTTTACGTAATAGATTAATTTTTACATAAAAATAATTTTTGTCTTCGAAAGATTGGCTTTGTGCATTTCAGTTATTTGTTTTCTAGATATAGAAAAATTTTAAAAGACCACCTTTAGAATTCCCTAAAAAGGTACTTTTGAAAGTTATCGAAAACATTTTGTATAATTTATTTTATATAAATTCAATTTGTTCTATATTGAGAATTTCTTGGTATTTGTTCTTGAGATTTCTTGATTTTTTTTCTAATTTATGAATAGATTCCTAAATCATTTTCGTTTTTAATTATGATGATTTAAATAATGTGCATAACTTTTTCGGTCCCTGGTGGTTTCATTCAAGGAATGCAAATTAAGTGCCAAAAGTGAGTTGCCATTTAAGAAAATGAGTGTTGATGCATTTGTTATATGTAAATGATCATGTTGTTATGTATCAAAATTTACCCGGTCCCATAAAAAATGAGCACAAAACGTGAAAAAACTCTGAATCCTATCATGCGTAATCTATATAATAAAAGCTCACGTCATGTGACTGAGGAAAGTAAATACGTGCTAACCACATCTTTTTTCGTATTCCCGGCAGCCATTTTTATTCAAAATAAGTTTTTCAAATAAAATAGCATAAAAGATCAATTTTTAGAAAGATCGTTCAAAAACATTGTGTGTTTGAGCGATGTGTTATATTAAAAAATGTATAGATTCTGAGATAACTTCAGTTGAAATTATGTTGACAGCCCAATCTCAATCCATTAAAGTAGATAAACACAAGAGATTCGTTCATCGCATAAAAATGTTAAATCATGGAGGTAATCATTCGCAAAGCAGGATCTCCATGGTGAATTTTGCAGCGTTGTCTGGTGTCGAAAAAATCGCATCTGTAAACGTGGCATACGTAATAAGAGAAAACAAATTTCGCTCATAACAGACGATATAACTCATTTCACTGAAATAATAACGATGATTTTTTTACGTTGTAAAACAAGTTATATTACGAACGCACCTCATTTGTCACCTTTAAAGTACAATTTCCAATCCAACTTGTTATTAATGTAAAAACATTGCCTCCAAACGTGATAAAACGGTAAAAGTATAAAAAAATTTCTAACAAAAAAATTCAAAATCGGCCTTCGAAGTGCATTACAATAGCTATACAGGTATATTCCTACGAATTTTTGTAGCTCTGCGTGCAGCGGTCTCTCCAGAATACAGCACATGCACACAAACTTCTACATTGTCGCAGCAAATACCCGTGCTACCCGGCTATCCGTAGAAAATTTCACTTTTGTTCACACCATAGCAACCAAAATATTAGTCGGATAGACACCAAAATTGAGCTGGAAGTCAATATTGTCAAAATCACGCCGGGGATTGAAGACAAAAATATTCTTCCACCCCAAAGCCCCGAAGTGTCGGAACTAAACAATTTCAGGTTTTCAATAGAAATAAAATAGCCATTGTTTATTTTTAATTTAAAATTTAGCTCCATTGTTGTAATTTATGCATTTTAACCTCATCCGAGGCTAACGAAAAAGACAGGCTACCGCGGTGCATTCCACTTATCTTTTTTTACAGACCGCTAGAGTGATGTGTTGCTCTTTTCGTACATTTGCATTGGTGGATTCGAGCATCACGTGACCCCCGCGGTCTGTAAAAAATGATACGCGTAAAGCATTGCGGTAGCCTTTCTTTTTCGTTAGCTTCGACCTCATCGTTATGACGTCAACGTTACTGTCACGCACATTTGTGATTTTTGATATAGATTGACTTTCAGAAGTTTTACTTGTTACATTGTTATGGAAGTAACGACAACGTGTTTTTTCCTTTCTATTTTTCTTCTTCTTTTTTTTCTTTTTTTCGCGAATTGATAGGTAGTCAAATTATATATTGCTTGTTTGTAACTTCCAAATCGATGATATTTGGTTTTAATTTTATTTAACGTAAATTAAAGTGCAATCGTTATAAAATGATGCAGATTTATGAATAAAAATACAAGTTAATGACGTAATTTTCAGTAGTAAATATATTTTATTTTTCATAAATAAAAATTCCATAAATGATAATCTTACAACACATGCAATGAAGTTTAAAGTGTATTAAGTACGTGAATTTAGCTTCTTTTTTAATCAAATTAAGCTATCGATGCAATTCATCTCTTATTTTCTTACCGAAATAATTTTTTTTCAAGTTTATTGTAAATTGAATCTGTTTATTTTGATTTAGTAGATTTGGTGAGTAACGATATAACTACAAATCAGATGAATGAAGCTATCGAGTTTGATAAAGGGGTATCAAAGACAACCTATGTGTGCTGTAATACTCGTGTCACAGAGCTTTCTCTGATATCACATTAAATAATCACGGGCTCTGCCTGACATGAAAGTCTAGAGACGGTGCTTTGGCGTTTTCTGCCACTAACTCGATGGACCCAGGTCCAGTTCCTAATTGTCTCAAAGATCGGAGCTACATTGAACAAATTATGATCTCTCAAATACATCCAGTGGGAGCAAAACGTACTTCACTTATGCACAGAACAGATTTCGTCTTTGCAAACTAGAGTTATAAATTACTCTTAACTTACTTTTATTATTTAGTATGTCGGAGCTGGAAAAAATTATGACAATCAAAGAAATTCGTAAAAGAGTTACCGTGCAGTTAAGACAGGAAGCTATCATAGTTTTAGTTTCAACAGTTGCTGCTGCAATTAATGTCGAGGGTGAGACAATTCACTCTGCGCTAAAAATACCAAAATGTTTTAAACCGTTCGTTGAATTAGGAAGTCTGCAGCTCAGCATGGATCGAGTGTCATTTCTCATTATTAATAAATTTTCAATGATCGGATGTTCTGTGATAGCTGTCCTTGTGCAAAGATGTCGTGAAGGTAAACCAGATAGCATTGAGCCTCTTCGAGACGTTTATTTACTTGAAAATGAGGATTCCAAAGTTGTTATTACAAACTTACTTTTGTGCTATTAAACAGAAAACATAAACTTAAAATAGATTATTTTGTAATTTAAAATGTTATCGCTTAAGTTTATGCGACTGATTGTTCGATATTTCGGCCTGGCGGATGCTAGTTATTACTTTCACAACCCATAAAAATTGACTGACTCTCTACATTTTCCACCCTGGTAGTGTCTAACTCAAATACAATATCACATTTTTAAAACGGTGAAACAATTATAAAAATCGCATATGTATGTGGTCTCTCCTTTATAAAGGTACCCTACTCTCGTTAGCGAGTTTATTGCTCTTTTTCTCTAAATCTATAATCAATTCAACACTACTCAACCCATGGTTTACTTTCTTCAAAGATTAGAACAAAAACTTTGAAACATTTTTCTATATTATGTACACTTAAACTGTAAGCGAATGAAATTGATACATTTTAAAGATTTGTTGGATTTTGTAAATTATATGTTATTTTGTTACAAAACAAATCACAAAAAAAATGGCTGAAATGGCTGACTCTTCTTCAATCACTTTCTGAATTTGTATCTTGTGCCATATATCGGCAATTATGAACACCAAATCAATCAATTAAAATTTTAATAATCTCTATCTCTATAAAAGAGTAAGTGTCTGTCTGCCTGCCTGCCCGCGGATTTCTCCGTAATTATAACACCTAGGACTCAGAAATTTTTGACATGTGTAGATGTTGTCACCGGACAGTATACCTCGCGGCCGGATTTTTAAATTTTAATTTAGATTTTTAAAAAAAATTAAAACGTGTATATGGAATTTTGGGTTCGAGGCTATTTCAAGCTCCTCCCATGAAATAGCCTCGGCAACGCCATCCGTGGCAACGAAGCAGCCAGCCAATGAGAGCAGTGTAACGACCGAAGAAATCTATGACCTAGCCTGACTCGTGAGTTGCTGGCCTAGAGTTGTCCAGTTTTTGTCCATGGTTTTGTCACCTAGCTTCGGAGCTTGACTGCCGTGTTGCCGTGTAATCGAATCGAAAGGACAGTTTTCGATATGCAAAGAGATTGCAAGAGATGTTAGTTGGCAGGTCAAAAAAAAGTGAACCGAGCTACGCTAAGAGAGATGCAGAGAGAGTTGAACAGACGATGGTGAGCGGAAAATGATGTGTGCACGTGAACAGTATATGATGGTTGTGTACGCTGGGGTTTTGATGGCAGAGTGTAATGTTTTTTAATTGTTCATCTTATTTTAACTTGTGTATCAACGATGCCTCATAAAAAGTGCTGGATGTTAATTATCACCTGGGATCACTGGAGTTCGTTAAGTCATTACAGTATGGCTCTTTCCACCCGACATCAATAGAGCTTACTGATTTTAGTTCGGATTTTCACCACAAGGGGCGCTTTCGTATATTTGGTTCTATGGGCTGGATCATGACGGGGTATGCCTCATTCGACTCGACATCGATAACCTTAATGAATTTAGTTATGTTCGTATAGAACATATTGTGCCCCCTGGCGGTGGAAGGTGTAACTAAAGGATTTTGCAGCTAACTCGGGTTCTATGGGTCACATCACGACATGGTTTGGCTCATTCGACACAACATCAATAGAGCTTACCTATTTTAGTTCTGAATTTCACCACCAAGGGGTGCTTTCCTATCTCTGTTTCTATGGGCTGGATCACAATGGGGTATGGCTCTTTCCACTTGACATCGATAGAGCTGACTGATTTTAGTTCGGATTTTCACCACAAGGAGTGCTTTCCTATATCTGGTTCTATAGGCTGGATCACGATGGGGAATGGCTCATTCGACTCTACATAGATAGAGCTTTTCGATTTTCACCACCAGGGGTGCTTTTCTATCTCTGGTTCTATGGGCTGGATCATGAAGGGGTATGGCTCTTTCGACTCGACTTACGGTAATATATGGGAGTGTGTATGTCACGCCCAGTGTTTTCTGTCTAAGGTAGTCGGGCCCCCAACATTAGATTTGTTTAAAAATAAAAAAATGTTCAACACTGATTTCAGATACATTTAAGGTTGTTGGCACGGGCAACGCCGGGCGGGTAAGCTAGTTAATTATAAAAACTAAATGAAAAATCCAAAACACGGCTTCGAGGCGTATTACTTCAGGCATACAGGCATCTTTCTGCCAAATCTCGTAATTGTGCGTGCAGTTGTCTCTTCAGAATACAGAACACATACACACAAACTTCTTTCCTTATTATTATAGATTAAAAAAAAAGCAAAAGTACATATTTTTATTGGCAATTTTAATTAAACTTTCTTTTAACCCCTTAACTGCCGCGGGCGTATATATCCTCCTTTAGAGAATGCCTCCATATACTATAAAAATGGCAAACTGTCAGGACAGCAGGCCGATTTTCACCAGCAGAGCCGTGTTCTGCCCACTTATAACATATGCATTTTCTTTGTGTTATTTCAGAAAACCAATCACCGTCTTATTTAATTGCAGAATTATGTTATTAAATAAGGCAATGGAGATCGCATCAGATTTCGTCGGCAGTTAAGTGTCTAAACTTACATCTACATTCTTATTGTTCATATGAAAATCTTTTTGTAGATTAGAAATATTAAAAAAAGAAAACAACCAGCCACAATATTTTATTCGTTTGTCGCTATATATGCTAAGATTAAAAAAAATGCTATTCTCAAAGCCATTACAGTAATTAGCATTTTTTAAATCCACACATGAAATATATTTCTTTTTTGGAAAGGCGATATCGTTATTTTAGATAATTAATATATTAAATTAAAAGAAATTAAAATGGGAAATAATAACTTTTTATTCTACTGTTTAAAAAAATAATTGCCTATAACTTGTTAAACGAAAAATTATTTTCGTGTAATATAATTAAAACTTTTTACTTAAAAAATGGATTGTAGAATGACTGCTCTTTTTCTTATGAAAAACTTTCATTATAAATATTGAACTTTTCACTGAAACGATTTTTTTGTCCTTATTTTTTATCTATCACATTACATATATGTAACAAATTTAAAAATCGAAATGCAGCATGTAATGCAAAAATGTTTCTGATATAATACAAATGCCAAAAATTAAATTTTGAAGCAGCTACAAAAATAACAAAGAAGTTATATTGTATTACTATTTTTTGAGACTAATTAGATACAAAAATCAAATGTATGGCATGCATAACTTTCCTGTATATGTTCAAACAATTCGATTTTTGTAAATGATTTGTAGGTCTTCAAAAATATTTGTATTTAAGATGCTGTATAATGTTATTTATTGAAATTTCTAAGATGGCGGACATTTTCTAAATAGAATTGATAAACATGAAAATTTAGGTTTATTGAATATTTGTTATACGCATTTCTAAATGAACCACGGAAACGGCGACAGGGAAGTTCATTAAATACAAAGAGCCGAGACAACAAATTGCAGTTTATTTCCTTATGATATTACATCAATATTGCTAATATAGTGATTATGTTTGTTGCAAAGATTTTTATTAATATATTGTAATATGTCGAAAATAATTATTTCACAGTTATTATTCTGCAAGTGTGATCTTCTGCTACTTGAACATGTAGCTACTTTAACACTTTTATGTTTTTTGTTTTACTTCTCAGCACACTTCTTAACCTCTTTTCGACTTATACAATTTTCCTGTTTGGAACACTCATACGACAACGAAATTATTTTGATTTCATGACTGCAATAAAAAGCAAGCTAAATATAGTTCAGGGCACTGTCCCAGCTTGAACTAGTGCTCTGAGGCTGCTGATGATGTCACAGCGTTAGTATGTTTTCCTACCACTATTACCGTAGACTTCTTAATAAATTTGTATTGCACATCTTAAACTAATCAACCACAAAAATATTTTTTTTAGAAATAGTGGTATAGAAAAGTATTATGCAGTGACTCCTAGTGCTGCCATTTAATAATCGATAGTGCCTTTCGATGCAACTATAAAATACCATATAGTAATCACTGACGTAATTTGGAACTTTTTATATAACTTTGACGTAGTTTGTTACATGGGATGCGTGAGATGAATTCTCACATTATTTAATTTACCGTTCTTTTAATGTTTTGTTTATCGGCATTTTTGTGCGTGCGTATTACGGTGCTTCGCTATTTATCTTTATTTTAGCCCTCGTGCTTTTTTTAAATACTGCTTCATTCATTCTTTTTAGCGATACTTTGTCCCCATCGGCGGTTTGTTTACATTGCATCGGAACCTCGTTCGCGGCGCACGCGCATTGTTAGTTTTTTTTCCGCAGCCGTTATCGCTCTCTCCTCCATCGGCGGCAGTCGCGCATGCGCAGTATGCATGGCTGTGACCTTGATTCACCGTTGGAGCCGCTCTTTTTAAATCTCGCCGTACGTAGGATTTTCAAAAGCTCTGACGCGTTGCTGCGTTGGCGTATAGGGGATCATTTTACTTTTGGTTTCGTTTTGAGAGCGGCGATTCGTTTGTTTATTACCGTTGACTTTAAATTTTAATCAATTAAATTGAAAGGCCCATGTTTTCACTTTGGATTTTCCCGCATGCATCATATATATAATTTTTCCGTTACTTTTTGTAGCAGTTTGTCTGATGGGAGTCGCCGGAATTGGACGTGTTACTTTTTTTTTATTTTGTGCCATTTATTTTTTTCAAGTTAAAAATCTTAATGGATGATGCCCTGCAGAACGACGAAGTCTTCGTGTAAAATAAAATAAAAAACCAGGATGGGTTTTACCGTTCTCATGGTGGCCAAGTGGAAGGAATATATTTCTTCTTCTTTGAAAGAAATTAATAAAGAACTTTATTTATGTTTCAAGTCTTCTTCATGTCTCCATCTTTTCAACATACGACTGTTTTGGGTGAGATCCTTTTTAGTTATATATTTTCTCAGTGACCTTAAAGAATTCTTTTAAATATCTAAAAGAAAGGGTTATTGCAAATATCCTAACTGCAATTGTACTAATTAATCACGATCATAAAATAATATATTTCAACCATCTTCTCAAGAATAAAACCACAATTTGGTGCTTTAAGAGAAAATTTATGGAAATAATTATTCTTGCACTTAAAAAAAAAAAAAAAAAAGAAAAAAAAAAGTAATGAGAATCCTAGAAAATTATTTTTTTAAGACATGAAGTTTGTTTCATCTTAATTTATTAGAAGAATTATTATTTTGTTAATTTATTTCAAAGTTGTTATGTTATAGAAAATTTTAGATATTGTTTGAAGAAAGATTATTTATAATATATTTCATAAAGTATGAGATTTTTTTTGTTGTTCTTGGAATACATTGTTGTTATTATCTCTTTATATTTGAAGAACATACATTTTTTGTTCAATTTTATGATTTATAACAAGTATATTTATGGCATATGGCAAATGAGGCGCATTTTATAAATTTATTTGAATGTTATATACTATTATTTATTTGAAGCAGATATATTTATTTATTTATTTAATTTGAATTGTTGCTTGAGGTATATTTTTTTGCTGATATCATGTCTCAAAGAAAGAAGCCCCTGAGAGTAGTTGTAACACCTTTTTCTGGAGACCCTGAACTTTTAGATTTTTTCATAGAGCAAAGTAATGCTGTAATTTCTTATTCCAACTGGGATAATGATCAAGCCCTTATATTTCTAAAGTCTAAACTTGTAGACCAGGCATTAAAATTCTATATTTCTTCTACTGCTTGCAAAAACTCTTCCACTCCTGAAGAATTATTTAATATCTTCAAAAAACATTTCAAAACAGAGTCAACTAACACAATAGCTATTAAATACAATAGCATTAAACTTCAACCCTCAGAATCTATTCATGCATTTGCAACCAGACTAGACAACATTGTACGCAAGCAGTTCCCAACCTTACCTGATTCCTCCATTGAACCTATTCTCATGTCTAAATTTACAGATTTATTACCCAGTCATATAAAACTCCATATTCTTACACAACATCTGGATACTTTTGACAAAATGGTTGAAGCTGCTTCTGTATATCAAGAAATTATAGATTCAACGCAGGTTCCTATAAATTCCAGTATTGTTCCCACATCCTATAATGTATTAAATACCTTACATGATAACATTCCTGAGATCAGATCTCAAGTTCATCATCATTCTGCAACGTCTTCAGAGGAATGTAACAGACCCTCGTCTACTTCTAATGATGGCTCTTCTCGTGATATACACACCAGGCACACTCCTTTTTCAAAAAGACAGTCTGTTCACAATTTCAAATCATCTTATAAAAGAGTAATTTGCCAATGGTCCTCTCGTCCTGGACATTCAGCAAACAAATGTTTCAAAATCCGATCAAATCGAGCTTCAAATAATAATTGGAACACTTTTGGAAAATGGCGACAACATCCATCTAATGGCAATATACGTTCATTTGCTCCCAGACATTTTTCTAATTCGGCCTCCCATCAGACCAACTCGCATAAAAATCCCAAAAAAGGTTGACACATTTTGGGGCGGAGTAGGTGTGGAGCTGCTTCACCCCGGTGTCATTTTTCTCCACAGTCAGATTCTGCAACCACTTCTTTCCATAACATAAACCAATATGCCAATATGAACTCTTCTACTCCTCCAATAGTATATAATACAAGAACTTTTTTCAATTCTGATATAGTTAATGAGCATCTACCTACTGATATAAATATTTCATCTTCTACTAATAATTTTGCTCCTTTTGAAGTTAATAATGAAGTTATTGTACCAAGATCCCCATTAACTAAGTCCCAATATCCAATTTCATCACAGAGACTTGTAAAATCAGTTGCTATCCAAACAACTAAAGAAATTCCTGTTGTTTCAAATTCCTCTATGCAAACTACTACTTGTGACAATAACACAGTCTTTGTTAAATCAATAGAATTTCTTCTTCATGCTGAAGTTGATCAGCCCACTCTTCCAATCATACAATTATCTATCAATAAAAATCCTGCCAATTTTCTTCTCGATTCTGGAGCAAGTATTTCATTATTATCAAAATATTACTTCCATAAGATAAAACAATTTGTTCATTATAACAGAATCGCCTCTAATGTTAAAATTACTAGTGTAAATTCTGCTGTTATTTGTTCAGGCTGCATAAATTAATCATTCAAAATAGGAAAACATTTTTATAAGCATTCCTTCTTTCTTATTGATATTCCTGAAAACTCCAAATTCATTGGTATTCTCGGATTTGATTTCTTGAAATCTAATAGAGTTATTATTGACCTACACAATAGTCAAATAAAAATAAATAACAATGTACTAGATATCTTGGACTCTGTCTCTGCACAAGAAGTTAATGAAATACAGAATTCAGAAATAGATAGCTTACCCCAACATACTCCTTCACTTAACTCCTCCAAGCAAATCAACTCAGCATTTGTAAATTCCAATACTCCAATATGTCATTCCCAGTCTTCAAATAGTTCTTGTTATTCTCGAAAGAAAGTGGTCATTCCCCCTAACAGTACTGTATACGTACCTGTGGTGTCTTCCTTTTCTTCTTGTAACCAAGAATATTTGTTTGAACCTAACAACCATGACTTCCCTACATGTGCATATCAATCCATAATTTCTGCTGAAATTCATTCAAAAACAAAAAGTGATAACAATCCAAGCACTTATTTTTCTGTACCTATCACTAATAATACTGAAGAAGTTTTTCACATTAATAAAAATTCTCTTTTGGGTACAATTTATGAAATAGATGATATTCAAGAAGATATTGATCCTGAAACAATTATTTCTCCTCAAGAAATTAATGTAATTTAGGCTTCAGCTGATGTTTTAAAATTAAGAAAGTCAGAATTTAAACTTAGTAACTTCAGCCTAAATCATTTAACCCCATATCAAAAAGCAGATCTACAAAATTTACTGTTAAAATATGATACAGTCTTTTCTTCTTCTATGAAATCCTTGGGCCATACTGATAGAGTCATACCTCATATTCAATTTATCTCAGATGTTCCAGTTAAACCCTGCCCTTCCCTGTTCCTCAATCAATACAAGATGAGGCGAAACAACAATTGGATATGTTGGTTGAGGCTGGAATTATTGAGCGAAGTATTTCTGAATGGGCATGTCCGATGCTAATGGTTAAGAAGAAAGCATCATCTCCAAATGAAAAACCTAAATTTCGAATGGCACTTGATTTACGATTAATTAATTCTATGATTCGAAGCTCTTCATATCCATTACCTAGAATTGATACTATAATTAACAATATTTCTAAATATAAATATTTCACAACATTAGATTTTCCTTCTGCATATCATCAAATAAACCTCCCTAAAGAATTCCGTAAGAGACTTTCGTTTACTACTGAATGGGGTACTTACAGTTTTTCTCGTTTAATGTTTGGACTCAGATCCGCAGCATCATCTTTTCAAATGCTAATTGATGCCATAATAGAAGAAAGTAAATTACAAGGTGTATATGCTTATCAAGATGACATCATTGTTGCCAGTAATTCCTTTCAAGAAATGATTGAAAAACTACAGATTTTATTTTCAATTCTGCAAAAACATAATCTTACCTTATCTCCTGCTAAATGTCAATTTCATCAAACTGCCATAGACTATCTTGGTTTTCACTTACAGGATCATACTATTCAGCCAATATCTTCTAACATAACTAAAATTACTTCATTTCCAGCTCCTAGGACTAAAAAACACTTAAAAAGATTTATTGGTCTTTGTGGTTTTTATCGTAGATTTATTCCTAAATACTCAAAACTAATGGATCCGTTAATTAAACTTACTTCACCTAAAGTTCCTTTCAAATGGTCCGAAGATCATGATAAAATCTTCAAAGAAATTCAAAATATATTTTTCACAAAGCCTTTTCTCTCCTTACCTGATTGGTCTAAATCATTTTATCTAAACACTGACGCAAGTGGTACTGCTATCTCTGGTGTGCTCTTACAAGAAAGAAATGGTCAACTACTTCCTGTCAGCTATTTTAGCAAAACCTTATCTCCCTCTGAAAAGCAATATCCTGCTCTAAAATTAGAACTCATGGCAATAGTAAAAGCAATTAATGCATTTAAATATTTTCTATATAATAGACATTTCACTATCCTTAGTGACAGTAAACCAATTGAACATTACAAGCGTACTAGTTCACCAGTTGATCTTACTACCAGATGGTTGGTTGATCTCTATAATTATGATTTTACATTTGAATATCTTAAAGGTGAGAGTAATGTGTTAGCAGATTATTTCTCTCGTGAAGATTTTGCAAACCACTCTCAAGACCTTAATACTAACCCTGAATTAATAAATGATGAAAATATTCTTCCAATAACCACAAAGTCACCAACAATCGAATTGCATCATATTGATAATAATAGTCAACAAAACCAACAGTCTCATGACCAGAGTATGGAAATTTCTGAATCTACTTTTCTTTGTGAACAGCGAAATGATCCAAAAATTATGAAAATAATCGATTCCATTACATCTGATAAACCTGAACCTAAATTCAAAAATTATTTCATTCACCCGGATACAGGTCTACTTATGATTAAACGTAAATTTTTGCAACCAGAAAATTCACGCCATATTAAAATTATTGTGCCTCATATCTTAAAACCTAAAATTTTACGCATTTGCCATATGCCTCATTTTGGAATTTGTAATACTTACAAAAGATTACATAAGAAGTTCTATTGGTCAGGAATTTATAAAGATACGAAACATTTTGTTCTATCCTGTGATTTATGCATTAAATATAAGCATAGAAGAATACCACCAGCACCATTACAAGAAATGTTTATACCATCAAAACCTAGTGAGCTTGTTTCAATGGATTTTCTTGGTCCATTTTCTAATAAATATCATGTGCTGACATTTCTTGATCATTTTTCTAAACATTTAGAGCTGTATCCCATTAAAAATGCTACTGCACAGGCTGTCGTCAAGTCTTTGACCAATTACATCACTACCTTCGGTCGTCCAGCATCTTTAATGTCTGATCTTGGACCTCAGTTTTATGCTCAGATATTTGATAACTTTACAGAGAGCCTCAAAATTAGCATTGTTCATTCATCTTCTGGACACCCTCAGACACAAGGATCATCTGAGAGGATCAATACCAGTATTAAAGCCTCTATTGCAACACTAGCTCAAGAAGGCTACAATTTCGAACAGGCTTTAATGATTCACAAAAGCCTATACAACAATACAGTCCATTCGTCTACGGGATATTCTCCAGCATATCTTCATTTTGGTAGATCCTTATCCAACATCTTTGATGTGTTTGAGTATCCTGATCTCGAAGCATTGTCATATCCTTATGACTACTACCAATATATGTCCTCAATGAAAGATGTCTACCAGAAAGTTTACAAAAATATGAAAGGTGCTCAACATTTACGTAATCAGCGTCAACATCAGAGTGCTAAACTACGAAAATTCCAGTGTGATGACATTGTTTACATTAGAACTAATGATACCTTTAAACCTAGGAACATTGGTCCTTATGAAGTCGTTAAAGTTATATCTGATGTGCTACTCTCAGTTAAAGTGTTAGAAGACGAACTTGATCAGTCCTTCACCATAAATGTAAACAGAGTATTACCTGCACAGAAACGTCACCAACACTTAATGTTGCAGCAACCTCCCGGTCCACAAATTCCTCCATCACATAGATATAACTTAAGATGCAGAATATAAACACAATGTGTAAATTTTTTTATAACAAAACTAATAATTATTTTTCTATTTTACAGGTATGTAGCCAATAACCTGTGGCCAGGGTTATGCTGCTGTACCTGCCTTAAAAGTCTGCATTAAGTTAAATTATTTAGTAATGTTCTTTACTCATATAAATTAAGTTCACAATATTTAAAAAAAAAAAAAGTTATTTAATTTATTTCTGGTACAGTTTTTCATTTTTATGTTCCACGACTTAGTCAATTACTTTTTTTTTGGAGATCTCCAATCCCAATCATTTTTCCCCTTATTATTTTTTTTCTCTCCCTTATTTTCATGAAATTTATTATTGATGTTTGACATTTTTATGACAAATTTATTGAAGTTAGTGACATTAGAAAGTTTATTTATGTTGAAAGAAAAGTTACATTGATGATATCTCTGTACAATTTTATGACATATTTATTGAAGTTGATATAGTTGAAAGTTTTTATTTACTTATGTTTACATTTTTAAGGAAAAGTTGGTGATGTTGATTTTTGTTTTTCAGAGTTTAATATGCTGTATATTAGTATTAATATTATTTATTTATTGATATTGGATAACAGCATTGTAATAAAGATTACATGAATCATTGATACATCTGAATTTGTATGATTTAAAGATTATGATTATTACTAAGAAAGTTGCAACTATTAGTATATTTTTGGAATAAAGAAAATTTATTTTGTTTTCATGATCTCTATTAACCATTTGCTTAATTCAAAAGCAAGAACTTTTATTGTAATGGCTCTTTGATTTGAGATCTTTTATTGTATGTTATATTTGTTAATATTATGTATGTAGATGTGCACATTTTTTTTTTGTTTGGCTAGCCATATTTTAAAGTAATGAAATACGAAGATCTATATATGTTAAATATTTATAACTCTATATCTTGTATATATATATGGAATTGATGTAAAAATTATGTATTCCTTTTTCTCTCTCTTTCCTAGTTGGCCACTGCATTTTAATTTTTTTGGAATTTTTAATGGTCTGTTATTTGGCTTACAAAATTTTGCTTTCCCATCCTGCTGTAAAAGGTTCTACCTTTTACATCTGTCTGGAGCATCAAAAATTTTTTTTTCGTCGTTCGGGGGTATTGTGAGATCAATTCTCACATTATTTAATTTACCGTTTTTTAATGTTTTGTTTATCGGCATTTTTGTGCGTGCGTATTACGGTGCTTCGCTATTTATCTTTATTTTAGCCCTTGAGCTTTTTTTAAATACTGCTTCATTCATTCTTTTTAGCGATACTTTGTCCCCATCGGCGGTTTGTTTACATTGCATCGGAACCTCGTTCGCGGCGCACGCGCATTGTTAGTTTTTTTTTTCCGCAGCCGTTATCGCTCTCTCCTCCATCGGCGGCGCGCAGTATGCATGGCTCTGACCTTGATTCACCGTTGGAGCGGCTCTTTTTAAATCTCGCCGTACGTAGGATTTTCAAAAGCTCTGACGCGTTGCTGCGTTGGCGTATAGGGGATCATTTTACTTTTGGTTTCGTTTTGAGAGCGGCGATTCGTTTGTTTATTACCGTTGACTTTAAATTTTAATCAATTAAATTGAAAGGCCCGTGTTTTCACTTTGGATTTTCCCGCATGCATCATATATATAATTTTTCCGTTACTTTTTGTAGCAGTTTGTCTGATGGGAGTCGCCGAAATTGGACGTGTTACTTTTTTTTATTTTGCGCCATTTATTTTTTTCAAGTTAAAAATCTTAATGGATGATGCCCTGCAGAACGACGAAGTCTTCGTGTAAAATAAAATAAAAAACCAGGATGGGTTTTACCGTTCTCATGGTTGCCAAGTGGAAGGAATATATTTCTTCTTCTTTGAAAGAAATTAATAAAGAACTTTATTTATGATTCAAGTCTTCTTCATGTCTCCATCTTTTCAACATACGACTGTTTTGGGTGAGATCCTTTTTAGTTATATATTTTCTCAGTGACCTTAAAGAATTCTTTTAAATATCTAAAAGAAAGGGTTATTGCAAATATCCTAACTGCAATTGTACTAATTAATCAGGATCATAAAATAATATATTTCAACCATCTTCTCAAGAATAATACCACAGGATGTAACATATAGGCTTTCATATGTCGACATACCTTAGGCCTATGATTACAAATTCTACAGTTTCATAACTTCAAAACATTAGCTAATAACGTAACTTGGACCTAAGAGAAGACTAGATGGCCCACAAATAAACTTTTTTCAATTCAGTGCTGGGTAATTTGTGTTACTAGTTACTGCTGTTTCCTGTAAAATATTGGTGACGTACACAAATAATTTTCAACACAGTACGTCCAGTACCGATTTAAAAGACTTTTTTGTTTTGGGTAAAAAGAGAACACCCCAGAGTCTAAGTGACTTCATTTTCCAATATGTGAATTTAGAAAATATGAACGAAATTAATCAAACTATCTCAGAAAAAAAAAAACAGAGGTACGTTGTTAACATTTTTGTTAGACGTTAAACCAGCATTTGGTGTTTCATTAGCTGCAATAATAAGATAGTGAAAACTTGTTCCAACATTTGGAGCTATTCTAGAACTGGACCATCTTATGGTTGCAGCTACAGCTGTACCAAAAGTTGGTTCAACATACTACAAAACTTTTAATAGTGTAACCAAAGGATAAATAGAGCTTAGCTCGAGTGTCTGTCTACCTATAGTAAAGCGACTATGGTTTAGCATATGAAAGTGACCATAAGGTGTCGTGAAAACATAAGTGTTCAAACACAAAATGGTCACAAGAGAAATGGAAAAAACATTTCTAGGACCAGAACACGCTAAAAAATCGTAAATATCAAAGCATCAAAGCATAAAATAAACGTTTTGACAGTAAAAAATGTAGTTTTCATTCTTTTTCTTGTTAGAGTACAGATAATGTTTTTTTTTTTTTTTCAAATAACGTATTGGAACCAGAAACCGCATAAAAAGTGAATTGTTTTATTTTTTTTTACAAATAACTATTTTGACGTAAATGAATATTAAAATGACAAAGTATGTACACTTGTACAAAGTGTACAACATGTACACGTGGAACTATAACTCAAAAATAACGATTTAGGGATTAGCTACTTTTCAACGACATTAATGGACTCCCTGTATAAACCATTTACTAAACATTTTGTAACACGGTAAAGTTTCTATCACGCAATCTTAAACATATGATATTGCCTATCGTTTGCTTTAATCGGTTTTTTCTCACTTTAAGTAGGATTATTTTCATGACTGAGGAGAATATGCAAATGTAAACAACAAGCAGAACATTTGGCGAGTAATCGTTGAGAAAAGTACTGTAAACCTAAACAAGTGGGTAAGTGTGATCGAAGATCGCTCAAAAGGTTTCGTTTAATATTCCTTTCAAAACACTTTATCCTTTCTTTAATAAATTCAAATAAATTTCATTTGGCAACAGCAACAAAAAAAAAAGTCATGTTTTTTATAAAGTAAAAATTTACCGGTCTATTTTTTTCGTTTTTTCGAATATCTAAACCAGCCGGATAGCGGGCGAAGCCCGCTATTATATTCTGTCATAATAATATACGTCATACGCACTATATTCAATATTTAAAAAAATAATTTCAAAATTAAACAAATTGTACACCTTCAAAATGTTAAAATATGCGAATATTTCCATAATCGGATTTTTATCACGATTCAATATGTTTCTCAAACTCATATATTTACTATTCTCTATTACTCCTATTGATACTCGCTTTGTATTATTCTCAAACACTTGAAAAATTCGTTAAACTTCCAATAGGACGTCAGATTTCCTTTTTATTTCTCTAATGACATGATATTAATCTGCGTTTTGTACATACACATATTCATACTCCTTGTATTATTGAGAAATTTTAGACATTTTTAGTTTTATTACCACTATGACGTCAATCAATTTTATTTCATATTTATCTTTTTTTCAATTGGAGAAACTTTTTATTTCATTTTTATTTTTCACGTGGAAATCGTCTGATAAAAAATTAATTATTGTAGAAAGAATTTCATTGTAGATTTTAAATTTTTGGCATCTGCTATAACGAAAAATGTTTAAATTTAATAGGAAAAGTCTGTTAGATTTTTTTTTTTTTAATCTTTATTTATTAAAACTAGATAAATTGCTTCTCTCATGTATATTTTTCAGAGCTTCCCATGTTAATTTGGCAGTTTCTAAGTTTTTTACATTTACGATTTGAGAATCATCAATGCTTAAGTTAAACTTTGTTGAAAACACAATTAAAAATGCATTTAGTTGGTGCTAGCAATGGGCATAAATCATTTTAACACTATGAAATTTTAAATAATTAACTGAAAAAATTACCTTGTAACCGCAATTAATTTAAAATTTTGTTCATTGAGCCTATAATATTGTACAGCATGTCATAAATTCATTTTGAAAAACACTTAGAAAAACACTACATGATAGCAAGAAAGTTCAATATAAATCAACTATCATCGTCTGAAGTTCGTTCGACGTAAAAAATAGAATATCTCTCAGACACTTGGCAAGATTAGAAAACGTAAACAACACTTTTTCTGCTGTGTTTAAAAGAGACTATTGATCAAAAAGCTGGTTTTCTGAATGCATCATGTTACCGTAAGACGAACCAATGACGATTGCTATTCATACATCAGCCGAAAGTTCGTGCTGTATTTAAAAATAGCTTCTTAATTAGGATTTTCTGAATTAAAACTAAAGGCCAGAGAATATGATTTCAATCGTATACTAAAATATTTTAGTTTTATATAGACTCTGAAGATCATGACATCATTGGAAGTTCCTAACAAACCGTAGCTATGCATTTCCTGGCTGTTGCTACGCGTTTTCTGCACGTAACTCCTTCATACAATGGAAAACCTACTCAGAAATCTGTTGTTTGTTTGAAACAATTCTACCGTGTGTCATCACATTTTTGGAGTCTATATGAGAATGCACCCTTTCTTTCAAATCTGACATCATTTTCATCAACAGAACCATTCATCCCTGCCGAGATTAGAGTTTCCACTTAAGAAATTGTTTTAAAATTCCTGAGTTTCATTAAATATTTATTATAATTAATTGGAAATTATATAATTTTCAGAAATATTTTATTTTGTGCATACCAAGGATCTTTAAATAATTAGAAAAAGTTGAGTCTATTTAGCTGCAGGAATATGCGTCAGTGAATATGACGTCATCACTGAAAAAGTTATAGTAAAATATATTCATGGATGAAAATACACCTTTTGTATTTAGAATGACGTCATTTTCTTCATAGGAAACATTTCACTTTACATATTACTTATTATGATAGATTATTTATTATTATTCTTTTTATACGGACTATTTAATAATGTTTCTTAATAAATAAAATGTTTTCTGCTCTTCCGCGATTAGTGCATAACGGAATCGTTTTAATATGCTTACATTTTATGAAAACCATTGAAATTTTTCTTTTAAATATGACGCAAGTTTCAGTGATGAAATCACGCTTCTGATTGGCGAAATGTAATAAAACATTTTAATTTTATATTACTATGATTGTTGCCACTCGGGAAGCTACAAATTCAGCCTTATTTTCGCGCTACGTAAGAGAAATATATATATAGATAATACGAATTTTTCAAATTTTAATATTTTGAGCTCTTCACAACTGCTATTCATCTATATACACAAAGTTTCAACTCTGTAAGTTGTATAGTTTTTGAGAATGGCTCTGTGACGGACAGAATACGTAGCGGGAGTAATAGGGTTTCGTGAGATGAACGAAACCCTAAAAATGAGAACAACTATTTTTATTGAACTCTGACTACAGGAATTGAAAGTGATATTTATCGTAGTATAAGTTCGGTATTGAGGAAGATACGAGAGGAAAACTCTCACATTGTATTTTTGTCCGTCTTCTTTATGGAAATCCTTATCTCATCAAAAAGTCACCTGTAAAAAATGCAGCCAAGTCTCGTAACTCATTTACCATAAAAAGTACTGATATTGTATAAAGCCAAGTTTAACTATCTTATTAACTCTGAAATTTTCATTCACAAATCACTCGTAGTCTCTACATCTTTGGTTAATTATTATTTTGTGACTTGGCAATTACGCAGCACAGGAAAGTTATTACACCTTACTATGTCATGGGATGGGATGGGATAATTTAACTAAAGCAAATTATATACTCACAGGGAAGTTATTACACCTTAATATGTTATAAAGCCAAGTTTAACTATCTTATTAACTCTGAAATTTTCATTCACAAATCACTCCTAGTCTCTACATCTTTGGTTAATTATTATTTTGTGACTTGGCAATTACGCAGCACAGGAAAGTTATTACACCTTACTATGTCATGGGATGGGATGGGATAATTTAACTAAAGCAAATTATATACTCACAGGGAAGTTATTACACCTTAATATGTTATAGTATTATTTGATTAAGAGTAACAATATACATCACATTCTCGTGCTACGTAATTGCCAAGTCACAGAATAATAATTAACTAAAGATGTAGAGACTAGGAGTGATTTGTGAATGAAAATTTCAGAGTTAATAAGATAGCTAAACTTGGCTTTATACGATATCAGTACTTTTTACGGTAAATGAGTTACGAGACTTGGCTGCATTTTTTACAGGTGACTTTTTGATGAGATTTCACATATTTTTGTAAGTAATCCTCCTTTTCTTGATTTTAGGCTCTTTTTGGAGATCATCCACTGATTTTCGAAGAAGTTACCTTAAAAAAATTTCAGGTAACTAGGTAAGCACTAAG
The DNA here is from genome assembly GCA_963931845.1 of Maratus michaelseni. Classification (NCBI taxonomy): domain Eukaryota; kingdom Metazoa; phylum Arthropoda; class Arachnida; order Araneae; family Salticidae; genus Maratus; species Maratus michaelseni. Next base: position 417,924,444 of record OZ007588.1, read on the forward strand.
TTATGGGAGGGGGGAGTCAAAAGTACTCTCAATTGATTCCAGGAAAGGTGCTATCCATCTGAGATATTACTTGCAGCTTAGATACTTGATATTTAGCAGAAAAGTACTGTTTAGGATAAAAAGAAAGCTAAAATTTAAATTTCCGGAAAATTTCAATAAATCAAACTATATTCGATATTTCGAAGGTTTTTTTTTTTTTTAAACATTTTTTTGGCTTTTTTCCGGATTTTTAAATTTTTTCTTACTTTGTATCCTAAACCGTACCTTTCTGCCAAATGTCAAGCTGGTAGGACTACAAAATCAAATTATTTTCAAACCTTCGACTTTTAATAAATTTATTGATTTTTCGATTTGACTTCTAAGTTTCCTGATTCTAATGCTAATATAGTAACTCTTTGATCCGTCTTCTTAGGATCATTTAGGTTCAATTTAAAGATAAATCAAGGTAATCTTAGAGTCACCATGATATTTTATCATGATTTACCATGATTACGACTATCAAGCCATAACCAGCCAGTAATGTCGGGAGGAGCGAGGGAGTTGTGAATTTTTTTTTTTTTTTGGTGCTAACATCATTTAACAATCCATATTTCATATGCAAATTAAACAGAGTATAACCTGTGAAAGAAAACAAACTTATCTATAAGGAAACCGCCCATAACGCAGCCGGTCTATAGCGGAACTTTCCTATACCAAAATCCGTAGACAAAAAGAAAAAAAAAAGCATAATCCAGGGAAAAAAACATAAAACAATTAGGGGAGGTGTACTAGCTAATAGGACAATTATCTTAAAACTCATGTTTCTAGAACTACAAAATCTAATTGTTTTCGAATTTTCAATTTTTTACAGATATTTCAATATCTCGATTTCATTTTCGAATTTTACAAATTTTTAAAAGTTTATTTTTTGAATCGTAAATACTACCTTTACACTACATTTTAAGTCTCCACGACTACAAGATCGAATTATTTTCAATTTTTTATTTTTCTCGATTTTTTTTCGAATTTTCCGGATTTTTTCATTTTTCCTTATTTTGTAACCTAAATGCTACTTTTATTACAATTTTCAAGTTTCTAGCACAAAAAATCGAATTATTTTCAAATTTTCGATCTTTTTTGATTTTTCTATTTTATTTTCGAATTTATTGTGATTTAATTTTTTCTTTTTCTGTATCCTAAATGACTATAGTATCTTTACGCTGAATTTTCAGTTTCTAAAGCTACAAGATCGAATTTTTTTCAATTTTTCGAATTTTCCAGATTTTTTTAATTTTTCCTTTTTTTGCATTTTTTATTCCATATTTCAAGTTCCTAGCGCTACAAAATCGAATTATTTTCAAATTTTCGATCTTTTTCGATTTTTTAATTTTTTTTTTCGAATTTATTGTGTTTTAATTTTTCCTTTTTCTGTATAACACTAACTTTACGCTGAATTTTTAGTTTTTAAAATTACAAGATCAATTTTTTTCAATTTTTCGAATTTTCCTGATTTTTTTTAATTTTTCCCTTTTTTCTATCCTAAAAACTACCTTTATTCCAAATTTCCAGTTTTTAACTCTAAAAAAATCGATTTTTTTTTTCAAATTTTCGTTTTTTTCGATTTTTTTATTTTATTTTCGTTTTTTAATGTGTTTTTATTTATTTTTATTTTTCTAAATCCCTTTGCACAAATTTTCTGTTTCAAAGACTACGAGATCGAATTATTTTCAATTTCTCATTTTTTTTTCGAATTTTGCGGATTTATTTTTTCGAATTTTTCGTGTTTTTAAATTTTTTCTTAAATATCATTCTAAATATTACCTTTATTACAAATTTCAAGTTTCTAGCGCTAAAATATCGAATTATTTTCCTATTTTTCTTATTTTTCAATTTTTTAGATTTTTTTTTTTCGAATTTTATTGTATTTTTCATTTTACCTTATTCCGAATCCTAAACAGTATCTTTACACCGAATTTTAAGTTTCTAAGTCTTTAAAAGATCAAATTATTTTCAATTTTTCAATTTTTCCGAATTTTCGAATTTTGTTTTCGAATTTTCCGGATTTTTTCATTTTTCCTTATTTTGTATCCTAAATACTACCTTCATTCTGAATTCCAAGTTTCTAGCGCAACAAAATCGGTATATTTTCAAATTTTTGATTTTTTTCGATTTTTTGATTTTATTTTCGACTTTTATTGTGTTTTTGATGGGGTTTTTTTCTTTTCTGAATTCTAAACACTACCTTTACACCAAATTTTAAGTTTCTAAGACTACAAGATCGTATTATTTTCAATTTTCAATTTTGTTGGAATTTTTTGAATTTTCGAATGCTTTTTTTTTTAGAATTTTCTGGATTTTATAATTTTTTTATTTCTTTGTATCCTAAACACTACCTTTATTTTAAATTTCAAGTTTCTAGGCCTACGGGATCCACCTATTCTTTTTGATGACGCGTGAATGAGTGAGTAACTGACAAAAAATCGAAACTTTCAGCTCATATATTGTTTGCACTAGAAAAGACAGAAATGTGAAATTTTAAATTTTGGTCTTATTTGCCACATACTCTATATAAACAAAGTTTCATTTTTTTGGGAGACACCAGCTCAAAGATATGCGGAGGTCAAAAGTGTCCTGAGTTGCATCCAGTAGGGCAGTCAATCAATTTTATTTCATATTTATCTATTGATTTTCATTTATTGATTTGTTTTTTCAATTGGTGAAACTTTTTATTTCATTTTCATTTTTCACGTGGAAATCGTGTGATAGAAAATTAATTATTGTAGAAAGAATTTCATTGTAGATTTTAAATTTTTGGAATTTGCTATAACGAAAAATGTTTGAATTTAATAGGAAAAGTCTGTTAGAATTTTGGTTTTTTATCTCTATTTATTAAAATAATACAAATTTTTCAAATTTTAATATTTTGAGCTCTTCACAGCTGCTATTCATCTATATACACAAAATTTCAACTCTGTAAGTTATATAGCTTTTGAGAATGGCTCTGTGACGGGCAGACAACGGAGCGGGAGTAATAGGGTTTCGTGAGATGAACGAAACCCTAAAAATGAAAACAACTATTTTTATTGAACTCAGACTACTGGAATTGAAAGTGATATTTATCGTAGTATAAGTTCGGTATTGAGGAAGATACGAGAGGAAAACTCTCACATTGTATTTTTGTCCGTCTTCTTTATGGAAATCCTTATTCGTGAGAAAGTAGCTGATGTTTCTTATGATAGGATATTGAGTGTGATAGCAACTTCACACGTACAGTCGAACATGTATAACGTAATTTATTCTGAATTGAATTTTGTTTAACTCTGATTGGTTACAATTTTTCTAATGTGATTTCACATACATTTTCCCGGCTTATTTAATGCAAGCCCGGTACCAAGATTCCTTTTAATTGTGCGATAATGAGTTTATTTCTATATATCATACAATATCACTAAAGGAAATTTAATAATATTTAATAGTAAAATTAGTTACATGTAACAAATATCGGAAGAGCTAAATTTCCTTTCCAAAATACGAAGTCTAAGATATAATTTATTTTGAATTTTAAAATATAATAATTGTATAAGACTTAAGTACGTTAAATATAATCAATTATTTTTAAATATTGTAATATTAAACTGTTAAATTATTATTCTTATGTAGCAGTGTAATAAAACAATAATTTCAAGCTACATGAAATTTGTTCCTCTAATAGACACGGATAATTAAATCTTGGTTTTAAATTATCTATATATTTAAAACGCTAAGCTTTTTCTTTCGACAATCCGTGAGAACAAACTACTGCATCAAATTACACCATTCTTTTTTTTAATGAAAGATATTTGGACACAGATTTGTTATCGTACATTTGTTTTTTCGAAAATTTAATTAATTAGCCGTAATTTTCAATTAAAGTTTTACTTTTGCTTATGACGTCATAAAGTCGGCAACTCCCACTGTTGCAAGGCAGAGAGTTTATTCTTTAAACTCTGTGGTTCGCCAATCTTTTGACATTAGCTAATATCAAATAGGTAATATTTTAACATTGTAATATAAAATCTTAAAAACTTACTTAAAATTAGCTAAAATATAATCATAATAAAATATCTAAACATACATATCAATATGAATAACAAATCTCACGTAAAATGTTGCAATTTAAATTATTCCAATTGAAACAAGATTTGGAGAGTTATCCCTGACGCCCAGCTAACATAAAAGTACCTATTTTATTTTATTTATTTACACACATATTCAATTTTATTATAAAACACCAGGTTACCATAGAAAGCAAAAATCGTCATTTAGGAACCAAAAATTAACCCCGGTGCGTCTGCGATATTTGTACCGATTTAATCACAATTGTTTTGGTTGCACCGCATATCACAAAATTAATTAAATCCATGATTATTGGGCACAGATGTCATACGCGCGATTTTTTCCCCCGCCAATTTGGCGAAAACTTTATTTTTGAATATTAGTTACAAATAGCATGCAATAATTGCACGCGATTTTTTATTTCAATATAAAAATAAAATAACGTAATAAATGAAATAGCTTCTATTATTTAAAAAAAGGAAATAAAAATAAATAAATGATAGTTTGATATAAATAAATATTGATATACATAATAAAAACAATTTATAGAATTAAAATAAAAAATAAAAGTAAATAAACAGTAATATAAACAAAATAACCGGGTTACCATGTGAGGCATAAAACTGCCATTTTGTTGCAATCGCGCTAATGTGGTGCGTATATGACATCTGTGCCAAAATTACCTGTACAGATTTGTTGGGAATTTTTGAAATTTTCGACACATTTTTTCTTTATAGCCAAAAGGTGCATGGAAATGGAGCAAAATTTATTAAAACCAAGCAAAAATATTGGGCACAGATGTGATATACGCATCACATTGGCGCGTTTGCAACAAAATGGCAATTTTATGCTTCACATTGTAACCCGGTTATTTTGTTTATATTGCTGTTTATTTATTTTTATTTTTATTTTTATTCTATAAATTGTTTTTATTATATATATCAATATTTATTTATATCAAACTATCATTTATTTATTTTTATTTCCTTTTTTTAAATAATAGAAGCTATTTCATTTATTACGTTATTTTATTTTCATATTGAAATAAAAAATCACTTGCTATTATTGCGTGCTATTTGTAACTAATATTCAAAAACAAAGTTTTCGCCAAATTGGCGGGGGAAAAAATATGACATCATGCCGTAATCTTTTATGTACTACATAATAAAAGTCCATTTTTTTATAACATCGAAATGGGCACTGAAATGTCTGAATATATGTATTTTGGGTACTTTTATGTTCGCCGAGTGCCAGTGATCACCAAAATTTTTTAATCTCGCCAACACTTTTTTTCTCGACAATCTTTTAACATTAGCTAATAACAAATAACCAATATTTTAACATTGCAGCATAATGTCTTTAAAAACTTACTTAAAACTAGCTAAAATATAATCATGAGGAAATACGTAACTACAAAGGCACAGATGTCATATAAGCACCCCATTGGCGCGATTTTTCCCCCGCCAATTTGGCGAAAACTTTGCTTTTGAATATTAGTTATAAATAGCATGCAATAATTTGTGATTTTTTTTCAATATAAAAATAACATAACGTTATAACGTTAATATACATTATAACGTTAATATTCAAAAACAAAGTTTTCGCCAGATTTGCGCCAATGTGGTGCGTATATGATATCTGTGCCACCACAAACACTTCCATACAAATAACGAAATCTCAAGAATTGAAATCAAAATTGAAATAATTGAATTGAAAGGGTTGCAATTCAGATGATACCAATTGAAACAAGATTTGGCGAGTTATCACTGGCGCCCAGCAAACATAAAAGTACTGTATTGGATATATATTTTTTTTTCGCTTTGTTGCTGATCTTGGAAATATGCCTCATTGATCAATGGCATTTAATTAAGCAAAAAATAAAAACTTCTGTGAAAATTCTGAGAGTCAGACAAAATTTTAACAGTAAAAATTATATATATATATTTTTTAACATATTTATGTACAGTGAAAATAATCCATATCTCATAAGCCTAAAAATTGTTAATTTTATATTTTCTAAGAAAAATAATTGTAAGAAAATCTTTTAGGGAGTTCCGTATCCCTTGATGATTTTTTTTGGCGAGTTGATTTTGGCGATAAGTGTTTGATGTGATTGTTGCGATCTTCAGTCTTTGAGGTTACATTTTAACTACTGAAGGGAACTTAATCTACGTGGCGTTACACTCTTTTTCGCGCTATTTTGGATTTTTTGGCCTGATATTTTTTTTAGACCAGATGCTTTGATCAATAAGGTTAACTGGATGAATTATGCCCTCCAGGTTCGACCGGGATAGCTCAGTGGTAGAGCGTGGCGGCTTCAGCCAAGCGATCCCAGGTTCGAATCCTGGCCCGAACATTTTTCGTCCAGTTGGAAATTTACAACTTGTATGATTGCTTTACCAATTGAAATAATTGTGTTAAAAATAATCTAGTGTATGTAACTTCAATCAAAAACGTAAAATATTTTTTCTAGAGTCAAAGCAATGTAAAATATCGCCCTATGCCTGATGAGGTGCGGCCCTGGAATTACATGAATATGTCATTGTCATAGTCAGTGAACTTATCATAGTCAGTGTTTAAAATTTCAGCAAAATCGGATCAATAAGATAAAAGAGTAGATAAATGATTTCATGGAAAAACAAAAAGATTGTTTCTGCAGTTGGAGCCTGTTCGTGATGTTGTGCGTCCCTGGAATTACATGAATAGTATCGTTGACACTGCCAATATCTTGTAAAGGAAGACTTGAGCAAAGTTCGTTCTTTAAATATGTGATTTCATTCAAAATTTAAAAAAAGAAAAAAAAAAACTTTTTTACCATTGAACCCTACCCTTGATTCGATACGGGACTGTAAATCAATGAATATTTCATTGTAATCTACAGCGAACTTGTGAGCATAATTTGAGGAAAATTGATTTGACGAAAGTGGATCGAAAATCGATAGAAAAATTTGACACACAAAGACTTCCAGACAGACAACACACGGAGTTAAATAAAAGCGTGTAAAAAAGCAAGCAATTTTATTTATATTGAATTTACTATTTTTTGTTAATTTGAAAGCATATAAAAATTATCCATTTTGGTTAGGAGTAGAACGATTTTAATGTTTGTTTAACGTAAGCTTTTTTTTTCAGAAGAGGATCATTTTTTAGGAAATGTTTCCTCACAAAATTTGCTACATGAATTTAATTTATGCAAAAATTTATTCATAAAAAAGATTCTTAAAGCATTCCCTATTTGAAAACGCTACGAATGTAATCATAGGTATATAAATCTTGAATCTACAAAGAGATTGACGAATATCCTTCAAATCAATAAGAGATTTTAAGAAGAACGAAAAATCATGCGTCAAGCATAGATTATGTAACACTTTCCAACGCTTCTAAAATAATTTTACAAATCATTACCGTTTAATAAGATGAAAGATAACATCTAAGTAAACAGTTTGGAAAACGCATATCATATTTAAAAACAATTACAGGAATTTGCAACATATATTTCCAACCTATACAATATTCGGGAAAATATCCGAATACTTTTATTCAGCCCTGTATATGATCTGTAGATTTGTATATATACTACCTAGAATGCTAAATTTTAGTTTAGTTAGGAAACGCGTAGCAAAGTTTAAAATTATCCTTCGGGAGTTTCTGTCAATAAACGAAAATGTGTTGGCGAACTTTTTTGCTGCCCTGTATATGATCTACAGAATTTATACACACCAAAATAAGCACACTAAAATAAATCGCAAATGATTTTTCCCCATAGACCGTAATATAACGAAATTCTTTTGAGTGTGCCTGTAAAAAAACTATAAGTGCTACACACTTCACTTGAAATAGGGAACATGCTATAGATAACGACAATAACATATAAAAATTGCAGGGCAATCCGAGCATATTTACGGGAGTTAGAGCACGGACAGGCGGCAGACGGCCATACGGCCAGACAAACCGAAGTCTAAACACTTTTCAAGTAGGTTGAAAAGTGTTAAAAAAGAAATATAAAATAGTTTGTTTTCTTTTATCGGGATTTTAAATTTGCTCTTCTAATTAAACTGATTTATTTTACTTTTATTTAACTACCCCCCCCCTCCCTCTTAAAATAGAACAACAAATACCATTGAAAGTTATAAGTCCTTTTTGCAGGTGCCCATTTAACTTTGTTTATAAAGCTGAATATAACAAATTTCTGTTTAATCATATCCTAAACAACATAAATATGTGCATAATTACCAATGTATGTTAAGCTAAAATTTAAATTGTAGGAAATACTGAAAAATTTTCATTAATTTCTAAGTTATACGCTGGATAAAAATAACAATAATAACTCTATATGTATCAATTATATCTACAGTAGCACTGAAAACTCTGCCACCTATGGGTTTTTTAAAATAACTCTTTTTAAATTACTCGTGTTTAGATAAATTTTGGCATATGTGCTTTTTTACGCCTAAAACGTTTTTTCGGAACTCAGAACAATTCATCCATGCACCATTTTTTATAATTTAATGAATATTCTGATTTTATTTGTATAAAAATATATTTCTAGCCACTATTAGGCAAAATCGTTAAGTCCTTCATAACATCTCTGGTCAGAAAAATATAGAAATTAAACGATATTAATAAAGAATGATCAGTCTAGTACTTAATAGAAAAACAACGGGCATCGAAGAAAGACGGACATTTCTCAGGGATTGAATCGAGGAAATTTTCAAAGACTGACTGAGGATATCGAATGGCTATTTCTGCATCTGTACTGTACGTTCTGCGTGTTTTATCAGCATTCTTGGAATTTTTTTTATCTTTCAACAGTCTTCTAAGATTCTCGGAGAGGGGTTAGATAGGATACAAGGCGAGACTTTGGTTTGACCAAGCAAGACAAACAGTTTATTTACAAGATGTTCAATAAATAAATTGCTAGAAGCTCTGCATTGCTCAGATTTCTGGAATCACTTGTCCGTGCTATATTATATAAATAGATATTTTAACTAAAACATAACAGCAAAAAATGAATAATAATGATCTACATTATAAATAATTTTGAAGTCCGGAAGGAAAATCGGCATCTTCGCCGTAAAAATCAAAACTGAGAATAACGTGTAAAAACCCATAAACAAATGCCAACACATAAACACATTTCAACACAAAACTCGAACACTGTGTTTTGTTCGGTCTATTAGATGTGTAGTTTTTTGCTGGATTCAAAATGCATTTAAAACCCTATAAAAGACCGGACATGTTCTTCAGTTCCCAGAAATCATATTACTAGAGCTTCAGAAAAAAATATTCTGAAATGATAAATTTATACTTCTACAATTTAATAATTTAAATCTATATATTTTTACCCATTTTTAAGAAATTAAATATTTACTTAAGACATACAGCATGATCAAGCACGTTCATAAATACTTTTAATAAAATAATTATATTGATGTACCAGCAAGGATTTAAATTAAAACCGAATACCTTAATTTAGCAGAATCTTGCTCAAATTTACCTTCAAAAATCGTTTAATAAAAATCTGGAAAGAAACAAGTCAACTTATAATCTTTTATTTTACTTTATTTTATTTTATTTTACTTTTCATTGAAAGTCACCAATTTCATTCGAAATTCTTTTTTTAAAGTATGTTTTACTGTTTTAACAACCCAAAAATATAATACGTAACAGAATATCACATAATCTTGAATGTATTTTTAAGCAAGAAAACTACTCACTTTATGTTATTTTACACTCTTTTTAACACTTTAAAACCTAGTTCAAATGTGCTTATGAATTCGGTTTGTCTGTCTGTCTGTCTGCCTGCTTGCCGTCTGTCTGCTGTATGTCTGTCCGTGCTTTAACTCGCGAAAATATATTCAGATCGCCATGCAATTGATTGTTATCGAGGATTACAATCGCATGTTCGGTACTGAAAATTAAGTGTGTAACACTTATAGTTTTTTACGGGGACACTCAAAACAATTCCGTTACATTACGATCTATGGTGAAAAATTGTTTGCGTTTTATTTTAATAATGTTTCACAATTTCAAACATATTGAATTGATATCTATATCAGTGCGGAGCACTACAAGAGGCTTACTATGGAATGTGTTGTGCATAGGACTTATAGTTTTCTTACAGGGACACTCAAAGGAATTCCGTTACATTACGGTCTATGGAGAAAAATTGTTTGCGGTTTTTTTAATAATGTTTCACAATTTCAAACATATTGAATTGATATCTATATCAGTGGGGAGCACTACAAGAGGCTTACTATGGCATGTGTTGTGCATAGGACTTATAGTTTTCTTACAGGGACACTCAAAGGAATTCCGTTACATTACGGTCTATGGAGAAAAATTGTTTGCGTTTTATTTTAATAATGTTTCACAATTTCAAACATATTGAATTGATATCTATATCAGTGGGGAGCACTACAAGAGGCTTACTATGGAATGTGTTGTGCATAGGACTTATAGTTTTCTTACAGGGACACTCAAAGGAATTCCGTTACATTACGGTCTATGGAGAAAAATTGTTTGCGGTTTTTTTTAATAATGTTTCACAATTTCAAACATATTGAATTGATATCTATATCAGTGGGGAGCACTACAAGAGGCTTACTATGGAATGTGTTGTGCATAGGACTTATAGTTTTCTTACAGGGACACTCAAAAGAATTCCGTTACATTATGGTATATGGAGAAAAATTGTTTGCGTTTTATTTTAATAATGTTTCACAATTTCAAACATATTGAATTGATATCTATATCAGTGGGGAGCACTACAAGAGGCTTACTATAGAATGTGTTGTGCATAGGACTTATAGTTTTCTTACAGGGACACTCAAAGGAATTCCGTTACATTACGGTCTATGGAGAAAAATTGTTTGCGTTTTATTTTAATAATGTTTCACAATTTCAAACATATTGAATTAATATCTATATCAGTGGGGAGCACTACAAGAGGCTTACTATGGAATGTGTTGTGCATAGGACTTATAGTTTTCTTACAGGGACACTCAAAGGAATTCCGTTGCATTACGGTCTATGGAGAAAAATTGTTTGCGTTTTATTTTAATAATTTTTCACAATTTCAAACATATTGAATTGATATCTATATCAGTGGGGAGAACTACAAGAGGCTTACTATGGAATGTGTTGTGCATAGGACTTATAGTTTTCTTACAGGGACACTCAAAGGAATTCCGTTACATTACGGTCTATGGAGAAAAATTGTTTGCGTTTTATTTTAATAATGTTTCACAATTTCAAACATATTGAATTGATATCTATATCAGTGGGGAGCACTACAAGAGACTTACTATGGAATGTGTTGTGCATAGGACTTATAGTTTTCTTACAGGGACACTCAAAGGAATTCCGTTACATTACGGTCTATGGAGAAAAATTGTTTGCGTTTTTTTTAAAATAATGTTTCATTATTTCACATATATTGAACTGATATATATCACTAAGGTGCATTACAAGAGGGTTACTATAGAATATTGCGTGTATAGTTTTCATCGTTCATTTGCAGAGACACACGAAATAATTCGCTACTTTCTGTTAACAATAATTGCTGGAAGTCCGTTTCCAGTTGCTGATCGCGATTTTAAATTTAACTAATTTGTTGTCTATCACTTGGTGTGTATAAATTCTATAGATCATATACAAAACAGCACAAAATTTCTCAAGAACTTTTCCGTTTATTGACGTAAATTCAATAAGGATAATTTAAAATTGTGCTAACCGTTTCCTAACTGAACTAAAATTTAGCATTCTATGTTGCATACATATACAGGGCTCACAAAAGAGTTCGTATATCTTTCGGAATATTGTTGGTAATTCCTGAAATTAGGTTTATTCTGCGTTTAAATATGGTATTTGCTTTCCATATTATTTACTTAAATATCGTCTTTCACATTATTAAAAGGTAAAGATTTGCAAAATTATTTTGGAAGTGTTGGAAAGTGTTACATAATCTATGCTTGACACATGAGTTTTCGTTCTTGTTATACAAGACTGTGTTTATCAAACATGAAATGCTTGGAAATTGTGATATAAATTTGCTAAAATAACATTTTAAATCAAGTTTGCAAACTTCTGCATGTATTTTACATATTTTGTACTATATAAATATGGATAAATATGTATTTTGTATATAAATGTGGAAAATAATTGGTACATTTCATATATGCAGAATTTTAAATGTGTCTGTATACATTGAACTGATCTGTTTACTTCCAAATTAATAATTTTTGTTTAATACGTAAATGAAGCTTAAAACATTAATAAGATTATTGTTTGTGAACGAGAAAGTTGTCATCAATCCAAGTTTCAAATACGTAATGTAATTATCATAATAATTATTAATTATTACTTTCCAACTAGGTTTAACGTAAAACCATGTATTTGCTTCATGAATTGTGAATAAGCATGTATAGAAATACATTTTTGCTAAAGTTTTGTGTAATTAATTACTTACACAGATTTGAATACATGGTAATTTATCTTCAGTTATGAAAATATGGCAATTACAAAATATTTTTAAAAATTTTATTTGATACACTTATAACGATGTTGCCAAATTTTAAGTTTATGCTTTAACAATTTTCATCACTTCATATTTTAATTTAATGAGTGCAATATTCCATCGTATTCATTAAGTAGGTGGTAAAAAAATGCGAGAATATTATCTTTAACTTTTGCACAATGTTTTGCTCTACCGAATGTCTGACACATTTTTAAGCATAAAATTCTATTTATAAATTTACTAGAAAAATTATAAAACAAATTGGTTTTTTTACGACAGCCGTTTTATAATATGTCAATAATAAACATTGGATTATACACGCATACAAATAAAGTAAATTTAAAATTTATTTTTATCTTCAGTTATACTAAATTTTTAAAGATGAACAGATTAAACATGTTGTTTTTCTTTGATAAGACTAAAAATTTGACCCTTTGTACCAACATTTTTCATAGCAACATATCAGAAATCAATGTTGTTTCAAAAGTGAGCTTTAACAGATGATTTTATCTATTGCTGAAATCTTCCAAAACTGCAGTTAATCTAAAAGTTTCATAGAGTCTCCAGCAAATGGTGATACTTTTTGTATTATTTTTTATACCAAAGTTTAATTTATCACTAGAGAGGGGTTATTACTAAAATGAACTAGGAATTTTTTGAATTAAAATAGGATGGAGACTTCCAGAAGTAGATTTTCCATAAAGATACGTATATATGCTTTACAATTTTGAATTAGAAAATTTACAATATTTATGAGTAAAATGTTATTTTCTTCTTGTTGCAGATATGAAGCAAGCGCTTTTTTGTCATTTTTTATTTTTATTTTTTGGGTTTTTCTTCTATATTTTGCATTTTTATGTGCTTTAAACGATGTATTCTAAGTAATTATGAAAATTGGAATGCATTTTGAAATCGGAGTTGTTGAGGTACAAAGGGTTAATGTGAATTCTGCATATGTCTTTGAAAATTCTATCTTCAACTTCATGTGCCAGAAGGGCATAGTTTGTTTATTTTGTTTATTATAATTTATAGTATATTTATTTTTATAGTTTATAGTTTGTTCTTATTTATACGATTATATTGTGTGACACAGTTGAACTGAAAAAGTCCTTCCGGCCTGTACCGTGAGGAAAAGGTATTTTTCATAGTCCATGTTTTTAAAAATTCAACTCATTAACTCAAACACCCGAAGCTAAATTGCTTGGAAGTCGATTATAGAAAATTCAATCCCGGTTTCCGTTAATAGAAAATTTGAATGCGAATTTCAGCATGAGAATTTCAGCATAACAAAACTCAGATTTTTTCAAAATGTCAGCCACTTTAGAATTTCCAACTGCCATATCTCTGCCATTTTTAGGAAGCTTTCATTACAAAAATATACCTATTGCAGCCGTTTGGAGAAAAGCAATTCCAAGAAATTTTGGCATATTTTCATCGATCAAGATCCCCAGACCCCCAAACCACCCTCCGTAAAAATGTTGATTTATACATATATATATATATGTGTGTGTGTGTGTGTGTGTGTGTGTGTGTGTATATATATATATATCCATACAAATCGTGATGAAAGGATTCCGAATTTTTTTTTTTTTTGGATTTATCTTAAAAAATGCAGAGATATGGCAGTTTGAAATTCTACGGTTGCTGACATTTTGAAACAACCTGATTTTCGTTATGCTGTAACTCTCATGCTGAAATGATCATTCAAATTCAGTCTTAACGAAAACCGGGAGTGAATGTTCTATAATCGGGTTCCAAGCAATCTAGTTTCGGGTGTTACAGTAAAATGAGTTAAATTAAAAAAATATGGACTATGAAAGCTCTACCTTTTCCTCCCGATACAGGCCGGAAGGTTTTTTTTAAGATAAAACCAAAACAAAAAATATTCCTGAATCTTTGCATCACGATCGAACACTTGACGGAAACAACTTTTTCAATTTATAATTTTTTATACATCTTTTTGAATATTTAAAAAAAATAAAAAATTTAACCTGCCGTCATTTTGAAACAAGATAGCGCATAAAGCTGGCCAACAAATTCGGTCGAGACCTTAGTATGTTATGTACATATGATCCATCACATTCATATCGGTTCATAAATACGAGAGTTACAGCATAACAAATATCAGATTGTTCCAAAATCTCAACGACCCTTGAATTTCAAACTGCCATAACTCATCCATTTGTTAAGATATAGCAAAAACAAAACATCTTCACCCTTGTATCACGTTCTAACACTTAACATAAACAATTTTTACAATTTATAGTTTTTTATACATTGCTTGAATTTTTAAAAATTTAAAATTTTTTAACTGGCCTCTATTTTTAAACAAGATATTGGATGAAGCTGGCCAACGATCTCTGTCGAGACCTTGGTATTTCCTATACATATACTCAGTCACATCCGAACCGGCTCATAAATAAGAGAGTTACAGCTTGACATATGTCATATATATATATATATATATATATATATATATATATATATCATGATCGTCATGATATATATGGCATAATCGGAAAATGATGAAAATTTACCAAAAGTTTTGGGAATTGCTTTCCTCCGAACGGCAGCAACAGGTACCTTCTTGTAATGAAGGCTACCTAAAATTAAGAATGCAAATATATTATGACTGAGAGAAAAACAGTTCTTCGATTCTTTTTCTTAAGGCAGGTTTGTATTCATCATTTATACAACATGCAACATATATTCTTCCATTAATACACAATACATAAAAGGAGTACATTAAAGTTGATAAAAATGAGAAATGCTGCAAATTGTTAGAAAAAACAAATCCGTTTGTTAAATCTGATGGCTATAAATAATAATATTAAAAAAAAAAAAAAATTTCAATTCCTCTGAATCCTATGCATTTATTTTTAAAAGTGGCTGTTTAAAATGGCAATTTTTAACAGCAATTCGATTAAAGATTTAATTAATTAGATACATTTGTTTAGAATAGTTACAAAATGGACATTATTCAAAACACGTTTAATTTAGAAATAGAAATGAGAAACTATGAAAATCGCGTGAGGCATCATACAGAGAAACTAATGCATGAAGAAAGTGGCACTAAACTTAAAACCTTGATTTTGCTTTTTGTTAATAACTAGGATTCAGAAAGTTTACAGCGGAATCCAGAAAAATGTGCAATGCAGAAACAGATGAATAAAATGACTATATACACAGCCCTAAAAATAGCGGTATTGTTAAAATTCCATAATTGTGTCAGTGAATAATGTATCAGTTTATACTTAAAACCTGATTCTTCTTATATGTATAAATACGATATGTGGATTTTATTAGTAATAAATGATTGCTAATAAAAGTATGCAATAGATAATAAATTTATCCAAATGATTAACTCCAATTGATTATTTTAGATTTAAAAAAGTATAATGGTACTTACGTATCATTCGGGCCAGGTCAGATACAGCTGCGCCAAGCATGGCGCTAATTATACTAATTAGAGTAATCCTTATTTTTTGACAACTATATAGTTTATTTATTTATTATAGCTTATTTTTAATTTTTTTTTATTATAATTTATAGCATATTTATCATTATAGTTTATAGTTTGTTGTTATTTATTTATTATTGTCAATTTGTTATATATAATTTATTTATTTACTTTATATTGTTTACTATTTTTTTTTTAATTTTATGAATTTAAAGATACTAAATTACTTTTTTGAACGTTATACCATATTGAGTATTAGTTAATTAAGATAATTAACTACTTAAATGACTGATTCATATTAACTTATACAAATAACAAAACATAACATCACAGCATGCACATTACGTAACAACAACATTCAGGGGTTAATCGCAGTACAAACAAACATACGAATATGGGCTAGCTTTCAAGGACTTACAATTAATTTTGTAGTGCTGCCATCTAGAGTTTGTTATTTGAAGTACAAACACCACACTTCTCCAACAGTTTAACATCAACATTGCAACTATCAACATTGCAGAAGGGAAGGAGCTCTTCGAAATCTTTTAGAAAGTCTAGGTACCTGTGAGGAGGAAGAAGAAAAAATAGTTTTTTAAGGAATTGGCAGCATTATCAATTGTACTATTTGGAATCATAGGTTTAGAAACTGGAGGTATAATAGAGTCAGCTGACTTCGGACTTGAAGTATTTGGAAGAACAGAGTCTGCAGGTTTAGGATTTGGAGTAATTGTAACACCAGAGTCAGCTGGTTGAAGATCTGAGATACTAGGATGCATTAGTTAAAAATTAACTTGATTAACAACTGTATTATCACTTCTATGTCTTTCTGTATCACTCTCTTCAGAAATTGTATCATTAGTTAACCCTCTAAGCGTGTAGAACGTAATATTCCGTTCACTAAGCTCCAGGTTTCACTGCAATATATGCAATGTTTAAAATAGATTTAATGAATTTTCAAAACATTGAAGAATGATTAATACTCTCAAGGGTTACATTCATATTTGTAATTATGTTTTATTTATAATGCTGAAAGAATCATATTTTTTTAGCATTTAAAACAAAATGCAGTGAAAACAACATTACAATTTTACCCTTTTTCAAAACGCTCAGAGGGTTAAATGTACTTCTGAAACTACATTTGTTATCTAATCAACATGCATTTTCCAAATATTTGTACCAACTTCAATTCTATAATGCAACTTGCTCTTTCTTGCAATAATGCGATTAATTTTCCACTTGGCTTCAGGAGTATAATTTCTAATAGTCACTTTCTGGCAAATTTTAAATTATTTTTCTTCAGTATTTGCATTTCTCGCATTTTGTTTATCATGAACAAAATTTGTAACATTTGGAAGTATCAAATAAATTTTTCTTCTTATATGTTGCTTTAGAAATAGAGATGCAGGACTCTCCCCCGTTGTACCACGAGGCATCTTTCTGCACTGTAAAAGAAAGTTATTTAATTTCATTCGTAGCGCACCAGATTCTGAAAATAAGGCTTTTAATTAATTTGGATTTTAGTTTATTTGGAAAAATTCAGAATTACCAATTGCAATGCTTGAATTTAATTGTGGAGGTAAATCTTCACTACGCAAATGAAGTCGTGAAAGAGCATTGATATTTCCGTGTTCAGAAGTTTCTTATCATATTTAAACGTTTGTAAATTTAATGCATATCTTTGCATTCTAGCAGCTGAATGTACAGGTATACTCTCTGTAGGGAAAAAAATTGACACAGGTGGTTTGCTGTCCGTAAATAAAGTAAATCTGATACCATACAAATATCGAAAAAAACTACAAAGACCCGAAGAAGGTGAGCTGCTGAACATCAAGATTGAAGGCAACGGACTGGAGTCAAATGCTGTTTACAGATGAGTCCCTATTCAGTCTGGAGTGTGACAATCGACGTGTTTTGGTATGGAGGGAAAGAGACACTCGAAATAATTCCACATTCGTTCGTGAAAGATCACATTACAGACAAGATGGGTTGATGGCATGGGCTAGAATCAGCATAGGTGGACGTACGGACCTGCATATCATTTGGAATGTCACTTTGACAGCCCAAAGGTATGCAGACGAGATACTGAGACCTGATGTCGTACTTTACGCTTCACCTATGGTGATTCCTTTGTTTCCATGCATAATAATGCCAGATCGGATACAGCTCGTCTGGTGCAGAACATGGTTGAAGCTGAAACAATACAGCATATGGAATGGCCAGCATGCTTTCCTGACATGAATCCGATCGAGCATGTTTGGGAACACTCGGATGACGAATTTCAGCGAGACGAAGTCTTTCTTTTATTGTCTGGGACAAGGAAATTGCACGGAGTAAAAAATGGAACAATATTCCTCAAAGTCTTATTAATAACGTCATCGCATCAATGGAAATTAGGTATGCAACAGTCTTAGCTGTTCGAGGGGACCACACGCCGTATTAAACAAATTCCATCATTATTAAACAATACTTTTTTTGTCATTTACATGTAACCAAATTATTGCCCTAAACGATCTTTCCAAGTCCTTTCCACCCTTTCAAAAAACTAAAGCTCCCTTACAACTTTTTTTTCTGTATTGCGCATTGATACACGTGTACTCTCCATTTTATACCCATGCATGGCTGTCTCTAACCGTTCTCTTCTCTTCTTTGCTTGCTCCCCTAATTTGTTTGAGCAGTGTAATTAACAATTGATTATTTTAGTTTAAGTCGTTCAGTATAATAATTGGCTTAAAAATAAAATGCTAGGATATATACAGGGTTATTCTAAATGATGGACCCATTTTCAAAATATTGTATTTATTAATGTACAAATCCAAAATGAACAATCTTTATACCAATGAAAAGAGGTAGTTTCAAAGTTTTTTTAAGACATTATAAATGTTCATTGATTTCACCGTTTACTGCACGGCAAACACCTACGCGAGAGCCAAACTCGTCCCACATACGAGAAAGCAAATGTGACTATTTCTTCTAGGGTTATGTTAAGGAAGCTGTTTACGTTCCGCCACTACCAACAACTCTGGACGATCTGTGGAACCGTATCACTACTGGCGTGCACTCAGTAACAGCAGATACTCTTTCTCGTGTGTGGGACGAGTTTGGCTATCGCGTAGACTTTTGCCGTGCAGTAAAAGGTGGACAAATTGAACATTTATAATGTCTTAAAAAAACTTTGAAACTTCCTCTTTTCATTGGTATAAAGATTGTTCATTTTGGATTTGCACTTTGATAAATACAATTTTTTGAAAATGGGTCCATCATTTAGAATATCCCTGTAATATTCTGTATTTTAATATGATTAATTTCTTCTCCAATCAAAATAACTTCCACTATATTTTTTTATTTTTTAACTTCCACTATATATTTTTTTTAATATTATTTTTTACGATAAAGAAGATTAAAAATTGGAAACCATTTTTGGCATTCTATCTCCTGGCCCGGATAATACGTAACCAATATAATTAACAATGCATTATTTATGTTAGTTTAAGTCGTTCAGTATAATAATTGAAACAAAAATAAAATGCTAGGATAGATAACATTCTGTATTTCAATATGATTAATTTCTTCTCCAATCAAAATAACTTGCACTATATTTTTTTTTCTCCAAAAATAGAAACTTCAATCTAGGAAGAAAGTAAAATGCTTTGTAAAAATTTTCAAGCACATGCAATATATTCAGACCAGTCATGCGACTTTTCAAGATTGGGACAAAAATCTTAAGTCTCTTGAACAATCATAAATCTTTCAGCAAAGAAAAAGTGTGGTACAAAATGCTCTTTCAAAATTCATTTTTTTAGATAATGTAAAAGTAAGATGGATTCCGAAATAGAAGATTGAACATTTAAAAAATAGGTTGGAAAAATATTTTTCCTAAAAATTTATTGTTTTACAAACTGGAGGAAATTTTTCATGTCTCTTTTATTTATGATATGATTCTAAAGAGTTTCATAGAATGAGTTTCCAGTAAAGGGAGATACGTTTTCAAAAACTTTATACTGTAAAACATATGAGATTAAATGTATAAGTACTTTTGTCAAAATTAAATATTGTTCTTCAAATCAAGAATTATTAATGAATCTAATTAAATAACGAATATCTTCAATCATAATAAATAACTAATTCACTTTTTTAAATACGGTATCAAAGGCTTGTTTCATTCTTAATAATTTTGTTTTTTTTTATTATTAAGATTAATGAGAATAACAATTTAATATTTAACTATAATTCATGCAGTAAAACCGGTGAGAAGAAACATGACTGAAACGTATTCTTTTTTAAATGGAAAATGTTCATAGAACACCGTAAAATTATACCTACAAAATATTAAAACCTGCACTGTAAAAAAAAGAACTCGGAAACGTTACTCTATCTGGTGGGGCAGCAATGTGGCCCATCGGTTCTGTTATGTTTCCGCATATTTGGGTCAGATATTCGTAAAAGTTTCCGCATATTTCGGTCAGATATTCAGAAATGTTTCTGTATATTTTGGAAACATTTACGTGCATTTCGGAAACGTTTCTTTATATTTCAGTCAGATATTCAGTAACGATTCTGCATGTATCAGAAATATTTTTGTATACATCGGAAATGTTTCTGCATATATCGGAAATGTTTTTGTATACATAGGAAAGGTTTCTGCATACATCAGAAATGTTTTTGTATACATCGGAAATGTTTCTGTGTGTTTTGGAAATGTTTCTGTTCTGTTTTATAATTTCTTTTATTTGAGAGAACAATATGCTTTTTAAACAATTTAATATTATCAGACTCTATTTTATTGAATATTACTATTAGATTCGCTCGAGGCGAAACCCCACTCCACATCGTCGTGGTTGGGTTTTCTGCGAAGTTCGGTGAGCGAACTCGCTTATCATACTATAGAAATGATCTTAAGAAGTATGATCTTGTAGATGAAATATACTCTAGAATTAGCAATATTATAAACTTTCTGTAATTTCTGGTGTCAAACATATATTTTTCTGAATTCGTTTTATTATTTACCTTTTATTATTAGACTGCTACTCAAGATATCACTTTAAAGTTATTTATGCAGGCGAAATAAACTTTGAAAAAACTTAATTCTATGACAAATACTTCTGTCATTTTAAAATAACTCCAAATTTGAGAGTATGTCCTTCCTACTGGAGAGAGGCTTCCAAATTTTCCTTTGTAGGTACAGAGTTGAGCCGTCTGGAAACTTCTTTAGTTTACCTACTACACGTTTAAAAGTACAACAAGTTTAGAAGTTGTTGTATACACAGTTAAATAACTCGTTCGACAGTTTCTTTATACTCTTGTTCCATGAATCTATAATAAATATTAGATATTTGATTGATGAATAATAATGTAGTACTAGTATTAATGAAGTACAGATAGCACCGTATATACGTCTTTAACCCTTTCCGGCACAGTGATCCCACTCCGGGCACACTTAATTTTAATTCCAATCTTGCATTCGGCACCAAGAATATTTTAATAAAATTTTGTTTCTATAATGAAAGCTCAAAATATGGAGTTCATATTTTATAAAAAAAGCCGTTTGTAAATTCCGGTGTCAGTAAGCATTTTCTCATTTTACAGACAGACTTTGTCTGTGCCGGAAAGGGTTAACATCTTTTCGTTTTGAGATTAGTTCCGTTTCATAACTTTTCTAATGATGAAATGTATCGTTTATATGACAGAACAAATTCCTAATTTCACTTATACTATACGGTTTTCACTCAGTTTTTATGAATCAGATATTTGTAAATAAATAACGTTGAAAATTTGATTTATGGATCTATAAATAATTCTTTTTTTAAATGCAGCCTCATGAGTTCCATCCTCTAAATAGATACTCAATGAAAATATTTAATTTCCCTATACTTATAAATAGATAGATTTTAGTAATACCTTTCAACATTTTTTTTAAATCTTGTAAATAGTTATACTATTCGAAAATATTTTATATCTGTGATAATTGTTTTATTTTCACGAATTGTATACTTATAAATAGATATATTAATAAAAATGTTTTGTCTATTTGTAAATATTTTTAATATAGTGTTTTACAACTATCATACTTCTAAATATATTCATTTAAAGGTATTATTTTATTCGTATAACTTGAGAAGTGCTCAGATAACCTGAGAAAATAAATATATTTGTATAAGTATACAGTTCATAAAATAAAATAATTATTTACAGATACGAAATCTTTTGACATAATATCTATACTTACAAGATTAAAAATATATATTTATTTAAAGGTATTAAAAATAATACATCTATTTTGGGAAATAAAGCATTTTCATAATGCATATGTATCTGTTTACAGCATGGAATTCATGAGACCGGATTTTAAAAAAAGAATTATTTATAGATTTATAAATCAAATTTTCAATTATATTTATTTATAAATATCTGATTCATAAAAAATGAAGGAAAAACTTATAGTATAAGTGAAATTAGGAATTTGTTCTGTCATATAAACGATACATTTCATCATTAGAAAAGTTATGAAACGGAACCGATCTCAAAACGAAAAGATGTTACAGACGTATATACGGTGCTATCTGTACTTCATTAATACTAGTACTACATTATTATTCATCAATCAAATATCTAATATTTATTATAGATTCATGGAACAAGATTATAAAGAAACTATCGAGCGGGTTATTTAACTTTGTGTATACAACAAAAGATTAATTGCAAATGTAATATTAATATGCAATAAAATAGAATCTGATAATATTATTTTTTAAAGCATATTGTTCTCTCAAATAAAAGAAATTATAAAACAGAATACTTACAGCTCATATAAATACGTTGCATCTGCATCTGTTTTAAGCTGTCTTTCCTCTCAAGAACAATAGTAATCACGTGATAATCACATGTGCAATAGGTCGGAATAGATGAGCATGCGCAAACATTACTTCATTTCGAATTCCAATTTAAAACTTTACACGGAATGAGTGTAACATTTCCGAATTTTTCAGGAACCATCATTTTACACTACCTATTCGAAAACATTTCCGGTATGGAATGTAACATTTCTGACTTCTTCAGAATAATTCACCGCTTTGAATATTTTTCCCAAAATACGTGTAACGATTCCGAAATAACAAGTAACTGAGGAGAACACAAAGTTTACTATAAATTTACGGAAACCTTTCGGTCTTGTGCCGAAACGCTTCTGAGATTTTTTACAGTGTGCCTAAAACAAAATATATTAAGATCCGTAAAAATTCTGTTTTTTTTTTATCATTTTACTGTACTAGCTTGTAAAATAATATTGTAGTAAATAATTATTTGCATGTAATGAGTAACTAAATAAATGTTTTACTTTGTCACCAATATTAATTAATCCAGACGGTCTCTAGTACGAATTAGAAACCTTCTGTCACAGTAAGCAAAGTCCATGATTTTTGTATTCTAGTCCCTCCAGTATTTAACAAAAATATATTATCTCTGATAGATTTCTTACGCAGTTTCTCTAGAATTATATCGCAATGAATATAATTTGGAAAGAGTGGTATACTCCTTTTGAAATGAAATAACAAAATTGACAAAAATACGCACGTGCCACAAAAAAAGCAATATTTTATATGATAGACAGACATTGAGGCCAAGTTAGTCTTTCACTTGGTGCTATAATGGTTTGAATAGAAGTAAAAAATTAAGAAGCAAAAAAGAAAATTTGAAAAGGATCAGGGTCCATAAGCCGTGTTTCTTGCTCATGAAATAAACTAAAATTCGATTATATTATACTGACTTCAGAATTTCACTTTTAATATTAGAAGGCTTATCCTGTACGATTTCTACAATATTTTTTGTATTTTGTTCGGATTTAAATAACTTACACAAGCCCAAAGTTCGTTTTGGTGAAAAATACGCATTTTTTCCTAATTTTACCTCAATTATTTATATGAGCGCAATCGTGCAACACTTTCTTCTTTAGATATATTATAAAACACATCAAAATATACAACATATGTAAAAATAAAAATGTTACATAGCTGCGCTCATAGTAAAATATAAAAAACAGAGAGTTAAGCAATTGCATTTCTTCACGTCAATAAGATACTTTAGGATGCAGCGGCGTATTTAAACGTAACTATTGTTAATAAGCATGAACATTAAATAGAGAAGGACTTCAAACAAAATAGTTTTAATATCAATTCGCAACTTTGTAATGATATTAACAGGGTTCAGCTGCAATAGAGACATACGTCTTCGAAGATACATAACGCATGGATTCAATACAACAACTGTTATTCTCCACCGATTAATTCTTGGTATTGTAAAAGTAAAGTAGGAGACTGTATAGTGAGTTGTTGTGCACATATTACAGCCGTTTTGTGGTATTTGGGATACTAAAGGCATGTGGCAGAAGAAAAGCTTCACACTGCTGACTAGAAACATTATGTTCTGGATGCTGCTACCTCCCATAGGTCAGAAGGTGAGCAATCTGTCACAGAAGAGTCTGATTAATTAGTTTTGATCATAATTTACATGATTTGTTCATCCCATAATGTTTAATTAATATTCCAATATCTTAAAATATTTAATGCCATGTCTACTATATGTCATGTAATATCATGTTATTATTCAACTTTTCAACTTGTCTACTCTATATTTATAATTTATATGACCTACCCTAACACATACATAAATATAAGCATCAAACTCTTTTGGGCCAAAAACGCCACTTATAGGCACTTATCCTTTGGAAATAATATAAAAAACTAATTTTCTAATATTTGAATTAATGTTTATGCCCAAAAATTAACCATTTTCTTTATTTGTTTCTTAATAACAGTAGTTACTATATGTGATATATAAACAAACAATAATAAATATCTTACATATTTAACTCGTATTTAATTATTGTAATTAATTAACAAATTGATCCATATTTTAATTTTAATTAAATTTCATAATTCGAAAGTAGTATCTAATTTTTATAAATTATTTTAATGAAAGAAAATTCAATATTTATTTAGTTTTTAATCTTATGTTTATTAAAATATAAATATCCTTTTAATATAAATGATAACTGATAAAAAATCCAATAAATTTAATAGCAATTTTTTCTTTTTATGAATCATTGTGTAAACGAAAATATTTTCATCAAAATACATTTAATTATTTTTATAGAAAACGGATACTCAACCGTAATTTATCTTTATTATGAACGTTTCATAATATGATTACAGGGCTTTACAAATTTGATAAAATCTGGTAGCCAGCAAAACATTCTGGTAACCAGTGACAAATATTTACCCAAAACTCCTTCCCATCATTAATTTTCAAAAAGCACAAACGTTTTTATGAACTAATTGACAAAAAATAATAACAAGTTTCAACATAGTTTAGAATTATTTGTTATAAAGTCTAGAATAGTACATAATTCAGAAAGATAATATAAACAAAGTTTTATAATGAAACTTATCAAAATTATATATCTCTTCAAAAATAATTGTAAATCATGAATTTACCATTATATTAGGAAAATGCTGATTGCAGAATGCTTCAAATTTCCAAATAGTTGAGTGTTACAAAATCTATATCTAATGAGGTGCATCGATGAAATATTAAAGTAGCTAAACAATTTTCAGCCAATTTTCCTGTCGAAGTCTGTCAAATAATTCTGATTGTATTATTTTAAATTTGCATTTGATGAACTTATTTTTGCCAAATTAAGAATAGAAAAAAAAACTTTTTTTGTTTTATTCAAATAATAAAATATTGTCTTAATATTGTCTTAAAATTGGAGGGAGAGAAAAAAGGCAATTTGTTAAGTTAATTTTTGTACAACACTTCCGTCCCACCAGATCAAATAACTTGGTCGCATGTGTGGTGACCTGGGGACCGCATTTGCCAAGCTCTGTTCTAGTAACTATTAAAACGGTTAAACGATTGTATAGTTTGTTGCATTTTTACTGTGTATAGTTTAGCTTTAATAATGATAAATTTAATGTTTTTTTCTTATCTGAGTATAAATATTTTATTATTATTCTGTACAGGTAATTAATTAATATATGTTTATAAACAATTTTTCGTTTGCTAGAATTATAATGCGTAAATATATTTACTCTAAAAAGAAAATCAGTCTGTATAAACATATATTTGTATATTCGTTTGAGAAACTTACGTCAAGATTACTATTTATTATAAATATTCAAAAATATTACAACGTATGGGAAATTTTATTAATTTAAAGAAGAAATTTTCATGGCGAATATACGATGGCTATAGAAAATTTGACACAATTTTTATTTTGAGAAGAAAAAAATAATCAAAATTATATTTAACATATATAAATTAATGATTCTTTATAATATTGTGTTTTAGAATCGTCATAATATTTTGTGAATTGAATAATATACAGCAAATAGATTTTTTTTAAATATCTATTTAAAAGACCGCATTATAAAAGGATATCTTAAAATTAAAGATATAGATCTCTAAATTTTTTATGTGATATGTAATACTGAAAAGAACAGTATTTTTGTGATATCTTGAAATGCTCGAATACGTTTCTATTTCTAGAAATTTTACAAGCTTCATTCTTATAAAAGAAATCTTCGAATTTTGTAAATCCTTTTAAACCATATTCGAATTCAAGCATACATATTTTTCAGTTTAAGATGCTTGTTTCAATACTATAATGTTAAAATGTAAATTATTTCTTATTATATATATGCATACAAAAAAGACTACAAAATGATAAAAATATAATGTTATACATATACTTTTTCAAAATATTCATTTTTAGAATATCATATTAAAAATATTATATTTTAATAGTTCCGAATAATCCAATTAATAAAAAATACACAAAACGAGAAATAATTTTATTTGGTACTTATCTATTATCCCATCGACCATTTTTCATAACAAAAAACTATCGCAAAACTGTACCACCAAATAAACAAAAGGAAGAATGTTGCCATTGAAATCCTCCTCCCCCCCCCAAAAAAAAATACAAGAAATTCTGAAAAGTCCCCCTCACCAATGTGTCAACTTGGTAAGCTTAAACAATAAGATTTTCGATATATTAATGAAAACAGAACAAAAAATAATCATGAATATTTATTTATTTACATTATTTTTCTTAATTATCCCTCTCGACTGGTGAATAAATGTTCGTGACATCATTTGAAACTGCTCTATTGTACGTAAGCATCACAGCATTTTTTCAATGCTTTTTCTCCTTTAATATCATGGCACCGCCATTTAATGACGCAATTGTTATTTTAGTTAACGAAGTAAGTAATAAATCAGTAAAATATTATGAAAAACATAGGTAAATGTCAAATTAAAAACCACTTGATGACATAACAAACACATTTAATGCTTCTGACATCAAGTGAATGTGATGCCACGATCATGCATACTCATACATACTGTTTGCTTCTCCTCCTATAGTTTGACGATATTTTTTTGTTATGAAAATTGGTCGACTGGATAATGGAGAAGTACCTTTTATATACTGGAGATGAAGTATATATTGATCTAGATCTCCTTTTTAACACTTTCCAACCTAGTTAAAAAGTGTTTATGACTTGGGTTTGTCTGGCCGTATGGCCGTCTGCCGTCTGTCCTTGCTCTAACTCCCGTAAATAAGCTCGGATTGCTCTGCAATTTTTATATGTTATTGTTGTTATCTATAGCATGTTTCCTATTTTAACGGACGTGTGTAGCACTTCTAGTTTTTTTACAGGGACACTCAAAAGAATTCCGTTACATTGCGGTCTATGGGGAAAATCATTTGCGGTTCATTTAAATAATGTTTCACTATTTTAAAAGCATTGAAATTTATATATATCATGAAGGTGCATTAGAAGATGCTTAATATGGAATAGGGGTGTGCATAGCACTTATAGTTACTTTACAGGGACAGTCAAAATAATTCCGTCACATTACGTCTATGAAGAAAAATCGTCTGCGGTTTATTTAAATAATGTTTCCCTATTTTAAACGCATTGAAATCTATATATATCACTAAGGTGCATTACAAGAGGCTTACTACTGAATAGTGTGTGTATAGCAGTCATCGTTCATTTACAGGGAAACACAAAATAATTCTGTACTGTCTGTTAACAATAATTCCTCGAAGTCCGTTTTAAGTTACTGAACGCGATATTAAGTTTAACTCGCTTTTTGTCTATTACGTGGTGTGAAAAAAATTGTAGATCCTATACAGGGAAGCACAAAAGTTCGCAAACACATTTCCGTATATTGACAGAAACTGCAGACGGAGAATTTTAAACTGTACTACGCGCTTCCTAACTGAACTAAAATTTAGCATACTATGTAGTATATATACAAATCTATAGATCCTATACAGGGCTGAATAAACGCATTCGGATATTTTTCCGAACATTGTATATGTTGGAAATTCCTGAAATTATGTTTTTAAATATGTTATGCGTTTTCCAAATTGTTTACTTAGATGTTATCTTTTAGATTATTAAACGTTATGATTTGTAAAAATATTTTGGAAGCGTTGGAAAGTGTTACGTAATCTATGCTTGACGCATGATTTTTCGTTCTTGTTTGTCTATTAAATGAGTAAAGAAACACAAATATAGTTTCAACAACAACAATTAATTATCTGTCTTCATCAGATGATTAGTAATACTGATAAGTTTCACTTACATAACCACAGCAATTATTAACATTCTACGGACAAATGAGTTCCTTGTCTGTAAGATTTATCAAACATGTAAAAAAAAAATAACATATTACATAATATATAAACATTTAAAAATATATTTTAAAAAAATCTTATAATTGTTCAATATAACTTTGAATGTTAATATGATTTTGATGTTAGAATGGTATGGAAGTAATATTGTTGCTATAACCATGAGGATATGCCATCCTAGCCGTAAAAGATTCTAGGAAATTTATTTCATACGGTTTCATCTTAAACTTTCTCAAACATACTAATTTTAGTGACATTTTTGGAAAGGAGTAAGCTAATATAAATTAGATCTAAGTTAAAATATCATTATTTCTGTTTATTTCATACAAAATGCTGTTTTTAAATTTTAAGCATTCAACTCTATTTAAAATCTATATATTTAAAATACTAAGCGTTTTTCTCGACAGTCCGTGAGAACAAACTACTGCATCAAATTGCATCATTCTTTTTTTAAATGAAAGATATTTGGACACAGATTGGTTGTTCTACATTCGTTTGTTCTAAAATTTAATTAATTAGCCGTAATTTTTAATTAAACTTTTACTTCTACGTATAACGTCATAATGTCGGCAATCTGATAACTTCCACTGTTGCGAGGATAAAAGAGAAATAATAAATACTAAAGACACGTGTCTTTTAGGCCGAATGTTTTAATAGGCAAGTTAAATTTCGGTAAAAATCTTTCTCCGCGTGCACTTTATTTTTATAAGCGAATAAAAATTCATATTTATTGTGACGTCACACAAATATTGTCCACTTGGTTTATTTTATCATTTTGCATTATAGCTTTGTTGACTAAACTCACTCGGAAAAATTTATTAACAGTTAATTTTAAAATATCAAAAAGGAATTAGAATTCAAATTATTAAGTATTCTACATATAATAAAACAGAGTGTGTGCATTCCGGTACGAACTCATCCGTAAAAATATTGAGACACGTGACTTGTTTGACGTATTTTTTAATTTGCAAGTTAAATTTCGGTAAAAATATTTCAGCGCGTATGACTGTTTTTATAGGTGAATAAAAATTCATATTTACTGCGACGCCACGTGGATAAAGTTTATTGGGTTTATTTTATCTGATGCATTTTTTTCATTACAATTAAATACAAAATATATTTTCATTTGTATACATGATGTTTAAGCATATAAGTAACGTATATAAAGTACGTGTGAAATGTTTGCGCCGGTGAAAATGACGTTAAGCGTATCTTGAAAGGCATTTTAACATTGATAAATCTAAAGAAAAAAATGTATTTGATTGTGTCAATATGATTTAATTTTAACTGATTTTTCAATTCTTAATTATAAATATTAGAATGGGAGTCTTTATTGATTGCTTCATCATGATTTACTTTTTTTTTTAATTATAGGTTAGAAGATTTCATTTTTTAATAAAAAAAATTATGAAAAATAAAGGATTTCAGGAAAATTAAATTTTTTTAAGAATAGCTTTATAGTAGAAAAAAAAGTGAAATAATGATTGCATTTTTAGTTAGAATAAACAATGTAAGGCTAATATTTTATAGGCATTATTTTGGTAGGTTTATTATAAGTTCATTTAACAGTTCCTTATTATCGGCAAAGTCATATTTCTTTCACTGTGAATTTCTCTGTCGACGTCAAAAAATGGTAGTATACTTTTGAACGCAAGCCAAAACACAGTAGCAATTTTTAAAACTGTATAACGGTTGTGGCAACAAAAGGCGCTATCGCTTTCGCTTTCATCGCGCTTACATCACTTCTAAATACTACAAATTTCAATTTTTACTACCTTTTATTACATTTTACAATTTCAATTCTTACATCATCAATTAAAAAAAAATGTTAGCACTCGAATGAAATTTACGTGAAAACTGCCGCTTATTTCAACGACTTTTTAAATATCTTTCAAGTATGAAATATTTTTCAAATCTATCTCAACAATGATCACCAGTTTGCTTCAATAATGTAAAATAGCCCCTGGGAAAGTTGCCACAAATGAAAATAGATAATGGATGGCGATAATATCAAACTAATTTGAATTACGCAGTTGTTTACGGATTGTCTGTTTGGAGTTTGCATCGGAAATAGTACTGTATTTCACTGGGGGGGGAGGGGATCTTTTAACACTAGAACTACCATGAGCCGTAATTTTGACGGTTACCAAATGAATATATCCCGATTCGAACCAGAAACATCTTTTTAAAATAAATTAAATATAAAACTCACAGAAATACGTTAAATGAATGAGTTAAGTAGTTTTAAATAAAATTTCTGGTGTGAAATAGTTTTAAAAAACTTGAGTAAAATTTCTAGTAAAAGCGTTAAAATAAAATATTTGAAAGACTGTTTCATACGCACACATTCTTAAATAATAAATAAGCTTATTTTACTGATATTGTTATAGCAAATTTTTTCCGTCAGGTTTTGACGGGTTCCCTCTAGTATTGTATAAAAGCTTTACATATTTTTTCTAATAAAACATTGCACATTATGATGGTTTTAAATAGCTGAAATACTAATCATAGTAAATTATTAACCCCATCGTGATGAGTGCTGAGTAAAATTCTCGAATTTCAACACCACTATTTTTGAATAGTTATTTTCAGCTTATCTAAAATGGAATTTTAGTGATTAAATTAAATATTGAAATGGTGATTTAAAAAAAAAATAAAAAGTGTACGGGACGCTTTATGCAACGTTTTAACAGTTTTAAAAATTATGAATCTTCTAATTCAAATTTACCTTATTCATATAAGATTTATGAAAAATATGTTTCAAAAGTAGTATTATTCACATGAAAAATACTTCATCAAATTTATCTTTACTAGTTTCTCCTTCATGAATATATTCGGTAAATTTCGCTCTCTGTAACGAGAAATATTTGAGTATTCGTGTTACTGTGGATATTAATGAATACATTACATGAAATTATGTAAGATTTTATTACCTAATCTTCTCAGTTAATACAATGATAGTAAACGCGCACTTGTGCCAAACCATGTATCAGTAATACACGAATACCTAACAGTCAAATCAAGATAATCCTTAAAGCCCAGTAACAGGTAAATTGTTCAATTATAGCTAATTAAATAAATCTTGTTCTATATATTAAATTGTTCAAATTATTAAATGGTAGCAATGTATGTAATAAGTATATAGAGTGTTTAAAAACGACAGTGAATTTATCTAAAATTGAGAAAGTTGTTTATAATATTCAGAGAATCCCAAAATATTAACCGAAGGTAGGTTTTCGCATTTTCTGTATTTATCGCAATTTTGTTTTTACTAGATAGACCTTTCGCTGCATACACTTTTTTCGTTTTTAGTTTGTGCATACTCTACTTATTTCATTTTATAATTTAATCCTTCTCAATATATTTTATGTTATCATCAATTGATTCTTCTTGATCTCTGTTTGAGTATCAAGACTAGAATGATTGTATTAAATATTTATCCTTTGACTATGTAAAACAAAATAATAACTAGCCGAAACAAATGTCAATTACATTATTGCAAAAATTTATTTTTAACATTGGAAGTAAATAAATAATTCATTTATTTGTATTAGCGACCGCGGGTAATGAACTTAAGAAAGTATATTTTAAAAACATTCAACAAAAAAGGAACTGAAATTTCACATTGTAAATCGTAGAGAAGTAAAGGAGTGACGCATAGCAATGACCTTTAAGCAGTTTCGATACCGTGTAGCAAGAACTGTGAAAGGAATATCAGATTTGTCATATAATTTTTGTCCGAAATATTTTGAGAATGAATGAGGCCAAAAATTACTTGAATAAGAAATTGAATATGGACGATACAGGAATTTCAGTTTATCTCCAGCACGCGACTGTTAGTTAAGGGGATCGTCCCTAAATAAAAAAAATCCCACTGCATTACTATATTTAAAAAAACATTATTTATCACTAGTTTAATTTTTTAACACAATAAACTGATTTTTAAATAAATCATACATATAGTAACGTTTTCAACTGATTGCAAATTTGTCAAGGCCGGGATTTGAACACAGAACAAGGCTACAATTGCTAATGATAATAACCAATTGATAATAGCCAATTGAGCTATCTGTAAGATATTGACAATTGAGTGAATTCTTTTAGCAGGAATGTCGTCCAGATAGCTCAATTGGAACAGCATTGGCAATAGATTACAATGGTTCTAGGTTCAAGTTCCGGCCTGACCACATTTACATACCGTTGAAAAAATGTCTACCCTCATAAGCTATTTAGCAATTAGTTGATTCTGTTAATATAATTAAAGTTTAATTACGTATCCATTGTTTATTGGAGTTTCTTTACCTGCAGTTAGATCAATAGATCTGTTTCAAAAAATAAGCAGTATACCATTACCAAGTTACACTAGATTAATTTTAACACAATTATTTCAAATTGGTAAATAAATCATACGAGTAGTAATTTTCCAACTGGATGAAAAATGTCCGTGCCAGGATTCGAACCTGGGATCGCTTGGCTGAAGCCGCCACGCTCTAACACTGAGCTATCCCGGTCGAATCTGGAGAGTTAACCTTATTGATCAGAGAATCTGCTCTGATATTTTAATCAGCTCAACAGTAAAGATCGCAGGTAATGGAACTCCAGTAAACGCTGGATACGTGATTACACTAGATTAATTTTAACACAATTATTTCAAATTGGTAAATAAATCATACGAGTAGTAATTTTCCAACTGGACGAAAAATGTCCGTGCCAGGATTCGAACCTGGGATCGCTTGGCTGAAGCCTCCACGCTCTACCACTGAGCTATCCCGGTCGAATCTGGAGAGTTAACCTTATTGATCAGAGAATCTGGTCTGATATTTTAATCAGCTCAACAGAAAAGATCGCAGGTAATGGAACTCCAGTAAACGCTGGATACGTGATTACACTAGATTAATTTTAACACAATTATTTCAAATTGGTAAATAAATCATACGAGTAGTAATTTTGCAACTGGACAAAAAATGTCCGTGCCAGGATTCGAACCTGGGATCGCTTGGCTGAAGCCGCCACGCTCTACCACTGAGCTATCCCGGTCGAATCTGGAGAGTTAACCTTATTGATCAGAGAATCTGCTCTGATATTTTAATCAGCTCAACAGAAAAGATCGCAGGTAATGGAACTCCAGTAAACGCTGGATACGTGATTAAACTAGATTAATTTTAACACAATTATTTCAAATTGGTAAATAAATCATACGAGTAGTAATTTTCCAACTGGACGAAAAATGTCCGGGCCAGGATTCGAACCTGGGATCGCTTGGCTTAAATCACGTAACCAGCGTTTACAGGAGTTCTTTTACCTGCGATCTTTTCTGTTGAGCTGATTAAAATATCAGACCAGATTCTCTGATCAATAAGATTAACTGGAGGAATTATGCCCTCCAGATTCGACCGGTATAGCTCAGTGGTTCAGCCAAGCGATCCCAGGTTCGAATCTTGGCCCGGACATTTTTCGTCCAGTTGGAAAATTACTACTCGTATGATTTATTTACCAATTTGAATTCAGCCAAGCGATCCCAGGTTCGAATCCTGGCCCGGACATTTTTCGTCCAGTTGGAAAATTACTACTCGTATGATTTATTTACCAATTTGAAATAATTGTGTTAAAATTTATCTAGTGTAATCACGTATCCAGCGTTTACTGGAGTTCCTTTACCTGCGATCTTTTCCGTTGAGCTGATTAAAATATCAGACCAGATTCTCTGATCAATAAGGTTAACTGGATGAATTATGCCCTGCAGATTCGACTGGGATAGCTCAGTGGTAGAGCGTGGCGGCTTCAGCCAAGCGATCCCAGGTTCGAATCCTGGCCCGGACATTTTTCGTCCAGTTGGGAAATTACTACCCGCATTACCAAGTTGTTGTCTGAGTAGCTTGTGTCGGCAGGGACATCGCCAGATAGCTGATTTGGAAGAGCATTAGCAATTGAATCCACAGGTTCTGGGTTCGAGTTCTGTCCTAACCATATATACAGTCAATTGAAAAAAATACTATTGGTATGATTTATTCAACAATCAGTTCATTGTGTTAAACTAATTATAGTTCAATTATGTATCCATTGTTTATTTGAGTTTCTTTACCTGCGGTTAATTCTTTCGAGGTGTTTCAAATAACAGACAAGATGTCATTAATAAATGGTTGTCTCAGTGAACTGTATCGCAAGGTATGTTGTCCAAGTAGCTCAATTAGAAGAACACTGGCAATTGAAGCAAAATATTCTAGATTCTAGTCCCGGCTTGATCATATTTTTACTTAGTTTGATAAATTACTACTTGTAGCATTTCTCACAATTTTTCAGAAATAAAACTGAATAATTTCATTCTGCTATGGAATGTATGCACATATACTATTGTGAAAAAACAGTATTATGAAAATCAAGATGTTTAATTGCGTGTGTGTGTGTGTTTCTTAGCATCTTATAGTTTTTTTGTGCTATTTTTCAAAAAGAAATTCTCGAGTGCATGATCTAAAGAGACTGATTTCTCAGTTCATGTAATTATGCTCTGTAGAGCGCGTTTTCACAGCTCTCTCATTTGGAGAGCATAGTATTTCACTGAATTATTTCATTAAACATACTATTTCACTAAATTTTTAAAATAGAATGAGTTAAATATTTATTATTTTGTTTTATACCATTTCATTAATTTTTCTGTTTAAATTTCTTCTGTTATTTTTTATTATTATTATTGTTCTTTGGACTCAATAAAAAAACTTTTAGCACATTACAAGTTCTTTAGCATTAACGGATATTTAAGTAAAAAGAAATTCATTTATGTGGAAAATTATAATTTTGAAATATGAATTTTTGTGTCAAAAAACATTGTTGCCTAACTTGAGTATTTCTGAAATAAATTTTGAAATTTTTTATGTTTGTAAAATCTAACACTAAAACAATGATGTACATATTTGTCAAAGGTAGAAATAGTTTACATAGAGTAAAACGGAAAGCAAGTGGTAAATAAAATATAAAACCGTTTAAATATATTTTTTACTACGAAAAATATATATATATTACTTTAGTATAAAAAATGCGCCTCTGTAAAACTATGGCGATATACTAGCAAAGAAATTTAACTGGCTGAGATGATTTTTCGAAAAACGAAATTATCAAGCATCTTCGCGAGCCTGCTAATATTGCCAAAGTAAAGTGTATTTATTTGAATCTCTCATCGAAGTGAAGTTCTGGAATGTGGGTTGCAAATAATTTGTACAAAACGCTTTTCAGAATTGTGGGTATGTCGGAGAATGTTATTGTTGAAAATTGTAATCTCTGAAACTCTAATATGAAGTAATAAACAAACCAGTAATCAAAGAGATGAATCGAAAGTAATTGCTTAAATAAGGAAGGGATCTCTTTCACTTTTCACCCACTCATACCTGCAACGTGAGTACTCACTATGATGAAATCAAAGTAGAACATTCAAGGGAATATCCATAATGAACTAAATATATTAAAAAGAACTATGATTATATCTAATGAACTGGGTTTTCTTGATTATATGATGTAATAACTTTACTGATCATAAATAATGATAGTGTTTATGTTCTACGCACTTCTAAAACTCCCACCTCAAAACATAACAAAACCCGAAGGAGCAAAATGTTAATGCTCTTACTAATATTAAACGTAAACGTAAAGGTATCTTTATAATTTTTAAAAGTAAATTAAAAACTTTGTAATATGAAAATGAGTGACCACAATTATTTAACATCTAATTAATCACAAAATATCATTCACTTCATAATAAAGCAATGTGACCAGTGAAACAATGAATTAATATACCTAGGGTAGTCCGATCAGTAAGTGAACAACCCTCAGGGACTAAACAATTAATAAATATTTTAATAGAATAAAGTTTGAAAAACTTCCCAGTCGATGAGGTTACGATATTGTCTTAATTCTATTCAACAGAAAGCTCTCTCATTCCTGATTAGTTACGGATTAAGTCATATTAATTAAGTCACATGACTTAAATGTGAGAGTATGTTGAATTTTTCATGACTAAGCAGCGCATGGTTTTTCTGCTGAAATAATAAGTAAGTGCTATGTCATTCGATATGTTTCAAAGGAATTGATTGTTTTTATTTGCATTATGCACTAATTTCAATGAACATACATTAAATATACATAGTATAGCTACATTTCTACTTGTTTTAACAGTTTTAGAATAAATGAAATGTTAGAATAGGGGTATTTAATAACTAGTTAGGCAAATGTTAAAACTCCAATGAATGAACACCTGTTTATTCACTGGGATTTGCCTGTGTTGCATAGAATCAAAGAAAAGTACTTATTTCATTATTCTTTTATTCATTATATATGCAATAAATTCACAGAATGAACAAAAAACAGCCTCCAACCGTAATGACTGAACACAAGTGTTCATTCACTGGAAGGAATACATTAGGCTACATTTCCTAGGGAATAAACAGTTTGTGTTTTATGTTTCTGTGGCTTCTTTCATGGCGATATTTTGAATTAGGTGATCTTTCAACAAAGGTAACAAATGAAAAGTTAACATATATAAAAACATAACAAAAGAACGTAAGAACACACATTTGTAAGTATAATGATTATTGATGTGCTTCAAATATTATTTTTTCATTGCTTTTATATGACTGATAGAAATATTCTTACTGATGACTAAGAAGATTCCTCAAAACGAATTATGGAAGGTTCAAGTACTCCACAGAGAACTTGAAAATGTTTTACAAGCTGTGGGGCCAGGACATCTCAGTGTGAACAAGGCATCTGTTTATTTTAATATTCTAAAAGCAATGTTGTCTAAGAAATTGTACTAGGGAAAACAATTGAAGGTGGACCATTGCCTGTGTTGTCCCTAGACGAAGTAAAACTCCTTGAAGATTGGATAGTTTTTAAGCGAAAGTTAATTTGGCAATACATAATTAGGGAAAAGATATTCTGTTTACAATATCATGAAACAAACAGGAAGCAAAAAATCCATTTATAGACAAGAGTCCAAGGGCGAAATGGGCGACTCTTTTTTAAATGGCATCCAAAGATAACACAACGTAATACAGAAATAATTTCAAAGGGAAATTTTGTCTCACAAAAGATTGTATTCGACAATGTTTCGAAAAACTTCAAAAATAGATAAAGAATACTGTTCTGACCTTTTATGCGGCGATCGTATACAAAATGCTCATGAATCTGGGGTTGAATGCTGTCCAAAAACAAGAAAAGTTATGAGTCATAAAAAATACAAAGACTTCTATACACAATCACACCTGGGAAAGAAAAATAAATCATTACAGTTTTGGCAAACTTTTCTGCCAGTGTTAAAAAAGTTCATCCGATTGTTATTGTTCTATACCACAGGAGTCTGTAGTTTACCTTGTTCCTGAAATAAAGAACTATAGGGCCAAAGATTTCAGGAAATATAATCAGGGTTTTTTTTATATAAATCTGCAATTAATAATTAACTTCAAAACATATAAGAGAGGATTTTTCGAGTTAATTAATTATAATTCTAGGTTTTAAAACCCGTAAAACATGTTATACGTTATTTGTGAAAGTTGTAAAATAAATAACATAGTTTAAATCTTAATTTTGTTTTAAATTGCTGCCTGTTCATTCACTGAAAAATTGCGCATTCATTTACTGGAAAGAACTGTTCATTTACTTGGTCTTTCTATAACTTTTCATTAAGACCCCTAACATTCCAAACAAATAAATATAAACTTCCCATTATTATTTTTTATTTGTTAACAAACACATGCATTTGAGCTGTCAGACAGCAAAAGGTATCATTTATTAAACTATTATCAATAATTTTCTTTTAAAATGGGTTTAAGTGATTATTTACTGGTCGGACTACACTATTAGAATAAAACACCGCTGAATTAAATTGAAACACGGAATATGGATTATCGGAGCATAGATTAGAAAAAGGTAAGTGGAAACTTACTTACTTTTATTTTATTAAAATACATTTTATTTTCAGATTTTAGGAGGCACCTACTACTGCCGATTAAGCACTAAAACACAAATAAATTCTAAGAGTAATTTTATATATATAATTTAAAATTTCATAGATTCAAAAACAATTGACTATTTTTACAGTGTGCTCTATAAGTAAATGCCTCATATGTTTCTATGCTTGGTGAAGCAATAAATATTTAAACTGTCATATATATATTCGTAAAGCTTCATTTTTGGTTTTGGCTAAAACTTGATGAAAGCATGTTGCTAGAAAATTCTTACTGTTTACAGCAGTTATGATTAAAGCAAGTTGAAACACACGTATGTGTAAATTGACACAAAAATAATGATATTTTTAAGAAGTGCTTTTCAAAACAACTTGCTGTTAAAAGAATACCAATCGGTTAGAGAAAAACCATTTGTGCTTTGTGGTCCAAAAAATTACAAAAGCAATAAATAACGTGTGTGATAATTTTTGTGTCGAAAGAATTGATTAAAAGCATTTAAAAACTAGATAGTAAAATCGTAATACGGTGAAATTTGTCAAAGACACAATGTTTAAATCTTAACCACTATATAATACACAGAAATGGCAACTGTAAATTAAAGTAAAATTAATTATTTTAAATTTGATAGTTCACACCATTGCAGTTACAACAAGTTGGAAATTGTACGTCAAACGTTACAAACGAGGTGCGTTCGTACGCACGTTTTAGAATTAAATTCATGATATCCCGTGCGTAGAACGGGTTAAACAGCTAGTTAAGTATATATTTTATGACACTGTTCATACAAATATCTTAACTAGTTATATAAATATTCAGATATATATGTATCAGCTAGTTATATAAATATTCAGATCTTGATGATTTTTAATTCTGTGAAATGAATTATATCGTCTGCAGATTAATTTCTGTAATAAAATAAGCATCTCGGTCGCTTGACGATTTAACATCCATCGGAAGCTCCTATAACAAAAAAGCACCGATTTAAAAAAAAAAAATTCAAATTTCTTAATAAATATTTTTATTAATATCTCCTAAAGTTTTGATTCGATTTTAATAAAATTTGAAATGTCTCGACAAAGTTCTGCAAAGATAATATATTTTAAATTGCAAACCATTTGGTTGGGTAGTTTTTGCGTTGTTATATGCGGACAGACAGACAGACGGGCGGACAGACAGACGGACAGACAGCCGGACAGACGGACGGACGGACCAAGCGACGACTATAGGTGCTACGTATTTATATAATTACGAACGCACCTAATAATGAGATAACTTTAAACTTTAAATACGAGTATAATCCTCACATAATATTCTGGTCAATGACCTCGGTGGAATTCGTGATTCTACGGGGATTGAAGACAAACACAAATGTTACAGACATTGCATTATTTAATTAAACACCAGATTATGCTAATTGCTAGTCCTGTTGCTTCTATTTACGAATAAATACTTCCAAATATACTTCACCCATCGACCAAATTATTTGGTAGTACTATGGATTTATAATTTATTGTTAGGGAGAAATCTTGATATCTTTAGATAAATGACCATATTTAACTCTTACAGAAAAAATTAATATATTTTACAGCTCTGTTTAACTATATAAATAATCTTGTTTCATAAAGACTATTTTTTAACGTTTGAAATAGGTTGTTGCGTTTTCTAAAATAATCAATAAATTTAGCATTACCAGTTTAGAATTTCTACATTTTAGAATTTCTACATTTTAGAATTTTTGCATTTTAGAATTGCTGTATATATCCAGGTATGTAAATACACGTAAAAATTACTAACGAACCTGTCAAATGATATTAGGTAAAAATCTGACTTACGTTTGTATAATTTTCAGAGATATGCTATTTTTATATTGTAAATTTTTTAATGACAAAAGTACATTAACTAAATGTTTAAAAAATGTAGAAGCGGTAAAAAAAATATTTTTAATTTATCAGAACGCAAGACATATCTAAATACTATATCTGTTATATAAATTATTCGAAATGTACCTTTATTAATAAAGAAACTCTTTATTTTCACTCATAAATGTATCATTATCTACATAAAATTATGAAATATGTTTTATTAATTATAGTTGTTTATATACTTTAACGTTTAATTTTTCACAAAAGTTTGCTTTCTTATTCTATGTTTCATTTAAATATTTTTATAATAAAATTTGTATCGGATTATAAATTCGTACAGAGATCAAAAGAAAATTTAATTGAACTCATTCCTTTTAAGAAAAATTTCATTATCAAGTGTCATTTAATTTATTAAATCACATCCTTTGTTTATGATAATTCAAAATATTCGTAAAGAACATTATTTGACATTTTTAAAACTATTTTATTTTTCTTCATATATTATACGATTTCACAAGATTACAGAAAATACTTTAAAATTAAAAATGGTGCGTAATGAAATATTTCAAGTCAAGTTAATATTACTATTTTTAGAAGATTTAATACATTCATTTATAAAATGAATATAAACAGTTTAAATTAAATTCATTAAAATTACAGACATTACATTGCAATTACGTAAAACATTAAAAACATATTAAAATTGGACGTTTCGGATTTACGTGAAAATCCCGCAACAGCAAAAATTCCTTAACGTAAGTCACAATAATTTCTAAAACATCAACACATAGAAAATACAACGCATCAAAATGTCGAGGCCAAAGTTACAGTAATATTAACATGGAATATTCATTCGGGATTGCACCTGCTTCGTTAAGAGGTAAATCTGCAATTTTCGCATATCATGCTTCTAAGAAAGTGGTATACGAAAATTACAGATTTACCTCTTAACGAAGCAGGTGCAATCTCCCGAATGAATACTCCATGTTAATATAACTGTAACTTTGGCGTCGGCATTTTAATGAATTGTAATTTCTATG
Source organism: Maratus michaelseni (assembly GCA_963931845.1). NCBI lineage: Eukaryota > Metazoa > Arthropoda > Arachnida > Araneae > Salticidae > Maratus > Maratus michaelseni. Next base: position 417,966,051 of record OZ007588.1, read on the forward strand.
TGTTGATGTTTTAGAACATATTGTGACTTAACATTAAGGAATTTGTGCTGATGAGGGATTTTCATGTAAATCCGAAACGTCCAATTTTAATATGTTTTTAATGTTTTATGTAATTGTAATGTAATGTCTGTAATTTTAATGATTTTAATATAAATATAAATATGTTCAGACGTAATATTTTTGTTTACTTCAAATAAACAGTTTACTTTAACTTCGAAATTTATTTCTAAAAAGGCATTTCTGAAAGTAAAATGTATAATTCAATATATTCTTTAATGTAAATTTATATATAACGTAGTTCTCGAATTCTATTTTTCAGGTTTTTTTTTTCATTTTTAGTTTTCTTAATAAATAAATTGCATAACAGAAATACCAATTGTGAACCTTTCGAAATTTTCTTTTTAATCACATTTTTCATTAATGCAAACATTTAAAGTAATAGAAATCTTATTAAAAAATTTTTTGTTTCTATTTATCAGAAATGCAGTTATATTTATATACTATGTTACAAAGTAAAGTTCATTTCAAGTACACATCATTGCATACAAAATTATGTTTCATATTAAAGATATGTGAAGTAGAACTGCAACACATTTATTGTATTTACAAAAAATGCAGGAGTGAAACAAAAATATTTTAAATTTTTCCTGAACGAAAATTATAGCTTAATGCAACATTTTCTATAATTTATTCGAATGTGCTTTTAATGAATAAAAACTGTTTGATGCTAAATAGTTTTCAAAATGCACTTTGTATGTATTTTTATCTAAATAAAATTGTGAAATGAATTCTATCAATTATAATTGCTTATATACTTTAATGCTAAAATTTTCGCAAATTGTTTCTTTCTCACCTTATCTGCGTTTCAATTAAATATTTTTATTAAAAAGTTTTGCACTATCGAGTTTACGATTATATGTTTTCACAGTGATGACAAAAAAATTTTAATGAATTTATTAATTTTAAGAAAAATCTGATTATCAGGAGTCCCTTCACTTATTAAATCGCATCTTTTATTTCGGATACTTGAAAATATTTGAGAAAAAACTTAATTTAAACCTTTAAATTAATTTATTTCTGTTCGAAAATCAACGATTTCGTCAGAGAAAAGAAACTATTTCAAAATTAAAAATGATGCTTATGAAATATTTCAATTCAAGTGCAAAATGTATATCTTCAGAAGATTAAATTTGTTGACATATAAATACTTTATTGGAATTGAAACTTTATTTTTAAAGAAACATTTTAAAAATACAAAATCAATTATAATTCAATATGATTTTAAAAATTAGATTTAAAAAAATCAAGGAATTTAAATTATCTTTAGTGAAAAATTGTTTGTACTGTTTCGAATTTTCTCAAAATTTTTGCATAAAGATAGAAAAACGATTGTAAATGTATCCAACTCTGTCTCTCTCTCTCTCTCTCTCTCTCTGTATATATATATATATATATATATATATATATATATATATATAGAGAGAGAGAGAGAGAGAGAGAGAGAGAGAGACTGTCCGAAAGAAACTGTAACTCGCTTTATTTTTTTTTACCTGTTAGAGACACGAAGGCAATGTAAAAAGCAAAAGTGTTCAAAGTAATTAAGATTATGTCGATGAAATAGTGCTACATAATTAATTTATAAAAGTTACACATTTTTAAATTTTTAATCTGTCCCTGAGACATAAGTTAAATTTAGAAAACCTTTCACGATGCTCTGATAAATACAACATTAAAAATTCCATTCTTCTACAACGAAAATTCACCGAATTATCATTCTTTGATTTTTATTAAATTTAGGAGCTTTCCGGCAGTTTAAAAGTTTTTTGTCCGTTTTTAGTACCTTAAAACATCATTTAGTGGTAGAAAACAAATTGGCATCAGTGTGTGCGTTTAGCATTATTCAATAATTCACTAGTCCAGACATACCCAGTATAGCGCATATTTTTGACTTTATCGGTTAATACAAACTGATAAAGTTATTAAAAAACCTACAACTTACAAAATCAGCTACTCACTGTATTTTGCTGCCACTTTTTTTTTCAAGTACTATAATACAACCACTTCCCTAAGTTATCGCTTAACTAAGAGATTCTCATCAGAATACCATCATCAGTTTTCGCACCAGAATTTCTTCACCAGCTGCAAATCATATGCTGGTTTTCATGGAGATAAATTTGATAGAAAAGCATCTAATTTTAGAGTGCTTGCTTGTTGCACACACTAAGGAACAAATGTGTAAAATTACTAACACTTGTATGAAATTGTTTTCTGGCAAACATGTGTCGAGAAATCCCAGACGTGATTATTATAAAGTTGGTGCAGAGTTTAGTAGAAATATCTTGGAGAGTTTTATAGATCATTAACTTTGTTTCTGAAAATGGTGCATCCAGAAAGTATAAGCCGTTATCATTAAATTGTTTTATAAACGATCGATTACATACACAAACTGCACGTCTACGCAAACTGTACGAAATATCTGCTCCCCTACAGATCAACATTTGTGTAGAATTATGCAACTCCCAATCCTGTTAGGATTGCACTGAATCAGTTTTTAAGATAATTTTTTTTATGCGAGAAATATTTGAAATCCCAGTTTTCTTATTTTTGCTTTGTGTAAATTTGCATGCCGTTGAGTGTGGAGTGAAACATTTATTAACGTAAACGGCATCAATGCCGCACGTTGTATTACTCTTATCATGTTGTGATTTTTTTTTATTTATAATTAATGTTGTTTATAAAAAAAACTATTGCAGTATTAAGCTAAAAATATAATATTGAACATCTTTAAATGCATTATGAACAGCAGAAATTTATAAAGCATAATAGAATAATATTAATTTGGTGGAAATCAAAATTAGAACAGAGTTGTTACTTAAAAAAGCAAAAATCTATCGATTGGAAATAATCGATTGGACTGTCTTTAAAATAAATTTCATAAAACCTACCTTCTAGATATGTTGTAAAAAATTTCATAAAAAAAATTCCTAACAATCCTGCATTTTTTTTTCAAAAAGAGAAAATAAATTTTCTGTTGGGACATTTCATAAATTTCTGCTCAAATCCTGCAATCATGTAGCTACATATATTTCAGTAAACAATATTTCGTAAGCCGTCGATGTATTTTCTAAATATATCTTAAGCTATATTTTTCTAGGAAGTCAATATTTCAGTTATGTATTTGAAAATGGCTTTTCTGCTTTTATATTTTTGCGGTTTCAAAACATCCTTCTTACATTTTCTCTCGAAGCATTTTTTTTTCATTTCTTTGAAGCCGCCTTATCTAAAAACATAATATATATGTAGTTGAGACATACCAATATATAGAAATTTTTCACGTTTCAAATACAGATTTTAAGAAAAAGAATTGAACCGCAGAGTATAAAAAAATTATTTGTTTTCTCTTTTTCATGAATTTAAAATTGTGTAAACTAGATTGTTGTAAAATAATAGAAGTATTTTTGTTTTTCGTATTCATTGTATTTCATTGCTACTATACTTATTTTACTGTATTTTATCGCTATTTTTACACTTTTGTATTTAACTGAACATTGTTTTTTGTATGTAAAGGTGTTATTTTGTAATCGACTTTTCACTCTCTTCCTGCTATGCCAGAACTACAAACAATATATACACAAGAGTGTTTCCGAGTGTTTCTGAGAATACCTTATTTTAATATATTTAAAAGTTATTTATAAATAAATAAATTAATTTTATGAAGTTAATTGTGCGCCAAATCACTCTTGCCAAAATATGCCAACTGTCTGTAAACTGCAACGGCAAAATATTTTAAAAACTAAAGAGTAGAAATCATAAATAAAAACTAGTCGTTGGGGGCCACCGTAATACTTACCCATCATGGATATGCATAATGTAAAATATTAAAATAAAAATGTGTAAACTACTTATAAAATGCATTGCAATTCAAATAAAATAGTGGCTTGATGACGTCACAAACTTTAAAGGCTCGATTACTGAATTGCTTGAAAGATGTTTTTCCTTATAACTCCAAAAATATTAATCCTATTAACTAGCGGTTTATTGCATCTGATTAAGCGTCAAATTTCCAATTAAAATATATCTTTGAAGTGAAATTTGGATGAAATACAGGGTCATGAAAAATCGAAGAGTGTGGAAAATAGGATTCCGAATATCTCGGCAACTAATTATCCGATCGACTTCATGCTTTATTCAAAATTTATGTTATTTTATTGTCTTTTATATTCATTTCTTAAAATAAACAATTTCGAAAATTTTTATATACCTTTCATCAGAACGAATATTTCGAGAGTCCGAAAAAAATTGTTCCGGTTAATCGAGGTTATTGAAATGAAATAGGCTTCTTCCCATTATTACATACTAAGTACATACCAAATTGCAAGTCTCTATCTCAATTTTTTCGGGAGATAGAGCGTTTACAGACACACACACACACAGACACACAGACACACAGACGGACGGCATTTTTTTTTTCTAAAAATATGTTTTTCGGAATCTCCAGTGTCTGAAACGTGTAAATCCGTCAAAAATTTTTTTTCGATTTTCAAAACGATTACAAGACTTACCCTATACTACGTATGATGGGTAAGTAAAAGGGTGTAATTAAAAAAATATATTATTTTATCATTTGACTAGTGTAAATGCCCGTCCTAGGACGGTGGGTAGAAATTGGGGTTTTCAGTTAAAATTTTAAATAATTGATAAAAATATTCATATACTGTTTATCGACAATAAGGCAAAACTGACCTGAACAGTTAAGTTCAGGGTAAATATTACTGTTAATGGTAGTTATGTTAATGGTAAATTTTACGAAACGTAATATTTTTATTTATCTTTGTTTTTCAACTCAAAATTTCCAAATATTTTTCTGAATAATTAAAATCTTAATCCTAATAACGAACTCAATAATTAATTAAGGTCTCAATAATTAACTATGGCAAGTAAATTATAGGTATTAATTTTCGCTCTCAATAATACGAAAACGATCTTTTAGTTTCTTCATAATCTAAAAGAATGCATTAATTTTTACACAAAGTCAAATATTTCCCTTTCAAAATTAATAATAAAAATAATTTAAATCATTAAAAAAAGTTGATCTTGTAATAATTCAATACATCCTGAATGTACATACCTTATGTTAATGGTAAATTTTACGAAACGTAATCTTTTCCTTTATTTTTGATTTACAACTCAAAATTTCCAAATATTTTTCTGAATAAATAAAAGCTTAATCCTAATAACGATCTCAATAATTAATTAAGGTCTCAATAATTAATTATGGTAAGTAAATTATAGGTATTAATTTTCGCTCTCAATAATACGAAAATGATCTTTTAGTTTCTTCATAATCTAAAAGAATGCATTAATTTTTACACAAAGTCAAATATTTCCCTTTCAAAATTAATAATAAAAATAATTTAAATCATTAAAAAAAGTTGATCTTGTAATAATTCAATACATCCTGAATGTACATACCTTATGTTAATGGTAAATTTTACGAAACGTAATCTTTTCCTTTATTTTTGATTTACTGCTCAAAATTTCCAAATATTTTTCTGAATAAATAAAAGCTCAATCCTAATAACGATCTCAATAATTAATTAAGGTCTCAATAATTAACTATGGTAAGTAAATTATAGGTATTAATTTTCGCTCTCAATAATACGAAAACGATCTTTTAGTTTCTTCATAATCTAAAAGAATGCATTAATTTTTACACAAAGTCAAATATTTCCCTTTCAAAATTAATAATAAAAATAATTTAAATCATTAAAAAAAGTTGATCTTGTAATAACTCAATACATCCTGAATGTACATACCTTATGTTAATGGTAAATTTTACGAAACGTAATCTTTTCCTTTATTTTTGATTTACAACTCAAAATTTCCAAATATTTTTCTGAGTAATTAAAATTTTAATCCTAATAACGATCTCAATAATTAATTAAGGTCTCAATAATTAACTATGGTAAGTAAATTATAGATATTAATTTTCGCTCTCAATAATACAAAAACGATCTTTTAGTTTCTTCATAATCTAAAAGAATGCATTAATTTTTACACAAAGTCAAATATTTCCCTTTCAAAATTAATAATAAAAATAATTTAAATCATTAAAAAAAGTTGATCTTGTAATAAATCAATACATCCTGAATTTTTTTATTTTAAAAATATGCTTATGTACATTTTATATTATTTTACAACTTTATTATTATGTAAATTATAATAAAGTTGTATTATTAATTTTTTTTCCAAAGGTATAATTTGTATTTATTGTCAATAGGTGGCGCCAGAACAGTATTTAAGAAATATATCTAAAATACCGGTAGATCATCGCAAAGTCTCGAAAGGTATCATCGCTATTTCTGAAAAAGTACTTAGAGGAATAAAATGCTTACAGAAATAAATTTAAAAAATCCTTTAAATTATTTAAAGACTTTAATATGCTTTTACGAATATTTTAAGAGCATAATCGGATTTTTTAATGAAACGTTCAAAGAGTCATTCATGGAATAGATATGGAATTTGTGTTTTTGAATGGCAACATTATTTGTTTGTTTACATCAGGTAATCGGATGTTTAATCGGTTATTTTTAATTTAAAACTTAAAACATTATAACTGGATATGATATACATGTTTTATACGAAAATATGCTGAACAGACATTATTTCAAGTAGAAGAAATTATCATTTAATGGTTATGTGTTAGCATATCTTTTTCAGTAAGCCTAACATGGCGTTTAACTACGGTCGACTCGCAGACCAGAGTGGTACAGCCCGGTACCGTTACGTACAGATTCTCGCCTTTGGATTTTATTATAAGTAAGATAGTTTAATATTTATTAAGTTATGAGTACACGTTGAGAAAATAATTAGAAATCCTAAATAGATAGTTTAAATACTATTTTTCTTCCCTGATGCCATATCTTAATAAAGAAACTGATCAAAAATAACACATTTTTTAATGAGTTCCCTAATTCGCGCTTTCTATGAAGCATAAATCACAGCTGCGGATATTCAATAATCGAGGACCATGCCAACATTATCTATTGTAACGGAATATATATGAAATGGAATTACATGAATTACAGTCATGAAATCAGGAGTGATACTTAAGATAAACATTAAATTCTTGTAATCAAGAGTTTTTTTTTTTTTTTTTTTTTTTTACTTTTATCCACTGTTGCAGCGCATTTCGAAATTTGCAGAGGCCATTCTTACGACATCTACCTACGAGAATTTATTGTAAAATTAATCCAGGGAAAAATTCTTTTTTTCAAAATCTGTATACATTTCTAGAAATACTTTGAATTTGCTTAACAAGTTTCTAAATCTTCGAATACTGAAAAATGTTTGGATTACACATTAATTATAATGTATACTGATCTCGAAACCGCAGAGATCGTCAGACGTACTAAACGCCATGCCCTCCGAATCTCACTCGTCGGTGTCTTATACTTATTGAATCTAGCTTTTAATTTTTTCGGGTGACATCTACCGTGTTCGGGATAACGGCTACCGTGTTTTGATCAAGTGTTGAAAGAGTATCGGGTGCGAGGCCGCCTTTTCTATATATGGACACATGTTTAGAAAAAAATACTGTTTAAATATTTCAATTTCTCTTTTATTGCAATATTTACTCTATATTGCAGATATGAAGAAGGATGGTCATTACGTTAAAGCCAAACTGAAAAAAATATGAGTCCACCAAATGAACAAACGCAGGACGCTCACAACAGGCCGTTTAATGCTGACTATAATTCGGCGAACTTCTGTATATTACGTCGGCACAACACACTAGCGTAAATGCATCACAGAAAATAAAACGAAATATATAAGACTCTTATCAAGTTATTCTTTAATTTGAGATTAAGAAAATCTTTGTAAGTTTACTATAAGCAGAAATATAGTATTTTAAAGTTTCCGTAAAATTAGTGAATATAAAGTATTTCGTATTCTTCGTCAGATTAATTTTAAAAACTGTTTAGAGAACTTATTAAATGAGAAATATATTAAGTATTATATTTTCTGACAAGTACTTAGTCAAGCTACGTGGTTTTATAAAGTTCAGTTAAAAAAAAAAAAAAACTATATTGAATTAGCAAAACACTGCGAACTATATAGACTGCACAACAAAATATACCGAAAAAATAATACTTTACTTTAAACTGAATAAAACTTTAAAATAAATTCTGAGAAATATCTTACATACACATAACATATACTTTATCTATTAATATGTATTCTTTTGTAAATTTTTCATGTGAGAATATATTTTTCTGTTTATTAGAAATATAAAATCTTGTTGAAAATAGGCAAAAAAATGTAAAAGTGCTGTATATATGAGGTATTTCTTTTAGATCTGTATGTTACAGCTAAAACAATTTATCACTCATCTATGTATCCTGAAACATGTTTATTTGACAGTTATCATAATCACTATCATATCCAGATATAAATAATTTTTCTGTTTCTGATCCATTAATTCAGAAAAATTGCTTATCTCGCACGCTGAATAACAGATAAAGAAGATATAAGCATTGCATTTTAGACATTTAATATGGTGAGAAGTATTTTATTTTTTCTAAGTTGTTTTAGTTGCTTTAATATAACTTAGAATGTATATTTAGTGAATTTCTGATTAACTTCTGTATGACATTTTTATAAGTGTGTTATAGAAGATCAGAAACATGGATTCATTTAGCAAATGTTAATGTGTTATATCAAATTTACTTTTTTTTTCGATCTGAAGTGGTCAATATTTCATCGTAGTTTTTTAACGCATTTTATGCTATTCGTCATTAAGAATACGTGTTTATACTTGTTTATAACAGACACGCAATAAACCGAAATATTTTTCAGAATTGGACAACTTTTCGCATTATAAAACTTTATCGAAACTTGTTAAAAAATTGGACTTCTTACTTTACAATATGTTATAATATTACATAACATTATAGTAATTATAATAATAGCATATTATAGCAATTTTAGTACATACCTTATCTATATGAGTATATTCTGGCGCGAAGATATTCTCAAATGATGACCCTTCTAAAATGTTGTACGTTTAACTAATGTCACTGTATTATTATTACATTAGACGTTATTACAATTATTAAATTTATGCACTTCTAAATCAAGGAAGAACATTTACCAAACATATCTGTTAAGGTTTTTACCAAAAATCTGACAAAGAAGTGTGTTTTCTGTTTTATTGCGCATCTTTTGGTATAGAGTTTTTATAGGATAAAAATCTTTAAGTACATTGGCCAAATTTGAGCGCAAATTTTTAGCGCTGAATCCGAAAATGACCTTTATTTTAAACTATCACGTCCGGATTTTTCTCAAATCGCAAATTTCAAAGTTAAAATTGATCCCCCGCCCCTCCCCTCCCAACCTCATCGGACCCCTGAGCTGTTTAGCTGTAAGAAACCCAGTATAAGCCATAAATTTGAAGAAATTATTGAATTAAGTAAAATTAAACTGAATAAAATGTCTTACATCTATTTTATAGTTTCAGATATTTCGCTATTTTTAACCTTGAAATTTACGATTTGCGAAAAATCCTGACATGATGGTTAAAAGTGAAGGTAATTTTTTTATTCAGCGTTAAAAAATACATAAAACGTAATTATAAAAGTTAAAAAACACAACCATTGCAGGTTTATGTTATCTAATCTAAAACTCTTTCTTAAATTTGTTGACTTAATCTATCCGATTTTTTGTGTGTTATCCTCTAATATAAGTATGTATAAGATAGTAAGTGTTGAAAATCATAATAATATTACATTGTCATCGGATTTAAGTTAGTATGAAAAATTTAACTTCGATCGGACCTTTGAAAGTGAGTTAAAGTTCGAGTATAAATTTTAAACTGAAAAGGCGATCGTTGCAAGTTAAATAAAACCTTATGAAAATAACAAAATTTTTGTTAAAAGAAATCATAGCCTCAAATCCTTTCAAAATAAAACATTTGTTAAAATACAATTATTTTAATTAATCTGAAACTTAACTAATAAAAGTTAATTCAATCGTAATAGTTGTACGATTTCTTTCAAAGCGCAGATACCTTGAAATAAGTTTAAGTACTTCATTTACGACCCCTGAAAGCATGGCCGAAATCATCTGTTTTGAGGTACAAAAAAGTGGTATAAGTCATGCATTTCAAAGTTTCATAACTCGGTCAATTTTAATGTTAGATGTATGGGACCTTTTTTTTGTCTTACTTCTTAGTGTTACAGTAAATGTTTACTACATATCACTTATAGGACCGGGGGACCGTATAAAAATTTAAGTTTCGTAATTTTTTAATAAATGTATTTCTTGACCCAAATCGGTTTAAAAATAATCCTTTACCCTATTTAAACCATTTTTGTAATTGGAACTATGCATCTAGGACCAACGGTAGCGAAAATAAAGGTCGGTCAGGTTATACGTGGACACCTTGTATATAGAATGCCTATCTGTCCGTTGGACAATAATCATAAGAAACTCCTGAGGCAACGAATAAACATATCTGTGCCTGTAGAATTATTTATGCAGGAAAAATGTTGAGAAAATCCCCCAACCAAGAGATTCTTAATATAACATTATTGACTTCAAATGCTTTCCTAACAAATAAAATAACAAAAAAAAAAAACTGTTTTTTCAAAAGAAAGTCATCGAAATGTTAATTTTCTAGTTAATGCAAGAAAAGTATCTAGATTCTGAGAACCAGTATGAAGAATTTTCATATGAGTAATTGTTTAATTTCATTTCTGAGCAATTGTCATTAAACCTGTTGAATTTTTGTCTTATACCTGAATTTCTAATAGATTATTTGAAAAAATAGTTTTTCTATGATTTGCTATTAATATAATTGAAAGAAATTTTAATATTTTAACTTACATATCGTTAACAAAGTATCATGAATATCAATATTTATGTATTAAGTAATTGGATTAACTTATTTATTACCTGTCTTAATGCTTTAAAAGTGTTTTACCTAATTGAATGGACATAAAAAGTATCAAATTTATAGATTATATTCACTATAATGACAAAGTAAATCAAAAATTTGAAAAATCTAGATAACCTTATTTTCACTGAACGTATATTAATTTATGTTCCGTGTGACAGTCGAATAAGTCATAGTTCACTTAGGGAGAGGGCAAAACAAGTTGGACCACTTAATGCTATGGCAATACAAGTTTCACAAAACACTTCATTTCTCAAATTTTTAAATATTGACTTACTCCACTGTCATTATAACCCCGTAAAATACAGATTTCACTTCTAATATCTCAAATTAATCAATTTCTAATTCCAATTAACCACCTCCAAAGAAACTGTGATAATGCAATATATTTTGTTATATTGAGTTAAGTTTAATCTATCGTTTTTTTAAATAAAATTTCGAGTTCTACATAAAGAAGTAGTTAAATAATTTTGGAAAATAATTTTGTTCTTAATCTGAAATCAATTTCATCAGTTTTGGATTACGCTAATTCACCACAGTTACAGTGGCATCCCCAGTTTCCCTGCATATTTCATTCCACACAATGTTGTGTCAGTAGTTGAAACTTCACTTTAAAGTATTTGGCCGGATGAATGCATGTTTTTCGATCTATCTTTAGTGAAGCATTCCCAGCCTACCTCGTTAATATTCTTGTTACCGGATTTCTTTGCTTTTCTTTAAATTTGAAAATTTCCTTTCAGCCATTTTTTTTGTTATTATGTTTTTATTTTGTAGGGTGTTGTAGATCTGAATTTTCTTACACTTAAATCGCATCATTAATTCTGATAAGGAGTGTTAATCTCATTATGTTTCAATTATTTTCACTTTATTATCTAAAAAATAGTGAGACGTATTTAGCGAAAATTTCATGCTTAAAAATTCAAAAATAAAATAATTCATTACTAAGCTTTGCATAAACGGTTTTGCGAAATGATGAAATTTGTAGTTATACATATAACATTATTGCAAACAGATTTATTCTGAGAGTTTCAAAACAAAAATTATATAACTTAAAGTTTTTTTTTTTTTTTACTTTACACACAAAAGCCTCGTAAATGTATGAAAAAATGCTTTGAGGTTAAGAAGACGTTTTTGGCAACTATATACTATTAATTGTATTGAATAACGTAACTCATTTTGTGTGTTACATAAATAGATAAATACCTTAATTAACATTAGTTTATATACCTTCTGTAAGTATACCTGCCTCATAAAGTATTTACGTAATTAAATCGAAACATTGCCATGCGAAACATAATTCTAAATATGTAATTAAGTATACGTGGATCCTAATAATAATATCGCAGTCTATATTAGTCACTAATGACCGACTACTTTAGCATATAAATGGAAATTATGATATATATTTGTGGTGTATCTGTGTAACAATATTTTCCCATGTATTAGTAATTGTCTATATATTAAGTAAGTCCTCAAAGATATAATAAAATAATTTAGTATCATGCACTGCTTAAGGTAAGTAATACTTTTCAACATTTGTAAGTTTATCGGAATAGGTAAAACTTTTTACCGGGAAAAATATTAGTGAACCATTTAATTAACACGTTTTTATTTTAACACACAAACTTATTTAACATAAAAAAGTTTGTTAGCGAATTTATGTTAATATGTCTATATACCGGGTAAGCTAAAAATCTTTGACATAAGGTAGGTAAACCATAGATGGTCATAGTTAAGCTTTGAGGATTTTTTATATTTTTCTGGTTGGGTGTATGTGGCTAAATATTTGTTTGTAAAATGTTACACTTATTTCTAACCCATAGAAAATAAAATTTTTTTTTTGTAAAATAAAATTTAATTACGTTTATAATTTAATTTCAAAATTGGAGTTTGTGGGCGCATGGTATTCCAAAGGTGATCCATGTATTGAAGTTACTTTTAAAATGTAAAAAAGTACTCGGCAAACTATTTTGCTTACTACTATGCCTTGATGATCATTTCTTTCTTTTGATATATTTCGAGTTTTTCTTCTTATCTTCTTATCTTATGAAACGAAAAGACTTTTTAGCACTTTTTGTGCACGGTAGTTCAGGAATTTCCTTCTGGGATTTACTAACTTCTTTTGAGTGTTTCCTGGTGTTAACAATAAATGGTAATAAGTGTTTCAGATATTTATGTAGAAAATTTGAAAATCGCCCTTACTACACTAATTTAAACATTTGTTTTCTAAGGTGGCCACATTGGGAACATGCGTACTGTCGCCAGCTGCACGTCGTAAATGTATAAATATGATACATTTCTTAGAATTGAAGTAACTGTGGTTACATAAAAATAAATAAGCTTTCAGAAAACGTATCATAACTCAAAGTTCTAAGAATTTAAACACGTGTCAAATACGTGTAAAAATATCTTCTTACTTGGAAATTAGAACGACTTCTCCTCAAAAGTGAAATCACTGCATAAAATTTCGGAAGATCAAGTTGACCTCTTTAAATTCAGCCACATGCACTGCAGATTAAATTAATAATACTTTTGAGGGTTGTTCTACCTTAGGAACACTGGCCACCTTTGGCTCACCTACCTTAGTTTAAAATGAAATTCGAAATATGTAATTTGACGTACGATAATGTGCTTTAGATGGAAATGTTTCTTACGATTGAAATCTTTATTTAAGCAAATGCAAAAGCAAAAGAAAAGAAGTAATATATATATTTTTAAGTCAATTCCTACATTACTTTTAAATGCTAAAGGTGTAAAATTAACAACTATAATATAAATTAAAATAACTTTTATTAGTTGTTTTACATGTTTCGACTCTTCTGAGTCATTTTCAAAAACAAAATGAGAATATTCTAAAGCTGCACGGGCTTTGAAGTTATTATTTACATGTACTTTTTAAAAAATTACGCACGTTATCTATTATTTTTTACTTGATTGTTTATTTTCATATCTTTGAGCATGGAGTAATTCTAGCTACAGTTTCGGTAAATTAAAAGATGCTCAAAGATATGAAAATAAACAATCAAGTAAAAAATAATAGATAACGTGCGTAATTTTTTAAAAAGTACATGTAAATAATAACTTCAAAGCCCGAGCAGCTTTAGAATATTCTCATTTTGTTTTTGAAAATGACTCAGAAGAGTCGAAACATGTAAAACAACTAATAAAAGTTATTTTAATTTATATTATAGTTGTTAATTTTACACCTTTAGCATTTCAAAGTAATATACTATTACAAGGTGTTATATTTTATTATATTGTCAATTCCTACTTTTTAATCATAAATATATAAAATAAACCCGTACAGCATTAATGTCCCACGTTATCTTTATGGAACATTATTTTATAATCATCGTTGCGGTATTTTATTTTTTGTTGGCATCACTAATTTGAGATAAATCTTTCATTTCATTTATGAAAACAATGGGAGATTTTTTTTTTCTCCCATATAAAAATTAAAATTAATTAATTTAATCTAATTAATGAATTAATATTTGAAAAAACTGTATTAACATCAATTGTCATCCAGTACAAGTTAAAAAAAATTTATTTGAACTTGAATGGATGAATAGAAAATATTTTATTAACGATTGAAAATTCCAACAAGATATATATAGAGGGAGTGTGAGCTAATAGTAGGAATTTAAAAATCAAAAAATTTTCTATACATGACACTATATTTTCAAATCTTAAAAAATATATCAAAAACGCGAGATAACACGTTGCACAATTTACTATATACTTAAATGTGTAAAATGAAACTGAGCACCGTTTGGAACTGATACGTGTTACAAAGTTCGCACACGTTGAAATAATGTAGTAAATTTAAAAAAAAATAGTTTGACATATACCACCTTGAGTTTTTTATGCATTTTGCATCATTGAGACTATAGCACGAAATATAGACAGTTTTTTGAAGTAAAGTTTTGATTCAATTTAAAGAAATTCCAAAATGTGCGAAAAGCGTTTGTCCCACCCTGTATTCTGAAGCATAGTAAATACATTTTTTTACTTATTGTATTTTGTTCATTTTTATCACAATTAATTTGAATTATTCTGTAGTATTAAACTTCAAACCTTTTGGGGAAGTTCTGCATTAGCTCACAGTTGTAATATTTTGTTGAAAAAATTATTATTTATTAAAATAAACACAGACTGTGCTAGAAATGTATTATCTTCTCATCTATCTACTATATATATAAAACACAAACGAAAATTTCGTTCCGTTCCTTTATAACTAGAATTCCGCTGAATGGATTTTGATGGAACTTACACTGTTCGATAGATATTTTTTCAGGGAAGGATTTAGTATATAACACAACGTTCTACGTAGATTAGTTACAGAATTATGATAGAAAGTTCTGTTATTTTGGCCGAAAAGGTTACCATTGCTAATTTTTTGGCGACCATTATTGTTGCAGAAAGAAATAAAAAGACTATACATCTCGAAAAATCAAAGAAAAAACCGTTACTAACTTATTTATTTAATTTTTTTTTAAAGAAAGAAAAGAAAACGAAAATCAGTTTTGATGAGAGAGATAACAATATAAAACAAAAATATTTAATTTAAACATGATTGGGAATTTTCGTAATGCTTAAAAAATCATTCAATGTGCAAGATTGCGAATGGAACCATATTTGGCAATTAATCTTTTGTTTTTGGCGATTTTGATATTATGTTTGTCGCCGAACAATTTGATTTTAAGCCAATAGATCTTATTTAGGCCAATAGATTTAAGCCAATAGATAGAAGTACTGAAAAGTTGTTCTGAGACACCCTGTACATGAAATTTTGTTCCAGCTGCTTTAAATCGAGTTCTGTTGGATACAGTTTCATAGAACATAAACTGTTCGATAGATAATTTTTCAGGGAAGGTTTTATTATATAACATATCGTTCTATGCAGATTAGTTATAGAATCATGATGGAATGTTCTATAATCAGATAAACCCGATTATGAAAGATTAGCCTTTTTAAAAGATTCTGCCGAATGGATTTCGATGGAACCTACACTATTAGTCAGAGGGAATGTCTTATTATATAACGTATCATTCTACATTGCTTAGTTCTTTGAATTACAGGAGGAAATTCAAAAATCTGTGACCCCTTTTATCAAATATTACTCTTTTCAAAAAGTTCTAATAAACGGTTTTTGATGGGACTTGCGTTGATAGTTTGATATCTTTTCAAAGATAATTTTCAGTATATAAAATATTGTTCTACATTGGTTAGTTATAGAACAATGAGGGTAAAGTCTGTAATCAGGGAACCCGTTTATTACAGAACTCGGATGACAGCTTTGCTATGTGACTAACCATCGTCGATTAATAGGGAAATATTCGTAATCAGTCCAATCAGTCAATTCCCGACTGATATATTTGACACCATTCGAGGCTGTAATTCATTAATATACGTATCAGAATTGTATCTTTTATAACTCCCTACACTATATCCCTACAAAATGTTTCTTTTTATATTTCTCTTACAAGTGTCGTATAAACTCGATACATGAAGAGGTTTCCCGTACTTTTATGTTAGTCGGGTGCAAATCTCGCCAATAGCTTTTTTATTTTCTCGGCAATAATAGATTTTATTTTTTATGTGTGCAAATTAGCAGCAATACTTTGATGATGAAATAGACTGTTTTGGTTTATAGCATTATTTAGTATTTTTATTCTTTTGTATTTTTAATGAAATTTGTGAAAGGCGTGCGTTTTAAATGTATGTAATATGTGTATTTTACATGTATGTATTTTAAATTAAATGAGCGAAAGTTTTATATTTTAAATGACATTTGGGAAAGGCGTATGTTTTAAAAGTATGTAATATGTGTATTTTACATGTATGTATTTTAAATTAAATGAGCGAAAGTTTGATATTTTAAATGAAATAAATGCAAGAGGAATGACAGCGATGAAAACAATATTTGTCTATTTATCACATGCGCTCAGCTAACATTTCTTTGCAATTTTTGTAGTAACCTATCAATAAAATAATTAAAAAAATATTGGTGGCTAAAAAAACGACTGCTTCGGAGACTGTTAATAATGTCAGAAATATTGCTAATATTGAATGTTATGATTTCGTAGGTCAAACTAAAATACCGCTACAATGACAGACATATTTACAACATCTAGCCGTAACCACTGATCCTGATTGGAAAGTAGGTGTAGTTTGTATCATGTGCATTAATTAAGTAGCTAAACTACATAATCGGGTCTACAGACATTTGTCGTAAGTTCCCGGGCTTCGTTTGGCGCATAATTAACTTACAAAAACGGTTAAGTTGATTCTATATTTTTAAAGTGGACTTATTCCATAATCGAGTCTATAGAGAATTAGCGTAATTTGGAACAAAGTGTTTTGGACAATTTTGGTAATTCTCCGTTATACCAACATCATGCCAAAATGTATGCTAAGGTGCCATTTATTTCAACTACGAACGTGCAAAATTTTTTTATTGCAAACAGGGCCAAACGTTGCGACTCACTATTTATGGAATGCAAATCTCTTTTTTTAAGGAAACTAGGGAATCGAACCCGGGCTTCCCGGGTTACAGAACGCAGGCGAAAACCATTTTTTTCCCTAAATCTAATAGATTTTTCATATTTTTATTTGTCAAAGTTGCTGCATTTAGTGATTTTTTTTTTACTGGTTTCTTTGCTTTTCTTGTGCGTGAAGCGCTCATACATGCGGTATCCATCCAGTTTTTTTTTTTTTTTTTTTTTTTTTTTTTTGTACTAAGCGTTCATACATGCGATATAGTGATCGCGACATTAACGAATTTCAAGGGTTTTGTTTATTTTTTATTTTTTTGGTATTATTAATACAGGGAGTTCGCTGCATCCAGTGATGCTTCTTTGTTAATTTATTATTCATCATCTTATGAATGCGATATAGTGATCGCGATATTAACCAATTTCATGTATATTCGTTTTTTCCAACTTCGTAATGACCGTTAACATTATTTGTAATACTGATGAAATATGAATTAAAACGTTGTTTCTAACTGCTCAT
The DNA here is from genome assembly GCA_963931845.1 of Maratus michaelseni. Lineage (NCBI taxonomy): Eukaryota > Metazoa > Arthropoda > Arachnida > Araneae > Salticidae > Maratus > Maratus michaelseni. Next base: position 417,984,025 of record OZ007588.1, read on the forward strand.
ATTAACTTTTTATATGCATTTTTATTAAATTTGTGAAATATTATTTTTATATTTATTCATAAAAATGCAATATCTAAAACAATATCTTCTGTTTATATTATCTGTTAAAATATCCGATGTTCGTTTATGGTGTAAACAAATAATTTTCTTTACAATTTTTAAATTATTACAAAGCTTCCTTTTCTCCAAAATCGTCTGAACTAATCAAATTTTGTATCTGGTATAACGCTACTCTCATATAAAGGCACCCTATTCTTGTGACGTTTTTATTTCAAAATTCATTAATTTTACTACTTGTAATTATTTAAAAATTTATAATGGCAGCATTCTTCCATTTGTTTATTGGACGTTTCAAAATTCATGCTTAAAAATTATTTTATAAGCCATAATATATGAGGCAATTAAGATATAGTTTTCAAACAAATTGCATTTGAAAGTAATTTTTTTTCCTCTATAACGGTGTAAAAATTGAAAATGTGCTGTGTTTAGAAATTAAAAAAATTGCAATAGCAAAAATCACAAAACCGAAATTTCATCGTCAGCTGTTGCCATTCGCAAAATGACGTATGCGTTACGCACGGACACGTTTGGCCTTTATAATATAGATACTATTTAAGTGTAAGCATGCAAAACTTTTAAATTACATCACTTTGACGCAATTGCAGTATTTATTTAGAAAAGACAACGAGAAATAACTTGCAGTTTCATAAATTTCTTATATCTTTTCGGAGAAGATTTTAGTGTATCAGAGAAGATTTTAGAGAAGATTTTAGTGTATTTATAGCATATCGTTCTACGTTGCTCAGTTAAAGAGTTATGGTAAGTTTTACAATCAGGTGAACTCTAATATAAAAGATTAGCCCTTTTAAAAAGTTTTACTAAATGGATTTTAATGAGACTTGCATTGCTAAGTAGGTTAGTTTTCAAGAAGGGTTTTAATATATTATATATCGTTCTACGTTGCTTAGTCAAATAGTTAAGTGCGGAGTTATATAGACAGGTGAACCCGATTACGAATGATTAGCCATTTTAAAAAGTTCTACTCAATAGTTAGATAATTTTTAGGGATGGTTTATGTATATTGCATGTAGTTCTGTCATTCTTTGCCAAATCTTACTGTAAATGATAAGAAAAAAGAGTTGGTCCTTAACAGCTAAAATTTTGACTGCACATTAGAAAAAATAATAACGCAATGGCGTTCGTATAAATTTCAGTAATGCGGAATGATATTCCAGGTAAGTGTACAGATTACTTTGAAATACAAGGTCAAATCCACCTCTATATTTCGTTTGATTCGAGGTTCGTTTGGAGAAACCGACCAGCGCAGCGGGCGCAGCTTGCTAGTATCTTATATTATAATACGAGAAAATCTTGTGTGTGGTTATGCAAATTTTGTTTTAAAAACGGCTCAAACGATTTTGACGAAATTTTGTATCCTACCGTTTTTTGGCATCAGAAAACGATTGAGCTAGGTCACGTGTTCGAGAAAATACGATTAGTGGGTCATTTTGGGTCAGGGTCAAGCTAATTCTATCTAAAAAACGGTTCAAACGATTTTGACGAAATTTTGAACCTTACCATTTTCGGGCACGAGAAGACTATTGGTCTGGGTTACATGTTCGAGAACTTTTGATTAGTGGGTCATTTTTGGGTCAACGTGGGTCAAATTAATTTTATCTAAAAAACGGCTCTAACGATTTTGATTAAATTTTGTATCCTACGAGTTCCGGGCACGAGGAAATCATTGGGCTAGGTCACATGTCCTAGAAAATTCGATTAGTGGGTCATTTCTGGGTCATTGTGGGTTAAGCTATTTTATCTTAAAAACGGTTCAGACTATTTACACTAAATTTTGAACCCTGTAGTTTTCGGGCACGAGAAGACTGTTGGGATAGGTCACATGTTCGGGAAAATTCAATTAGTGGGTCATTTTGGTCATGGGTAATTATGGGTCAAGCTATTTTATCTTAAAAACGGCTCAGACTATTTACACTAAATTTCTCTTCCTATGGTTTTCGGGCACGAGAAGACTGTTGGACTAGGTCACATGTTTGAGAAAATTCAATTAGGGGGTTATTTTGGTCATGGGTCATTATGGGTCAAGCTATTTTATCTTAAAAACAAACGGTTCCGACTATTTACACTAAATTTTGCATCCTATGGTTTTTGGACACGAGAAGACTATTAGGCTAGGTCACATGTTCAAGAAATTTAGAATAGTGGGTCATTTTGGTCATGGGTCATTATGGGTCAAGCTATTTTATCTTAAAAATGGCTCAGAAGATTTGAACTAAATTTTGTATCCTACGGTTTTTGGGCACGAGAAAATCATTCTGCTAGGTCACATACTCGAGAAAATCCAATTAGTGGGTCCTTTTGGTCATGGGACATTACGGGTCAAGCTTTATTTATCTTAAAAACTGCTAAGAGGATTTGAACTAAATTTTATATCCTACGGTTTTGGGGCACGAGAAAATCATTGGGCTAGGTCACGTACTCGAGAAAATCCAATTAGTGGGTCCTTTTGGTCATGGGTCATTAAGGGTTCAGCTATTTCATCTTAAAAACGGCTCAGGCTATTTACACCAAATTTTGCATCCTATGGTTTTCGGGCACGAGAAGACTGTTGGGCTAGGTGACGTGTTCGAGAAAATTCGATTAGTGGGTCATTTTGGTCCTGTGTCATTATGGGTCAAGATATTTTATCTTAAAAACGGCTCAGATGATTTGAACTAAATTTAGTGTCCTACAGTTTAAGGGAATGAAAAGACAATTGGGCTACGTCACATGTTCGAAAAAATTCGATTAGTGAGTCATTTTGGTCATGGGTCATACTGGGTCACGCTATTTTTATCTTAAAAAGTCTTGGCGACATTGGCGGGATTTGGCAGGAAAATTGACTTTTAAGATTACCAATGCCAAAACACTTGCTTGGCGAAAAAAATATATATATATCACCAAATTTGGCGAATATTGCGAAAAAATTGGCTTTTAGAAGCTGGAGGAATTTTCTAGAAATTCCCAATAGGAGCGGAGAAACATGATTCAACCAATCAGAGTCCATAGAACGTTCTCGAAATCAGAATTCAACCAATCAGGGTACATATGATAAGGAAAGTTGACTTTTAAGATTACCAATTGCAAAACACTTGCTTGGCGCCAAAACAGAAAAATATCGCGAAATTTGGCGAATTTGGAGAAAAATTTGACTTTTAGAATCTGAAGGAATTTTCCAGAAATTCACAATAGGAGGCGACATACATAATTGAACCTATCAGAGTCCATGGAACGTTCTCGAAATAGATTTGAACCAATCAGGGTACATAGAACTTTCTCAACGCATGCTTGGTGCTAAATGAAAGAATGTAGCTAAACTTGGCGACATTTGGCGAAAATGTTGGCTTTTAGAAAGTGAAATAATTTTCTAGAAATTTCCAATAGGAGCCGACATACATGATTCAACTACCAAGTTGAACACAAAGCAAATGTTGACCGAGCATGGCTCGGTCGTACCCGCTGGTGTTTTAAAATTACGCAATTTTCATTAAATTAAAATTTTAACGCTAAATTTTATTGAAGTACATAATTTATCTTTCAAGAATGTATTATTTCTCATTCTAAATAACAATAACAAAAAATCTTGTTTCAAAAGGATTTCTTTTATTTTTTTGCAATTAAATTATATTACAATATTTGTCGCAGAACATTAACAAGTCACATATTTCTTTGTGTGAGTAATAGTTAAATATAATAAAACACTCTGTGTTGATTCCGGTACGAACGCATCCATATTACAACAGTGAATTGGTACTTCCATTTTTGTAGAGAGATAAAGAAAACAAGTGGGTAAGTGTGATCGAAGATTGCACAAAAGGTTTCGTTTAATATTCCTTATATTCCTTTCAAAACACTTTATCCTTTAATAAATAATCAAAATAAATTTAATTTTCAAAAAAAAAAAAAAAAAAAAAAAAGAAAGAAAAGAAAAAAAAAGAAAGAAAAGTCATGTTTTTTATATAGTAAAAATTTACCGGTCTATTTTTTCGTTTTTTTTCGCCAACCCCCGTTCTGACACCGCAAACTCTAAAAACACACTAATTTTATTAACTCTAAAAGGATTACGGAAGATTGAATTATAATTAAGCGACCAGTGGCGAACTGCTGTAATCGGGTTTCCATTCATTTTCCTTTCACAAGGATAATTTAAGGCCGAATCAACTGCTGTCGGAAGAGGTAACAACTGTTTTCGTGATTGATTAAATAACACCAATTAAACATTTGAAAATCAACTTGTGTATAATGGCTAAGTAAACAATGTCGCTGCATAGGGGACTTTTATAAAGATGTTATAAAAATTTGGGTATTTACCCGTTATCTCCTCGACCACTATACAAAAAAGAAAAAGAACTGTCGCCCAAATATAGGAAAAAGAAAGTGAGTTACCGTAGCGTCACATTCAATTGACATCATGCGATGCATTACACGTGTTGTTATGTCATCGAGAGATTTTTATTCGACATTTATCTGTATTTGTAATGATATTTCACCTATTTATTAGTTATTTCATTAACTTAAAAAATAATAGCGACATTAAATGGCGCGCCATAATATTAAAAGAGAAAACGCTTTGAAAAAATGTTGCTATGCATAGTTACTCACAGCAGATCCGTTTTAATTGATGTCATAAATACTCATCCATCAGCAGGGGAGGGGGGCAGAATGAAGAAAAATATTGTAAATAAATAAAAATTTAAGATTACTTTTTTTTTCTTTTTGTATTAATGTATTCTAAATTTTATTGTTTAAAGTTACTGATATTTGACACTTTAGTAAGTGGGGCTTTAGATTCCAATGGCAACATTCTCCTATTTTTTAGGCATTAGAGTTTGGCAAATAATTTTGTGATATGTATTTTTTTTAATTGGAAAGTTGTCAACGGTGTAATGGGGAAGTACAAAAAAATGTTTTCAGTAAGACGTTTTAAATGTATCGTTTCCAATATGACGTAATTTTCAAAGTTTTCTTCCTATTATTAAACGTAAAAATATAGTTTTTAATTAAAGGGAAATATTATTATTTACGCTGTTTTAAAATTTGCAATAATACGTAAAATATTTTGTCGAAATAAATTATTATCTCGTGTAAATATATTTTTATATTGGAACTGTTTGGAAATATTGTTATTTGATCATTTTAAATGTGACGTAAGTTTCCCTATTTAATGCTTTGAACGCGTAATAATTTTATTATTTATTTTTTTAATATTCACGTACAAGTATATTTTTTATTGCGTAATTTTCTACAATTACTGCTTTTAAAACGTGATCATTTAATTATATTTTGAAAGTTTTATTTCGGTTTTTGATAGACACTTGTAAATATATATTTAATTGAAAGGGAATATTATTATGTGCGCTATTTTACAAATTGCTGACAATTCGGTTAAATTCTGCGTTTTCGTTGAATATTTTTATCTATTAATGAATGGGTTTTTAAGGTTTTAATTAATATCTTAAATTAATGAAGAAATTTTAAAAAAATTATATTTTTCGATATATATATTTCGATAAAACTCTAGGTATTCTGCTGTAAGTACAAAAAATTTCAAGCCCCTAACTGATACAGTTTCTGAGAACCGACTCTGTGACAGAGAAGCGAGATGAACAAAACTATAAAAAAGAAAAATATTCAGACATGTGGCTTTTCTAGATGTATATATTTTTAATTTTCAGGTTTCTGCACGTTTTTATAAGTGAATAAATATTCATATTTACTGTGACGTCTCGACAATATTGTCTATTGGATTTAAATTAACAAAATGTCAATGATTTGTGCAACAGACAAACCATTTGAGAAATCGTGTTTAATTTTGGTTACGTAAACATTGAGCTTTTGTAGCGAGTCATTAATTTTTGAGATTCATTGATAAAATTAGAAAAAAAAAAACTTTCGCCTATTGATTATTTTAACTCCTGTATTATTATTATTATTTTTTTAATTTTGTGTATTTTAATAGTTTATATCCAAATAATCGTGTTTAATTTTGTTAATGTAATCAAATGTAAACAAACAATGAACTGTTCGGTGAGTGATTCATATTTAACTGTCGCGCATTGAATATTTTAACTGCAGTAGTGTTAATATTTAAATTTTGCGAATTTTAATAGTACATATCAAATCATCGTGATTAAATTTTCTGCGAACAAATAATGAGCTGCGTGGTAAGTCATTCATTTATTAGGTTCATTTAAAGTTTCTTTGAAGTGATCTGGTAACGACAACAATGCTAGATAAGTTTGTTTGGAAATGTTTTTCGATGTTTTATATATACTAAATTTTGTTGCTTAAAGCGTACAGAGAAATTTTACTTTTTGCATAAATATTTTGATTAATACATGGCAGATGTTGAGACACCTCTTGAAAGGAGAGAGCGTGCGATATCAGAGAAATAGGGTCAGAGATGAAATCCTGAATACCACTGGGCAACAAATAGCTGCTGCGAATGGACATGTCGTTGTATATAATGTTGCATATCACTACTTTGGTCCTACGAATATAAAATGTCAGTTTTGCAAAGCATTGCATTTTGAGGTTGAAAAACCATCAGATGGCATGTTTAACATTTGTTGTCATAAAGGACGTGAGAAATTAATGCCTAGACAATAATTCTTTGCCACTTTACAGAGCAAAATGAGTAATCCATATAATCCAGATTACAAAAATGTTAAAAGAAAACATCTGCCAATATAAGAGCTCAATTTATTTTGTTTTAAATGGAGTCGAACTTGCTGGAAGCACACCAGGATATGGACCTTATTGTTTTTTTTTTACATGGACAATTTTACAATCTCGCTTCGCATTTGTATCCAGGAAAATGTCAACAGAGAACATATTGGTACTTTTCTGTTATACCAACACCATTGTGGCCAAGCATAATAGTTGGAGCAAAAAGACCTTCACATGAAAAATAACATTGTTGGTACGAAATTGAGCATGTAAAATTATAACATTTGAAAATTACAAACTTTCATGATTTTTTTTATTTAATCAATAAAAATATATACATAAAATAAAAGAACAAATAAATATTATACAATAAAATAATAAAATAAAACTCAATTAAAGCCGCAGGCATAAAATTATAAATATTTCTTAGCATTGTAGTTATGTTTTTTTTTTTTTTTTTTTTTTTTTTTTTTTTTAACAAAAATTACTTTTATGTATCAAAGTCCTGAAACAATTTTATTGCAGCTTCCTCATCTTCGTGTAACTGACAAATGTTAATTCATTCATCATCAACGAAAAATGTAAATTATAACTTAATAAAAAAATATTTCCAATTCAAAACTAGTCGTTGGGGGCCACCGTAATACTTACCCATCATGGATATGCATAATGTAAAATATTAAAATAAAAATGTGTAAACTACTTATAAAATGCATTGCAATTCAAATAAAATCGTGGCTTGATGACGTCACAAACTTTAAAGGCTTGTTTACTGAATTGCTTGAAAGAGGTTTTTCCTTATAACTCCAAAAATAAGAATCCTATTAACTAGCGGTTTATTGCATCTGATTAAGCGTCAAATTTCCAATTAAAATATATCTTTAAAGTGAAATTTGGATGAAATACAAGGTCATGAAAAATCGAAGAGTGTGGAAAATAGGATTCCAAATATCTCGGCAACTAATTATCCGATCGACTTCATGCTTTATGCAAAATTTATGTTTTTTTATTGTCTTTTATATTAATTTCTTAAAATAAACAATTTCGAAAATTTTTATATACGTTTTATCAGAACGAATATTTCGAGAGTCCGAAAAAAATAGTTCCGGTTAATCGAGGTTATTGAAATGAAATAGGCTTCTTCCCATTATTACATACTGAGTACATACCAAATTGCAAGTCTCTATCTCAATTTTTTCGGGAGATAGAGCGTTTACAGACACACAGACACACACACAGACACACACACAGACACACACACAGACACACAGACGGACGGCAAAAATTTTTTCTAAAAATATGTTTTTCGGAATCTCCAGTGTCTGAAACGTGTAAATCCGTCAAAAAAAAATTTTCGATTTTCAAAACGATTACAAGACTTACCCTATACTACGTATGATGGGTAAGTAAAATAGCAAATTAAGATGTTTTGCGAGATTCCGATTAAATCATAATAATAATAAAATTATTTACTTTCAATAAATAACAAATGACAATGTTTGGCGCGGTTTGCAATAGAAAACCTTTGCTCAGTCAGGGTTGAAATAAATGGCGCATTAGCATACATTTTGGCATGGTGTTTGTATAACGGAAAAGTACCAAAAGGAAACATATAGCACAAGCTGTACGGGTACGACTTAATAAAGACAACAATGAAAATAGTTTACTGCATACATTTTCCTTGAATTAGATGAAATTATGAGACATAATATTTTTGCACAAAGATATAAAGTGCTTCGGGAGTTTGAACGTGAACAGCAGGAGCATGCTAGAGGATACAATCTTCCAATATAAATCTTTCCTTATTGTCTATGAATAGTATCATCCTCTTTAATAAAAATCCTCTTTAATAAAAAGCTATGCGTTGCTGACGACTGGGATTTTCGATAATCGTTGCCACAGATTAATCTCGAAAAATGAAATATTTGAAGTTACTGAAAAAATTAATTGCTTGAAAAGTATTTGTCAGAAAATTGTTAGACAAACTGCGTTAGAAAGGTAAAAAATTGTATTTTTCTTGATATAAATTTAAAATCCACTGATTAGGCCATTTTTCAAATATTGAATTAAAAAAATTACCAAATTTCACAATGGAGTACCCTAGCGAAAACTTCACGCGTAAAAAAATAATGATAACATCAATGTGTCAGCACGAGTCACAAATTATAGTTAGCCTTATTATTCTGTTAAAATATAAAAGTGAATTATGATGTCACGAGTGCATGATTTTTATTTAACTCTCGACAAATACTAGATGCGCCATTTCTTTTTTGTTGTGAATAATATAGGTTAATTCACGTTATTAAAAAATGTAGCTATAAAACATATAAATAAATGGAAAATTGTAAACGTAATAGTAAATCGTATTAAAAAAACATAACTTAGTGAAATAAGTATCCGTTTTTATGTTATTTTAGGATATTCCAGGTAAAAGTACAGATTACTTTAAAATACAAGGTTTTATTCACCGATATATTTCGTTTGATTCAAGCTTCTTTTGGAGAAACCGCCCAGTGCAACGAGCGTAGTCTGCTAGTATTTCATAAAAAGCTACACGTTGCTGACTACTGGCTTTTTAGATAATCGATGCCACAGATTCATCTCAGAAAATGAAACATTTGATGTTACTGAAAAAATTAATAGCTGGAGAAGTATTCGTCAGAAAGTTGTTAGACAAACTGCGTTAGAAAGGAAGGTAAAAAATTGTTCTTGATATAAATTTTAAACCTAATGTTTATGCCGTTTTTCAAATATTGAATTTCAAAAATTACCAAATTTCACAATGGAGTACCACAGCGAAACTTTCACGCGTAGAAAGACAATGATAAACGCAATGTGTCCTGACTAGAGATTTGCATGGGCCCGGGCTTGGCCCTCGGCTCGTACAAGACGCGGGCCGGGACGGTAAAATTAGGAGAAAATTTTTAACGGGCCGGGCAGAGTCGACAGAAAAAATTAACGGGCCAGCGGGCCAGCTACGGGGCTCCGGCCCGTACCGACCTCTAAAATTCTAACTTTTTCATTGCATCATCAGAATCAGAATATTTGGTAGCTTAACACATTTTTTCCGTCTTTGAATCAAAATCAATTCATCACTGTCACTATCACATACCAATTTCAAAATTAATTTTTCATTTAAGCGATCCGATATAATCCGGCCCGTACAGACCTCTAATATTCGGTCTGATTGTTTTGGTTAAAAAAAACTCTATTTTATGAGACCAAGAAGGATACAGGATGGAGATTTAAATCTTTGGCTAATTCTAACTGATGTGCCAAAAAGTAAAACAGTAAAATTGTATTCGTTAGCTTAATATGCATGTCATAATACATGTTTATGCTTAATTATAAATACATATTTGGTCTTGTGGTATAGATCTAGCAGCAAAGAATAAGTACAGTAATCTAAATTTTTAACTCAACAAAAGATATAATTATACAAATTTGTTTAATTTTGACAAAAATACAATAAAATAAGTAAATAATATATATATATAAAAAATTTATCTATGGCAATTATTAAACGTTCATACACAAAAAAAAATGCATTTAGTAAATCTCTATCATTTTGAAAATTGTATTTATTGTTACTTTTCATTTAAGGAAGGTTAAGAAAAAAAAATTCTCACTCTCAACAACGGGAAACTTTCTGACATATTTTTTGAACGCAAAGCATGACACTTTCAGGCCTAATTATTTAAACTAATTTTAATCAAATATTTTTTATTTTCTTTTCTTTTTTTTTCTTTTTTGCTAAGCGATTATTATATTTATTATTCTGTATGATTTGACTTCTGAACATATCGCAATCTAAAATATACTGTTAAATCTTTCCATAAATATGTATTAAGTATTATGGAACTGAATCTTAATTGTATGTTAAGAAAAACTGGAATTTTATGTGGAAATTGAGTTGAACCTGAATTTCATTGATTTTTGCACAAGTTGGATCGGTTCGGGCCGGGCCCGGGACTGGAAATTCCGGCCCGTGCAGACCTCTAGTCCTGACGTGTATACTGGCTATAGCACGAGTCACAAATTATAGTAGAATTATTATTGTGTTAAAATATAAAAGTGAATTATGACGTCACGAGTGCATGATTTTTATTTAATTCTCGACAAATAGCATATTTTAGTCCACCTCAGTGAGGCATATCAACTTCAATATATTTGAAGTATTTTAACTTCATTAAAATCTAACGGAAATGATTTTTTTCCATAGACACCATAATGTAACACAATTATTCATTTTTTAAAGCTGACCTATTCAATAATAGAGTCTACAGATAATTGGCCTAATTTGGAACGAAGTTTTTTGGATGCCTTTTGGTACTTTTCCGTTATACCAACATCATGCCAAAATGTATGCTAATGAGACATTTAAATCAACCCTGAATCATACAAATAATTTTTATTTCAAATCGTGCCAAGCTCTGTGACTCGCTATTTATTCAACGCGAATCTCTCTTTTTGAAAATTATTATTTAATCATAAGCATGAAAAACCTTTTAATTTACAATTTTTTTAATAGTATATACTTTTTATTAAGTTATAATTTACATTTTTGCTCATTCAAAATGGAAATGTTTATTAACCTTAACGGAATGGGTTTTGTCGGGACTTACACTGTTAGTTATATAATTGATCAGAGATTGTTTTAGTATCTCACATATTGTTCTACTTTGCTCAATTATAGAATTATAGGGGGGAAGTTTTATAATAAGATGAACCCGATTATGAAAGCTAAGCCTTTTAAAAATATTCTGTCGAATGGATTTTGACGGAACCTTCACTGTTAGTTAGGTGAGTTTTTAAGGATAGTTATAGTATATAGCATATCGTTTTATCGCTCTTTACCAAATTCTACTATAAATGATCAACTAAAGTAGTTTGTTCTTAAAAGCCCAAATTTTGTCTAACACATTAAAAATGTAATAACGCAACGGCTTTCGTATCGTTTTCAGAAATGCAGAAAGACATTCCAAGTAAAGGACCATATGGTTTTAAAACACCAGGTCAAATTCAATGTCAATATTTCGTTTGATTATAGGTGCGTTAAGAGAAATTGACCAGCGTAGCGGACGTAGCTTGCTAATATGAGTATATTTATCAATTATTTCAAATTTAAAGTGAAAACCACGATTTCTACCCAACGTCCTAAAACTGGTATTTACACTAGTTTTATTCTATTTTTTAAATAGAAGAACTTCAGATATTATGGAATACTATTTACATTTGGGGCAATGCAACATCCCGATATTGTTTAAAAACTGAAAACCGAATACAATTACAAACTTCAACTAAATGCGAATAGGTTTTATAGACAAAAAGTATTTAATGAAATTCCATCACTTGCAAACAAATAATAATAATAATAAACGTATTTTGATGGTATTGTGAGATATCGGGAAATATGGAATAGGAGGTTAAAAATGAAGATAACGAACAAAATTTGGCAAAAAAACAGATGTAATGGTTTCAAGAGAGTATGATCAAAATATAGTGTATAGGTAGTCAGTCAATATACTCCCGTTCATATTTCAAATTTCTATAAATCCCAAATATGAGGATTTTTCTTTGCGTTGCTATAATCATGGAGTATTGGGAAAAAAATAACTCTATGTTTATAGGTGCGAATCGCGAGCTGAAAAAGGAGTATTACATTATAAACTGTTATTATTTCGGTGTACATTATGCTTAATGTCGATGTAAAGATAGTAGTTCTAATAAGGAATAAAACATATTGGTAATAAGGAATAATACATATTGAATAGTTATATCCTGAAACTTTCAAAAGACGAAAAACAAATATTTATTCACACAACGCGCCCTGACACCACATTCTGGAAACATTCTTAATTAGTTTATGATATTGCCGCTTAGTGTTAGCACTTTACCAAACATAAACCTTGGTATTCCATATTACCCGACTATTGCATAATACCCGAAGTTCTTCTATATAGTTTTAAAATTTTCAATTGGCTTTAAAACAGAGTGCTAGGAGTTTCATACTGAAAATGGATATCTACTATATATAAATATTCTAGGGGGAGTGTGCCTAATACCGCACCTTTTCCTAATATTCCACCCCATGATTTCTAAGGGAAGTACCTGCTACATTTTGGTGGTCGTTGTCTAAAATTGATTCTCCATTACTAATTTTAGTTTTACCGACGTTCGACATCAAATGTTGTTACTACTTTTACTATTAAACTTTGGTGTGCAATTTACAATAACAAAGTGATGGGCGCAGTATTTTACGATGACACGTTAACGGGCGCACGATATTTACAACTACAACAGAATGTAATACCCGATTATGTTAAAAATCTGCCGTTGTTTAATCTTCAGAATCTATGGTTTCAACATGACGGCGCAGCTTCTCACAGGACATCTCCAATGAAGCAGTACCTCTTCAAGGAATTCGGTAACCAAATAATTGGGTATGGTGGTTTCGAAGATTCTCCTCCACGTTCGCCTGATCTGACTCCACTGGACTTTTCCGTCTGGGGATGCCTAAAACAGCAGGTGTATGCGACCCCTCCACAAACATTTCAGGACCTTAAACGATGCATTACGGATGCTTGTGACAACGTGTCACCCTCTATGTTTCAACGTGTACAACGTTAAATTCAAACAAGGGTCCAAATGTGCATTGCAGCTGATGTTGAGAAGTTTGAACATCTCAAATAAAGGTACATTGTTGTAACTAGGTGTTTTTTCTTTCTAAGATCGTTTTGTCCCATCACAGTGTAGGAAATCAGGAAAAAAAATGCGCGTTTTAACCGTTCTATTCTTTGCATTAATATTCACAAGGTGTCTTTTCGTACTAAATCGATGATGGTTTACAACTTTGTAAATCACTTTTTTCCCCTATCTCTTTCCGTTTTCGAGATAGGTATGCTACTTCCACAGTTTTCAACCATGTGGCACCGTAGGCGATATCATTCATTGGCGCATGGCTACTTTACATAGATACCACTATTATGAATATAGCAGCAGCCGTTCCGAAGTTAAGAGGGTGGCAAGGGTCTTTAGTGTCCATACTGTATATTCCTATCGACAATTAATTTCTTGGATGGATAAAAAGGGTCTTCGTTAGTGAGTTTACAACTCATATTTTTTACAAAAAATTTTGAAAACAGTGAATTTTATTGGAGGTGCGATATTAAGAACACCTTTTGAAAGTTGGTACTAAAGAGTTTTGCATTATTATTTGCAAAAAAAAAAAAAAGTTTATTTTAATGCGTATGAGAACGTACTTTCGTACTAAACACACTTTTCATTTTTATCTGACGTCTAATCTAATTCTAATTAAAATCAGAAACTTTTTTTTTTAAATTTCTGGTAGTAATTGAATAAAAAAAGAAATTGTTTTTAACAGATACGCTTCTGCGCATGCCCAAATGATTCATCCGAATAATCAAAATAATCGTTATGCCCATCACTGCTTTTTGGATTTTAATAATTTCAGTGAACTAAGCGCGTAGATCGAATACACATCTACTAAATTTGTGTTTTATTTATGTCACTTTATTAGTTAGTTACTGATGAAGTGTTAATTTCGTTATGGAATATTAGCCGGAAACAAATGCTGGACTATTTATATTGTTTTAAGAACAAATGTGTTAATCTTTCGTAATCGGGTTGCACACGATATACATTTTTGAGAGAGATGTTATATAGAGAAATTTTATGTTTCAGAGTTATTTTTAAAACCATACAAATATAGTAAATTAACATACAGCTTTATCCTTTAAAGAACAATATATTTGAATATTATAATTGAATTACATTTGAATTATATTTGAAATAACTTACTTGTTTCTATTTGATGAAAAAATTGAAATTCTGCCAAAAGTAAAAAAAAAATTTACAGTAAAAGCGAAATTTATTGGTCGAATGTTGCCACCGTCAATATGACATCGGCGTTATTAACGGACATATTTATGCTTTATAATACAGATATTCATGGAAAAACCTAACACAATTTTTACCCCAGTATATAGGATATCAATTGTTCCTTCTTACTCAGAGAAACATTTATGAAATATACCTAAACTCATTAACAAAAGATATTCATTTCCAATTGTTCCTTCTTACTCAGAAAAAAAATTATGAAATATTCCTAAACTCATTTTAAAGGATATTCATTTTCAATTGTTCCTTCTTACTCAGAGAAAAATTTATGAAATATACCTAAATTCATTTCAAAGGATATTCATTTCCAATTTGTGCTATTGCTCAAGAAGATGGTCTGCATAATCTCACAATTTTAATTGCAAGAAAAATATTGCAAAAATAGAATCGAAAATTAAAATAAAAAAATTCAGTATTCTATCAGTATGTTTCTAAAAAATATATAGTATTTTTTTATTATTAAACATGTAGTAAAATTTTAAACTGCATCGCATAATTTTTCTAGCCATGGCTACTATGTAAATCTTTAATTTGGCAATTTCGCATTACAAATTACATCAATTTCATTTTTAATAATGAAAGTATTAATTGCAAAAAATATACATACATATGAACAAAATTTAGATGATAAAAAATAAATGAACGAAGAAAGCAATTATTAATTTTTTCTGTGGCTAAAAAAAACTAGGCATATTAAAAAGGTTTTAATCGGTACTATTAACTTATCTTCATTCTAGAAGTTTTGCTTTAATTGCTTTTTTTGAGGAATGATAAATTTTAACGTATCCCTTGAGTTATCTTATAAATTATTTTATGGCTTTTACGCAATTCATTATTTCATGCTAATTGTTTAACAGTTTTTACATTTATCGATTTTATAGGTAAGACGTTTTTCTCATTTTTTTGGAATATGAATTTTTCTCTTTTATTATTATTTTTGTTTAGTGCAAAATGATGTAGTTTTTAACGCATTTAAAATTTGATTTGTTTGACGTTTAAGTTTGATGTTCTCAAATCCAAACTGCCTACTTTTCTGACACATTTTTAACACTTTCCAACCTTGTTGAAAAGTGTTTATGACTTCGATTTGTCTGGCCGTATGGCCGTCTGCAGTCTGCTGTCTGACCGTTTGGCCGTGTTCTAACTCCCGTAAATGTGCTCGAATTGAGCTGCAATTTATATATTTTATTGACGTTATCTATAGGATGTTCCCTATTTCAACTGAAGTGTATAGAACGTGTAGTTATTTTACAGGGACACTCAAAAGAATTCCGTTACATTACGGTCTATGGGGAAAAATCATTTACGGTTTATTTTAATGATGTTACACAAATTCAAATATATTTAATATTGATATATATCACTAAGGTGCATTACAAGAAGCTTAATATGGAATAGGGTGTGCATAACACTTATAGTTACTTTACAGGGACAGTCAATAGAATTCCGTTACATTACGTCTATGGAGAAAAACCGTTTGAGGTTTATTTAAATAATGTTTCACTATTTTAAACGCATTGAAATTTATGTATATCACTAAGATGCATTACAAGAGGCTTAGTACAGAATAGTGTGTGTATAGCAGTCATCGTTCATTTACAGGGACACACAAAAGAATTCTCTACTGTCAGTTAAAATAATTCCTGGAAGTACGTTTTAAGTTATTGAATGATATATTAAATTTAACTAACTTTTTGTCTATTACTTGGTGTGTAGAAATTCTGTATTTCATATACAGGGCAGCACAAACATTCGCGAACACATTTCCGGTTACTGACAGAAACTCCAGAAGGAGAATTTTAAACTGTGCTACGCGTTTCCTAAGTAAACTAAAATTTAGCATCTTATATAGTATATATACAAATCTATAGATCATATACAGGGCTGAATAAAAGTATTCAGATATTTTCCGAATATTGTATATGGTGGAAATTCCTGAAATTAAGTTTTTAAATATGTTATGCGTTTCCAAATTGTTTACTTAGATGTTGTCTTTCAGCTTATTAAACGGTAATGATTTGTTAAATTATTTTGGAAGCGTTAGAAAGTGTTACATAATCTACGCTTGACGCATGATTTTTCGTCCTTGTTTATTTCATGTTTGTTTGCAAACGTAAGGAATTGGTAGAGCTCCCATTAAGATATTTTATAATCGAACTGTGTTTTCCAATTTTCCGTCTTTCAGAATATGTTTTCAATTTTCGCATTTTAAACCGAATTCGACAGCGTGGGATAAGTAAACACTCTGTTGGTGTGTGACAATAATCGCTTACATCTCCAAGATGTGATTTATTTATCGAAAAATACAAACACTGTTCGATTACAAATCACTTCAGTAATCGTGTCTGCAAACTCACTTGTCTTCATTCCCGACCCTTGTCATGTTTAACTGCGATTTCAGCTCCGGTTGAAGATTGTTTTTTTAAGACCTTAATAAAGGAGACCGGAAGGGATACTATGCTCTACAGACTTGGTTTAATAGTCTGAGCATCAGAAAATTTTGCAATGTTGATCGGAAAAATCTATCGTTTTAAGAAACGATTTAATTTTCTATAGAACTTTTGATTTAACAACTGATTTTAAAATGAGGACACTCACGTTTGACATTTTTCTCCGACTTCTTTATTGATGTTTTAGTTTGTTTTTCAAATTTTCTTTAAACGATGTTATTCTTTCGATACGCGATGTATCGTTGCATATTATTGAAGTTCAAACGATTGGTAAACATTGTAGATTTTTATGCAGAATAGAATATAAGGATTTATAATAATAGCGATGACAAAACTTAAACGATAATTCAAATTAACGTTATTAGAAATACGTAAATATTTTTACTAGTGAAATTCCTTTTATAATTGCATTTTACAATATTTCGCTGATACATTGTCTCAAATGACGGATGAAATATAATGCAATGTATGACAGATAAATACAGCCATGTAATAAATATTTTTAGTTATATACACATATGAATATACATATATGTTCCTCAATAAATGAATGAATTCTAAAATTCAAAATAAGTAATGCATTACAATAGATATTACATTATGTACAATTACATTATATACAATACGGTTACAATACATTTTATGAAAATAAATTTTATGTACATATATTTAATTTATTTTATTTTATTAACTATAAGAGTTCAGACTTTTAACATTTAGCTTAACATCGTTCAAAATTTAGTTTAGAATGATATACATTTCTAAATTACAAAGTATATAAAAATGTAGCAGCAAATATAGGTTTTATTTCGAGAATCTGAATTTCAGATTTTAGCACTTTGTCGCAAAAAAATATAACAGTTAAGACTTGATTTTATTGTTATATCTACATAACAAATCCATATCCAAATAGCATATTTATTCAAATGTGATATGCCCAATTGTGTTAATTAAAAACTTTAATGCTATTCACATTCACTTTAAAGCACATTGGGTAGCGTAAAGGCAAAAATTGGAAGAGGTTCCAATTTCAGAAGTTAAATCGATCATATTTAAAAGAAATTAAAAAAAAAAATAGAAAATTTTAATTATTTTCTCTTTAGGCACGGGCGTCAATAATTTGCGCATTGTGATAGCACTTACAAATACACTAGCAAATACACAGATACCACTATGTTTTTTTTTTTTTTTTTACCAAAGAGATATTTATTATTGAGATAGAATTTAAAAAGAGGCTTGCTTGAAAATCATTTAAAAAGTAATAAAAAGTAAATTTTGATCCCCAGTTTCAAACAAATTTCAAATAAACTTCCTTTTTCAGTGCATTTGGTGATGTAAGATCTGGAATTATATGATATTTAGAAGTGAATCTATGGGGGGTAAATGCCATCATCGTTATAATATAAGAGTACTGTAACTGTTTAACCGTACCAGTCCACGAATTTTTAATGACACACTGAAAGAAATAGAACTAAGTTTATAAATAATTAGGAATCGCGTTTTCTGTTTTCTTTGCTAAATGATTCAGCATCGAATGTGCATGCATAACTTTTTAAAAGGTAAAAAAAATAATCATTAGAAATAATTATCATGCCAGGTTCATCAATCATGTTGGTTTTTCAAACAAAACAAACATCTAGCGCGAATGTTTCGGAATACGAGTACAAACAACAGAGAGATGTTCAGGATAAGTTAGTTAAAGTTGTCCTTCGCATTATAATAATAGAAATGTTTTAAATTTTACAAAATTACATACCGTAAAATTCTATAAATTAGAAATTATATTGCTTAGTTCTCTGGTATATGCGATTGAAAATTAAAGAAAATAATTTTTAAGATCTGTCACAATACAATGAGATAAAATGACAAGCAGCACTTTCATACAATATATATACAAGGTCGGCTATTAATTTCCAGGACTGACGTAACTGTACGAGAACGAAAAGCCGGAAGATGGCGCTAATGAATGCATATTGAAGAGCGTTTTCTTGCGCATGTGCAGTGCAATCGGCGCCATTCTGAAGTAAGTGGTTTTCGTGGAAAGGCGCATTAAAACGTAGCTCTAAAATTCCTGTTGTCGAAGTGAAAAAGGAGCAAAGAATTAACATTAAATTTTGCTTAAAATGTCGGCGGGTGCTAGGTCTAGAGAGTACGGTGGATGCTGCATCTCAACGACACCATGCTGGGCTAAGAATCGCCTCACAGGCAACGCAATGTGTGGGCAGGCATTGTCATGTAGCAGCAGCCAACTCCCATTTTGTTGAAAATGAGGCCTGACTCTATGAATTCGTTTCCGAAGTAGGTCAAGAACTTCTGTGTAGAACTGTCCATTGATAGTCATGTTAGGAGGAAGAAATTCATGATGAATGAGTCCATCGCAATCGAAGAAAGCGATTAACATGACCTTGATGTTGGACTTTTCAAATCGAAATTTTTTCTACTTTGGTGAGCCTGTAGGGGATACTGCTTCCTCGCCGTAAACTTGTTTTAACATTTCGTAGATTTCCGCAGCTGTCTTGCCCAATTTTAAGCAAAATTTAATGTTAATTCTTTGCTCCATTTTCACTTCGACAACTTCGGAATTTAAGAGCTACGTTTTAATGCGCCTTTCCACAAGAACCACTTACTTCAGAATGGCGCCGATTGCACTGCACATGCGCAAGAAAACGCTCTTCAATATGCATTCATTAGCGCCATCTTCCGGCTTTTCGTTCTCGTACAGTTACGTCAGTCCTGGAAATTAACAGCCGGACCTTGTATATATATGTTACATGCCTACGCTTTTAAAAAATACTCAGAAATAATGTATTCGTTCATTTTCAGTCCAATAATTATATCCAATATTTATATTTTAACGTCAAATTTATCTCTGCAATACAAATGAAAAATACATTGTTCTTATGCTTTTAAAAATATTTAACAGTTCTAGAGAATGAATAAACAGGGACTTCCAAATATCATTTTTCAATCATTCATGTTGAAAATCGCATCAGCTGAGGAAGGCCCTTTCCGATAGCTAAAGACATAATTTCGATTGAAAAAAAAAGATAATTTCTTGCATTCCAAGCTTATTATAAATTACTTCTTTCTAAACATTCCTTTTAGATATATAATTTAAATACTTGTTTTCACTTATATCATAAAATTTGAAAATAGGAGTTGATTAATAAACAGTAACTATTGACCAAAAGGCAAAAACGTTCATTATTGTTAAATCATTTTTAAAATAAAAATCTTTAAAACATTGTAAATTCTACTTTTATTTTATCAATTAATTTAATATTAACTTTATTTTAATAAAACCTTTTCATTTAATTGGAATATTGAAAAAAAATAGAAAAGAAAACTATTAATTGTTAGCAATTTTCTATTACGTTAAAAAGTTACGTTCTTTATTCATATTTCGAAAACATACTCGAAAGCAATATTTTAGTTTTACTGTAACTCGACTTACGTTTAATGGACTTTTTCAAATAACTGATAATTATACAAGGAGCATCAATAGGAGTAAGAACAGAATATAAGTGAATATGACGTCAGCAGGTAAATATCAAGTCATGTTTGAAATAAAACGGACATTTTAAAATATTTGTAATTAATACAAGGAGCATCAATATGAATAATCGAGTTCGCAGAAAATGGACGTATGTTAAAGAACGTGTACCCCGGTGCGCATGACGCAAATTTATTTTAATTGTATTAACGTGTTTTTATTTTACTTTCTATACACATATTGTGTGAGAAATGTATTGAATCATGGTACAAACCCAATCATGGAAATTCTGGAATATTTTAAGATTTTAATATTGTCGGATTTCGTTCTCGCTATTTTTAAATCTATTCCAAATGCATATGTGTCTGTAAGTGTGTGAATGTCCACAAATTTTTATGCCCTCAGAGGTCATTCTTACTGAAGAACTGAAATAAAAATTTAAGTTTTTTTAAATATAAAATGTCAGGTAATTTTATGGAATGAATTCAGCATGTCACAAAATAATGCTTTGCAGGCGATCAATCAGGCAGCTCAATTTTTAAAGAGGCAATGATCTAATAATGGTCGGAGTCACTGTTGTATTGGCTGGAGAATTTTGACAAACATTGTCGTTCATTCCAAAAAGAACAGTGGTGGATGAAATTAATGCATTCCTTTAATCGTCACATCTTTGGAGGCACGTTCGCACTAACTTTAGATATGAGAGTTCATCTACATCGAAACACCTCGGATAGTCAATTTGTTGACCATTTGGTAAATATTGGGAATCGATTAATACCACATCATTCAGTAAATGATCTGTTCAAAATCAGAGAAGAATTTTGTAACGCATTTGTGTCTGTTGAAAAACTCAACGCGAAAGTGTTTTCAAATATTCGACTACATTTTATACACCATAAGTGGCTTTGGGAAAGTGCGATTTTTGCACTAGAAAATGATAATGTAAACAATATTCAAGAAAAGTTACCTGCATTGTACAAATCAATATACACCGTTGTTCGGAGAAAGTGATTCTGCACACAACCTACCCATTTTTTAAACACTTCGGACCTTCCCGGGATGTCGCCGTATAACTTGATACTGAAGATGGGATAGTCCATTAATTTTAATCCTTCAAGTCTTTGCAATGATACAAGGTTAGCAGTTATGACGCTCCAGCCTCATGTCACTGAAGCAACAATTTTAACAGTCTATGCAAAAGGTGACGATTCTTTTCATCCGTTCATGGCATTTTTATTGCGTTTTTAATTAGTATCTAAGCTAATTATCAAAATATTAAAATTCTGAGCCTCCGGTGCAACAGGACCTGCCTTGGATTATATAAATCCAAATTTTCAGACGTCTAGGTGAGCTAGATTTTCCTAGCCATCGCTGAAAAAGAGACAGAGAGACACACAGACACGCAGAGCGAAAATTTCTTTTATTAGTATAGACTAGCTGACAAGCGTTGCACGGGCCGGTTAGAATAAAATTAAACAAACCTAAAGTTTTTATGATTTTATATCTTTAGCTGGATTTTGTATGAAATTATTTATTCAAAATTGCTGCTCACGCGACGGAAAATCCTAGATTTCATATTCCGTCTACAGGGGGCGCATTCTAATTTAAACGAACCTCCGACACGTGTTCCAGCTGCCTGCGGTACCGTACGGTAGGCATGGTGCACACGCGTTGCAAAATCATTTAGTTCCACATTTCATAGCCACCAGACGCACTCTGTTCCAAACAAACCCCCTTCCAAACGAAACACCAACACTTGTCCCTCGACGACGTATAGAAGGAATGCTGCTCTCGCGTTGCAAAGTACTTTAGTACAACCTTCCACCGCCAAGCGGCGCTAATTTGTCTTATACGAACCTTATACGAACTTTAATCTTATACGAACATCCGACATGGGTACCCATTATATCAAGAGAGTTGAAGAACCAATTCTGTCGAAATAGGGCCCTATAACTCCAGAAAATAATGCGCTTTCTGGCGGTGGAAGGGGGAACTAAAATCTTTAACGCGATCGAAAACAAGTCAAATTATCCAAATCCCTTTGTTATCGGGCCCATAGAACCCGATATAAAAATGCACAACTAGAAAAAATAACTTGTATATTTGCCCGCCAGGGGGAGCTTTGTAAAGTGCACAACAACAAATCACTTACTTTGATTGTTGGTATGCATCAAGTGAATACGGGTTTTGAACTTTTATTAGGAACATAAATTTAATTTTTACGAAAATCGTTATTTGAATTTTCCGGTATTCTCTGTATATAACATTTATAAAACGCTATGGGTAACGCTAAAAAATTTTAATTAATTAAATGGAATTTGTTTTGTCTAAATCAGAGCAATGAATTTTTTTATTCTTAATAAGAGTTCTGAATTAATGAAAAATTCGCCGCCAGGGGGCGCACGATTAAGTACAATAAATGCAATACTAAATAAAAAAGAGGCAAACTCAAGTAAGCTTTTATTTTTTTCATAAAAATCAAAATTTTTATAAAATAAAAATTTATTGGTCGATTATTTCGATTTTTTGAAAATTTTAATTCTCAGCCTGTTTTAAGTAAGAATGCATAATTTTCCAATCAAAAAATCCAAGATTTTTAATAATTTTATACAGCTTTTAATAACACAACTCCAACTTTTGATTACTGGTTTTGTATCTTTCTTTATCCAAGAGATAACATGTGCTATGCCTGGCTCGTGAAAAATTGCTTTAAAATAAAGTATTTCTCTGCAATAAAGTTAATGTAAAATAATAAAATATCTTGGGTTCTAAGTGTCGTATAATCTTATTTTTTACAAACTTGAAATGTGGAAACTTGAAAAATTAAAAACTTCTAATTAATATTTCCGAAAGTTGTGGATGGAATTTTTTGACATTTGATTTTTTAAATTTGCGATTTTTTGTTTATCTAAATCTGCAAATATTCGTGTCGAAAGATTTACAAGTTTTTGTTATTTCGACAGGTTGCGAAAAGTCATTCTGGTAACCCAATCTTTTTCGTGTAAACCTAAAATCTTCCTTCTCTCTCCCGACAGTGACATGATTTGTGCGGTTTTGACATTTCTTTTGCGCCATTTTCAGAAAAAGATGGCATTGTGGAAGCGATGGTTAATGAATATTAATTAATATTTCGGTTAATTTTCAAAATATTAAATTTCTGATTCCCAGGTGCACCTTGGAGTATCTTCATCTAAATTTTTAGACTTCTAGGTGCGCTAGATTTCACTAGACATCGCAGACAGACAGATACATGCACACACATACAGAGAGAGAGCGAAACTTCATTTTATTAATATAGATTGAGTTTTCACTTGATTCATGTGTATAACATTTCCACTTCTTTTTTTTATTATATTTTTATACCGCATGTTTAATTTTGAAATTGATTTTTTTTTTAAACAAACATTCTTAAAATCCCGTGCTACGCTTGGTACTTCAGCTAGTTTAGAGTAAAATTATATGTAACATTGTATATAAAATGACAGCAATTAATTGATAAATTAAATACAACATATAAAAAAAACAAGAATTAACAGCAACAATTAATCAATTCATGGTATTTTATAACTGTTCTTGTTTGGCATATCGGAGTACGGATGTACAAAACTTTTAAATATAAATTAGAAAATTTATTCACTTAAAAATTACGAAACAAAATTACGGCTATCGATTTCCCTATGATCAATTAAATATTAATTTATTTATTCCAAATGACTTCACGGGTTTTGATTTTTACGCCCAGTGATCATAAAGGGCTATACTAATTTAAGCATATGTTTAGCCATGTGTTTTGAATGTTTTATGTAATTATCATATTAATTAATAACTAATATACGTGTTTAATAAATTGCAGAAAATGTCAATAATTCATGTTCATTTCTCCCTCATTAGACGGTAATTATGTGAAATTAATAAAGCAAAAAAATAATTAATTTTCTGATGTTGTAATTTTATCTTGTTTTTATCACGAAAGAAAAAAAATCTTAAAATTTTCAATGATTTAAATAAAACAGTTACGTTTTTTTTTTTTTTTTTTTTTTTTTTTTTTATTCGCCAGAGTTTGTTAAATGAAGATTTCAAATGTATAAAATTTCATTTTTACATCTTCTGAAAAATATTGTTTTTTTTTTTTTGTTGTTTTTTTAAACACGTGATATATAAAGTTAAAAATCAATTAGCTCTTTAAGTTGTAATTTTATCTTGTTTTTATCAAGGAAAAAAAAAGTTAAACATTTTTCATAGTTTAAATAAACCAGTTACTTTTTTTTCTTCAGAAATTGTTTTATAAGTATTTCACATTTATAAAATCATATTTCTGCTTCTTTTGAAAAAAAAAAAACTTTTTGTAAAGAATTTTTAAATATGTGATATATAATTTTTATACACTTTACATGTAATTTTCATTCATAAAATTTTCATAAGATTTTAAATGAATGCTTTGATGCATATACAAGAATTATTTGGAAAAAAAACACTTTCTTGAAAATTTTATTGTATAAGAAATTGGAATAAAATTATGACAAATACTGTTAGTTTTATCAAAAATTTCATTTTTTTTGTTCTTCTATGTTTACAGGAAATGTTATCATTATCATATCTTCTCGCATACATGAAAATAAAGATAATTTATTATGAAAAATAAACAAATAAAAAAAATATTTTCCTTAAATATGCACAATGACTAACACTCCTAATAAATTTAAAGAAATTAAATGAATGCAAACAAAAAAGTTTTGTTATATCTAGCTTTGTAGTTATTCATATTTTTAACAGAAATACACAATGCGATAGTTATAGATTATATGCATATATTGACACTAAAATTGCAGCAGAGATTAATATTACGTTTGAAGCAATTATTCGGTTCATTGTGTGAGAAGAATAAAAAGAATAAGCAAAACTAAAAAGAAAACAACCAATAGTTAATATAAACACACAAAACTAGTTATTACTTACACTGCAAAAAGTAATTGTCGATTTTACAGTATAAAACTGGCACCCCAGCTGCCAGTATTATACCGTAAAATTAACAGTATTAAACCGTAAAATAAGCAGTAATACGCTGCCGCGCAAGCAGTAATACGTTACCGCGCATGCGCGGTAGCGTATTACTGCTTGCGCGGCAGCGTATTACTGTTTATTTTACGGTTTAATACTGTTAATTTTACGGTATAATACTGGCAGCTGGGGTGCCAGTTTTATACTGTAAAATCAACAATTATTTTTTGCAGTGTACCCATCATACGTAGTATAGGTTAAGTCTTGTGATCGTTTTAAAAATCGAAAACACTTTTTTGACGGACTTACACGTTTCAGGGACTGGAGATTCCGAAAAACATATTTTTAGAAAAAAAAAAAAAAACTTTTGCTGCTCATCTGTCTGTGTGCTTGTGTGTCTATAAACGCTCTATCTCCCAAACAAATTGAGATAGAGACTTGGAACTTGGTATGTACTTAGTATGTAATAATGGGAAGAAGCTTATTGAATTTAAGTAACCTCGATTATCCGGAACTCATTTTTTTCGGACTCTCGAAATATTCGTTTTGATAATAGGTTTATATAAATTTTCGAATTTGTTTATTTCAAGGGGTGAATATAATATACAATAAAAGAACATAAATTTTGCATAAAGTGAACATAAATTTTGCTAAGTCGATCGAAGAATTAGTTGCCGAGATATTTGTAATCATATTTCCAACACTCTTCTATTTTTCATGCAACTTTATTTCACTCAAATTTCAATTCAAAGATATATTTTAATTGGAAATGAGACGCTCAATCCAACGCAGTAAACTCTTAGTTAATATGATTATTAATTTTAGAGTTATAAGGATGTTTCTTTTACGCAATTCAGTAATAGAGTACTTAAAACGTGTGACGACATCACGCCGGGATTTTATTCGAATTGCAATGCATTTTATAAATAGTTTACACATGTTTTATTTTCATTTTTTATATTATGCATATCCATGATAGGTACGTATTACGGTGTCCCCCAACGACTAGTTTTATGACTGTCCTCATTTTGTTAATCAATGCACAGAGTTATAAAACTTTGAATATGTTTCAGAAAATGTAGTATTTTAAAAAGTCTGCAACAAAATGATGACAATCAATTTTTCCAAATTTAATAAAATAATAATTAATGTATTCCGAGTGACTGCACGGGTTCTGATTTTGAAGGTTAGTAATCAGAACTAAAGGAATCTTACCATATGTTTAGCCATGTGTTTTGAATGTTTCACATAAATATCACGTTAATTAACAACTGATATATGTGGCAATAAATGTCAAAAAAAGCCAGTTATTCCAGTTCATTTATTCTCGCAATAGATGTTCATTATCAGAGATTAATAAAGCAGAAAATCAATTAGATTTATGAGTTCAAATTTTATTTTAATTGTATCAAGGCTGAAAATAAAATGCAAAAACAGAAAATTTCAAAGAATTTAATAAAAAGGACTGTAAAAGAATATTTAGGATTATGAAAACATATATGTAATTTTTTTTCAGACATGTAAGGAAATAATTTTTAAACGTGAAATCTAATTTCCACAGTCCTTGTATGCTGCTTCCATTCTTGAATTTAAAAGATTTAAATAGAAGCTAGAATGCATACAAGACCCATTTGACGAGTCACATAGTTTATTGACAGCTTTCGTGTATGCTAAATCATATGCATTATTTCTTAAGTCTACACCGCTTTTTCTATGCACATACAAAATACACAACGATGAACAATGTATCATACGAAAAGTTTTTCTACAGTCTTGTGACATAGTACACTCACATTTCCTTAAAACTCGTTATTTGATTTTAAATTGCATTTAATTACAAATTAATGAAAAAACGCATCTACAGATAATCTGAAAGATTGCAGTGCGAATGCCTCGCACTGTTACAAATAAATATATTACCAACAATGCTAGAATTTTTTTTTAAACTTCACTCTTTTTTTGTTGTGTTTTCTATACTTGCTATACTTCTATTATATTTATTGTGTTGTCTTCTGTAGGTGAATGGAAATAACTTATTATTAAATATATATCTATTACTTTAATAAGGGGTAAAAATGTATGGAAGTTATGTGCACCAGGAACAAAGCAGCCCTTATGAGCACACAAACTATTTAAATATTTCAAAACTAGATGATTGTTTATGAAATTTGGTGAAATGTAGGTGCAATAACAAGATTATGAAATATATGAATATAAAAACATGAACAATAAAGAACACAATTCAAAATTCAAAAAGGATCTGCCCCTAGCGCTTCGGAAGGTGGGAGGAGCAAAAATATCAAAAATATTTTTCAAACTTTGTGGACTTTCATATTTTTACAGCAATGGATAGTGCAATAGTAGTTACAGTTTAAATTTGCTCAAATTTTAACACTACAAATTTCAGAACAAATTAATATTACATATCTTTGGTTCATTTCTTAGGCATATCAAAAAATATACACATTCAATTTTTGAAGTTATTAAATTATCTAAATGTTTAGCAGTTTCTTAAAAATATACATTAGGAAGTGAATGAGTGGATCGGAAACACAGAATAAATTAAATTATTGAAGTGTCATGTATTTCTGTGTATAACGCGCACTTTTGATACCGGAAAATTGATGGATATTTATAGAATGTCCGTTTTATGCGAGTTATAAAAAGAAAAGATTAAAAATTAAGAAAAGGAAATTATCAGAAAACAAAAACATGCTGTCTGTTTTCATAAAGAATAACAATTTTACTGAACGAAAATAAGATATTTATTTAGATATGTATATCAAATTAGATATGTATATCAGGTTCGCTATACGCTGGAGATAATCATAAAACGTTTCATGCTATTAGAACTTTATATTCGCATCACTTATATTTTTTCTCCATTATATTCTGCGAAATTTTTATCTCAATCCGAAAGAAAAGCGTGGTTCTTAAAAATAACTATAAATGTCTACCACAACTTGGAAAAATACTAGACTTTAGAACATAAAAATCGTGTAACATCTTATTAGAAGCTTTATAAACAAAATAAGTTTAGTGAAAGAGGAAAATAAATATCTAAGGTGTAATGTTTGTTTTTAAATACATATTCAACTTTATAAAATATTCATATTAATTTTAATTCTAGAGTATCCCATTTGTATTCATCGTTATATTGCATTATATTTTTGTGTTAAAAGTATTATAATGCTAAATATTTTATAGTACTTTTTATCGTCTCAGGTATACAATTTATTTTTTCAAAATTATAAATTTAAATTTAATTTGAAAAGTGAACTACATGGCAAACATCACGAATTTCGTTAATTTTGTCCAGCACTGCATTCTAGAAATAGCTTAACTGAAGCCGGTTACTTTATTAGAAAGGTTAGTAAATATCTCTTAACCTTCTCACCACCGCGAACTGATATATCCGTTCAATATGCTGCAGGTTTCATTGCAACATTAGCATTATTTAAATTAAGAGCCTGCATCAGTCATGCGACAAAACGCTCAAGCTAATGTTAAGTCTATGGGAAGGTTCCTGCGCGATTTCTTGCTCGCATTTTAATATTTTTAAATGATTTTTTTGCATAGGACAGCTGATGCCGACCCCTATCGTTGTTAGTTTTTACTTTTTTGACTTTAGTTACTGTTTTTTTGTAAGCGAACATTTTCAATTTCAGAGCCGGTTGGAACCGGTTCTGAAAGTGCAAATACCTTTATATAAAAAAACTGAAACCAAAATTGAAAAAGTAAAAACTAACAACGTTAGGGATGGGCGTCAGCTTTCCTTTGCAAAAAGTCATTTAAAAATATTAAAATGCGAGCGAGAAATCGCGCAAGAATCTTCCCATAGACTTAACATTAGCTTGAGCGTTTCTTCGCGTGACTAGTGTAGGCTCTTAATATAATTCTACAAATATAATGTAATTTTAAAACATTAAGTAGTGATCAGTAGTCTCAAGAGTTATATTCATATACGTAATTAAGTTTTTTTTATCGTAATTTTTATCGTATTATACGTAATTAAGCTTTTTTTTAAATATCATGTTTTTTTAGCATTTAATAGAAATTACACAAAAAACAACATTACAATTTTGCCCTTTTGCTCGGCAGTTAGAGGTTTAAGATGTAAAATAGTCAGAATCTGTTATGAAGTAAATTAAATTAGACTTTATTTTAGGAATTTACTGATTTGGTTTTACAGGCAAATGTATATTTTTTATAGAACTTTGCGATTCCCAGTTTTACATAGCAAATTAAGAAAATTATGAGATCATTTAAGCCATTTGTTAAGCAAATATACTATAATGACTTAAAAGAACTTCCTACTCTCCCTAGGCTACATTTTGAGGCACTTTACGAATCAATAACGATGTGACTATTCAAATGATCTTGAGTGACTAAATGTTTCCAGCCTAATATGTTAATGTGTCTTCAAAAGGAAGTGTTAAAATTTCAATGATAATTACATATCAATTTTACTGCCTACAATCTAAGTAAAATGATATATTCATTATTCGTGTTTTAAATCAGATTATCATGAAACATATAAGAAAATTTAAACATAAAAATTGTGCAGAAGAAGGGCGTAGGCGGTATTAAAAAAAATATTTTTCCACGCTCAACAACTCAAAATTTTGAGACACATTCCCAGACTCATTTTTAAAAGTAACAACAGGAAACTTGGCGGCGTGATTTATAAAGACATTTATAAGGGACCCATGTTTTTATTTTTCGTTCAATTAATTAGAAATTGATTTACAGACAATTATTTTAAAAAGTACGATCATTTTTTTGTTTCAAGCGCTATCACGTTGGGAAATTCGGTTCAAAATGTCCACTTTGACAGCATTCTTTGAAATATATTCTGCCTTTATGAAACAATTGAGACAGTGGGGACATTATAAAGTTTCTGAATAAGAGAACCTGCCAATTGAATGCATTTTAGAGCAAAAATGAATTTACAAATGTGTCTCAAAATAAGCAGTTTGGATTTGAATACAGCTTAAATTCCATTAAATAAGAAAGTAGCAAAAAATGATCTTTATAGTAAAGGTAAAAAATAATTACGCTTACAAAATAATTCTCAAAAAAAAAAGATTCTGTAATAACATTTTGTTATTATTTATATTAACTTTAATTCACATTTTAAAATGTACTCACCAGATATATTATATCAGACATATTATAGATAGCGGGGTTCAGAATTCCCTTCATAAAGTTTTACGATTTCATAAAAGTCGTGGTAAAAGAATGAATTCGTCAAGTTATATATATATATATATACATGTTTTGAATAGAATCTTGGTAAAATAACGAGTTTTTGAAATCACATATATTTCCAAAAAAGAACTTTCTCAAATTTCTTTCAAAAAAATTCCATTTGAATAAGCTTTGTGTGTATTTTATGAAGAAGAAATCTCAATAAATATTTACAAATAAACTCACAAGTTTCTTCATTTTAGAAGCTGTAAAATTTATATTATATTCAAATAAAAAAAATAATCCCTTAAATATTATTACAGCTTTTTTTCTAATACAACGATTATTATTAAATGGACTTTTTGTTTTTTCAAACCTTGATTTGCAAAAATAGTTAAAGCTATGAACTCAAAAGAAATTCTATGAATAGATCACCATAATTGAAGGTTATTACATGTAAATGATTTCGATTATCATAATTGAAGTTTATTTATATATTATATGCAAATGCAACAAAAATCTTGTAAATATTATTACAACTTTTTGTCTAATAAAATGATATTATTAATTCAACTTTTTTTCAAACCGGATGTGTACATGGTAGACATCCGTTATATATTAATTTTCTTTATTAATATTTTTATTTTTTTGTGTGTGAATGTGATAAATATATTATTCATTCAAGATTTATTTACTCTGAAAAATCCTTTAAATGTAATTTTTTTTTTTACAACATTATTTTTTCAATAATTATGTTTTAATTACTGTTACAAGTTTCTTGTGTAACCTACGTTACAAAATGTTACAAAACATTATGTGCAATAGTTTCCAAAATGCACACATGCTAGCCACATAAGAAAATCATTTATAATAAGGAAGCATCCCTTTTTAAACTTAGTTGTTAGCCGTGGATGTGCATTTTATTAATTGTTATAAAGTTTGAAGTATTCTGACAGACTACAAAGGGTCGTGAAGTTTATATATTATTCGTTCATCATTTAATACATAAGACTCCTTTATTTAATAAAAATAAGTTTTTAAATTATAGATTTAAAATCTTTTTCGAGATATTTACCTACAGTTTCTAAAAATTCTAAACTAAATAAGCCTGGTATTATAAAACAAAACATCATGTATTTACATCATCCGTTGCAGTTTCATTAAGTAAATTACCCCCAAATCCTTATAAACTAAACTAAGCACTAAATGTTGATTAGATTATATGACTATCTAAATAAATCTTATAAAATATTACAGTTGACAAATGAACTATGGATGATAGTATAAATGTTTTGGTATTAAATTTATTTACTGAAAATTTTATGCTCAAAAAGGAACGTTTTTCGTAGAATTATCTGAGTGTATATATATTTTTTTAATGGTCGAATAAAAGAAAATGACGTCCCCTAATTTACAGAAGGACAGAAGGTTGGAAAAAATGTCGAAATAACTTAGATTTTTGTAACAATTTTACCTTTCATTCAATCTTATTTTTTAAAGCTAGGGTTTTGTACTTTTCTCTTTAAAACCATTCTAAGTGTCTACAGAGTGATTTTTTTTCTTCTGAATTTTTTTCTTCGTTTTCCTCTTTTCTCACATAAATTTCATAAATGTTTTTTTTATTTCTTTCATTTTGTTTAATATGTGTCTGTATTCTTTGGACATGTATGGATATAATCCTTTTTTAAACTTTTAAAGGTGTTAATAAAAATAATATCTTCTAATATTAATTTGGTGGAATTCTTATATTTACCAAAGCATTATGTTTTCAAATTCTTGTAGTAAACAAAATAATTATTTTAATCCCATTAAAAAATATTATCTAACTGATATTAGTTGTTATTCTTCCGAAACTTTCTTATCTAATAAAATAACTTTAATACTATATGTAATATAATTCTAAATTGTGCGTTTTGCTATTTAATTCAATGCATGTGTATAGCAATTGAAAGAATGTTTTCTCTAAAAGTTAAATAGTTTTTAACTTATTTCGTGCTTTTGCTTTAAGAAGCCCAACTAAATTTTGAAGTATTCGGTAAATTTCATATTCAGATTTTCATTGCGCATATTTATTTTCATAAATGAGAATTGTGAGATATAAATCGATTCGATG
Source organism: Maratus michaelseni (assembly GCA_963931845.1). NCBI lineage: Eukaryota > Metazoa > Arthropoda > Arachnida > Araneae > Salticidae > Maratus > Maratus michaelseni. The sequence goes on from OZ007588.1 coordinate 418,016,915, forward strand.
AATTGCACTTGAGCAAAATTTTGCAATATAAATTCAAAAGTGAAATTCAATAACTCATTGCATTGAGCCTCTAATTTCGAAAATGACATCTTGAAGATAGAGCTGACTTCCGTCTGTTTCTCGCCAGATAATTTATACTCTGACACCGCACTAGAAATTGTTTGTGGAACAAAGATAATCAAACGCCTTCCTATTACTTCAAAAAGAAGCATATATCCATTTACAGCAGAATACATTTTACGCACATTTATTTGAATATGCATATAACTTGAATTATTCATTAGGGTAATATTGGAATTTTCTATTTATGGTCATCCAGTTTTAACTTTTTACGGTATTCAATTTTTATTTATATTTGTATTTTATAGAATAACCAACTCTTACTTAATAAATGTTTATAACACTAAATAAATTCGTTATATCGCCCAAACATCTTTTAGTAATATGTAATTCGTAATTTCCATATGATATTTATTATCCTGAACTAATCAATGTAAAAGCGTGTAGATTTTTCATTAAATATGTTAATTTTTATTACTTTGTAATACTTTTGGTACTTGGTAGTTAAGTTTTTATGTCTCAAAAATGTATTTTAAAGGACAATAAATGCTGGCATATATCTCTGGGGCATGTGAAATAAGTTCTAAGTAAGTTCTTACTTTTTAAAAAACAAGTTACTGAAACATTTTTAAATTTATACATTGTAAGAAATCGGAAACGATACCTTTGATTTTTGCCTTCAATAATGTGAAGAATTTCCTTTACAATAATTATCAAAAATTGGTGTTAACTATATCCGTTGTATTCAAATATTTAAAGGGGGAGATTATGGTGAAAAGGCTATTATTCTCAATTCTAGATGGACAGTCAGATTAACTATAAATCAGTTGTTCCCGTCCATTTTTTGAAGATTTCCCACTTAAACATCTTCTAACATCTCGATGACTTCCTTGTGACATATAATTCTTAATTATTGAAAACCGAACATTTATTCATGTAGAGAAACGTAACCCGTCATCAAATAAGTCTAAACAAGCTTCCAAAAACATAATGTTTACGACAAGAAAAAAATTGAAAAAAGAAAACAAAAGGACTATTGAAGTACCGAGAAAAAAATACACTGGTGTGCAAAACTTAAGCTACAAACTCAAAATGCTAATTTCTAAACACGTGAGTACTCAAAAGGAAATTGTATAAAGAGCAAGTGTAGAAAAGAGGTACTACCGTAACAACACGGTCAGTCGATGTGAAGTCCCCTTGACGTTACACATGGTTAGAAGTGTCATAATCGCTACGGTGAATCAAAATATGGGATATTTCACTGTCTCAATATTACTCTCAAATGATTGTTAACACTAAAAAGTCACTGTGACTGTCGCTTTGCGATGGGTCACCAGGTGACATTACAATGAAGTCACCTTGTGATTGTCAAGTCACTGTCAGTTGAAGACTGAACTTTGAAGTCATTGTGAGCATTGGAATGTGATGAGTCGCCAAATAATGTCACAATGAAGTCACATGGTGACTTTCCGGTGATCGACACTCTATTTTGAAATCATCATTACACCCTTTTGTGAAAAGTCACCAGATGACTTCATTTTCTGTCACTTGGGAACTCGTCACAGAATAGCTAATCATGATGACTTTACAATGGAGTGTCAAAATGACAGTCACATGAGAGTCACAAGATGACTTCATTGTAAAGTCACCTGATGACTCGTCCAATATCAGCAGTCATGGTGACTGTTCAGTGGAGTGACCAAATGAGAGTAAAAATGAGACAAATGAAAGGTAGTGACTGTGACAATTGTAACCATTTGTGATGTCAAGAAGACTTCACATCGACTGTCTGTGCTGTTAGGGTAGTACCTATTTTCTACACTTGCTGTTTATAGAATTTCCTTTTGAGTACTCACGTGTTCAGAAATTAGCATTTTGTGTTTGTTGCTTAAGTTTTGCACACTAGTGTAGTAAAGAATGTATAGAAGTAATATGAAAGGTGATGGAAAAAAGAGCTAGTAAAATTTCAAACCATATAAGTAAAATGCATAAAAATAAAATATTATTAATCTTTAAAAAAAAAAAAAAAAACGCACTACAAGTGATTACAGAACACATAAAGTCTACAGTACACATAAACTTTTAATAAAATAGGCTTGCTAGTTTCGTACACAAAACCGGCGACATTCTCTAGGTCAATAATAATAAAATCATATGTATGATTCCTGTTATCAATAGTCCTTTTTCTAAGTATTTACAATAGTAAATTCAATGGATAGGTATTATTCAAAATGCTTTTGAATCGCCTTCTGAAATAGTGCACTCACATTTCGTTAAAACAACTTTTTGATTAAACATTGCATTTGATTAAAAATTAAATCAGCATTGTTTTCATAAATGAAATGAAAGGTTTTCATCAAATCAAAGTTGCCACAAAAATAAAATACCGTATTATATCGAGATCAACAAAAATTATAAAAAAAATAAAGTGGAACATCTTTGCACGGCCTTATTTTATATTTATGATTAAAATGCAAAATTCAAATTCAAATGTTTAGAAGACAAAGACACCATCGATCGATTGAAACAGTGGTATTTCAGATGTAGCTTAAATGTATGCTTTTTTATATTAAATTAACTTGTATTTTATATATATTCACTTTATTTTCATTTGTACCATATTTTTGACGAAGCAGATGACGTGAAACTAATTCAGTTAAAATACGATGGTTAATTATTTTTTCCCTCGCGTGTGTCTTTTGATATCTTCCATGAGTTTTTACTGTAACTTAAATGGAATCAACGAGATGATATTCTGGCTTGACATAGCTGTTTTCAGATATTTTAATCCTAACTTTTTCTTTAGAAGTTTAAAGTAGCATCTAAAAATATTAGATATAGGTAAAAAATATTGGATTGCACTGCGAAATCTTCGCACGGGTACATTAGTAAACTGTTATCACAAAATAATTTGAAATATGAACTTGATAAACAAACATCACGAGACATCCGGAATCATGAAACCAGGTGATTAAATAAAAATGACCATCTATATCTTGAATTATTTTATCTTATTAACACTTCCCAGCATAGTTGAAAGTGTTTATGAATTCGGTTTGTCTGTCTGTCTTTCCGTTTGTCTATCTGCTGTCTGTCCGTCGGATTGCCATGCAATTTATATATGTTATTGGAATTTACTTTGGCATGTTCTGTATTGAAAATGAAGTATGTAGCATTTATACTGCGTGTACAAAGCACTCAAAATAATACCGTTACATTATGGTCTATGGGGGGAAATCCTTTATAGTGCATCTTAGTTACGTGTCACGTTATCTCAAATATATTGAAATCGATATGCATCGCTGAAGTGTACTACAAGATCTTCTTTTCAAATATGGTGCATGTAGCACTTATAATTAGTTTACAGGGAAAAACAAAAGAATTCCCTTATATTACGATCTTTGTGGAAAAGTCGTTTTGCAGTGCATTTTAATCGTGTTATACTATTACAAACATAGTGAAATTGATATCAATTTTTGAGGTGCACTAAAACATGCTTTTTGTAGAATATGAAGCATAAAGCATTTCTTATTCATTTACAGGGCCACATAAAAGTATTCGTTTACATATTGGCCTATGGTGAAAACTGTTTCCAGATTATTTTAATTACGTTACATTATTCCGAAATCATGAAATTGATATTCATTACTGAGGTTTACTACAAGATACCTGTTGTAAATATGATGAGCATAGCATATTTCGTTCATTTACAGGGACACATAAAAGATTTCGGATGCAGTGCTATATTCGAAGTATTGTCTATAAGCGATAAGTTCTGGAAGTGCGCTTTCCGTTAGGCATGCGTTTAACTAAATTTTGCATACTATGTGGTATGTATAAAGGCTGTAGATACAGGGATACACAAAAGAATTCGTAAGCATAACTGTGTATCAGCGTCAATTGCTTAAAGTTTTTTTTAAATAAAGTTATGCATTTTGAACGCGAAATATATTTAGTACACTAAGAGATGTTTGTTGAAAATAAATAAAATCATATACAGGGCCACGCAAAGAGATACACGGTTGCTTATGTGTGATATTTTCTGGATGTGTGAATTCAGGAGTACACATTTTTTTTCTGTCTGAATTAAACTTTACCTGAATATGTGACGTGTATAAAACTCATAATGCGAAATACAGAACTGTACAAAATAATTCAAATATGTTTCCGTCTATTGATGGAAACTGCTGAAGGTTAATATTCAACTGTGTTATGTGTTTTCTTAATAAACTAAATTGTAACATACTATATAGAGTATCTATACAAACCTATAGATTATATACAGGGATGCACAAAATATTTACAATACTTCTCTGGCTATGGCCTGTAATTACTTAAATATGGTTTACAAATGTCTTTTGCGTTTTCTAAAATGTTTATTTAAGTATCTTATTTCCTTTATTATTCAGCGAAGGTTTGTCCAAGTATTCTGGAAGTGTTGGGAAGTGTTTCATAATCTGTGCTTGATGCATGATTTTACTTTCTTGTTTTTAAATTTAAAACGAATCTAGTTCTGAATTCTAGACAAACTCAAAGGAGGATAATTCATTGTACATGATCTCGCTGCCCTTATAAATCACTATTGATTCGCGCATAATCGATGGTAGAAAAAAATATTTATGGATAAATTATTTTACTATTTTTTTTAATTAATCGGTAAAGAAACTATGTTATGTAGTCTGACTAATGCTGTAGATCTCTTGTTGTATTTTATATCTGCTATATGTTATTTTATCCTCGTTTTAAATTTTATCTGTGTCATTCCTATATCATGCAATGTTCCATCTGCTTTTCCGAACGGTATTTCATATAAACCCGATAGCTGATCAGTTTCAATAGGATCTATATTCTTAGAGACTATGATTATTAATTTTATAGATTGTTTTCTCATAAAACATATATTAATTTTTTATGTTTATGCTTCAATCTTTCAAAGAACAAAGAAAAATATTGTAAATGAGATATGTCTCAGAAATTTACACATTGAAGTATTTTACTTCTTCTTATCCATGCTCAAAATTCATCTGTTTTGCTTTGATACATCTTATTATTGCCTTTATTATCTCATTAATAACAAGATAAATATATTAAATATATTTTTTAATAGTTTGTAATTAAACTCGATTCTTTCGGAACATTTTAAAACATATCCCACTTTAGAAGAGAAGTTATGTTTAAAACAGTTTGAGCTCTCTTTATATTATCAAGGGAAATTTAATCTTTAAAGTCAATTTTCTCAAAACGACGTTTTGGTCACTGCACGCACGATTTCCGAAAAAAAGTTGGTTAAAATTTCATGAAAATTTCAGGGAATGCATTAACCACATAGATGCTCGAAATAACCTACTACTATGTTTCTCAAATAATAAGTTTAGAATTTACGACTATAAAAAAACTCGATATTTTGAGTTTCTTTTAAAAAAAAATCTCAGGATCTACAATTTATTTTTTGCATCGTAGGTCATTGAGAGAAAATATTATATCTGTACTCATTAAAAAGAAATCTGGTTTTAGGAATTCAACTCTGAAAAATATTTCGTAAAAAGTGTATTATATTTTAAAATAAATTAAAAAACTTTATATGTGTCTATACATTTTTTGAGAACTTTAATTCACAACATAAACTTTTCTTAATATGTTTGTTAAATTTTATAATTAAAAGTCAATTAATTATGGAGTGACTGCATTTATAATAGAGGTTCTATCACATCTGAACGATAGGAGGCAGTAAAAGGTGGACATAAAATTACTCTTGTGGTGCTGCAATCTAGAGTTTATTAGTTGAAGTAAAACACCACAACTCTCCCTCACTTTAATATTGCAAACGAGTACGAGCGCTTCGAAATCTTTTAGAATGTCTAGGTACCTGTAGGGTTAAGAAGAAGGAACTATAGCATCATCAATAGTACTATTTGGAACCGTGGTTTTTGGAACTGCAGATATATCAGAGACAACTGGTTCAGGACTTGGAGAATTTGGAAGGACAACGTCAGCTGATTTACTATTTAGAGTAATTGGAACACCAGAGTCAGCTGGATGAAGATCTGAGGCACTAAGATGTATTAGTTCAGAATCACCTTGATTAACAACTCTGTTATCACTTCTGTGTCTTTCTGTATCACACTCTTCAGAGTTTTTATCATTAGATAAATGTACCTTTGAACCTACATTAGTTATCTGATCAACATGTCTTTTCCAAATATTTGAACTAACTTGTAGTCTATAATGCAACTTGCTCTCTCTTGCAATAATACGAACAATTTTCCACTTTGCTTCAGGAGTATAAATCCAAACAGTCCCTTTATGGTAAATTTTAAATTATTTTACTTTAGTATTAAAATTTCTTGCATTTTGTATATCATGAACAAAATTTGTAAATTTGGAAGTATCAATTATATTTTTGTTCTTATATGCCGCTTTAGAAAAACAGTTTCAGTACCTTTCACCGTTGTAACATGAGGTATCTTTCTATACTGTAAAACAAAGTTATTTAATTATGTTTGTAACGTACTAGATTCTATGCACGTTTGAGAATGTGCAAGCTGGATAGTATGAAGCACTAAACCTATTTTTTACACCATGATTCTTTAAGAATGTCTCAAATTCTTCAGAAGTAAACTGCTTAGCATTATCAGATACCAAAGATATAGGATAACCGTATCTGGGAAAAAAGAGAAGAAAGACAAGTAATCGTATGTTCTGAAAAAGTATTAGGAACAATGAAAACTTCTGGCTATTTACTGTGATCATCCACAGCAAGGAAAAGCCTTTTACACATAACAAGACCAAAATAATCAATATGATAATAAGTAAATCATTTAAAATTTGTTTTCTATGAATTTCAGGGATAATTACTCTACATCCTTTTAAAATACAGCTATGTTGAAGAGTAAAGTCTTACCGCCAAAATTATATTTTTAGGAATTGGAGAACCCAAAATGAAATAATGAAAAACTTAACGTAATTTTGTAGCCACAGCAATTGTATTGGAATTTAAGGGTAAGTAGAAATCTGATTAATTAAAAAAAATTCAGATTAATCAATTACATTACTTGAATTTAATTGTGGAGGTTAATCTTCCCAACGTAATGGAAGTGGTGAAAGAGCATCGACATTTCCATGTTCGGACGTTCTCTTATAGCGAATATCATATTTAAATGCTTGTAAATATAATGCATATCTTTGCATTCTAGCAGCTGAAAGTACAAGAATACTCTTCGTTAGGGGAAAAAATAGACAGAAATGGTTTACTGTCCGTAAAAAAAAGTAAATCTCTGATCATACGAATACTGAAAAAATTTCTTTACACCAAATATGTGAATAAGAGTGATGAAATTAATCTAGTACTTTCTTATCCTCTTGGCTATACCTTTTTTCTGCTTTAGCTAGAGTTCTGGACACAATACCAATCGGTTTTTTCACGTTATCTGTCATCACATGCGAAAGAACTTCATAGATACCACATGGAGAAGCATCGGTTTCTGACACTAAAGGTAATTTAGGGTTGAAATGTGTAAGAACTCTTTCAGAAATAATCTCATTTTGTAACACTTTCCAACCTAGTTGAAAAGTGTTTATGACTTCGGTTTGTCTGCCGTATGGCCGTCTGCCGTCTGTCCGTGCTCTAACTCCCGTAAATATGCTCGGATTGCCCTGCAATGTTTATATGTTATTGTCGTTATCTATAGCATGTTCCCTATTTCAACTGAAGTGTATAGCACTTATAGTTTCTTTACAGGGACACTCAAAAGAATTCCGTTACATTACGGTCTATGGGGAAAAATCATTTGCGGTTTATTTTAATGATGTTACACAATTTCAAACACATTGTAATTGATATATATCACTAAGGTGCATTACAAGAAGCTTAATATGGAATAGGGTGCGCATAGCACTTATTGTTACTTTACAGGGACAGTCAAAATAATTCCGTTGCATTACGTCTATGGAGAAAAATCGTTTGCGGTTTAATTAAATAATGTTTCACAATTTTAAACGCATTGAAATTTATATATATCACTAAGGTGCATTACCAGAGGCTTACTACAGAATATTTTGTGTATAGCAGTCATCGTTCATTGACAGGGACACAAAAAAAAATTCTCTACTGTCTGTTAAGAGTAATTCCTGGAAGTGCGTTTTAAATTGCTGAACGCGATTTTAAATTCAACTCAATTTTTGTCTATTACTTGATGTGTATAAATTCTGTACATCATATACAGGGCAGCACAAAAGTTCGCGAACACATTTCCGTTTATTGACAGAAACTCCAGAAGGAGAATTTTAAACTGTGCTACGCGTTTCCTGCCTAAACTAAAATTTAGCATCCTATGTAGTATATATACAAATCTATAGATCATATACAAGGCTGAATAAAAGTATTCGGATATTTTTTTGAACAGTGTATATGTTGGAAATTCCTGAAATTACGTTTTTAAATATGTTATGCGTTTTCCAAATTGTTTACTTAAATGTTATCTTTCAGCTTATTAAACGGTAATGATATGTAAAATTATTTTGGAAGCGTTGGAAAGTGTTACATAATCTATGCTTGACGCATGATTTTTCGTTATTGTTATATTATTAAATGCTTGTTCACAAACAGGAGACCATATAAATTTCACAATCTTTTTGAGCAAATGTACATAAATTCTGTACAAATTTAGAATAATATATAACTAAGCCTAGAAAAGTTTTAACTTGTGACACATTTATTGTTATAGGAGCATTTAAAATAGCATCAATTTTTTCTTGTGTTTTATGGATACCTCCTTATCAATTTTATAACAACAATATGTAATATCATCAGCCATAAAAAATTATTTGTCTTTATTTTTCTCATTATTATATTCATATAATCTTTCTAACACTTGTTTTAGGCCTTTCAAAAGAATTTCATCAATTTCCCCTGTAACACCAATATCATCAATAAAAACAGTCACGCCATACAACTTAATACTAGTCGTTGGTTTCCACCGTGATACTTACCCATCGTGGAAATGCATAATGTAAAATATTAAAATAAAAAAATGTGTAAACTACTTATAAAATGCATTGCAATTCGAATAAAATCCTGACTTGATGACGTCATAAACTTTAAAGGTTCGATTACTGAATTGCTTGAAAGAAACATCCTTATAACTCCAAAAATAATAATCCTATTAACTAGCGGTTTATTGCATCTGATTAAGCGTCAAATTTCCAATTAAAATATATCTTTGAAGTGAAATTTGGATCAAATACAGGGTCATGAAAAATCGAAGAGTGTGGAAAATAGGATTCCAAATATCTCGGCAACTAATTATCCGATCAACTTCATGCTTTATGCAAAATTGATGTTTTTTATAGTCTTTTATATTCATTTCTTAAAATAATCAATTTCGAAAATTTTTATATACCTTTAATCAGAACGAATATTTTGAGAGTCCGAAAAAAATAGTTCCGGTTAATCGAGGTTATTGAAATTAAATAGGCATCTTCCTATTGTTACATACTAAGTACATACCAAATTGCAAGTCTCTATCTCGATTTTTTCGGGAGATAGAGCGTTTACAGACACACAGACGGACGGGAATTTTTTTTTTTTCTAAAAATATGTTTTTCGGAATCTCCAATGTCTGAAATGTGTAAATCCGTCAAAAAAATTTCGATTTTCAAAACGATTACAAGACTTACCCTATACCACGTATGATGGGTAAGTAAAAACAATAACACATACCACTTAAAATTTGTTCAATTGTTCTTTGTCATATAGTTGAAGAACTAGTAAGACCCACTGAAAACTTTAAAAATTGGAATAAGCCCTTAGGAGTGTTTATAGTTAACAACTCTTGTAACTTTTCGTCAACAGGTAACTGAAGATATGCTTTGTTTAAATCATTTTTTTGTAGAATGCAAACAACCACCTAATGTAGCTAGCATCTAGGTAAAATATATTTTCAACCTTAACAAATTTATTTACTGTAACTTAAATATACTCACATAAGCGAATTTTACCATTTGGCTTAACCACTGGAAGTATACGAATTGCCCACTTACTACTAGTGACAGGTTTTATAATACCCTCATTACTGCTCCACGTAGAGCATAAGTAACTGTTCAAGCTTTTCAAAATATGGGCGTAGAAACACTTTCTAGATAAAGTTCTACTTTCAAACCTTTTATCGCCCCAACTTTATGAGAAAAGAAATCTGAAAAATCATTTAATAATACATTCAATTTTTCTGAAGAATTTGCAATTTAATTTACATATACAGATTTCAAATTAGAGAGAAACAGAGTAAATGATGATAACCAATCTCTACCAAATAGAAGTGGAATGGTATCTTCTTTAATCAAATAAAATTTAAGATTTTCAGTTAGTGTTTCATAAGAAACATCTACATTTTCATACCCAACAGGTGTAAACATTTCACCGGTTGCAGTTCTAACCGAACATCAGGCGGAAATTTTCATTATTTGGAAAGATTCTCCGAAAACTTTAACAGGTGCTGCAGAAATTCCAGAGCCAGTATCTAAAATTCTATTTCAGCTTTTGCTTTATTTTTAATCAAAACAGACACGTTTATTGGAGTAGTACCTTTATCATGACTCAGAGATAAAATATCAGCTGTTTGCAATACATTCGTTTGTTTCTGGACATTGTTATTTTTACTTCTACACACCTTACTTAATTTTTTTTATATTAGTTGCAAATTGTATTAATTTATATCTACATATATTTGGTAAATGTGATGCATTTCCACATCTGTAACACTTCAATTTATTTCTATTTACCTCAGAATTTCCTTTAATTACATTATTGCTACTTTTCTGTTTTAGGTAGCTTTCAATACAAAAAAGTATAAAGCTACTTATTGCAGCCGTTCGGAGGAAAGCAGTTGCGGAAAATTTCGATATATTTTCACCGATCATGACCCCCAGACCCCAAAACCACCCTCAGTCAAATGTTGATTTATATATATATCTATATACATATATCTGACCTATGTCATACGATAACGCTCGTATTTATAGATCAATTTTGATGAAACTAATTGTGTGTATTAAGCTTACCAATGTCTCGACCGAGTTCGTTGACCAGCTTGGTCCGCCATTTTATTTCAAGATGGCGGCCATTTAAAAATTTGAAACTAAAATAAATATATAAAAAAATTAAAAATTAAAATTTATTTTTTAATTACGAGTTAGGCCTTGATACAAGGATTGCAGAGCATTTTTTGGTTTACCTCTATCTTAAAAAATGGCTGAGATAGAGCAGTTTGAAATTCTAGGGTGGCTGACGTTTTGAAACAAAACAGCACATTAACGCGATTACTCGCAAATTATTTTCTTTCATTGTTGTAATAATTTTCCCAATCATACACATAAAACTATATATTCATATCCGTTAGCGCCAAAATTGGTGACATTGGCGCCAAAATTGGCGACATTTGGCAAAATATCGCCAAATTTCGCGAACAAAATAAGTCCTCATAAATGAAGCCAATTCGGCTATTGCTCAATAATTTGGCGAATTTCTTATTCAAATTCAGTATTAACGAATCTTTTGTAAACGTTTCTTTGCATTTTAACTTGCTGTTTTCGTGTAACAGCTAAAATTTTAAAACGAAGATATAGGAAAGCTACCTTTTCCTCCCGGTACAGGCCGGAAGGACTTTTTGAAAATTATTTCGAAATTTATTGTGTTGTATATTATTAGAACACGCAAGTTTATTTATATTCAAATTTTTATGCTTCAATACAGAAGTAATAAATTCATTATTTTGCAAAATAATTGCTTTTTCAATGGCTTTATCAAATGTTAATTCATCAACATGCGTAATTAATTTACTCTGAATTGGTTCATTTTTTAAACCTCTAAGAAACTGTTTCAAAATATTTTCATTTAATGTTTCACTCGAAAATGCACAGAAAGTTCTCCATTTTTTAATCTAGCAGCAAAATTTTTTATCGATTTATTTTCATTTTGAAAAGAATTACGAAATTTTATTATTTGACAAAAATTAATTAGAGTTGGGGCTTAAGAGCTTTAACAGAATATCAACAATTTCCTCATATTTCGAAGATTAATGAGATTTAGGAAAAGATAAATCGTATAACAAATTATACAATGTTGGACCCATACACAATATAATTACAGGGACATTCTTTTCCTCTTTCTCATCATGAAGTATAAATGCCTCTTCCAGTCTATTAACATGCACCTGAAACGCCTCAATCTTATCATTACACTCTTTAAAACTTTGAAACATGATTACATTTTATTTACATTAGAAAAGAAAAATTATATACTTACCACCCCCGTAAATGACGAACTTTGTGCAGAAACTCAAATTATATCACAACTAGCTGTTACCCGTGACTTCGTTCACGTAACATTAAAAAAAGAATAAATGCATTAACTCAGTAAAACATTTCACTTGATAATTAACAACATATATAATTAACCAAAGCTTTATCACATTTTATAGGAGACCATACGGTATTTCTTTGCTATAGGGGCCTTGACATAACCCAGTCTTAAAAAAGTGAAATTTCATGCCAAATAATATATACAATCGCGAAAATGAAACTGCAACTAATGAAAAAAGGAGGACCCAGTAAAATCGTGAAAATCGACGAATCGCTCTTCGTAAAACGAAAAACAACACTGGCAGAATTCTTCTATACAACAGTGCATTTTAGGTGGTATTTGATGTACAATTTGTATATGTGTGCATTGCTAAATGGGCATTATTATATTGTTTATTTGCATAGACATATGTTATATATTTCTTACTACATTATCTTGTTTATGTATATATTAAATTAAGTGCTTCACGGTAAGTGGTGTAAATAGTGAACAAACTGCTTGTAGATTTTAAAAATTGATAGATATTTCACAAAGATATAACAATCTGATGCGATTCTAAAATGTAAATAAAGGTTGCTAGAAAGTACTTTAAATTCTGCCCAATTTAACCTCGATATTTTCTCCATCGCGTCAAGAACACTATAAGCAAATAAATATCAACGACACAAATCTGATGATCTAAATGTACATATTTTTGTTAGTATATATAGGATTATTTTGATTTATTTCATGCGCTTGAAATTTTTTACGCTTTCTCTAGGGTTAGGTGTCGAATAAATGTACTTTCTTGTTATTTTATTTTGCCATTTCTATTTATTCTATTTTCCACTCATTCCATTTATGGATATTGATGTCATTTACATATTCGTGTCAAAGAATATTCTTTAAAGTTATTATCAGGATTAGGAATAAAAATTGAACGACAATGGCATGACCGATTCAGGTTTAAAGTATGAACCAGGAAGTCTATTTACATCATGAAGCAATAAGAAAATTAGAAAATTACCGGCTAATATTTTTTAATATGTTTTACAGTCATAGTTGGCATCAAAGGTGAGCGGGGAAATGATCATCTAAAATACCATTAAGTGTTTACCACGCAAAAAACAAATCTGGTTACAACAATGTATTTAATTTTGCGCCAACTTTCACGTGATAAAAAAAAAAATCAAATTGACTATGGACCTAATTACAGACCCCTAACCTTCCTATTCTCAGAAATGTTCTACCTATATGTAAAAAAAAATCTACTGTATAGAACGCGCTTTCACGTTTATAATGTTATGAATTGGCGCGATTGGCTTGTTCAAGTTTACACAATTCGGCTGGAAGAAAAGATTCATTACTTTTTTATTTCTTCTTTGCTTTTGCATTACGTGAATTTGTTGGTAAAATCGATTTTCTTTTCGATAACATTGTTGTTTTTTAAGTTAAAAAAATATTGCAATTTTACTTAAACATTGCTTTAAAATCTATGCAAATTTTCTTATCCTGCAAGACTTTACAAAAATCTATTATGAAACAACTTTAAAAAAAGCTATATTTAAAAAAGACAACAAAGTTTTTCCTATTTTAAAACTAAAAGAAATGTAAAATTAAATTCCGGTTCGAAAAGACGATTTACAAATGTGTTTTCGATTGTGGGAAAATGATAGAGGAAAAATGCTGTTACTTCGGCACAATCATATTAAACCTTTAGCTTTTATGAGAAAAGCAACTTTCTTTTAAAAAATATAGTTATTTTTATTAAGATTTTCTGATTTTCGATACGGATAATTTTGCGATGCATATCATTGACATTTGCCATCCAATTTTTTTTCTTTTTTTTTTCTTTTTTACTTTTTAAAATTTAAATTAAAAATATGGTATCTTTATGTTAGCCGTGTGCAGACGATAAATCGCCAACTTATCCCATCATTCGTATTGAATTCATTAAAAATATAAATCTTTCACTCATTTCATTTAAAACACAGAACTTTAATTTACAACACATACATTTAAAATACATATATTAAGTACATTTAAAATAATTCCTTTCATGTGAAAAAGAAAAAGAAAAAAAAAAGAGAAATTAATCACAAATAATTTGATAACCCAAGATCATTTTATTTCAACATCAAAACAAATTTGTTTTATTTTTCTATATATGACATCATATTCGCTTGCTTTCCATACTTACTCGTATTTATGCACTTTGATTTATTATCAAATATTTGAAAACGCACGTTTTATTTCTAATATGACATCATTTCCTATTCTGTTTAATTCTTAAATAATTCATTTCATTTTCATTTTTCACGTGGAAAATTTTCACTTGGAAATAAATTGTTGATTAAAAATTATTACTCAGGGGTTTTATTTTATATTGGCAACGATAAAGTATTAGCAACGGTAAAATAAATTTAACCATTTTAAAAAAAGTTGCAAAACCGGGCCCTTTGGGCCAAACCAACCAAACCAACCAACCATTGTAAAATATACGAAAAAATGTCCATTTATTCTGTATGAAAATAATGAAAATTTTAATTATTAAAGAAAATATTTGAATAAAATGAACAAAACCCGGTCTATGTTCATTTGAGGATTATAATCAACTTATATGCAAAGATACAGGATCATTAAATGCTTCATTTTGACGCTGGCTTCAGCCTAACATTTGCACACAATCAGATTTATAATATTATTAGGATTATAGCAGGATGAAACATCACATACTTTGATAGCTAAAACAGAAGTTGAGCCATTTTGCATTCTACTCGTTATTTCTCTTTCAAATTTTTCCGATGAAATAATTTCCGCTCGTCGTAACCTTTTTATATTTTGAATATTAATTAATTAAGTAAGCACAAATACACAATAAGGTAGATGAAATGAATTACTTTTACACATTTAATGAACATCACAACACCAAGTACTTACATCACATAACACATCACAGAACAACGAAAACTTTCTATGGGTAATGCAGTGAAAACAACATCTGAAAGATAAGTGGCAGTAAAGGATGGACATAAAATTATTCTTGTGGTGCTGCCATCTAGTGTTTATAATTTGAACTAAAATACCACATATGATATATAATGCATTATATATCAATCTGAATATATTTATGTGAGTTAGAGCACGGACAGACGGCAGACGTACGGCAAACAGACAAACCGAATTCATAAACACTTTTCAGCTAAAAAGTGTTAAAAAAAGAACATTCGCTTTTGTAACTTTAAATCAGCTACTGCGCTGATGACATTTAGTTCGTTAACTAGAATTATTTTATAGCAAAACCCGCGGTTTTGCTCACGTAATTGTTGAAATATGCCAAGTGGTATTTGTCGATCTAATTTTAATAGAGGAACTTTTACTGCTATGGATAATTCTAAAATTACTAATTAAGCCACATTTTCAGTAAGCTTCATTCTTATACTGCATTAAGTAAACATGAGACTTAAGTGAATGAGAAGTGCTAAATTTAATTCTGAATAAATGGTAATTTTGAATGTACTGGTTTAAAGGTTTTTCGCTCATTTCATTTTTCATTCGACATTTAGAAATTTTTTGAAACTGTTCTAAGCGAATATTTACATCCTAAAAGTAAGCACCGTGCCAAATTCCATGGTTCTGGTTAAGCTAACTTCTATAACAACCATATCATAGAACCCGCTATTTTAGAATTTTATTTTCCTGAACACATTAGAATTTCTAAATATTTAAAAACTGTTCTGTGAATGAATTTATGTCCCTAACAGAACAGCGATGTAAAAGTTCAAGTTTCTAATTATAAACCCTCATTTCTGATAAATCATAGTTTAGAAGGTCTTTAGAACATTTCCCGCTCTTTTCACACTTTCAAATTTCGAATGTTTTTACTAATCGTTCTTAGAGAGCACTGAAATCTTAAAAATAGCGACCATGCCAATATTAAAGTTTCTATACCAGCAGCATCAATAAAATCACAATTTTGCAACGTTTTTTGCTTCTGCACCTTTTTAAATTTCGAATTTTTTTAAAACTGTTCTGTGAGAGCAGTTACGTCTAAAAAATAGCAGGCATGTCAAATTTTTTATTTCTATACTTAAAAATTCTTAAAAAGTTTTCTGTTCATTTTACACTTTTAAATTTCGAAAATTAAATATTCTTTATAACAAGTGTCTGCATCTTAAAGCAGTATACTGCAGTATACTAAATTGCAAGTTTCTAATCCGAATAAATCCAATTAAATGACAATTTAGAACGTTTTTAGAAAGTTTTCTGATCATTTCACCGGATTTTTTAAAAAATCGTTCTTAGTGAGTATTTGCATTTAAAAAGTAGCCACCATGCCAAATACCAAGCTTCTGAGCCAACTCTACCACATAAATCTCAATTTTTGAAAGTTTATTTGCTCCTGCACGAATGTTTAAATTTCGAAATTTTGGAAAACTTTTCTGGGCGAGCATTTACGTCTCTAGAGTAACAGCCATGATAAATTTCTAGTTTCTAGCCTTAACAGTTCCAAATAAATCATAATTTAGAACGATTTTAGAATTCGTTTCACGCTTTCACTCTTTCACACTTTTAAATTTCAATTTTCTAAAAAACTGTTCTGTGCGATCATGTACGTTTTAAAAGCAATAGCCATGTGAAATTTAAAGTTTCTATCCTAAACAACTCCATAGAAATCGTAATTTAGAACGATTTAAAACGCTTTTCGAGCATTTAATTCTTTTAAATTCCGATTTATTTTAAATTGTTCTGTGCGACCATTTATATCTTTAAATTAATAGCCATGTCAAATTTAAATTTTTTACCACAGAATTTCCACATAGAAATCGTCATTTAGAACGCTTTTATAACGCTTTCCGCTCATTTCACGCTTTTAAATTTCGAATTTCTTTACAAATAACTGTTAGCAAACATTTGTATTATAAAAGTGCCCGAAATACCAAATTTCTAGTCTTTTCAGTATCGCAAAAATAGCAATTTAGAACGTTTGTTTTCTCCTTCACCGTTTTATATTGCGATAAATAAAAAACTATGTGGGCATTTGCGTCTTAAAAAGTAGCATTCATGTCAAATTTCCAGTTTCTATTCTTAACAACCCTATAAAAATCGTAATTTAGAAAGTTTTTAGAACACCATTCCCTCATATCACACTTCAAACTTCCAGTTTTTATAAACTGATCTTACAGAACATTTACATATTATAAGTAACAATATTGACAAATTTCAAGTTTCTAACCTCTTCAGTATCACAAAAATTGCAATTTTAGATCGTCTTCCGTTTCTGCATCCTAGGGTAATGACTCCGACATTAAATCTAGTCTATGTAAAATCCGAGACTGTCACCATAAATTTGCCACCATTACGTTTGAACTCATTTCAACCTATTGAATTTCGAATTATTTAGAAACTGTTCTTAGAGAACATTTACATCTTAAAAGTAGTTACCATGCAAAAATTTGAAATTTCTTGCTCTTTCAGTATCACAAAAATTCAATTTTAGAAAATTTCCGGTGCCCCCCCCCCCCCTGGGGCAGTGAATCGACATAAAATATAGTCTATGATAGAGGAGCGACTTCTAGCTCATTCAGTATCAGAAAAATTGCAATTTTAGATCGTTTTTCGTTCCTGCACCCCCGTGGGTGTAGTTACACTGGCGTAAAATGTAGCATATGTTAGATCAGCGACTGTTACCATCAATTTGCCCCCATTACGTTTTAAATCGGCTCGGTAGTTCAAGAGATTCCATAGAGATTGTAATTCATAATGTTTTTAGAACCGTTTTCGCTCATTTCACCCTTTTGAAATCCGAATTTTTTTAGAAACTCTTCTTAGAGAGCATTTACATATTATAAGTAACTACCATACCAAATTTCAAGTTTCTAGTTCCTTCAGTATCACAAAAATTGCAATTTTAGAACGTTTTTCTCTCTTGCACCCACCTGGGGGTAGTGGTACCGACATACAATATAGCCTATTTTGTAGCAGGGATTGTCATCATCAACTTTTGAAATCAAATCTCACTTTTGAAATTGTTTCGGCATTTCCAGAAATTACAAGCCCCTTACAAGCAAACAAAAAACAAACAAACAATCGTTACATCTGTATAATATTACTAGATGGAACCCGTCAAAACTTGAAGGAAAAAAATATTATAACAATATCAGTAAAATAATCTTCTTTATTATTTAAGACGAGTGCGTATAAAAAAGTATTTCAAATATTTTATTTTAAAAGATTTTTCCCCAGTGAAATACAATACTATTTCCGATGCAATCTCCAAACAAACAGTCTGTATACAACCGTGTAATGCAAATCAGTTTGACATTAATGCCATATTCCACACGGCAAGAAAGAAAATTTCATGGACCTATGAAGTATCATACAAATAGTATATTCCTACTTTCATCTCATATTTAGTAAATAAAAGAACATAGTAAATAAAGCACATCTCTCCCCCCCTGTGCTAATGCAACCCAATGAGCTCCTATGAGCATGTTCATTGCATCTGCCCAAAAGCACCGTCGAAATTCGACGTTAAAAATGTTTTAAAATGTTTAAATTAAAAATTTTAAAATGTCCTCTTTAATCATTGTTCATTTCAAATCCATATCGTCTAAAACGCATCCATTGTTTTAAGCTAATCAATTTTTATGTAAAGATGAATTTTTTTTACAATAATAAATCAATTTTCACATGAGGTAAATTATTACTGTTTTCAAGTGTAATTTATTTGTATGGTCTCTTCGGTTTCTTTACATAATCAGGATTATTATCCCTTTTCCATTACAATCGGGGATCTTTTCCCTCTTGTACAGTTAAATAACCAATAGATCTTTAAAAAATACAATTCTTAGCATATTCTGATGCAACATATACATCAGTGAAATCAACATATCAATTTTATGTTAAACATAATCTGAAAATAGGTTTTTTTTTTCTGACAGATTTTAGTTTAGCGCCAAAATGCTCTTTCTTTTGGATAATCTGATCTTTTAATTTATCAGGGTTTATTATTATTAATAATAATATTATTATTATTATTAGTCACTTGATGGTTAGAAAAATCTATTTTCATTTGTGGCAACTTTCCCATGGGCTATTTTACATTGTTGAAGCAAACTGATGGTCATTGTTAAGGTAGAATTGAAAAACATTTAATGCTTGAAAATTATTAAAAAACTCGTTAAATTAAACGGCAGTTTTCAAATAAATTTCAGTCGAAAGCTAATTTTTTTGTAATTGATGATGTAAGAATTGTAATTGTAAAATATAGTAAAAAATAGGAAGTGATTTAAGCACGATCAAAGCTAAGCGATAGCGCCGTTTGTTGTCACAACCGTTATACATTTCTAAAAATTAACGCTGTTTTATCGCTGGCGTCCAAAAGTAGACTACCATTTTTTGACATCGAAAGGGAAATTCAAAGTGAAAGAAATAGGACTTTGCCGCTAATAAAGGCCTGTTAAATGAACTCATAATAAACCTGCTAAAATAATTCCTATAAAATATTAGCCTTACATTGTTTATTCCAGCTAAAAATACAATCATTATTTCAAGTTTTTTTTCTACCATAACACTATTTTTTTTTCCTGAAATCCGTTACCTTTGTGATTTTTTTTAATTTAAAAGTGAAATCTTCTAACCTATAATTTAAAAAAAGTAATTGGTAACATGTAATCAAGGTATGCAATCAAGATGAAGCAATCAATAAAGGCTCCAATTCTAATCTTTATAATTAATAATGGAAAAATCAGTTAAAATTACGTCATGTTAACACAATCATTTAAATTTTTCTGTTTAGTTTTATCAATGTTAAAATGCATTTTAAGCTAAGCATAGCGTCATTTTCCCTGCGCAAACTTGTCACGCGTACTTTATTTATGATGCTTTCATGCTTAAACGCCATGTGTACAAATAAAAATATATTTTGTATTTAATTGTAATGAAAAAATTGGCATCAACAAAGTTGTAATGCATAATGATAAAAAAAAAATAAAAAAAACAGTGGACAATATTCTCGTTACGTCATAATAAATATGAATTTTTATTCGCTTTAAAAAATGAAATGCTCGCGATAAATATTTTTACCGAAATACTTTCAAATTAAAAAATTCGGCCTTAAAGCCACGATCCTTATTATTTCTCTTTTGTCCTCGCAACCACAGACTACCTCGTTACTCTATGCCTCGCAACAGTGGGAGTTAACTGATTGCCGACTTTATGACGTCATACGCAGAAGTAAAATTTTAATTTAAAATTACAACTAATGAATAAAATTTTTGAACAAACGAATGTACGATAACAAATATGTGTCCAAATATATTTCATTAAAAAAAAAAAAAAAAATGTAATTTGATGCAGTAGTTTGTTCTCACGGATTGTCGAAAGAAAAGGTTTAGCGTTTTAAATATATAGATTATAGACTAAATAAAAATATCATCTTGATATTTAAAAAAGCCCTTGGTGATTTTCAACATTTATAATTACACTTACGTATCGTTTACAGTTACACTTACAATCAAACAGGCTATTGAGCAATGCGTGATATGCCGCTATCGTACTTGTTTTCATTTTTCATTTGCATCAATCTGGAAGCGGCGTATTTTGTTCTTATGAATTATGAGTGGTTGGTTAGTGAAATGCTGTACAAACGTCCGGTGTAAACGCAAATACATTCCGTTTGCAAGCGTTTTCGCCCTGAAATCTTGTTTAAGGAAACAAGATTTCAAGGTGAAAACGCTTGCAAACGGAATGTATTTGCGTTTACACCGGACGTTTGTACAGCATTTCACTAACCAGCCACTCATAATTCATAAGAACAAAATACGCCGCTTCCAGGTTGGTAATTATATAAATAAGTAGCACCCATATTCATCGTCTGGTCCGTCTGTCCGACCGGCCGCATAAAACAGGGCAAAAACTACCCAACCAAATGGTCTGAAATTTCATATATATTATCGTTGCAGAATTTTGTCGAGTCATTTCAAATTTCATGAAAATTGTATAAAAACTTAAAAAGTTATTAATAAAAGTTTTCTTTATTCTATTAAATCCTATCCTACGTAATGTATATAATAAAAGCGCAAGTCATGTGACTGAGGAAAACAAATACGGGCAAACCACTTCTTTTTTCATATGTCAATCAGCCATCTTTATTCCAAATTATTTTTCCGAATAAAATTGCATAAAAGTTACATTTTTAGAAATATCGTTTCTAAAAATTGTTTACTTGAGAGATGAGTTACATTAAAAAATTTATAGATTCTGAGATATCTTCAGTGGATATTAGGTTAACAGCTCGAATATCTTAATCCATTAAAGTAAATAAACATAAGAGATTCGTTCGTCATATAAATATTAAACAGTGAAGGTAATCATTCGCAAAGCAAGATCTCTATTGTGAATGTTGCAGCTGTCTGGTGTTGAATACGAAATTCGCATTTGTAAACGTGGCAAACTTAATAAGAAAAAAATTCCTGACGGCTCGACCTACAGGCACAGGTAGATTTCGAAGACACAGACCGTGGGGCGCCTGTTTGTTGGGATTTGCGGAAGAAATTACCTTTTTGCCATGATGTGGCAGTTGGAAACGCCTACTTCGAAACCTAACTTGTTTGCAGGCGGAGCCAGCAGGGATTTTTAAATTTTCTTTTTTGCTATACGAGTTGGTCATAAAAAAAACTTGTCGGTATAAAAGTCTTAGATAATATTAAGACGATTTATAGTAAATTTAAGCGGATTTGAAATCTTGGGAATTGACGAAGTTATGAATTTTTTCTTCTAAACACACCCTCCCCCTCCCTTGGGGCCATTTTTAATGATATCAAAAATCTGTCATACATAAATTTTCGGCCCTTTGCCTAGAAGTAATACTAACTTCAAATGGATTCCATACGTATCATAATTAAGAAATTATGGGTTTTTTTCTGTTTTCACAAAAAAAACCCATCCCCCCCCCTTGGTTCGATTTTGCCCATTAACAAACTTGACCGAGATTTTATGTCCCTTGGTTTTATGTATCAGTTTCGAAAAGATGCGGGAGTTGGAACCGCCTACTTCGAAAAATAACTTGTTTGCAGGCGGAGCCGGCAGGGATTTTTTTGTTTTTAATTTTTTTTGCTATAACGGTTGGTCCTATAAAAAACTTGTCAATATAAAAGTTTTAGATAATATTAAGAGGATTTATAATAAATTTAAGCGGATTTGATATCTTGTGAACTGACGCAGTTATGAATTTTTTTCTTCTAAAACACCCCCTCCCCACCTTCGGGCCATTTTTAATTATATCAAAAATCTGTCTTGCATACCTTTTCGGCCCTTCTCCTAGAAGTTATAATAACTTTAAACGGGATTCGATACATATCATAATTAAGAAATTATAGGTTTTTTTCTGTTTTCACAAAAAGCCCCTCAATCTGCCCCCTCCCCCACCTTGGTTCGATTTTGCCCATTAACTAACTTGACCAAGATTTTATGCCCCTTGATTTTATGTAACAGTTTCGAAGAGATCTATGCAGAATTATTGCAGTTATCGTGCCCATAAAAAAATCACACAGATAGATAGATAGATATATAGATAGATAGATATATAAAGTTTTGAACTGGGGGTAGTTTTGGGTTCTGGGAGTCATGATCGACGTAGATCTGTAAAATTTTTTCAAAAATTCCAACTTAAGTGAGAATGTAATAGGTAGTATTTCTTACGAAATCTACCTAAAAGGCATGCTCATTTCGCTCATAGCAGATGGCATAATTCATTTCATTGAAATAATAAGGATGTTTTTTTTACATTGTAAAACTAGTTATAAAACGAACGCACCTCATTTGTCACGTTTAATGTACAATTTCCAACTTGTTCTATAATAAGCAACTTGTAGTGTACCTCAATTATATTTATCAATTTCAATATGTTTGAAATAGTGCTTGCGAATATACGTTTACATACGTTTAAACGTATACGTAGTTAAGCCTTTTTTCCATATTATTTCTTATTATACCTATCCAAAATCGTTACCGGTTACAATACGTTTTAAACGTATTATACGTATATTCGCGATCACTAGTTTGAAATAGTATGACATTATTAAAGTGCACCGCAAACGATTTTTCCCAATAGACAGTAATTTAATGTAATTCTTTTGAGAGTCTCTGTAAATGTACGATAAAAGATATGGGCGCCATATTCTACGCTAATCATCTTCTAGTGCGCCTGAGTGTCATATATCAATTTCAATCTGTTTCAAACACTCTATCATCATTAAAACATACAGCAAACGTTTTTCCCAATAGAACGTAATAAAACGGAATTCCTTTGAGTTTCCCTGTAAATAAACTATAAATACTACATGCTTCATTTTCAATACCGACCAAGCCATAGTAAACATCATCATATATCAATTTCTTGATAATCTGTGGAAATTTACGCGATTTGGAGAAAAGAACAGACGGCAGACACACAGACAAACCGAATTCATAAACATTTTTCAACTACGTTGGAAAGTCTCAAAAAGTCGTAGATTTGCATAATTGCATATTAATCAAAGATTCTCCTTCTTCGAGAACAGTCATGGTAAACCACTGCTCTACCAGAGCAAAATCTGAAGAAGAGCCTTTAGCATTTTATTGCTATTTTTATTTCTATATAGAAAGCATAACATTGGTGCTAGTCCTCTGAGAGCTATCGCTAGAATTATTTCACGTGAGATCTGAATAAGGGATATTTTAGATGTTGCTCATACTCAGTCTGAATAGATAATCTTTATATAATGCTAGAATAAAAATAACATATACAAAAATATAAGATACCACCCTATGCAAATTGCAAGAGCATTCAAAATTATAATATGCGCTACTATTGGTTGTCAGACGTGCTCTATTTCTGTATAGAGAGAACTTGTCATTTTTTTTTACAAAATTCACACTAGTAAACTGATGTGACCACTTGCTTGAGTGACCTCAGGTCAACATCGTAAACATCTAGACAGATTTATAACTTTAAGTGTATTTTAATTTATTGGGGCAATAAATTGTTTTCTCTTTACTCATTGTGCTTACTCATGTCCAAATGTAGACATTGAGTCTGTCTACTTTCACTATGGTGGCCTTAGCTGTATAAACAACTAGTTCAACGAAGTATGACTCACCTATTAAATAAAATAGTAATTTACAAATTAATAATATTAAATAAAAACACAAACACGGGGTCCGTACGCTTTTACCACAATATTTCATTAGAATTTTTCTATTTAATATTTAAATAGAAGAAATTGTAGACGCCTTGTTTAATTGCAGGATTTTTAATACTTTTCTGCATTTAAATAAGGCGAAAAATTCTATTAAAAATTTGTGGTAAGAGTATACGAACCCTGTAACATTATTTTTATCTTTTACGAGATAAATGTGGGAATACAAATATGTAAATATTAAATTTTTAGTATGATGAATATTTTTATATAATTTATTTAATTCAAATTACGCTCAAAGTTCTGTTTAGCATAAAAGATGATGCAGTGCATTACTGCACTTCATCAATGAAAATACCTTTTTCATGTTTTCCATTTTAACTAGCATTGTAAATTAATCTAACAATTCTTCATTATTTGTTATTATTAGAAAAGTGTTTTTCGTAAAAATGGTACGTGTTAGAGAAATTTGGATACCATATTTAGATTTAGGAATGTCACATATTATTTTGGCAGGGAGGCAAAATTTATATAATTTCGCGACATGTGTTTTCTACGATTTCCCATGTATTTGTGAAAAAAATAGATTCTATAGCTTGAGATATATGAAGAATCATTTTTATGTTTATTTTAGTAATATATTGATAAATATAACAGATTTAAAATAAATTTGGAGAAGTAAAACTTGAGAGATAAGAAAATATTGAATCATGAAAGAAAAACTATCCTATATAAAGAATTAGAGTAGACATTTATGAATGCTTTTCCGCCTAAATCGTAACATGGTTTTCATCAGAATTCCTGCTGTTCAGCATTTCTACGTAACTGTCAACTCTTCCTTAAATTATTGCAAGCAAAGAGGACATGTTATCGGGCGTCTTTATCACGCTTAGATCGACAGTAAGGAATAACTCAGTTTGTTTAAGCTGTATGGAATAGATGTCTGTGTTTATAGAAAATATTATCTTTTATGTGTTTGGTACCCATTTGAAAAATTACTTTATGGTGTAAATATTTCCACGGAAAAATGTCTATATAATGTTATATTATATTGTAAAACGTTATTTTTAAATATTGTTTTTAACATGGGCTATTATTATTAATTTAATTCGATGCTTTATTATGAAGATGTATTATAATATATGCATTAGAAATATGTAATATAAAGTTCTTGTAATTATATATACACATACAATAAGAAGAAATACATTTTATTGGTATATATTTTTGTCTGATAGTTCCAAAGAACATTTATGATAAATAGTATGATTTTACAAAACGCTGTTTAAAAATTGTAGATTTAATTAATAAAGCTCATAATCATTGCATAAAAAGCATATTTATGTAAATTAATAATAAATAGTCTTATCTGAAAATTACTTATAAATAAAAATATGCTTTAAATATATTTCGAAAATTAGATTAAAAATTATGTAAATATGTTTGGTGCATGAATCCTTTTGATTTTCTCAATTATTTTATTTAAATAGTCTTTTAAACATGAATTGAAATAGCAATCTTATTATGTTATGGGTAAATGCGGAAATACAATGCGGTGAAAATACAAAGTACATATATGGAAGGTTTTTTCTGCACTCAACGGTACCTTTCATTAGAAAAATATATAAATATTTATTATTTCAAAAACTTATTTTCTGGAGGTTGTTTTCATATTTTTTGTATTTACTCAGTTTGAAATTGCCTTTAGCGTGTCCCGGATGGAAATACTAAAAGACAAAATTGATAAATGCGGTCGACTAAGTTTTTATTATTATTATTATTATTATTATCTGGCAACCAAATTATTTAATCTCGTGTGGTTTTTTTTTTTTTTTTTTTTTTTTTTTTTTTGTACAAAAATTGAATAAAGAAATTATCTCAAACGGCATTTTTTCTCCTATTTAGCATTTTTAATTTGGCAAATATGTGTTCATCAAAAGCAAATATTAATATAATTAAATTAGAATTATTTGACTGACTTCGACAGGAAAATAGGCACACTCATTGATAAGTTTAATTAAAAAACGGGATTTATTTTACCTTACCTAGATTAGGTACTATTGTAGACTGTGTAACTCAATTAATTCATAAAAGACGTTTGTGCGTTTTCGAAATCAATTGTGGGAATAAGAAATGAACGATACATATATTTCACTGGCGGCTAAAATTATTTATGACTATCACATTTTATCGAATTTGTAAATACCTGGTTATGGATAAGAACTTTCTTTTTAATTTATATTTTGTACTACCACATTTCAACGTGTGTGCCTTTTTACCTCGAATCACATTCAATGGGTACACTCTAAAAACGACATTTTCAAAATTGAGCAAAAAATACTCAAATCTGAGTATGTCGCATAGTCAAATGACTCCGAATCAAAATTACTCAAGTTTGAAATATATTATACGAGGGCATTTCGAAAAGTAAAGATACACCGTACGCCGGAGGAAAAGAAAAGTTTTGGCAAGCAAGTTGGCAACACAGGTGTTAACCTTGAACCGTTAGCTTTCTCCTCCCGGTCGTTCGGCATTTCAACGTTGATTCTGGTTGGAGTAGGTCGTGTTTAAAATGGTTCCGCCAATTCAGAATCCCGCCAAATGCGAAGTGCGCTCCGTCATACGTTTTCTTCATGCAAGAGGTCAGAGACCAGCGGATATTCACAAAGAAATTGTTTCTGTTTATGGGAACATTATGAATCGACAAAATGTAACGAAATGGTGTCGTCATTTGATGACCGATGTTCATGACGAACAATGAACAGGTCGGCCATCTGTGATCTGTGATGCTCTTCTTCAGAGAACGAAGGAAGAAATTCGTGCGTATAGACGTCTCAAATTGAAAGAATTGCATCAGATCATACCGGAAGTGTCAATGACAATTCCACGACGATGATGAGATCAAAGATGAAGTTGAAATGTGGTTCCGACAACAGGCGGAAACCTTCTATGACTGTGCGATACAAAAGCTTGTGCCCCGACTTAACAAATGTTTGGATAACGGGGGTGATTAGGTCGAAAAATAATAAATAATCCAGTTAATAAGATGTAACTTACGTTTTCTAAATAAATGTTTTTTTAAGGAATGCGAGCCATTGTATCTTTACTTTTAGAAATGCCCTCGTATATGTATATACTCATTTCTGAAAACATGCAAACACTCAAGAATAAAACATCATGTGCTCATATTTGAGTATGTCCATGTTTCAAAAATGAGTATGAACTGACTTCTATGTGCTCAGTTTTGAGTATGTCCATGTTTCAATATTCCGAGTATTTCTCGTATTTCAGAATTGAATGAATTGGGTCGTTCTATTTGAAACAAAAAGTTTCATAAAAAATGAAAGCATCGATTTAATCATATTTGAAAGTGTCATTTTTCTCAGTGTACTGAATTTAATTTCCCAAGTTGCAATATGGTAATAGAGTTTTAAAATTTTATTGTCTGTATATTCTATAAGTATATACATTCATTACTTTTGCAACATTATCGCCATTTATGTGCAAATGCTTCAGCAACATTTTTATTTAACCTTTCCATCATGTGAAGCATTTTCGAATAAACAGTACGCTAAATACTTAATTTTTTATTGCATTTAAAACGTCTCAAGAACTTTTCACCCACCCTGTATATAAATTAAAACTACTTTTCAATGTAGTGTTTCAGAATTATAAACTGACACATATTTTCTTTAACATTTACAATAATATCACAGGAATCGAAAATATACTTGTTACATTTTTAATAACTTAACAAGCATAATATGCTTATTGTTACTATAAATAACAATGGTATTTTCACAATTATTGCTTATTTCACAGGCAGATCTTCTAAAGCAAACTCTATTTTAAAACGACGGATACCATTAAGTATTCCGTAACCATGTAATTCTTCTTCATGCATAACATGCCGCTGTTGAAGATAATCAAATCTCTCGCTTTTCATAAAGACCATTTTAATTTGCTTTAAGTTGCACTTTCAGAGAACATAAATCTATCTCTGTTTAAAGAATGTTAAAGTCATTCCAGCCAATATTTTAAAATGAATATTTATATTCATATCAGTAAGAAAAATCTATGAAATATAATTGAAATTTTTGAAGATATAAAATATTACTGGATAATTTTATCTTTATTATTTTTTTTATTATCACGGTATATTTTAAATAAAATCTGCTTTTGAATATTTAAAAAAAATGAAAATTACATATACAATTTTTTAATGTTGTTTACACATGAATCATTTTGATTTTCTGAAATAAGCTATTTAAATGCATAATTTTAAACATTTATTGTAATAAAAAGCATATTTTGTTAAGTAAAACAATTTTCTTTTAATGTTAATACATTTAGTGTAATTATGGACATTAAATGAATAAGTATTTGAATAAGCCACTAATTAATATGTTGTCCATTTTTTATTATTGTTGTAAGAAATATTTTAACAATGATAGTGATGTGAATGCTACTTGAATTTTCGTACGTTCCTAAGACTAGTATGAAGCCTCTTTAAGACTAGTAATGCTTGCATTACATAATAGTAGAAATTATACAATTGGAAAAAAAGCAAATATTTGAAAGAGTAGTATGGAATTAAAAAACTTGGAAGAGCAATGACATCACTGATATTGTTGTAAACAAATGATAGACATACAGGCAGACAAAACGGTTCTATTTAATTCTATGCTTAATTTATTTTTTATAATTTAAAATTTCAAAATTAAAAGCTCACATAAACTGTCGTCTATTTTTTTAATAATACAAATACTCTAATTGCATTTTCAATCGCTTTAGATGTATACTAGCATGCTTCGCCCGCTACGATGTTAATATCACGAATTGAACTTTCAATCAAACGAAATAAATCGATGAATTTTGGGTTTTAGATCAATATGGATCTTTACCTGGAATGTTTTCCACGTTGCTGGAACAGTGCTAACACCATTGTGCTATTATATTTTGTAATGTGTCACATAAACTTAGGGCTGCTAAGGACCAACTGTTTTAGTTGATCATTTAAGTAGGATTTGGTAAAGAACGGTCGAGTGATATGCAATATACTAAATCTATCCCTGAAGCATTATTTAACTAGCAATGCAAGTCTCATTAAAATCCGTCCAGTAGAACTTTTTAAAACTGCTAATATTTCTTAATTGAAGTCACCTTATTATAGAACTTCCCCATAATTCTGTAACTAAGCAACGTACAATGCTGTGTTCTAAACTACAAATTTCCGTGAAAAAGTATCTAAATAGCAGTCCAAGTCCCATAAAATCTATTCAGCAGAACTCAAACCAAAAGCAGCTGGAACGAAATTCGAAATTGCATTTTATATATGCAGCATATAGATAGTAGATAGACAGATAGAAGACACTTGATGTCATTATAAATAAGAATACTATTCTGGTAATGCTTATTTTCAAGACAGAACTTCTTCGAAATCAAATCAACTTTTAAAATAACGGATATCCATTAATTATTTCGTAGCTACACAATTCTTCGCCATGCATAAATTACAGCTGTTAAATGTGATTAAATCTTTCACTTTTGATACAAAAGTTTTTAATTGCATTAAGCTGCAGTTTCTCAGAACACGAATCTTTCTCACTTTGATATATAAAATTAAATTCCAGAATAAATTTTGAAATATGAAATTCGGAGTATTTACATTCATATTATATATATATATATATATATAAACTATATTCTGAAAATTTTGAAGATAAAAATATATATCAAATAACAATGCCTTTATTTCTTTTAATTACAACAATATTTTAAAATGTGCAATATTATTTAAAAATAAAACATCTGCTTTTCATTGTTAAAAATTATATTTATATTTATTCAAACCTTGTTCGAGTATAAATCATTTAATTTTCTAATATGTTTTATATAATTACTAGCAAGCTACGCCCGCTGCGCTGGTCGGTTTCTACAAATGAACCTTGAATCAAACGAAATTATATCGTTTAATTTGACCTTATATTTGAAAGCAATCTGTATATTTACCTGGAATATTACTGAAAAATGACGTGATTGCGCTATTATATTTTCTAATGTACAGTCAAAATTTTAGCTGTTGAGGACCAACTCTTTTATTTGATCATTTACAGTTAAAGTTTGCTAAAGAATGATAAAACTCTATGCAATCTACTAAAACCATCACTAAAAATTGTCGAACTAACAATGCAAACAAATTAACTAACAAAATCTATTCAGTAGAAGTTTTTACAAAGGCCAATTTTTGATAATCGGGTTCATCTGATTATAGAACTTTTCCACATAATTCTAAAACTAACAGAACGATATAAAATATACTAAAACCATCCTTATAAATTATCTACTTAACAATGCAAGTAGCAAAAAATACACCCTGTAAAAACTTTCAAAAAGGCTAATCTTTCGGAATCGGGTTGACCTGACTATATAACCTTCACACATAACTATTTGACTAAGCAACGTAGAACAATATGTAGTACATTAAAATTATTCCTGAAATAGCATCTAATTAACAATACAATTCTCATCAAAATCCGTCCAGTAGAACTTTTTCAGAAGGCTAATCTTTCATAATCGGAATCAAATATTGAAAAGGCTAATATTTGATAAAAAAAATGGTCACCCGATTTTCGAATTTCCTCTATAATTCTAGAACTAAGCAACGTAGAATGATATGTTATATAATAAAACTTTCCCTAAAAAATTATCTAACAGTGTAGGTTCCATCGAAATCCATTCGGCAAAATCTTTAAAAAAGGCTGATATTTTATAATCGGATTGATCTGTTTATAGAACTTCCCAGAATAGCATCTAATTAACAATACAATTCTCATCAAAATCCGTCCAGTAGAACTTTTTAAGAAGGCTAATCTTTCATAATCGGAATTAAATATTGAAAAGGCTAATATTTGATTTTAAAAAATGGTCACGTGATTTTCGAATTTCCCCCTATAATTCTAGAACTAAGCAACGTAGAATGATATGTTATATAATAAAACTTTCCCTAGAAAATTATCTAACAGTGTAGGTTCCATCGAAATCCATTCGGCAAAATCTTTAAAAAAGGCTAATTTTTCATAATCGGATTGATCTGTTTATAGAACTTCCCAGAATAATTCTATAACTAAGCTACGTAGAACGATATGTTATACAATAAAACCTTCCCTGAAAAATTATCTTACAGTTTAAGTTCTTCGAAAATCCCTTCAGCAGAACTCGAGTTATCGAAATTCCATATATGTAGAAGTAAATAGAAGTATATTGCCATTAATATAGTTTGCATTTGAATTAAAAAAAGGTACTTTTCGGTTAGCCGGACGCCATATATATATATATATATATATATATATATATCATCATCATCATCATCAACCGTTTTCAATCCACTGCTGGATGTAGGTCTCCCCCAGATTTTTCCATTGTTGCCTGTCTAGTGCTTTAGTCATCCAATTAACACCGGCCACTTTTCTGATTTCGTCACTCCATCTTACTTGAGGTCGTCTTCTTGGTCGTTTTACATCTCTGGGATACCACTGTAGGGTGTATGAATTCATGGTAAAATAAGAGGGGAGGTGGCCAAATTCCTCCACGCTGGCCAAGCGGGTTGGAGGAAGCCCATCCGCGTTCGTTCCCAATGCACTAGGCAAGAGTACTAACAGGCTGCACCGATGGAAGGTGCGGATTGGACATTAAGTCTCTGCTCCCAGTTGATTCCTTTAAGTCCTCCTCTGAGGCATTTAAAGGGTCTTCTCCTAGTTAACAAGCAGAGGCTATTAAACAGCCCATATAACATATATATATATATATTAATCATATAAGTGTATATATATGTATGTATAAACATGTATTAGTGTAGATATATGTGTATATATATACATGTATATATATATATATATATATATATATATATATATCTGACGCTCGGCTAACCGAAAAGTACAAAAAAAAAATACTGCAAAAATGCAGTCGTACATTTAAAAAAAAAAAACGTCCTTTGGCTTAAAAGCTCTCATCAAAACTGCTTTGCTATTTTTTTTCTTTCTTTTTTAAAAATAAAATTAGTAACAGTGTTTTCATTTTTTTTCCAGATGTATAGTCATTTCAATTCTTTCTGCAACAAAAAAAGACACCTTTTAGCTTAAAATCAAATTGTTTGGGGTCAAAAGTAAAATCAAAATTGCCAAAAACAAAAGATACATCGCCAAATATTGTTTCAATATAAAAATCTTGCCCCTGGAATAATTTTTTTTAACATTACGAACATTCCCAATCATGTTTAAATTACATATTTTCGTTTTAAAATATTATCTCATCAAAACTCTTTTTTTTCTCTTTCTTTTTTTTCTTTCTTTTTTTTAAATAAAATTAATAACAGTTTTTATTTTATTTTTCGACATGTATAGCCTTTTCATTTCTTTCTGCAACAGTGATGATCGCCAAAAAATTAGCAATGGTAACCTTTTCGGCTAAAATAACAGAACTTTCTATCATAATTCTATAACTAATATACGTAGAACTATGTGTTATATACTGAAACTTTCCCTGAAAAATTATCTATCTAACAGCACAAGTTCCATAAAAATCAATTCAGCGGAACTCGAGTTATGAAGGAACGGAACGAATTTTCCGTTTGTGTTTTATATATATAGTAGATATTGTTTAAAGCTTTCGCTGAAATAAGAAGTGCACCGCTTTAAAATATCTAACTTTCTTTTAATTTAAGAGTTTTTTTTTCAACCTCCTATTAACCATAAAGAAGACAAAGGTAAAGAACAAAATGAATGTATTAATAAAAGTTGCGTACAAACAGGGTCACTTTTCTACATAATCATCTATAAGATTGAGGCATTTATCATTTCGTCTGACGAGTTTCCAGATCCCTTCTTCGAAAAACGTTGACGCCAGTGATGTGGATGAGCCTGAACGGTGACTAGAAGCTAATTGATCGTCTGGAAGCTTTTACCTCCTAGCCAGTTCTTTAATTCAGGGAAGAGATGGAAATCAATTGGTGCTAAGTCGGGGCTATACGGCTGGTCAACCAAACACGTCCCATTTAAACTGCTTCAGTAGCTGTTTGGTTAAAGTAGGACTGTCAGGGTGGGAACTGTAATGAATGAAGACAATTCCAAAAGTCTGCATTCCTCTTTTCCTGCTGGACTATTCCCTTCAGATTGAAGAAAGCGGATGACAATACCTAAGTCGCGATTGAAGGTAGCATTATTCGTACTAACCATGTTTACGTTCTTACAGCTCAGCTCAAAATGGTGTGCTGAATCCGGTAGTAACAGAACAGAGGTTATGGGTAGGGAGATGGGCAGCCGCACACATCGCATCCTCACCTCTTATCCCTTGTCTAGCTGCTTAGCGTCTCGATCAGAAAAAAGACCCTCATATTTAGTAGGATGACTAATATTAAATAAATAAGGACTTTAATAATCATCTAAAAAGTGCAGTTACGTAGTGTTCAGCGTGCGCATCTTCCCTGCTAGCAGTTCCCAGTTCCTGTCTGGGCTGCGCACTGGGCAAGGTTCAATCAACCTTTAGTATCTTTGTGGTCGATAAAATGAATATCAGGCTTGCTTGGGAGCTAAACACTGAGGCTCCCGCGTTAAGCTGACCATCTGGCACCTCACATCCTATGGTCAAGAAAACAGGGCTGGACACTGATTGTCAGGAACCTTAATGTATTGTAGTGCTACAGGTTTAGATTTTTAATACAGTGTTGGACATAATTATAAGACATCTACCTAATTTGAAATACAGTGAAAGAAAAGATTCAGAACTTAAAAATGCTTTATCAAATACGACAAAAACATAAATTTATTCTGTTATCACACGTAACTACTTTACAGAAATTATATTTTTATAGAGTATAACAAAAAAATTATAAATAACATGGACAAAATTATAAGACATCCTAACATTTTAATTAAAACACCTGCTTTTCTTCGAAATATGCAAATTTTCAGCACGCTGTTATGACGTCAGCAGTTAACTATAGCAGACGATAACCGACTTGACGCATTTACAAACATGCCACGAGGTACAGAATTTCCCAGCACATTTTATAGCATTCTTTAGGTCCTCGACACATGTAAACTGCCTCCCATTTCGGTAAACCTCACGAGCTAAGATCCCCCACACGTTTTCGGTGGGATTTAAGTCTCGGGAGCGAGAAGGCCACGGAAGAACATTGATGCTTTGCTCTGAAAGCCAATTTTTAGTTACGTGTGATGTATGAATCGACGAGTTATCGTGCTGGAAAGTGTAGTTTTCGCCACAAAGAAGTTCACGATACATGACTAGTTGATCTTTAAGAAGATTCTTATACTTTTCGGAATTCATTCTTGAATGCGCAAAAACGATATCGGTTTTTCCTTGAGCCATAAAACCAGCCCAAACCATTACTGAGCATCCACCCGTTTGGCGGCTCATTTGTATATCAGGAGACTTCCGTAACTCATGCCAATTATAGTGAAACCCGTCAGGACCATCCAGGTTAAACTTTTTTTAATCAGAAAATAACAGAGTACCATTTGGAGGTCCAGGCCATAGTTTGTTTAGCGACGTTTAAACGGTCCTTTTTGTGCCGCCTTAGGAAGCATTATGCACATTAGGAAGCATTATGCCTATATCACATAGGAAGCATTACGCAACACACTGTAAATTGTTCTCCTTGTCCAACTTGAACAATTCAGTTTCAAAGCATTTTTAATGCCTGTAGTGGTCATCTTATTCTGTGTAGGGAGCGAAACCACATGGCGTCTGTCTCTCGAGGACAAGCAAGGAATACGCCCACATCTTTTAATCACCGATCCATTACTTCCTCTTTAAAAAAAATTGAAATTGCACATCTAGAGCGT
Organism: Maratus michaelseni; assembly: GCA_963931845.1. Lineage (NCBI taxonomy): Eukaryota > Metazoa > Arthropoda > Arachnida > Araneae > Salticidae > Maratus > Maratus michaelseni. The sequence goes on from OZ007588.1 coordinate 418,052,356, forward strand.
TTAATAACATTTGAAATATTATTAACTGAAGCATTAGTTCCATTTAATCTCTAAATTTCGCTTTCTTTTAATTCTGTACCCCGTGGCATGTTTGTAAATGCGTGAAGTCGGTTATTGTCTGCTTTAGTTAACTGCTGACGTCATAACAGCGTGCAGAAAATTAGCATATTTCGAAAAAAAGCAGGTGTTTAAATTAAAAAGTTAAGGTGTCTTATAATTTTGTCCATGGTATTTTTAATTTTTTTATTAAACTCTGTAAAAATATCATTTCTGTAAAACAATTACGTGTGATAACAGAATAAATTTATGTTTTTGTCGCATTTTTAAGCTCTGAATCTTTTCTTTCACTGTATGTCAAATTAGGTAGGTATCTTATAATTATGTCCACCACTGTAATCACCTAATTAACATGATGGAAATTTATATATATATTATATATTATTTTTTAAATAATGTTTTAGAAAAAATATAAATTTAATAACATTTTTTAACTTTATTCTATATTTAATAATAATAATTTTCACCTGAACGATTCACAAATAAAAACAGACATATATTTCCGTAAACCTTTTCAATGTTACTGACATCTAAAATACAATATTTAAGATTATCATTTGCTTAATAAATACAATATGCCTACAGTCACTATAGTCAAAATACTATTCTTTCAAAAATTTCTTTCCAAGACAGGTCTATTTCTGAAGCAAATCTTGTTTTTAAAACGACGGATCTATTAATTATTCCGTCACCATATAATTTTTCTTCATGCATAAATTTCTGCAGTTAAAGATAATTATATATCTCACTTATGATAATTACACTTTTAATTGCGTTAAGTTGTAGTTTATCAAAACATAAATCTTTCTCTCTTTAGCATATAAATAACTTTCTAGAACTAAATTTCATAATGTGAATCTCCGAGTATACATATTATTCTTAGAAAATCGACGAACAAAAAAAAAAATTATGATAAACAATAATATTGAAAAATGTAAAATTCCCTATTTTAAAATGGAAATAATTCGCATGAATATTTCATGTGTATTACTTTTGTATATATATTATTCAAGCATATATGGTAATGTTTTTTATATTTAATGAAATTACTAGAGATTGTAATTTTCAATGAAAATTGTAAATCGAATATATATTTACTGTAAATGGAATACTAATAAGCAATAAAAATAAGAAATAAAAAAAACATTCAATAAATTTTAGTAATTTTGACAGTAAATATTATATATATATACATTAAATGTATATATATATATATATATATATATACATATATATACATATATATACATATATATATATATATATATATATATATATAATATTTTAAATTTTGAAATGTACAAAACAAAATGCCATAAAATAGTAAATTTATTAATTAAAGACAACCATTTAAAAATCTGAAAAATTATTTTTCAATTAAAAAGTGTTTTTAAATATAAAAAAGTATATTAAATTTACATTTAATAATAGTTTTTATATTGATCATGTTTACATTTTGCTTTGTTTTTCAATTATATTAATTAAATACACCTTTTTAAACATATATTGAAATAAGAAGCAAATTGGGCTAAAAGGAACATTTTTAAAAATTCAAAAATCTTTTTGCGTCTTGACAAATATTAAATAAAAAGTCGTTAGAATGATTACTTAATTAATATATTCATATTTTAATTACTGAACGAATTTTTTTATATATTTTTACACAAACGAAACATAAATATAAAATACATATATATAATTATTTCTACTGAATTAGCAAAAAGCTCTTTGCACATGTTAAAATAAGTTTAAAATCATGTAATTGGCGTACGATAGTACAGTTTGGATGAAAATCCTTATCATAATCGAAAATATATTTTAATGGATGTAAAAAAAAATTATATATATATATATATGACAAAAATTTAAATTCCGCACTTCATTAAAATTATCCCATAAAATTTCTCCTTCTAAATTTATTATACAACACTAATTTATTAAATTATTTCGTATCTTTAACAATATTCTATCTATTTCATTTATTTAAATTCATTTCTATTTAAAATACTTATTTAATACTTTTTTTCCCTTCAAAATATTCTAAAAACCGCTTCCCGTAATTATTTTTCCTCAAAAACCTTTTTTATTTCTGAATTCTTAAAAATCCAAATTTATTCTATTTAAAGTTATCGTTTATACCATTTTCTTTTTTCTATTTTTATTCCAAAGGTAAATTCCCGCCGTTTCTCGCGAGACGTATGCACTTAATTTTTCTGCCGCTCTTAAAACTTAGTTCCTACTTACTCCAAAGCGGCTATTTGCTGCTCTATGGACCTGTATTAGCGTAAATAACCTTGTGCGCTTGAATATTTAACGTGAAACATGATATGTGAAGAAGAGATTTCTGTGATATTTGTTGTCTTCAAAATTGTGTGCTGTCTGTAGTGAGAATCCAACATCCATTGCGCTACAAAAGAAGCAAGTTGAGCACCTATAGTGCCAGTGTGTTGCTTCAGATTGGGCAACATGTTCTAGTCGATTCCTCATCCCGCTGTCTCTGAAATGCGACAGTAATTCAACTGTAGACAGCAAGAAACATGACAGCAAGGACATTCATCGTTAGATCTGTAAGGTGCATGGCCCCAATGCAATGGCGCTCACACACTGCTGCTCAAACACAATTTCTCATCGAATTGGCTGGGAGCAATTTGAGTACCGTCCTTCCATTATTGACATTGTACCGAGTCACTAGCACATCTTCTGATACGTGAAATCGTTTCTCGGTGGACAGCGATTCAACATTGCCGAAGAAATGGAAAGGGCGCTTAAGGTGTAGCTTTTCACACAGACGACGGCATTCATTGAGGAAGAGATACAGAAACTCGTGGAGCGTTACAAAATGTTTCACCAGACATGGAAACTGTAGAAAAGTAGAAAAGGGTATGAAGGATCTTGTAAAAAATATTTTTTTCCAAAATGTGCTTAACATTTGTTTAGTTGGAAAATGGACCTTATTACTTTAAAAATAACTCTTTGTATTACAATGTGTCCGCCCTTTATAGCTTGAACAACATCCAAACGGTACTTAATTTCTTTCCTAGTATTGAAATCGTATTGACAATATAATGCACAAGTTAAAGCTGCATATCTTCAGATTTTGATATACTTACAATATTGAAAGTAAACAGCCGTGTATGTGCAAATTGTGCAATACTTTTACAATTAAGTTTTCGTTGATGAGTAGCATTTTCGTTCAAACCGCATATTTGTACGCTAATTACTTGATTTTAATTTAATTTTAAAGTTGTCAAGGATTTTTGGCGCACTCTGTATATTGATTAAAAATATATTTCACTTGAAAACTTAAAAATTAAAAACTGATACATACCTCAACCAAGCTTTCCATTAGTACAGACATCTAACTTACACGACTTACAAATTTAGTTGGTAAAGAGCCTACACTAGTCACGCGAAAGCACTCGCAAGCTAATGTTAAGTCTATGGGAAAGTTATTTTCAAATATCGTGCTTGCATTTTAATATTTTTAAATGATTTTTTTTGGCACTGGTTAGCTGAAGTCGATTTCTAACCGGACTAGTTTAAACTTTTTCGATTTTTATTCCAGTTCTTTTTTTTAATTATATATATATATATATATATATATATAAGGGTACTTTCATTTTCATAACCGGTACCAACCGGTAATAATATTGAAAATTTTTGAACATGAAAGAAAAAAATAACCAAAATCAAAACGCACAACGTTAGAGATCTACTTCAGCTAACCTAAGCAAAAAAAAAAAAAAAATCATTTAAAAATATTAAAATGCCAGCAAGAAAATTGAAAACAACCTTCCAATAGACGTAACATTAGCTTGACGTTTCTTCCCGTGACTAGTTAATTCTTATAACAATCACATGGTGATTATTGAAACTATAAATAAGAATAGTATTATTTTAAATTCTAGTCATTAAGATAGACATTCTTCTAAAGCAAATATTTGTGTTAAAACGACAGATATCCATTAATTTTTCATAACCATATAATTCTTCTTCCTGCATAAAATACCGTTGTTTGAGATAATTAAATCTCTCACTTTTGATAAATACTTTTTTAATTGCGTTAGTTAGCAGCTTTCAGAAAATAAATCCTCCTCTCATTAGAATATGAAGAACATTCCAAAATATAGGAGGTGGACAGATAAGTATTTTGGTTCCCCCCCCCCCCCGCACGCAGCCTGGAACTTTTTTTTAACTCTTTCCTTTTTTTTAAGACATAGTTGAAGAGTGTTTATGAATTCGGTTTGCCTGTCTTTCTGCTTGCCGTCTGTTTGTCTGCCTGTGCTCTAATTCGTGTAAATATACTCGGATTGCCATGCGATTGATATAGGTTATTGAGGTTTTTTACAATGGCATGTTTGGTATCGAAAACGAAGTGTGTAATTAGTGTGCATTAGTAATTAAATTATTTTTTTGTTTGTTATATATTTGTAATAAAAAATTACTTATATTGCATTTAAAAATGAAACTTTTACACATATTTTCTTTAAAACTTTCCAATCCCAGACTATCCTGGTATGGAACTTTCACATTTTTTAAAATTTTTAGTCTGAAAATTCTATGTATTCCAGTTTACAACGCTGTCTTGCTCATTGATGAAATAAACATGAACGAAAAATCATGCATCCAGCATAGATTATGATACACTTTCCAACACATCCAGAAAACTGTAACGAAAATGCGCCGTTAAATAAGGTAAAAGAAGATATGTAAGTAAACAGGGATGACCACCTCAGGAAACCCGGCCTAAGCATTAAAGTTTATGTGCAATCCTGAGAGGCTGACACGCCTCTACCACCAGCAAGACCACAGCCACGAAGCGACCATGGAAAATCCACATTGACGAAGATCCTTCGTGATCCCCGTGCTGTCGGTAAAAGTTTATTTAGACATATCAAATTATACATGTTATGCAGCATACAAATTTTAACAATATAACATTAAAATTCTTCTTCTCAGAAGTTTTACTTTTACATGTGATTTTCTTTGAAAACTCACGTTTAGGAATTTTCGCCAATAGATGGAAATACACTCGAAATATTTTGTACAGCCCTGTATATTATATAAACACTTTTGTTCACATCGCGTATTAAGCTAAACTTTAATTCAGGTAAAAAACGCATAAGGCAACTTAATACTCACTTCCAGCAATTGCCAACCATAAACGGCAATGTATTTTGTTCTTTGCATAGCCCTGTATATGAATTTATTTAAATTCCACAAACTTATATTAGTCTACTAAATATAGTTCAGCAAGAAAATGCGTAATCCATTTAAAAACCACTCTTAAGCAATTCACTCTCATAGTGCGTAATACTTATGAATTGCCTTGTGTAGCCCTGTATATGATCAACCGAATTTATGCACATCACGCAATATGAAAAAAATTAGTTTAACTTAAAAACGCAAACCAAAGTTAAAAACGCACTTATTACACATAGACTGTAATTATCGCACGTATACTGTAACCGAATTATTTTGTGTGTCACTGTAAATAAACGATAAACGCAATGCACACCATTATTTTAAGCGGGTAATTTATAGTGCACCTCAGTAATGCGTGTAATTTTCTTTCTCTTTGAAATTGCGAAAGATCATTAACCCTTAATTGCATAGTGATGTAAATTTCCATCACTGTTTATTTAACTTTTAATAAATAAATCAACTTCTTCGCCACCACTATATTTATATAGAAATATTAATCCAGTAAATTTCCCGTGAACTATGTTGCTGAACAAAGTTAAGAATCTATCTTAAAATTTCTGGTGTCTAATATTTAATATATGTATAAAAAACACAATTGTAAAAGAAAAACTCATGCAAAGAAGGGTTAAATTACTCTGCAGACGATTTTTCCCCGTCGAATAATGTCTAAGAGAATTATTTTGTTTGACCATGTAAATGAATAATATATGTTTTGTACTCCATATTTTACAAAAAGCTTGTTTTAAAGCGCTTCATAAATATATATAAATTTCATCATGTTTCAAATGGGTTAGCACAGTGGTTCCCAACGGGGGGCGTACGCCCCACAGGGGGGCAATTTGACTTTTCAGGGGGGCAATTTAACTTTTCAAGGGGACAATTCGGAATTTCTGTGAACCCATACCTTCTGAATTGTTTTTCTAATAGTAATGTTGTAGACTGTAAATAAAAGTTGCACATTCAAATTTAAAAAAAAAAAAAAAAGTTTTTTTTCAATTAAAAAAAAATATCCATTCAAAAGTTTTAAATACAATTCTACCAGAACAATTATAGAAAAAACTTTTTAATATATCTAGATACATTTTATATATTTCAAAATTCTTTATAATTTTTCTGATTTATAAGTATTTTAGAATTTTAAACAACTTTTTCGATTATTTATTGAATGAGTCGCACTGCAATATGTCACATGAAAATCAATTTTACACATGAAACTATTCAAGTGTATATTTAACAATTACTTGATGGCCTTCCTTTATCACGTTTTATTCTGATTAGAAATTGTTGCGTAATTTAATCGTAGAAATTCTGTGATTAAATAAGACAAAAATGTTTTATTCAAAATTATTGATTTTTCTAATCAAGGATTCTGAGCACTCTAAAAATCACGCATACGTGGCGACCGTGTGCCTGTAAACTACGAGGAGTATCAGATGATTATAAAAAATATTTGATTCATCCATTACCTTCGGCACGTTTCAGGATCAATGTTAAATGCTTTTTACTCTATCAGGAGTAAATTCTTTTAAAATTTTATAAGAATTATATGTTATAGGGGGAGGGGGGCATCATCATTTTAGAGAAGTTTTGGTGGGGCGCGGCTAAAAACAGGTTGGGAACCACTGGGTTAGCATCATCAAAATGCATTTGAAAACAATTATTTCCCATTGACTGCAATGTAACGGAATACGTTTGACTGTCCCTGTAAAAAACTATAAGTGCTACACCCTTCATTTCAAATAGGGAACATTCTGTAGTAGACGACAATAACATACAAAAATTTTATGGCAATCGAAGCAAATTTACGTGAGTGAGACCACGGAAAGACGGATAGACGGCAGACAAACCGAAGTCATAAACACTTTTCAACTATGTTGGAAAGTGTTAAAAACTACGCTTTTTCGAGTTTTTGGTTATTAAGAAACTTCAGTACATCATCTTTTAAACCATTTGAATGCGTTTTTCTGAAAATGTTGTTTTTTAAACAGGTGGTTATTGCGGGGATATAAGTAATTAAACTATCGACTTCAAAAGTGGAATATATTCGCACGAATTTATAACTTGACTTCTAAATACAATTTCACATTATATATTTGTTTCGCTTTCAAATTAAAACAACAATAATAATGCAGTTTTTAAATACATGAATTCTTTAATAGATTTTTACAGTTTAAAAATTTTAAAACATTGTTTCTTTTAAAACTATTTTTGACACTCAGAAGGACTCACCACTCAGAATGGATGTGTGCTGTAGACTACGAAATGTTTTCTTGTTCTGAGATTCAGGGTGATCAGAATTTGTGGATTTTATTGTTTAATGTTTCTCTAAGTTAATTGTAATAATTAGAAATCAAACTGTTAATAAATGTTTCAAAAATCTAAAAAGATGACTTACTTAACGGGGATTACACTAGTACCCCCCACCCCCTTTAAAACATCCAAAATATATGAACTACATTTTTAATTGCTTAATCAATACAATATTATTTCTGAAACCATAAATACAGGGTTATTCTAAATGAATAACCAATAACCAAAGTACCAATCCAAAATGAACAATCTTTATACCAATGAAAAGAGGAAGTTTCAAAGTGTTTTTAAGACATTATAAATGTTCAATGTGTCCACCGTTTGCTGCACGGCAAACATCTACGCGATAGCCAAACTAGTCCCACACACGAGAAAGCGTATCTGCTGTTACTGAGTGCAGGCTTTCAAAGCGGTGATGGAAGCTGTGTATGTTAAATCTATTGTCCATGTTTTATTTATTTCCTTTTTTATCCTCTCACCTTTTATTCTCGTGATGCATTTTTTGTAAGATGTAACGTGAATTAGAAATTGTGTACTACTGTTTTAAATATTTTCATAGAATGAGGTAGAAATTTCTACCGCTGAATAAATTATTAGTATTTTGAAAGCTTAAGAGGTTAATTTACTTCTTTCTGTATGCTTTAAGGTTATTAATTGGCGTCCGCATTATCTTTAGAAAACTGAGGTGTTAAAATAACATCTTTTTGAACGCTTTAACTAACAGTGTACTTCCCGCCGCTACCAACAACTCTGAACGATCTGCAGAACCGTATCACTGCTGCCGTGCACTCAGTAAAAGCAGATACGCTTTCTCGTATGTGGGGCGAGTTTGGCTATCGCGTAGATATTTGCCGTGCAGCAAACGGTGGACACATTGATCATTTATAATGTCTTAAAAAAAACTTTGAAACTTCCTCTTTTTATTGGTATAAAGATTGTTCATTTTGGATTTGTACTTTAATAAATACATTTTTTTGAAAATGGGTCCATCATTTAGAATAACCCTGTATATAAATTATACTTCCATATTCTTTTTTGCATGACTGTCTTTTTTCTAAAGCAAATCTTATTTTAAAACGACGGATACCCATTAATTATTCCATAACCAAGCATTACTTTCTGATGCATAAAATACCGCAGTTAAAGATAATTAAATCTCACTTTTGATGAAGACGTTTTTAATTGCGTTAGCTTGCAGTTTCCCAGAATATAAGTATTTCTCTCTTTACAATGTAATTAATCTACTGGAATGAGTTTCATGAAACTCAGCGCACTTAAATAATTTAAGTTCATATTATTCTAAAGCATTTTATTCAAATAGACCATCATTATTGATTATATCTCACATTAAATTGAAAATATTTTAATGATTATTTACAGGTCAATTTAAAAAATAATTAAAGTTTGTAGAGATTTCTGATTTATAATGCATGTATTTATAATATTTCTTATTTTCTTTTTGATTTTTGATATATAAGAGGAATTTAAGGAGAAATTTCTAAAAATGTTAATCGAATTATTATATTGTATGAACTTTTATTCTGTCAAACATGCACAAGGATATGAAATTTAAAAGTTCTTAAACACTTAAAAATTATCCGTAATACAAGCAGCCATAATTTATATCTGAAATGATCAGTGTGTCGTTCTGAATAAATATACAAAAACAGTTATTTTTTTATATATTTAAAACAATTTTTTTTTAGTTTGTCATACAATTGGAATTTAGATAATTCGTATAATATATTAAACATATTATTTACTCTTATTATGAATCAGATAACGAATATTTCATAAAACATAAAGAATATAATTGAATAAGCAACACGTCTATTGAGTAAGAGAAATGCCAAATTCCAAGTTTCTAGCCTTAATAGTTCCAAATAAATTGTAATATAGAATGTTTTTGCGCACTTGACCCTTTCAAATTTCGTTTTTTTTTTTTTTTTTTTTTTTTTTTTTAACTGTTCTTAGGGAGTATTTACTACATCCTATCCCAGGCTTCTATACTAACTGTATTACACTAATCTGAGCTTTAGAATGTTTTCTGCTCATGCACCCTTTTAAATTTCGAATTTTTAGACAAATATTGAGGGGAGTATTTGTATTTTAAAAGAAACAGGTATGTCAAATTTCGAATTTCAAGTTTCTGTTAAGTATTTCATAAAAATCGTAATTTAGAACGTTTTTCGCGCATTGACCCTTTTTTTTCCATCTTAGAGACCATTTACATCTAAATACTAGTTACCGCCATGTCGAATTTCAAGTTTCTAGCATTTTCAGTATCACAAAAAGTGCTATTTTAGAACGTTTTTATCTCCTCAATCACCCTGACGATAGTGGTAACGACATAAAGTATAACCTATGTTGAAGCATGGACTGTCACAAACAATTTTCGGCCATTACTTTTGAAATCGATTCTGTAGTACCACAGATGACCTTTTATAAACAAACAAGCGTTACTTCTTTATAATAATAGTATGGATTTAAATAAATTAAAAGTTTTGAACTTCGTTAACATTTTCTAACATAGTTGAAAAGCCATTGTTGAAGCAGTTAAATCTGAGCCATTATCAAAACTATGTTATCAGATGCTTATGTTAATTTTTATCAAATGCTTGTGTTAATTTAAGAATTTATGTTAATTTTTATATATTATTTGGCTTTTAAGAACGAATTAATTGAATTCCCATACTGCTTAAAAATTTAACCAAGTTAGCGTTTAAATTTTCGCATTCTGTTGTATTCTTTCTTCTCATTTCCCAAACGGAAAAAGAGCAATCGAAGTCAAAAAGAACTAGAAAAGCATCACAGTTTTATTTAATTTTCTGAGCGATGCAATATTTAAGAAAATATACTGAAATTCTGAATTTAGTATCGAAATAACTTAATGAAGAACACACATTGGCAGTTTGCTAACTTCCACACATACTTTAAACTAAGGCACGTGTGATTGAACAATACTAAATCTGCATTTTGAATCAGTCCGATATAGAAAAGTAAGAAGTACACCAATGTATTTCATGTATGTATGTAAGATTGCATATTGTAAATTCCCATAATGGTGGCTTTATTTGAACTAGTGCATCCAACCCGGGATTCCCAAAATAGAGAATATATGTGAAAACCATTCAATTTTTTATAAAAAAACTCTAATAAATTTTTTGCTTTTAATAATTTTTTTTAGGGTTTCGTTCATCTCACGAAACCCTATTACTCCCGATCTGTTGTCTGTCCGTCACAGAGCCATTCTGAAAAACTACATAACTTACAGAGATGAAACTTCGTGTATATTTCTGAATACCAGCTATGAAGTGCTCAAAATATTAAAATTTGAAAAAATCGTATTATTTTAATAAATAGAGATAAAAAACCAATATTCTAACACCCTTTTTCTATTAATTTTAAACATTTTTCGTTATAGCAGATGCCAAAAATTAAAAATCCACGATGAAATTCTTTCTATAATAATTAATTTTCTATCAGACGATTTCCAAGTGAAAAATAAAAATGAAATAAAAAGTTTCACCAATTGAAAAAAAGATAAATATGAAATAAAATTGATTGACGTGATAGTGGTAATGAAACGGAAAGATTTCTCAATAATACAAGGAGTATGAGTATGTGTACATACACATAGCAGATTAATATCACGTCATTGGAGAATTAATAAGAAAATCTGACGTCATATCGGAAGTTTAACGGATTTTTCAAATGTTTCAGAATAATACAAAGCGAGCATCAATATCAGTAATAGAGAATAGTAAATATATGAGTTTGAGGAACGTATTGAATCATGATAAAAACCCGATTATGGACTATAGAAATAGATTAAAGAAAAAAAAAACATGCTTGAAATTTAATATAAATGCTATAATAAATGAGTCAATTGCGATGCAGTTTTCAAACAAATTGCATTTGAAAGTAGATTTTTTACTTTCTTCTATCTTTACAAGAAGAAAGTATTGCATTCATGAAAAAAATCGACTTCCGGTTTTCGACGGATTTATACGTTTTAGAAGGTCCAGAACACGATTTGACTGTTTTCAGAAAATGTCTGTCTGTGACTCTGTAACTCTGTCTGTGACTCTGTCTGTCTGTCTGTGTGTGACAAAAATTTTGTGGGCGCTCAATCTCAAGAACTAATGCTCGGAATTTAATAAAACTTTATATTCAGTTAGTCCCTGATATTAATTGGTGCTGATTCGTTTTTGGTAAAAATCGCCCAGCAGGTGGCGCTGCTATGCATCATTTTTCGTAATTTCCGCAATAGCTTTATCTCAAGAACTAATGCTCGGAATTTAAGAAAACTTTAGATTCAGTTAGTCCCTGATATAAATGGGTGCTGATTAGTTTTTGGTAAAAATCGCCCGGCAGGTGGCGCTGCTATGCAGCATTTTTTGCGATTTCCGCAATAGCTCTATCTCAATAACTAATGCTCGGAATTAATAAAACTTTATATTCAGTTAGTCCCTGATATAAATGGGTGCTGATTAGTTTTTGGTAAAAATCGCAGAGCAGGTGGCGCTGCTATGCAGCATTTTTTGCGATTTCCGCAATAGCTCTATCTCAATAACTAATGCTCGGAATTTAATAAAACTTTATATTCAGTTAGTCCCTGATATAAATGGGTGCTGATTAGTTTTTGGTAAAAATCGCCCGGCAGGTGGCTCTGCTAGGCAGCATTTTTTGCGATTTCCGCAATAGCTCTATCTCAAGAACTAATGCTCGGAATTTAATAAAACTTTATATTCAGTTAGTCCCTGATATAAATTGGTGCTGATTAGTTTTTGGTAAAAATCGCCCGGCAGGTGGCTCTGATATGCAGCATTTTTTGCGATTTCCGCAATAGCTTTATCTCAAGAACTAATGCTCGGAATTTAATAAAACTTTATATTCAGTTTGTCCCTGATATAAATGGGTGCTGATTAGTTTTTGGTAAAAATCGCCCGGCAGGTGGCTCTGCTATGCAGCATTTTTTGCGATTTCCGCAATAGCTCTATCTCAATAACTAATGCTCGGAATTTAATAAAACTTTATATTCAGTTAGTCCCTGATATAAATGGGTGCTGATTAGTTTTTGGTAAAAATCGCCCAGCAGGTGGCGCTGCTATGCAGCATTTTTCGTAATTTCCGCAATAGCTCTATCTCAACAACTAATGCTCGGAATTTAATAAAACTTTAGATTCAGTTAGTCCCTGATATAAATGGGTGCTGATTAGTTTCTGGTGAAAATCGCCCGGCAGGTGGCTCTGCTATGCAGCATTTTTTGCGATTTCCGCAATAGCTCTATCTCAAGAACTAATGCTCGAAATTTAATAAAACTTTATATTCAGTTAGCCCTGATATAAATTGGTGCTGATTAGTTTTTGGTAAAAATCGCCCGGAAGGTGGCTCTGCTATGCAGCATTTTTTGCGATTTCCGCAATAGCTCTATCTCAAGAACTAATGCTCGGAATTTAATAAAACTTTAGATTCAGTTAGTCCCTGATATAAATGGGTGCTGATTAGTTTTTGGTAAAAATCGCCCAGCAGGTGGCGCTGCTATGCAGCATTTTTCATAATTTCCGCAATAGCTCTATCTCAAGAACTAATGCTCGGAATTTAATAAAACTTTATATTCAGTTTGTCCCTGATATAAATGGGTGCTGATTAGTTTTTGGTAAAAATCGCCCGGCAGGTGGCTCTGCTATGCAGAATTTTTTGCGATTTCCGCAATAGCTCTATCTCAATAACTAATGCTCGGAATTTAATAAAACTTTATATTCAGTTAGTCCCTGATATAAATTGGTGCTGATTAGTTTCTGGTAAAAATCGCCCGGCAGGTGGCTCTGCTAGGCAGCATTTTTTGCGATTTCCGCAATAGCTTTATCTCAAGAACTAATGCTCGGAATTTAATAAAACTTTATATTCAGTTTGTCCCTGATATAAATGGGTGCTGATTAGTTTTTGGTAAAAATCGCCCGGCAGGTGGCTCTGCTCTGCAGCATTTTTTGCGATTTCCGCAATAGCTCTATCTCAATAACTAATGCTCGGAATTTAATAAAACTTTATATTCAGTTAGTCCCTGATATAAATGGGTGCTGATTAGTTTTTGGTAAAAATCGCCCAGCAGGTGGCGCTGCTATGCAGCATTTTTCGTAATTTCCGCAATAGCTCTATCTCGAGAACTAATGCTCGGAATTTAATAAAACTTTAGATTCAATTAGTCCCTGATATAAATGGGTGCTGATTAGTTTCTGGTGAAAATCGCCCGGCAGGTGGCTCTGCTATGCAGCATTTTTTGCGATTTCCGCAATAGCTCTATCTCAAGAACTAATGCTCGAAATTTATATTCAGTTAGCCCTGATATAAATTGGTGCTGATTAGTTTTTGGTAAAAATCGCCCGGCAGGTGGCTCTGCTATGCAGCATTTTTTGCGATTTCCGCAATAGCTCTATCTCAAGAACTAATGCTCGGAATTTAATAAAACTTTAGATTCAGTTAGTCCCTGATATAAATGGGTGCTGATTAGTTTTTGGTAAAAATCGCCCAGCAGGTGGCGCTGCTATGCAGCATTTTTCATAATTTCCGCAATAGCTCTATCTCAAGAACTAATGCTCGGAATTTAATAAAACTTTATATTCAGTTTGTCCCTGATATAAATGGGTGCTGATTAGTTTTTGGTAAAAATCGCCCGGCAGGTGGCTCTGCTATGCAGCATTTTTTGCGATTTCCGCAATAGCTCTATCTCAATAACTAATGCTCGGAATTAATAAAACTTTATATTCAGTTAGTCCCTGATATAAATGGGTGCTGATTAGTTTTTGGTAAAAATCGCAGAGCAGGTGGCGCTGCTATGCAGCATTTTTCATAATTACCGCAATAGCTCTATCTCAAGAACTAATGCTCGGAATTTAATAAAACTTTATATTCAGTTAGTCCCTGATATAAATGGGTGCTGATTAGTTTTTGGTAAAAATCGCCCGGCAGGTGGCTCTGCTAGGCAGCATTTTTTGCGATTTCCGCAATAGCTCTATCTCAAGAACTAATGCTCGGAATTTAATAAAACTTTATATTCAGTTAGTCCCTGATATAAATGGGTGATGATTAGTTTTTGGTAAAAATCGCCCGGCAGGTGGCTCTGATATGCAGCATTTTTTGCGATTTCCGCAATAGCTTTATCTCAAGAACTAATGCTCGGAATTTAATAAAACTTTATATTCAGTTTGTCCCTGATATAAATGGGTGCTGATTAGTTTTTGGTAAAAATCGCTCGGCAGGTGGCTCTGCTATGCAGCATTTTTGCGATTTCCGCAATAGCTCTATCTCAATAACTAATGCTCGGAATTTAATAAAACTTTATATTCAGTTAGTCCCTGATATAAGTGGGTGCTGATTAGTTTTTGGTAAAAATCGCCCAGCAGGTGGCGCTGCTATGCAGCATTTTTCGTAATTTCCGCAATAGCTCTATCTCAAGAACTAATGCTCGGAATTTAATAAAACTTTAGATTCAGTTAGTCCCTGATATAAATGGGTGCTGATTAGTTTCTGGTGAAAATCGCCCGGCAGGTGGCTCTGCTATGCAGCATTTTTTGCGATTTCCGCAATAGCTCTATCTCAAGAACTAATGCTCGAAATTTAATAAAACTTTATATTCAGTTAGCCCTGATATAAATTGGTGCTGATTAGTTTTTGGTAAAAATCGCCCGGCAGGTGGCTCTGCTATGCAGCATTTTTTGCGATTCCGCAATAGCTCTATCTCAAGAACTAATGCTCGGAATTTAATAAAACTTTAGATTCAGTTAGTCCCTGATATAAATGGGTGCTGATTAGTTTTTTGGTAAAAATCGCCCAGCAGGTGGCGCTGCTATGCAGAATTTTTCATAATTTCCGCAATAGCTCTATCTCAAGAATTAATGCTCGGAATTTAATAAAACTTTATATTCAGTTTGTCCCTGATATAAATGGGTGCTGATTAGTTTTTGGTAAAAATCGCCCGGCAGGTGGCTCTGATATGCAGCATTTTTTGCGATTTCCGCAATAGACTCATCCGCAATAGACTCATAAATCTCAAGAAGTAATGCTCGGAATTTAATAAAACGTTATATTCAGTTAGATCCTGATTTAAATTGGTACTGATTAGTTTTTGGTAAAAATCGCCCAGCAGGTGGCGCTGCTATGCAGCATTTTTTGCGATTTTAGTGATAGTCCTATCTCAAGAACTAATGCACGGAATTTAATAAAACTTGAGTTTCAGTTAGATTTTGATATAAATTGATGCTGATTCTTTTTAGTGTATGCGAAACCGGTGTAAGATAGAAGAAAATTTTGGGATTGACACATCCGACTAATTTCCCTATATAACGGCGTAAAAATTTAAATTGTGCGATGTTTAGAAAAAAAAATGCAGTACCAAAATCGCAAAACCGAAATTTCATCGTCTTGTGTTGCCATTCGCAAAAGGACGTTAGCGTTACGCGCGGACATGTTTGTCCTTTATAATATACATAGGTACTAGCTATAGTGTTTAAGTTACTATATTATTTCGATCAAAGCACTTCCAATTCTACTATTTCTATTTTTCTTTTTGTATAAATAAATGAAGCTTATATTTTGAAAAATCTATAATGTAAATGCATGAACGTGTTCATATATTCCTATATCCTAAAAACGTTACGTAATACAGTAACATATAAAGATTTTTAAAAGTTTAATTGTTGTTAAAAGACAAAAACTACACTGCAAATAAAAGAGTCTTAAAGTAAGACAAAAAAAAACCACTGAAAATGCATTTAAGACACATAAATGTCTTAATATAGAGCTTAGACATAATAGATACCTTAATTTAAGACACTTGTGTGTCTTAATCGACTGGTGGTAGAAATGAACCAATAGGGTTTCTGTGGCCAGTGTCTTAATATGGCAAAATGTTTTAAATTAAGACATTGCTTTTGTTGATCACATTTGAAATGAGAAAGGAGGGAGGTCAGGGCAGGCAGGTGTTAGTGATGAGTATCAGAGATAGGGACGCCGGCATTACATGACGCCGTAATGCATTCACAAATATAATAAATACAAGAACTCCTTGGATTATAATAAAAGAAAATATTTAAAAGAATAAAAGTAAGTTTTATCTTTAGGTTTTCTTATATCTTTGTTTTAATAACGTCACATAATTTCCATTATTTATTTGTCAAATACGAATTTAGTTTGTATTACGTGTATATTTATATAATAGCTTTCAAGTCACTTGCCTAGAATAAGTATTTTATCTTAAATCATTAAAAAATGATGATTTTGCTTGGGTTATGTGGTTGTATTGTAGTCTACTTTAACAATTACGTGTATTTTATCACAGGACTTTTTTATTATTTACGTATGATATGTGTCTAAGTATAGAAGGTAAATTTTATCCATGCAGATATTTTTTTTATAAGATTCTTGTTCTTTATTTCGATATTATTATGCATTTTTCAAAATTCCATTTTATGCGTTGGTATTCAAATATATTTTCTAAATCATATAATTTTTGTGCTCGCTAACAGTTTTCAGCGTAGTTTAAATATTTATTTATTTAATATACTATTATAATTCACTAAATTTTCAAGTCTTATTACCACTAAGTTGAGTTTCGTCCAGTGATTTATTTTCGATATTTTTCGATTCGGCAGCGTATTACTGCTTATTTTACTGTTTATTACTGTTAATTTTACGTTATAATACTGCCAGCTGGGGTGCCAGTATTATACTGTAAAACCAACACTTTTTTTTTTGCATTGTACACTCTCAGAAATAAAACACTCAATTTTGACTATTCGGCAATCCTTAAGCCCTATTCCATTATTTTGGACAATCATTTCGTCACAGAGTCACGTGTTTTTTGACGAAACGTGAATCCTCAAATATCTGACGAAACTGTTTCTTCACTGTCAAAAATAACACTCACTATTGACTATTCCGCAATTCTTGAGCTATATTTCAACATTTTTGACAATTATTTCGTCTCGAAATTAAGTGATTTCTAATGAAATGGAAAATCTCAAATATTTGACGAAACTGTTTCCCTATTCACGACCAGATTATTTTTGTTGTTACAAAATCGTTCAAAAAAATTACACGAAAGTACCAAATTTACAATATATTAATGAAAACAGATACAAAAATATTTCATCCTTGGGGCCCGCTATAACACGAAATTACTAAATTTCTACTTTATTTTTCATATCTGATATTTTGCGTATATCCTTTTTGTAACTTTAACATTTATGCATTTCTATTGCCTATTCAAATATAAATTTCGCTAAAGTTATAGAATTTCGTTAAAAACGCTTAAAAAATTCCTCTAAAGTTACAGAATTTCGGTTAAAATAGTAAAATGCGAACATCATTTGGTCCATTTTCAACCGAAAGCAACAACCATTTCCCCCCCCCCCCAAAAAAAAAGGAGGTTTAGGGATTTTAGGAGCATTTTTTTTTTATTTAAGAAATATATTCATATAAAAATCAAATTTAAAATATGCCCCTTTAAAATTGATCCCTTTCCCCTCTATAAACAATAACGTGTTAAAATCTCTCCTCGAATATGCAATTCAAAATTTATTATTTCTGATCAACAAATGAACTAGAGCATATTCTAATCATTCATTGAACAAAAGCAATTTCTCTAATAAACTATATTAATCAAGCCATATTCTAATTATTTATTAAACATAGAAAAACCATAATAATAATCTAGCTTTATTAATTAAAACATGCTGATATTATAACAGCACCGATAAAAATACAATCTGCTTTCTAAAAATATAATCACACATCAACATCCGCTAGATACATTTAAAATCAAAATCACACAAGGTCTCACTGGCAAAGCAGGCAGCACGCCTCCCAAGCCAAAGGTTGCGCGTTCGAATCCCGTTTAAGACTGGAGAAATGCGATGTAAAATTCCCCTCCTCCTGCCAATTCGAGATGCTTCCAAAATTGTCAATAGATGGTGCCATCAGTCTTTTTTTTCGAACAAACAATTTGACGAAACGGCGGTTTTTTCAGACATTTCATCTGTTTTAAAAATGGTAGCGTTTTAAGACGTTTCCAATGTCTTAACTTCAGATGCAAAAAGGTGTCTTAAAAAGTAAGACACTTTTTTTCACTTAAAATGTGACCATCCATTTAAGATACTTTTTTAACTGAATTGCAGACGTGTGTGTTTACAGTGTAGTCGTTGGGGGCCACCGTAATACTTATCCATCATAGATATGCATAATATAAAATATTAAAATAAAAAAATGTGTAAACTACTTATAAAATGCATTGCAATTCGAATAAAATCGTGGCTTGATGACGTCATAAACTTTAAAGTCTCGATTACTCAATTGCTTAAAAGAAACATCCTTATTACTCAAAAAAAAATCCTATTAACTAGCGGTTTATTGCATCTAATTAAGCGTCTCATTTCCAATTAAAATATATCTTTGAATTGAAATTTTTTTGAAATACAGGGTCATGAAAAATCGAAGAGTGTGGAAATAGGATTATAAATATCTCGGTAACTAATTATCTGATCGACTTCAACCTTTATGCAAAAGTTATGTTTTTGTATTGTATTTTATATTCACTCCTTGAAATAAACAATTTCGAAAATTTTTATATACCTTTTATGAGAACGAATATTTCGAGAGTCCGAAAAAATAGTTCCGGATAATCGAGGTTATTGAAATTCAATAAGCCTCATCCCATTATTACATACTAAGTACATACAAAATTTCAAGTCTCTATCTCAATTTTTTCGGGAGATAGAGCGTTTACAGACACACAGACACACAGACACACAGACATACAGACACAGAGACGGACGGCATTTTTTTTTTATTTTCTAAAAATATGTTTTTAGGAATCTCCAATGTCTGAAACGTGTAAATCCGTCAAAAAAAATCGATTTTCAAAACGAATACAAGACTTACCCTATACTACGTATGATGGGTAAGTAATAATAAAAATTCTGATAAATACAAAAATATTCTAAAATCCCTGATATTGAAATTTTATTATAAAACTATAAAACTACAAGCTAAAAAAGTAACTTTACATATTTTAGATCGATAGCTTTTGAATAGAAATTCTTCTATATATTTAAAATATAAATAAATACTTTATTTGTTTTCCCATATTGCAATTTAATAATACATTTCTCGAAACTTACATTTCATAATGTTACCACCTGGAAATGCTACTTCTATTTGAAATCCGCTTATCATTCGTATGCTTATATGTTCAATTTCATTCTCTTTAAACGAAAACACTGAAAGAAACCCCGAATTTAAGTGCCATAAAAATGCAAGATCAGTTATAAATTGATTTTTTTAAAGTAAAAGTATGCCGTTCAGCAGCAGAAAATATTTAGATATGCTTTTATGCGATATGATAGCGCAGTTTTACTATCTGTATTAAACTGCAACGTGTATTTTGCAATGGTTCTCTAAAACTTTTAATGAATCGTGTCTTTACTAATAAATGCATTTTTGAACTAGAATGATTTACATTTAAAAACATTTAAAAACAGGTACTGCCACTGAAAATCAAAGTATAGTTTGAAAAATACCTGTATTATTTCATGTAGAAATTTAGTTTAGTTAAGAAAAGCGTAGTACAGCTGATAATTCAACGTCAACAATTTCCGGCAACAATCGGACGTGTCCTCGAATTATTTTGTAAAGCCCTGTATGTGATTCATAGATGTTTATAAACACCGAGTAATAGGTAACAGATTAGTTAAATTTAAAAACGCATACTACAACTGAAAATGAGCTACCAGCAATTAATGTTCACAGACAGTACTGTAACCAAATTGTTCTGAGTGCCCCTGTAAATGAACGACACATTCTGTACTCACCATATTCTACAGTAAGCCCCTTTTAGTCCACATCAGTGAGATGTATCAATTTGAATATGTATAAAATACTGTGTCATCATTAAAATACGCCGCAATTGATTATTCCTCATAGACCGTAATGTAACGTAATTCTTTGGAGTGTCCCTTTAAACGAACCATAAATCCTACATTGTCTGTACAACTGTATTTGCAATACCAGACTTTTCATAGTAAACTACAATAACATATATCAATCTTATGGCCATCGGAGTATATTTACGCAAGTTAGAGCACGGACAGACGGCAGACTGACAGACAAACCGAATTCATAAACACATTTAAACTATGTTGGGAAATGTTAAAATTGATAAAGAAAATGTTTTACGTTTTCCGAACATATGCATTAAAACATATCGCATTAACCCTTTAACGGATAAATCATTTCAATTGCTAAAATGTTGAAATAAATGATTGACACCGGAAATTATGAACAAATTTATTTCTATAAAAAAAAAGCGATACTTCACATATATAATAAATGGAAAACATTTCTATTAAAATTCTGCTGTCATTGTTGAATTTCATAATTAAAGTTTTGTGGTTTTATAGGGAAACCAATGAACGTTAAAGGGTTAAAACATATACAGACAATTGTGAATTTCCTTGAAACGTATTGACAAAATTTCCAGCTACTTTGATTTATTTAAAACTTTCATAGCAAAGATTTAGCTTCCAAAAATTATAACATTTAAACAAAAATTCATACTTATAACAATACATATAACAATTATTCATGTATGCCATTTTCATTTCAGTGAAAGATAAAATTAAGATTGTCTGATAGAAAAGCATTATAAGCGATAAAACTGTTTGATACATATCTAACTAATGAACCAAATGACACGAAAAACGATTACAGCTAATTCCGAGTAAACGGTCAACATACATATGAAATATCAAGCTATCTGGTTGCTTTTTGCGATAGCGATCGTGTGACATACACACACAGATACATAAAAACTTTCATCTGTACAATAAATTGTAACTTAACGTGTCGCAAAATCTTTTCATCCCTACAGCAGAGTTGCCAAGTCTCCGGCTTTTTGGACACCAGTATTTTAGCACAGAAAATGTTGTTTTATGTAATCGGAACATTCGGCGATTTAAAAGAACAACATTTTCTCTAATATAATACTGGTGTTCAAAAAGCCAGAGACTTGGCAAGTCTGCCTACAGTAAACCTTCACACAACATGTCGGAAATTAATGCAATTGTAGAGAAGAGGAGGTATTGTTATGATTCCTGTCTCATTTAATGTATTTTTGCTATAAATGTACAAAAGCATTTAAATGGTAACAAATGTTACAAATGCGTCGTAATGTGTTAGATATTTGAGCACTTGTGTCCTATGCATTCACACAAATTAAAACTTTTGTATTTGAAAATTTCAGGATCTTCCTGCATACAGAGTTTAATAATTGAGCTGATTTTAGTGTAAATACAAATTTATGTAATGTTATTTTTTTTTAATGACAGATATCCCCACTATCAATAATTCTTCATAAAACCAAATGTTAAATATCAAAAATTTAAAAGTTGTATCAATAATAAATTTTGTTTCTTCCCATAGGTTTAATAATTTAGTATGTGTTTGTATTTGAAATACTGTTGTCAAACTTTTTAAAATTAAGGTTATCTCATATACATACATTCTTAACGTGAAACAAATCGCATTTCTCTTTCAAATTCTTCTGACTTGTTTCTCCGACTTCAATATACTATGATATTGCAGCACTGAATAACCTGAATTATTTGCTTACTGGTATAAATCGATGATGTTGCTAAACACATAAATCCAAAATTACATAAGACTTTGTTTCCAATCCTCTGGATTAGTACAATAATATTTTAAGCGAGTTGAGATAAATTAAGCAGGGTTTCACCTGACACTCAAATCTGCATAATCTCTAAATCCCATGATCAAACATATTTCTACATCAATGCTAATTATAAAATTTGTTTTCCGAAAATTATTAAACAGTGCAGATATTTTTGACATTTCAATGAATAATGTCTGAAACCTGGTGTAATGTTTTGTGAAGTTATTTTTTTGTATCTTATGTTTAAAGAAACCTGTCCTTATTTTCAAAAGTGACTTAAAAAACTCTTAATTATATTAAAAGTAAAAACTATTTATATGCGTTAAACTAACATTTGACGGTAATAAATTCGGTGTGAGTTATAACATTGAATCATAATGTACTATATGTAATTAAAACTATTAATCCATTACAAGGACGACAACCATCTGTAATGGAAGACCCCTTAAAAAACGCTATTCCTGAAAATTCCCGTTACACACTTCTAGAGCTATCATGCAAACTAAATATTCCAAAAAGTACAGTGTATGAACATTTTATAGTTAATTTTTAAAGGTCCTATATGCTGATGGTCGTCCAGACATGACATCATCTTCGAGGCTGAAATTTCTGCGTTTAAACTTCTCAAACAACCTTTGAACATCTGAAACATCACTTTGTCCATATACAGCACACGTTTTACGAGCAGTCGGACTAGCATTTTTACCTTTTTCGAAATACAACAGGATAATATGACGAAAATGATTTTTTGGTTCTCCATTCTTAGCATTGCACTGAAACAAAACTTTTGCCACAACCCAAGCAAGAATTATGCAACGCAAGTTGAAAAGACCGAATATACATATGTGGGTCATTCAAGGTCACTCCTCTTCCGCAGTAATGAAATATAAGAAGACGAAACCACGCTTCAAACCGCATAACTGTCCGGAAGACCCAATATATAATAAAATATATAAGTAATGCTGGAACTCAATAGATTTAAATCTCATTCGAAATATATGATCGATATATTTCGAACTGTCGTGGTGCAGTCAACCGGAAAATTGCAGTTTCGGAATATGATACAATTAAGCCAAATTCCATTCAAAAATGGTTCTTGTTTCAAAAGTGTGTTGTTAAATGATGGTGTCAAACATACAATGTTCAGGGAATGTATTTTATTCAGACTGTTCATTACAGAAAATATTTCATACAACCTTACGTGTTATCCTAAACATTAACAAACTCGGATGATAGAATATATTATTAAATTGTGAAAAAAGGGAGATTATGTATTTTTTTAATTTACATGTTCATAATTTGTTATGACACAAATACTGCACACACCAGTGCAGTAAAACTGCGCAAATAACTTACCAACATTTTGAAAATAGCATTCAAGTGTATTCCAAAAATACAAAATATAAATCAGATTATATTCCAATGAATAAATATATATCGGATTCACGATGCAGTTACATATGTAATAATGTGATAAATTGAACGATTATACTCCTCACTGTATTATGGAGCCAAATTTATGCTGTTATTTAAGGATATATTCTGCTTTCGGATGCCTTCACAACAGAGGAGAACAGTTTTTCTATAATAAACAATTTATTTTCTCAAAACACAGAACAAGATTTTTAAATATTTATGTCGAAAAGTAATATGAATAAAAGAGAAATAGTTTGCATTCTATTCACAAACTCGTTTGACGCTTTCTTTTTTTTTTTTTTTTTTTTTTTTTTTTTTTTTTGCCTTTCTTTTCTTTTGACACAACTTTTATATCGATATATTAATTTCTTATCCATGCAACTTCTATGAGTATAGATTTTAGAGATAAAACATTTTCGAAAAAAGGGTTCTTTTTTTTTTTTTTTTTTTTGAAACAAAAATATTTTTTAAAGTGTAAGTGAGACATCCGATTGACGATAAGTGTCAAACTACTTTTAGAAAACTGTACTGCCCAAGAAGGACTACTCAGACTAAGAACGAAGTCTGTAGAGCATAGATTCCCCCCCACACACATACACACACTGGTACCCTTTATTAAATTTGAAGAAAAGGTTAAACACTTTCCAACACTAACAGAATATTATTATGGAATTTCAATTTTTCATACAACAAAAGGAGATATCGCAAATAAATAAATAAATAAATAAATAAATAAATAAATAAATAAATAAAAAACATATAACTCGTAAAAATACATTTCAGCCTTTTCGGTGAATAACGGGTAGTGTGTGCGAATTCTTTCGTGCAGCCTTGTATATGATCTATAAAATTTTATACACACCACGTAATACACGAAAAATTAGGTAATTTTAAAATTGTATAAGAGAAAAATCACGTCAAACAGTTATCTCTCATAGTCAGTCATGTAACCGAAATCTTTTATGCGTCTATGTAGATAACGATATTTAATAGGCATTCCATAATCTATAGAAAAACGTTGTAGTTCATCTGAGTGATCTTTTTTTAATTCCATTACGTTTGAAATATTGTAACATCAATAAAATTCATCGCAAATAATTTCTTCCTATACAATATAATGTAACGGAATACTTTTGTGTTTCCCTGTAAATGAACTATACATGCTACACATTCCAAGTTCAATACCGAACATTCTAAAGTAAAAATTCTTTAAAAATTGCAAAGCAATCCGAGTAATTAACGAGAGTTATAGTACGGACGGACGGTCGGACACAGACAAACCGAATTCATAAACTTTTATCAACTTGGAGAATGATAAAATCAACTGAATTAATATATATTCAATAAACATGTGACTTTGTACATTATGATTTTTTCTCTTAAAACCAAATGTGTATTAAATGGCGTTCTTTTTTGCGTTTTCTCTTGACTCAAAGTGTCACCAGTCTGGCTTGGCACAAAATTTCTTAACCCTCTGACTGTCCAGCAAACGGACAAAATTGTACTGCTGTTTTCTCTGTATTTTATTTTAAACTAGCAAGCTACGCCCGCTACGCTGGTCAATTTCTCTTAACGAACCTTTAATCAAACAAAATATTGACATTTCATAATTCACTTTTATATTTTAACAGAATAATAAGGCTACTATAATTTGTGACTCCAGCTATAGCTAATATGCACGTCCGGACACGTCGCCTTTATCATTATATTTTTACGCGTGAAGGTTTCGCTATGGTACTTCATTGTAAAATTTGGTAATTTTTGAGATTCAATATTTGAAAAATAGCATAATCATTAGATTTGAAATTTATATATAAAAATATAAAAAAATTTACCTTTCAAACGCAGTTTGTCTAACAATTTTCTGACAAATACTTTTTCGAGCTATAATATTTTCAGTAACTTCATATGTTTCATTTTCCGAGATTAATCTTATGGGAAAGATTAGCGAAAAATCCAGTCGTCAGCAACGCATAGCTTTATATTAAAGAGAATGATGGAGCAGGAATTGTCACCATCACTTTTGAAATCGGTTCTGTAGTTCCAGAGATTCTATAGAAATTGTAATTTAGAATTATTTTAGAACGCTTTTCGCTCATTTCACCCTTGTAAATTTCGATTTTTTGAAATTTATTCTTAGAGAGCATTTACATCTTATAAGTAACTATAATGCCAAATTTCAAATTTCTAGCTCCTTCAGTATAAAAAAATTGCAATTTTAGAAAGTTTTTCGCTCCTGCATCCCCCTGCGATTATTGGCACCGGCGTAAAATATAGCCTTTGTTGGAGTAGGGATTGTTACCATCAATTTGCCACCATTACTTTTGAAATCGGTTCTGTGGTTCTAGAGATTCCATAGAAATTGTAATTTAGAATGTTTTTAGAACGCTTTTCGCTCATTTCACCCTTTTAAATTTCGATATTTTTTTATTTTGTTCTTAGAGAGCATTTACATCTTATAAGTAACTACCATGCCAAATTTCATGTTTCTAACACCTTCAGTATAAAAAAATCGAAATTTTAGAACGTTTTTGCCCTTGCACCCTTCCCCCTGTGGTAGTGGCACCGACATACAATATAGCCTATGTTACAGCAAAGCCTGTTACAATCAATTTGCCACCATCACTTTTGAAAACGGTTCTGTAGTTCCAGAGATTCCGTAGAAATTGTAATTTAGAATGTTTTAGACCACTTTTCGTTCATCTCACCCTTTTAAATTTCGATTTTTTTTTTAGAATTTGTTTTTGCAGAGCATTTACATCTTATAAATAACTACCATGACAAATTCCAAGTTTCTAGCTGCGTCAGTATAAAACAAAATCGAAATTTTAGAACGTTTTTCGCTCTTGCATCCCCCTGTGGTAGTAGCACCGACATAAAATATAGCCTATGTTACAGCAGATAATGTTACCATCAATTTGCCACCATTAATTTTTAAAATGGTTCAGTATTTCAAGAGATTCCATTGAAATTGTAATTTAGAATGTTTTTAGAACGCTTTTCGCTCATCTCACCCTTTTAAATTTTGATTTTTTTTTTTAGAATTTGTTCTTAGAGAGCATTTACATCTTATAAGTAACTACCATGCTAAATTTCATGTTTCTAACATCGTCAGTGTAAAAAAATCGAAATTTTAGAATGTTTTTCGCTCCTGCACCTCCTTGGGAGTAGTGGCACCGACATAAAATATAGCCTATGTGGGAGCAGGGACTGTCACCATCAATCTGCCACCATCACTTTTGAAAATGGTTCTGTAGTTCCAGATATTCCATAGAAATTCTAATTTAGAATGATTTTAGAATGCTTTTCGCTCATCTCACCCTTTTAAATTTCAAATTTTATTAGAATTTCTTCTTAGAGAGCATTTACATCTTATAAGTAACTACCATGCCAAATTTCATGTTTCTAGCTCCTTCAGTATAAAAAAAAAATCGAAATTTTAGAACGGTTTTCGTTTCTGCACCCCCCTGGGGGTAGTGGCACCGTCATAAAATATAGGCTATGTTAGAGCAGGTGGTATCACCATCAATTGGCCACCATCACTTTTGAAATCGCTTCGGTAGTTCCACAGATTACCCCCTACAAACGAACAAACAAATAAAAAAACAATCTTTACTACTTTATAATATTAGTATAGATTATAAAAAATAAATGACTATTCCAACATTATAATAAAAACTTAATTATACTAGGGGGACTCGGTACCCCTGCTCGCTACGCTCACCAACCCCCCGCGTAATCGCGCCCTAGCCAAGCACTCTTAGTGCTGAGTTTGTTTGAATTAAAGGTCAAAATGACCTTTCCCGAATTCGAAACCTAGCTAGATGGATTTCTCGTGCTTGAATTAGTATAGGCAACACATTTCGTGTAAATCGTTTGAGTATATTTTCATTTATAACAAAAAACATTTTCAGCGCTGAGTTTGTTTTACCCGGTAAAAACAAATTTTCTTGTATTCGGATCCTAGCTAGATCTTTTTCTCGTGCTCGATTTAGTATAGGGGGCAAGTCTCGTGAAAATCTTCCCAGTCGTTTACCATATCATTCATAATCGGGAAAATCCCTTGCTCGTTTAATATATATGAATAATCGGGAAAATCCCTCGATCGTTTAATATATATGAATAATCGGGAAAATCCCTTGATCGTTTAGTATATATGAATAATCGGGAAAATCCCTTGCTCATTTAATATATATGAATTTGGCGACAGTAATTTGTTCGACAGGATAACTAACAAATACCAATTGTATATATAGTGTTACGAATATTGTAAATAGTTAATGTTTATGCTTAAAAATATTGTAAATAGTTCAATTAAGCTCTATTCATAAGCTAATATTAATTTTTTTGCATTGCAATATCTCAATTTGTTGATTTTTTGCAAGCGAGTAAACACTATTAGATTTCAATAGGAGTCTATGGAAATTTGGCGAAATACTGGAAATAGCGCCAAGTTGGCGCCACTTTTGGCAACTAATTTTGGTCCAAATTTGGCGATATATCGCCAAATTGTCGACAAACTTGGCGACAGACCCCGGTCCCTTCCCCTTGGTAGGGGGTCCCTTCCCCTTGGTACACCCCCCAATAGCGCCCATCCTATCTAAATTCTCTATTTTCATGTTAATTCCCCCTAAGGAAAGTCAGAAAGCTCTGACCAATCAGATAGGTTTCGCGGTATTTACGCAGATTTTCATTGGTCCATTTCCAAACCATTACTTTTTTTTATATATAGAAGGATATATGAATGCAATCCTTGAGAGTATTAATCATTACTCAATGTATTAAAATTGCATTACACCCGTAGAATTAAATTAATTTAAATAATGCTTGTATTGCAGAGAAAACTGGAGTTTAGTGAACGTGTTAATACGGGCATGTCAGTGAGAGGGAAATTTATCTTATTTTTACTGAAACGAATTTCACTAGTTGAAAATTTTTAATTGGTAAAGTTTTCCTTTTAAAAAGTAGTATGAATATGTTTGCTAAATCTGTCTAAACCAAAAGGGCAACCTTCATTCACAGTGAAAGCAAAACAGATCCGAAGACTGTAGTGGATTATTATATCATGCACTGCCTTCGTTGCCACTAATTTACTTTAAATGAATAGTTAAAGTCTATTTATTTTCGAAAAAAGTATGTTTAAATAAATCATAATACAACGCAGATTGGAGTACTTACATGCAAGAGGCATTCGTAAATTCCGTTTTACCTCCTCTTAATATTAAATTTGATAAATGCTAGAAATTCTGGAACTTGAGAAAAATGTATTCATAGAAAAATAATAATAAAGAAATAAATATAAAAATCCCTTGCTGGATTTGTTGTTCATCAAGCATAAATGAAACACTTTTATTATTTTAACACAATTAAACACATGTGTGAATAAATCATACGAAAAACAATTCCTACTGAATGAAAATGTGTTGAGGCTGGGACTCGAACTCAGAAACATTTGGCTTAAATTGCTAATGCTCTTCCAATTGAGTTATCTAGACGACATCCCAGTGTGTTCAGACCGGGACTCGAATTCAGAAACATTTGGCTTTAATTGCTAATGCTCTTCCAATTGATTCTTCTAGATTACATGCCAGTGTGTTCAAACCAGTATCCGAATTAAGAAACATTCGGCTTTAATTGCTAATGCTCTTCCAATTGAGTTATCTAAACGACATCTCAGTGTGTTAAGGCCGGGACTCGAATTCAGAAACTTTGAGTTTATTTGCTAATGCTCTTCCAATAGAGTTATCTAAATTACATCCCAGTGCGTTCAGGTCAGGACTCGAATTCAGAAACATGTGGCTTTAGTTGCTAATGCTATTCCAATTGAGTTATCTAAACGACATCCCAGTGCGTTCAGTCCGGAACTCGAATTCAGAAACATTTGGTTTAATTGCTAATACTCTTCCAATTGAGTTATCTAGATTAAATCCCAGTGTGTTCAGGCCAGGACTCGAATTCAGAAACATTTAGGTTTAATTGCTAATGCTCCTCCAATTGAGCTATCTAGATTACATCCCAGTGTGTTTAGGCCAGGACTCGAATTCAGAAATATTTGGCTTTAACTGCTAATGCTCTTCAAATTGAGTTATCTAGACGACATCCCAGTGAGTTCAGGCTGGGACTCGAATTCAGAAACATTTGGCTTTAATTGCTAATACTCTTCCAATTGAGTTATCTAGACAACATCACAGCCAACGCAATTCACTCAGACAACCGATTGTTACTGATATCTGGTCTGTTATTTCAAACAACTCGACAGAATAAACCACAAGTAAAAAAACTCCAATAAACGATGGTTACGTAATTACACTCATCCATCCTTTATTAGAGTTCATTTACCTGGGTTTTTTTCTGCCGAGTTGTTTCATATAACAGGCCAGATGTCATTACAAAATTGTTGTTCTGATTAAATTGTGTTTCTGTTCATTGTTTTTAAATTTACTTAACTAGGTAAATTCATGGAAATCATTTTAATTTAAAAATAGAGAAATAGTTAAAGAATTGTTTTTATTTATTTATTTATTTATTTTTGCTTTATACCATAACCGGTTAAACCGAGCGAGGATTTCACTGACTAATATTTTTTAGATGCAGGTTTAAACTTCTAAAGAAAAATTAAGGATAAAAATATCTGCAAACAACATTAGTCAAGCGAGAATATCATCTCATTTATTCAACAAAGTTTCAGTAAAAATCAATAGAAAAAAAAATAACAATCATGTGTTAACAACATTAGAGGATAACGTCATCCGCTTCGGGAAAAACACAAGACAAAAAAAAAACAATAAATAGATTATACATAAAATACAATTTGATGTAATATAACAAAGATACCTTTTAGGCTACAATTAAAATACAACTACTTCAATCGATCAGTCGCATCCTTTTATTTTATACATTGGAATTTGAATTTTGCTTTTCAATCATAAATATAAAGTAAACCCGCGCAACTACAATGTTCCACTTTATCTTTTTTGTTCTGTTTATATATATATATTTTATAATAATATAATGCGGTTGAGCATGATATAATACGGAATTTTATTTTCGTGGCAGCATTGATTTGAGAAAAAACTTTTCATTTATAAAAACAAGGCTGATTTAATTTTTAATGAACTGCAAGTTTTAATCAAAAAACCTGTTGTCAACGAAATGTAAGTGTACTACGTCAGAAGCCCGTTTAAAAACCTTTCGAATGATATTTCATTCAATGTTGTGCGCTTTGTAAATGAATAAAAAAGGTGATGATGACAGCAGAAAAAATATATCGTATGATAATAATATTTAAAAATGTTAGAATGTTAAACTGTAATGAAAATAAAATGTATATAAAACTAAAGTACAGCTTTCTCATTTTGTAATTTTCTTCCTCTGTATTTGCCATTTTGTATTTAAAAAAAACATTTATTAGTATTATTTTTTATTGAGCACTATATTACTTAATACACAATTTATTTTTATATTAATCATTAATTTTATAAAAAAAATTGAATTAACTCATTTTAATTGTTTTTACATATAAATAATATATTGTTCTCTTTTATGAAAGTGAATATAACTTGTTCGTAATATATGATTTCGTTTCCTAGTATCTGAAAATGTTTTGAAGTACATTTCAATTTTATTTAACTTAGAACTAAACTTTTAAGGTAAATATTTCAAAAGTTACTATGATTTTTATTTAAATTTTCGAATACTACGAAAAACAACATATACTAATTAAATACTGAGTTGTTAAATTACGGTAAATACTTTAAATTTATCAATTATTTTAAATACAACTCTTCGTTTACACAATTCGTTTACACAATTCGTTTACACAATTCGTTTTATACAATACTTTTACATAATCAAATAATTATCCTTCATCTCTAACATATATCGCATGTAATAAAAATTATATGTTTCTCTGCTAATAAAGATATGTTTAATTGTGTAAGCTTTCCAGTTTCATAACACATAAGTCTTCTAAATTGGAAAACGCAACTGGTATTGAAGTTTAAATTTTATAACGAGGAAACGATGCGTTTACATGTTTTAAATTTATGTTATTATAAGTTCCATATTGTTCCAGTTTAAAGTTCTGAATTTCACCAACTGATGAAGGCAAATAGCCAACAAAAAGTGAACAAAATAATTAAATGGTGAATGCACAAAGCACACCTGCCAAAGAAAGTTAATGGGGAAAAAAACAGTGTCAAATCAAGTGAATACAGCCTCATAGATACATGACGGACTAACGGCCACGGAACAAGCCCCACTCCATTAGTGCGACAAGTTTCTCAAACAACAAATCAACAAGTTGCACAAAATTCAAAAGCAGTGATAACAGCCATTAGGATTCAATGGACTGATCGCAAAAAGCGTATTCACGAAGGGAAAAAAAAATCAAAATCCCCAATGCTTGGGTGAGATAAAGTGACAAAGACAACAAAAATGAGTGTGCAACATCCAGAAATGTGACAACCACCAGTAACAGAAGTTACAATGTGACAACCACCAGTAACAAAAGTTACAATGTGACAACCACCAGTAACAAAAGTTACAATGTGACAACCACCAGTAACAAAAGTTACAATGTGACAACCACCAGTAATAAAAGTTACAATGTGACAACCACCAGTAACAAAAGTTACAATGTGACAACCACCAGTAACAAATGTTACAACGTGACAAAACCCACGATAGTGACATAATAACCAGTGAAACTCTCGAAAGAAGACCAAGATTCAAAATGGGAAAACCAGCTCTAGCACAAGCTAGAGGTAAAAATATATCAAGAAAGAGACAAAAAACCAATGAATGATAGACAAAAAACAACCCACAACAGGGGCGAGCCTATAAAAACGCCAAAAAGCCTTGACAGAGACAAATACAACAAGAAGGGAAATCAGCCCATAAAAGAGGCGATAAACACTACAGCGACAACCCACCATGAACGTGACAAGACAACAGACATGGTAAATATGTAAATCTATGTACGCTAATGGCACCTGGTGCATGTAAAATCCGTCGTGGGTGCAAAGCCCTCCAAGTTACCTGTGAATAATACCTCTGGGGGTGCCTAGTCAGGTGAGGGTCTCGTCACCTGATCAAGGTTCTAAATTACGAGACCTATTAAATCTGTCAATTCAACAAAGTTAAACAGAAACCTTGAACCGGCAAACAAAGATAGCGGTAGCAAATCACAAGAGAGCAAGCACAGCAGCGATGTGAACAAATCAATAGTCAGGTGGATCACAGCCATGCTGTGATCAGGCGATTTCCGCCCCGCACCCAGGTACTAACCCGTTAAGCTAGGCATTCATGCCGGGCAGGTAGGGGCCTGGTTAGCGGTATAAAAAAAAAAAAACGAGATATTAAGGCGGAAATTATTTAATTACATTTCATACCATGTAGGTAATTTTTAAATAAACATAATAGGATTTATTTAAAATATATTTATTTTGTTTTATTAAAAAAAAAAATATTGTAGTAATTATTAATATTCTTTCTTATTTTGCTTTTTTTACAAATGCAAGGGAAATATTACAAATTGCATACATTCCTTTTTATATCGAATAAAAACCTTTAGATTTAAAATTTATTTTTTAAATACCTTTTTAAGACCAATAATCGCGCTTTATACATTTACGCGAAGAATCTTATTTGGTCATTTTTCCCAAATTAATAAGTATTCCATTGAGCATAACTACATAGCGGCAGCATTTGTTGAATGATATAAAAACCATTTTTATAGAAACTGTTAAGTAAATACACGCAAATTTCAATTATAATAAATGCAAAAAATCGTATATAAAAATGCAAAAAAAAACGTTTTAAATCGTATAAAATTTTCCATAACTGTATGTGGTTTCGCCAGTCAAAAGGGAAATTTAAAAATACAAACTAAATTTTGATATTTCATTAGAAACACTATTAATTCATTACATAGTTAAGCGTGGGAATGCAAAATTTGCATAAATGTTTATTGCTAAATTAGTGTGATGTTAATAGATAGAAAATGAATCTATCAATGTACAATGATAAACGTTGATTATTTAGGCAAAACTAAAAAAATATTGAAAATATTTTAGTACTTTTTGTTTCATACGACATTTTTTAAAAAGCCCATTTAAAATGAACATTCATATTTAGGATAAATGTGCTTCTAAAACATTAATTGTTAAATAATAATTCACAAAGAGAAATAAAACTCAATTTAAATAAACATTTCGAGAAAACTATTACTAATTATTTTAAAAATATTTTTTTATTAAACTTCAGTGTAAAGAACTACATATTGTTACTTTTGTGCCATTTATCGTACCTTTTCTAATATGTAAATTTAAATTCTTTACCTTTATCCAAAGTTTCATCTAAATGTGCTAATCAAAAATTAATTACTATATAAAATTCATATTTTTTAATTCTTTCTCCGAAAACTAAAAACATTTAATCGTTATGGTATGCTTTGTTTAAAATATGCATTATTCGATAGTAATAATAATTATTATTATTATTATTAAACAGTTGTCCAATCATAATGTGCTACACATCTATATATTTCAAAATGAATTTTATTTCTTTTTATAAATACCTATAAACTCATACTCTAAATGTTTGTATAAATTTATACACTCCCACCCTGAGCTTTGAATAAATGTATTCATCATGCAATTGCTAGCCTTAACTTATTCTTTAACATGAAATTTTAAATACGTGAAAATATACTTAAATTATGTCAATTCATTTCTATTAAATTTCGTTACCGGAAATCACGTTATTCCGTAATTTGCACCCTTTACCTCGAATAATCCTTTTTTTAAAAATAAAACTAATTTCAAATTAATTTTATTATATGCTTTCTCGTTGAAAACTTATTTTCATTCTGAAGAAAAAAATCTATATTAAACTACAGACAACTTTCAATAAAATACAGGGTGTTTCTAAATGAATATCGGGGTTATTATAAAAACAAGAGGGGAAAATTCTGCTATAAGGCCGAATATAGATTGCCACACACGGCTTTTATTTAAAAAATAAATAAACTAGCTGTAACTCAGAATAAAAACGCAATGACAACAAACAATTTTAAAATATCTAAATAACAAATAAAAATTCCCCTGTTAAAGTGTTGAGTTGTTCAATAACCATTCGATTTAGAAAAATATTTTTCTACCACTGAGCAATTTTTCTTAATGAAATTTAATTCATGTTGCTATGGCAGCAGACGATAAAACGATATATTTGGAATAAGGGAATAAATAGAAGAAAAATTTTGTTGATGTTTGTGATAAAATGGTTTTCTTTATTTTTTAAAAATGTATATACATAATTCACTTTTATATTTTAACAGAATAATAAGTTTACTATAATTCGTTACTCATGCTATGGCCAGTATACACGATACACGTCGAGCCACAATGCCTTTATCATTATCTTTTTGCGCGTAAAAGTTTCGCTACGGTACTCCATTGTGAAGTTTTGTAATTTTTGAAATCTAATATTTGAAAAACGACATAATCATTCGATTTGAAATTTACGTATATCAAGAAAAATACAATTTTTTACCATTCTAACGCAGTTTGTAAAACAATTTTGTGACAAATACTTTTCGAGTTATTAATTTTTTCAGTAACTTCAAATGTTTCATTATCCGAGATTAGCCTGTGGCAACGATGGATTGCTGTGACTTTTCATAAACATGAAAAATGATAGAGATTGAAAGAATAAGCCACCCTGTGTGTGGCTAAAAAATAAATTATACTTAATACATAAAATGAAAGAGTAACTCAAACAGTTTTACCTACAAGCTTACAAGTGTTCAATGAGAACACCATTCGTCACACGGCACACATCAAGTCGATAGCTCAGTTCTTCCCAAACGCCACTCTACGCTCACCCGATCTGACCAACACATCTATGTGTTGATCTGACGCCATGTGATTTCTACCTGTTGGGGTTCATAAAGGATCGAGTGTATGTTCCTCCACTACCAGCTGACCTACCGAACCTAAGAAACAGGACTGAGGCAGCTGTTGCAACAATTACCCCACAAACACTAATTAACGTTCGGGAAGAACTGAGCTATCGACCTCATGTGTGCCGTGTGACAAAAGGTGTTTACATTGAACACTTGTAAGCTTGTAGGTAAAATTGTTTGAGTTGCTCTTTCATTTTATGTATTAATTATAATTTTAAGTTGTATCTAATAAATACTACCAAGCGTTAAAACCCCGATATTCATTTAGAAACACCCTGTACTTAAATGAAAGTTATATTTGTGTTTTCAGAGATACATTCCTATATTAAAGAAAATTGATTTGTTTTAAACTCATTTTCATTTTAAACCTCAAGTGCTTGCACTAAAAGTATATTAATAATTTTTAAATGATTTTCTGGGTTTTGAATCAATTTATTTATGAGTTTTTTTTTCAAGTTTCGTTAATTAAAAAATATTATTGAACATTAAATATAAAACCTGATTATGTGGATATATAAGCTTCCTTACTATTTTACATTATATCAAGTATTTAGAATCTGAAAAATATTTTATTTTTACATGATTTACATAAAATTTAACGTGACATAGAATGAAATATGTAATGTAACGTCGTATATTTTATACTCAAATCACAATAAAATAATCAAACAGACTTACTTATCAAAATCAATAGTTAATTAAGCCCAATCCTGTATTTGATTAAATCTAACGTTACTAATGTGTTTGTTTGATGAAATAAGAATCTAAAATTACAGGACACCCCACTTATGTAATGAGGACTAATAAATTGAGATGTACATTTTTTAGTTTTTACAAGAATCAGGATTATGTAAGATTTCGGATTAGTAGTAGAGTGGTTGCTATTAATTTCATTTATAGACAAATCAAAGTTGTTTGAATTCTACGCAATATATATGTTGTATGTATTCTATGTATTGTTAATAAGCAGTAGGTTGCATTCTTTATATGTTTGTGTGCGTAGATAGATGTGTATGCGTGTCTAAAATAGAAACTGAGTGATATATGAGATCTATTTCGTTGTGTCTAAGAAATATTGGCTTGAAAACTCACTTCAAAAAAGTTTTTAACCATTGGAAAAATGGTTGTTGCTTTCGGTCGAGAATGGACCAAATGATGTTCGCATTAACCGTTTCTAACGAAATTCTGTACCTTTAGAAGAATTTTTTAAGTGTTTTTAACGAAATTCTGTAACTTTAGAAGAATTTATCCTTGAATAGGCAATTCTGACACTAACACTGCCGAAGCCAAATTGACAGTACTCAGAACCGTACTTTCATTTTGTTCTAAACTGTATAATACGATTGTTAATTTTGTTTATATTTACATATGTGTACATGGCAAAACCGTAGTTATAAAATTGTATTCATTTAAGTTAAACGTACTTAAACTAGTTCAGTATGAAGAGTAGAAGAAGGTTTCCTTAAAGAACATTTATCCTAAAAGTATAATTTCTATTTTTCATTCTGTCGCCAGCCAGCGATAAATCGCCAAACACACGAAACTTTTATACATTTTTACGGACGTTATATCGAGGTTCCGCAACAATAATTTTTATAATCGTATATATCTTCATGAGAAGAATATTCAGTATTTGTTTCAAAAATTTCTGAGTAGGTGCTTATGGAGACCTTCTTTGTAAAATATAGGTTAACAATTCTTGCTCAGACAGACACAACTAACAGTACCCAACAATGAGATTGCATGTGCAATATATTAAGTTTCAATATAATAAAAACCAAAGTCCTGTATTTGATGAGATGCATAGGGCGTGCTGATTTGGGAGCTTTTAAAAAAGAAGAAACTGTTACTAGCAATCATTTTATTGTTTTGGCAGAAAAATCTGAAAACACTTGACCTTATACTGTGCTTGTGTGTAAACCAGTCATATTGAAGATCGACAACACTATAATATCAGTGGGCACATAGAAATAACGTTGTCTGCTAAACCATAAACGATCTTAAATGAAAAATTTTAATCTGGCGTAGTCACTAGTCATTGCACTATGTGATTAACGCTTTTTCCACTCTTTACAAAACAGCACAACAACGCTGTAAAATTAATGAGCACATATAACTAACATGGTCTGTCAAATCATAAATTTTCTGAAAGGGAAAATTTTACATCTGGCGTAATCACTAGTCATTGCACTATGTGATTAACACTTTTTCCACTCTTTGCAAAACAGCACAACAACGCTGTAAAATTAATGAGCACATATAACTAACGTGGTCTGTCAAACCATAAATTTTCTGAAAGGGAAAATTTTACATCTGGCGTAGTCACTAGTCATTGCACTATGTGATTAACACTTTTTCCACTCTTTGCAAAACAGCACAACAACGCTGTAAAATTAATGAGCACATATAACTAACGTGGTCTGTCAAACCATAAATTTTCTGAAAAGGAAAATTTTACATCTGGCTTAGTCACCAGGCATTGTACTATCCCGCATAGCATGCACAGTCACAGTGACGTCATTGTGACGTCACTGTGAGCCACGTACGTCACGTCACATCTGTGACCAAAATGACACCACTTTGTAACGTCACACTGTGACCAAAATGTGAACGTCTTGAAGATCGAAAGAAAACTTAAAATAAACTTTAGAACATCTTATGGCATGAAGAAAATTACTTTTTGACAGCTTTAAAAATTTTTGTGACGTTGCAATGACGTCACTGCAAGTCACATAAGTCACGTAAAACCTATGACCAAAATGCCAACACTCTGTGACTTCACGGTGTGATCAGAGAGTGAATTTGGAAAAAAAAACTCATAAAATATAGAATTGAATTATGTCATGTACCTAAATTATTAGTAAAAACATTGTCACACATTATTTAAATATATTGTATTTCCAAAATAAAATAATAAATAAATATCTGTCTACATATATGAGACAGATAATTTTTTACAATTTTCATTACCATTTTCATGAAATTTAACAAAATATACTATATAATACACAGGTAAAAATCCTTAAATAGAAATTTAGTAGCGTAGGAAAGTTTTGGCGGAAAGTAATTCAGAAATAGATCTCCCATTCTAATAAAACTGTTAGCAATTTAGAGATTTGTTAGCATTTTAAATACAAACATTTAATTTTTTTTCCCACTACCGCATGGAACTCATTTGCTAATTTTGTGATACTAAAAATATTTCTTTAAAAATCTCCAATCTTTAATTATTTTGAGGGGCCACTCAACCCAATCAACAGCTTTCTGTTTAAAAAGTGAGGACACCATTTTTACGAGTTCGACACCAACACGGTCTGCTTGGGGCGATCGTCGAACGCGTTCAAGATTTTCCTTGTACTAAATAATTAAGGTGGTTCTCAACTGACCTGTCAACAACGCAAAGCTTTCTGACATAATTTCTGACTCATTTTTAAACGCAAAGGCATAAAATGGGCAGGACTGACTATGGAAGCAATTTGGAATCGAAATGAGTTTTCCATTTTTTGATAAATAAATTACTTATCGAGTTATAAACAATTCGTGTCACGTGACGACTGGTTTTTCTCTTTTCTTTCCCTGTTACGTCGGGTATTTGGTTCAAAACGCTAACTTTGACATTCTTTTCTGAAAGATCTTCTGCTTTTACTAAAAAATGGAAAACGTCTTTCAATTACATAGTTTCTGAATAAAAACACCAGCCAATTTCATGCGATTCCGAACAAAAACGAATTAAAAATATGTCTTAAAGTATATGATATTCCTATAGCAATTTATCCCAAAACTGGTCAGTGCTTAATAAGATATTACCTCTGTTAAATATATTGCCCTTTTCAACAGAGTGTAAAAAAATGAAAAAATCGTATTTAGGAAATCTGATTGCAGAATAGTATTTATATTTATATCGTAATTATTTTATAAAGACTATTAAATAAATTTTTATTTAAAATTTATGTTTACTTTGGACGTTTAAAGCAAATGCAACAGATTAAAAAATATATAAAAATTTACATTTTCACAGCTTATTTCTAAGAATACTAAACTCTCTCATATAAAAATAGAATATTATAGCTTCATTAGAAGTTATTTGTCAGCCATATAAACTATAAAGCATTTGAAATGTCTTTATTTAAATGTTTTTTTTTCTATTTTTTTTTTCTTGAAACATCTGCTAGATGTTACTTTGTGGTAAACAACACTGCGCAGATCATGATCGCAGATACTGAGGTACGATTATTTTCATTTCCAAGTTCGGCGGATTAGAGTGTGTTGTGTTCTTTTAAGTTTGTAGAATTATATTGTGGAATTTATACCGTGTAAGTAAATTAACGTTTTAAAGTGAATCATCCATTTTAACCTCTGCCTGTGTCTAGCTGTGTCCGTTCAATAAGGTCTGCGTGATATTTGATATCTCAGATCTATGAATACACCTCTGCTGGACAACTTTGAAAATTAAAGCAGTGGATTTGAGTCTCATTTTTCAATGAAAAGGAAGCAGTCAACGACCATTAAAACTTAATCCCTAGAACTGGTGGTTTTATTTATAGATAGCAGGTATTTTTTAATGTCTTCGCAGTTTTGTTAATAGTGCATATTTAGTAATGGTGCATTTAATAGTGCATTATTTAAAAGTTAAGATGTTTAAATCTTTTTTTTTTAAATCACTTGTATAAAATTTTGTCTTTAATGTTTTAAATCGTTTTAAATAGAGAGTTTGGAAAAAAACTTAAAGTATTTACTAACAATATATATTCTAAATGTAAAGTGTTCTTTATAACGAGGAATTTATTTATATTTTGCGTTTCTCAGTTCAATTTTCATAGTTATTCATTATAATTAAAAACATTGCAATTTTTAAAAATATTAATATTTGATTTACAATTTGAAAATTTCTTAGCTAGTGGAGGTTTTGAGAAATAATTTTCTGGTATATTTGAAATAATTGCGACAATTTAACGCATTATAAATTTAGTTGTCAAGATATGTCAATATTGGGTGCACAAAAATAATGAATATTGATGAAACAATAAAACAGCTATTCAGTTAAGGTAATTTTTCCAGGTGTGTTATC
The DNA here is from genome assembly GCA_963931845.1 of Maratus michaelseni. Taxonomy (NCBI): domain Eukaryota; kingdom Metazoa; phylum Arthropoda; class Arachnida; order Araneae; family Salticidae; genus Maratus; species Maratus michaelseni. The sequence goes on from OZ007588.1 coordinate 418,093,105, forward strand.
GAATTTTTTTATAGTAAAAATTGATATTTACGTTCTGCATTTAGTATTCTATCAAAAACTATAAATGAAATAATTTGTAAAGAAATATATATATATATATATATATATATATAATTTGTGTTTATGATCCTAAGTTTTAAATTTCATTTGCTTCGAAAAATGTTTTATTGTTTGATACAATGTTTATTATTTAATAATATCGCACAATAGGTAGATCTATTATTTAAATGGATTCCTAATATAAATTTTTCACAATGCTTATTTAAAAATCTATACTTTTATTTTCATTAAATTTGTAATCAAATCCTAAATAACTAATTTCTGAATTCATTTTTATTCGGAAACACATGAAATTGGCGTGTGTTCTTATTCAGAATATATGTAATAGAATGGCGTTTTCCATTTTTGACAGAAGATGTTTCAGAAAACACTATCAAAGTCGGTGTTTTGAACCGAATTTCCGACGCGCAGCGTCAGAAACGGGAAAAACGTGACCAAAATTGGTCTTAAGTATTTCATTTATCTAAAAATGGAAAACGCTATTCATTCCAAATCGCTTTAATAATCAGGCATGCAAGTGCCATGCGTTCAAAAATGTGTTCATAAATGTGTCAGAAAGTTTCGTGATACTGAACGAGGAGAAATGTGGCAAAGTATACACATTTAAAAACTTCAATACTTAACAGCAAAATAGCATAGTTTTAATTATTGTCAAGGTTTTTGGTGGTTACATAAAACAAATGGAAGTAGAAGTTAATTTAAAAAGTTGTTATTTGCACAATAGAATTTCATATTAATGAAATATTTAATTTTATTATAATTTTTAATGGATTCATCTATTATTTTTATATTAGTATGCGTATTTTACATTTATAATTTTCTTGCTTAACGGCTACATTAGCCGGTTTCCCAATCAAATACAAAGTTTTAATTTGAATACGAGTTGCATAAAATTAAATGATTGCCGATCCAATCCTTATCGTCGATCTTATCCGTATTTGATGAAATCTTGTTATCCGAATCTATCCGAAATCATTTATCAGGTTCGGTCGGGTTGTGGGCCTACAGATTTTTTGTTGTAGTTTTATGTTGAGTTAGGGTAAGAATACGGGTTGAATCAAAATATAGTTTCAGTCAACCATCATTCATGTTCAAGTAGACATTCAATCATGTTCAAGAAGTATATAACCGGATTCTTGCATGACTCTAGATCCGAGCCGACATCAGAAATTGTATCGTAACACAATTTCTGATAAAATCTGATTACTCGGTCGTATGAAAGATTCTATTCCGAACAAGACTTACAGTAAAAACATTATACCCGACTCGGGTCAGATCGGATTCACGAAAATCAGGTCACACGACAACTAATCCAAATCTATTCTTTAGTCAAACAAATCCAAAAAGATCGATCCGAAGTTTCTGGATTGGATTCGGGTAAAATCTGGTCACCCGACCCGGTGCAGTGTAGTCACAAACGTCACAAACTTGAACCATAAAATAAATTTGATCCGAACAATCCGTATAGGATTCGGGTAAAATCTGGTCACCCTATCCGATACAGATTCGTCACATTTTTCATATTGAAGTCGCACGGTGATTTCACAAAGTAGTCACATTGTGAGGTCACAGAAAGCTTTGAAAACGGCCATAACGACCTCGCATATAGGTCACAGTGACTTCACATCGACGTCACTTGACGCCACGGTGACGGTCACAAAGTCACAGTGTGACTTCACAGTGACGTCGCCGTGATGTCACCATGCCTTACGGGATGTGATTAACACTTTTTCCACTCTTTACAAAACAGCACAACGCTGTAAAATTAATGAGCGCATATAACTAACGTGGTCTGTCAAACCATAAATTTTCTGAAAGGGAAAATTTTACGACTGGCTTAGTCTCCAGGCATTGTACTATGTTATTAACACTTTTTCCACTCTTTACAAAACAGCACAACAACACTGTAATATTAATGAGCACATATAACTAACGTGGTCTGTCAAACCATAAATTTTCTGAAAGGGAAAATTTTACATTTGTCTTAGTCCCCAGGCATTGTACTATGTGATTAACACTTTTTCCACTCTTTACAAAACAGTACAACAACGCTGTAAAATTAATGAGCACATATAACTAACGTGGTCTGTCAAACTATAAATTTTCTGAATGGGAAAATTTTACATCTGGCGTAGTCACTAGTCATTGCACTATGTGATTAGCACTTTTTCCACTCTTTACAAAACAGCACAACAACGCTGTAAAATTAATGAGCACATATAACTAACGTGGTCTTTCAAACCATAAATTTTCTGAAAGGGAAAATTTTACATCTGGCTTAGTCACTAGTCATTGCACTATGTGATTAACACTTTTTCCACTCTTTACAAAACAGTACAACAACGCTGTAAAATTAATGAGCACATATAACTAACGTGGTCTTTCAAACCATAAATTTTCTGAAAGGGAAAATTTTACATTTGTCTTAGACCCCAGGCATTGTACTATGTGATTAACACTTTTTCCACTCTTTACAAAACAGTACAACAACGCTGTAAAATTAATGAGCACATATAACTAACGTGGTCTGTCAAACTATAAATTTTCTGAATGGGAAAATTTTACATCTGGCGTAGTCACTAGTCATTGCACTATGTGATTAGCACTTTTTCCACTCTTTACAAAACAGCACAACAACGCTGTAAAATTAATGAGCACATATAACTAACGTGGTCTTTCAAACCATAAATTTTCTGAAAGGGAAAATTTTACATCTGTCTTAGTCACCAGGCATACTACTATGTGATTACTGTTTACCACATTTTCCTATCCATACAACACAATACAGCACAGCAGCAATTTCAGACTGGATATCAGGTGCGAAAATCAGTGGCTGAATTCACAACCTCAAAAGAACAATTTTTTTTTCACCATTGGATATTTCCAACTGTCTGAGCCGTGGCAAAGTTTAGTTGAAGCTAATGATGATTTATTGATTAAAGATTCTATTTTATTTGATTTTTTTAATTTTTTTTTATGAAAAGAAACAATGCTAAAAATGGGTAAAACATTTCTGCACGCACAATACTTTAAAACGATAAAATTTAAACGTTAAATTACAGCGTCACGTATTCAAAAAACTTGCATGTATTCAATCGCCCAAACGAAATATAATCGAAAACATAAACTAATGCGCTGAACTTGAGTATGACAAAATTATATACATTAATCATTGTTCTGTGAAATAATATGTTAATAGTTTCCCGAATACGAAATATTTCGGCAATAACGAGCTTTCCTAAGTGGTATTGTTCCTTTTATTGAAGTTTAAAACTCCGCAATTGCCTTAATTATACAATTAGAGAAAGGGTATTCTATAATAAAAGGAATATGACATGGTTTCTAATGATTTATTAATTCAATTTTCTCAATTTGTTTCACTTGATTAGAAAATTTTTGTTTAGTTTAATAATTAACTTAAGGAATAAACTAACAGACATTGCAAATTCTGCGTTTGGTTTCAGTGATTATATGCAGAATGCCCTTGTTATTAGGTGTGGTAAGTTTGGGAATTTGAAAAATAAATGTATTGTACCAAATGTTAACTTCAGTGTATTAATTATTATGTTTTAAGAAATAAACCAGTTGTATTCATAAACAATGTGTTGTGCACAATAAATTTCAAGTATTTAGTAAATATGAATTATTATTATTTTTTTTAATTTAAGTGTCTTTAACGCGTGAAATATTTTTTTTCAATCTGTATACTTTTATTAAATTTTCCATTAAAAATTTATTAATAGGTTTTACAAGCAGTGGTATAAAAGTTAATTTGAGATGAAAAACATATGTGCACTCAGAAAAAGGAATTGATTAAAACTGCAAAACATTTTTGTTGAGTACATTTTGGTTGTTTTAGCAAAATTGGAGTAAAATTGAACCATTTTACTTCAATTAACAAAACATTTTTGCTGACGATACAATTTTTTTTTTTTTTTTTGGAATTGCAAAAAAAAGTGGTTTTTAACAAAAAAAAATTTTTTTGTTGATTCAAACAAAATTTCCATTGACCTATATTTAAACATTTTTTTTTTTTTTTTTTTAAATACGGGTCAATAAAAATTTTGTTTGAATCAACAAAAAAAATTTTTGTTTTTGCAATTCCAAAAAAAAAATTTGTATCGTCAGCAAAAATGTTTTGTTAATTGAAGTAAAATGGTTCAATTTTACTCCAATTTTGCTAAAACAACAAAATGTACTCAAAAAATATATTTTGTAGTTTTAATCAGTTTCTTTTTCTGAGTGTGGTAGTATGTATTTAGAGCTTTAGGTGATATGTTATAGTAATATTTAAGAACGCAACAACACATGCGAAATCCTATAGAAAACAGCTAACACTGGACCACGGTTCGTCGGGAACTACTTTACTTAATACTTTTAAAAATAGTTTTTGTAGCAATAAAGTATAAATGTTTCGTTCAGGAAGAAATGAAAATAAGCAATAGAATCCTTATCGATTTTTAAAAAAATAAATTCTTGTATTTTTTTATGTTAACTATGAGATTGCAAAATGACAAAAAGACACACACAGAAAAAAATATATTGAATTTGATTCAGTAGTTTCCGAAAAAAGAATGTGTCTATAGCAACTGTTTTTCATGCGATTTCGCAACAGATCTTACCCGTTTAATCATCCAACACCCATAAGTAAACTTCTATATAAATATATATTTTTCTTCAGCTTCATAGGTTGTATTGTATTGTTTTCATTAAAAAAGAGTAATAAAAAACTTTTTTTTTTTTAAAGTAGAAATTTTATCAAAAATATCTGTGTACCACTTATGGGTGACAAACAAATTGAAGAACGCCTCACAGCCACAAAAATTGGTCAAACATTCGAAATCTTACAAATATCAATTCAACATATAGTTAACTCTAATATTCAGGAGGGGGGGGGATATGAGACTAATACTCCGTTCAAATCGGATATTTAAGATATCTCAGACCATTTTTCAATATTATTTATATTAAAATATCTGCTTTTAAATGTTAAAAAATTATATCTACATTTATTCAAATCTTGTTCGAGCATAAATCATTTTGATTTTCTGAAATATTTGACTTAAATATATCGTTTTCAGCTTTTGCTGAAATAAGAAGTACACCGCGTTAAAGAAAATTACTTTCTTTTCATTTATTTAGTATGATGATTAACATTAAATAAATAAGGACTTCAATAGTCACCTAAAAAGCGCAATAACGTAGTCAGCTTGCACATCTACCACGCTACAGGTCCTCAGTTCATGTACGGGTGCACAGGGCAAGATTCACTCAACCTTTCACCAATTCGGTCCGATAAAATGAGTGCCAGGCTTTCTTCGGAATGACAATGAGGCTCCTGCATTAAGCTGACCACCTTGCCGGGACTTACAAGTTCGGATCGGATATGTAAGATATCTCACTGAGAGTGTTCCATAAACTCTGTCAGTGAATTCGAAGTTCCTTTGTCTAGATACAGACATTACCACTCACTTTGATTGGCTGTTGATGGTCGCTGTAACTGATTGGCTGTTGAGGCTTATTTTAACATATGCGATTGCGCACACTTTACATTTGTTCATATCGCTGGAACAATGAGTTTTGTGGATGACCTTAGATGCGTTTTGCTGTGCGAACAGGTGCTCTCATTTCGCGGTGTAACAGCTCCAAAATGGCGATCTATCTTACATATCCGATCTGAACGGGGTGTTACAGCATTTTTAACAATTTTATTCCCCCCCCCCCCAAAAAAAAAAAAAAAAAGAAAAGAAAGCTCAAGTCCTTGCTTGTATGGAGGGGATACAAAATTTTGGAAGGTTATAGTATCACACATCATCAGGTTATAGTATCATACATTAGAAAACTCGAGCGATATGGAACATTTTTATATGATTACATAAACCCATCTAAATCCGAATAAAGACTGTGTGGTATATATTCACTTAAAATCTAATCCTAGAGGTTCTTTTAAAGACGAACATCCTGGAGATGCCAATGGCCATTGTCGAGATAAACCAGTATAATTTGGCAGATTATTACATTTAATAATTCAAATCAAATTAAATGCATGAACTGACAGCTGAATTATCAGCTGATAACAAAATACTGTTGGAGCATGTATTCTTTACACTTTCGATTTAAAACCAATAATTGTTTTTGTAAGAATAATTTTTAAAAACATCACAATCTGATGAAAAATGTTTTCTGAACTAGGGTACACATAAACGTAAAAGTATTTATTAAATACTTAAGTGTCTCATACAATTTTTTGACTGTGACTTTAAGTGAAAGTTTTCAGTGAATTTTATATCATTCCATTGGTAAATTAGGCACTTTACAGATGTAAATCTATGGTATTTTATATGTATGTGACATGTTTTAAAATTATTACGTATATAACAAAAAATGATATATATATATTGCAAAATAAACAAAAGTTAAATGTTCGTTCTTCTCTGAATATTTTTAAAGAAAACAATTCTTATAAAAAATACGTTTTGTTTTAATAAATACTATTAACAATTGTACATAGAAGCAGATCAGAAAGAAAAAGATAAAGATAAAAATTATTCATGACATTTTATTGGAATATTTTTATTCGCGAAAATTCGTATATTTAAGCTACTGTTAATTTATTATCATAATTTCAAAAAAATATAAATTAACATTCTCTATACTTGTCGCACAAAATTGAATTTAAATGGAAATATATTTCGTAATTTTTTTAAATGTTTCTGAAACATATGAAAGACATGTTTTAATGTTTATCGCGCCATGCATAAATTGAAGGCTAGGATAAACATTATCGTTACTGTATAAAAAACGGAATTGTACACAATGGGTTTACATTATATTTATATTTTTAAGTACATATGTTTCTTAACTAACTGGAAAAAGTTACTTTATCTACACAAACTTATTTTAAATAGTAATGAATATTTCATGTTGTTTCAGTTACTATGTATACAGCCAAAGGCATTTCTGCTTTAGTTAATCAAAGATGTTTTGAAAACGAAAATATATTTGCGGCGTGAGAAATAATTATTTTCAGGACAAATTTCCTGTTTTCTTTGATTAAATTAATTAAATTAATTTTTTCAATTCCCGTTTGGATAAATAAATTAATTAAACATACTTAAATGTCATTAATTTCAAAGGGATTTATGTCTGATAACTTAGATGGCAAATTAAAATAATGAATTAATTCGATAATACACTTTGTACTATTTACAATTTATATTTTTATATCAAATAGCGATAAGTAATTATTTCTTAATAAATTAATCAAAGAATGTGTTCGATTTAAACAAATAGGAAGGTGCCTAGATTTAATGAAAATTATTCCATAATTTAAAATTTTTAAATTTACTTTATAAGATTACTGTTGTTTATAATTAATAGCATTATATCAAGATAATTCTATCAAAATCTTGAATTAAAAATTTTAAGTGATCCTATAATTCTATCATTAATTTTAGGAAAGTCAGAAATTGTAATTAAAATACTTTACTTCCGTAGATAGTCGAAAAACAGATCGATACTGGATTGTTAACATCGGATGTTTAATTAATGTAAACATATTATTCATGCTAAAATGAGATTTTTAAAGTTTTGAGAAATAAATTTAAAAAGAAAATAGAAAATAAAACTTTTTTATAAGCATTCAACTTTTATCTTAAAATTCACGCTTTATTTCATCATGTAAAAACTAAATAAATATATAAATAAAAGATACAATTCGTTAATTTTTCATGGTTCCGATTACTAAAAAATCATCACTCTCATTTATGCTGGAGAGAAAGAGCAAACGAATACATTTATTAAGAAATAAATATAAATAATGTTTTCTCTGTTTCTTGTTTAAGAAAAATTATATTTATTGAAACTATCTATTAAGGATTTCTAAATTGCTTTCTCAACATATTATCGTACTTTAATTCATATTAATCTACTCAACGAAAAAAGAGTATTTTTTTAATATTACACTCTTTATTTTGTATTTATATTTTCTTTCTTCTAGTGTTTAAGAGTTTCGTTGCTGCAGTTTCTCAGCCATTTGGCTTAATTTTAATTTGGCGAATAGTTGGATAGTGGTTTTACGCATAACTGATTCCATTGCTTTTGCAACTCGTGAGCAGTATTAACCATAAAGATTATTTGGCGATTTATCATCTGCGTTTGGCTAACGGGAAAACCTTAATAAACCTTAAAAAATTTAGCCTTAAAATTAATTTATTAATTTACATTTAAGTTCGAAAAATATTTAAATTATATATTGTGATTGGAAAATCATCTGCATACATAATTTTTATAATTTTATCATATCAGGAAGTGAGTGTAAAATCGATTATGAAATTCAATCTTTGCGTAGGTAAGATTTCACTCATTTTACTTACCCATAATAGGTAGTATTGTGTAAGTCTTGTAATTATTTTGAAAATAGAAAAATTTTTTACACGTTTCAGACACTAGAGATTCCGAAAAACATATTTTTAGATTTTTTTTTTTTGCCATCCGTCTGTCTGTGTGTCTGTAAACGCTCTATCTCCCGCACGATTTGAGATAGAGTTGAGTTAAATACAATAGTGTAATAAAAACATAATTAAAGTGATGTAGTAACTATTGGTAATATTTTATATGTACTTCCACTGCGGCAAAGATCCGACACCTTGACGAAAACTAGACATTTTGTTTCTTCTTTTCTAATTAATTTTCGATAGAAAGCTAATAATTGGAATGGTGAATTACGTGATTGAATAATTAGGGAGTCTGCAATTTATAAAATGTGCTGCACACACGTGTCATATAGTGTTCGTTCGTGAATTTCAGTTCAGACTTTAAGCCATTTTGTGTTTTTATAAAGTGAAATAATTAAATAATAAAATAGTTTTTTTTTCTCAAAGTAGCAAAGAGTAGCAATTAAATACACACATGTTGTAAAGATAAGATTTCAAATTGTTTCACTCATTTTACTTACCCATCATACGTAGTATTAGGTAAGTCTTGTAATCGTTTTGAAAATAGAAAAAAAAAGTTGACGGATTTACACGTTTCAGACAATAGAGATTCCGAAAAACATATTTTAAGAAATTTTGTTTGCCATCCGTCTGTGTGTGTGTCTGTAAACGCTCTATCTCCCGAACAATTTGAGATAGGGACTTTAAATTTGGTATCTACTTAGTATGTAATAATCGAAAGAAACTTTTTGAATTTCAGCAACCTCGATTATTCGGAACTATTTTTTTTCGGACTCTCGAAGTATTCGTTCTGATAAAAGGTATATAAATTTTTTCGAAATTGTTTATTTTAAGGATTGAATATAAAATACAATAAAAAACATACATTTTGCATAAAGAATGAAGTCGATCGGATAATGAGTTGGGGAGACATATGTAATCATATTTTCCACGCTCTTCGATTTTTCATGACCCTGTATTTCATTCAAATTTCAATTCAAAGACATATTTCAACAATAAGACGCTTAGTCCGACGCAATTAACCGATAGTTAATAGGATTTTATTTTTGGAGTTATAAGGATGCTTCTTTTACGCAATTCAGTAATAGAGCAGACGTCATCAAGCCATGATTTTATTCGAATTGCAATGCATTTTATAAATAGTTTACACATGTTTTATTTTCATATTTCATATTATGTATATCCGTGATGGGTAAGTATTACGGTGGCCCCCAACAACTAGTTTTACACTAGAACTACCGTATTTCTTGTATACCTATTGTTTTGTATGGAAGATACAGAGACGCAATAAGATTTGATGTAGAATACAAAGAATTTTAATTAATGATTAATAAAATTTAGCTTCTAGAATATTACATAGTATGAAATATAATGGTCTGATACCATCGAAGAAAATTTAAATTTCTAATTTCAGAATAGATACTTCGAGATTCTGACAGAACATATGAAATGTAAAATAAGAAAATCTTTCAAATAATATACATTTAATTATGAATTTAAATTTCGTAATAATGTTCCTACAGATTAATAAGATATTAAAACTCAATAAAAGTAAATAAATATATTTCCACGATTTTTTACTTATATTTTACACACTGTAATTCTAGATATACAGTCCTGTAGATAAAAAAAAAAGTATTCGTTGGATTTCAACTAAATTCATGTCACTGCATTATAGTGTATATTTAAAAAAAATCAAGCATTTTAAAATTTTTATTCTGAGCAACAATTGTGATACAAGCAAAAAACACGTCTTCGGTCATAGATGACCCGTCTCGATAGTTCTAGTGTTAATTGGACTGGATTTGGCTGTATTTTTGTTAAACTTTTTTTCGCAAAGTACTTTTAGAATATGTGAAATTTCTCATTCTGTGGTGTTTTTTTAAAAAACTCATCAATTCTTGCGACCAAAACATATTGTTACATATTTTCTGAAACCCTGTCAATCATAAAGCACTAAATACATCGGCACAACAATGGATTTTCAGTGTATCGTATAGAAAAAGAAGATAATTCATTTTAAAAATATATAACATCACTAAAATATGAGCTAAAATAAACTATAATGCCTATTTTTTACTCAATACATGTATGTTAAACACGTTTTAAAGGCACTTTATTGTTTTAACACAATAATACAGATTGTTAAAGATTTCATACAAGTTGAAAATTTTCAAACTGAGTCAAAAAGTGGACATGACGGGAATCGAAACAGAAATCTTTGGATAAAATTGCCAATGCTCTTTCAGTTGATTTACTTTAGTCAAACCTTAATTTACTTAACTAATTAACAATAAAAAATAAAAAGCAACTAATAATAAAGTTATTTATTAACTGGTATAATAAAGATCAAAACTAAATCTAAAAAAATAATAACAACAACGAAGACACAGAATGAACACGTAGAAATGAACACGTAGGATTATTTTTTAACACAATTATTTCAAATTGGTAAAGTAATCATACAAGTTGTAAATTTCCAACTGGACAAAAAAATGTCCGGGCCAAGATTCGAACCTGGGATCGCTTGGCTGAAGCCGCCACGCTCTACCACTGATCTATCCCGGTCGAATCTGGAGGGCATAATTCATCCAGTTAACCTTATTGATCAAAGCATCTGGTCTGATATTTTAATCAGCTCAACAGAAAACCAGCGTTTACTGGAATTCCATTACCTGTAAACTTTTCTGTTGAGCTGATTAAAATATCAGACCAGATGCTTTGATCAATAAGGTTAACTGGATAAATTATGCCCTCTAGATTCGACCGGGTTAGCTCAGTGGTAGAGCGTGGCGGCTTCAGCCAAGCGATCCCAGGTTCGAATCTTGGCCCGGACATTTTTTCGTCCAGTTGGAAATTTACAAATTGTAGAAATACATGTCTAATGCCTTGACCACTGAGGTATATTGCTTACACATAGCTTTAACCAAAATAGCATGTGCTCTCTAGATACAATACTTTCTCAAAGTTCTTGCATTCCATAGCCCACCCATTAGCAGGAAGCTATGCAAAAATCAATAGACGCATACGGTGTTTAATGGGAGGAATGCTATACCTAGTAGTCCATACCTATAAGAATAATGATAATTAACGGAACAATTGCAATTTATTGCTGCGTTGCAAGCAGTTCTGTGCCTCTACACAAAAATGGAGAGCCCTCTATCGCTACAAAATATTACTATTGTTGCAATAAAATATGTTTTTCTTCTCTGTCAGATAAAACAACTCATTGCTTATTGTCTATATTTTTCGATATTTAGGGTTCCGTACTTAAAAGTAAAAATTGGACATTTATAACATCGCTCGTACGTCTGTCTGTTCATACATCACAGCCGTTTTTCTGGAAAACTATGGAGCGTGAAAAGTTCAAGCATGGAAGAGTGATAAAGGATATTGATCCACATATTTATAGATTATTAGTCCTTCACAAATATTTTTTAGGAAGAATTAGGGGGGAAATAATTAGGTTACTTGAAAAACATTATATCACGTGGGGTATCGTTCGAAAGATCTAGTAACACCGAACTCAAAAATATATTTGTTATAATTTTAGGTATTATATTTTGAGAGATATCATCCGAAATATACTGCAAAAATATCCGCCCTCCTATTTCTGAATTTACTGAAACTAAAATTATGATAAAAGGTGGGGTAAAAGGACTTTATTTAAACCTTTCAGGAAATCTATACCGATAATCCTAGGTGACATAGTTTTTGAGAACATCACATTTAATTCCGTTACACACAAACTGTACATTGTGGGCGCTCCGCATGGGAGTTGAGGAGCGCTCGGGTTATCTAGAGACGCAGAATTATCCAGGAATTATTGAAAGTGATTTAAAAAAAATCTTTTTAGCTAATTTTTAGCTAAATTTTCAATCAGGAGAAATTCTCTTTCAACTAATCCGCCTTCTTGTCACTCACAAATTATCGTGTAAATGCAATACTTTATTAGACTAAATTGCAATTTTTAATTCTTCAACACATAGAACAAAATTTAAAATCTGTTATGTATATAAAAAAATAAATACATTTCTAGGATGAATATGATAAATACAAGCAAACTTTGTATAACAAATCAGGCTCACAATGTGCTTATTAACTCAAAACTGCAATGTGTCTCACTCCAAAATGAACCCGGAATTTTGCATAAAAATAAAAATGAAGACATCTTTATCACGTTTTCAACTAGTATACTGTGGCTACTGTGATAAATATATATCACAGTTTTATCTTTTTTTAATTACTTTCTATTTCAGCTCAACGTATTTCTGTATTTTACAGCCTTTCAAGTTTAAATTTGCCGTTCTTTAAAAGCTATTTATCGGCAATCCCGCGCCGCAATGTTGTTTTCTTTGCAAAACTTGGGCTGTGACGTTTCGTCTTTCTTGCTCTCCTCGCTCGTGTGTTGTGCGCATGCGTCACCGCCACTCGTTTGATACTTGTTCGCTGTGATTTCGGGAGCTGTTTAATGTTTTGGCACTGCAGGCGATAGAGACGTGTCTTTCAAATACAAATTAGAAGGTTTCTTTTAATTGTTAAATGTTAATGAGTTTGTGATTTGCTCTTTTGATTTTCGTGTAATTCATAATCAAGAAATTAGTTTAAATTATTCTTGCTCTCACATTTGTGCACCCCTATTATGGGTATAAATACTAATGTAGCGCATTTTTTAAACAGAATTTTAACAAAAATGATGCTGTAAAAATAAAGTGGAGCGCGTATATTTGATCTGAGCTTCGGCTCGTTGTCCGAGATCGGCACATGCCGATTCTTATGGAGATCAATTTCACGTTTAAAGTCTAAATTACCAGTTAATTTAATTAATTTTGCATTAATTCTACAACTCTTAATGGATTCGGCCAGAAGGAATATTTTAAGGATTCTTCGAATTTTTGTGATGTTCGAGCCAGATCTTTTTAAAGAGTTGATGTGCAGCTGCTTCTATCATCTCTTCCTTCCTCCTTCCTCAAGATGATAATAAATATATTGGATCCAACTTTAAAGGAGTTTTTATTCCAAGTAGCCTGAGTTTATTATTTAAAGAACAAGTAAGAATGTTTTATTCATTTTATTAAGTTGATGTGATTATCTTCAAAGAATTCGACCAAAAGAACAGATGCACAAATTGTGCATGGTTTATTGCGATTCTTCTACATAACTGCAATATATTTAAAAGTTCACTATACGATCTTATTCCTCCATCCATTAAATAATAATTTTATTACGGCAATTGATTTATTCCTGATCATCAATAATTATCATCATCACAGCTACCATAAACCCTTCTCCTTATATCATTATTTTATATTAATTTACAACAGCACCAACAAACAATTATAAACATAAAGCATATTACAATTTTTATTTAACATAGTGTTCTCGTGGTCACTGAATAATAATAAAAAAGAAAGAAACACAGCACAAGAGCGCACCCGTTGAGTATTAAAATTTAAAATTAAATCAACATATATATATATATATATTTCATCGTTAACCTCAAATATAAAGTTTGGTGCATTTGTAAACCATAGAAAATGAGATCCAGCTATAATATTAATCCTAAAAGGCTCATGACTAATAGTCCGTAATCAAGTTCCAAGCCGAACACATTTGACGATAAAAATATGCGATCTGAGCCACAATGAGTTTGCAAATGTATGAAAGTTATAAGAATGGAGAATTATTTGGCAAACAACTGTCGCTAAATTGCATCAGCTAATTGTGGATACGAATATAAAGTTTTCCCCAAGCATAGTATAGCAGAATCCCGTTATGACTAATCAAAGCCAAATTTGAATCAGCATTTTTTAAAAACGCAGGTGCTGAAAATCGTAAAATTGAAAAATTACAACGAATTCTGAAAACGTACAAACCGTGTGGTGGTATGCACAATCGGGGTTACAGTTCAGCGATGTATTCCGTGCAGAGTATAGTGAACCTGCCGATTGTAGGAGAGTCAAGGCGTGGAAAGCAGCGCTACTACCCCAGAAGAGATTTAGTATCGATTACACATTCCCCAAGCTAATCGTGGAGCACATGTCGAAATGGTAGAATTTCGCAAACAAAACTTCACAACTATGTGCATCCATTGTTCCTTCAATCTTCTTAATGCAACGATTACATGTCGTATTACAGACTGTTCAAATCAGGGCATTTCGTCACGGACACCCTGTATTTATTTAAAACTGATTGCATATAGTTTATGTGATTTTGTAAGTGTAAAGAACTCTCAGTTTAAATGCCTGTAAATTTGCTTGAAATTCTCTAGTTAGTTTTATAAATTACATGTATAAATTACATGAAAAATCCTGAAAATTGAAACTTGATTGAGTATATCTATTAACTTCTTATTTGCTGGCTGTGATTGTAACTCAAAACATTCTTAGTACTTCTTATCTGGGAGCACGGCAGTGCGTCCGCCAAGTTCGCACAGGCCGTAGCTACCTTTTCCCTGACCATTTCGGCATGCATTTCACCCCCTCATAACTGCGTTTTGGGGAGAGCTAGAGAGTTTTCCTTTTTAAAACACATTAATATAATCAAACAGAACTAGGTTCCAAGATTTCTTATTTCTGTATTTAATATTTTTCGAAATATGAGATTCCAAAAAAGGGCTTTTTTGTAACTGACTCACAGGGGATCATCAAATAACTAAAGTTGGTGATCATCAAATAACTAAGGTACTTCTAACAGTCGTAGAATCATAAAATTTGACAAGTAAGTAGGTTTTGTCACACAATTAACCAGAAAAGTCTGAAAACATAGAATTTCGGCCTTTAAACCCTTCATATAGGCGGTGCTGATTTGGCTATATACAGTTCGTAACACATTCAATTGGCAAATTAAATTAATTGCATTGTTGCAACCATTTGTGTTTTTTGTTGTACGATAAACATTTAATTTAAGCAATAATAGTTGCATTGATAATCATTTCCTCGGTCATATTTGGCGCCAGAGTTGGTCGCCAAAGCCTGATTGCAGAAAATTAGCCTGAGTTTGAAGGTGTTATATGGTTTCAAGCAGAATGATTTTTTTATATTCTTTTCCGAAAATGTTGGGAAGGCACATCTTTTAATTCATCTGACCGTTTTTCTATTTTTTACTTCCTTAAAATAAATTTTATTATAAATCTCGATATTCTAATCGCAATAGCACTCAGTCAATCTGTCAAAATTTCAGTGGGTTGTTAGTTCTTTAAGTGCATTTTAATGATGTTAATAAACTTTATATATATATATATATATATACACACTGGATTTTATTTGAAATATATATATATATATATGTGCATATGCATCACATATATAATACATATATATCATTATGACGTCCACATAAACAGGGTATTTTTGTCGCCAAATTTGGCGATATTTCGTTAAGTGTCGCAAAGATTGGAGAGAATTTGACGCTAGAGGCTATTTTTCATTACGAATTTTTATATGCGGTTAATTAAATGGCATAATGCACGAATGTTAATAAAGTTTCAATCTTTCGTCACTACACAAGACCTCTGCTCTTGCTATTATATTCTACTGTTATTATACTTACTCTTACTATATTGTTAGTCTTTACTCTCTTAAAAGTTTATTATATAAAGAGAATTTTCAGAATTAAAGCATCAAAACTGCCAGTTCTAGATTATTATAAATTTATAACATATATTCAGTTTATCAATATGTACGTTAGAATGAATCTTCTATAATGGGGCTCCTCGCATTTAAGCTTCAGGTTTTCGAGTAAATTTAGCTAAATTCTTAAAACCAAGACATATTGACATATTATCTAAGACGATTAGATGAAAATAATGGTAGATTTTCTAATGGAAGAACGGCAGTGCGTCCGTAGATTTTCTAATCTTCCTTAATCGTTCCAATGTTACAATGAAAGGGGGAAAAAATTAGCATCAATATGGTTCACTGTAAATGTGGATAGCTTAACAGACGTTTAACAAGAACCACTTCACTTCAGTGTAAATTACAGAAGATTACTTAACAGAATTAAAAATATCCGTATTAGAGAGTGTAACGATGCAAACGGACATGAAGCGTAAATTCCTAAGTAAATTAAGCGATAATTGTCAATAAAAATGAAATGGATAACAACACAAAATATAAGATATGCTGCCAATGATCGCAAAGAGAATTTCTCTAACAGAAACTTCCGATTTGGCGAAGGATTGAGCAAGTAAATCTAATATATGAAAATGAAAATCTGTTTGTCTGTCTGCACTTCTATACAAATCAACAGTTTGAAAGTCAGAATTGTGAAATGCTACGTGTAGGTGTATTAAAACACGGCCGAGGCAACTAAAGTAATCCGGAATCGAAATAATGTAGAGTTGATTTTTAAATAATAAAAAACCAAAAATCTAACAGATTTTCCGGGAAGAGTTCCATATCCTGTGCTGGTTCGCGCGATTGTTAAATAAATCCAAATTGCTGCCAAAAGGGATGTGATGTTACGTAGATAAGGTCAATTCCAGTTGTTAAGTTAAAACTCCAAAGACTGAATATCTCAACAACCAAATCAAACATTTATCGCCAAAAACAACTCGCCAAACTTACCAGCACAGGATATTGAACTCTTCCCGCCTTTTCCTATTAAATTTGAACATTTTTCGTTATAGCAGTTGCCAACAATTAAAATCCACAATGAAATTCCTTCTACAATAATTAATTTTCTATTGAAAGATTTCCACGTGAAAAATGAAAATAAAAATAAAAAGTTTCAGCAATGGAACAAAAGATTAATATGACGTCATATTGGTAACATAACGGAAATTTTCAAACATTTCTCAATAATACAAGGAGTATGAGTATGTGTAAATACAGAAAGTAGGTTAATAGGACGTCATTCGATAATTAAAAAAGAAAATTAATATAACGTCACATTGGAAGTTTAACGGACTTTTTCAAATGTTTGGGAATCATACAAAGAGAGTATCAATATGAGTAATAGTGAAAGCAAGTAGGTAAGATGTCAGCAGGTGAGTACAACGTCATACGAGTTTGAGGAACGTATTGAATCATGATAAAAACACGATTATAGAAATATTGGCATATTTTAACATTTTGAAGTTATCTATACAACATTTTTAATTTTGAAATTGATTTTTCTACACAAACATTCTTTAAATCTCGAACAACACCAGGTATTTCGGCTAGTTATGAATAAAAGTAATATGATGAAGTGCTTAGTATACATATAAGGAATAATATATTGTTTGCCTGAGACGGCTAGTATTTTGATGTAAACTGCAAATAAAAATATAGATTTTTAAAGCATAATAAAATAATTTTAAAATTATTTGACATTTATACATTTATTATATTTATATCCTTTATACATTTGATAAAACCTACAAAAAGCAGTGATATCCCATCAAAAAACTTTCTGTAAGAAAAAAAGCGCCAAGTTCTCTTTAATGTTTCGGCCGTAAAAAGTACTGATATCTGATGTTCGCCCAAGTTAAAAGTCAAACATCCGAAATCTTTCATTCAAAAGGGCTTCCTGCGACATGGCCGTTAATGCATTTTAGAAGGTTTTTCAAATTCTAAAGAATGTATAATGATCTACACGTCTACTACATTTTTTTGAACATTTTACGCATTTTGTTGTACAAAGTACTAAAATATAATACACATTTTTAAAAACATAATTTCGAAATCACAGCTGTCGAGAATGGTCCACTCTGGTTCTCAAAGTCTCATATAATGTAACACAATGTGAAATTTGATGAAAAAAATATTCATTGGAATTCGTGTTAATGACAATAGACCGTACAAAATGATCATTAAACCATGGTAAAACTAAATGATAGTTAATCAAAACTAATGTTTCTTGAAACTCAATGGTATGTATCACAAAGCTTTTAATTACAATATCATCATACGAATTGGCCTATTTGCATTCCGATATTACTTTTAAATGCAGAATTTCCAATCATTAATTTTGAAATGATTTATCGACGTAATTATTTATTCCAAATGAAAGATATGGCATGTTTAACATCAATGAGGGTGTATTATGTATTCTAATTTATTTTTCTCAGTATTACATTCTTCTAATGCTTTTAACCTAGAATGCATTAACGGCCAAGTCGCAGGAAACCATTTTGAATGAAAGATTTCGGATGTTTGACTTTTAACTTGGGCTAACATCAGATATCAGTACTTTTTACGGCCGAAACATTAAGGAGAACTTGGCGCTTTTCTTTTTACAGAAAGTTTTTTCATGGTATTGTATATTTATTGAGAAAAAAGTAAATTCTCATTATTTTTATCGCTTATACATTTATCGGAAAAGTAAATTACTTCATTATTTGTCCTTAAAATTTCAAAAGATTATAGAAATTGCATCAAAATAATTAATATAACAAATCATATTGTCTGTTCATAGATTAATTTATTTGAAACAACTAATATTGTACTCAATTTTTCTTTATTAAAAAAGGTGTGCAACGAGGTGAGATAGTTTAAGTCAAAATTGTCATTATAAATATTTACAAATTTAATGAAAAAAGTATATTTGTATTAAAATAAACATTCAAAATTTCATTTTTATTAATTTTATTTATCAAAATCTTGTTGAATAAAATTTTCTTATTATAAATATCCTTTCATTCTGTATGTGCATATTAAATTCTAACATTATAAAGGCTCTGACAACTAATTTCATAACATATATTTTCCCAGACATGAGAAGAAAACCAATTTCAATTTATTAAGTTTCAGAAAATCTCATTATCAGTTGCTATTGATTTATTCATTTGTTCACAACTTTTCTCTTAAATGTGTAAAAGTTTCAGAAAAAAATTATATCGAATATATTTTAATGAATTTATTTTCTTTTTCTAAACAGAGGAAAATTATAGATGAAAAGGAACTTTATTAAAACTGCAAACTGTCTTGAATGAAATATTTTAATTGAAAAGCAACTAAATATTTCCTGTATATTAACACAATGCATATTTGAAACGATAATGAATTGTAAAATTAAATTTAAGATTTTCTAGAAATGGAAATAAGTTTCTATTTTTATGAAAATATTTCGATAAAATTGCACACGCGATGGATTTGAAAATGAAGACTTCGTCCCTTTGTCTTTATTTTTATTCTGAACGATGTTTTTGAACATCCTGTTGTTGTATATGTATGTTGTATATGTATGTTGTATATGTATTAGACGAATAATTTTTATACAGGAAAGAGAAATCTAGCCATCTACTTATTCAGAAAAAGAGAGGGTCATTCCATGTCAAATTCAATGTCAAATGTCAGTCCATGTCATTCCATGTCAAATGTCAGTGAAATAAATATATATACATATATAAACATATATATATATATATATATACACATATATACACACACACATATATATACACACACACACATATATATATATATATAGATACACACACACATATGTATATATACACTGAAGTGCAAAAAGTCACGGGATAGCAATATGCAAACATCCAGATGACAGTAGTGTTGCGTAAGAATTGTATAAATGGTCAGTGCACTGTCTTGGCCTTCATTTGTACTCAAGTGATTCATATGAAAAGGATTGTGACGTGATTATGGCTGGAAGAAGGGAATTAACAGACTTTGAACGGGGAGTGCTAGTTGGGGCTAGACGCATTGTGTATTCCATTTCGGAAATTGTTAGGGCATTTAAAATTCCTCGATCTACAATGTAAAAAGTGTGTCACGAATATCTAATTTCAAGCATTACCTCTCACCACGGACAACGCAGTGGCCTCCCGAGACTACTTAATGGCTGAAACCAGCGACATGTGCTTAGAGTAGTCAGCGTTAACAGACAAGCAACACTGCGTCAAATAACAGCAACAATCAATGTAGGGCGTACGACAGATGTCTCCGTGAGGTACTGCAAAATTTCGCGTTGTTGGGATATGGCAGTAGAAGACCGATTCGAGTGCCTTTACTAACAACACGCCATTGGATTCAGTGCCTCTGCTAGCTTCGTGAACATATCAGCTGGAGGTTACATGACTGGGAAAAAGTTGCTTGGTCAGATGTGTCACGATTCCAGTTGGTAAGACCTGATAGTAAGGTTCGAGTATGGTGCAAACTCCACGAGGCCATTGACCAAAGTTGTCAACAAGGCATTGTGCAAGGTGATGGTGGCTCCATAATTTGTGTGGTCTGTTTTTAAATGACACGGATTTGGTTCTCTGGTCATATTCAACCAATCATTTTCTGGAACTAGTTATGTTCAGCTACTGGAAGACCATTTGCAGCCATTCATGGAATTCATGTATCCAAACAAAAATGGAATTTTCCAATATGACAAAACCCTATGTCACCGGACCAAAATATTTCGCAATTGTTTGGAGGAATATTCTGGACAGTTCCAGCGAATGATTTGGCCACCTAGATCGCCAGACATGAATCCCATTGAACATGTATGGGACATGATCACAATTATTCGCAATTTAGGGCGGTTGTGCAGGCTGCATGGCGAAATATTTCTTTAGGGAGCTTACTATGACATGTTGAGTCAATAGCATCTCGAATTGGTTTCCTACGCCGGACAAAAAGAGGTCTTACATGGCATTAGGAGGTATCCTATGACTTTTGGAACTTCAGTGTATATATACATATGTACATATATTTATGCACATGCATATATATATATATATATATATATATATATATATATATTTCACTGGTGTTATTTTAACCAAAAAGTACCCTTTGATTTCTATCAGATATAATATTACATGTTCAAAACGACCATCGTGGCCGAATAACACCTACTTAGATACTCTTTATTTCCGAATATATCTGGCAGTAAAGGAAAGTTGCAAATGACGTCATTGTAGAGGTCAGAAACCAAAAATAGGCAGTACTGACTGGCGGAACTTCCCTGACCTCCGCAAAAGTGTAATGGCTGATCAGCTGATTGCGACTTTTCTATACGGGGACATAAAGAGATGAATTAAGTACATGACAGATATCTGAAAAGTGTCCGATTACATATTAAATATTTTAATTCGGTACGTAAACTTAATTTTTAACCTATATCTTTACGGAGCCTCGAAATTTCTGTGCACGCCAGAAATAGTAAATAGTGAGTCACAGGCAAAATTATAGTGCACACATTGTATTTCTTATGATGTCTATAGATTCCATACAACGCAAAATTTATCTCATGAAAATATCGCTAAAAGAATCATCATTATTTTCTATGTTGTGAATGCAATTTCGTATTTATGGAAGCATATTGCATTTTCTGCTAAAGGCTGAGTTTGTTTTCCAAAAAGTTTTGGTCGTGACGCGCATTAACACCCCTGAAAGTTTTTTCTAGTAATTTGTAACTTTCTATACATTACGAAATTTATTTCACAGTATATTATTGTATGAAAATTTTATTAATGTGTATGTTTATTTCCTTTCGCTAAGACGCTGCGAATACTACTTACAACTTTTTTTAAGTATCAGATTTAGACAAATAAAATTAATATTTGTATTCTTAAATAGTTTATTTCAATATTTTAATCCAATGAATAGCACTAATGTTTGCCTTGAATACCTCGATTATTAAGAATGAAACTTTTATAAAGCATGTAATAAGACTGTGGGATTTTCGCTTTGTGTAAGTTTTGAAACTTCCTAACACCATTAACATATCATTATTCAGGAAATATGAATAATGCATGCAAATCATTCGTTCCAAGCATGACTGAGTTTGTAAATATGTTGCATAATATTTGGTTGAAAGAATAAGAATCCGTGCTCCATATACTATGCATCCGTACGGCTGATTTACTGTATTATGTTACAGCATACGTAATTTGACAATTATTAAATATTTAAGCGAGAGTAATTTCAGTAGCTCATATTAATTTTATGATTATTCAAATAAGAATAAATGCATTAAATCAGATGTGGTTGTGTGCATTGCATAATAGAGTATATCATCTAAGCCCTGGCGATTACTCTAGGCGAAAAGAACAATATATGATGAAATAAGGTTTGTATCTGAGTGCATGTACGAAATACTTATATATAATTTAAATAACCCCTTTTGAAAACCCATTTAGAAACAGAATGGAAATTTATCAATAATGTCTTCTAAAAGCATGATTTTTTTCTATTTTTCAACGTACAATACTGATGTTTAAGTAAATTTGTATTTTTTTAAAAATCCACCAAATAGCAAAATAATTCAAAGTGCAAGCATACTCGTATGTATTACAAATTTAATCATCTTTAATATGCAAAAGAAATATGTTGTGATTTAATTCTTATGCTAATTTTTAATAAAATTATGCTTCTTACTTTAAAAACTGAGTAAACAGTATCCTTATCATCTCATTGACTTCCCTTGTTAAGGCAATAGATAAATTATGTTTCTTTAAAATCACGAATTGACACAATTGTTCAATATCACTGCATCGTTAAAGAATATATGAAATACATTTTAAAAGCGATTAAAAAATATTAACTGTTTAATGTTGTTTTATACAACGATTTAGTTACAAATAAAAAAGTAAATAGGTTAACATTAAAATTATTGCACAATATTATAATTTTTAATTGCGATTATTAAATTACAATTACAAGTTTATTTATAAAGCAAAAAATGAGAAAACCAAATGTAAACATTTCTGGTCTCGAATTCGAGCGCGCGGAACGAGCAGACGCCATAACAACTGATCTAAGACCAACGCAGTAATTTCGTTACAAAATAAGTATTTATGTTATGTTATAATATTATATTCCCTATTTCTCGAGAACTAAGGAGTGTTGTATAAAATCCATTGAACCTGAGACTATGGTTCTTCTATATTACAACATATATATATATATATCTAAATCTGTGATTACCAAGATTGGCCCACTACTTGTAAATCAAGCATATCTTCAGTTACCTGTAGAAGAAAATTCACAAAAGGGTTGTTAACTATAAACACTACGAAGGGGTTATTTGAATTTTTAAGGTTACCCATGGGCCTTTCAATATCTCTAGCTATTTGGTAATTGAATAAATTTTAAGTGGTATTGATGGAGTTTCAGTTTTTATTGATGATATTATTGTAATTATTATTATTATTATTAATTTTTTATCTGATTTATATTACCTGGAAATTTATTATTATAATTATTATTATTATTAATAATTTTTTATCTGATTTATATTACCTGGAAATTTATTATTATAATTATTATTGTTATTAATATTTTTTTATCTAAAAATGAAATAGTCTGTAACAGTGTATTATCATACGATATTCACGCAGTCTGGAATGACTTAATACATGATTTATTAACCTGTACATATTTTTGAAATGTTGAATGACCTTTCCCATCCCACCTTATATTCCACACCCTTGAAGTAAAATGGTTTGTTCCATTAGCTAGAAAACGCGAAGCGACAACAACTCAACTTAACTATTAGTTTTTCACTGATGATGACTGAGTAAGCTCGGTTGAAAACGTTTTGATTTTTTAAAAGGATTTTAATGTGCTTTTAAATGTTTTTATTTATTTTTTACGCACCTTCAAGCAATGTATTTACATTTAGTTGTATCTTTATTAATTTTAATTATTAAACGAGGTGAATTTGCACTGAAATTTTAACTTTTTATTGAGTTGAAATTGGTTTTGTGTCAAGAAACTTGACTAAGGCAAAAAAAGATATATCTACTTTGATAAAGGAGCACTAGCTATTATTTTTGATGTAAAGAAATTTTTCAATATTTGTACGGTAACGATTGCGGTTTACTTTGTTTACAGATAGGAAACCACTTGTGTCTATATTTTAATCCTACTAAGATTATTCCTGCACTTTCAGCTGCTAAAATGCAAAAATATGCATCATATTTACAAGCGAATAAATATAGTAATCGTTATAAAAAAAACCTCCGAACATGGAAATATCGATGCTTTTTCAGATTTTCCATTACGTAGTGAAGATTTATCTCCATAATTTAAC
The DNA here is from genome assembly GCA_963931845.1 of Maratus michaelseni. Taxonomy (NCBI): domain Eukaryota; kingdom Metazoa; phylum Arthropoda; class Arachnida; order Araneae; family Salticidae; genus Maratus; species Maratus michaelseni. Next base: position 418,117,593 of record OZ007588.1, read on the forward strand.
TCAAGTAACGTAATTGATCAATCTGAGTTTTTTCAAACTAACAACATATCTGCTTTATCTTTATATTAAAAAACGATTACCTTAGCTATCAAATCAGATCCTTTATTGCGTCAAATTTTTCTTTAAATGATGAATGTTGATTCTCCAATTCCTAAAAATTTTCTTTTTCGCGGTAAGAAAGAATAATTTACTCTTCAAAATAGTTGTATTTTGAAAGGATGTAGAGTAATTCATAGAACAAATTCATAGAAAATTCATAGAAAACAAATTTTAAATGATTGAAACTTTGGACATTGTTTTATAGATAAAATGAAGTCCATAGCACAAAGTTTTGTATTGTGGCGAGGAAATGACGAAGATATTGAAGATCTTGCACGGAATTGAACAACTTAAGTCAATTTTAAAAATAATCCTCTGGAGATAGATACACAGCATTGGAAATGTCCTATAATGCCATGGCAAAGGATTCATATGGATTATTTTGGTCCAGTTATCGGTAAAATGCTTTTCTTTGTGGATCATGCTCCTAGCAAATGGCCAGAAGTTATGCTTTTCCTAATACAAATGCGGGACATACGATTACTTGTATTTGTTTCCTTTTTTCAAGATACGGGTATCTTATATATTTGGTATCTGATAATATTAAATAATTTACTTTTGCAGATTTTGAGAGATTCTTAAATAAGTATGGTGTTAAACTCAGGTTTAGTACTCCATGCCATCCAGCTACAAATGGTCAGACTGAGAGATATATGCAAATTTTTAGACATGGATTAAAAGATTTATCTTCAGAAACTAAAATCTCGTTTATATTAAAACAAAGTAACCACCGCCGCCGCCGCCGCCGCTGTCAGTGAAGTTTTTGGACCTTGAGGTCTTTCCGCACTAATATTCAGAAAACTGTTACGTATAAGAATCTGTAAATTTGTAGTTTTATAGACAAATGTTTGATAATATATATTTAATTATATAATTTATTTATAATATTTAAAATACTCAAATATTTAAAATATTTAAATATTTAAAATATTTAAATATTTAAAATACTCAAATAAAAATATTTCCAAACAGTTTCAATTAAAAAATATATTTTAACGAGGGATTCATTTATTTCAACACAATATTTTAGCTATTGTGGCAAATTTTAAAACAGCGTAAATAATAATATTCATCTTCAATTAAAAACTATATTTTTACGTTTAATAATAAGAAGAACACTATGGTTAAAATTACGTCATATTAGAAACGATACATTAAAAAGTCTATATTTAACCAATTTTAAAACAGCGTAAATAATAATATTATGAGATATGAATAAAGCTATTGTATTATACGAGAAAATTTATTAGTAAAATTTTGCATATTTCTTTATGAGACTACGCATTAAAAAATTCTGCATTCTTTTTTTTTCTTTCTAAGCTGCTTTTTTTTTTGGAAGGACAGCGTACAGAAAATATATATGAAACTAGATGTGGAAATATTTCTAAAATTTTCTTATTAGTGGAACTTTTTGTGTGATAGTCACACGGCGGAAGGTCAGGGATGTATGGGGATGCTCAAATTGCTCCCACCCAAAATATTCTATGATAGATTGTTTTTGAGCAGCAGTGTGTGGGCATTCATTGCGTTGCGAGCATACACCTAATTGACCTGGCGATTAATGTCCGCTGCTGTCATTTTTCTTACTGTCAAAAACCTTATTAATGACCGTATTGCCGGATGATCAAACGACTGGAACATGTTTTATCGCTCACTCTGAAGTAACAGACTGATATCGTGGGCACACACCTGGTGCCTTCTGCAGAGCATGGGATACCGGGCGTCTGCGAACATGCGCTTTGCTGCAAGCGTACGAGATTTAATTACATATTTGGTCACGGGAATTACATTAAAAATAGCCCTCGTATTTTCTAGCTAAAGGTATAATATATGCAATATATATATATATTTTTTCTTTTTTGCTGTTTTAATTTTTCACTGGATATTTACTGTTGACTTTTTAAATACTGGTGCATTCATCCTATATGAAATAAATGCAAATGGATTACAAAGTAAAGATTTTTAATATTGGATATTTAATATGTTTTATTATTTACGCAAAAAGCAGGAATTTGGAAGCAGTATTGTTAAAATTGCTTGATTTTTAGAGGTTGCAGTTATGCAGTCAAGTACTGCTGGAAGCTTCGATTTTTTTCTTTAAAGCTATTTTTCATTAAAATTATATTTTCCTAGGGCAATTTTCCTTTTATGCCAGTTTGTTTATATCAATTTGGCAGTGATGTTCTAAAAATATCACTTGTAGAATGTCGTAAAAACAAAAGGTGTTCGTTGCTCAGTTTTCTTAATTACGAGAGCAACAAACAGTTTTTTAAGAGAAAAAAAGTATTTTTATATATTAATCTAAATATGCAGTTTTTTTGTATGATTTTAGTATTATCTTATTTCGGAATTTTATATTACTGTCAATATTGAACTACATTTGAAAAAGGGTTTCATAGTAAAATATTTTTTTGAAATGCAAATAACATAATTACAAATATCATAAACTAAGTAATATATTTCACACTATTATTCAAAAGTGTATTTCAAAGGAAATGGTGTAAATAGTTAGCCTTATTTAATTAATGTAAATAGTTAGCCTTAACGGTGATATTCGTTATTTTAAAGTTGCCATTAAAATAAATAAATAAAAAATATTTCTAATTCTAAATTCCAATCTAAAAGACATACACTTAGATTTACTGTTAAACTGGTTTTCAAAAATCACAGATTTTTATTTTGACTAAGTTTGTCGCTTTCATTGAAACGCTTTAAAAGTTTAGATCTCTGTTTACTTTTTCTCTCAATGCTTTCAATTTTAATTTAATGCAAATAATGAATCCGATTTTTACAAAAGATCTCTTTGCAAATATTTTTCAAAATGAATTATTTGTATTTCTTACAATTTTGTTATTTTTAGAAAGTAAATCAATTATTCAAAGAGTTCAGGTTTGATCCGTTCACACCAAATTTACATATTGAATAGTGGTGGCACAAAATAATTAAAAAATCCAGTTGTTATATAATGAAAATTTTCCGAACTTTAGGAAAAGGAAAAGTTTTATTTTCCTTCGATATTAATAGAATTGAAAATGTAGAAGTATATTGTTAAGAGATTGAAAGAATTTTAGCTAAAAAATTATATAATTGGATAAATATCACATAAGATATTTTTTGTCTTAATGGGGAATGTTTAAATGTATCTTCACTGATACATTTTCTATGAAAAATAACATTATCAGACAAGAAAATGTATGTATTTCGAGGTGTTATTTATTTCATATTAGTTCTGTAAATGTAAAAGTTAAACATATGGCATGTATATTTAAATATAAAATTCAGTTTTTTTTAATTCATTATCGATTAAAACAATAACATTGTTATAAAGTTATAATTAAATAAATATTATAGCAATTTAATAATAAGTTTTTTTTTTTTTTTTTAGTCTATGTTAAATAATATTTATACTTAAAATATGGGCTTTTTATTTGCTGTTTTCCGTGTTATGGAAATAGTTTTTTCTTTTTATTTATACCATGTTTCATTACTTTATATTGCTTCAGAAAGTCTCTCGTAAAAAATAAAAAAGTCCTAAAACGTTTCTATATGCGCATCGAAAGAAAGGCACATCGCTTTTCGTCTGTTAACACGTTCTCAATGATTAAAATGTGCGTCGTAACAACACAGTTTTTTTTTAAGAAACATGTAATAATAATGTTTAAAATGACAGAAATTCCAACCAATTGTAAAATTCGTTCTGTAATTCATCTTTTGATCTGAATGTATATGCTATAAACATAAATGCAAAGACGAATCTAAGTACATCGATGCAGTTATGAGTAACTCAATGTTAAAAGTTGAGTTTAATTCTTCAATTCAGGTAGAAAAAAAATAAAGAAAACTGCCCAGTTAAACACAGGGCATTGAGCTCACAGGCTATTCGCACTAATTGTATATTATGCTATTTTTTCAAAGAATAATGCCACTCGAAAAATAAAGAAATCGACAATATATTAAGGGGGGATAAGCACCCGTTCCCACCCTTTATATTTAACCAATAAACCCCCAAAATCTAATCAGGCAAGCACCTTACCACAAAGAATTTATACACAAAATTTCAAAAATATCGGATAATTTTGCTTGAAAAACCCATTTTCCTAAATTAAGGGAGGTGAGCCCCCCCGTTACGCCATTTATACTTAACAAATGAAAACCCAAAAATAATCAGGCAAGCGCCTTACCACAATGAATCTATATACAAAATTTGAAGAAAATCGGATAATTCTGCATGAAAAACCCATTTATCTAAATTAAGGGGGATTAGCCCCTCGTTTACACCCTCTTTACTTACCCAATGAACACCCAAAACTAATTAGGGAAGTTCATTATCACAATGAGCCTATATACAAAGTTTAAAGAAAATCGGATAATTCTGCATGAAAAACCCATTTATCTAAATTAAGGGGGGTAGCCGCCGTTTTCCCCCTTTATACTTATCCAATGAACCACCAAAACTAATCAGGGAAGTGCCTTATCACAATGAGCATATATACAAAATTTGAAGAAAATCGGATAATTCTGCATGAAACACCCATTTATCTAAATTAAGGGGGTTAGCCCCCCGTTTCCCCCCTTTATACTTAACTAATGAACTCCCAAATATAATCAGGAAAGCACCTTATCACAATGAACCTATATACGAAATTTGAAGAAAAACGGATACTTCTGCATGAAAAAACCATTTATCTAAATTAAGGGGAGTTAGCAACCCTTTCCCCCCTTTATATTTAACCAATGAACTCCCAAAACTAATCAGGGAAACGCCTTATTAGAATGAACCTGTAAGCAAAATTTGAAGCAAAACGGATAATTTTATCACGAGTTATCGCGTTACGTACATACATAGATACATACAGAACTGGCGGCAAGATTAGCTCTCAGGCTTTGATAGCCTGTGAGCTAAAAAGAAAACTGCCCAGTTAAACTGAGGGCATTGAGCTCACAGGCTATTCACACTAATTGTATATTATGCTATTTTTTCAAAGAATAATGCAACTCGAAAAATAAAGAAATCGACAATATATTAAGGAGGGGGGGGATAAGCACCCGTTCCCACCCTTTATACTTAACCAATAAACCCCCAAAATCTAATCAGGCAAGCGCCTTAGCACAATGAATTTATGCACAAAATTTGAAAAAAATCGGATAATTTTGCTTGAAAAACCCATTTATCTAAATTAAGGGAGGTGACCCCCCCCCGTTCCCCATTTATACTTAACAAATGAAATCCCAAAAATAATCAGGCAAGCGCCTTACCACAATGAATCTATACACAAAATTTGAAGAAAATCGGATAATTCTGTATGAAAAACCCATTTATCTAAATTAAGGGGGATTAGCCCCCGTTTACCCACCTTTATACTTACCCAATGAACACCCAAAACTAATTAGGGAAGTGCCTTATCACAATGAGCCTATATACAAAGTTTAAAGAAAATCGGATAATTCTGCATGAAAAACCCATTTTTCTAAATTAAGGGGGGTAGCCCCCCCGTTCCCCCTTTATACTTATCCAATCAACCCCCACAACTAATCAGGGAAGTGCCTTATCACTATGAGCCTATATACAAAATTTGAAGAAAATCGGATAATTCTGCATGAAAAACCCATTTATCTAAATTAAGGGGGATTAGCCCCCGTTTACCCCCCTTTATACTTACCCAATGAAAACCGAAAACTAATTAGGGAAGTGCCTTATCACAATGAGCTTATATACAAAATTTGAAGAAAATCGGATAACTCTGCATGAAAAACCCAATTATCTAAATTAAAGGGGTTAGCCCCCCGTTCCCTCCTTTATACTTAACTAATGACCTCCCAAAACTAATCAGGGAAGCGCCTTATTAGAATGAACCTGTAAACGAAATTTGAAGCAAAACGGATAATTCTATCACGAGTTATCGCGTTACGTACATACATAGATACCTACATACATACAGAACTGGCGGCCACATTAGCTCTCAGACTTTGATAGCCTGTGATCTAAAAAGAAAACTGCCCAGTTAAACTGAGGGCATTGAGCTCACAGGCTATTCACACTAATTGCATATTATGCTATTTTTTCAAAGAATAATGCAACTCGAAAAATAAAGAAATCGACAATATATTAAGGGGGTGGATAAGCACCCGTTCCCACCCTTTATACTTAACCAATAAACCCCCAAAATCTAGTCAGGCAAGCGCCTTAGCACAATGAATTTATACACAAAATTTGAAAAAAATCGGATAATTTTGCTTGAAAAACCCATTTATCTAAATTAGGGGAGGTGAGCCCCCCCCCGTTCCCCCATTATACTTAACAAATGAAAACCCCAAACTAATCAGGCAAGCGCCTTCCCACAATGAATCTATACACAAAATTTGAAGAAAATCGGATAATTCTGCATGAAAAACCCATTTATCTAAATTAAGGGGGATTAGACCCCGTTTACCCCCTTTATACTTACCCAATGAACACCCAAAACTAATTAGGGAAGTGCCTTATCACAATGAGCCTATATACAAAATTTTAAGAAAATCGGATAATTCTGCATGAAAAACCCATTTATCTAAATTAAGGGGGTTAGTCCCCCGTTCCCCCTTTTATACTTAACTAATGTACTCCCAAAAATAATCAGAGAAGCATCTTATCACAATGAACCTATGATGTCGCATCATATATTATTCAATTTTAGTAATTTTTTCCCTCTCATTTAATTCCCTTTTCCAAATTTGTTCCATTTTTCATTATTTTAACGCTCACTGTTCTACAAAATACTTTTTCATTTTCCTTTCCCACCCTTTTGTTAAATTCAATGCAACAAATTTAATTCCGTTTATTCTAATATCCTTTTAATTCAGTTACACTAAAAATATTTCTATACTGTGCTGATAATGTAAATGAAAACCGCTACATGTATCCTTTCAAATAACTTGCAGAAGATGCCCATCTGCCATCTCCTTATTTGGTCACACAGTTCTGTTGCTAACTGATTTCTTCATACACACCCTTTTTAATTACAATGATTCCCAAGCGCATCTGAATAACTCTGGTCCAAAAATATCCAACGTACTTATTGAAGTCATAACAAATTCTAAGGTTCGCGGGTTCAAGAATGCGAAAACTCTCGCGAGCCCCCATTTGTGCGGTTTTGTGTTCACATACATGTTGGCTACCGCCGAAATTTTTGTTAGGACGATTGATGCCAAAAATGACTCTCTTCTCTAAATTTTTAATTGTCTTTATGCTCTGTTTGGAGAAACAATCGCCATATTGTAACCTTTTGGCGAAATGTAATTTTCATTCGACTTCATGTCATGATACAAGAAACAATCACTTCTCTCGTTAATCATCTTGCTTTCAACATGTAGCTTTTTCACGAATTGTGTTGCGGGCCCGGGTGCCCTGCGCTGCCGTGGGCGGCCAACGTTTGCCTGTACATGTGCATTATCTATAGAACCTGGGATTTATTAAAATACCTTCATCTACTCATGTCTGCCTATTCTTCCAAATGTGCCTATCCTTATTTCTTCTGAATTTCTAGATTTCTTAGAAGGTAATGTTGATTTTAGTCATCGAAACACTCATCGTATCAAATCCACTTTACCACGACCAAGAACTTCATACTATAGAACCTATATACAAAGTTTAAAGAAAATCGGATAATTCTGCATGATAAACACATTTATCTAAATTAAGGGGGATTAGCCCCCGTTTACCCGCCTTTATACTTACCCAATGAAAACCGAAAACTAATTAGGGAAGTGCCTTATTACGATGAGCCTATATACAAAGTTTGAAGAAAATCGGATAACTCTGCATGAAAAACCCATTTATCTAAATTAAAGGGGTTAGCGACCCGTTCCCTCCTTAATACTTAACTAATGACCGCCTAAAAATAATCAGGGAAGCAACTTATCACAATGAACCTATATACGAAATTTGAAGAAAAACGGTTACTTCTGCATGAAAAACCCATTTATCTAAATTAATGGGAGTTAGCAACCCTTTCTCCCCTTTATACTTAACCAATGAACTCCCAAAACTAATCAGGGAAGCGCCTTATTAGAATGAACCTGTAAACAAAATTTGAAGCAAAACGGATAATTCTATCACGAGTTATCGCGTTACGTACATACATAGATACCTACATACATACAGAACTGGCGGCCACATTAGCTCTCAGGCTTTGATAGCCTGTGAGCTAAAAAGAAAACTGCCCCGTTAAACTGAGGGCATTGAGCTCACAGGCTATTCACACTAATTGTATATTATGCTATTTTTTCAAAGAATAATACAACTCGAAAAATAAAGAAATCGACAATATATTAAGGGGGGGGGGATAAGCACCCGTTCCCACCCTTTATACTTAACCAATAAACCCCCAAAATCTAATCAGGCAAGCGCCTTAGCACAATGAATTTATACACAAAATTTGAAAAAAATCGGATAATTTTACTTGAAAAACCCATTTATCTAAATTAGGGGAGGTGAGCCCCCCCCCGTTCCCCCTTTATACTTAACAAATGAAAACCCAAAACTAATCAGGCAAGCGCCTTCCCACAATGAATCTATACACAAAATTTGAAGAAAATCGGATAATTCTGCATGAAAAACCCATTTATCTAAATTAAGGGGGATTAGCCCCCGTTTACCCCCTTTATACTTACCCAATGAACACCCAGAACAAATTAGGGAAGTGCCTTATCACAATGAGCCTATATACAAAATTTTAAGAAAATCGGATAATTCTGCATGAAAAACCTATTTATCTAAATTAAGGGGGTTAGCCCCCTGTTCCCCCTTTTATACTTAACTAATGAACCCCCAAAAATAATCAGAGAAGCACCTTATCACAATGAACCTATATACGTAATTTGAAGAAAAACGGATACTTCTGCATGAAAAACCCATTTATCTAAATTAAGGGGGAGTTAGCCCCCCGTTTACCCCTCTTTATACTTACCCAATGAACACCCAAAACTAATTAGGGAAGTGCCGTATCACAATGAGCCTATATACAAAGTTTAAAGAAAATCGGATAATTCTGCATGAAAAACCCTTTTATCTAAATTAAGGGGGGTAGCCCCCATTTCCCCCTTTATACTTATCCAATGAACCTCCAAAATTAATCAGGGAGGTGCCTTATCACAATGAGCCTATATATAAAATTTGAAGAAAGTCGGATAATTCTGCATGAAAAACCCCTTTATCTAAATTAAGGGGGTTAGCCCCCCGTTTCCCCCCTTTATACTTAACTAATGAACTCCCAAAACTAATGAGGGAAGCGCCTTATTAGAATGAACCTGTAAACAAAATTTGAAGCAAAACGGATAATTCTATCACGATTTATCGCGTTACGTACATACATACATACGTACAGAACGGGCGGGCACATTAGCTCTCAGGCTTTGATCGCCTGTGAGCTAAAACGACCCGTACGAGGAAATGATAAGTAGTCGGATATCAGTGATGAATGATAAACTTGTTTGTCTAGTTCATGAATAACCATCCCGTGTGTCAAAAGACCAATTGTCACCGCTATTTCGAAAATATACTTTGATTCTTTGATTTGATTTCGTCAGTTCACTGTTCCTGGTCTATTTGAACATCAAAGTGACATTCACCTTTTATTGTGCTTCTTGTGTAGTACTTTGGTATTCTGGGAATGAGATATGCATTCAAATTTTGGACAGCGTTTTAATCCGAATATCTAGATGAAAGTTGCTGTAAGATCATGGCTAAACTAACAAGAGGCTACATCCTATAATGATGGAATAAACACGTTTGTATCTCGTTTTGAAGAATGTTGGGAGATTATGTAGAAATTTAGTTTAGTGTCTGTTTCAATAATTTATAAATATGCAACTTTTCCAACATTCTTATCTTGTTCTTTACAGTCACCGATCTCGCTTCACAAATAATCCTCGCATCTATATATTTAAAACGCTAAGCGATTTCTTTCGACAATCCGTGAGAACAAACTACTGCATCAAATTACATCATTCTTTTTTTAAATGATATATATTTGGACACAGATTTGTTATCGTGCATTCGTTTGTTCGAAAATTTAATTAATTAACCGTAATTTTCAATTAAAATTTTGCGTCTGCTAATGACGTCATAATCTGATAACGGCTACTGTTCCGAAGCACAGAGTTTGTTTTCTAAACTCTGTGGTTGAATAAAAGAGAAATAATAAATATTAAAAGCACGCGGTTTGTTAAAAAACCCCTTTCACAACTCAGTCAAGTCATCAAAAAAGCCTTTAAAGTTCAGCGCAATATGCAAAAAGAACTGTCTTTCCGTGTCAGCGCATCTGCCTTTATAAATCAGCGAACGCACCAACAAACATCTCGCAACATCGCTACTAAACTCGCAGCAGCTGGCGAACGCCTGCATACGAAGAATTTCTCTCGCTGTATCTTCTTCCATCGGCGCGCGAGGTAGTGGTAATACCGGATATTTTTCGACCAAGCTTCCTTCACTCGGAATGGCAACGCATCTGAATGACTAGTGGTTTTTTCAACGAGCGGTGTGTTGGATGGTCGAGAATTTTTCTCGTGTGAGGAGCCACCCTAGTTAGTTCTGTGTTTTACTTTAATATGTGATAAGGTGAAGAAATAGAGGTGTATTTTGTTTGTGTGTGAAAAATCTGTCTACAAATTTTAAGTATGTGATCGACATCTAAAAAATAGTGAAAGTGTAATAATCGTGAATCTTCAAAAGAAATCTTCTGTTCGTCAGTGTAAGATGATGTTCAGAGTAAAAATGTGCTTTCTGCTAGAACAAGCTTTTCTTCAGTACCAATATTAAGTATCTATGTTTTTTAATTAAAATTAATTGTCCATGGAGGATATAAGATTTAAATGTTCATAATTTAAACGCAGTTATTTAGCCCACATGTACGATGTGTGAACAACCGGGAAATATATTAATTTGAATGCATCTTTTAAAATATTAATATTTTATTAATTGTGTAACCTTAAAATATGTTTTATATATAAATAAATTAATCGAGAATAATCTCTAAAGTATTATTATTTTTTGTTTAATTAGCATGAAGTGTTTTATAATATGTACTTTTAGTTTTCAGCTATTTCAGGTTGTTGCTCGGGATGCTAAGGTGGTTTGTTATTGTGGCCAACATTTATTGGTACGGAATCACTATTTCGATCAGGATTAGGAATTTAACTTGTGTTCCCTTTTGAACATTTAATCGTGTCCCCTTTTAGTTTATTTTTATTTTGCACCATGAAGCCTTTTTCCATCAGCCAAATTTATCATCATTTTTATCATTTTTTTATCATTTGGTGCCGCGTGCAAAAGTAAAATTTAATAGGTTGAGAATCTGGTCTCCACAATAGCTTCCTGAGTATATTTTTACAAAAATATACACACCATTTATTATATTTTTATCTGTGATTTTTTTAAATGCATGATTTATATATCTTAAGCTATTTATGATTTTATATATGTATTGTAATATTGATATTGTGTAATTGCATGTTAGGAATGTGTAAATTTTAAGTTCCCCTTCCCCCCTCCTCTCCCTTAAAAGTCTATATTTTGACATTTATTTCTGTTATTTACTATGGCTCGTAAAGGGATCATAGATTTAAGTTTGGCTTCATCCATTCCCACTTTTAGCGGAACTTCTGATGAAAATGTTGAATATTTTGTCGGACAGGTTAGAGATGTAGCAGTATTAGAAAATTGGCCCGTAAATAAAAGAATTTTAATTCTAAAATTAAATTGTAGAGATGCTGCCCAAAAATTTCTAATTGACTCCCCGCAGGTAGCTAACATTCAAAATTTTGATGAATTGGCTGAATTATTAATTAAAAAATTCAAAAGATGTCAACCATTTGATGAGATACAATCAAAATTTAATAACATCAGGCAAAAACCAAATCAGTCAATTCAGAGCTTAATTGATGAAATAAACTCTTATGCAGTAAAATATTTATCAAAGATAGATATACAAACTAGGGATTCAAATGAATTCATTGATTCCATCAAATTGAACAAAATTTTGGATGCTGTTAGGCCTGAAATTAAGGTCGAAATTCTTAAATTAGGTCCAAAAAATTACTTAGAGGCATGTAAACATGCAATTAATGTAGAAAAGGCTCTTGAGGCTCAAGAAGTCATTATTAACAACAATATGTGTCAAAACTTTGAACTAAATTCAATAATGCAAAGCCAGTTAGAGGGTAACAAACAAATTCAACAGTTAAAGGAAGAATTGGAAAGAGTAAAATCTGAAAATAATGCTAGCAATTCTTTTCGACAAAGTCAAAATGAAAGAGTCCAATGTCATATATGTGGAAAAAGTCATGTGACAACAAAATGTTGGTATTTTCCACAGGGTAGAAATTCCCGCAGCAATAATTTCAATCATAACCCCAACCATATTCCTATTTCTAGAGGTAACAGCAGTGGAAGGAATTTTGGCAATTATAGAAATAACCGTAGAAATCACCCATATAGGCGTAGAAATCATTTAAACTTATAGATGGTTCTTGTAGTAAAAATAGATCCCATTTTACAAGGACCAATAATTATAAAATTGTTAGGGATGAAAATCTATTGGAATCTGTAAATAATTCAGAATCAATTGAAAATTCAAAATCTAGTAACAATTCAGATTCAAATTCTAGTGAGGAAAATTTAGAAGTAAATGATAATTTAAAATCTGTAGAAGAAAATTCAAATTTAAATGAAAACTTAAACTCTGTAAATGAAATTCAAAATTTTGATAATGTAACAATTCAAAATAATTGTGAAGATCTTGAAAATCTCCATGTAATGTCGTGTAATTTTGATAATAATACAAATCACCTTCCTATTATTAAGCTTAAATTTGGTAATTTAGAGGTACCCGCTCTTCTCGATACCGGTGCAAATCTTTCGCTGGTGCAACCAGGCATCTTAGCAGAAATTAAGCAACAAGCGAAAGTTGAGCATATTTCTAGAGCAGTAAAAATTAAGACCCTTAATAATACCACTATCCCATATTTGTCAGCAGTCAATATAAAGTTCAAAATGAAAACTCGTTGGTTTCATAACATATTTTTTGTCACTCAGAGTAACTGGAATTGTAACTACCAAATAATTTTAGGGTATGACTTCATTCAGAGAAACAAAATTCTAATTGACACATTCAATAAAAGACTTTCCATCAACAAAACCCATTTTGAATTTGAAGAAACTTCTCCGCAGATTAAAGAAAATACTGTAATTAATGATAATGATAAACCTCAAATTAATGTAATTGCTAAAGCTATAAATAACATTAAAATTAAACCTAATTCATTTGAGATAATTAAATTGGAATTTCCACAGGGTATTCATAATTCTAAAAGAGTCATGTTAACCCCATTAAAAGTCTCGCAGAAGTGCCATATTGAAAATTCTTTGCATACTGTTGAGGACAACAAATATATTTTGACAATTGTTGAGAATAAAACTAATGTTGCATCATATATACGTAAAGGTCAAAAACTAGGAAATGTAGAAATGTTTGAAGATGACGAGGAAATCCAACCCACTGAGGACCAAATTTTTCAAATCAATAGTTTAAATTCAGAAGAGATTAGTAATTTGAGACAGGCCGAACTTTCAGAATCTGATTTTAATTTTAAACATTTAGATGAAAAAGAGAGAAAGGAGATTTTGGAATTATTAATGAACAACTTTAAAGTATTTTCTAAAAGTTATAAAACTCTTGGTTCAACTGATGCAGTCAAACCCGAATTTAAATTAATGCACAATTTCCCAATTCAAACTAAACCATACCCTATTCCAAAAATTGCCAAACAGTTTGCACAAGAAGAGATTAAAAAATTGTTAGATGCTGGTTTAATTGAACATTCTTCCTCCAGTTATAATTTCCCTGTTATATTTGTCAAAAAGAAACCAATTCCAGGCACCTCTCCTGAAGAAATCAAATTTCGCATGGTAGTGGATTATAGACTGTTAAATAGCATCACTGAATCTTACACTATATGTTTGCCAAAAATTTCAGAAATTCTGCACAGTATTGCTGGCAAAAGGTATTATTGTGTGCTTGATTTGAAGTCGGCATTTTTTCAGATAAGATTGCAGGAAAAAGATAGGGAAAAATTAGCATTTTGCTGCGAGATTGGTAACTACCAGCCAAAAGTCCTACCTTTTGGAAGTCGCAACTCAACTTCATATTTTCATACACTAATTTCTAAATGTTTATCTAGCTTAAAAGGACCAAATTTACAATTCTTTCTTGATGACATTATTGTCGCTGCAGACAGCATATCTGAAATTAAAGCCTGGTTACAGAAGGTATTCGATAAGCTCATCCAATTCAACTTAACTTTAGACCCTGCAAAGCTTCAGATTTGTCAGAAAGAAATAACTTATTTAGGATTTAATGTCAGTGCTGATGGTTTTTCTCCTTCAGAGGATAATGTAAACAAAGTTTCAAAATTTCCCATACCCAAAAATGTAAAGCAAGTTCAACAGTATATTGGTTGTTTAAATTATTTTAGGCACATGGTTTATAAATATGCTGAAATTGCTAAGCCAATTATTAATTTAACCCGTAAAAATGTTCCATTTGTCTGGACTTCAGAGTGTCAGGAAGCTTTTGATATTTTACAAGATCAAATTCTAAATAAACCCCTTCTTAAAAACATTAATTCTGATCTTCCATTGTATTTAGTAACTGATGCTTCTAAAGTTGCATTTTGTGGAATTTTAATGCAAAAATACAATGAGAAATTTTATCCTGTTGAATTTTTTTCAAAACAATTCAATCCAGCTCAGTCTAGATATCCTTCCATCCAAAGAGAATTGTACGCAATATTTGCATCTGTCAAGCATTTTCGTGAAGAATTATATGGAAAAAAATTTACCATATATACCGATGCAAAATCATTAACATATCACATGGAACTGGACAATCAGAGTGAGATTGTAGCTAGGTGGCTTCTGTATCTGGATCAATTTCATTATGAGATAGATCACATTCCTGGTGTTATTAACCCTGCTGATTATTTATCTAGAGCATATAAAGATGAAACCTTAAATGTAAATAATATAAATATTTTTCAAAGTAATTCAAATTTAGATCATAATAATATTGTAAATAATCAACAAAATGATGAATTTATTAGGGAAATTATTCAAAAATTAAATGATAATGATGAGGAAACTGCAAATAACTATTATATTGATTCAGAAACTAAAATTGTAATGGTAAAAATTTTCCCCAAGAAGCCGTTAAAGAAAAAAAAGTATCTCAGTAGAATTTTAATTCCAAAATCTTTAATTAAGGATTGTTTGGAAGTTGCTCATGCTCCTCATTTTGGCACTCAAAAAACCTACAATTTTGTTCGCAAAATCTATTCTTGGAAAGGAATGTTTAAGGACACTAAAAATTTTTGTAGCAATTGTGAAAGATGTTTAAGAGTTAAACCTAAACCTAAAAATACTGTCACTAAAATGATTCCAAAAGCTGATTTAGCTCCAGGTGAGATAATAGCTTTAGATATTGTAGGCAAACTTCCTAGATCTCATGACAACAAATTTTTTATTTTAACAATAGTTGATCATTATTCCAGGTATCTTGAGGCTATCCCATTAAGCAATACCACTTCTAAAACTATAATTAATCAACTTAATATATATTTTTCCAAATTCGGGATCGCTAGGACTGTTTTGACTGATAATGGACCATATTTCCGTTCAGATGAATTTGAAGATTATCTTAAGACTATGGATATTAAGCATAGAAAGAGTTCAATCTATTATCCGCAGAGTAATGGTTTAATCGAGAAAATTCATCTTTCTATGAAAAACAGCATAGCAGCACTTTCTGATCAAGTATTCGAGTGGTCAGATAGACTATTATTTTTTAAACTTCATTATAATTCCTCTAAGCATGCAGTAACTCAATTTTCACCGGCTGAACTATTCTTGGGCAGAGAACTCAATATACCTCTAAATATTTTTGAAAAACCAAAAGTTGCTGAAGAATATAGTAAATATCTAACAAAATTACAAAGTCATTTTCAGGAAACTAGAAAATTAGTTAAGGAAAATGAAACTAGTTATTTTAATTATCACCAACAATATGTGAAGGGCGGAAGTAAACCTTCCTTAAATCCTGGTGATGAAGTTTTTCTTGTAGATTTTAAACATCATACTGCATTACAACCTAGATATAATGGACCACATGTAATTGACAAAAAATTGAGAAATGATAATTATTTGATAAAAATTAATGAAGATGGTCATGAATATGTAAAAAAAGTTCATGTCAGTAAAATTTTCCCAAAAATACCATTAAATGATAATATTTGTAACAAAACTGAGGTAAATAAGAATTGAGTAGTGATTCTAATATTTTTGTGAAATATGTGTATGTTCGGAAACTTCAAAGTATATATATACTATGCTCAAGTCAAAATTCTATTTTTAAAATTTTTTTTTCTATTTCTTCTCTCTCAATGTTTGTTTTCAATATACTGGTAGAATTGATCACTTTGCTAGTGAATAACATTTATTGAAATATTTTTTTTTAAACTTTACCTTTTTAATTTTGTATTTGAGTCAAAAAGGAAAATATGTGAATGATTTCCTCATATGTATTTTCATAATTGTTTAGAATATCTGTGAAATCTTTTTTAAGTTACAAAGTAAATTTCAATATTCATTGAACTTAATTCAGAAAATTGAATAATATATGGTACAATAAAAAGTAGTTTGAAAATGTTGAATGTGACAACTCAAAATATATTGCAGAAAGTTAAAGCAATCTAGGTATTTCTGTAGTTTATATTTATTGGTGTGTGTGTATTTTTGTAAATATTTTCATATTCATGCTGGTTAAATATAATTATTGAATTTTTGTATCATATAATGTGTGGTGTATACAATTCTAATGATTACAGTAGCATTGTGTATAAAAAATTTTTATTTTTTTTTCACGAACATTTCTTTAAGTCTGTATGCAGCTGTGAAAATTTCAGTGACTTTTTCGCAAAATTCTCACGAACATTTCTTCGCAGCTGTGAAAATTTCAGTGACTTTTTCGCAAAATTCTCACGAACATTTCTTCATCATTTCTTCATCTGTGTGCATTTGTGAAACTTTCAGTGACTTTTTGCAAAATTTTTTCACGAACATTTCTTCATCTGTATGCATTTGTGAAACTTTGACTTTTTCGCATACTCCAGGACATTTCACATCAATTTTCAACAATTATCAACTATTCTTCAGAACAGTGTTCGCCTCTTTTTTTGCTGTTGGTGGGGGGAGATGTTAAAAAACCCCTTTCACAACTCAGTCAAGTCATCAAAAAAGCCTTTAAAGTTCAGCGCAATATGCAAAAAGAACTGTCTTTCCGTGTCAGCGCATCTGCCTTTATAAATCAGCGAACGCACCAACAAACATCTCGCAACATCGCTACTAAACTCGCAGCAGCTGGCGAACGCCTGCATACGAAGAATTTCTCTCGCTGTATCTTCTTCCATCGGCGCGCGAGGTAGTGGTAATACCGGATATTTTTCGACCAAGCTTCCTTCACTCGGAATGGCAACGCATCTGAATGACTAGTGGTTTTTTCAACGAGCGGTGTGTTGGATGGTCGAGAATTTTTCTCGTGTGAGGAGCCACCCTAGTTAGTTCTGTGTTTTACTTTAATATGTGATAAGGTGAAGAAATAGAGGTGTATTTTGTTTGTGTGTGAAAAATCTGTCTACAAATTTTAAGTATGTGATCGACATCTAAAAAATAGTGAAAGTGTAATAATCGTGAATCTTCAAAAGAAATCTTCTGTTCGTCAGTGTAAGATGATGTTCAGAGTAAAAATGTGCTTTCTGCTAGAACAAGCTTTTCTTCAGTACCAATATTAAGTATCTATGTTTTTTAATTAAAATTAATTGTCCATGGAGGATATAAGATTTAAATGTTCATAATTTAAACGCAGTTATTTAGCCCACATGTACGATGTGTGAACAACCGGGAAATATATTAATTTGAATGCATCTTTTAAAATATTAATATTTTATTAATTGTGTAACCTTAAAATATGTTTTATATATAAATAAATTAATCGAGAATAATCTCTAAAGTATTATTATTTTTTGTTTAATTAGCATGAAGTGTTTTATAATATGTACTTTTAGTTTTCAGCTATTTCAGGTTGTTGCTCGGGATGCTAAGGTGGTTTGTTATTGTGGCCAACATTTATTGGTACGGAATCACTATTTCGATCAGGATTAGGAATTTAACTTGTGTTCCCTTTTGAACATTTAATCGTGTCCCCTTTTAGTTTATTTTTATTTTGCACCATGAAGCCTTTTTCCATCAGCCAAATTTATCATCATTTTTTATCACGGTTTTAAGGCCGAATTTGTTAATTTGCAAGTTAAATTTCGGTAAAAATACTTATCCGCGTGTTTTATAAGCGAAAAAAAATTCATATTTATTGTGACGTCACGGGAATATTGTCCATTGGGTTTATTTTATCATTATGCATTATAACTTTGTTGATGTCATTTTTTTCATTACAATTAAATACAAAATATATTTATATTTGTGTGCATGGTGTTTAAGCATTAATGTAAGGTATATGAAGTACGTGTGAAAAGTTTGCGCCGGTAAAAATGACGTTATGCTTAGATTGAAGTGCATTTTAACATTGATAAAACTAAAGAGAAAAATGTATATGATTGTGTTAACATGACATAATTTTACTGATTTTTGCATTCATAATTATAAAGATTAGAATTGGAGCCGTCATTGATTTCTTCATCTTGATTGCATACCTTGATTACGTGTTACCAATTGCTTTTTTAAAATTATAGGCTAGAAGATTTCCTTTTTTCTCTCTATATTAAAAAAAGTAACCACCGCTGCGAATTAAGATTTTGTGCCTTGAAGTCTTTCTGGACTAATATCCAGAAAACTATTGCAAATAAAAATTTACAAATTGGTGATTTTATAAAGAAATGTTCGATAAACACGCTGAAGTAGACAGTTTTTAAATCGAAGAATTATTTTAAGAGATATTTAAAATCAAAGTTGGTCAAAACAGTTTTCTTATAAAAGTTTTATAGAAACGAAATCTATGGACAGGAATTTAAACATAATTTGTAAGGATATGGTTGACAAAGTTGGGGTGTGCAGACTGCAATTATATTCTCAATTTGACTCATTTTTTGAGGTTATATTTCAATTTTTCATTCAAAATTTTCATTAATTTGACGAAGATTTATTTCATATTTCATAAATTCCATTATTTGAATCGTTGCCAAATTGTAAAATAGCGCACGTAATAATATTCCCTTTCAATTAAGAGATGTATTAACACGTGACTATTAAAAACAGAAATAAAATTTTTAAATAATAACTAAATGATCACGTGTTAAAAGCATTAAATGTAGAAAATTACGTAATAAAAATATACTTGCGCATGAATATTAAAAAGAGAAATACGAGTAACTAGGGAAATTTACGTTACATTTAAGATGATCAAATAACAATATTTAAAAACAGTTCCAATTAATAATTATATTTTCATGCGAAATCAATTTATTTCGACAAAATTTTTTACCTATTACTGCAAATTTTAAAACAGCGTAAATAATAATATTTCCTTTCCAATGTCAAAATTCTTCTATTTGTTTATTTGGTGTTACAGTTTAGCGATAGTTTTTTTTTTTTTTTTAATGAAAATTGATTGACAGGGTAATGGAGAAGTATCCAAAGACAAATAAGCGTTAAACCAGAGGGCCCGTGCGAAAATTTCGCACTGAAATCTAATATTTTTTAGGTACTTCTCTATTATCCCGTCGACCACATTTCATAACAAAAAAAACTATCGCCAAACTGTAAGATTAAACGCCAAAAATGCAGTCCCATTTACTGGATGTCAGAAGCATTATACGTGTTTGTTACGTCATCAAGTGGGTTTTAATTCGACATTTGCGTTTATTTTTCATTATATTTTACTGATTTATTAGTTATTTTATTAATTAAAATAACAATTGTGTCCTTAAATTCCTATATTTTATTTATTTTTTGATATTCCAATGGCAACGTTCTCCCGTTTATTTGGCGATAGTTTTTTGTTATGAAAAGTTGTCGACGGGATAATAGAGAAGTACCATTTTTTTATCAATATGTAATATTTATTAGATCCAGGTTTAAACTTCTAAAGAAAAAGCAAGGATAAAAATATCTGCAAACAACATTTAGTTGTTAGTCAAGCCAGAATATCATCTAATTTATTCCATCAAAGTTAGACTAAAAACTGATCCAAGATTGCTAAAGGCACGCGCGAGAAAAAAAAAATTAACAATCGTATTTTGACTGCATTAGAGGATGACGTCATCCGCTTCGGGAAAACCATGGGACTTAGAAATATAAATTTAAACATTTCAATTTCAATTTCGCTTTGTAATCATAAGTATAAAATAAACCCGTGCGGTGTTTTTTATAATAATTGCTATGAGCATCATATAATGTGTTATTTTATTTTTTTGGCAACAATAATTTCAGGAAAACCTTTCATTTCTTTTATGAAGATTTAATTTTTTAATTTCAACAAATTTTAATCAAAAACATGTTTTAACGAATTGTTAAGTGGGCTATGTCAGAAGCCTGTTCTAAAACCTTTCATATGGTATCTCATTCGTTGTTCTGCGTTTCATATTTTCTGAGTAAAAGGGATGTTGACAGGAGAAATAATATATAAGGATTAAAAATTCCTCGATAAAAAAACTAACACGTGTAATGCATCTGATGTCAACTGAATGTGACGCGATGCCACGATTATGCACGTTTGGCGTTAAATCATATATTTTGGTGACAGATACAGTTGTAATCTGTTTCAACAGCAGTTGATTCGACCTTAAAATCCCTCATTCAAAGGAAAATGAATGGAAACCCTGTTACAGCATATCGCCACTGGTTGTTTAATTATAATACAATCTTCCGTAATCGTTTTAGAGATGATCAAATAAGAGTGTTTTTAAATCATGCTGTTTCAGAACGGGGGTTGGCGAGCGTAGCTCGTAGGGGCAGAGCCCCCTAGTAATAAAAAAAATCACAAAAGTAAACGATTTCAGGAAATTTAAAGTTATTAAAAATAGTGTTATGGTAGAAGAAAATCTTGAAATAATTATTGTATTTTTAGCTAGAATAAACAATGTAAGGCTAATATTTCATAGGAATTATTTTGGTAGATTTATTATAAGTTCATTTAACAGTTCCTTATTAGCGCAAAGTCCTATGTCTTTCACTGTGAATTTCTCATTCGATGTCAAAAAATGTTTTTCCACTTTTGGACGCCAGCCAAAATACAGTGGCAATTTTTAGAAATGTACAACAGTTGTGACAACAAAGGCGCTATCGCTTTAGCTTTCATCGCGCTTACATCACTTCGAAATACTACAAATTTCTATTTTTTACTACATTTTACAATTTCAATTCTTACATCATCAATTAGAAAAAAAATTAACTTTCGATTGAAATTTATTTGAAAACTGCCGATTAATTTAACGACTTTTTAAATAATTTTCAAGCATGAAAAGTTTTTCAATTCTATCTTATCAATGACCACCAGTTTACTTCAATAATGTAAAATAGCCCCTGGGAAAGTTTCCACAATTGAAAATAGATATCCCTAACCATCATAAAAAGTGAATAATAGTTTTAAAAAAAAGTGATAAATCATAAGATCAGATTATCAATAAGATAGAGCATTTTGGCGCTAAACAAAAATCTGCCAGGGAAAAAAAAAAAAAGACTATTTTTAGTTTATGTTGAACATAAAATTGATATGTTGAATTTTTTGATGAATATGTTCCATCAGATATCAGGATATGCTAGGAATTGCATTTTTTTTTATTTTTTTACATTAGCCAACTGTATAAGAGGAAAAATATCCCCGACTGTGATGGAAAAGGGATAATCATCCTGATTATGTCAAGGAACCGAAGAAATCATACAAATAAATTACACTTGAAAACATTAAAAATCTCCCTCATCTGCAGATAGATTTATTACTGTAAAAAACTTCTTAATCTTTGCATAAAAATTGATTAGCTTAAAACAATGGATGCGTTTTAGAAGATATGGATTTGAAACGAACAATGATTAAAGAGGACATTTTAAAACTTTTAATTTAATCATTTTAAAACTTTTTTAACGTCGAATTTCGACGGTGCTTTTGGGCAGATGCAATGCACATGCGCATAGGAGCTCATTCGGTTGCATTATCACAGGGGGGGGGAGATGTGTGCTTTATTTACTATGTTCTGTTGTTTACTGAATATGATATGAACGTAGGAATATACTATTTGTGTATACTTCATAGGTCCATGATTTTTTTTTCTTGCCGCTGCCGTGGGGAATATGATGGTAATGTCAAACTGATTTGCATTACACAGTTATTTACGGATTGTTTGTTTGGAGTTTGCATCGGAAATAGTACTGTATTTGACTGGGGAAAAAAATTAAATAAAATATTTGAAAGACTGTTTTATACGCGCCCCTTCATAAATAATAAAGAAGCTTATTTTACTGATATTGTTACAGTATTTTTTTGCGTCAAGTTTTGACGGGTCCCATCTAGTATGATATTAAAACTGTATGGAGACAACCTTTCATTTATTTTATACAAAACGTTTATATGATTTTTTTACTATCATTTATTCTTCGATTGTTTTTTAATTACAAAATGCTTATTTATATGTATTGTTAGTTTTTCTTTCTGCCGTTTTTGGTTTTTACATTTTTTATATCAACAAAGGGAAATCTTCACTTAAAAATATAAGCTATTACATAACAGAAAATATACATTAACTAATTGAAAAGGTTACACATAAATAGAAAAAGAAACACAGAAAAATAAACATTGAATCTGTTACAACTAAGTCCGAACTACTGTATTAGAATTAACTGAACACAAACATAGTAGACAAAAAACATATAAAAATGGGTAGAGAAAGTTTCTGGAAACTGAAATGCGGGGAATGCGAGTTAACTAGCCGACAGTTAAAATGAAACTTTTGGATGATCATTGTGAATGTCGAAGTCGTTTATGAAATGTAACGTTATTAATATATATTTTTCCTAATTCAGTTTAAATTATGGGTCTTAAAAGCGATGTAATCAATTGGAAAACGTATGAAATTGCTTTTGTCCGGACACATGGGAACGGTATAAAAGAAATAGCGGATTTTGCTGGAGTACTCCTTTTCACAGTTTGTAGTGCCTATTTAGAAAGGAAGGAGTTTGGATGCAATCCATATCAGCTGAGGTATTGTTGATAAATTCAATCGCTCAAAAATTGTTGACAAAGATGTGAGACGACTATCAACAACTAATCATTGCCAAACGCACCAGGAAACACCTCAGATGTGCAATGCAGAACAGGGTCAATCCGTTTCAGAAAAAATAAAATCAGCTTTTACAGGATAGGTTAAGCATTTTGATCACCGGATTCGTGTGACATTAAAAACTATTCATAAGAAACAGCTGAAAAAGAGCATCGTCACTAGACTTGAGCCACAACTACGAGTAGTATGATCTAAAGAGTCAAGATGTTATTTCTATTACAATTATGACAGCTCTATACAGATGAGGAGAGTTGAAGCAGCTTATAAATATGAATGTGCACAAATATTAAAACCCTAGAAATTTGGCTTTACTGAAGGAGCAGTTGATCATACAGTGAGCTAAACGTGGTACGATTGTGTTCTTAAATCATACATTAGCATACTTTAGGCAATTAAGGCATTTATTAAAGACGGTCATGATATAACATCATATAACATCATAAAAGTATATTTCATATTTTTGTGAGGTACGTTTATATAAAATATGTGTTATAATGATGCATTCGCAACATTTATGAGTGAATGTATCCTTCATTGCAAAAGAATTGAAGAGCTCCATCTTCATTTTATAATTGCTAAGTGGAAAAAATCATTCATCGTTTGAATTAGAAATCTTTTTTTTAAAGAATCACTATTTTATTAAATATTAACAAACTATTAACAAATGCAAAATTGCTCTTTAAAATAAAATATATATTTTGATATTTTTCCTTTTATCGACCATCATACGTTACTCCATAATTAAAATTGGCTTTAGTTACAATGAAAAGATTAATTATGCAGGGTGTCCCAAAAGTCCTTGACACATTTTAAAATTCCATAAAAGATCAGGCAATTGGCAAACGAGAGTGTGGTTTGAACAAAAATGTTTCTTATGATCTGAAATTTTGTTTAAGAAAATAAAAAAAAATAGTTTAAGAAATTTCTCGTAGGTGGCGTTCCTTCTGCAATGCTACCGGTGAAGTAGAATGCCTTTATACATATTCAGGGGCGAAAGGCGCACAGTGCGTATGCGCAGTTTTTGTCCAAACTTAGCAACCCACATTCCTGAACTTAACAATACTCGCCCTCCTGAGTTCGATTCGTCTAATCAAAATCATGAAGGCGAGTATTGTTAACTTCTGTATTGTGGGTAGCCAATGTTTGGACAAAAACTGTGCACATACATTGTGCGTCCATCGCCATTGTTATGTATAAGGGCATTCTACATATTCGATAACTTCCAGAAGCAGCGACATTTGTGAGAATTTTTTTAAACTAATTTTTTTATTTGCTTAATCAAAATTTTCAATCCTAAGAAGCATGTTCGTCCAAACCGCACTCTCGTTCACCAATTGCCAGATCTTTCATTGAATTTAAAAATATGTCAAGGACTTTAGGGAGACCCTGTACATTGAATTGATAAAAATTTAAGTATATATTTGAGTAAAGAAACAATTTTCATCATTATGTTTCAAAGATATTCAATTCGTGATTTTCTCTGTAATTAAATTCAGAATTAGCTAACAAATAAAAGAAAAACATGATTAAAAATTTAGCTCAGTGGTTGATCATAAATGAAGATATTTTGTAAAATTATATTTAAAAAATAAAATATAATGTTTTAAATTAAATATGAGTCACTTTTAATATGACTCTTTTGAAATTAATAAATTAATAACGTAAAATTAAAACGCTAAAAGAATCATAATTTTTTAGGGTTTCGTTCATCTCACGAAACCCTATTACTCCCGTTGTCTGTCTGTCACAGACCCATTCTCAGAAACTATATAACTTACAGAGTTGAAACTTTGTGTATATATAACTGAATAACTGCTATGTAGCTCAAAATATTAAAATTTGAAAAAATCGTATTATTTTAATAAATAGAGATAAAAAACCGAAATTATAACAGCCTTTTCCTATTAAATTTAAACATTTTTCGTTATAGCAGTTGCCAACAATTAAAAATCCACACTAAAATTTTTTCTACAATAATTAATTTTCTATTGAAATTTTTCCACGTGAAAAATGAAAATGAAATTGAAAGTTTCACCAAAGGATTAATATGAAATAAAAATGAATGACGCATATTAGTAATAAAACGGAAAATTTCAAAGATTTCTCAATAATACAAGGAGTATGAGCATGTGCATGTACAGAAAGCAGATTAATATCACGTCTTTAGAGAATTAAAAAGAAAAATAATCTGACGTCATATCGGATGTTTAACGGATTTTTCAAATGTTTGAGAATAATACAAAGCGAGTATCAATATAACTAATAGAGAATAGCAAATATATGAATTTGAGGAACGTATTGAATCATGACAAAAACCCGATTATAGAAATATTCGCATATTTTAACATTTGGAAGGTGTACAACATGTTTAATTTTGAAAATATATTTTTTTAAATATCGCATTTAGTCCACATGACTGATATTAATATGACAGAGTATAATAGCGGGCTTCGCCCGCTATCGGGCAGGTTCAAATATTCGAAAAAACGAAAAAATAGACCTGTAAATTTTTACTTTGTAAAAAATAGGACTTTTTTTTTTCTTTTTTTGGAAAATGAAATTTACTTGGATTTATTAAAGAAAGGATAAAATGTTTTGAAAGGAATATTAAACGAAACCCTTTGTGCGATCTTCGATCACACTTACCCACTTGTTTTTTTACATCTTTCACAATATTTTTATATATATCACTCATAATTACACACATATAAAAAAAAAATTCTAAAATACAGGATATTACAATGAAACAACTTTTGTTCAGTAATTTTTGTATTTTTTACGTCCAGCTCAGTAATTCAGATAAGTGTAAATACACGTAAAAATAGAAAATAGTGTTAAAAATACATAAAATTAGAGTATTTACTAGTTAAATAAATTACAGCCTCATTAATTTAATTTTTTATAATTTAGTTTAAAAAGCGTTAATGAGTAACGTGTCTGTCAATAGATTATTCAATTACGATTTTTTTTATCTACTGAATAAAAATATGTTTAATCCGATATCTTAACTTATTCAATACATTTAAGAAAAAAACAACATTGTGTAAGCGCTACGAAGTTGGAATATTTATTAGTTTCAGGGATAGATGACTATCTAAACATTCGATAAAACAATGAATCGTGCTTCGCACGTAGATTTATCCAATACTTTTCTATAGTGAAAGAAAAATGCTTTAATGGTTATTATATTTAATCATAGCTCGTGTATAATTCCTAAATGCTCAGTACTTTTCTGAACATACTAAATTATTAAATGTGCAGACTAAGTCAAAATGATTACTCTGATTACAAATGACAATAACTTAATTGTAAAAGGTAATTGGAAGAAACACCTTAAGTATATTATAGAAAAAGAATTACGTTTTGTTTGCGCACTTTATAGCTGTTCTGTGTGGCGTTTTCTAGTCACAGAAAATATCAAAGCGATAGTCCATTTTTTACCCGACATTGTGAATGCACTGTGCATGTTTCTTGTTTATAGAGATATTCCTTTTTTGCCTTTAAAAGTGATCCAACTGAAAGTGCACTTAGAAAATACGTTGACATGAGTCTATATACAAACAATATTAACAATATCTGGCACAAAATGGATTTATTGATTGATTGGTTGATCAATCTATATTTTGTGTATGACTTAAATAAGCCACGTGGACCAGTTATGAAGTATGCAAACAAAACTCTGAGCTTCTTTCTATGACGTGCTTTAGTTTCTAGCGATCATTGATTACAATCAAGTTATTGTCATTTGTAATCAGGGCAATCATTTTGATTTACCCTGTACAATGTCATTCAAACAACATACTTTTAATTATAATAATTTATTTATATAACAGAAAAAATAGTTTCCCATTCAATTATTTTAAAATCAGGTTTCCGAGCAAAATTTGTATTTGAATTTTCAACATCGTGTAAAAATATCGACTTTAAATCTTCAACTAATATTTCTGGGGTGAAATCGAATTTAAATTTCACTAAATATCAAGCGTTTTAAATTTATAAATTAGTGATTTTGTAAGGAAATTTTTCCATCAAATAAATAAACAGTTGCGTATTTTGCAATACTGGATGGTTCTGAAAAAACTGATGGCTATCACATGTAATTTAGGCAGATTTTTAGACAGATAATGCGAATCAAATTTCTCGTATACTTAGTATATTCATGACACTTGTAATAGATTAAAAAAAGTTGTGAAGTATGTAAATTTTACAAATAAGAGTAATTTCAGCATTAATTCCACAAAAAATCGCTCAAAATCAGTGCAATAACATTTATCATTTTCTTTTATCTCTTAGAAGAAATTTTGAATCTAAGTCTTGTACGTCAACTTCAAATTTACAACGCGTGATAACATATTGTGCTATTTTTTTCCTTTTCCAAACCTCATGAGGAGAGTCTATTAATTGCAGCGCACAGGGGTCTAAATTATCATAATTTTTTTAATTATAAATTTGGATAAGCAAAAGGCCCAAATTAAATTATATCGAAAAATTTGGCTGTATAGCTTACTTTTATAATCCTAAAATATTAAGGAATAAATTAGATGTCCAGAGGAAAAAAAACTGTTATGCTAGTGTACGTTAGAGAACGGCGTAGTTACCGTATTTATGACGGAAAAAATAAGAAAGTGATCGAAGCAGAATCCGTTAGATTCAACAAATCTTTAAAAAGAAGTAATGATTTAATTAAAAAAAAAAAAAAAATTTCTAAGCATTGGGATATTGAACTGTTAATAAATAAAACATCTCTAAATGTAACTGAAATTAATAGAAATGTAAACAATAAAACTATTAATTGAGAAATTTCTACTGATAAAGCAGCAAACAAAAATGCTTATTCAATTTTATTACTGACCGAAATGAAATCGCCTGGTAGACCTGACGTAGGCAGTGCTGTCAGTCCGCAACTTTTTTCATTATTTAATTTGCTTGATTGCCACTTCTTTTTTAAAATTGTATAATTTGCCTTATTTTCGCAGTATTTAATCTACTATTTAATAAGGCGAATATTTATACTTCAAAAAAGGAGTAGCAATGAAGCAATCTGAAATTTAAAACAGTAGCGAACTGGCAACACTGAAAAGAATTTATAATCAGGAAAAATATAATGACTTATAAAAATGAAAATAAGTGTGAATTTAGATGATTTGTAAAATCGAAATGTAAAGTGTTGTCAGAAAATTTAAATGGCAATGTTCCAAGAAATTACTTATATGCGGAAAATACTGTTACTTGACATAACTAGTAATGAGAAATGGATTGGATTTCATAAATACACATAATGTTTGAGGAATAAAAAAAATATATGAATATTAAATAGATTATTTTTCTTTAAATGTGATAATAACGAAATAAAGTACAACGCGTGACTAGCAACTTTTGAGTGTAATAAATAAAAAAAATAAAGATTATACAGAGTCACTTTTACCTGTTGTTAATGTAGAATTATTTAGATGAGTGTTTCTCCACCTGCGTGGCGTGGGAGGACATCAAGTCTGCCCCGAAAATGCTTACTGAAGTTCAATCAAGATTTTATGAATTAACATAACGCCAGTACATATACATACAATATTTCATTTCATGCGTTATATTTGTAATAACGTTTAGTGTCAGAAAGTAACATTTTTATTCATTTGTATATTGTAAAAATAAAAGAAGACAGATGTTTCGTAATCTAGGAAAAAATAATATAATATAAACATGGACAAAAATATACAATAACCACTTCCGAGTTACTCATGATTCCGAAAAGTGTTCTTTATTATTAGAAATCTAGGAAACCAATATATTTATGAGATTTAGAGAAACATTTATAAAAACAAAGTTTCATTTGTTGCCACTGATTTTCAATAAATGTTAGTGGATTAATCAGGTTTCTCAACCTGGAATATAGGTTCTCTGGATGCTATAATTTCTCAAGTAAACCTTTTCATGTTCAACAAACGTTTTTACAGACAAACATAATAAATTAACAGCATTAACATTAACATTAAAATTAACAATATTTTGTTACTCATGCCTACATAAATTTAATTACGCAGCTGAAAATGTTTAACTGAGAATTAATAGCATCCAAAAAACCAATTTCCTGGTCTGAGAAAACTAATTTCCGTATTAAACTAGTTGGAAAAGTTTCCGAAAATCAGTCGCAGCAAAACAAACTTTGTTTTCTAAATGATTCTTTAAATCTAGAAAATATATTGGTTTCTGAGGTTTATAATGATAAAGAACATTTAATGATGTGTAACTCGAAAGAAGTTATTGTTTATTTTCATTCCTGGATATATTATATTTTCGTAGATTAAGAAGCATTTAGAATTTTTTTTAATTTTTATATTTATTTATCTATGTTTTTTTTTCATTATCATAATTTTAGTGTGCCGCAGAAGTTTAACCATGATTTAAGTGTGCCGTGAGTAATACAGGTTGAGGAATAATGGTTTAGATTGTTAACTACACTTGCAGCTGAGTTAAATTTGATTGTTTATTTTTTATGAAAAAAATGACAATTTGTGTAGTAATTTGGGAGAAAATTTATATATCTCACGTATATGTAATCAGAAAAATTATATATCATTCAAATCACTCAGGTAAAATCTAACATAAAAGTAAATTTTATGCTTCAAAATATTGGATTATTCTGCTGGCTTCTAGTAATTGTGTATTTATTAAATGATAAACGTTTTATATTGAGTATCTATGTAGAGGATTTAGCTTAATTTTATTAAAATAAAATAATGTATACATATATTGTTCTAAAAATTAAAAGTTTTTTTTAATGATATGAAACTAACAAAAATCTAAATTTTTAGACATAGAATTTGAAATACTCAAGAAAGATACAAGTAAAGGTCTCTGTCCCCAACTGAATATATTAAATCATTTTGGTTAAACGTAAGTTAGAAAATATTAATCTGTGAAAACACCAGTTGTTAAAGCTGAAATTAAAAAGTTTTCCTCTAACAAATAATTTGATTGACATAACTAATGGCTAACTAAGTTATTTTTCAGCCAAAGAAACACGTCGTGATATATCTTTTGTTACTATACATTTATCCCAATTTAATTATAAACTAGAGAAAATAAATTATATTACAGTTATAAAAGTTATTAAGATATTTATAAGATAGAAAATACAAAAATGCTAGTTGGGAAATGTAGAAAATGGTAAATCCTTTTCTAATGGAGTAATTTAATTAGATAATCTATTGGTTTCATAGAAATGTCTTACAGAGAATAGAATCTTTCTACTTGTGAGACTGAGTTATTTTCTATTTCTGAAATTTGTAAATATATTATTTGCACTGTAAATTTATCATCTGAGTTAAAAAGAAAACAATTTATAAATGATACTGTATCTGTAACCTCTGATAGCCAAGCAACAATTAAATTTATTATATGCACTAGATTATCAAATAAATTTAGGAGCATGAGTCTACGCTTTCATATAGTGAAAGGTTAGTTATTCAATAATGCAATTTAACATTAGAATTGTTAGATTATTCAACATTAGAATATGCTCAAAGTATAAATATTATTGCAGATTTTCTGTCAAAAGCTGTTAATGAAAAAAACTGGGTATATATGAAAAATATTTCATTAATTTCTTCATTAACATGTGTATTGTTTGTCAAATTACGTTGTATATGTTTTTGTGTTTTTAGAGTTTTTATTCATATTATTATATTTAAAAAATGTTTTGTTTCTATCTCTTTAAGAGGTTTGAAACTCTTCATGTAACTATTTAACAATATTAAATTTTTCTTTACTTTATAACAGTCAGATCTATGCAATCACATATCTGAATCTAAATATATAACATCAAAACTTTGCGTTTTAATCTATTGCAAATAAATTAAATTTGCATTTGAAACTGAAAATAGTATTTCGAATCTGATTAAAATTTCCTTTCAGAAATTTCCACTATTCCATAACCCAAAATGTAGTTTTCTGAAATTATTCCAAAATATGATTGATTTCACATAAGTTAAACAATTACTTTGTTGAAAGTCAGACAAACGTTCCCTTCCGTGAAACATTAATTTAATTTCCAAATTTTTATCACTTAGATGCATTAATCAAAGATCATTGAAGACAAAATACATTTAAGATAACTAAAAGCATGCAAACAACTCGATAAGACAAGCTTTAAGTTTGAAAATGAAACTACGATATCAGACTGTGATAAATGAAAGCTGGTGAGACATTTATAGTTTGAAAAAACATTTAAATAGAAAGACTAAAATAAAATGTGAAAACTTTTTTAAATAAAAAAATATGCTACATAAAATTAATGAAAATTTAAACTGCACGAATAGCTATTTTTAATGTAGAAATGCTTTGTATCTTTAATTTAGTTTAGAGTTTATTCTATTTTATTATTAGATTTAGACGAATGTTTTGAATACGTATTAATATACGTTTTACATTCTGAAATATAAATGCACGCTACAATAAAGCTGTCTATATTTTATCTAATTTGAAGGGAGTATTAAGCCACATTGGGACAATTTTTATAAATGTTTTTTCTATATATTATTTTACTCAATTTTTATTCAATGAATGTTAAGTAATTTTTCAAAAAATTAAATTAAATAAATTATTTAATAAATTATTTATTTAATTAAATAAATTATTATAAATTATTATTTGTGTGCCTTAGTAAAAGTTTAATTTAAAGAAATGTACACCTCTTGAACTGCCACTATCAAGTTAGGATACATTTGTCAGTAAAGAAGTATTTAATCTAGTGATATATGACAATAAAACTAACCATTCGTTAAATAGTAAATTAGAATTATTAATGCAAAAATTATCATTTTTTTAATTTTACGGTGGCATTGGTATTTATCGTAATTGTCGTATTTTCACTAATAATATTTTTCTTAGTTGTTATGTTATTTATTAACAATTGAATATTAATAGCATGTTAGGTATTCAAAATACATTTTTTTTATTACTTGAGTTATGTTGCGCTGTGTATAATATTCCTCTTTACTATGTCCTCCAAGCTAACCCAGTTTCCGTCATCTCGTTTTGCAGTTTTTGCTTGATAATCCTTGTACTACAGTGAAATATGTAACACTTTATAGCAAAATAAATAGTTGTATTTTGAATGTTTGGTATTAAAAATACGTTTTTAATCTTAAAGCTAAAAAATACATATAAATATAAAGAAACAACAGATTATAAACAGAAAGAAAATGCTCTATATTCTAATGTGTTCATCGCATACATTTGATGTAATACGCAGCAGTAGATTGCTCTATAATATATCACTTAATCTCTATAATAAAACCGTAAGTCATGTGATTGTCATCAACAGTTCCGGGATGCCCGCTTCACTTTTTCATATGCCAGGCGGCCATTTTTATTCAAAATTATTTTTTCGAATAAAACTGCATAAAAGTTACATTTTTAGAAAGATCGTTCAAAATAAATTAATGTTTGAGAGATGACTTACGTTCAATTATGTATACATTCTGCAATAACTTCAGTTTAAATTAGGTTCGCAGTTCAAATTCTCTATCCATGAAAGTAAACAACAACAAAAAAAAAAGATTCATTCATTGTGAACGTTTAAAATATTAAACCATGAATTTTTGGACCGCTGCCTGTATAAAAAAAAAAAATCCGCACCAGTGAGACAGTCAAAGTTTACCATAATTCTGTTCTATACAACTCAACTCCTTTCCGGATCTTTTCATGACGTAAGTTGAACTCATGTAATAATATTTAATGGATCAAATTTCGAAACGAATTGTCAGCTTTTATTTTTCGCGTGTGCAAATTAGAAACGATACTTTAATTTTGAAATCAAATGTTTTGATTTATGATATTATTTCTTATTTATTTTCTATTTTAAAGAAAAATGTGAACGTCATGTATTTTAAATTGGAACAGTTGCCACGGACGCACCGGGGTTGGCGCGATTTTTGTTTTGCGCCATTTTGGCGTGAAAATCTCACTTTCAGGTACCTATTAGAGATTACTAAAACAGCATGTACTATTATTTTACTTTGAAATAGTTTATTTTATATTAAAAAACACACAATTTTATTATAAAACGCACATAATGATTAATTTATTATAAAGTGGGTTAAGCGATTTTTGTCAAGAAAGATGAAATACATAACAACAAAAAATATGCGAAATGCTACCACGATCGCAAAAGTTCTTGATTTGTCTATTAGATTTTTCTGGTTTGGCGAAGGATTAAGGAAAAAAATAAATTATGAATAAAAATAATTTGTTACAATACTTAACATACATTTAAGGACGACCAAACTGGTCGTTAGTGGCGGCTAGTTTTGAATAGTAGTTTTAATTGACACTACATCTCATGAAGCGTGAGATTAAAAATGAGAAAATTATCTTTAAAACCAAATGCGTTTTCTAAACTACATTTCACAATAATTTATGTAAATGAAATTTTATCTAAATTTAAATGTACTTTCATCGCAATGTCATTGGTCATCAAAGTCTAATTCAGCTTGTGCTATCTGTTCTTTGAAAGAACTTGTTCACTTTAATGAAATACTTTTTTTCATTTGTATTTTTTCAATCCATTTTTTTTTTAATTTTTCGGCCGTTTCTGCTTTTGTTTGTTTTTTAATTTTATTTAATTTTTCAACTTTTTTGTAAGTATTTATTTTTTATTTAATTCATTAAATTTATTTTTAATTCATTTCATTTGTCATTTTGTAAAATTTAATTTTTCCCTTCGTTTTTACCGGACTTATTGTGACAATGCTGTACAAATTGATTGTTT
Organism: Maratus michaelseni; assembly: GCA_963931845.1. Lineage (NCBI taxonomy): Eukaryota > Metazoa > Arthropoda > Arachnida > Araneae > Salticidae > Maratus > Maratus michaelseni. Next base: position 418,151,830 of record OZ007588.1, read on the forward strand.
ACCTTTAGCTTATGTTTTTTAGTAGGTGTTTTTTCTCGCTTGTCTCATTCTTTGTTTATATTCGACTTTGAAGGGTTTCGTTCATCTCAAGAAATTCTATTAGTCCTGCTTCGTTTTCTGTCCGTCACAGAGCCGGTTCTCAGAAACTATATAACTTATAGACAAGAAATTTTGTGTACTTATAGCTGAATACTTACTATGAAGCTCAAAATCATACAATTTGAAAAAATCGTATTGTTTTCATATATAGATATACAACAACAAAAATCTAGCAGCCTTTTCCCATTAATTTTAAACACTTTTCGTAATAACAGTTGCCAACAATTAAAAATTCACAATAAAATTCTTTCTACAATAATTTATTTTCTATTGAAAGATTTCAAAAAAAGAAAAAAATTGATTGAAAAAAGAAAATGAAATAAAAAATTTCACAAATTGAAAAAAAAGATTAATATGACATCATATTGGTAATAAAACGGAAATTTTCAGACATTTCAGACAATGAGTATGAGTACGTGTAAATACAGAAAGCAGCTTAATATGACGTCATTAGAGAATTAGAAAGAAAATTAATCTGATGTCATATTGGAAATTTAATTGACTTTTTCAAATTTTTGAGAACAATAGAAAGAGAGTATCAATATGAGTAATAGAGAAAGCGAGAAGATATGATGTCAGCAAGTGATTATAACGTCATGTAAGTTTGAAGAACGTATTGAATCATGATAAAAACCCAATTATGGAAATATTGGCGTATTTTAACATTTTTTAAGGTATCTATACAACACGTTTATTTTGAAATTGATTTTGTTTAATATCGCATTTAGTTCACATGACAGATATTATTATGACACAGTATAATAGCGCGCCTCGACCGCTATCGGACCGTTTCAGATATTCGAAAAACGAGAAAAATAGACCGGTAAATTTTTACTTTATAAACAACATGACTTTTTTTAATGATATTTATTTGAATTTATTAAAGAAAAGTTAAAGTTATTTGAAAGGAATATTAAATGAAACCCTTTGTGCAATCCCACTTACCCCCATTTTTCCAGTCTGATTTCTGCTCTCATAGTGGTAGAAAATGTATTGTGTGTAGAAGAAATATAAACTCTTTAAAACGTGCTATTTATTCAGTTTTATAGTGTATTAAATCTGACTTATCATATATGCACACAAAAGAGTTCCTACTCACGGCCCATAAGTTCATATATATAATGCGCATTACAACCTTTTAGAATATAAAATCCCATTGTATATATTTTACCTGTATGTTTACGCATAACTTTTGAAGAGGTGCTCTGACGTTCATGATTCTTATTTTTTAAGTGCTCATTTAGTGATAGAAATTGTTTTGCGCTTGTCGGACAAATATAATATCATTGAAAACGTGATATTTATTCAGTTTTTATTGTCTATTTAATCTGACTTATCAAATATGCACACAAAAAAGCTCCTACTCACGGACCATAAGTTCCTATAAGATGACCATTAAAATCTTTTAGAGCATAAAATCCCTTTCTATATTTTTTACCTGTGTGTTTACGCATAAATTTTGAAGGGATGCTCTGACTTTCATGACTCTTATTTTTTAATTGCTCATTTAGTGGTAGAAATTGTTTTGCGCTTGTCGGACAAATATAATATCATTGAAAACGTGATATTTATTCAGTTTTTATTGTCTATTTAATCTGACTTATAAAATATGCACACAAAAAAGCTCCTACTCACGGACCATAAGTTCATATAAGATGACCATTAAAATCTTTTAGAGCATAAAATCCCTTTCTATATTTTTTACCTGTGTGTTTACGCATAAATTTTGAAGGGATGCTCTGACTTTCATGACTCTTATTTTTTAATTGCTCATTTAGTGGTAGAAATTGTTTCGCGCTTGTCGGACAAATATAATATCATTGAAAACGTGATATTTATTCAGTTTTTATTGTCTATTTAATCTGACTTATGAAATATGCACACAAAAAAGCTCCTACTCACGGACCATAAGTTCATATAAGATGACCATTAAAATCTTTTAGAGCATAAAATCCCTTTCTATATTTTTTACCTGTGTGTTTACGCATAAATTTTGAAGGGATGCTCTGACTTTCATGACTCTTATTTTTTAATTGCTCATTTAGTGGTAGAAATTGTTTCGCGCTTGTCGGACAAATATAATATCATTGAAAACGTGATATTTATTCAGTTTTTATTGTCTATTTAATCTGACTTATCAAATATGCACACAAAAAAGCTCCTACTCACGGACCATAAGTTCATATAAGATGACCATTAAAATCTTTTAGAGCATAAAATCCCTTTCTATATTTTTTACCTGTGTGTTTACGCATAAATTTTGAAGGGATGCTCTGACTTTCATGACTCTTATTTTTTAATTGCTCATTTAGTGGTAGAAATTGTTTTGCGCTTGTCGGACAAATATAATATCATTGAAAACGTGATATTTATTCAGTTTTTAGTGTCTATTTAATCTGACTTATCAAATATGCACACAAAAAAGCTCCTACTCACGGACCATAAGTTCATATAAGATGACCATTAAAATCTTTTAGAGCATAAAATCCCTTTCTATATTTTTTACCTGTGTGTTTACGCATAAATTTTGAAGGGATGCTCTGACTTTCATGACTCTTATTTTTTAATTGCTCATTTAGTGGTAGAAATTGTTTCGCGCTTGTCGGACAAATATAATATCATTGAAAACGTTATATTTATTCAGTTTTTATTGTCTATTTAATCTGACTTATCAAATATGCACACAAAAAAGCTCCTACTCACGGACCATAAGTTCATATAAGATGACCATTAAAATCTTTTAGAGCATAAAATCCCTTTCTATATTTTTTACCTGTGTGTTTACGCATAAATTTTGAAGGGATGCTCTGACTTTCATGACTCTTATTTTTTAATTGCTCATTTAGTGGTAGAAATTGTTTTGCGCTTGTCGGACAAATATAATATCATTGAAAACGTGATATTTATTCAGTTTTTATTGTCTATTTAATCTGACTTATAAAATATGCACACAAAAAAGCTCCTACTCACGGACCATAAGTTCATATAAGATGACCATTAAAATCTTTTAGAGCATAAAATCCCTTTCTATATTTTTTACCTGTGTGTTTACGCATAAATTTTGAAGGGATGCTCTGACTTTCATGACTCTTATTTTTTAATTGCTCATTTAGTGGTAGAAATTGTTTCGCGCTTGTCGGACAAATATAATATCATTGAAAACGTGATATTTATTCAGTTTTTATTGTCTATTTAATCTGACTTATGAAATATGCACACAAAAAAGCTCCTACTCACGGACCATAAGTTCATATAAGATGACCATTAAAATCTTTTAGAGCATAAAATCCCTTTCTATATTTTTTACCTGTGTGTTTACGCATAAATTTTGAAGGGATGCTCTGACTTTCATGACTCTTATTTTTTAATTGCTCATTTAGTGGTAGAAATTGTTTCGCGCTTGTCGGACAAATATAATATCATTGAAAACGTGATATTTATTCAGTTTTTATTGTCTATTTAATCTGACTTATCAAATATGCACACAAAAAAGCTCCTACTCACGGACCATAAGTTCATATAAGATGACCATTAAAATCTTTTAGAGCATAAAATCCCTTTCTATATTTTTTACCTGTGTGTTTACGCATAAATTTTGAAGGGATGCTCTGACTTTCATGACTCTTATTTTTTAATTGCTCATTTAGTGGTAGAAATTGTTTTGCGCTTGTCGGACAAATATAATATCATTGAAAACGTGATATTTATTCAGTTTTTAGTGTCTATTTAATCTGACTTATCAAATATGCACACAAAAAAGCTCCTACTCACGGACCATAAGTTCATATAAGATGACCATTAAAATCTTTTAGAGCATAAAATCCCTTTCTATATTTTTTACCTGTGTGTTTACGCATAAATTTTGAAGGGATGCTCTGACTTTCATGACTCTTATTTTTTAATTGCTCATTTAGTGGTAGAAATTGTTTCGCGCTTGTCGGACAAATATAATATCATTGAAAACGTTATATTTATTCAGTTTTTATTGTCTATTTAATCTGACTTATCAAATATGCACACAAAAAAGCTCCTACTCACGGACCATAAGTTCATATAAGATGACCATTAAAATCTTTTAGAGCATAAAATCCCTTTCTATATTTTTTACCTGTGTGTTTACGCATAAATTTTGAAGGGATGCTCTGACTTTCATGACTCTTATTTTTTAATTGCTCATTTAGTGGTAGAAATTGTTTCGCGCTTGTCGGACAAATATAATATCATTGAAAACGTGATATTTATTCAGTTTTTATTGTCTATTTAATCTGACTTATCAAATATTCACACAAAAAAGCTCCTACTCACGGACCATAAGTTCATATAAGATGACCATTAAAATCTTTTAGAGCATAAAATCCCTTTCTATATTTTTTACCTGTGTGTTTACGCATAAATTTTGAAGGGATGCTCTGACTTTCATGACTCTTATTTTTTAATTGCTCATTTAGTGGTAGAAATTGTTTCGCGCTTGTCGGACAAATATAATATCATTGAAAACGTGATATTTATTCAGTTTTTATTGTCTATTTAATCTGACTTATCAAATATGCACACAAAAAAGCTCCTACTCACGGACCATAAGTTCATATAAGATGACCATTAAAATCTTTTAGAGCATAAAATCCCTTTCTATATTTTTTACCTGTGTGTTTACGCATAAATTTTGAAGGGATGCTCTGACTTTCATGACTCTTATTTTTTAATTGCTCATTTAGTGGTAGAAATTGTTTTGCGCTTGTCGGACAAATATAATATCATTGAAAACGTGATATTTATTCAGTTTTTAGTGTCTATTTAATCTGACTTATCAAATATGCACACAAAAAAGCTCCTACTCACGGACCATAAGTTCATATAAGATGACCATTAAAATCTTTTAGAGCATAAAATCCCTTTCTATATTTTTTACCTGTGTGTTTACGCATAAATTTTGAAGGGATGCTCTGACTTTCATGACTCTTATTTTTTAATTGCTCATTTAGTGGTAGAAATTGTTTCGCGCTTGTCGGACAAATATAATATCATTGAAAACGTGATATTTATTCAGTTTTTATTGTCTATTTAATCTGACTTATAAAATATGCACACAAAAAAGCTCCTACTCACGGACCATAAGTTCATATATGATGACCATTAAAATCTTTTAGAGCATAAAATCCCTTTCTATATTTTTTACCTGTGTGTTTACGCATAAATTTTGAAGGGATGCTCTGACTTTCATGACTCTTATTTTTTAAGTGCTCATTTAGTGGTAGAAATTGTTTTGCGCTTGTCGGACAAATATAATATCATTGAAAACGTGATATTTATTCAGTTTTTATTGTCTATTTAATCTGACTTATCAAATATGCACACAAAAAAGCTCCTACTCACGGACCATAAGTTCATATAAGATGACCATTAAAATCTTTTAGAGCATAAAATCCCTTTCTATATTTTTTACCTGTGTGTTTACGCATAAATTTTGAAGGGATGCTCTGACTTTCATGACTCTTATTTTTTAATTGCTCATTTAGTGGTAGAAATTGTTTTGCGCTTGTCGGACAAATATAATATCATTGAAAACGTGATATTTATTCAGTTTTTATTGTCTATTTAATCTGACTTATCAAATATTCACACAAAAAAGCTCCTACTCACGGACCATAAGTTCATATAAGATGACCATTAAAATCTTTTAGAGCATAAAATCCCTTTCTATATTTTTTACCTGTGTGTTTACGCATAAATTTTGAAGGGATGCTCTGACTTTCATGACTCTTATTTTTTAATTGCTCATTTAGTGGTAGAAATTGTCTTGCGCTTGTCGGACAAATATAATATCATTGAAAACGTGATATTTATTCAGTTTTTATTGTCTATTTAATCTGACTTATCAAATATGCACACAAAAAAGCTCCTACTCACGGACCATAAGTTCATATAAGATGACCATTAAAACCTTTTAGAATATAAAATCCCATTCTATATTTTTTTACCTGTGTGTTTACGCACAAATTTTGAAGGGATGCTCTCACTTTCATGATTCTTATTTTTTAAGTGCTCATTTAGTGGTAGAAATTGTTTTGCGCTTGTCGAACAAATATAATATCATTGAAAACGTGCTATTTATTCAGTTTTTATTGTGTTTTTAACCTGACTCATCAAGTATGCACACAAAAAAATTCCTACTCACGGACTATAAATTCATATAAGATGCGAATTAAAACCTTTTAGAGTATAAAACCCTTTTCTATATATTTTACCTGCGTGTTTACACATAACGTTTGAAGGGATGTTCTGACTTTCATGATTCGTATTTTGTAAGTGTTCATATAGTGGTAGAAATTGTTTTGCGCTTGTAGAACAAATATAATATCATTAAAAACTTGCTATTTATTAAGTTTTTATGGTGTAATTAACGCTTTCAGCAATGGCTCATCGTATATGCACCTCAAAAATTTCCTGCTTGCGTCCCATACAGTCACATCCCGTAAGGCATTGTGACGTCATGGTGACCTCACAATGACGTCACACTGTGACTTTGTGACCGTCGTCATGACGTCAAGTGACGTCGATGTGAAGTCACTGTAACCTAAATGTGAAGTCGTTATGGCCGTTTTCAAGGCTTTCTGTCACCTCACAGTGTGACTACTTTGTGAAGCCCCCGAGCGACTTCAATGTGAAAAATGTGACGTATCTGCATCGGATAGGGTGACCATATTTTACCCGAATCTTATCCGGATTGTTCGGATCGGCATTTTCTTTTTGCTACACGTTTGTGACATGTGTGATGACACTGCGGCGTGTCGGGTGGCCAGTTTTTATCCGAATACAACCCAGAAAGTTCGGATCGATCTTTTTGAATTTTTTTTGGCTACAGATTATATTTGGATTAGTGGTCGGATGGCCTGATTTTCGTGAACCCGATCTGACCCGGGTCGGGTATAAGGTTTTTACTGTAAGTCTTGCACGGAACAGAATCCTGCATATGATCGAATAAACATATTTTATCATAAATTGTATCGCGATACGTGTCGGCTCGGAGCTAGTCATGCATGAATCCGGTTAAACACTTCTTGAACATGATTGAATATCTACTTGAACATGAATGATGGTTGATTGAAATTATATTTCAATTCAACCTGCATTCGTACCCTAATCCTAACCCGACCAAAAATCTGTAGGCTCACAACCCGACCGAATTTTATAAATCATTTAATCGGCACTCATCCGGATTCGAAACCCAAAATCAAAGAAAATAGATCTACAACTTGATACAATTATAGAAAAAATGTGTATAATCAGATCTTTCATATTAATTTTATCTTTCATATAGAAACATGAACACATATAAAGACTCATTCATAATAAAATACAGTTTTTCATCTGAAACAATATTTTTGTCTTTAAAAAAATGTTAAAAAGTACCCGAGCGGTAAGAATAAATTTTCAATCAAAAACATTATAGTCAACCAAATTCAAAACGTGACAACAAACACAAATATCATAAATCAGAAGCAACACATATTGTATCGGATCGGGTGTGGGTAAAATAATTTATCCAATCCGATGTCGGACTCTAGTCGTGTCGACATAATTATTCTTTCTTTTTTAACTCCAAATACGGGATAACCAGATTTTACCAGAACCCGACACCGCTAGATTTGCTGAAAATTGTCTACTACTGTCAGCTACAGATTAGAATTTCGCATTGAGACGGATAACAAGATTTCATCAAATCTGAATATGATTCATGCCCGATCGGCTATAATTTTTCTTGGTGTAACTCGGCTTTCATTTAGAATTTTACATCGTATTGGGAATTTAATGTAGAGTTAAAGAAGTGAAATTACAAATGTAAAAACAAATATTGAATATAAAAATGTAGGCATGGATGAATTGAAAATGTTAATAAAAATAAGTATTTCAATAATATGAAATTCGATTATGCAAGTGGACAACAACCTTTTAAATTGTCTTCTACTTCCATTTTCAATATTTAAACGAAAAAAATTTTGACAATAATTAGCACTATCTTGCCGTTAAGTATTGAAGTTCTAAAATACGCGCTTTGCCATATTAGCTATATGTGATTAAATCATTTAATTAATGAAAATATAAGTATGTATTTAAAAATAAGTAGTGTAAAAGATTTACATTAGGAAAATATATAAAATATATATAGGTATATTTATTGTTAAATATTCTAAAAATAATGACCGTTATATCAAGCATTAAATCATATTTTGATCTAAATAAAAAATTAAAATTAAAATCATAAACACATTTTATTAGATATTTTTACTGATGTTTCATTACACACTTAGAATCAATTTGATAATTTGTCATTAATTATCTTGTTTTTTGATGGTGTGTGAAATGCAAAAATTAAATGTCAATTAACGTACTAAATTGTGACAATTATTACAAATTTATCAGGAACGTATTTCAAAAAATCAAATATTATTAGTTATAAATTATATATTTTTTAGATGAATAATTATGAACATTTAATGGCTATACATCTGGAAAAATAAAAGAAAAAACTGTTACTAATTTTATTTTTAAAAAAAGAAAGGAAAGAAAAAAACAGAAAAACAGTTTTGATGAGATATTTTAAGCCAAAAGGTGTTTTTTTTTTAAGTGTACGGCTGCATTTTTGCAGTATTGCACTACTTTTATTAACATGATTGGGAATGTTCGTAATGCTTAAAAAAATATTCAAGAGGCAAGATTTCTATATTGAAACAATATTTGGCGATGTATCTTTTATTTTTGGCGATTTTGATTTTACATTTGACCCCAAACAATTTTGATTTTAAGCCAAAATGTGTCTTTTTTTTGTTGCAGAAAGAATTGAAATGGCTATACATCTGGAAAAATAAAAGAAAAAACTGTTACTAATTTTATTTAAAAAAAAGAAAGAAAAGAAAAAAACAGAAAAACAGTTTTGATGAGATATTTTAAGCCAAAAGGTGTTTTTTTAAGTGTACGGCTGCATTTTTGCAGTATTTTTTTGGTACTTTTCGGTTAGCCGGGCGCCAGTGATATATATATATATACATGTATATATATACACATATATCTACACAAATACATGTATATACATATATATCTACACAAATACATGTACATACATACATATGTATACACATATGTATGAATATATACATATATATATGTATATATATATATATCACTGGCGCCCGGCTAACCGAAAAGTACCTTTTTTAAATTCAAATGCAAACTATATTAATGGCAATATACTTCTATTTACTTCTACATATATGAAATTTCGTTTCAGTTGCTTATAACTCGAGTTCTGCTGAATGGATTTTCGTAGACCTTAAACTGTAAGATAATTTTTCAGATAAGGTTTTATTGTATAACATATTGTTCTTCGTGGCTTAGTTATAGAATTATTCTGGGAAGTTCTATAATCAGATCAATCCGATTATGAAATATTAGCCTTTTTAAAAGATTTTGCCGAATGGATTTCGATGGAACCTACACTGTTAGATAATTTTCTAGGGAAAGTTTTATTATATAACATATCATTCTAGCCCGTAAGGCATGGTGACGTCACGGCGACTTCACTGTGAAGTCACATTGTGACTTTGTGACCGTCGTCGTGACGTCAAGTGACGTCGATGTGAAGTCACTGTGACCTAAATGCAAGGTCGTTATGGCCGTTTTCAAGGCTTTCTGTGACCTCACAATGTGACTACTTTGTGAAGTCACCGTGCGACTTCAAAGTGAAAAATGTGACGAATCTGCATCGGATAGGGTGACCAGATTTTACCCGAATCCTATACGGATTGTACGGATCAAAATTTTTTTATGGTTCAAGTTTGTGACAACACTGCACCGGGTCGGGTGACCAGATTTTACCCGAATCCAATCCAGAAACTTCGGATCGATCTTTTTGGATTTGTTTGGCTACAGAATAGATTTGGATTAGTTGTCGTGTGACCTGATTTTCATGAACCCGATTTGACCCCAGGCTGGTATAATGTTTTTATTGTAAGTCTTGTTCGAAATAGAATCTTGCATACGACCGAGTAACCACATTTTATCAGAAATTGTGTTACGAAAAAATTTATGATGTCGGTTCGGATCTAGAGTCATGCACGAATCCGGTTATATACTTCTTGAACATGATTGAATGTCTACTTGAACATGAATGATGGTTGACTGAAACTATATTTCGATTCAACCCGTATTCTTACCCTAACCCAAAAACAACAACAACAACAAAAAATCTGTCGGCCCACAACCCGACCGATCCTGATAAATGATTTCGCATAGATTCGGATAACAAGATTTTACCAAATACGGATAAGATCGACGATAAGGATTGGATCGGCAATCATTTTTATTGATGCAACTCGTATTCAAATTAAAACTTTGCATTTGATTGGGAAACCGGCTAATGTAGGTGTTAAGCAAGAAAATTATAAATGTAAAAAACGCATACTAATATAAAAATAATAGATGAATCTATTAAAAATTATAATAAAAGTAAATATTTCAATAATATGAAATTCTATTGTGCAAATAACAACTTTTTAAATTAACTTCTACTTCCATTTGTTTTATGTAACCACCAAAAATATTGACAATAATCAAAACTATGCTGTTTTGCTGTTAAGTATTGAAGATTTTAAATGTGTATACTTTGCCATATATCCCCTCGCTCAGTGTCACGAAACTTTCTGACACATTTATGAACAAATTATAAAACGCATGGCACTTGCATGCCTGATTATTAAAGCTATTTGGAATGAATACCGTTTTCCATTTTTAGATAAATGTAATACTTAAGATCAATTTCGATCATGTTTTACCCGTTTCTGACGGCCCCACCAGTGGCTGAGAGGTTGTGCTCTCGAAGCTGGTAGACGGGAGGTGCTGGGTTCGATCCCAATCGCGCCCGTCGGCCTAATCGTTCGGAGTTTTCGTGGTTTTCTTCGAGCCGTGGATTTATCCATGCGTAAATACGGGTTAGGTTCCCTTAGAAAGACCCCCACGAAGGGCACTCCCCCCGGGCCTATATCCCAAGTGCAGATAATTGGCCGTCAACAATCAACCCAACCCAACCCGTTTCTGACGCTGCGCGTCGGAAATTTGGTTCAAAACACCGACTTTGATAGTGTTTTCTGAAACCTCATCTGCCGTTACTAAAAAATGGATAACGCCATGCGATTATATATATTCTGAATATATATAATAACACCATGCCAATTTCATGTATTTCCGAATAAAAATGAATTCAGAAATATGTCAGAAATTAGCTATTTTGGATTTGAGAACAACTTTAATGAAAATATAAGTATGCATTTTAAAATAAGCATTCTGAAAAATTTATATTAGGAATCAATTTAAATAATAGATATACTTATTGTGCGATATTATTAAATAATAAAGATTTTATCAAGCAGTAAAACAGTTTTCATTGTAAATGAAATATAGAACTTAAGATCATAAACACCAAAAAAATATTTTTTTTCTTTAGTTTTTGATAGAATACTAAATGCAGAACTTAAATATCAATTTTTACTGTAAAACATTCGATAACACAACTGGAAAAATTACCTTAACTAAACAGTTATTTTATTGTTTCATCAATATTAATTATTTTTGTGCACCTAACATTGACATATCTCGACAAATAAATTATTCAATGCATTAAATTGTCACAATTTTTTCAAATATACCAGAAAAGTATTTCTCGAAACCTACACTAGCAACGAAATTATCAAATTGCAAATCAAATATTAATAGTTTTAAAAATTGCAATGTTTTTAATTATAATAAATAACTATGAAAATTTAACTAAGAAACGTAAAATATTAAATGAATTCCTCATTTTAAATATCACGTTACATTTAGAATACATATTGTTAGTAAATACTTTAAGCTTTTTTCCAAACAGTCTATTTAAAAAAAATTAAAACATTAAAGATGAAATTTAATACAAGTGATTTTTTAAAAGAAAATTTAAACATCTTAACTTTTAAATAATGCACTATTAAATGTACTAGTACTAAACATGCACTATTAACAAAACTGCGAAGACATTAAAAGTTACCTGCTGATCTATAGGTAAAGGTGTTACGTTTGAATGCTCCTTATCTGCTTCCCTTTCATTGAAAAATTAGACTGTAAATCCACTACAATAATTTTCAAATTATTCCAGCAGAAGAGGTGTGTTCATAGATCTGAGAAATCAAATATCACCCAGGCCTTATGAACGCACCCGGCTAGACACAGGGAGATGTTAAAATGGATGGTTTACTTTAAAATAGAGATGGTTCACTTTAAAACGTTAATTTACTTACACAGTATAAATCTAACTTAAAAGAACGCAACACACAGTAATCCGAACTTGAAATGCGAAAAATCGTCTGCATTCAATATGCGCGCGCAGTATTGTTTAAACACAACAAAATAACAACTGGCAGGTGTTTCCAAGTTTACCGCAGCTTTAATATTCTTTTTTCATGTGAGAGAGTTTTGTATTCTTAGAAATAAACTGTGAAAATTTATATATTTATATATTTTTAATCAAATACATTTGCTTTAGACGTCAAAAGTAAAGATAAATTTTAAATACAAATTTATTTATTATGCTTTATAAAGTAATTTCGATATAAATTTAAATACTATTCTACAATCAAATTTCCTAAGTACGAATTTTTCATTTTTTACACTTTATCGAAAAAAGCAATATATTTAACAGAGGTGATATCTTACTAAGCACTGGCCAGTTGTGGATAAATTGCTATAGGAATGACATATACTTTATAACATGTTTTTAATTCCTTTTTGCTCGGAAATACATGAAATTTGCTCGTATTTTTATTCAGAAACTATGTAATTGAAAAACATTTTCCATTTTTTTTGTAAAAGCAGAAGATCTTTCAGAAAAGAATGTCAAAGTCGGCGTTTTGAACCGAATATCCGACGTGACAGTGAAAGACAGGAAAGAAACTGGTTGTCACGTGACACGAATTGCTTATAACTCGATAAGTAATTTATTTACCAAAAAATGAAAAACTCATTTCTATTCCAAATTGTTTCCATAATCGGTCCTGCACATTTTATTACTTTTCGCTTAAAAATGAGTCAGAAATCATGTCAGAAAGCTTCGCGTTGTTGAGCAGGTCAGTTGAGAACTACCTTAATTATACCGTATAAGGAAAATCCTGACAGCGTTGGACGGTCACCCTGACCAGACCATGTTGCTATCGAACTCGTAAAAGTGGTGCCCTTATTTTTTGACCAGAAAGCTGATGATTGGGTTGAGTGGCCTATCAAAATAATTAAAGATTGGAGATTTTTAAAGAAATATTTGTAGTATAACAAAATTAGAAAATGAGTCCCATGCGGTAGAAGAAAAAAAATCTAAATGTTTGTATTTTAGCTAACAAACCTCTAAATTGCTAACAATTTTATTAGAATGAGGGATCTTTTTCTGAATTACTTTCCGCCAAAACTTTCACACGTCACTAAATTTCCATTTAAGGATTTTTACCTTTGTATTATATAGTATATTTTGTTAAATTTCTTGAAAATGGTAATGAAAATTGTAAAAAAGTTATATGTCTCATATACGTAGACAGATATTTATTCTTTATTTTATTTTGGAAATACTCAATTTATTTAAATAGTGTGTGACAATGTTTTTATTAATGATTTCGGTGCATGACATAATTCAATTCTATATTTTATGAGTTTTTTTTTTTTTTCAAATTCACTCTCCGATCACACCGTTAAGAGCCTATGCTAGTCACCCGAAGAAAAGCTCAAGCTAATGTTAAGGCTATGGGAAGGTTCTGGCGCGATTTCTCGCTCGCATTTTAATATTTTTAAATGATTTTTTTTTTTGCACAGGATAGCCGACACCGATCCCTAACGTTGTTAGTTTTTACTTTTTCAATTTTGGTTTCATTTTTTTTTTTTTATATAAAGGTACTTTCACTTTCAGAATCGGTTCCAACCGATTCTGAAATTGAAAACGTCCACTTATAAAAAAACAGTAACTAAAGCCCAAAAAGTAAAAACTAACAACGATAGGGATCGGCCTCAGCTGTCCTATGCAAAAAAAAATCATTTAAAAATATTAAAATGCGAGCGAGAAATCGCGCAAGAAACTTCCCATAGACTTAACATTAGCTTTCGCGTTTTTTCACGTGACTAATGTAGGCTCTTAAGTCACAGAGTGTTGGCATGTTGGTCATATGTGTGACGTGACTTATGTGACTTGCAGTGACGACATTGCAACGTCACAAAAAAATTAAAACTGTCAAAAAGAAATTTTCTTGATGCCATAAGATGTTCAAAACTTTATTTTAAGTTTTCTTTAGGTGTTCAAGACGTACATTTTAGTCACAGTGTGACGTTGCAAAGTGGTGTCATTTTGGTCACAGATGTGACGTGACGTACGTGACGCACAGTGACGTCACAATGACGTCACTGTGACTGTGCATGCTATGCGGGACGTTGCTTAGTTCTAGAATTATAGGGGGAAATTCGAAAATTGGGTGACCATTTTTTTTTTATATATAGGCTAATATCAAATATTAGCCTTTTCAGTATTTGATTCCGATTATGAAAGATTAACCTTCTGAAAAAGTTCTACTGGACGGATTTTGATGAGAATTGTATTGTTAGTTAGATGCTATTTCAGGAATGGTTTTAATGTACTACATATAGTTCTACGTTGCTTAGGCAAACAGTTATGTGTGAAGGTTATATAGTCAGGTGAACCCGATTCCAAAAGATTAGCCTTTTTGAAAGTTTTTACTGAGTGTATTTTTTGCGACTTGCATTGTTAAGTACATAATTTGTAAGGATGGTTTTAGTATATTTTATATCGTTCTGTTAGTTTTAGAATTATGTGGAAAAGTTCTATAATCAGATGAACCCGGTTATCAAAGATTAGCCTTTATAAAAACTTCTACTGAATGGATTTTGTTAGTTAATTTGCTTGCATTGTTAGTTCGACAATTTTTAGTGTTGGTTTTAGTATATTGCATATAGTTTTATCATTCTTTAGCAAACCTTAACTGTAAATGACCAAATAAAAGAGTTGATCCTTAACAGCTAAAATTTTGACTGTACATTAGAAAATATAATAGCGCAATCACGTCATTTTTCAGTAATGTGGAAGGATATTCCAGATAAATATACAAATTGCTTTCAAATACAAGGTTAAATTAAACGATATATTTCGTTTGATTCAAGGCTCATTTGTAGAAATCGACCAGCGCAGCGGGCGTAGCTTGCTAGTAGTAAATAAAGCACATATCTGCTCCCCCCTCCCCAGATTTTCTTTAGATGAATAACTATGAAAATTGAACCAAGAAAAGCAAAATATTTTAAATTCAAATTTGACCTTATTATTAATAAAACTGTACGTTTACAAAATATATTGTTAATAAATAAATAAGAATGATTATACTGCCAAACTACATATAAGTAACGATTAAAAATTTAAAGAAGAAATTTAACAATTATTTTTTTTTAATTCGAAAAGAAGCATTAAGCATCGTAACCTTTAAAAAATACATTATTAAATGTACAATCCCTAAAAACGTACTATTACCAAAATATTAAACTATATATATGTAAAGACATTAAAGGTCACATACCGTTCTGATCAGCCATCGCTGAAATCCCGAGTGAATGGTTATCCATTTTTATAATTATAGCTGCTGGTCTGTTTAGATATCATACCTATGCAAAAGCCGTGCTAAATACTGATCACAATAAAAGTGAACCAGCAGAGATGTGTACATAGAACTGAAGATCAAATATCACTCAGACCTAAGAATACACCCTGCTAGACACGTAAATATTTTTGTTCTAATAAAATATTTAAAATGTACATATATGATATTAATTCGCAACAACATTAAAATAACAACACATTCAGCTTGCAAAGAATAAAAATATCGTCTGTTTTAAATATGCGCAATGAAGCTCTGCGCAAAAAAATACCACTTCCTGTCACAGCCGAATTAACAGATGCCTTAGTCAAATAATATATAAAGAAACGAAGTTAAATGATGATATTTTAAATGTTTTGTAATTTATATAAGCAATAAATTATTTTATATTGATGTTTTAATATTCGATTTTTATATGAGAGAATTTTGCATTTAATAGTGCCTTCTATTAAATTTCTTAGAAATAAACTTATGATAATTTGTATTTTTAAATATTTTTAATACATTGCATTAGCTTACTATCAGTCCAAAGTAAACAAAAATTATAAATAAAAATTGATTTAATAGGAAGCCTTTATACAATAATTTCTATGTAATATCAATATTGGTTTATAAATAAATTTACTAAATACGAATATATTTTATTTAAATTGTAATACATTTTAATAAGAAACGAACAGTTTTTGCTAAATTACTATTAAAATGATGCCTTCAGAACAATTTTTAAAGGGAAAGTGACCCAAATTATTGTTCCGGAACAAGGAAAAGCCTTTAATCCTTTGCTTATCAGCCCAGATAGCGCCGGTATCGAACTAGCAAATATCGGCTCTCATTTTCTGGCCAGCAATGGGCTAAATGGCACCAAAATATAATTAATGAAAAGTAGAGATTTCTGAAGAAATATTTTTAGTATCTCAAAATTATCAAATGTGTTTCATGCGGCTGTGATATATAACAAATTGCTTGTGTTTAAAATGCTAATAAACCTATAAATTCCTAACAATTTTATCCCAATGGAAGCTCTATCTTATCCTAATAATATTATAAATCTGATTGTGTGCAAATGTTAGGCTGAAACCAGCGTCAAAATGGAGCATTTAATGATCTTGTTTCTTTGCATATATGTTGATTATAACACTCCAATGAACATAGGCTGGTTTTTGTTTAATTTATTCAAATATTTTGTTTAATATTTAAAAAATTCATTATTTTCATAGAGAATAAATGGACATTTTTACATACAATTTAACCATTTAAATTTATCGTTGCTAGGGCTTTGATCGTTGCCAATAAATAAAAACACGGAAAAACACTTTTTCCTCAACAATTAATTTTCAATTGAACGATTTTCACGTGAAAACTGAAAATTAAATATAATTCAAAAGAAGTTGAATTTCTGTGATATTTGAAACAAAAATATGGAATATTTGTTATTATACATGAAGTATGAATATCGGTTACATTAAAAAGATCTTTTTCTGTCAAAAACTGCGTTTAATTAGAAGGAAAATGAACAATAATTATATTATTAAAAATAGATTTCGCTTGGACCATGGAACTATAAAAAGGATCCCTCTCGGCTTGGACAAATATGACGTCATAAATAAAACATGTATTTTCAAATATTCGTAATAATACAAGGAGCATAAATATCAATGTATAATGAAAGTAGATAGATAATGGAAGTAATATTTAAGATGAAAAACTAAAATATTTTTTTTCGATACTGATTAATAATTAGATTGAATACCAGTTACATACAAATGTGAGTTTTCTGCTAAAATTTACGTCCTGATTGCCAGAAAAAAAATTAACAAGAATTATGCCATTAAAAAGAGATTTCTCTGAGGAAAAAGTGACATCATATTTGAAATAAAACGGGAATTTTCAAATGTGTTTACAAGGAGCGGGAGTCAATTCCTTACATTAATAATACAAGGATCGGTAAGTTTAGAAAGTAGATGAGTTTCACGCCATAATTAAAACTCAAAATTATTATTATTATTTTTTTTATCTATACCGATTATTAAGCATGAATATCAGTTACATACAGATGAGAGTTTTTTGCCAAAAACCACACCATGATTACTAGAAAAAGAAAAAGAATTACGAATCTGTTATATTAAAATCTGACCGCCTGTTTGTATTTCGCAACTACTCCTTTCAGATTGTCGAACGCAATGCGATTTACTTAACACCTGTTATCATTGATCCGAAGATGTCATAAACTCTCAAAATAAATAAAAAAATATTTAAATTCCGAGATATTATTATTATTATTATTATTATTATTATTATTATTGTAAATTTTAACGAATTTTCTCTAAAAATGGCAACTAAATTATTCCAATTTTGAGCGCGTTCATGGACCGAAACGCGGGTTACTCGTATAGTTAAGGAATGACGTCATATGATTTTCTCAGGGTAAAGTTGGGTTAAAACGGCTGTGAACGCTTTTGGGTAAAGTTATGGGTATATTTACAGCCAAACACTTCCGTCAACCAATCTACCATTACATTTTGATTGTACGAACATTTCAGGAACCATCCTAGCTGATGTTGGCCAATTATATTATAGACCTGTTAAAAGTAGACCAATCAAATGTTCAGGACTCAAGTGTACAGTAGGAGTCATAAAGAACAACAGTTAACAGTTGCAGTTAGCTATAAAGCAAACAAACAAATCAGATTTCCAACCACGTGATCACTTTACCCAACAAAATTCTCCAGGTAATGTGGGTTACCCGAAGTCTGAGTAATTTCCAGCTCTGAACGCTACGGGAAACTCGCAAAAAGTCATGTGATATCGCTCTCTGAACGCTTCGGGTTACCCATGTGTTACCCTATGTAACTCGGTGTTTGGTCTGTGAACGCGCCCTTTGTGAATAAAAAAGAAGAAATAAAACGGATTAATATATTTTTTCTCATTAAAACTGAAAAAAAGAATTTATTTTCAATTTGAATAGATGGTGAAAGAAAAAATTTTTTTTTGAAAAATAAAAACGTATTTTCACACATTCAAACTTCATGAATCAATTTATTCTAAAGAACAAAAATTGTCTGTCAACATACAGTGAAACTTCCATTTAACGAAGTCTCATCGTTACACTTAAAAACTTCGTTATGAAGAAAATTCGTTAAATAGAAATCAACTTAAATTTATGAAATTTTTCCTTCAGATATGGCAAACAGGTATTGGATTCAGAAGCATTTGATTCAGTTTCAATTATAAAACCGTCTTTTACAAAACAGTTGTGTACAGTCGATTAAATCACGTCACATTTACAAGATTTGGCTCAAGCTTTCATGAGTTCTGATTCATAGATTCTCAAACTAATGCTTTCACTACATTGTTTTTCTTCTGTCTTTTTCGATAATGTACTTCAAGATTTTTTATTATTCCTTATACTAATGGCTGAAATTTAGAATTTGTATTAGCAGGAATTAAAATAGCTTTGATGTTGCTCGATTTACATTTTAAAGCACATTCTTGTGAATGCACAAAGCAATTAATTGTCTATTAGCAATGGAGAATGCATTTTCTGAATTGTAACAGAATGGTAACTGTCTGACTCTAATTGCTATTTTTTGCTTCAATGCATCTGACGCCATTAGGTCACTGCTTCTTTTATATCATTGAATGTAAAAAGGGGATTTTAACTTCCCGCAACTGTCAGCGCTGGAGTGTCGGTATGAGAGAGTAATTATAACAAGTGTTTTTCTTAGTGTGAAAAAAAATGTTTTATTTAGCACGAAGCAGAATGGAAATTATTTAAATGTGTTCATTTTCGTAAATAGAAATCAACTTAAATCCCCTGAAATAAATTCGCATATCCATCGCAATAGCAATCTCTTAGTTTGAATTCGTTATATAGAATGTATTTTTCGTAATATGGAGATTAATTTACATGCTAATGGTTTTGAAAGTCAAAGTTCTGCAGAAAATTTCGTTAAGTAGAAAATTTCGCTGAATAGGGACTTCGTTAAGGGGAAGTTCTACTGTATTTTCATTTAGAAATAAAGATTTTTTTTCTGTTATAGATAAAATCAAGGAGGCAAATTTAAGCTTCTTGCATTTAGGTCTAGAATAGTTGGTCCCTATTCACAAGAATTGAATTTAATGAAAAAGAATATACTATTTCCATTATCTTTGAAGGATGGCTATTAAAACGTTTCACAAGACGTTAAAAGTAAAATGGTTTACCAGGTAAACTTGACATATGTTTTTACACGATTCGCCGATTTCCACGATTTTATTTGTCCCGCCTTTTTTCATTGGTTGTAGTTTCATTTTCGTGATTATTTGTCACAAAATTTCACTTTTTTAAAACTTAGTTATGTCAAAGTCTCTATAACATAGAAATATTGTATTGTCTCCTATGGAATGTGATAAAGAGTTAGTTAATTATTTACGTTTCTAATTATCAGGAATGAAATATTTTGCTTAATTAATGCATTTATTCTTCTTTTAATGATAAGTGAACGAATTCACGGGTAACAGCTAGTTGATGAATAACTTTCTCGAACAACTTGTCTACTTTATTATGTTTATACTTAAGGATTTTTGCATGTTTATTATGTTATATTTTTTATTACTACTATTTCTTGTAAATTGCATGAAAATGTGAATAATTTATCTCCGTTAATATATATATTTATATATATATATAGACAGTTATTATTCATTATTTTATTTTTTAATTATTTTTGTTTAAATATTCAGAGACAATGTGAGAGATTCATATGCATAACTGATTTAAGTCTACATTTTATGAGATTTAAAAAAGTATATTCCTTCATTTCCTTTATTGTTTGCTCCAACAAGTTTTTTTCCAAATTCACTCCTTAGTCAAATCGGGACAGCATTTTGGTCACAGGTGTGACGTGACTTCTGTGACTTACAGTAACGTCACTTCAACGTCACAAAAAAAAAATAAAAGCTGTCTAAAAGTAATTTTATTGATGTTATAAGATGTTTTAAAGTTTCTTTTAATTTTTATAAGATTTCCTACACGTTCACATTTCGGTCCCAGTGTGACGTCACAGAGTGGTGGCATTTTGATCACAGATGTGACGTGACGTACGTGACTTGCAGTGACGTTACAGTGACGTGACTGCGACCATGCATGCTATACGGGATATGATGCGCATTAAAACCTTTTGAATTATAAAATCAGTTTCTATATTTTTTTTATCAGCATGTTCACGCATAACTCTGAAGGCATCCTCTGACTTTCAAGATTATCTGTTTGTTGTAAAGTGCTCAATTTATTTCTTATTCCATTATACATTTCAAATAAATCAAATTTATACCTAAAAACTGCAGTTTGTTTGCTCCTTGCCTTTTATATGTATCTCTGCTACATTTGTCGTTAAACATTGACTCAATCACAACTTTCTATGCTGTAATTTTTCTAAAATTTTACCAATCGCCACGAAAATGAAATATATTGTTTATGTACGCAGTAAAACGTTATTGTTTTTTAAAAAGTCCTCGTATCATACATAATTTCACGTAGCGTCTATAAAAGTTTTTATTATATGATCATCTACTGTGCGACAAAATGACAATTTGTTTTAAATTGAAAGCGGAAAACAAGAAAGGTCTGCTAACAAATCTGTAACAAATATCTGCTTACTGAAGTGCATTTAAAATGTAAGTGCAGTCATATAAAAAACAACTCCAAGCATTAGTTTGTCTATTTAAGATTAGTTGTTTGTATACCAGTCTCTTAAAATTCGTACAAGAATAACATTAAAATGTAGCATCCAGTTTATCTATTTGATAAATAAACAAAAAAGCAAGTATTTAGAAAAAATAAAATAAATAAAAAATAAAACAAGCATATTTTGAAATAAATAAAAAAATCCTCATGAAGAGAGTTTATTTTAAAAATATATCCTAATAATATTATAAATCTGATTGTGTGCAAATATTAGGCTGAAGCCAGCGTCAAAATGGAGCTTTTAATGATCCTGCATTTTTGCATGTAGTTTGATTCTAACCCTCAAATGAACACAGACTAGGTTTTATTTATTTTATTCAAATATTTTCTTTAATAATTCAAAATTTCATTATTTTCATAGAGAATAAATGGACATTTTTTCATATATTTTAAAATGGTTGGTTGGTTTGCTTGGTTTGGTCTAAAGGGTCTGGTTTTGCAGCTTTTTTTTTAAATGGTTAAATTTATTTTACCATTGCTAATACTTTATCGTTGCCAATATGAAATAAAACCCCTGAGTAATAATTTTTAATCAACAATTTATTTTCACGTAAAAAATATCCATGTGAAAAATGAAAAGGAAATGAATTATTTAAGAATTAAACAGAATATGAAATGATGTCATATTAGAAATAAAACGTGCGTTTTCAAATATTTGATAATAATACAAAGTGCATAAATACGAGTAAGTATGGAAAAGAAGCGAATATGATGTCATATATAGAAAAATAAAACAGATTTGTTTTGATGTTAAAATAAAATAATCTTGGGTTATCAAATTATTTGTGATTAATTTCTCTTATTTTTTTCTTTTTATTTTTCACATGAAAGGAATTATTTTAAATGTACGTAATATATGTATTTTAAATGTATGTGTTGTAAATTAAAGTTCTGTGTTTTAAATGAAATGAGTGAAAGATTTATATTTTTAATTAATTCAATACAAATGATGGGATAGGTTGGCGATTTATCGTCTGCACACGGCTAATATAAAGTTACCGTATTTTTAATTTAAATTTTAAAAAGTAAATATATATATATATATATATTGTATGGCAAATGTCAATGATATGCATCGCAAAATTATCCCTATCGAAAATCAGAAAATCTTAATAAAAATAACTATAATTTTTAAAAGAAAGTTGCTTTTTTCATAAAAGCTAAAGATTTAACATGATTATGTCGAAGTAACAGCATTTTTTTCTCTATCATTTTCCCACAATCGAAACACATTTGTAAATCGTCGTTTCGAACCGGCATTTAATATTACATTTCTTTTAGTTTTAAAATAGGAAAAACTTTGTTGTCGTTTTTAAATATAGCTTATTTAAAGTTGTTTCATAATAGATTTTTGTAAAGTCATGTAGGATAAGATAAATTGCATAGATTTTAAAGCAATGTTTAAGTAAAATTACAATATTTTTTTTTAACTTAACAATGTTATCGAAAAGAAAATCGATTTTACCAACAAATTCGCGTAATGCAAAAGCAAAGAAGAAATCAAAAAGTAATGAATCTTTTCTTCCAGCCGAATTGTGTAAACTTGAAAAAGCCGATCGTGCCAATTCATAACATTATAAACGTGAAAGCGCGTTCTATATAGTAGAATTTTTTTTTAACATATAGGTAGGGAATTTCCGAGAGTAGGAAGGTTAGGGGTCTAAAATTAGGTCCATAGTCAATTTGCCTTTTTTTTTATCAAGTGAAATTTGGCGCAAAATTAGATACATTGTTGTAACCAGATTTGTTTTTTGCGTGGTAAACACTTAATGGTATTTTAGATGATCATTTCCCCTCTCACCTTTGATGTCAACTATGACTGTAAAACGCATTAAAAAATATTAGCCGATAATTTTCTAATTTTCTTATTGCTTCATGATGTAAATAGACATCCTGTTTCATACTTTAAACCTGAATCGGCCATGCCATTGTCGTTCAATTTTTATTCCTAATCCTAACCCTAATCGTATCCTATCCTAATCCTAATAATAACTTTAAAGAATATTCTTTGACACCAATATGTAAATTAAATCAATATCCATAAATGGAATGAATGGAAAATAGAATAAATAGAAATGGCAAAATAAAATAACAATAAAGTACATTTATTTGACACCTAACCCTAGAGAAAGCGTAAAAAATTTCAAGCGCATGAAATAAATTAAAATAATCTTATATATACTAACAAAAATATGTAAATTTAGATCATCAGATTTGTGTCGTCGGTATTTATTTGCTTATAGTGTTCTTGACGCGATAGAGAAAATATCGAGGTTAAATTAGGCAGAATTTAAAGTACTTTCCAGCAACCTTTATTTACATTTTAGAATCGCATCAGATTGTTATATCTTTGTGAAATAGCTATATCAATGTATAAAATCCACAAGCAGTTTGTTCACTATTTACACCACTTAGCGTGAAGCACTTAATTTAATATATACATAAACAAGATAATGTAGTAAGAAATATATAACACATGTCTATGCAAATAAACAATATAATAATGCCCATTTAGCAATGCACACATATACAAATTGTACACCAAATACCATCTAAGATGCACTGTTGTATAGAAGAATTCTGCCAGTGTTGTTTTTCGTTTTACGAAGAGGAATTCCTCAATTTTCACGATTTTACTGGGTCCTCCTTTTTTTCATTAGTTGCAGTTTCATTTTCGCGATTGTATATATTATTTGGCATGAAATTTCACTTTTTTAAGACTGGGTTATGTCAAGGCCCCTATAGCAAAGAAATACCGTATGGTCTCCTATAAAATGTGATAAAGCTTTGGTAAATTATATATGTTGTTAATTATCAAGTGAAATGTTTTGCTAAATTAATGCATTTATTCTTTTTTTAATGTTACGTGAACGAAGTCACGGGTAACAGCTAGTTTAGGTATATTTTTCATTAAAAAAGTTCTTCCATGTGCTTAATATGCAATCTTTACAAACACATACTTATAGATAACGTTGTGTGTAATTAACTGTATAATGTATTTTTCCTTTTTTTTTATATAATAAAAAAATACCACCATTTTTAACACTGTAAATAATAATTAATTCAGACAAAAATATAAGCATTATGGTGAATTGTATTAGAAACAATGAAAAAAACGCGTTTAGGGATTGAATAAATTGTTATTTAATTACATTTTTATTCTTTTATCCAGGAAGCTTTAATGTGCATAGTTCCTTTTTACGGATTATTTAATTAAGGTACTTCTTTTATCTACTGAATAAAAATACTCTTAATCCGATATCTTAACTTGTCCAAGCCATTTAAGAGACTCAAACTTTTGTGTAAACGGTACGATGTTGGAATTTTTATTAGTTGCACAGATGGATGACTGTCTAAACATTCGATAAAGAAAATGATTCGTGACTGGCACATAAATTTCTACAGTATTTTTTATTAACTGGAAAAATCACTCTAATAATGTTTCCTTAATAGTATATCATGAAAATATATGCATGTTTAATATGTTAAAAAATTCCTATTATAAGACGCACTTCCAAAATCACTCAAATAATATTTACGCAGTCGTGTATCATGAAAATATAAGTATATTCAATATGACAAAAAATACCTTATAATCTGGTGTATAAGACGCATTTAAAAAATCATTCTAATGATGTTTCCTTAGTCGTATGCCATGAAAATATATGTATGTCTAATATGTAAAAAATACCGTATTTTTTGGTGTATAAGATGCACGCAAAAAACTCTCTAGGACGCACAAAAAAAAAAACCCGTAATAGTGTTTCAGTTGTATATCATGAAAATATACGCATGTTTATTATGTTAAAAAATATTTTCAGACGCACTTCCAAAATCACTCTAATCATGTTTCCGTAGTCTCGTATCATGAAAAAATATGTATATTCAATATGAAAAAAAAAATACCGTATAATCCTGTGTATAAGACGCACTTAAAAAATTCCCCGTAAATAATAATATTTTAGTCGTACAGTGCACCTCAAAAATATATGGACATGCGATTTTTTGAAATAATAGTAAAAGAACTGAAGCAATAATCACGAAAAAAATAATAAGCATATGGAAGCATAACATAAGTTTATTACAAAAAAAAGTACAGTATAAGTTTTACAGAATTAAAAAAAAAAAAAATTAAAATATGCTTTCCTAAACTTATATGTACTTTTCGAGTATTTGGTATTTAAATTCAAATTTTGGATCCATTCCTTTCAATTATCTTGAAAATCCTATCATGAATGCTTCGAACTAGTGTTTGGAGAATGTGTGGCTTTAAAGAGGACCAACTGTGCTCTACTTTGATGCTTTAATTCCTGAATTGTCGAAAACTGACGAACATGGGCATACATCTATCTTGCAAGTACTCCCCAAAAGTTTGTAATTGGATTCAGGTCTGGTCTGATGGCTGGCCAGTATATAACAGTCACTTGATTCGGCGTAAACCAAGCTGTTGTTGAATGGGAGGTGTAAATCAACGCATTGTCCTGTTAGAATTTCCAGTTTTCCCCTCCTAAGATATTTCTAATTGGAAGTAGATTGCTTTTGAGGACATTTTGATAATCCTCAGAGCACTGTCATTCAAAAAAGCAATGTCCGTTGTTCCGCGGAAACAAAACGCGCCCCACACGATGAGAGAATCCCTAATTGTAATCGCCTAAAGAACTCGCGAGGTGCCGTCCGGTTATCCAAATTTAATGTTTTTCATCACTGAAAAAAACACAACCCTTCATCTGTCCAATGCATGTGTTTTTTAGCCAAAAGAACGCGTGCCTTTCTATGGTGCAATTTTAGTATAGGTTTGTGGCACATTCTGCGATATTTATTAATATTTTTTTGCCTGTATGCAATGGTGAATAGTAGTTTTCGAAATAGGAAACGCTAAATTTCACGGACAGACTTCTTTTGGGTGAAACTGCTCGCAAAATCTCTCTATCTTGTTGCTGAGCTCTTTGTCTTGGTCGATTTAACCCTCTCACTGACAAGGCCGTGTTAACACGTTTAGCAAACTGTCTTCCGAAAAAGGCGAGCCCTTCTTAAGTCGTTCTCCTAGAACGGATTCTATACCGGCGAAGCCGTGATAAGTCGTTTGGAGAAAATGCCTCCAATACTGCCATGCACGTGTGTAAGAAATATGCCTACCCCCTTTCATTAGGCGCCGTATCTTCTCAACAACAGATAATTGCTTCAATCCCCGACCTTACCTCAGGGGGCGAGGGGCAGTTTCCTGTTCCTTTCAAATTGTCCGTTCGTTTCGTTTCCGGAGATAGATGACCAAATAGATCAAGAATTTCGACTAGATTTGTAAAAAAGAAAAGTCTTATCATTGGGAAGAAATTGGTTTTTATTTCTGAGTATTTAGTTATGTAATAATATTATTCTATTTTGCTATACATAATTACAAGTTTTATTTGTATGAATTCATTGCAATAATGAAATAACAAAAGTATTTAAAAATCGTTTAAAGATGTGATGTGTACGAAATTTTAAAGTTTAAAATTTGCACAATTTTGCGAAAAGGGGGACAAATGGAACCTTTATCCCGGAGCTCGGAAATTGAGTGGATGCAAAATTTTTACTACTAACCACGGTTTTAATAATTTATTTATTCATTTTTTGACCGGCGATCATTTACCCGGGGAATTCCTTTTTCTGTTTTCGTCATTTTTTTTTTTTTATAGTCGCAAGACATCATGATTTCTCTAACAAATAAGAGCAATTATCTGTAAAGTTATTTACTAGTTGTTTAAGATTTCTGTATTAAAATTAAACCTTTTAAAGTTGCAAAATAAACGCCAAATATTTATTAAATAGAATTTAATTATGTTTCTGTACTTTATCAGTTTTGTGACACAATTTTATTACAAAGAGAAGTGGAGGGGGGGGGGGATTGAAACTTGCGCTCAGTTTTCTCTTCGCACGGTTCTGCCGAAATATACCAGAATTTCTAGCTACTTCATGCCTTGTCGAAAAATTATCAAGTAACAGTCATTAAAATAATTTGTAAACTTTGCATAAAAAGAAAACAGAAAAAGTTCTGTGCCCCGCATCAATCACTATACATTTACCAACTTAAATTATGCATCTTCCATTAAAAATATGCTTCAAATGACAGAAAATTACTTTGCATTCCACAAATGTTAATTTCATGTGAAATATTAAATTTTACTTAATACTTCAATTTTAAATAGTTCGTATACATTCCGATTAACCGTCTTTCTAAGGTGGTTTCTAAGGTAAGTCACGTTACATCTAATAAAAACCTCGCAAAATTCAGGACAACGAGATCGACCGTACAAGAGTACATAAACCTGCCTTACACCATCACATCGGTCAACCAAATTTTCAATTCTCGTAGCAACCCATGAGCTTCATAAAACTTTGAACAAATTGTAACTCATTTCGTAGCTGTCAACAGTACTGGAAAAGTTTTCGTTTCTCTGCACTTGCTTGAATTTTGCAATTTGAAACCGTTAATCAAATAAAGAGAATAATAAAATCAAATAAAGCTGGTCCATAACAAGAAGGGTCAGGAGGTGATTTGCCCTCACTCCACACTTCCTTACTCTCTCCCAGAATTTTAGAACACTAAAATAAAGTAAAATAAAATTTTGGAACATCCCCCCCCCCCATATTTTCAACTAGAAGCGCCAAACATAGGTAATTAATTTTTTTGTTAAATTATGTTTTGAAAGTATGTTATGTTTTATGGTGCTAATGCATCCTAAATACCATATTTATCAAGTAATAAACCTAACATGGCACCACATTCCTTCAAAATGTTTTTCGTTGTGAATTGCATTCCACGTTTTTGCTACAATTTTTATGTGCAGTTTAACTCAGTTTCTTCTATTTCTTACTTAAATATATATATTATTTCTAAAGGCTTATTTCTGTGCATACTGGTGAAAAAGGGTAAAAATGGAGGGGGGGGTACAATTATAGGTCTCCGTGAATTTCATTCCCACGATATTTTTTTACAGGGTAAAACTTTAGAGTGTATTAAATTTAAACTGTTATTTTTTTGTAATGGAATCAAAGTAGATCGAGTCAGCTCTGCCATGTGTTGGAAGAAAGAATCATCAAGAATTAATCAATCGCATTCCCAGAAGTTATTGGAGAGGGGACAAAACACATTTCCTAACTATTAGGAAGAAGGAAGTCCCGTGTAATATTTATATCACCTACCAAGAAAAAATAATCAATGTCACCGTCGGCACTTGATCGTAAAAGCCAGGCCCCACAAGGCACAAAGGTATATTTTCATTGGAAACCAATATGACTTCAGGCCGTTTGTTCAAAAATTTAACATTTCTTTCAGGACTTGTTTTTTCAGATCTTATCTTCTAATGATTTTTAAGAATTCGAACTTGACTACATGTAAATTCCTTTTGACACTGTGTGTGCCATGTGGCGTGTGTACTCTATTACTATTTACTACTTGTCCTCATTTGTCTCTGAGCAAACATAGTCAAAGTGACACCACTGTGATGTTAAATTTTTTTGAGGGACTAGTGTCGAGACAACTACTCCCCCCCCCTCCCCAACTAAAATATAATGATGTGCAAAAATTTATTTTTCCCAAATAGGTACATCCTCTTTCCCTACCCCAGCGAAAATTGAACTCTTGGGTGAGTTTCTGTGGTTAATGATTTAAAAGCCCGTCTCACACTGTACAAATTTACTGCAAAAAAATAAAAAAAATAAGTTGCATCCTCTTTAGAGGTAAATAAATTCACACCCCCTCCCTTCCTCGAAATGTTAAAAAAAGGAGGGGGGGGTGGAAGAGAAATCAATACAATAGGTATTTCTAAAAACTGTTCAGCATTTTTGGATGTTTGTACTAGTTACCCCCCCCCCCACAAAATAAATTATGCATACGCCACTAGAATTGTGGCATCAATCAGACAACTCACTGTGTAAATTGCATAAGAAACGCTTTGGCAGGAAAATAGTTTACTTATAATATAATCGAAATTGCCACGCTTTCGTTTTTATACACAATTTTGCATAGATGTATTCTTTCCATTTATCATCCATTTTCTGAAATAATGATTTTCCCGCTCTTTTAAATAACTAAATTAACCCTATACCTTTTTTTCTATATTTTATACGTGTAAAAGTGGCCTTTTTTCCGACCACGTAAGAAATACATGGTCAATTACAAGGTTCTTACATACGTAAGAAAGAATACATGATATTTGAATTCTAAGGTATTTTTTTTTTTATGCTTCCTAAATACGTTTAGTAAATAAATAAGTTTTCCTTAATAAGTTTAATTAGTTCTCTGGCAATTGTAACAAACAGTTGAAGTTCTTGCAATAAAGTGCCCTATTTTACATGATTTTATAAACTATGATATGTCCGATTGGGGGGGGCAAATTATTAACATATAAATATAAATATATATGGATTAGAGTTCGTCGGATTATATACGATTTTTTTTCAACCCAAAACATTTTCATCAACCCATAACCCAATCCGAATCCGACATACTTTCACCCAAAAACTACCCGAACCCGAATGAAGGAAAAGTACTCCATATTTTAACGCAATTATGTAAAATTAGTATACAATTGTATATCTAAATTTCATTTTAAATTTTAAGAGGAAAATAAACATATATAACAATATTTTACCCTACCCTCTGTTCGGTGAGGTCGGGTTGACCTATTTATTTTCACTTCGGGTCGGGTTCAGGTAAGGCTCACTTTAATTGTTTCAGATTCGGCTTGGGTATTGACACATTCAGTCCGTGTTCGTGTTGATCCAATTACTCAAAAGAAGCTCCAAAATACTTTCTCAGGTGGAAAACTGTATGTTTGAATATAGTAATGAGTACATATTGATTTTTAAAGATAATATTGATACTAGAGATACGACTGAAGACTACTTTTCCATCATTGCATTAAAACATGGGATAATTTTCTTTCATTTCGGGTTCAGGTCGGGTTGAGGTCGACGAAAGTTATTTAAAAGTATTCGAGTCTCGTTGCGGGTCAACTAATTTTGTTTGTCTGGTTCGAACGGTTTTCGGGTTGACTTGATATAGAATTGTCGGGTTCGGATTTGACATAGACCGAACTGCGAAGATGTCTAACGCCTATTATGTTATTTAAAAAAGGGGATCCAGTCCGAGTTTCCCAGGTTACATAGCATATGGGGTTTTTGGTATATATATATTTATATATATATTTTTAGATTTCCCTCTGACAAAACCAAAGAGCATTTTGTTTAATCAAAAATCGCAATAATGTATTCAAATAAAATTTTTAAAGTGATACTTTCGTATAAACCGCATGCCAAGTGTAAACATGTGAAGAAATCACAAAAGAAATGACCTTTTTGCCATGATGCGGTAGTTGGAACCGCCCACTTCGAAACCTAACTTGTTTGCAGGCGGAGCCGGCAGAGATTTTTTTGCTATAAGGATTGGTCCTATAAAAAACTTGTCAATATAAAAGTTTTAAATAATATTAAGAGGATTTATAATAAATTTAAGCAGATTTGATATCTTGTGAATTGACGAAGTTATGATTTTTTTCTTCTAAACCACCCCTCCCCGCCCCCTTGGGGCCATTTTTAATGATATCAAAAATCTGTCATACATAAAGTTTTGCCCTTTTCCTAGAAGTAATAATAACTTTAAACTGTTTCGATACATATCATAATTAAGAAATTATGTTTTTTTTCTGTTTTCACAAAAGTCCCTCCATCCCCCCCCCCCTTGGTTCGATTTGGCCCATTAACGACCTAGACCAATATTTTATGCCCCTTGATTTTATGTTTCAGTTTGGAAGAGATTTGTGCAGAATTATTGCAGTTATCGTGTCCATAAAACAGTGACTATATATATATATATATATATAAGTTTTGAACTGGAGGGTGGTTTTGGGCTCTGGGAAACATGATCGGCGTAGATTTGCAAAATTTTTTCAAAAATTCCAACTTAGGTTAGAATGTAATAGGCAGTATTTCTTACGAAATCTACCTAAAAGAAAAAGAGAACATTTTTACTTGGTCGACAACGAGAGAGTCTAAAAGCACAGAACAGAACGATAAATGCAAAATGACAAATGCAGAGATAACTATGTAAATAATTTGGGATCCAATAGTTGTTTTTTTTTTGTTTTTTTTTGACATGTGAAGTTTTGAGTTATAAGCACATCTTGAGTTATAAGTGAGATTTTTTTATGATGACATTTATTGGGCTGTCGCGAGCAGAAGTTATATTCAAAACGACAATTTTCACAGCATTTTCTAAAAGACCGCCTGCCTTTTTCGAAAAATGGAAAAAACTGTTCGACTTCATAGTTTCTAAATAAGAGCATTCGTCGATTCCATGTGTTAATGAACGAAACTGAATTCAGAAATCTTGTTAGAAAATAGTCAATTTGGATTCCAATATAAAAAGATTATACGATTTCTCTATGGGCAAGTGCAATTTTAGTAGCATACTTTTTTTTTCTACTTTATTCGAAAAACATAAAAGCCTTTATAATATATTTTATGTGATCTCTACGCAACCTCTTATAAAAGTATATTTTTAATCATTTATTATATAGTATTAGTACTAATTCTAACAATGAAATGCATTTAATAAAGTTCTTTTTTCCTTCTTTGTGTGTCTGTTATTTTTATCTTCAAAATGTTAATGCTCGGTCATATATTTTTTTTTAATATTTAAAAGGATTTCCAGTTGAACATTATATCATATGTAAAAGATTTAAGAATCGGATTTGGAGAGGTATTTTATTTATTTCTTTTCTCTCTCTCTCTTTAAATTTAAATATATTATCATTGATGATTTTTTTTTCTCCTGCAGTTGCTTCGTTTTCTCCTAAACTCTATTAGACAAAAGCTATCCCTTAAGACTGTTCTCAAATCTAAAAAAGCCACTTTCTGACACATTCCTGAATTCAGTTTTGTTCGAAAACTAATGAAATTGGCAGGTGCTCTTATTCATACACTATAAAATTTGGCAATTTTTTCCATTATTCGATAAAGGCAGGAAGTCTTTTAGAAATTGCTGTCAAAATTGGTGTTTTGGATAGAATTTCTGCACGCATAAAGGTCATCATGAGAAACTATTCGCTTATAATTCATTCGTCGAAAAATCAAACAAATTGGAAAAAGTACGCCAAACGTGACAAATGAGGTGCGTTCGCACTGTAACTACTTTCAGTGAAATGTATTATATCATCTGTTATTATGGTATTATTAATTTCCGTAATGAAATATGAATATTTTAAACTGGCAACGTTTTATCTTTTGTTGATATTTACAGAAAATTCCAATGGGAAGCCTAAGCCTAGCTTTGAAAATTTCAGATCTTGAAATCCTTATTTAGAGTCTTTTTTCCATTTAATATCTATTTCTCCGGAAACATCTATCCAAAAAACTATTGGTAGATTATAGGATTGCTATAATTAAACAATTTTACACAAATTTTATACAAATTTTGTTTTTAAATTCTGTAAGACAGAAGTAATAGGACTCCATCTTATATAGGATGTAATCACCATGATGGCAACCTAGAATCATTACCTATCATGGGATATCACTGAATTAAGCGTATGATAGGATTTAATAGAATGAAGAATGCGACTATAACTTGCTCATAAAGTTTATATAATGTCATGTACGTCATATATGATTATGACGCCATACATGTCAGATAAATTCAATTTTTATAATAATTACATGACATAGTTTTAATAGTCAAACTGAAAATATAATAATTATGTAAATGCCTATATAGAGTAGTTAATTGAACAGTGAAATAATGGATAATAAATAAAATATTTCTTTGCAAAATGCATTAAAGACATTTCCAGCTTACAAGGGAATATTTTTCGGATTTGCGCACCTGTCTAGTATAATATGACAATATGAGACAAAATATTCTTCCACTCCCCTTTACATTACAAAAACCAACTTACTTAAAACCTTTCTCAAGTTGAATCCCAGAGTGGAAAGTAAAGGGGGAATAGACAATAGGATGTGTCCTTCCTTCTGTTGCTAACTTGTTTGCAATAACTTTCAATCTATTTGGATCATTGGAAATGCAATTACATGCAACCTGCAACTTGTAAGTAGCAATGTTAGGGTTACAGATACACGTTCTTAAATAACACGTGCTTTACTTGAGAAAACATAGAATCGGTTTTCTATAACTGAACTTATATACATCTCAATAAATAATATATACCAATTTTATGTTCAATGCTATGTAATGTATTATCTTTATTTTGATTGTTGACCATTTTACCTGTTGACGTTTTTACCATTACACTTTTTACCTATTGACGTTATTACTGTTGCCCTTTTTACCTAAATTCGAAGCTGCGTATGCAATTTCAGACTTGATAGCCTGTAAGCTAAAAACTTACATCCATTTAATGCATGTCGTTTTAATGAGAAATTGTGTCAAATTCACAATCAAAACATAATTTTGTGTTTTCATATCAATTAAAATAACTTATATTTTAATTTACAGTGTATTTTTTTCCATATGAATTTTTATCTGATGTAGGTGTGCTTTCTTCAAGCTGCCATTGCTTCAAGGTGCGCTTTTTTCCGGGTGCGCTTTTTTCCGGTGCGCTTTTTTCCGGTGCGCTTTTTTCCGTGATTCCATAAATCTGCAAATATTGTAAAATTTCCTTTTAAAATAGCATTCTAAAACTGGAAAAGAAAAATAAGTTTTCTGTTTCCCCTTTTATTCATTCTGATGAAACTAGCATTAAATGACTTAAAATGAAATATGTAATTTTTTAAGGGAAAAAATGTTATTTTTATTTTTACGATATGAGAATAAATAAAATTGTCAGTCTCAGAAAGAATGAGCCCGCCCGGGCCCGAAGACCAATATAAAATCGAGCCCGAGCCCGTGTCGGGCCCGATCTTTCGGGCTCGGGCTGAGCCCGTCTCATCTCTACTAGGCACCCCCAGAGGTATAATTGTGAAAATTATGCTGCACTTTGAAACATCGAGATTTTCTTTCAAAATATTGTAGATTAAGGGTTATAAAGTAAAAAAGATTAAATTTCATAAAATGTATTTATCAAAACCGAGTATAAAACAGACATTTCCGAAGGAGAATAATCTGCGTCTCGCAAAAACACGCGTTCAACTTTCCACTGGTCATAATAGAAGGAAAAGTAACTCACAGAGGAGACGAGGCGATTAGGGGAGAGAATGATTTCTAAGAATTTCCAAACTCTCCCCATTCCTCCTGTGGTATATCTGCTAGTGTAACTAATTGGATTGGGGGGTCAAAACATACAGCTCGTTTTGTAAAGGAAATAGTAAATTGACGTTGATTTTTTTGGGCATACTATTTTATCTTCTTTGAATGAGCATTTCATTTCCGTGACCGCTCAAATGCCTTGTCAGTCAGAGGGTTAAAAGCTTTTTTGCAATCGTATTGCTAACTTTTGATAAAATTTCATAAATTCCAGATCTGCTACGCTTCATGTGTTTAGCAATATCAGAAACTTTAATATTTTGAGCCTTTAAACGCCAAATTTTAGCTATATCAGTTGCAGATAATTGAAATTTGCAAGGCATTTTCCAATTATTCGGGAATTGAAGAACAAGCAGTGAATTTACATTCGAAGTGGTTACGTCATATGTACAGAATCGAGGCTAACGAAAAAGAAAGGCTACCGCGGTGCTTTATGCGTACCTTTTTTTACAGACCGCCGGAGTCACGTGATGCTCGAATGCACCAATGCAGGTGTGCGAAAAGAGCATCACGTCACTTTCGCGGTTTGTAAAAAAGATAAGTGGAATGCACCACGGCAGCCTGTCTTTTTCGTTAGCTTCGTACAGAATCGAGGCTAACGAAAAAGACAGGCTACCGCGGTGCATTCCACTTATCTTTTTTTACAGACCGCTAGAGTGACGTGATGCTCTTTCCGTACACCTGCATTGGTGCATTCGAGCATCACGTGACTCCCGCGGTCTGTAAAAAAAGATACGCGTAAAGCACCGCGGTAGCCTTCCTTTTTCGTTAGCCTCGTACAGAATGCAGAATATGCATTTTTTTGGATACGGTGGTAATAAAAAAGATTATTTTCATTGTCCATATATTTTTGGAACAGCTTATTTTTATTCATATTTTTTTAGAAACATTCTGCAATATAAGCATGATGTTTCTGTATTGTAATAAACTTATATTATGATATCATATGCTAATTATTTTTTCGGATTATTGCTTCATTTTTTGAACTGTTATTTCAAAACATCGTCAATGCATATACTTTTAAGACGCACTGTATATTATGAGAATATATGTATGTTTAATATGTAAAAAGGATTGTACTTTCCGGTGTTTAAGACGCACTTCAAAAATCCGCGTAATAATGTTTCAGTCGCATATGATGAAAATATATGTATGTTTAATTTATAGAGAAAATCGTATTTTTGGTGTATAAGACGCACTTCGAAAATATCTCTAATAATATCTTCTTAGTTGTATATTATGAAAAATTATCTATGTTTGATATGCATTGAAGAAACAGCATTTTCCCTTGTATAAGACGCACTTCAAAAATCCCCGTAATAATGTTTCAGTTGCATATGATGAAAATATATGTATGTTTAATTTATAGAGAAAATCGTATTTTTGGTGTATAAGACGCACTTCGAAAATATCTCTAATAATATCTTCTTAGTTGTATATTATGAAAAAATATATATGTTTGATATGCATTGAAGAAACAGTATTTTCGCTTGTATAAGACGCACTTCAAAAATCCCCGTAATAATGTTTCAGTTGCATATGATGAAAATATATGTATGTTTAATTTATAGAGAAAATCGTATTTTTGGTGTATAAGACGCACTTCGAAAATATCTCTAATAATATCTTCTTAGTTGTATATTATGAAAAAATATCTATGTTTGATATGCATTGAAGAAACAGTATTTTCCCTTGTATAAGACGCACTTCAAAAATCCCCGTAATAATGTTTCAGTTGCATATGATGAAAATATATGTTTGTTTAATTTATAGAGAAAATCGTATTTTTGGTGTATAAGACGCACTTCGAAAATATCTCTATTAATATCTTCTTAGTTGTATATTATGAAAAAATATCTATGTTTGATATGCATTGAAGAAACAGTATTTTCCCTTGTATAAGACGCACTTCAAAAATCCCCGTAATAATGTTTCAGTTGCATATGATGAAAATATATGTATGTTTAATTTATAGAGAAAATCGTATTTTTGGTGTATAAGACGCACTTCGAAAATATCTCTAATAATATCTTCTTAGTTGTATATTATGAAAAAATATCTATGTTTGATATGCATTGAAGAAACAGTATTTTCCCTTGTATAAGACGCACTTCAAAAATATTTTTAACAATGTTTCTTTTTACATGTATCATGAAATTATATGCATGTTTATTATGTAAAAAAAAAAGTATTTTCCAGTGTATAAAATGCATTTAACAATTTAACATATATTTTTAGGAAAAAACTGAACGTTTAAATGTAATAATAGCATTTCCTGAACTTACATTTAAAAATTGTTTCATCTTAGAAATTTTTATAAGACTTAAATATATATTTAGTAGAATCAGTCTATAAAAGTATCCAATTTCTAAATTTAAATATCATTCTTCCTACATAAAAATTATGAATTATGAATAAATTATGTTACAAAAATATTAATGTTACAAATATTATGTTGCAAATTATAAATTGTAAAAAATTATGTTACTGAATTTGACTAATTATGATTTCATTTCTTTGCTTTTTTAAATACAGTACCAACAAAAGCGTAATATACATCATAAAAACGTGATAAATATTAAAATGATTACGCTAAAGTTATAAAATAAAACATCTCTACCTTAATTTTATAAGACGAATCCCATTTTTGAGGAGACGCATTTTAAATTTAAAAATCAGCGTCATAACTAGGCTTTCAATGTCACTCTCTTTCCATACTAAATGGATCATTCCTTTTATTTTGCAGGTAACAGGAAGAGCTGCTGGGAAATGCCAGATGTATGCCTTAGACCTTCGAAATTCGTCGATTGTGTAACAAGCAGATAATTCCCAAACCGGCTGCCTTGTGTTTTACAAAGCTTTAAATAAATCATGAATATTATAACTATTTAATTATTTAAATGTAGAATTTACAAGCAAAGGAAAAATAATTGAAATAATTGAAAAATTGAATGGTGTCGTTAAATTAAGTTAATTTTTATAATGAATATTTTCCTTTTACAAGTCGATTGTTTAATTATGCAACTTTTCTGATTGTTATAACACATTCACCCTGTTAATATGAAAAACATTACACTAAACAATATATAATTTGTTAAATTCATTATTAATATAACGCTTGTATGAGTACTTCGCGCCTATTAAAAACAAAAACAATCAGTGTGAATTCAGTTAACTCGTTGTATTGGAATCGCTAAAAACATGGCTTTTTTACAGCAGCTATCACTATAATCCATGTAACCAAAACAGAAACATCACTGGTGTTCAGCAAACTTATTGTATTAGAATCGCTAAAAATATGAAATTATTTATAGCTACTATCACTAAAATGCGTGTATGAACGCTTTGATCCCATTAAAACGAAAAAAGAAAATCAGTGGATTCAGATAAGAATATATAAAAATATGAAATTCGTTTAAACCGCAATCACATTAACGCATGTTAAAATAATTCACATTACAAAATAAATTGTTGTTTCTGTTTTAAATAATTTTTTATAACTTAAATATAATAAAAAATAAAAACTTTCTATTTTCTCAAAATTTTTATTTCTGTATCCGAACTCAGGTCTAAAGAATTGTAAAGAAACGACATACAACAAAGCTACCACTCGCTCGTACCAAGACAGCTTAGAACAGAGGAGAAATATTTACCGTGACATACGTGATGAAAGACATACGTGACATACGTGACATAGAGATATACGTGATGGGAAATGTGAATGTGGAAGAAATACATCCGCTGTAGAGGATTTTTCCAGACAATGTGCATCAGTTAACTGAAGATGGCGTTTTAAGAATAATGCGTGAATATAACCTTTGGGACCGATAGAATCATTGTATATGTTCCAGCAGCCGTACCGTGAGAGAGCAGAATGTCGTGCTCGTAGATGTTTTCAGTGTACCACCGATTCAAGAGCGGCGCACAGTGGGGCATTTGACGGATTTAGCCGGCCAAAAATATTTCTTCCTGAAAAAATGATGGAACGTTTATATTTTATTAGTTTATCATATTTTTATACTTTTATAGCAATTTGTTTTTGAAGAAAATGTTTTTTGTATATACAGGATATGTGAAAGTCACCGTAACATGTAACACTAACTTTAATTATTAGTAAAATATCAGTGATTAATTCTCTGATTGCAATTGTATTTTGCCCATCAATATAAAACTTATTTTTTATACAGAATATCTCAAAATTGAAAAATTTTAAGTCATATTCTAATTTGTTTAAAAAATTTGGAGATATATATTTTTATGCTTAGATATACATTATTTTACGTTTTCCTTCAAGCGTGTTTGAAAGTTCTGAAATCAATTTTAAATTGCATTACAGTTGATTAAAAAAATTGTATCAACTTTAGAAAGCTATCTTTTTAAGCATTGTTAAGCCTTAATTTTTCCTAAAATGGAAATTTTCCATTTACGCTTTTACAGAGTAAATCAATAGTATATTGAAATCAAGTATTTATTAATCACATATATGTTTTACGTAATTTAAACAAAATATTACAAATATCGTATTAGATAAATGAATATATATATATGTACATATTTGATAACGAAATCTATGGTTATTCATCAGATGATGCAAAATTGTCATCGTAATAGTTTTAATCACTATCCTATTCTGTTTGACTCTGATGAGCTCTTGCATACAACTGTTCAACAGGAATAAGTAGTACTAAAGCCTTTAAAAATGATTTAGATTTTTTTTCACTTGGTATGCGTTTTATACAAGATAAGAGTGGATCTTAACTGATCAGTTACAAATTTAAAATATCCACGTTGCACGATTTTTCTTAAACTTCGACTCACTAGATATACTTTACAATCGTAATTATTATGGGTCGACAGAATCTAAGGCGTGAAAGATATTAGATTTTGCCAAACAATTTTTTCTTTCTTTGACTGAGCAACAATTTGGAAAAGTACAAATGAATTCCAAAAAAGGTTTCCATCAAAATTGATATTATTTTTTAGCTTTTTTATATTATTTTTGTTCAAAGCCGACACATCCTCACTTTCAAATTTACACAGTGTTGTGTCATCATTCAACTTCTTTCAGATAATGCAAGAAGCGTCTAATGGCGTGGTTTAATAAACGTTTCAACTGAAATTCTCCAGAAGTCTGTTTAACTTTGTAGGAGTCCTTATTTGTGTAATAGTTATTTCCATTTGTTGCGAATTATACGACTGATATGTTTTCTTATGTGAATGTCTGACTGTTTTATAATGTATTTTCGAGATTTTGCTTCAACAAACATTGATAAAGCTTAAACAGTCGAGAACTACCAATAAGTTGTCTCATGATAATTATATAACACCTGCTTATTTTTAGCTGCAAAATATAGAACCCATGTCATTTCGTTGACTATTGTAAAAGCATTCCTATGTCCAGTAACATACTATTGTGATTCGGTAGCATGAGGAAGGATTTCAAGATTTCCTTTGCTATGTACCTCTTCGGTTTTGCTCCTTTTGCTTCTTTGACGACAAATCACAGAAAAATTTCTGAGGCCAACCTGAACGTACGTACTGCAATTGGAATATTCCCTGAAATCTAGATTAACCTTTTTCTCAGAAAAAACACTTAAATCATGATTTATCTTATGCTTTTGCTTTTCTTAATAATTATCTTTGTTGACAAGGTAATCCTCGAGAAATTAAAATTTCTTATCTAAATTTTCCAAATTCTGGTTATTCATATGATCAAACCGGATTTATTTTGATATAATTTTCAATTCAGATATACATTTATTGATCAGACATGCACATTTGAACTCTTTTATGTCTGCAGATGACATTTTGTGGCAACATTTGCAATTTAGCTATCGTAGAAGACATTTAAGGAAAAACGTAGACAGTAGTACGTAGGCAAAACGTAGACAAAACGTAAACATAGACAAAACGTAGAAGACATTTAAGGACATTTATTTTTAAAAAGGGGGTAAATGAAAACATCATTATTTACAGAAACATGCACATTTCCGTTTGAAAGAAATTCTTCTAAATTAGCGGTTATTAGCGGCTATTGT
This sequence comes from Maratus michaelseni, assembly GCA_963931845.1. Classification (NCBI taxonomy): domain Eukaryota; kingdom Metazoa; phylum Arthropoda; class Arachnida; order Araneae; family Salticidae; genus Maratus; species Maratus michaelseni. The sequence goes on from OZ007588.1 coordinate 418,192,648, forward strand.
TTTGAAAGTTATTAACTACATATCTTGAACTCTCAATTCATGTAAAAAATATCATCGGATCTCATCCTTAAGGTTAACTAATCCCTTATGGAATATTTAAAACAACAATAAAAATTTCCAAATTATGCGGTACATTTCATGTCGCTTTATCATATATTTTAATTAAGCAAATATAAACATATTCATGTGAGATATAAACATATATTCCTGGTCTTTCATAATCCATAACTATTTCATGTAAGTAAAAATTTTTTACAAAAAAATCACACTGAAATGAGCACTCACAAAATTGTAGTTGACAGCAGAGATAACCAATACTGCTACAAGCAAGTTTTAACTTGCGTGGCACCAATTTGATTGCACTTGGACAAATTTTATTACTCTACGGATATTCCCCAACTATTTACCTCCTAAGTTAGCTACATATTTTTCTCATCAATTATGTTTTGGAAAATTGACTTTTGGCCGGCTAAATCAGCAAAATACCCCACTGTGCGGCGGTTAATTCGTACAAGACAATCTACGGACTGTGTGGTCATCAACAGCAGTTACAGAAGACAAATTATGGAAGTTAATGGGAATTTTGCTTTTCTATCTATAAAGATTGATGAAGCTGAAACGACCAGAATAAAACCCATCTCTTGCAAAAGCTTCCAGGAATGATTTTAGCAACTGTAATCTAACTGGAAAACATGTATGGCCACAGTAGGGGAATATTTTGAAAGTGGTTATGTGCAACGCATGTGTAATTCTGCTCCAATGTTGGAGATTATCACAGGCTCCGAACATTTTTATACTAGTAGTATTATGACATATATTTAATATTTTTTACATATTATTTTAAGAAAAATGTCTTTTTTTCCATGTGTTAATAGAGGAATTTCGTTTACAGTATCAGTTTAGATTTTCTCTTTCATCAAAAGAGAGAAAAGGTGTGCTAGTGAGGACATTAATCAAGAATCTATCTTTATGGATATGATAAACTTCGCAAATGTCCAGAACAAATACTGAATTGCATTTTTGAATAATTGTACCTCCGGAAAAATTAAATTAATGGTTCAAATTCCAACAATGCTTTGCTATTTTAGATTTATCCAATTTCTGTTTTTTAACATAATTTTCATGTTTTCGAAATCTAGACCTTAGAGCTCGTTTTTTCTACCCAATATAAGAGAGTGCACAAAAAATTCTATAAATACCCCCAAGTATTATGACTGGGAATTGGATCCTTGAGATTGGAGAACGCTTTTGCGGCCAGCTCCAGTTGTTACACTTCTGGGTGACTCCTGAATTGGATTGAAATTTTGGTATATGCCAGGTTTTCGGCCCGCTGAATGGAACTGAGACGCTTTGCTTTTCTTTTTAAAACCGGGAGCACAAAAACTTTACGGCGTGTGACGAACGTTAACGTCTGCTGTCAGGACAAGCGGTTTAAAAAAGCGAATTTAAATTTTCATAGATTGTCAAAGCAGGCGAGTCGGATTAAAGTGTTCTGGTTTATAGTCTAATAAACAAGATAATCCAAATCCTACTAAGTTCGTGCACACGAGCAAGTGCGGAGCCTTGACAAGGAGCTCTCGGCTGTCTCTGGGTGGTTCTAGGTCGTTCTTAGAACAAATCACGCCAGAGCGAAGTCCGTACTTGCGCGGGTTTTCGGTACCGTAAACAGGTAATTCAGTAGAGGTAAAGCAGCGATATGAGTGGAGAGGAAGGAAAGAAGAACCAGCGGAGAAGGCTAGAGGATAGAGTTGAGGAGAAGAAGAGGGAAGACCAAGAGGCCAACTTGGATCTTTCCATGGCCGACCTCGAAGTCCCCGAGGTTGGCGAAGAGGTGAAGGACCACAGAGTGGTGGCAAGAGGCCTGATTGACAAAATCAGAGCGATGACAATTAACAAACCAAAACCAAATAATAATGAAAGAGTAGTAGCTGATGCACACCTGAGAGAGCTCTATGAATTGTTCATAGAGAAATGCCCTTGAACTCACACGAATCAAGGGCGAGAATGAGCACCTCCTACTTAGAGGGTTCAGTAATGAACAGGAGCTCATTCGACTGAGGGAGAAACAACTATCCTACGCTGGAGTTACATGGGCTCCAGCGCCCTCAGGTGGTCAGAGAAAGGAAGAAGCGGATGGGAAGGAAAGACGACGGACAGAACCTCAAGGGCGGATCCGTACAGACACCCCCGCCACAGAACACGTTCTAATCGTCTATCCTACGGATAGGAAAGAGAAGAATAAATCTGTGGAGAATCGGCTGACAAAGACGATAAACCCGAGAGCGCTAAAAATTAGAGTTCGTGGGAGAAAACCTGTGTCGGCCGGAGGTGTTCTTGTACGCCTTGAGAAGAAGTCCGATGTTCAGATCCTAGAGGATGCCATTAAGACCAACGAGACTTTGAAGGACACTGGGGTCGTCACAGTACCGAAGCTTCGTAGGTCCCGGATAATAGCGTTCGACGTCCCAATCGACGGGGCCGGCGTTCTCAAAGCTGCGTGTGAACTGACGAACCTGGCGCCGGACGATGTCTCAATCAGATTCCCCATTAAAAGGGAAGGAACCTGTCATTGGGCTCTCGAGACAAGTCCACGAGGCTTTAAGAATATGCTTGGATTGAGACGGCTGGAAGTTGGCTGGACGAAGGTGAAACTGGCTGAACACCTGCGAGCTACTCAATGTTACAAATGTCGTCGATTTGGACATATTAGCGGATCCTGCAAATCATCTTCAGAGAAATGCTTGAACTGCGGTAAGAACAAGCACAAGGGAGCGGATAAATGTAAAAGGAAATGCATGAACTGTGTGAGCCAAAATCAATACTATCCAAAAGAGTCACAGTGCTCTTCAGCTCACTGCTCCTTTGATCCCCAATGCCCGACTAGGCTCTTAGAAATGGTACGCATCTGTAAGAAAATTGACTATGGTTAATTTACAGATAGGGCAACAAAATGCCGGAAAATCTCTTGCTGCGTTAAACGTGTTGAAGAATGACATGAGGGACTATGACGTCTTGTGCATACAGGAGCCTCATGTTCTATCAAACGGTAAAGTCGGCCACATACCAACGGCGGCAGTGGCCTATTATGCACTTCCTCAGGCTCGTTCTGCGGTGGTCATAATAAACCAGTCACTCGATGTAGTGGAACTGATGACGACGAGAGACATCGTCGCAATCCAACTTGACTTTGCCGGGAGAAAGATGATTGTGGTTTTGGTGTACTTGCCGCCAGAGAACACTCAAGATCTAATCGACACACACATTGAAACGCTGCAGCAGATTTTACAAAGTAATGCGGAACAAGACATTATGATAATGAGAGTTCTTAATGCTAAGAGCTCAGTATGGGGAAATCCGCTTGAGAAATGCGATATTAGAGGTGACCTCGTTCTCGAACTGTGTGCTCAGAACGTCCTCTCTACCTTTAACGATTCGCCCAGTGAACCTACATTCCAGTCGACTAGGGGCAACAGCTGGATTGATTTGTCACTAGGTAGGCTTTCGAGACCAACAGTACTTGTTGGTTGGAGAGTAGAGTCCAGAGATACAGCCACCGAGCATATGCATGTGGTTAGATCTGCACAGAGATCCCACCCCAAAGCTCCAAATATCGGGTTCGTTTCCAAAGACCTGATTGTGCCGAAACTCCGGGATTCCCTGTCCGGAAGGATAGGTGACATGTCAGTAGAATGGTTAGAAGGGAAGTCAGTTGATAAGTGTGTCTCTAGTATCACAGAGATAGTTCAAGGTCTTCGTGAGAAGTACGTGTGTACGCGGAAAGCGCGTAAGAAGGCAGAGCCGTGGTGGATTCCAAGTCTCCTCATAGAGAGAAAAAGAGTGAGTGCTGCAAGGAGGCGGTACAGGAGGTGTGAAGATCCCGACCAACGGAAGGAGTATGAGGGGCTCTTCCGAAAATCAAGGGCACAGTTCAGTCCGACGGGCCAAATGGGCGTACTACAGGCGCATTCTCGAAGAGATTGAGCCGGGGAAACCTTTTGGCCCACACTTCGACTGGTTAAGAGGAAAGTCCTCTGAAAGCCTGAAACTGAAAATGGTCGGGAGAAGGTACGAGGAGAAAACCACGAGCTTCGAAGCAACCATGGGGAAACTGATGGAATACCACTTTCCGGTGGACGGAGATGATGAGTAGGGTGGATCGATGTTACATGGTGAAAAAATAAATATTATTAATCAAAACCTACCTATGCGGAAAAGATGTTCTATTGTATGGAGATTAAGAGAAAAAAAATATAAAAAAAATTTTTAATTTAATACTGCCGCAAAGAGTTTGAATTTTCGAAAAAAATTGGAAAAAGACCTAATTTTGGTTAGAAGATTTTTGATTCAAAATAATTGTTTTAATTTTAATCAAAACATATCTATGCAGGAAAAGATGTTATATTGTATGGAGATTAAAAGAAAATTAATAAAAAATAATAATTTGAAAATTTAATACTGCCGCAAGGGGGTTGGATTTTCGAAAAAAAGGGCAATTCCAGCTTTTTCATTCTCCCGCTTTACACTTCCGCCCCTCCATAAGTTGGAAGCGCTACGCCATGGAATCTTCCCTACGTCATATGAACCGCCCACATGGCTCTGAATTAGGGCTCCTATAATAGTTAAAGGAGCCTTACTCTGAATAATACTGGATAAACATGTTCCCACCGCTCGCTCATTCAGTTCAAAGCTAGCGGCTTACGGAATCGGGCGCTGTTCTCGCAAAGTGAAATAAATTTCGATTTCATTGCGTAAGTTTTTTTTTTTATGTGTATTGTGTTGCGTACTGTACTTTGAATATTATTTCACCATGGCGATGCTAAGAAAAGACATGATTTGCCCTATATATTTTGGTCTGGTTGTGATATGCCAACGAATATGCTTCCTACCTACTGTAAAGTAATAAAGTGTGTATGTTGGCATTCAAAAGAATACCGATGCAAGGAAAATTTGTCTACATCTACACTTTCCTCCTCATGTGAAGAAGTTGCTAATAAGTTAGAAGAGACCTGGAAACGAGCTTCAATCCCAATAATTGACCACTATAGCATTTTGAAAAAAGTTCGATTATACCACGGCAAATATCGCGGTCTTCTTAAATCTCACAAAGCCAGAAAAGGGATTGAAAGTTATCGCAAGCAGATTGACGTTTTCCGTAAAAACGCAAATGCTGTTTTTGATATATCGGCGTGTACTTGTAAATCATTTGAATGTTGCTTCTGTAAGAAAGAACGGAAAGTACCAATGAACGATAGAGAATTTCTATTAGACATGCGAACTGTAAGAAAAATAGTAATCGGGTCGCTGGATCGGAAAATCACTTTACAAATAACTAAGGCCGAGAAACGAAAATTAAAGCAAGGGCGATAAGTGAAGAAAAACAAAACACTGCCTGATGTTTCTTCCAGTTCAATATATTTGAATATGAATATGAATAACGGGTGTAAATTGAAGCGGCGTATGTGCGATCATACTGACTTTTCTTCATCATCAGCTATCATTGAAAGTGGCGCCCAAAACGCTGACGGTGTCACTGTCACATCTGTAGTGACGAAAATACATGCCGTAGCAAAAACATTGGACCGTTTTGGCATTTCCGACCGAACAGGCGCTGCCATCATGTCAGCTGCGCTTCAAGATATGGGCATTATCTCACAAAGCGATGTATCGAACGTCGTTGACAGAAATAAAATTCGACGTGAGAGAACAAAGGCAAGAACCACTCTACCGTCTCAGTCAGTTGTGAAAGATTCTGACCATGACCAATTTGGTTGATACTTCGATGGACGTAAAGACAGGACTACATCACTAGGAGATAACAGAAGAAAATTCATAACAGAAGAACACGTAAACTTGGTAAAAGAACCTGGTTCAGAGTACATCGGACATTTATCTGTAAATTCTGGGAGAGTGCAAGTCATTGGAAAAGACATCGTAATTTTGTTGTCCTGCGTTGACAACAATATAGATGTAACAAAGTTGGTTGCGATCGGTTGCGACGGAACATCTATTAACACAGGTGTTAAAGAACGTGTTATTCGAAATTTAGAAGCGATTCTGAAAGGCTATCTATGCCCATAGAACCAAACATCCGCTAATCCTAGAAATCAAACTTAAGTTAAAGTCCTTCTAAATAATAGAGTAGCTCTTGGCCACGTTTCAGCGCACACGGGCGTTCAAGGTAATGATATCGCGGACGCACTCGCAAAGGAAGCAACAGCTAAACCACACATTGACAGTCCTCTTCCAATTCCTTCCACATACATAAAACGTTAACTAAATGCAAATATACTCACGGAATGGCAATCAATCTGGGATAACAGCAGCAAAGGCCGACACACATATAATTTAATACCGAAAGTCTCAATAACACACTACAACCTCTCCGCACATATAACAGCATTTCTCACGGGGCACGGTCCGTTTCGAACATACCTCTACAAATTTAAATGTGCAGACACATTCCTTTGCGAGTGTTGCGCAGAGGTATCGGCTCCCCATTATTATTTCACCTGCCCGTTAACAGCACAGTGGCATATGAGGAAGCCTGCAATCCCTCCCAAGGAATGGCTTCCTAATATTCTAAAGAGGCACACCCTAAACAGAAAGCTACATAAAATCTATATTTTTCTAACAGAACTCTCTAACCTTACCTAGTAGCCGTCAGCTGCCCCTCTCAATGTACAACTCCTTTTCAGTCCATGCTAACTGTCGCGAAAAGGGTCCTTCCCTAGCAGGGCCGGCATATATATGATCTGGTCGTTGACCATAGTTTGTATTTGTATTTGTTTTAAACATTCTATCCCGCTCCTTGTCGCGTTTAACGGCGGGTCCAGCTTCGGCTGTAGTTTGTATTTTTTTTAAAGACCTTAATAAAGTGGACCGGGAGGGACACTATGCTCTACAGACTTCTACTAGTCTGAGCAATCCCTCTTAGGCTATCAAATCAAATCAAATCAAAACCAAGTAAGTGTCCTCTTATTGCAATAAATGTTTAAAATTACTAAAATGTATATTTCATTTAACAAAAATCACTTTGACTTTTTACCGAAAAAAGACTCAAATACATAAATTTCAAACACCTTGCGGCAGTATTAAAATTTGAAATTAATTTTCTTAATTAATTTTCTCTTAATCTCCATACAATAGAACATCTTTTCCGCATAGGTAGGTTTTGATTAATATTAAAACAATTATTTTTATTCAAAAATCATCTAACCAAAATTATGTCTTTTTTTTCATTTTTTTAGAAATTTCAACGCCATTGCGGCTGTATTAAATTTTGAAATTTATTTTTTTAATTATTTTTCTCTTAATCTCCATACAATAGAACATCTTTTCCGCATAGGTAGGTTTTGAAATTGTGAAAAAAATATTTTCGATCCACCCTAATGATGAGCCGTCTCATGAAGAAATTCGTGCAGAGACACATCCGCTGGCTGGCGATGATCCGGAATTCACCCAAAAGGAGGTGGAGGCCGTTTTCAGGACTGCGAATCGAGGGAAAGCCCCAGGACACGATGGATTACCCATGGAGGTAATAGAACTAGTCTACAGGGCAAACGAACCGCTATTCATAAACCTTATGAATAAGTGCTTGAGGGAAAGAGAGTTCCCCTCGAGCTGGAAAATAGCAGACCTCGTTCTGTTTAATAAGGTTGATAAGGATTGCTCGGACCCCAGCGTCTACCGTCCTATCTGTCTTTTAACAGCCTGTAGTTTTGGATAAACTTGTGACAAACAGGCTTTTCTTCCATGCCCAGTCACCCCTTCACCCGAACCAGTTCGGATTTACTACAGGTAAGGGCACAGAGCATGCCCTGCATGAATTGCGCAAGACAGTCGAAGACTGCCATGCGCGAGACAAAGATTCATATCTCATCATGCTTGACGTAAAAGGTGCCTTAACAATTTGTGGTGGCCAGCGATCTATGCTCAACTGCAAAGGCTGGGTTGTCCTGAAAATCTCTACAGGCTAGTTCGGAGTTTCCTAGCGGACAGGAAAGTGATTTATCGGACGCATAACGTGTCCCAGGAACGCATATACGACAAAGGCTGTCCTCAGGGCTCGAATTAAGGTCCCTTTCTCTGGAACTTATTAGCAAACTCCTTGTTGGAGTTGGATCTGGGGGAGTACGTAAAACTCATAGCTTATGCCGACGACTTTGCACTACTAGTCGAAGCGCCAAACGCCCATGTTTGTGCGAAGCGGGCAAATCCTGCCTTAGCGAAGATTGCTCGTTGGGCGGCACTGCATAAGCAGGTGGGAAGATGGTCAGTACATCCCGCGGAGGCACCGTCCATTGACTGGGAGGAAACACCCCAAAATACCGGGCAAACCCAAAGCCAGGATGGATTGTCGGTCTATACCGACGGGTCGAAAATAAGAGGAGGTGTAGGATCTGGTGTAGCAATCTTTGACAATGGGGAACTGATTGAAGAACAAGCCGACCACCTCCCGCCCCATGCAACAGTGTACCAAGCCGAGTTAGTCGCCATTATCAAAGCCCTAGAGCTGTGCAGGGCCCGAAACGAGCTCTCATTGTTTAGTGACTCTAGATCGTCACTAACGGCATTAGCGAATCCGTACTCGCAAGACCCACTTTGTGCACGTGATCACGCGGCGAGAGAAGGAATTGAGGTGAAATGGCTCTGGGTAAAGGCCTATGTAGGGATTATATGTAGGGGGCCTATGTAGGCAATGAAACAGCAGAAAACACCTGACTGGGGCACCAACCCGAAGGCAAAAGTGTGTTTACACCCCAGCAGAAATCCCATCTCCAACCCCAGCGAGCCCACAACCCAGGAACTAGCCTGGAACCAACGGACGTTTATAATAAAAAACAATCGCCAGCTCAAATAAAATATACAATCCATAATACAATCAGATTACAAACATAATTACATCTATTCTAAGCATAACACATATACTAAGAATACAATTAGCAATAAATACAACCAAAATTCTTACAACTTTTAAGGATCACAGAAATTTTACAGAAGTCCAACTAAACTTAAACAAAAATTCAAAATGAACAGGATTATCTATCCTATAACAAACAGGAAATAATACAAATGTTCTTAAAAATAAAATAAAAGTAAAAAGTAAAAAGTAATGCAGAGAGTTAATTAAATTCCATATACATATAATTCAATACCTCTACATAAAAATAATACAACGTTCTTACATTATTCAATCTAATCACCAGGACTGGCAGTTTATTTTCAATTTATATATCAAACTTTTCATCAATATTTAACAGATCAATTATATGCAGTAAATTGTAACAGTCCGATTTTTCAGTCCCCATTCATCCATTCGCTTAATACACTAATCATTCCAATGACCTAAATAGTCCACTACTTAAAAAGTGTCTGCATCACCCGAAATAAATAAAGTCAATACTTTCCGAAGGTTTCAAGTTCAAATCAAGTGGAAACCAGTAAATATGTCATACTTGCGGCATAGTAAATCCATGTCTGTACCATATCAAACTACCATACAGCAATAAATGGCACCTCTAAATATCAGTCCATGAACATAATCACAGTTTCTCACTATCTATAACTTGTTCATCTCATTTCACAGTTATGTAAGCATAAGCCGAATCACTAGTAAAGCATGAAAATAAGGGGTCAAATTAAATTCAACAGTATAGAGTTCACCAGTAGTACTTGAAATTTGGCACTCCGATTGAAGAACGTCAAAGTTATCAACTAGAAACCAGTAACTATGTCCGAAGAATTATATACCGAATAACAAGACATGTCATGTCGTCTCCCAGCAGACTCCTTGTTATAGACATCTGCCAATTTCAGTCACTGATCCTCTACTCCACCTCAATGTTTCACATCAGAGCCCATGAAATTATGTCAGCCGTCCAGAGAACAGTCGGAGGACGTAAATAATTCCATACAAAGGTCGAGAGTTACAAACAAGGCTAAACAAACATCATCAGAGATAGCTCAGACAAAAGGAAGCAGCAGCAGTCTCAAGTCGCAGGAACTCCAGTCATCTCACACAAGAAAATGAGATATTATAATAAAACTGCTATATAGATTACTACGTAAAACAAAACATTAATAGCATTATTACATAAATCATACCAACTCTGTACAATCCACAAAAAGAAACTAACAAATTACAATCCATAAAACACCGAAAATAACCAACACAAGAAAAAGATGAACTAACCCTATAAAGCAGCCAAACACAATACGATATCCGACAACCGATGAGAACAAACACAAAAAATTACAATAAATTTACAAAATCTAACAAACCGCTAGAACAGCTACGATAACAAAATTCCCTATGTGTACTCCCTATAAGTCCCTATAAGTCAAGATCGTCCGCAGTATGAGAACAGTCTCCGTCCTTATCCTTAAAAAAACAGTTTGAACACTTAAAGACAGAGGCTGTACAGTCTTTAAAAACATGATGACCTGAACACTTAACACAAGCCAATACTCCAGGGCATTGTCCGGCCATGTGGCCAAAAGCCTGGCATTTATAGCACCTGACTATAGCCACAAACCGGAAAACCCTATAACTCTCAAACTGTATACAGATCCTCTTCATCGCCAACAAAATATCTTTAGCCTCTCTGTCAACTTCAATAAGCCATTTATTCTTTCCTGCGCGAGTTTTGATCGTCTTAACAACTCGGACATTATTATTCTCCGATTTCATTCCATCCATGACTGTCTTAACACCCGGAATTAATCTAATGTTACGCAACGTACCAATAGCTTCTCTGTTCTCTTCAGTCGTAAACTCTCTGTTTAAAACCTCCACCAATTCATCTTGAACCACAGATTCCTCAATACCTTCATCTACACTAAGAATCATTAACTTCTATCTTCTTCCGGAAGGCATCTTAACAGTTACCTTGTCTATAAATCCCGGTTCCTCCCAAGAGAGCCTCCTTCATCCTTTCAGCCTCCATTCCAGTTTTATACTTTAAAATGACTTGTCGATCTTTAGTCGTGACTATATCATAAGGTACCGGCACCACTTCCACATTATTCTGCCAGGCTACTTTTGCAGCGGTTTTAATATCTAATGGTAAAACCTTCTCATCCTTAGGAATACAAAATATCGGATAGTCGTCAGATCTCGGGCTCCTCCACTCCCTTTCACTTTTCCCAGAATCTTTACCAATATTTTCCGTGTCACCAGCTAGCTTGTCCGTAACTTTATCAAGCAACGACACATATTCCCTCCTTTGTCTGTCAGACTCATCCAATTTAACCTGTAATTCAATGTTCTCTCTAAATATTGCAACCGTACTTTCTGTAACATAGTCGAGCATTTTCTTAATCATAGCAACCGTTCCTATGGTTATTGAGGACTTACTAGACCTCTTAGCCTCTAAATCATCATAAATCTTGTTTAATGTCCGCATCACGGTCACAGGAAAATCCTGAGTCTGTACTTCCTCCAAAAACTCCTCCGCCTCTTTCATAAGTGATCAAAACTAACCCAACAAATAAAAAGCACTAGTTCCCACTGTGAACTCTCACACTACTACCCAAAATAACCACAAAATACTAAATACAACTCAATGAAACAGCAGACCACCTTGCGAAAGCAGGTGCTGGTTTAGATGTCATTGACGTCCCTCTAAGTCTGTCGTCCCGATCCGTAAAATCTAGGATCCGCTAGGAGGTGAAAGCCCTCTGGCAAAGTCGATGGGAGGAGGCGGATACATGGAGAAACGTGTTCAATCTAATTCCGAAAGTGTCGGAAGAACGCGCCTGTACCGCGCCTCTAATCAACTGGGCGATTACAGGGCATGGACCATTCCCGGAATATTTTCGCCGCTTCAAGGTAAGACCTCTCACGCGGGGATGCCCATTTTGCACAGACGCGGATACCGCCATGAGTGAACACTTACTCGTGGCCTGTGTTGAAACACAACCTCTCAGGGACAGGCTCTGCCCGAAGTTAACCGCTTCAACCGTTCGAAACTACTTCTTAGTTCCGGAAGGGGGGAAAGCACTCACGGCTTTTCTCAAAGAAATGGAGCCGCATCTTAGATAGGTTCCATTAATGGGCAGTCCCTTTCCAGTGTGTCTGAAGCGATACCTATGGCTTTGGTTCAGGTAAGTAACAACAGGTAAGTGAGGGGTGAAGTAGGAAGAACAGAATGACAGAGAAGGAGTAAAGAGAAAGGGAAGAATTCAAGAGACAGATGAAGTGAGAAAAGAGAGAAGTATGAAGAGTGAAGAGAGAAGAGAGAAGTGAAAGGTGAAGATTAAATGGCAAATGTAAATATTTTGTAAATATCAATGTTTTATTTCTATTCCTATATTCAAGTCTAATATGCGTAATAAACGCCGCTCTCGTGCGGCGACCAATACCACCCCTATGGATGTAGTGTGTAAAGTAGCAAATCCTCGATGTAGCTACTTAAATTGCAGAACATATAATTGTTATAATAATGAAGGACCAAACAGTGGCTCAAATCCTGTGTGGGGCGAGAGTTGGCACGTCTTCCTGTGAGAAAGATGATTCTCACTCAAATAAGAACTTGATGCGAGCGAACGAAGGTGGAAGTCCTAGGTCGTTAGTGAGAAAGGATCTCACATAACAACAGAAATGCAGAACAAGCATGTTAGGCTAGCGCAGGGGCAGCGGTAAGGCAGTCACTAAGCCGAAGTGAAAGTATATCTATCGTGCCGATCTGCTTCAGCAGATCCCATTTGCAATGACCTGTAACGCTTGAAAGCAGTATCTAACTGGTTCTTTTTAAAACTGCAGTGAACTGGTAAACTTTTTATACTGTTTTTATTTGTTATGTTGAATTTGAACGGAGTTGCGACTCCGGTGGTTTTTAAGATTAATTATGAAATTTTATATTTGAAGTGTTAAGTTGTTACAATAATTTCATTTGTACATAATTTAAAATAGATGTGTGTAAAGTTTACAAAACAGAGATATGAAACTGTTCTTTACTTGCTTGTGACTGAATTTGAGTAGATAGCAGTTCATTGGGGTCAATCAAATCTTTCGTCAGCACGAATGCAAAACTAACTTTAACTTACCTGATTGAAAAGGTGAGTTGATTCAGCTAAAATATACTTTGAATTTGAATGGTAGAAAGCTGGTTTTCGACATTTAATAGCGCCCGAACAGGGACACCGGGTTTGATTGAAGTTATTTGAATGAAGAATTAAGTGGTGAAATAAAACTTAATGTTTTTGAACAGGCATTGTTGATTTAGTTTTAATATTGTTTGATTGTACAATTTAAGAAAAGGAGTGTTTTTGAGGTTTAATATTTTAAAAATTATTTTTGAAATTATTGATTAAATATGGCTCATATGGAAAAGATAAAGAAGAAACGTATCGTTTCAAGAACGGCGACTACTAAATTAATCAGTACTTGTGAGCAGTACCTTGTGCAAACAGAATAAGAGTTTTCTGTTCTGACAGAATATCCGGATCAGTTGAATGCTAAGTGTAAAAATTTAGTAATTATTGAGGAACAGATAAAAATAATTTCTATGATATCGAACATAACCTATGCTATTAAGGCAAAAGTTGAACCAAAACATTCTATTGAGAGGGTGGGTTCGGTGAATGAAAACATTGCAACACAGAATTTCGTTTATTTCTTTCATTCTAAGATAAACTTACCAAAATTTAGTATTAATAAACTTAATGAATATCCCACTTACTGGTTATCATTTTGGAATCAATATGATAATTCCATACGTCAGAATGATAGTTTAACTGACATTGATATATTTCATTCTTACCGGAGCAACTGCTAACGTTATTAGTGGATTTTCGCTATCTAGTGAAATTATATGACAGTTTTTGAACTATTCGAAAAAGTTTTTATCGTAAAGACTTAATTATAAATACGCATATGGGAAAATTTTTGAATTTAGAAACAGTTAAAACTGTGATCTATACTTTCACATTAAGAGAACATTATTATAACATTGCAACACAAACAAGAAGTTTAAATTCACTTAAATTAACTTCAGGAACATATGGCACATTCCTTACGCCAATTTTGCTTAAATTGATTCCTAATCAGTTAAATTTGTATTTTCAACGTAAATGAAAATCTAAAGCTAATCTTTTTGATGCCAATAAATTGCTTGACTTTTTGCGTGCTGGATTGGAAAGCAGATAAACTGAGGTACAAATACAAGACAAAGTTATCTTTTCAAATTCAACGCAAGTGCAGAGGGAAAGGAAAATATATAAACATATAAGTTCTAATGCTGCTACATTGAGACGCTAATGCAGTGTATCTTTTGTGGAGATTCCACTGAATCCATTAAGCACATTTCTGCAGCTTGTTCCTAATCTGTAGCAGAAATAAATGCATATTTGCAAAAAATGGAATGTGGGATCTCTGCATGAAAAAGGGTAATCAGTTGGCAAAAAATTGTTAATCAAAAATAAGATGTGAGCATTGAAGTAGAAGACATAACTATTTAATTTATGATAGGAATAATATAGTAGAAGATAAAAAAAACGTAGTGATGATAAAGATTTCAATTTATCAAATAAAAAATATACGTTACAAACTTTAATAGTTAGAATTCGTGGAAATGGTAAAGATAAATTTGTACGATGCTTAATTGATACTGATTCACCGAGATACTACATTTCGACATTTGATCTTGAAATAGTGAAATATAAAACCATCAGTGACAGTAACCTTGTTCATAGTATGCTCGGTGGAAGAGAAGGTTTCTGAAATCCATAGAAAATTTGTTGTGAGTAATGATAAGGGTATATCTGAGTAATGATAAGGGTGATTATAAATGTAATTTTAAGACCCTTGATCAAACCAAAATTTGTTCTGATATTCCGCAAATAGAATTAAAACCCCTGTTAAACGATCTTAAAGAACATAGAATATTTTTGAATGACACTGTTCATATGAAAGATAAATTGTTGTTTGAATCATTCTCCACTGAAATACAAGCTCTTATTTTGGCGGATATTGCTGGAAAATTACTTACAAATGATGTAAAGCAGTTAAAATGTGATTTGGTGTGTGTTCAAACTTACTTAGGATGGACAGTTATAGGGAAAGTTTTTTTGGATTCAGATAAGAAAATTGACAACTCATTTACATTTTCCATGTATGTATGAAATTATAAAATCGCTGAATTGTGGAACCTTGATACTTTGGGAATTTTAGATCCTCTCCGAAAATTAAACTAAAAGGGATATTACTAGGGGAGGATTAATTTATTAGGGGGGGACTACAAGAGCAAACAATTCAGCGTTATCTTTCAACAGTTAAAAGGGTAAGTGAATGCAGATTTCAGGTTTATTTGCCTTCGACTGAGGGTCACCCCTCCCATTACCTAATAATCGAGAGATCGCGAAAATGCAGTAAAAAAATTGAAAGATAATGGTTTCTTAGAGGATTATGAAGCGGTTTTAAAATATTGGGAAGAAGAGAAAATAATGGAAATTGTACCCGAAAATGAATATGATAATTACTGCCACTACTTACCTCACCGTGCTGTTGATCCAGTGAAATCCAAAATAACAAAAGTAAAACAAGTATTTGTTGTGTCGGCGGAAATTAGGGGTTTCCTTCAATAACCTATTGAATATAAAAGGGGCCTAACTTCATAAAAACTGTTCCTGCAATTATTAACAACGTGAAAAATGCATCGGTCTGAGTTCGGATATCAAAAAGGCATTTCTACATATTGGTCTTAACTCTAAGGATGACATTTTTTGAGATTCCTATTGTGGGAAAAGGGAAATCCAGAATTTTTGAAGATGTATAGACACAGAAGGGTCAGCTTCGGAATATCTAGCAGTCCTTTCTTATTGAGTACTAATTTTACAAAGTTGATAAATGACGTACCTGAACATCTTAAATCACCGGCGAAGGAACTTGCTGAATCTTCGTATATTGACAATTTAGTTACTGGTCTGAACAATGAGGATAAACTGTATGAATTTAAAAAAACCTATTAAAATTTTGCTAGTGCTAAATTTGAAATGCGGGATGGGATTGTAATTTGCTAACAAAGAACCAAATTGTACATAATGAGTCTTTTACAAAATTTCGGATTCTGATAGCTCAAAATTTGAAAGTTTCGATATTTCTAATGAAAATAAAACTGTTCTTATACTTGTTTTCGATTTGAATTGGTGTGATGATATTTCAACTTGCGACATAAGATCGTCAAACGTATCCGACAACAAATTAATTTCAGAAAGAGTTATATTGTCCGAGGTTCATAAAATTTATGATCCAGTAGGTTTTACTTGTGGTATAACTCTGATTCCAAAACTTTTATTGCAGAAATGTCTCGAATTAATGTTACATGGGATGGGTCTCTTCCTGAAGATATGAGTAAGAATTTTATTAAATGGAAAAAGCATCTGTGCTATTTGACAGAATTGAAAATTCCTAGGCATTTGATGCTTAATCCTATATCAGATAGCGATTTGTCGTTTCATGTATTCTGTGATGCCTCCGGCAGGTCATATGCTACTTGCAATTATTTAAAGTGTAAAAACAAAACAAAAGTATTATGTCAACGTGCTAGAATAGCCTTTTTTAAACTTACATCAATTTAGAGATTTGAATAATTGGCTTGCGTTATACGAGTTAGACTGATGGAAACCGTTAATCAAGATTTAATGTTAGAAAATATTGCTATATTTTATTGGATTGATTCGATGAGCACACTATGTTAAATTAAGAATGATGAAAATTGGGGTGTATTTGTCATGAATTGAGTAAACAAAATTGAAACACACAGTAATCCGAAAAACTGGATGTTTGTTCCTGGTGATTTAAATTCAGCTGATATTCCTTCAAGGGAATGTTTTGTGGAAACCCTCAATGTTAAGAAGTGGCATGAGAGTCTGACATGGCTGAAAATTAAGACAGACTCTTGGCAAGACTTTGACATAGCTACGGAAAAGGATGAGGTTAATGGAGTAAAGAAGAAAACAATTGCATCTTCCTTGGTTGTTTTAGTTAAGGAATTACCATATTTTTCTCGAGTTTCACAGTTTACGAAGATAATTGGGATCCTGCTAGAATGAAGAGGTTTATTGACAATTGTAAAAGTGATAGAGAAGAACGAGTATTAGAAAATTAAAAAATGGAAAAGGTTAAAAGAGCAGAAGTCATTGTATACAAAATTGTGCAAAAAAAGTTTCTTCAAATTCAGACACAAATAAAGAACTGTAAATTTATCTAGTCCTTTAATGCACATATCTGAAGATCTTGAATTGGAGCCCTTGACTCCTGCCATATTCCTTCGTGACATAACAGAAGATGGTGTACATAATCTAGATAACATAGATGCAGTTGCTTTCAAAAGAGATATGAATTTCAAATAAAAATGCTAGAAGACTTAAGAAAACGCTTCCGTTTAGAGTATTTGGGAAAACTGAAGTTGGAGATATCGTTATAATTGGTATCAAGGAAAAAGAATAAAACTGGCCTCTGGGAAAGGTAATCCAGTTGTTTTCAGAAAAGGGTTGTATAGTACGCCCGTCAAAATTACGTACTAAATTTGGTGAAATACTTTGTCCTGCACAAAGACTGTATCCATTAGAGGTACAATTTGATTCATATGGTTTTTCTTGGAGAAATAGCAAGTGTGCGCATTACAAGAAAACTCCAGATAAAGATTCTTCCGATTATGTTGAAGTTGAAGACAATTTTCCTAGATTGTCTACATATGGACGAGTAATTCGAACCCCAGAACGTTTAGACCGAAAAACTGTCGTAGAAACCCAGAATAATATCGAACTACCAGGACGTCCAGAAATCCAAGACGTTGTTGGCTTTCAATTTCAAAGATAAACTGGATGCATGGATCAATTGAATTGAATAAATTAAATACAGAGTCAATATTATGTTAAGACAAATAAAGAAAGGCAAAAGAATCATCCACATAGCGAGTATAAAACGGAAATTTTAGTAATTTAAATAACTTAACTTCAGAGTAGTGCATATATATATATATATATATATATATATATATATATATAACTTAAGCCGGGGCTCAAGAGGTTACCCATATCCAAACCATCAGTTCTTTTGTAAAACTTCTCCTTGAAAACAAAAGTAGTTTGAGACAAACAAATGGTAGTTATAGAAATCAGATTATCAATCTCGAACTGAAAAGAATGAAATTCATTCAACCTATTTCTCAAACATTCCAAGGCATCTTGTACACTTGTAAAAAGTGACTTAATATCAAACGAAACTATAGCATAGCCTGGTGGATTAAAGCTACATATTTTATTGACAAATTGAACTGAGTTTTTCGACGTGTACATATTGTCAACCATAAGGAGGGGGAGGGGGTAGTTTATAGGTTTCTCCCCTTTTGTTTCTTACACTGATGAAGGGGATCTGAGGTATCCTTGAAAGTTTTAATGTTGGAATATTTTTGAATTCATGTCTTTTAACGTTGTTTAGCTTTATCTTTTGTCTCAGATAGAAATCTATTCGCGGATGAGTTGAGTTCAAGTCAAATTTCTAAATTTTTTTCTGTACAAGTCGGGTTGATACTAATTGTTTGTTGCTTTGGTCGGATTAGGCAAGGGTTTTGATACTTGATACTCTTGGGTCTAGATTAACCCGATTTTTTAAAATAAAATGTTGAATAATGTTTTAGATGAAGCATTTATATATTTTAAAATGGGTGAATACGTATACATTTGTTATTGATATAAAGGATAAAATCCTTACTAAAGATAGAATTGTAGACTAATTTTCAATAAGTGCATTAAAATATCGACCAATTATATTTTATTTTGGCATTAGGGTTGGGTTCAAGTCGAAGTATATCGGGTGCGGGTAGACTATAACTCGACTCCAATTTCATAATATATGCAGTCTGTTTCAAATTTATTGGGATGACATTGGATGCGAGTAACGACATCACGAATATTTAATATAAAGAAATTTTACTCCTCTTTCCAAACATGACATAGAAAATGCCATTCAATACTGGTTCCGTTAGCAGTGCCCGAGAAGAAGAAGAAGAAGAACGCTGTTTACCACGCACAAGGAAGAAAACAATGACATTTGCACTTGTTACTGAGGTCAATTTTTCACCAAAATATTGTTACAGAAAGGAAAAGAACAGAAAGAAAAAAAGTTAAATCGAGGGAATCAACTTTGAAATGATTTATTTACCAAAAAAATAGTCTCCAGGTAAAATATTTTGATCACCAGTGGCGAACCGTCAACCGCATTTGTCGAGTACTATATATATATATATATATATATATATATATATATATATATATATATATACAATGTTTCCAATTGCTTCAAAAACGTAGATTTTTATTCTTAAATTTATTCTAATATATATATATATATAGTTCATATAAAACAATCCTTTTTAATACATTTTTAATTGCATATTTCAATTTACGAAATTTTACAAATACTTTTTTTTTCAAAAATGAATAGAAAACGAATAATTTTATTATGGGCAACTAAAAAAAGTAGTAATAAATTAAATAGGAAGTTTATTATAATTAATCCCATATGTAAATCAGGTTGGTTGTCTAATTAATGTCATATACATTGATACTTTTTTCTTTTATTTCTCCTTAAACTTATATGTTAAAAATAATTCTGAACAATTTAAATATTTGAAATCAAATCCTCTACGAATATTTTACAGTTTTATCTCTTAAGTAACGCACCGCAGTTTTAAAACGTTACTTTCCCGACTAAAGATTTTCAATATTTTCAGAATTTCATTGATTTGAGGATCAAGTTCTTTTTAAAGACTTAACATGTTAAGTGCTTAATACGGAATGAGTGTTAAAAAGAAATATGCTACTAAGATCAGAGATCATTATTTCTAGTGAGTTTAAAACTGTTCAAGATTTACGTGGTAATTATGGGAAAGCAGAACATATTCTTATTATTCTAATACGTTTTAAAAGATTATTATAAATTACTTCAAGATTACGTGATTCTATTTTAAGTGTATGTACTGAAATGCAAGTCGAGTTTCTGATTTTAATCACTCACATCTGATAAATTAAAAATTACGTGCATGCTGACTCAATGCGATATTTTAAAATAAATTAAAAAGTACATGTGTTGAGTAGCCAGTGTTAAATTTTGATTTTTTTAAATGATATATTAAAGTTTATCTGACATATTAACGGTTTTTTACACTAGTTTTATGTTTATACATTACGAAATTTAAAATTCCGTCCTATCTAAAGTATTCGGAAAAAGTTTCTCGGCTAATATCAATTACAACCCTAGTTTATTTATTTCAACCCCGTCTTCAAATATTTCAGTCATTCATTTTACTTTTCTTCTAAATACATCTATAGAAGTACAATGATTACTCCTTTTAAAATATTACTTCAAAAGAACAATTCACGTATTAATAATTTTTTTTCTTTCGAAGACCATCATGGTAACGTTATGTATTATGTTGTTGTTGTTTTTTTTGTAAACGCCGATATGAATTGTAATGAAATTATTCGATCTGGGAATCTTATTCTATTGCCAGTTTTTATTTCCGTATAAAAAAAATTCGCGCGTTTTATCGGGAGTGCCTTTTTACGTCTATTTTTTCTATGCGGCTGGGAAATATAATTCGTATTTTATGCTTTCTCATTGAACAAGAGTCCTTCGCATATTGCAGTAAAAAATCCTTCGCCGTCAGTACTTATTAACGTTCTTTTGTTCCGGACACAGATTTTTGTGTGTTCTTAGATTGTTAAAATAATCGCATTACCAGGAAGCTAATTTTCTTACAGTGTGGAATAATTGTGTAACATCTTTTATAGTTAAAGTGTTGACTGAATGATTACTTGTGTCGAATTTTAACCGGAATTATTCTGTAACGTATAACAATGATATGATATTTTTAAAAAGGTGTGGAGGTTGCAGATTTGTATCGCCATTAGTAAATTTTAGAGATTTAAAAAAACCTGTTGTATATTTTAAAACTTTTTAGTTGTGTCCATCCTAAAAACCATGCATTTCGCTGTTAGTGCTAATATGATAGTAAATATGATCCAGTCCCTGTGACGTCGTAAAAGTCATGAAGCGGCCGTGTATAACGTAGGTCGCAATCCTTCTCTCAGCGGAGCTAAAATTAAAAAGATCCCGAGATCTAAAATAAAAAATTTTAAGCAACATCGGGTAGTATTTTTATCATAATTTAAAACTTGCCAAGTAACTGCTGAGTAAATTCGCGATAGCACAAATTTTTGTCCATGATGGTGTATGTTCCACACATTGCATCTAAATATAATAAAACCCATTGTAAGGATTCCGGGCCGAACCAATCCAAACAATTAATAGGAAACATTACTTCCCATTGTTGCAGAGAAAAGAGAAATAATGAAGCATATTTAGACACGTGGGTTTTAGGACATATATTTTTAATTTTACTATTTTGTTTGTATAAGGGGATATCAATTCTTATATACTGTGACTTCACTAGAATAGCGCCTGTTGGATTTATATTTTCTTTATGCACTGTAATTTTATTGCTGCCATTCTTTTTTTCATTACAATTAAGTAGAAATTATATTTTTATTTGGATTCATGTTGGTTAAATATAAAATACGTATGAAAAGTTTGTGCTGGTGAAAATGATGTTATGTTTAGCTTAAAATGTATTTTAACACTGATAAATCTAAAAAAAAATTATATTATTTTGCCAATATAGCGTAATTTTCACTTATTTTTCATTTTTTAATTATAAAAACTAGAATTGGATCTTTTATTGATTACTTCATTTTTATTGTATACATTAAATACATGTTAGCGATACTTTTTTAAAAAAAACTAAATTATTCGAACGATGAGTTACATTTTTAATAAATAATTAACAAAAATAGAGGATTTGAGAAAAAATAAAATTATTAAGTGTAGTGTTATAGCAAAAAAAAAAGTTCGAAACGATTACGGAATATTAACACTTAAAACTATATAAATAGTTCAGAGTTTGTTTCCGGATAATATACTATAAGAAAATTAAGATTTCCTAATAAAACACAAATTAGAATTATATTTACATCAGTTTCTTTTTACTAATTAAGAAAGACGTGTAATTTCTCCTCTGTTCTGTCATCTTATTTATATAAAATTAAAAATTTTTTGTTCAAACTTCAGAGGACCATGCATTAATCAGGCCTTGAACTTAATGTCTTATTTCAATTTTTCTTATTGTCGATGTGTAGTATACGGATATTTTATAAAATTTCAAATTTTAAGTGTAAACCACGATTTTTACCCAATGTCTTAGGACTGATTTTTACATTATTTAGACTATATTAAAGAAAGCCAATACTTCATTTTTTTTATTTATGCAAAAATAGTATGTTCTACTCGCTATTATCTATATATTTAAAACGAAAAGCGCATTCTGTCAAATTCCACACGAAATTGTCCTCTACACGCATGTTCCAACTTTTATTCAAAGCATGAATAGAATACCAGGGAGATTTTCCCCTTCAATTGTGTTAAATGGACTGAGTCTTAACAAAAGCGAAAGGGAGGGTTTCAAACCCACACAATGAGAAACCCATTCATCCTTCTCCCCACCTCCAATAGGAAGAAAAATGTTCCCTTTCTTTGAAATGGCAGCTGGTTCAGTTTTCGTTCTTCATCCTTTGGACAAAAAATAAATCAACAATTACAGTTTTTAAAAATACGTTTTTAAAAATACGTCTGCAAGATTCTAAATGAAATTTTCTTTTTTTGTTTTTCATTTAAATCCGAATTGACCGGATCCGAAGAAATGGGACGTCCAACTCTAAGTTCGTTTAATTCGAAGATCGTTTGGGATAATTCGTTAGCAATTAATTGGAACAGGATATTTAACGACGCTGTGAAAATTATTAATTTTACTACATTCTTTAATGTTTTTCTACGTGTTAAATAATGCGTAAGATATTTTATAGTTAAAAATGTTAAATTTTATACTTTTGGTAATATTTTACAAAAGCTAAGTAGAACTGAACTTAGTTACGACTGATTGTGCCATATGAAGTGTTCTTTAATGCAAATGGATTATCGATATTTCAACATACAGATGTCAAACGAAAGTGAATAACGTTATCCTTACATAGATTTATGGAATTTAATGTATACTCCAGAAGTATATTTGTATGTGAAAACGATAATAATCTATATAGAACTACGTTACATCTTTCATAGCAGTTTTTCTTACATAATATTCGATACAATTTATGATTCATATACTTTCTTATTTTCATATTTTCCGTAAATTAATATTTTAACTCTTTGTTTCTGTTTCTGTAACTTGTTCTCATGAAGTTATTTCCATAAAATAAAAAGAAACTTTAGCAAAAGGGATATAGGGAGCAGATAATTAAATTTATCTCAAAGGGAGAATTGTAAAGTGAAATATCAATTACAATAAAGTCTGCGAAATTCAACTCTAAACATTCGCAAAGCAGTTCTATTGTATAATGCCACAACTCTATTTTTTGTTTACGTAATATGACTTTTATTTGAAAATAATGCCTTGGTATAGCTTTTTTAGAATGTTTTTAGTATTTTATTACTTATTGAATATTTTAATCACTTTAATTATTTTTAAACATAAATATTAGTTTTACCAACGAAAAACTTTAATAATAAAAATATTTTGAAATCCGAGGAAAATTTGAAATTTTGTTTGAAAATAATTAAAATAACTAAAAAATACCGTAAAAGAACTAAATAAAGACATTAGTTTTTGATAAAAGTCATATTACGTAAAATAAATATAATTATGCCGTCATACAACAGAACTGCTTCGCGGATGTTTATTGTTGAACCACTTTGTTTTAAGGGGTTACATATGTTCTCAACTTTCAAAAAGTCGATTTCATTGCCGGAAGTTAAATCCTTATAGTGTGTAGAACTATGGGCAAAAGGATTAAAAGTTATATCTCAATTATTAGGAAAAATATGAGCAAATATGTAAACGCGCATACGATCGATTAAACTGGCCTCGCCGAAAAGATTCTACAAGAGATTCTACTCCGCTATTGAAGCTTATTAAGGTACAAGTGAGTCCACAGTATGGCACAGGAATAAAAAAAAATAGTGTAAGTTGAAAAATATATCAGTATATTTTTTTCTTTTAAAACTTTCAACAGGATTTTCTGTAAACGACATTTTTCAACTGGGGCAGCAACATAACTTGAAAATATTTTAATGTTTTTGGATAAAATTTATGCCAATCTACGCATAATTAAGTTGTCTACTGCTATCGAGTTATTTATTTACACATTTTAAAAATTAATTTTTTCCCAATAAGTTTGAAGGTCAAAATTTTGGACGTAAAAGGTTTTTTTTAAATGGCCCAGTTTTCTTATTTTTCATAAACTGAAAAAATCGTGTGACGATAGTCCTTAGCTACAACCTTATTTTACAGGAAGAAACTAAAATTTTAATAATTTGTTTTTCTATAGGTGTGTTAGATGATGCCCATCGAGCTTGGATATTTTGGTACAGGTCAACGCGGCTGCAGGTTTCCGAGGTAATATGTGACCAAATTTAACAAAATAAATATTTTTAAATACTTGAAGCAATAAAAAACAACGTACAATTATTAGTTTTCCAATTAATTTTACTCCCATCCAAAAAAAGAATTTCAAAACATGTCAGTTTTTCGCCGTGGAGAACGTTTGTAAACTTTTAATATTAGTAGACATGCGGTGATTCTAGTACATGTAGACATAAGGTGGGTCATGTTTGGGAGAATGAAACGGATATGGAAATCTGTTTTGTTTTATTTATTTTAGCAAATATCCTACTTGAATTTCAAAACTTCCCAGCTATAGAGAACAGACATCATTAAATATTTTATTCCTTTATACTTAAAAAAAGTAACATAAAATAATCCTGGGCCATTAAACAGAATGTGTTTTCTAAAATCAAATCCAAAACGTATATCCTTATTAATTACAAATGTAACATTTAGTGCAAATTTAACAAATTGCCGCATAAAAATCGATCTTTAGATAAATGATTTATTTTCTAAATTTTACGGTACATCATGAATCAGAGTAATGACTTTCCCAAATATTTCTCCTACATCGATCTCAAAATTTTTCTTATCATTTAAAGCTTCATTTCTCAATTTACGATCGATTATTTGAATCGATATCACACGTTTCCACTGTAAGAGATTGGCGGGAAGGAAATCAAGGTAGAAAAATTGTTTTGGTTGTCAATTTCAATTTCATTTTATGAAAAAAAAATGTTTTTATCCGGTTTGAAGTCTATTTTTATAAACGTGATTTTAAAGAAAATAAAAACTTATCAACTTAATTTGAAAATTTATTGATGTTCTTAAATTTATTAAAGTTTGCTCTTTCATTAACTGATTTTAATGCGGTACGTGAAACCGTCTGGAAAAAAAACTATACTACTAAAGAATTAATCTAAAAAGATTTTAGGTCGAATCTTTGTATTCGAAAGAATCGAAGTATTGTTAGATATTTTGAATTACACTGTTAAGTTTAATGTGATCTATTGAATGTTTTATGTAGTGGAAATTTGTCTTGTGTTTTTCTATAACAGATTAAAAAAGTGTACATATTTTAAAATGAACCAATCTCATTTCATAACAGCGTGATCGAGGCTAACATAATTCTATACGTTAAAATATGAATTTCTGTATTTCAAACACTGCGAAGCAGAATAAATACTGGCAGAAAAAACGTTGGAGGGTGCTGTTTTTGTGATATAAATTGTTAATAGCAACATACAGAACAATATCGAAAATTATACAATCAAGTTCAGTTTAAACTTTTTTAATCGTTACAAAAATTTTACGATTAACACAATTTTTTTTAATGAAGATTTTTAATTGGCATTGTTATGTGTCAGATGAAGAAATTTTCTGTATATTTTAGTGTAAATAAATCTTACAAATTTGGTCAATTTTCATCACAGAACCAGTTAAACCAAATTATTTTGCGTTTTCATAGAAATTTATTTAAAAATTCATTCTTGATTGAGGTACTGTAATTAAACAAAGTTTATACGATCAAATTTGGCAACTGTTTTATATGTTGTATTTGGCAAATGTTTATTTGGCAAATGTTCGGAAACATTTCCGAAAAATACGGGAAGCAAAAGTGACTTTCGTTTCAGAAATGTTTTTTTGAATCTTGAAACTTTCATGGTTTAGGAAATTTCGGGAGGTAAAAGAAAGCTTTTCAGGAATATGTTATTAATTATATTAATAACATATTAATTATATTAATAACTCGGCTATGTTATTAATATGTTATTAACTCGGAATATGCTATTAATTGTTTTCGTAAACCATATTACATTTCGCAATATTTTCGAAAAGATTTGTCATTTTACAGTGTACAATTGAGATTGTTTACTATTAAAAAAATGTTTTATTATCTTTCGACTCTCCACGAAGAAAGTTATACAAATATTTGTTATTTTATGTAAATCTATGTATATGATTATGTACATACACTTTATGAACATAACTCTTGAACGGATAGTCCGACATTCATAATTTATTTTTGTTATTCTAATATCTGTCTGCAGAGGGTTCCGTTTAAAAATAATTAAGATCTAAAAAGGATATGTTTGACTGTTTGTCTCATGCATGCCTGTTTGACCTCCTGGTTTTAAACTTTCTTTATAAAAATTGACCAGTCGTCACGAAATTTTATTATGGTTCTTTAAAGCGCACAGCGCACATTTCAATTTTTAAATTAGTCTTCCTCTGATATACAGTTTGTTTATGGGCAGGTTAAACATGTAAGATATCGTCGGCTATTAAAAGTCAAATTAAAAGATATTGACAGAAACGATATTTAAAATAAATGTGTATTACATTCTTTCATCAGGTCGTATTTTACCCGAGTCCGACCAGACCAGCGCGTTTTTGATCGGGTGGGTAATAATTTGTATTGTTGTGAGTCGTGTTTACTCTAATTGTTTACAATTGGAGTCCATTTCGGCAGATGTTGGTCCGGTTTGGTAACCCCTTCTTTCAAAATAATATACACAATTTTATTTAAGATGCAAAAACTATACATGGTGTCTTTGAACACATCGGCCAAACTTTAAGGGGTGACAGAAAACTCCTAGACAAACGCAAAACACCATACAATGCATGATCGTAACTTAGACATGTAAGCGCTACACGGCGCTTTCTGATTGTGGAGAGAACCATGTTTTCTGCACACTATCTAATAAAGGATTGCTGACTTTATTTAGAAAATAAGGAAACGAATCATTATATATATAATCATCACATATATGGTTTTCAAAATCGTTTTACAGCTAATTCGTTAGATTTTATTATGGCTTATGTAAATGGTGATTTAACTGAAGAAGTATACATGGAGTTACTCGAAGGTTTTAAAAATGAATTTAATGTTCACAAAGTTTGTTTATTAAAAAGGTCCTGCTATAGATTAAAACAATTAGGTCGTCATTGGTTCAATAAATTAGATGCAAAATTAAAACAAATGAAGTTTGAATCACTAAATGCTGATAAATGTGTTTGTTTTTCTAAAACTCCAATTGAAACTATTATCACTCATTATGTTGATGCTCTCATAATTCTTACTAAATGTAAACAAGATTATGAATCTGTTAGAGATGAATTAGCAAAATAATTTAAAATGAAAGATTTAGGTTTCTTGCACTATTATTTGGGCATATAATTCATGCAAAACGAAGGACATTATTAAAATTACTCAAAAGAAGTATACTGAAGATATTCTGAGCAAATTTAATATACAAGAATCAAAATAAATATCTATACCTTTCGATAACATTGTGAAGCTTACTAAATATGTTTCCTAAAACTAAAGAAGAAAAATCTGAAATCAATAATATACCTTATCGTCAACTAATTGGATCTCTTATGTATTTATCAGTCGCAACGAGACCTGATTGCATGCTCTGAATTTATTATGTCAATTCTAGAACAATCCAGGCAAATCTCATTGTAGAGCTGCAAAAAAGATTTAAGATAATTTTGAAAATTAAATTGTCGTTTTTCGCTTTCTAAATAGGAATAATTATTTCAGTTTAATATGGATGTTAATAATTATCACAGAGCACATTTAAAGGCTTCGAAAAAATAAATAGAAAATAAGACAAGAAAAAAGACGCACATATATGTAAAATTGTATATATTTTTTAGATTAGATTTAAATTAAATATATATTTTAATTGTACATATTTTGACAAATAATAAATATAAGATATTGAATGCATTATGCAATGTTCTTTGTTTAAAATTATTCTTTACTTTAAATGAATTATCTGTCATTAAATTGATTTAATGAAACACACTATATTATTTTATAAATAATATGCATTTAAACTTATTTAAACCTCCTTAATAAATGGTTATTTTACTTTGCAAAAAGCAATTTTCGAAGCTAACCACATTATCATTAATGCCGAAAATCCATTCTACAGAAGTATTGTTTTAATATGAATGTGCTATATAATCTTTATCTTACCGAATCAATCTGATTACATAATTCACTACGCCAGAAACCAAATCCCTAGAAATCCACGATATGTCGAGAAAAGATCTCTGCAATTTGTTATTTCAGCATACTTCTTCCGAACCATCAATTGCAGAGTAGCATCACACGTCTCATAAAAATGCTTATTTTGTTCTTCATTCTTGTATTAAGGAAAATGTAATAATTCCATAAATTTTCATTCAAATTAAAAACCAAAATATGGAGTGTAATCTCTCTATATTAAAATAAAAAGTAACCACTGCCACCGCAGCCGGCGCTGTCAATGCATTTTTTGTACTTTGGGGTCTTCCTGGGATAATATTGCATATAAAAATATGAAAATTGATACTTTTATAGAAATTTATTCGATAAACACGCTGAAGAAGACAATTTTTAAATCGAATAAATATTTTAAAACATGCTTAATATTAAAATTGGTCAAAATAGTTATCTTAAAAAAGTTTTACAGAAAGAAAACTATACATAGGAATTTGACTATCATTTAAATGGATATAGTTGACAAGCTTGAGATGTGTAGAGTGCATTTTGTTTTTATTATTTGAGTAATTTTTTGAGGATATATTTAAATTCTTTATTCAAATTTTCATTATTTTGATGGATATATATTTCATATTTCAAAATGTCCATTATTTGAATTCTTGCCAATTAGTAATTTGATGGAAATTTATTTCATACTAACTGCCCGTCCCGGCTATGCGCGGGAGGAGAATGTGTCGACTACAATGTACGGTAGCTATGGGTAGGTTATTTTTTTTTCTAAATCTGATAAAAGCAGGAGTGAGACACATTTGCAGTAAAATAACTAAACATTTTTTAACATCTGATGAATAAAAGTCTTAAATAAAATATCCCATTTAATCTGACATAAAAATTACATAAAATACACTAAAAGCATTAAAAATACTGCAAACGTTTCAGGCTATAATTTAGCCCCTCATCAGTGCAATTACGTACGTTGACCGGATAATTTTCAGTCATGTTTACAGTTAATAAAGTTAACCAGTTAAAACTTGAGAAATTTTTGATGAACTTCCATAGAGCAAGATCGTGTACTCAGGTGGAACAGCACAATATTCATTAATTGGCGAAGTCTGTTTACGAGTGAACCAACCCGCAAGAAATACTCTACTCTTAACATTATTGCAGCTGGATCTGATCACTGCGGTACTTGCGAAATCCGGAATATGATATGTATCCAAAGAATGCTGTACTAGTTTTGATTGAAGGCTACCAGATTTATAGGCAATTTTATGTTCGGCAAGACGAATGGCGCAAGTACTACCCGTTTCACCAATATAGACAGAGTCACAGACCCCACAAGAGATACTGTAGATAGTAAGGCACATGAGTTACTGGATGATAGTTCCACATACGAGGTTTTAAGTAAGGATATTACGTCAACTATCCAGAGGAATATGAATGCTCTAATCGGCAAGTTAGAGAAAATAAAGAAACTCCCCCCGGATTTGACTAAAAATATAAAATGCTATACTGGTAGTTTTCCAGCCTTTTATGGGTTGCCTAAAGTCTACAAAGAAGGTATCCCCTTGCGTCCGATAATAGAATATACTCGTTCTCCTGTTTATAAGTTATCAAGATTTTTATCAGCATTATTGAAACCACACGTGGTGAATTCTACACATAGTCTTACGCCATCTTACGAATTTTTAGAAAGTCTGAAAAGTTTTCAGTTTCCACGTAACTGCGTTATGGCTTCGTTGGACGTGGTGTCTCCTTTTACGTCTACACCGATTGATTATGCATGTGAAGTCGTTGAGAGGGTATGGCCTGAGTTTGCCACTGATTATAGTCTGGAAGTTTCGGACATTAGTGATCTTGTGAGATTTTGCCTTTGTATTTGAAGAGAGATTTTACAGACAAGTCCATGGTACGGCAATGGGATCTCCAATATCTGTTCGGATCGCTGAAATAGTGATGCAATTCTTAGAGTCTGAAATAATGTCCCATAAGGGCCCATTGATCTGCTTTTGGAAACGTTATGTCGATGACGTGTTTCTTGTTGCAAGGTTCGATGATTTGAATGAAATTCTAGAGGTTGCGAATTCTATCTGTCCAGCGATCCAATTTACCATCGAGATGGAGAATGACCGCAGATTGCCTTTTCTCGATGTTATGGTTGAAAGAGTGGAAAATACTGAGTTTCAAGAAGTGTTAACATCTGTGTATCGTAAAGCTACGAATTCTGTACAGTATCTAAATTTTGAATCCATAAATCCAATTTCCCATCGAATCGCAGTTGTGAGAACGTCGGCCCATTGTGCTAATCGTTATTGTTCTACTGATGCAGCCCTAATATTGGAGAAAAATAAAATAATTTCTGACTTAATTAAAAAATGGTTACCCTTTGCGGTGGCTGAAAAGGTTACTTTCTGAGCATCGCTTTTCAACTTCTTTAGTTCGTAGAAGCCCCACTGGATATGTGTCTATTCCTTATTACATAGATCTTTCTAAAGAAAAATTCTAGTCTACTAAGGTCTAATAATATCAGTACAGCCTTCAGGCCACAGAATGTTTGAAAAGAATTGCTTTGTAAGTTTAAACCTAGAATTCCTCCCCTACTTAAAACCGGCGCGGTCTACAGTATCCCTTGTAAGGTCTGTGACTCTGTCTATATCAGTGAAACGGGTTGTACTTGCGCCATTCGTCTTGCCGAACATAAACTTGCCTATAAATCTGGTAGCCTTCAATCAAAACTAGTACAGCATTCTTTAGATACATATCATATTCCGGATTTCGCAAGTATCGCAGTGATCAGATCCAGCTGCAATAATGTTAAGAGTAGAGTATTTCTTGAGGGTTGGTTCACTCGTAAACAGACTTCGCCAATTAATGAATCTTGTGCTGTTCCACCTGAGTACACGATCTTGCTCTAATGGAAGTTCATAAAAAATTTCTCAAGTTTTAACTGGTTAACTTTATTAACTGTAAAAATGGTTGAAAATTCTCCGGTCAACGTACGTAATTGCACTGATGAGGGCTAAATTATAGCCTGAAACGTTTGCAGTATTTTTAATGTTTTTATGTCTGATTAAATGTAATATTTTATTTAACATATTTTCAGTATTTGCAAATTTCAAACTAAATACAATTTTGTAAATATGTGGTAAATATTTTTTCCTGTGTATGTACATATTGAAAATAATAAATTTATTTTAGTATAGCAGAACCACCCGCCTTCGCCGGAGTTAACCTTAGACTTCCGGGTATCATAAATAATATGTCAATAAGGGCATTTTCATATTTCGACCAAAATTTTAAAACAAATAAAAGATGAAACAAAATAAAAAAACAGAAAAAAATTGTATTTTCATGCAGGTCTTTTATATTATATATAGGCCTGCATTATATATAAACTGCACCGATATATACTGCAGAGCGGGTTGTCTTCAGATAGTATTTAATAACTGATGCTTCAAAAACATCTACAGATTAACATCTGGAAAACAAGCTTTCAAAAAATACATTAATCTTTTAAATATTCTTCTAACATTCTTCTCATAGCACATACGCACTTTCAAACGAAAATCAATCAGATATGCAGTAATTATAGAGCACAAATTATATAAAAATTTAAAAAGATACTTCTTAAACAAAAAAAAAAGAAAACCAATTGACAGTATTTGAGAGGGGGGACTCATTTTTATACACCAATAGTTTTTTTAATTTTTTGTGTACTCTGTAATGTGTCCGTCCTACAAATATAATTATATTATTTGTTTACTAATTCTAGTCGTTCGACATAGCAAAATCCCGGCACCAAATTTTTAGCAAAAAGAAGTATCTCCTTGTGTAAAATATTATTTTGAAATTCTTCTTGTATTATAACATGGTTTTTTTCTATGTATCTATTATGGGGTTTCCGTATTGCAGATTTTGTATGCAAAAATGAATATATAACCTCTTTAATAAAAAAAACGTAATGCTCTACTCATTGTTGATAAAATTTCCAACATAACTAATCATTGCGTTTAATAGCTACATCATCATTTCTGAAAAGTATAGTATTTTTCATTTATAAAGTTTGCCAGTAAATAATTATTTAATTGTGGCAGTCAGCCTGGCTTCTCTTTTATGAGGTTACTCTAGTGCACAAGTGCTTATTTTTCGTGCAAGTGTGTTGTTCTGAATTGCTACCTTTTGAGTGTGAATGAGAATTCTATTCCGTCTTTCTTTATGTTAACTAAAGTGCGAATAGAATTCTGGATTTGGTTGACACGATTATTTTAAAGCTACTTGTTAATTAAATTGCTGTGGTAATATAGTGCCTTACATAGTGGATTTTGTAATGTGTCCGTCCTATTTAAATAACTATAATTATATTAATAGGTTACTAATTCCAGTCTTTCCAGATAGCAAAATCCTAGCACCAGATGTTCAGCAAAAATAAATACTTGCTTGTGTAAAGTAATTTTTTGAGATTCATCTTTTATTATAATATTTTTTTTGCTAGGTATCTAATGTGGGGTTTCAACATTGCTGATTTTGCATGCATAAATTGAATATATAACCTCTTAAATATTAAAAAAATGTAATGTTTTGTTCATTGTTTATAAAAATTGCAAAATATCGAATCTTTGTTTTTAATAGCTACATCATCATTTCTGAAAAGTCTGCTATTTTTCATTTATTAAGTTTACCAATAAATAATGATTTAATTGTTGTAGTCAGCCTGGCTTCTCTTTTATGAGGTTACTCTAGTGGACAAGGGTTTTTTTTCGTGCGATCGGGTTGTTCTGAATTGGTAATACTTGTGTGTGAATGAGAATTCTATTCCGTCTTTCTTTATGTTAACTAAAGTGCGAATAGAATTCTGGATTTGGTTGACACGATTATTTTAAAGCTATTTGTTAATTAAATTGCTGTGGTAATATAGTGCCTTACATAGTGGATTTTGTAATGTGTCCGTCCTACTTAATTAACTATAATTATATTAATTGGTTACTAATTCCAGTCTTTCCAGATAGCAAAATCCTAGCACCAGATGTTTAGCAAAAAGAAATACTTGCTTGTGTAAAGTAATTTTTTGAGATTCATCTTTTATTATAATATTTTTTTTGCTAGGTATCTAATATGGGGTTTCAACATTGCTGATTTTGCATGCATAAATTGAATATATAACCTCTTAAATATTAAAAAATGTAATGTTTTGTTCATTGTTTATAAAAATTGCAAAATAACGAATCTTTGTTTTTAATAGCTACATCATCATTTCTGAAAAGTCTGCTATTTTTCATTTATTAAGTTTACCAATAAATAATGATTTAATTGTGGTAGTCAGCCTGGCTTCTCTTTTATGAGGTTACTCTAGTGGACAAGGTTTTTTTTTCGTGCGATCGTGTTGTTCTGAATTGGTAATACTTCTGTGCGAATGAGAATTCTATTCCGTCTTTCTTTATGTTAACTAAAGTGCGAATAGAATTCTGGATTTGGTTGACACGATTATTTTAAAGCTATTTGTTAATTAAATTGCTGTGGTAATATAGTGCCTTACATAGTGGATTTTGTAATGTGTCCGTCCTATTTAAATAACTATAATTATATTAATAGGTTAATAATTCCAGTCTTTCCAGATAGCAAAATCCTAGCACCAGATGTTTAGCAAAAAGAAATACTTGCTTAGGTAAAGTAATTTTTTGAGATTCATCTTTTATTATAATATTTTTTTTTTTTGCTAGGTATCTAATATGGGGTTTCAACATTGCTGATTTTGCATGCATAAATTGAATATATAACCTCTTAAATATAAAAAAATGTAATGTTTTGTTCATTGTTTATAAAAATTGCAAAATAACGAATCTTTGTTTTTAATAGCTACATCATCATTTCTGAAAAGTCTGTTATTTTTCATTTATTAAGTTTACCAATAAATAATGATTTAATTGTGGCAGTCAGCCTGGCTTCTCTTTTATGAGGTTACTCTAATGGACAAGGGTTTTTAGGTGCGTTCGTAATTATATAAATACGTAGCACCTATAGTCGTCGTTTGGTCCGTCCGTCTGTCCGTCCGTCTGTCTGTCTGTCCGCATATAACAACGCAAAAACTACCCAACCAAATGGTTTGCAATTTAAAATATATTATCTTTGCAGAATTTTGTCGAGACATTTCAAATTTTATTAAAATCGAATCAAAACTTTAGGAGATATTAATAAAATTATTTATTAAGAAATTTGAATTTTTTTTTAAAAATCGGTGCTTTTTTGTTATAGGAGCTTCCGAAGTTTAATCGTCAAGCGACCGAGATACTTATTTTATGACAGAAATTAATCTGCAGACGATATAATTCATTTCACAGAATTAAAAATCATCAAGATCTGAATATTTATATAACTAGCTGATACATATATATCTGAATATTTTTATAACTAGTTAAGATATTTGTATGAACAGTGTCATAAAATATATACTTAACTAGCTGTTTAACCCGTTCTACGTACGGGATATCATGAATTTAATTCTAAAACGTGCGTACGAACGCACCTCGTTTGTAACGTTTGACGTACAATTTCCAACTTGTTTTTCTTGCGATCGTGTTGTTCTGAATTGGTAATAGTGTGTGAATGAGAATTCTATTCCGTCTTTCTTTATGTTAACTAAAGTGCAAATAGAATTCTGGATTTGGTAGACACGATTATTTTAAAGCTATTTGTTAATTAAATTGCTGTGGTAATATAGTGCCTTACATAGTGGATTTTGTAATGTGTCCGTCCTATTTAAATAACTATAATTATATTAGTAGGTTACTAATTCCAGTCTTTCCAGATAGCAAAATCCTAGCACCAGATGTTTAGCAAAAATAAATACTTGCTTGTGTAAAGTAATTTTTTGCGATTCATCTTTTATTATAATATTTTTTTGCTAGGTATCTAATATGGGGTTTCAGCATTGCTGATTTTGCATGCATAAATTGAATATATAACCTCTTAAATATAAAAAAATGTAATGTTTTGTTCATTGTTTATAAAAATTGCAACATAACGAATCTTTGTTTTTAATAGCTACATCATCATTTCTGAAAAGTCTGATATTTTTCATTTATTAAGTTTACCAATAAATAATGATTTAATTGTGGTAGTCAGCCTGGCTTCTCTTTTATGAGGTTACTCTAGTGCACAAGGGTTTTTTTCTTGTGATCGTATTGTTCTGAATTGGTAATAGTTGTGTGTGAATGAGAATTCTATTCCGTCTTTCTTTATGTCAAGTAAAGTGCAAATAGATTTCCGGATTTTGTTGACACTGTTATTTTGAAGCGATTTGTAAATTAAGGCTGCTCGTCAGTAAACTTCCCGATTCTCCTCGCTAATGTTAATCTTATGTTCGTAGGATGCATTCGTATTTTCAAAATATCGCCTCAGGAATTTTATATTTTTTTAACTAGTATTTTAGACTAATATTTTTAACTTCTGTTTTCTTTGTACTGTTCATAAAGGATGTCTCTTTTTTTCTTAGTTATCACAATATTTCTAAAATATGCGATTAATTTATAATTGTACGTGTTAATATCTTAGCAACATTGAATAAGATTTTAACACTTCACATAAAATTAAGTATATATTTTTAGAAACAAAATGTCACATAAGAAAAAAAAAAGACACATCCTTTAAGAACAGTACAAAGAAAACAGAAGTTAAAAATATTACATTCCTTAGGAGACAGTTTAAATATACGAATGCATCCTACGCCAATAGGATTAACATTAACGAAGGGAATCAGGAAGTCTTATAACGAGCAGCCCTAAATCGCTGTGGTAATATAGTGGCTTTATATAGTGGGGTGACTGCTAGGAGCATCGGATTTCTAGCGGATCTTGTAGCATAAGGTTAAGCATAAGCATAATATAAGCATCTTGTAGCATAAGGTTAAGGTAGCATAAGCATATTATAGCCCAAAACATGCTCCATGTTCAATCAGAAACATGTTGTAGATGACGACGCGACGGTTCCTTCCGAGTTTGGTATACTGAAGTATGTACTTGGGGCACTAGGAGTACAGAATTACGGCAAGGTTGCGGGAGTAAGTAAGAAATTATATTTCCATCTACTTAAAATAAAGATGTTTTCAGGCACGTGAACTCGATTTATTTAAAAGACAATAAGCGAGGATTGTACTGTTACAAATAACAGTTGTTTTAGAAACATAGTAAGTATAGTGAATTTCTTGACTTTTTGTGAAGTAGGAAGATATTTTTTCTTCCACACTTATGTTTTTTATTACCATTGCTTGGAGGCATCTAAATTCAACTTGTTTACGCTACTGCTTCTCCTCTTCTTAAAGTAAATTAATAAACTGTTGTCTCCATTTTTAAATTTTTATCATCTCCTTCTTTGATGCTAATTGCACTTAGATGTTTGTTACATTGTTTATAATATTATAGCCCAAAACATGCTCCATGTTCAGTAAGGAATTATATTTAGAAATTAACAAAAATTTCGTAATACACTTCGAAATGCGCTTAACAGGAAGTTTTGTCAACTGATATTTTATAGCCTAATTTTTATTCCAAACTTTCCCAATTTCTTTTATTGAATTTAAAAGAAAATGCTTCATTAAACTTTTTCTATATATAAGATGGAAATTAGTAGAATTTAATTCAACATTCATTGTTTTAAAACTGAATTTAAATTCACAAATAATTTGATGCCACTTTACAATGGATTTATCAACAAAAATTGAATTTTAAATATCAGATTCTTCATATTTATTCAATAAAAATTTTAATTTATATGATTCAATCGTATATTAAAAATATAATGTTGCTCTTTTAGAGAAATGAATTACATCTAATTTCTCTTAATTGCATTTCAATATAAATTCTTTAGTATGAATTATTTATCTCTTTCCTTCCTTCTGCATTGTACTACTTTATCTTTTATGTGAAACTATGCAAGTTTTCCAATTATCTGAATTTTCGTTTCCTTTGTCGAACTGAACTTTGAATACGACTATTATTTACGCATGACTGCATAAAATGTAAGGAAAACGGAATACTAAAGCATCCTTTGTCATGTTACAATAAAAATTCATGGTGATTAATCTTTTTTGTTGGTTGCGTATGGGCTTAACTTGATAACCTTTAAAAATTAATTAATAATTACGAGTAGCAATTTCTATTTTTGTGCATTTTTGTTACTTAATAGTTCTACCTTACTTCTTTTTGAATAAGTTCTTATTCTGATATCAATGATTTCAATAGTTTGTTTCCAATACACGGAAGGTGAATGGAAAGTGTTCGTAAAATGCGACTTTTGTGGATGAAAATGGACGTATCGTACTTGTAAACCATCTCTGTTTGTATAAATGGATTCAACTCAAATTAAGGCACTCTAATTTTGAAAGTATTTTTTTAAGTTCTCTATTTTGTTTAAAAAAGACTTTTTTTGGAAATCAAGATTGGGTACGGGACAATTTAGAAGATATTTAAGAATTTAAAATCTCTGAGTAAGTTGCTGTTTGATGTGGTAAACCCTTTACTTCGTGTTTAAGAATAGCTGCAGCGGGTTTTAACGATTGACGAATATCTACTTCATAAAATTATCGACGACATTGACCATATATTCACGGAAACCGTTAGTTATAGAATTGAAGTATTGCATTCAAGGTCTCCAATAAACCCGTTTACATTTTTAAAAAATCCCAAAAAATAACATATTGTCATATCGGTGTACTATTTGCACCATAACGCTAGAAAAGAGATGGAATTTTTGTGGCAAAAGGAAAAAAATATATTTACAAGCATTCATAAGTATCTTCAGATTTTTCATACTCATAATTTACCAGATTGTTTTGACAGAGTGCGAATTGAACCATACAACTTGTTGTGGCTTTCAATGTTTTAAGCTAAATAAAAAAATGTAATTTTATGTTAGACGGGCGCCAGTGATCGCCACATTTTTTAAAATCTCGTTAACCATTTTTTTTTCTCGACACAATTTGAACATTAGCTAATAACAAATAACCAATATTTTAACATTGCAATATAATATCCTAAAAAACTTACTCAAAAAATAGCTAAAATATAATTGCGATAAAATCCGTAAACACAAAAACATCAATACAAATAACAAAATCTCAAGAGTTGAATTGAAATCTAAATTCAAATAATTGAATTCAAATCATTTAAATTGAAATGGTTGCAATTTAAACAATGCCAATTGAAACAAGATTTGGTGAGTTATCACTGGCGCCCAGCAAACATAAAAGTGCAAAAAAAAAAATACTACAGTCTAGTAATTCCTTTCACATTTAAAAAAATCATAAATAAATAATAAATTGTTGCAGTGCGGTTTTCACCATAAGACTTGTCAGTCAGAATTTTTGTGGCAAAAATTATGCAAACGAAAATGCGAACATTTTTTTTTAAATCTTTCGCCACAAATAATATCCGTCATTTGGAGAAGTGTTTTAGTGCATACCGCAAGCCAATACTATATTTGTTAACTTCTTATGAATGTTTGAAATGACGCCGGATTTTTCAGACACCCTATTTTTTGCGTTTAGTGTTTTCAGTAGAATAATTACATTTTCAATTTACAAAAATTTATCATATTTTATACTTAAAATTTAATTATTAATTTTTAACAAACAACTAATTGATTAATACACTCTATAAACAACTCGGAAACATTTCCGAAAAATATGTGAAGTAAAAGTGACTTTCGTTTCAGAATTGCTATTTTAAATCTTGAAAATTTCATGACTTCGAAAATTTTGAAAGGTAAAAGAAAGCTTTTCAGGCTCGTGGGTAACTCGGAATATGTTATTAATTATTTTCGTAAACCATATTATATTTCGTAATATTTTCAAAAATATTTGTCATTTTTACAGTGTATAATTGAGATTGTTTACTATCAAAAAAATTTCTATTTTTAAATGCTTTTTTTTTAAACTTATATTTCTGTATGTATGAATCTTGTTACTCATTTTTCACCCACTTCCTGTTGACAAAGAGCTTTGTAATTTGGAATGCATATGTATTCCTGAGGGAAATACATGTGAATTGGACATTGATTATTTTAAATTCAATCCCTAAGGAAGTGTGTGTGTGGGGTGGGGGGGGGCAATGTCGACCCAAAACTTGCATTTTAAATAACGTTACGATTGTTTAATATTAATTGAAAAAATAGCTCCATTGTTGCAACATTCATCCATTTTAACCACCTTGCTGCCCGCATCATTATGAAGAATTGAGGGACACACACATTTGAGCTTTATAGTATATAAGTTTACTTTTTTTTGGAATTTTAATGAAAGGATGTTTATTTATTTATTTATTTATTTTTACATTTAATTTTATATTTAAAGTTCAGTTTAAAATCTTTTTGCTTAGGATATATTTTGTATCACTTTTATCGTAAGAATAAATTCAGACAATATTGAAAGTGATATAGGAATTTAAAAAAAAATTATTTATAAACACGCAATTAAATGCTTTTTCTGGTAAAACAGTTCAATGTAAAAATTTGCAAACATCACCATTTTTATTTATAAAAAACAAAAAATTAGCAAATATCTTGTTAATTTTGTTTATTCGTTTTTTAAGCCACTAACTATTATTTTTATTTTATGGAACTCTTAAAAGTACTCTTATTTACCAATTGCAGTACTATTTGTTTTGTATAAAGTTCTCACAATGATTGACAAAATTACGCACTAAAAATAAATAACTTTATTAAACAAAAGTATTTACAATAATATTTATTGATACACAGACATAGTAATTGGAAGTAGTTTAAACAATTAATTAATATGCTGACTAGAAATCTTCAGGGACAACTTATTGCATTTATCAAAATACTTCGAATTAATAATCTAGTAACAAATAATTTGATCATCTGCATATATAGGGCTCATAAAAATATCTTAATTTTAATGATGCAAATATATTTTAAAAATCAAACTTGATAAACATTTTGTTACAGCATGTTATTATTGCTATTATTATTATTATTGGTTTATCCCTGCACATTTTTTCTTAAATTATTGTGCTGAAATTTATATTCCAATGTCTTTACATTTTTATAAATGACGGATTGTCATTAGTTTTCCAAAATCGCTGATGTTGTTATGGGATTTATTTAATTTTGTATTTAACATGAATAAAATTATCAAACTTTACACAAATCAAACAATTAAGCAACCTAATGCTTGATATTTGAATTTTGTGTAACATTTTTAATTTTAATTTTTCTTTGAATTGAAATTAAGGAAAATTGTTTTACAGCTGAAAAGTGGCGAATGTCTTCCGCGAACTTTTTTCTTTTTTCTTTTCATTTAGAAAAACATCAAAAGAATCTACAGTGTCTACATATATATTATGAATATTATGAAGATATATTATATATATTAAGAATATTGTAAATGCAAGGCGTGAGAAATTTTCTCTGGAAAAATTTCCAAGTATTAAATATGAATTTATTAAATTGTCGATGCTGGATTTTCTTAGATTTCGTGTTTGACCCAGGGTTGGTGGCTCACGGAAAATATTCCATCTTGTGCTGCGTTTGTAGCCTTGCCAACATGTTATTGTGAAAAAGAGTATCGTTCCCAAGTGGTTCAGTTGGTAGAACGTCAGTGCGCTATACTGATGACCCGGGTTCGAGTCCCGGCTTGGGTACTTTTTCACTATGTTGGCTATACGCCTATTAAGCAATTAAAATATGTATATTAGTTATTGTGATTCAATTGTTTGTTGGTCTCTTAATTATACTCGTGGTTAAACATTCGATGGAAAAAGCGATGAAACATATTCTGTATATTACAGAGGTTGCAGAAGAAGGCGTCAAATTTAGAACTTCGAATAAACGTTTAAAATCGAAAGTGACTGTTGACTTTTGTCCATATTGTGTTTCAAACACTTTTAGACTTTTGTGAATATTTTTTTTAAATTCCTACTATTAGCTCACACTCTCTCTATATATATCTTGTTCAAATTTTCAATCGTTAATAAAATATTTTCTATTCATCCACTCAAGTTCAAATAAAGTTTTTTTAAAACTTGTAGTGGATGATACTTTATGTTAATACAGTTTTTTTCAAATATTAATTCATTAATTAAATTTAATTAATTAATTTTATTTTTAATGGGATAAAAAAATTCCTCCCATTGTTTTATATTATTTATATTTGTTTTTATTGTCCCATTGATTATAAAAAAATGTTCAATAAAGGTAACGTGGGACATTAATGCTGGACGGGTTTATTTTATATATTTATGATTAAAAAGTAGGAATTGACTTATTTTTTTTTTATATTACTTGTTTTAAAATCAAGTCTTTTAATAGTGTAGAATGAACAAGAATATGATTTTTGTATGTTGTGAGTTTTGCTTCCATTATTTTTTATTTAAATATCCATTCCGTTTCCTCCATCCTTCATAACAGCATGAAAATTATAATAATATTTTAGTGTAGCACTGCTAAAATAACATGTTTTATAGATCTATTTATATTTCTTTCATGTCGTGTTTGAACTTTTTATTAGTGACTAAACTTTTCGAACTGTTTGGATATTAATTAATTCAGTCCCGTCGATTATATTTCTTTAACACTTTAAGCATTGCAGTAACATTAGTGTTATACTCCAATAAATAAATAAATAAATAAAAACATTGTACGAAATGTTATTAACCTGTGTAAATATTCCTTTTATTTGTATTGTTTAAGAAATTTTTATATATACTTTATTGTGTAGAAAACTACAAGAAAATTTACTTTACATCTTAGCATAATGAAATAAAAAATGACAGAAAGTATCAAAAAAGTTCTTGCCAATTATTATTTTGAAGAGATTATTTTCAATGACCTTTTCTTCATTATCACAATCGTTGACAGTTAATGGATGAAAAAGGATCTCGGGATATTTAAAGTATTAAGTTCAATAAACCCGTGTAAGTGACACCTGTCGCAATACTGGATATAATTTTTTTATGTTTTCTTAAGACATACTTTTCAGAAACAATTTAAATAAATTTGAAAAATACTATTAAATGATTAATGTAATTGCAATTTTGCTGGAGTCACTCACAAAACACTTTTTAAGTCTTTTTGTTAGGCTGGAAATAGATTTCAATTTCAGTAATAGTATTGTAATCGTATTTCTAATGTTAAATGTATATTAAAAAGGATTATGAGTAACATTTAAAGAACTTTTAAATATTTACCTTTGGTATTATTTATTTATTTATGTAAACAAAATTTTCAAATGCAGAATTTACAAAATAACATTTATACTTTTGTATATCTCGAAGAAGGTAGTTGAAAAAGGGGGTCGACTTATAAATGTGTTTTTGATTAAAACTATAAGTATTTATATATATATATACCCATTTTCCAATGTTCAAGATCTTTAAAGGCAATAAAAAATTATCTATTAGGGTTTAACAATATAAACGGTTTATTGTTTACATTTTAATATGGAAATATATCACTGAAGCTTATCAAAATGTAGAACATTATTCTGAATCAGAATTTTCAAAAAGCTCATTGAACTGTTATTCCGATATTGCATTTCCGTCGGTATTGTACACATCTTCGGATTTTAATTCTATGCTCATTGATCAGATTTTAATTCTATGCTCGGATTTTATGCTATGATTCGGATTTTAATTCTTTGCTCGGATTTTATGCCATGATTCGGATTTTAATTCTATGCTCATTGAATTCTATGCGATGATTGATCAGAATCAGAACAAAAAATCTTGCCTGTCGTTCCATAGAGATGATAATTAATGCAACCCTTTAGAATTTTTTTTTCACCATTTCTGTGGGAAATTCATCCCAAGAATGTTTCACTCATTTGATTACGGTTACTAAGTCAAATTTTTTCAAGTTCTCAGATTTGTTTTGTGTCTTTCTGTGGATTCATTAGAATAAATTTATTGTATCAAGTTTTTCTATAGATTATCTTTAACCGACTTGTTTAAAGAGATTGCAGAGATATTACGCAATATGGTACCTGTGTTGTTTCTTAGTTTATTGTCTTCACCTTTTCTTCACGGAACTGTTAAAATGAGCATTAAAACCATTCAAAATTAAACGATTATTTTTCTTCAGCAAAGTACCACGTCTTTAGTTTGCACTTTCTCTGGACTTTTACATCGTCTTCGTCCTCCCAGTTATTCAAATGAACTCGATCATAAACAACACTTGCAAACTTCACATATTTACGAAGGTCTGTCATTTTGAAAATTTCTACTGGTGGTAATTTAGTTCCATCTGCTAAGCAAGATAATACCGCGGTAAATCTTGATTTTTTAGACTAGTTGTCGCTATCAAAAGTGCTTTTCACCATATTTGTTAACCGTTTTATTAGTTGGCAAATCAAAGGTAACTGGAGTTTCATCCGTGATTCCAATATGGTCGAAAGAAAAACAACGGTCTTTTCTTTTTCAAAGCAGTATTATAGAGTTGTCACACTAACATATCCTTTTCCATCTCAGCTGGACGTGTTTGTGAGATTTTAATTTTTTAACAAGTAAACTAATAAAATTAATTAATTTAAACAACGTAAGACTATCAACCACCTGATGAAGCCTTAAATTCAGTTGGATCTATAAGTAGCTTTATTGCCATATATAAACCCTTTATGTAAAGATTCTAGCAGAATACAAATTCGTGTCCCAATAAATCCATGTTGGCGTTTATCCAGCATCCAACTATTGAATGCCTCTTCCAATGCTGGTAAATGAACACATTCGCTTTCGTTTCCCTTTATCTTCTGAAACTTTTATTTGATAATAGCCTTATTATTACTCCACTGATGAATTTGCCGCTAATTAATGCCGAATAAACAAGCAGCTGCTAAATTATTTGTCTGTTCAGCTTAGCCTATCACATTCATCTATACTAATATTATAAAGGAGTAAAGATTGTTTTTTTTTGTTTGTTTGTTTGTTTGTTTCTAGGGGGTAATCTCTGGAACTACCGAATCGATTTAAAAAGTGATGGGGGCAAATTGATGGTGACAACCCCTGCTCCAACATAGGCTATATTTTATGTCGGTGTCACTAACCACAGGGGGGTGCAGGAGCGAAAAACGTTCTAAAATTGCGATTTTGTTTATACTGAAGGAGCTAGAAATTTGAAATTTGGCGTTGTAGTTA
Source organism: Maratus michaelseni (assembly GCA_963931845.1). Taxonomy (NCBI): domain Eukaryota; kingdom Metazoa; phylum Arthropoda; class Arachnida; order Araneae; family Salticidae; genus Maratus; species Maratus michaelseni. Next base: position 418,237,287 of record OZ007588.1, read on the forward strand.
CTTATAAGATGTAAATGCTCTTTAAGAACAAATTTTTAAAAAAAATCGAAATTTAAAAGGGTGAAATGAGCGAAAAGCGTTCTAAAAACATTCTAAATTACAATTTCTATGGAATCTCTGGAACTACAGAACCGATTACAAAGTGATGGTGGCAAATTGGTGGTGACAATCCCTTCTCCAACAGCCTCTTTAATAAAAAACTGTGCGTTGCTGACGACTGGGTTTTTCGCTAATTGTTGCCACAGATTAATCTCGGAAAATGAAACATTTGAAGTTACTGAAAAAAAATAATGGCTCAAAAAGTATTTGTCAGAAAATTGTTAAGCAAACTGCGTTTGAAAGGTAAAAAATTGTATTTTTCTTGATATAAATTTCAAATCTAATGATTATGCCATTTTTCAAATATTGAATTTGAAAAATTACCAAATTTCACAATGGAGTACCATAGCAAAACCTTCATCCGTAAAAAGATAATGATAAGGGCGACGTGTCCTGGCGTGTATATTGGCTATAGCATGAGTCACAAATTATAGTAGCCTTATTATTCTGTTAAAATATAAAAGTGAATTATGAAATGTCAATATTTTGTTTGATTAAAAGTTCGTTATAAGAAATTGACCAGCGTAGCGGTCCTAGCTTGCTAGTCTCTAATAAAGCTGGATATACTGATCCCCTGCTGAAAAAAATGAACGAACGATAAAAAGCAAGAAAAAAAACGAAAGTGAAAATAAAGCACGTTTGTCATATGAAATAAAGAAAATTTCTCTTCAAATATTTTTCTGGTTTTAACAAGACATATTTAGTGAGAGTGGGGAGGGAGAGGGGGTGAAAAAAGGTCATTCCCTGGGATCGACAAGGAAAGGTCAACAACATTCTCTCCGTAATTGTTCTTCACTCCCTTTTCTCATGGGATATAACTCCTTTAATTACAGGAAAATTTAAACATTATCCTCCCGTTTTAAAAGGAGGCAATCATTATGTAATGATGACCATTAGAACACACCTGTTTCTAATTAGATATACATCAGACTGTTTCGAGAGTTTTTTTCCTAAAGTCCTGAGAAGTACTATAGTTTATCATTTCAAGATGTTGTTTACGTTTGTAAATAATATTTGCATAAGATTCAAGAACTTTTGTTTCATTTAAGTACCGTTAAATTAGGGAGATAAAGTTAAAAAATATATTAAACTCCATCGCTTTTATATAATGATTAATTTTTTTTAATGTAGAGTAAATAAATTATTATTCTAATTAGAAACACATAATTAAAAAATACTGTACTGAATTTAATGATAAAGTTTTATAGAAAAAAATATCCTTAGGTTATGAGAATTTTTAAACATGTACGTACACGAAATGTGCTTTGACTTATACACGAATATTTTTTTTTTTTTCAAAAAAATTTACTTAAAAATTCAGAAGCTGATTTGTACATAAGTCATTTTATCCATGAGTATATAGGTAGTACTTCAATAACTAAATATATATTAAGAATTTACTAAATCTACTTTTAATGTGAAGTATTGTTTCAGATTTTACTCAAACTGCACTAATAGAGTTATACAAATTATTGTAAATAGTACACACATTAGATTTTATTTTAATACTAGCTGACATGCTCGGCGTTGCCCGGGCCCGTGATAATAACCCTAAAAATACCTAAAATCAATGTTGAATGATTTTATATTTTAAAATGAAGATCTATTCACACGAACTGAAGTACATTCGTTATAGTTATTGCCGATTTAATGTCGATTTAATTTCTAACGTTTTGATATATTAAACTTTCAACTCTGACCAAGAGTTTCTGAGTAAACCTAAATAATATAAAGCGATCCCCCACCTTTCACCTTTTAAACTCAAAATAATATACAGTGTTGGCCAATTTATTATTCCCATTCAAAAAAAAAAAATTCAAAAACCTTGTTTCTAAGATGATTATATTAAAGTTAAATAAAAAGCATGCACTCGTTGCATCATAATTAACTTTTATATTTTAACAGAACTAGGGATTCCAACCCGGGCTTCTTGAGACAGAGAATATAGGTAACAAGAACGAAAAATCATGCTTCAAGCATAGATTATGTAACACTTTCTAACGCTTCCAAAATAATTTTACAAATCATACCGTTTAATAAGCTAAAAGATGACATCTAAGTAAACAATTTGGAAAACGCATAATATATTTAAAAACATAATTTCAGGAATTTCCAACATATACAATATTCAGAAAAATATCCGAATACTTTTTATTCAGCCCTGTATAGGATCTATAGATCTGTATATATACTACATAGGATGCTAAATTTTAGTTCAGTTAGGAAACGCGTAGCACAGTTTAAAATTCTCCGTCTGGAGTTTCTGTCACTAAACGGAAATGTGTCCGCGAACTTTTGTGCTTCCCTGTATAGGATCTACAGAATTTATACACATCACGTAATAGACAAAAAGCGAGTTAAAATTAAAATCGTGTTCAGTAACTTAAAACGCACTTCCAGGAATTATTGTTAACAGACAGTTGAGAATTCTTTTGTGTGTCCCTGTAAATGAACGATGACTGCTATACACACAATATTCTGTTGTAAGCCTCTTGTAATGCACCTTAGTGAAATATATAAATTTCAATGCGTTTAAAATAGTGAAACATTATTTAAATAAACCGCAGACGATTTTCCTCCATAGATGTAATGTAACGGGATTCTTTTGACTGTTCCTGTAAAGTAACTATAAGTTCTATGCACACCCTATTCCATATTAAGCTTCATTTAATGCACCTTAGTGATATATATAAATTTCAATGCGTTTAAAATAGTGAAACATTATTTAAATAAACCGCAAATGATTTTTCCCCCATAGACCGCAATGTAACGGAATTCTTTTGAGTGTCCCTGTAAAAAAACTATAAGTGCTACACACTTCCGTTGAAATAGGGAACATGCTATAGATAACGATAATAATATATAAAAATTGCAGAGCAATCCGAGCATATTTACGGGAGTTAGAGCACGGACAGACGGCAGACGGCCAGACGGCAGACGGCCAGACGACCATACGGCCAGACAAACCGAAGTCATAAACACTTTTCAACTAGGTTGGAAAGTGCTAAAAACCATTTATTTTATTTTTTTTACTGAAAAAATAAATTTTTTACATTTAATAATATTTTTAGATTACACCCTAACGACACCAAAGAGCAGTTTATATGAAATATATTCAAATGAAATTTTGAAATTTATTGAATGGGGTTATTTTGTATTGGCGTTCTGCCAGAAGTTAATAATTAGCCGAAGAAATCTCTAAGAATTTCGTTATCTTACAGCAGTTTTTTTTTTATTATTATTCTGATAATTTCAGCTATTTTAAGCGCTTATTTTGATTACATGTCTGTTAAATTTGTGTTTTATTGATGCTATTTTATTTATTGCTTAATGATGTTTTAATTTCGTTATGAAATATTAGCTGGAAACCTATGCTGAACTTTGTATATTGTTTAAAGTGCAAACGGATTAATATTCTGTAATCGTCTGCAAGCGATAGAGACAGAATAAAAAGAAAATCGTGCTTGAAATTTAATTTAAATGTCATAATAAATGAGTTAATTGCGGTACAGTTTTCAAACAAATTGCATTTGAAAGTGAATTTTCTTTCCCATATAACGATGTAAAAATGTAAAGTATGTGATGTTTAGAAATATAAAAAATTGCAGTAGCAAACATCGCAAAACCGAAATTTTATCGTCAAGTGTTGTCATTCGCAAAATGACGTCAGCGTTACGCACGGACACGTTTGTCCTGTATAATATAGATAGTATGGCTACTATAATTTGTGACTCGTGCTATAGCTAGTATACGTAAGGACACATGGCCGTTATTATTATCTTTTTATGCGTGAATATTTCGCTATGGTACTCCATTGTGAAATTTGGTAATTTTTGAAATTCAATATTTGAAAAACGGCACAATCATTAGATTTGAAATTTATATCAAGAAAAATACAATTTTTTACCTTTCAAACGAAGTTTGTCTAACAATTTTCTGACAAATACTTTTCGAGCTATTAATTTTTTCAGCAACTTCAAATGTTTCATTTTCCGAGATTAATCTGTGGCAACGATTATCGGAAATCCCAGTCGTCAGCAACGCAAAGCTTTTTATTAAAGAGGATTACAGACAAAATTGTTTAAGGAAATCAATTAAATTAGTCATAATTAAATATATTTTACCCATTAAATATATCCAATGTGTATTATATAATCCTAGAATCTTACAATATAACTATTTGTAATAATATTCAACAATCTCCGCCCCCCCCCCCCCCCCGACCCCTGAAATCCAGTTAGAATTTATTTCAAAAGTAATTTGCTTTTTACTTTCTTCTATCTATAATCGAAAAAATTTTCAACTTCCCGTTTTTGTCGTATTTACATATTTTAGGGGTCAGAGACTCCGAAAAACATGTTTTTACAAAATGTCTGTCTGTCCGTATGTTCGTGTGTCCTCTTTTAATCAACGAAAAGTGAATGAAATAAAGTATCAAATTGAACCAAATTTCACTTATAAATTTTTGGCTATTACCATCAGGTTCGTTCCACTTGAATGTTGGAATATTCAGACCAAAGAGGGCGATGTGATAGCGATTTTTGATCCATTTTCATTATTGTATCATCGAAAAATGTATGCAGTAGGGTGGGCTGAAAAAAACTTTTTTTTTTTGTTTTTTGATTCGCTATACCGCGGAAAGCTTGCCTCTAAGGTAGCTTTGTATAATGCAAAATCAAAATAAATAAATTGTTACGTTTGGCGTTAGCGCATCGGCCCTAAAATTTGAGACAATATAAGATTTTTATCATTTTAAAGGGGGGGTGCGAGAATTTTTTTTGCTTTGTATTTTGATTCGCTATACCGCGGAAAACGTGCCTCTAGGGTAGCTTAGTATAATGCAAAAATAAAATAAATAAATTGTTACGTTTGGCAGTAGCGCATTGGCCCTAAAATTTGAGAAAATATAAGATTTTTATCATTTCCAAGGGGGAGTGCGAGAACTTTTTTGTTTTGTTTTTGAATTTGCTATACCACGAAAAATGAACCTCTAGGGTAGATTAGTAAAATGCAAAAGAAAATAAATAGATTTTCGCGTCTTGTGGTAGCGCATCGTCCCTAAAATTCAAAAAAATAATATACGATTTTTTAAATTTTTCTAATAAATGGAAATAAATCAAATACAAGTAGATATAGACATATTTTAGTAGAACAAAGTATAGAAATGATAAATAAATGAAACAAAAATAGTTAATTTTACAATTTATTAGTAGAGTATTAAGTTTAAAAAAAACATTTAAAAAAATTGACAAATTTCCATTGAAACCCAAAAAAAATTTTCTGATTGTGTAAATATTCAGTTTGTAATGAAATATGGTACTTTACTTGTCTTTACTTTCTTTTGATATAATTGAATTAAGCTTGAACTAAGTTTAGTTTGAAAAACTAGGCATTGACGATATTGAAATAAGTATAGTTCTTATAAAACAATCTCTGGAATTGGAACTGATGACTTTTTCCGACGCCTCAGTTCTCCATTTTGAGTAGGAAAGTGTGCCAGGCTCACGAACAGTTAATTCTTCAGGACGGCTGCCTGAATTTATATCACAACTTATGTTCAGCAGGTACAGCTTATCTTTGCATAAACTTTGCTTGTCTATTTCTGGAATCTCATACTCAACACTGTCAAATTTTACTACTGGGAGTTTCTCACATTTACTGAGCTGTGAGCCAATTGGACAACGAAATGATTGTGACCCAGCCATTTCACCACCTGAATTTTGAAACAAATGTCAGAATGGCAATTCATTGAAATGTAAGAGGCACACCTTCCACTGTAGTGGTCGTTTAACTTGTTCTTCAATTGTGCGAATAACACGGTTTTACTCTCCATATTAGTAAGGGTGTCATCACATCCAATCACGTTCAGTTCATGAAGTGAAAATCCAGCCTCAGTCAAAGAAGAAAAAATGCTACTGGAAATGTTTTGAGCAGAACTTTAAGAGGGTAAAACATGACCAACGCACACAGGTCAGCTGTTCATGCTGGACATAAGTTCTGCTATAAAATCAGGTAGCTGTTTTCAAGATTTATTTGTTCATGCGCCTGGCACACTTTCCCACTCAAGGTGGTTAACAACGGCGAACATAGTTCTCAGATTGTATTTAGGCATTGAAAACACAACAGACGAGAGCAAGATCTTAGTTTATATTCTCTTAAAGTCATATATACCTCTATGGTTTTATATAAAAAAGTAAATACGTCACAAACAGACCAGAACATGTATTTAAAGTTATAAAATCTTCAAGATTCCTGCCCGAAAACTTGTTGAAAGTCATTGACCCAGTAACTGAGAGAAACGTATTTTTTGAACGTCCAGAAAACTTCCTTTTGAGTATGTTCGTAGCTAAAAGGAATCGTATAATAGAGTTAGGTTTCTGAAAAATTACAATGGCTAGAAACTTATCTTCTAAAAAAAGTTAATCAGGAGTTTTCAACCATCGAAAATTAATTTCCTAACTACAGACAACATTGAAATGATTCACTGGAACACTACTGCACTTTCACCACCACATTTGCTGCGAAGAATCAAATTTTAGGGCCCAATGCACTACCGCCAAAAGTAACAATTTATTTAATTTATATTTGCATTATACTAAGCTACCCTAGAATCAAGATTTCTGCGATATAGCGAATCAAAAAACTAAACAAAAAAATTATCACCACCTCCCTTAAAAATGCTAAAAATCTTATATTTTCTCAAATTTTAGGGCCGATGCGCTACCTCCAAACGTAACAATTTATTTATTTTAATTTTGCATTATACTAAGCTACCCTAGAGGCAAGTTTTCCGCGGTATAGCGAATCAAAAAACAAAAAAAAAGTTTTTTTCGGCCCACCCTAGTATGCAGTTATGCAGAGAATTGAACTAAAATTTTCGTATATGTTTTTCACTGAGGCCTGCAGATCCCAGTTGAATTTGGGGATATTCCGTCGAAAAGGGATGCTATGAGAGTCATTTAAAGATTTCAAATTCAGAAAGATGTACAAAAAAATTAGAAATCCTAAAAGTTTTTGCGTTAAATATTCATCCTTAATCTAAGGATTCCTGAGCATTTTTTCTTTTGCCTCTATCTTAAATAGGGATGAGATATAGCAGATTGAAATTTTAGTGTGGCTGACATTTTCAAGCAAGAATTCTTCCATAAAAGATTTAAATTTATGAGTTTTAGTGAACATGGATTCTGGCAAATTTTCTTCCATTGTTGTAATTATCGTTCCAACTGTTATATGCTTAACACTATATATTCAAATTTGCCAGCGTCAAATTCTCGCCGAGCTCGGCGATACTTGGCGAAATATCACCAAATTTGGCGACAAAAATAGGTAGCCGTAATTGGTAGGTAATGTAAGTAGTAGGTAATGTAATTGGCGAAATTCTGATTCAAATTCCGTACTGCCGAGAACTGGGAATGAATCTTGTGTAATCGAATTTCCCGTATTTTTTAGTAAAATTAGCTAAACTCTTAAAACCGTGGAATAGGGATCATTTCCCTCCGGTAGAGGCCAGATGAAATTTTCGTAGTCGTTTTGTGCATCGACTGCTCGTGCAACAAAGGGTGTTCCGCATCCAGGTAATCCGACATTTCGCAAGCAGCTGACGTACAAGAAAATGGAGAAAAATATTGATTTTATTGACGATGTGTTAGCGAATTTTGAAGTATTAACATGTATGAGTTTTTCAATATTAATGGAATGGGACTTGCACAGGAGACATAAAAATGAACTGAGCAATATTGTTCTATCTAATCCAGCTACTTGTTTATTCTTTATACCACTCATATTCATCGAACAATAATTAGTTAGAAAATAATCGCTAATATACAAATTTATTGTAAAAGATTTTCTGGAATTTCAGTAATAATACTTATGAAATATAGCCATTTAATCTATTGCAGAAACTCATAAGAATTTCTTTCATTTAATGAGTTGTTCAGTATTTCTGATTTTCGGCAGAAAGAGGGATTTTCAGGAAGGCTTAGTGAAAACATTTAGTGAACTGAAATGATAAACTTGTTTAAAACAAATAAGTCGTGTTCAGTTGGTGACAAAAGCGTATGCAGCATCTTTTTCATTGCAAATCATCGTGACGGACATAAGATGCTAGGATGTGCTCACGGTATGACTTCTCGATCAACTAAAGAAGTAAACTAATAACTAAATTTTCATACGGAAGCGTGACGCAACCTATGTTCACAGTGGTACCTGAGTATTTTCGAATGACTCGTTGTTTGGATATTTTCATTCAGCTTGAAAATTTTCAACTCGTATGATTTCTTTGTCAATCAGCTTGATTGAGGTGAAAATAATAATAAAAAAATATAATTTAGATATCCATTGTTAACTGGAGTTACTTTGCCAGTTATTTTTTTTCTGATTAGCCGTCCCATCAGTCAGACCAGGTATTATTGCCAGAAGCTTGTCTGAGGTATTATTGTCCACCAAAGTTGTACACGTAATTCTGTGTAAAAGTTTACGAATTACGAGAAAGCTTCTGGTTTCGACTCCTGGTTTAAATACATTTCCACCCAGTTCAGAAATTTTTACCCCGTATGCTGCTATTTTGATTACTTTGTACGTAAAAGTAATTCTGTCTACTTTGCTTCCTTCGTGGTTATGACAACTACTCGCTTTTCATTCTACTATTTTTCAATAATTATATCAGAACTGCAAAAGATGATCAGAATAGCTAAGATTTCAGCGGAACCCACATAGATCCTTTATAGGTAGGATAATAGTATAGGTTATATACTGTTTGCCTCGTGTATGTTATCAAATGCATGGACACATTTGTTCTTATTTTACAGGTACTACTTTTGTAAAGTGTTAAAAAATCCTAAAATCATTTAAAATCATTCTATTTATTACATTAGACTTGCACAAACTCACAGCTGATAATAGATTGCAAAACATATTGCAGTTCATCTACAAGTATTTAAACATTTCTCAAAATTTTGAAAGAATAAAATTTTTCATTCTTTGGGATTTCTAAAAAAATCATACTTTATTGAGTCACCAATTTATGGTTAATATAAAACGAGCAAAATACCCCTTATAAATTTGTTTAAATATTGCAGCGACATACGCTTTTAGAAAGGTATTTCAATAGGAAACTTTCGTTTTGTAGAACAAATAATTACTTATAAAAAATATTGATGTGCATATAATGTTAATGTTTGAAGAAATTGAAACAATAAGATTAAATAATACATTTAGGAGAATATTAAAGAAAAAATAAACAAATATAATTTATGAAAAGTAACATTCAAGAAAATAATATTTCCAAATTCGAAAGCCAATTTTTAAGAAAAATTAAATTTATACATTCACATAAAAAACCCACATAAAGAAATTATTCTATTTTTCAGCGCATTTTAGTTTGTGACTTTTATAATATTTTATACTAATTCAACTAAAATGAACATCTTTGAAAAAAAAGCAAGATCATATTATCTGTTTTAATCTGTTTTCTCTGAGCAGTTAAACTCAGCATAATTATCTTTAACCTATGCAACATAAAACTTAAATAAATGGAAATGAAAAGCATGGGAATTTCTTAAAATGATTATTTAGGATGCTTAACGCGTTTTCTCTCTCATTATGTTTATTTTACATTACAAGCTCTTTCACTAATTGTATTAGCGAAAGCTTTATTGGAATGCAGTTAGGAATAAATTAATTACGTTATTCGTATTTACCTTAATGTTACAGATATGACTGTAAGATGAGTGTTAAGGAAGAAAATAATCTCAACGTATACTTACGGATCGTTTCGTTGTACATTTTTTTTTTTGAAATCTCAAGTTAGTTATTTATGTAGTGGACTCTCGTTAATGAGTATCTACTTAAGATGTATCCCTGGTTAATGACTACAATTTCATTTTTAGCTCACAGGCTATTGAAGCCTGAGACCTAATGTGTCCGGCGGTTCTGCATGTATGTACGTATGTACGTATGAACGTAACGCGATAACTCATGATAGAAATATCCCTTTTGCTTCAAATTTTGTTTTCAGGTTCATTGTGATAAGGCGCTTCCCCGATTAGTTTTGGGGGTTCATTGCTTAAGTATAAAGTGGGGGGGCGGGGACTAACCCCCTTTAATTTAGATAAATGGGTTTTTCATGCATAAATATCCGATTTTCTTCAAATTTTGTATATAGGTTCATTGTGATAAGGCGCTTCCCTGATTAGTTTTGGGAGGTCATTGGTTAAGTACAAATGAGGATACGGGGTCTAATCCCCTTAATTTATTTTTCATCATTTTCTATTTTAAAATAATGTTAAGTATATTGCGTAATGCGTACTACTCATTGAAAAGGGCCGACAACTTTTTCACAACTTAAAAAAAAAACTCTGAAAAAATACAACATTTCCAACGTTTAAAAAATTTGTTACTTATCTGTTCTAATAAAAGAAAGTTGTTTGTCTGTGTGTAGGTGTGCATGCGTGCGATGGCTAGCGATATCTAACGCACGTAGAAGTCTGAAAATTTGAGTGAAGATAGTCCAAGGCAAATTTTCAAAATTGAAGCTTGAAATTAATTAATGGATTGTGGCTGCAAATAGTAATGTGAATGTAAATTGAAATGTAAATAAAATACTTATTCCTACAGTTAATCCTTTTTAAGAAAGACAGTTTGTATTTTTAAGTTATCATTATTTGTAAACAAAAAGTCAACTTTAGTGGTGTTCTAATTTTCTAATTTTTAAAGGTATTAAAATGTTACTTTGAAAGAAAATGACGTTACGTTTGTATTAAGTACACATTTTGTTAATGTATTAAAATGTTTAGAAGAAAATTTTGGAACAAAATGACGTTACGTTTACATTAATTTTGCAATTTTTAAAAGTATTAAAATGTTTAGAAGCTAATTTACACAGAAAATGACGTTATGTTTATATTAAGTTCATAATTTGTAAATGTATTGATATGTTGTGAAGCAAATTCCGAAAGAAAATTACGTTACGTTTAAATTAGCTTCATAATTTTTAAATGTATTAAAATGTTTAGAAGCTAATATTCACAGAAAATGACAGAAAATGAAATTAAGTTTACATTAATTTCATGATTTTTAAATTTATTAAAATGTTTAGAAGATACTTTGAAAGGAAAAATAATGTTACTGTTATAATAATTTCGGAATTTTTAATTGTAAATAAATTATTAGAAACTCTTTGGAGAAAATATGATGTTACGTTTATATTAATTTTAATGTTTATATCACATTTTACAATTTCACATTCCCATAATGATTTACCACTTATAAAGTGCGATAGTCATAAATTAAAATACTATATTGCAGTGTAAGAACTTAATACAGATGTAGTCTTACAAAATACTAGAATGGGTACAAAGCAAATGTTTTTTTTTTGTCGTTGACCAGGCCCCTACCTGCCAGGTTTTTGCCTACACTCTGAAAACTGTGCCTCTGATATATAAGGCACCAGCGCATATGAGAGGTACACAGACAAAGTGCCTCTGATTAGCTGAGAAATATCAAAGGCACAAAGAAATGACAGGCACAAATGAAGGTCTCGAAACCTATCAGAGGCACGGTGGACAGAACGAAATCTATCAGAGGCACGGCACTAAATGTGTGCCTTTGAAAAAAAATCGGTCATTTATTCAGCGGTACAGTGGGAAAGCGCGCATGCGTACAAATGTTTGACCCATGATGCATTGAGCGGGATATTTACATTCAATGAGGGATAGGGGTCTGGAGGAAGAATGAACCCTTGACCAGAAGAAATGGCGTCTGGCGTGGTCTCTTGTAGATTATTCAAATTGCGGCACCTAACGACACAAACCGAGTTTATATATATACACTGCTCAAAACAATTAAAGGATATTTGAAGTTTTATATAAAATAAAGATATAAACGAAATTTTTTTTGCCGAAAATAGAAGAAGAGAATCACAAATGCAAATTTTTCTGGTTTTCAAACTGTGGAGTATGCAAAATTTGAGCTCGACGTCAAAAACGTCGCTTCAGCGGCAGCGAATGAAATTTGACTTTCAACTGGATAAAAGAGAATGAAGACAAGGATGATCGGCATTCAGTGATTGCTTTGTTTCGATGAGTACGATGTCTCAGCGAAGTCATTTGACAGATTCAGAAGCTTGGAGAATTGTTGGTAGGTTAGAAGGGGGCCAAACTCAAGCCGAAGTAGCGCAAGCCATTGGAGTGTCACAAAGTGTCATTTCCAGGATCTGGAACCGTTTTTTGGAGAGTGGATGTACAGGCCGAAGACCAGGGCAAGGTCGTAGACGGGCAACAACGCCCAATGAAGATCGGTATTTAGCGTTAACAGCTCGGAGACACCGAAACATGAACGCTACTCTTCTCCAACAACACCTTCGCTCGGCTACAGGCACCACGATTTCAACTCAGGCTGTCCGAAACCAGCTCCATGCTGTGGGTCTGTATGCTCGCCGACCGATGGTATGTGTTAGATTAACATCAAGGCATCGTCGCGACCGCAGGGAGTGGGCAACCGAGCATGTCAACTGGAGGAGAAATGAATGGAGCAATATTCTGTTTTCTGACGAGTCCCGTTTTTCTGTGCATCCGGATAATAGGCGTATTTTCATCTGGAGGGACCGTGGCAGTAGGAATAATCCTGCGTTCGTGCACGAAAGTGTCAGATTTGGCGGTGGAGGAGTGTTGGTGTATGGTGGCATCTCCATTGACGGGCGCACTGACCTCTACATCATTCGAGATGGAGCTCTGACTGGTCGCCGATATAGGGATGAGATCCTCAGACCTATTGTAGTCCCTTACGCTGCAGCAATTGGAGATAACTTCATTTTAATGGACGATAACTGCAGGCCACATCGTGCAAACCTGGTGGAGGATTTCCTTTTCGATGAAGGAATCGTTCGAATGGAATGGCCAGCGTGTTCTCCAGACATGAATCCAATCGAGCACGTTTGGGACGCTCTAGGAAGACGAGTTTCTGGCCGCCAACAACCCCCACAAACTCTCCAAGAACTGGAAAGAGCTCTTCTGGAAGAGTCGGGCAGAATACCCCAACTCGTCATTAATAGCCTCATTGAGTCCATGCCTCAAAGGTGTTCAACGTTGCTGGCCGCCCGTGGAAACCATACCCCCTACTGAAAATGATTTCCTTTGAAGAAAACACCTTTTCTTATTCCTTTTTTCTCATATGCACAAATTGTGTTTTTTTCCTTTTGTACACAAATGCGCAATAAAATGCATTTTTTTCTGCCAAACATGTGTAATTTATTCTCATATAACCTACTATGTCTGTCGACCATGTATCAATCAGCTAAAAAGTTTCCCAGATACAAAATCCACCTAAAACTGCAATATCCTTTAATTGTTTTGAGCAGGTATATATCCTTTTCGCAAGAAGATTATTTTGACTCGAGGTTCTTGTTATTTTTGTCGTTCAGGATTGCAGCAACATTAATCGCTGATTAGAGGAAGTTTTCCTACGATTTAAAACGACGCGGTAGAGGAAAATGTTCCTGTGAAAAATGCAATGAATTATGTTAGGAAACATAACATTACGTACAATGGATGGTGTCATTATTGCAATCACCTGCGGATTATTATCACGTTATAGAAAAGCCTGCAATAAGTAAGTATATTTAGTTTAGTACTAGATTATTTTCTTTGAATGTGTAGTATAAAAATTGATACTCTAAAAGAAATGTTTTATGTTACAAACATATGTATATACCGGGTAAATGTATCATTCCCTTGAGAAATTTAATTTTTTAATTAATAGTTATAGCTATTGAAGTCCAGTTTCTTTTGTATTATATTAATCAGTGTTGAATTCAGGGGGTGGACCGGGGGGGGGATTCCCTCTCCGGAATAATGATGCCCCACCCTGAAAAGTGTGAGATTTTATTCTTTTTAAAGGACAAAAAGTGCAACTGACCCCCTCCCCCCCCCACACACACACAAAACCCCTCCCGGGGCAAAATGTTTAAATTCAACGCTGATATTAATCTGTCAACGATATTTAACTAATCTCAGCTACATTTCCCATTGTAATCGAAATTTAACTGCAATAACAAAAATAAATCAAAACACCCAAAATTTCAGTAATGGACACCCTACAAAAAGTAATAGATATTATTTTTATAATCGTATTTTATTTTGAATCAGAATTCAATATAATCAAAATATATACTAATGAAACAAATTAGTTATTTTCAAATAAATTTAACATTTAGGATACCAGTAATGAAATATTTATGATAAGATTTACTTTTTGAAATTAATTGTTGCCATTATCACAAGATCAATATTATAATTATTTTACACTGATTACTTTTAATGTTTGTCTTATCTGCTTTTAATAAAGCTTTTATGCCTTTTTATGTATTTTGTTATGTATAAAATAAAGTGATATGTCGACAAGGTTCTTTCTTGAACCACAGAACTGACTTAGGCCACATGTACACACATTTTAATATTTATTTTAAATTTATTTGAATAAATTGGGAGTGAGAAAATTTTCTATTATAGATAGTATTCTGCCTTAGAAAAAATTTAATCTATTTCTTTATATATGCCATGCTGGAAAATCTTTCTGCAGTAGACAAAATATACTGTAAAAATATAAATATAATATAAAATATAATTAAATTACATTCTGTGATTCTTATAATGGTGGCACATGCATGTGCCACCATTATAAGAGGCACAAAATGTATTTTTAAATAAGAGGCACTTGAATATATAAATTCAGCGGCACACTGTGTCTCTTAATTTCAAATGCAGTTACGCCGTGCCTCTGAATCTCAAAGACACTATGTACCTCTTAATTTCAAACGCACCACGTGCCTGTTAATTCAGAATGTACCTCTTAAATCAGAGGCACAGTTTTAAGAGGGTAGCTTAACGAGTTGATACCTGACAACGGGACGCGAATTCGCCTGCTCTTCGTTTGGTGAAGATGTGTTTGTTATATCTATAGACCGACGTGGCTTCAGTGCGTCTTTTTGCTTTAATTGCTTTTGCTTAGTTGGCCGGTTGCTAATTAATTTTTGATGAGGTGGTTCCGCACTGCGCAGTGTAGCGAAGTCATGCCGGACGGATGTGAGAAGCTGGGATATTTACTATTTCCTCGCGGCATCGCTCATCCATACGTCATGCCATCGCAACTCGAGTCGGTCTAGTAATTTAGAACCTTGATCTGGTGACGAGACCTTCACCACACTAGGCACTCCCAGAGGTGTAATTCACAGGTAACTTGGAGGACTTTACACCCACGACGGATTTTACATGCACCGGGGCCATTAGCGTACATGATCGCCGCATCTGAAAAGGAATGGGGTTTGACATTTTATAACACTTTAAATACTACAAACTAAGTTCTACTTTTAGACTTTAAGTACTATTACTTTACTTGGTTGTTTGTCTTAATTTACCTAATGATCTACCCTACGATAATTTTAACTCAAACTAAACATTCTAGAGTTGCTTATGCCTACAGGGGGGACATTATATGCTTAATTTACTAAATTAAGAGAGGGTTTGGACAATCGGCTATATATTATCTATATATAATTTAATATTTATAATTTATATAACTTATATAAATATGGGAGGGTAGGGATAAATGGTTATATACTAATTAAGATATAATTAATAATATAATGTTTATAACTAGCACTAACTTAGCTTTGGAGGTGCTGAGAAGCTCAATTTAAGTAAAAAATTGCTAGTAAAATCTGGTTAACTAATACGTACTAAACTTTAGAGGGGAAACTAAAGTTACATGAAAGTTTACAAGGGGGTTGAACTTGGATTTTATTCCATAACTACAAACTTTAATTTATTTCTAATTCTAAAAAATTACTATTAACTACCTTTAATATTTATTTATACCTTCAGTTATTCTACACCATACCTACTGACGTTGTTATTTAGGGTATCGCTGGTGTTTTCATCTCCTTTCGTGCGACATTGCCTGTATCTTGTTTACAGTGTTTAATTTTTTCCGTTTATATTGGCTTGTCTCTATCATGGTGGTTTGTCGTTGTCTTGGTTGTCGCCGCTTTTGTGGGCTTGTCTCTTTTTTGCATTTGTTTACTTTATGTTAGGGTTTTTGCCACTTTTATTGGCTCGATCCTGTTGGACTATTTTTGTCATTGTATTTATTTTATTGTCACTATCTTGTACTGGTATTGTTTGTCACTATGTTGAAATTGGTCATATTGCGAATTTTTCGCTGTTTTATTTTTGTATAAATTATGCAAGTTTTCTTATATAAACCTACTCTACACATATTGTAAAATAAATGATCAACGTAAAATAGCACAAATAAATATATATAAAATGGCAAACAGTTGTTCTGGAGCCCCTAAAGCTAAATCATCAGTGCCAAACTTAAAAGATTAAAAACTGATCCAAAAGTTTAAGCCATGTAGGTATGCTTGTGTCTCCGTACGTGACCAAGATAGAATGGCGACGAGTTTTTCAAAACAACAGCTTAGTCCGGAATCACATGCGATGAAGGAGACCAATAGAAACGCTCGGCCAGACTGGACGAGTTTAAGTACGGAGGAGAGAAAAAGGGAGGGAGGAGGAACGAAGAGAATGAATTAAATGAAAGGTAGTCAGACATTTGAAAAATTTGGTGTACTGGAGATATCATTAACTAAGTTGCATGAATTCTTCCTTATATGATAAGCTTACCAAAAATCAAGGTCGTAAATCGATGAGCATTTCTGAATTATTGTACTTTCTGAGAAATTAAAACTGTGATTGCTAGACCAGCAATGGTTAGCAATCGCAGAACGTTTAATGTCACAATGTTTAACATAGTTTTTATGTTCTCCCAAGCGGACCTTAAGGGGTCGCTTAGTTTGACCTATGTACATTCTATCACACTCGCAAGATACCTTATAAATTCTCCAATGTGAAAATCTGTAAATTTTATTTTGTTAAATGGTGCACAAATTACCTTAAAATCGAATCTTTTCAAAATTCTGGATATTTGATGGCTTATTCTCAGAAAATATGAGAGTATAGTTAAATTTTCATTGCGAACATTGTTAATGTTGGGATGTGTACGTTTAATTGGTTTATTATGAATTGAATCAACGATTTCAACAGGATTACAATGGTCAATGGCATTTGATTTAATGTGGTCTAATTCTGCCTTGAAAAAACTCCCAGATGAACAAATTTTTAAGGGTCGATGAACATAGATATTACAAATGGAAGAATTCAAGAAACTTAGTTAATAATATGTTCAGTACGCTAAATTTTTCAATCCATTCTCTTCATTACCCTTCCCCTCCATTTATCTCCTCAGTTCTTAAACTCGTCCAGTCTGGCCAAGCGCTCCTATTGGTCTCCTACGTCACATGTGATTCCTGACTCCGCTGTTGTTTTGAAAAACTCGCCGCCATTCTATCTTGGTCGCGTGCGGAGACGCAAGCATACCTACATGGCTTAAACTTTTGGATCAGTTTTTAATATTTTAAATTTTGCACTGATAATGGAGTTTTAGGGGCTCCAAAACAGCTGTTTGCCATTTTATATATTTTTATTTGTGCTATTTTACGTTCATTATTTATTTTAATATATCGGCACAATGTTCAATCCACCTATTTTAAATCTACACATATACTCTTATACTACACATAATGTAAAAATTAGTCCATATTGTAAAAATGCCCATAAAAATTGTAAAATATTATAAATTCATGAATTTACTGTTTTTAAAAATGCATTTTAAATTTATTTATATATCTGCATAGGGAATTATAACAATGTAAATAAATAAGTTTGTATTAGGAAAAACAAAACGTCTCCAATAATACGAACTACACAACTTTACAAGTTTTCTTAAAAACTGAAATTTTTGCCATGGATAAAATGTGCTTTTATAGCAATGCCATGATTTCTCCAAATATTCGGAATAAAAATAACCAAGAATTTGCTTTTAATATAGCCAAAATATCCCTAGATACCTTTTTACGTACATGTAAACATAAATAAAAGGCTTTATCTTCTTTTTGTTTCCTTAGAGGCATGTCTCTGTTATCCCTAAGAAACATATAAGAAAATGTTTAATACATCAGAAATCGTATGTATTCAACAAACCATGTTCCCAGAAAATTTTGTTTATATGCAGAAACAAGTTTTCGGCAATAGGATTTTCCTTTTGCTTTGGTTTTTATTAGCATTATGAAACTTCCTAATGTTATACAGATATACTCACTGCATACAAACTACCTCTAGTATTCCATTTTAAAAGAGTAGATAAGTTAAAACCAATATATTTTTGGGGTATTGAAATAAGCGCAAAAAAATGGTGTTAGGTATATACGTATAGATTTTATGCTACAGTATTATGCGTTAAGTGTTATCGTTAAAACGGCAACACCGTTATTTCGCAAATTACCTAGCTGAATCAATTAAAATATATAATCATATTGCATTAAGCAGTTTAAATACACACACACACACACATATATATATATATATATACTAGCGGTCCATCCCGGCTTCGCACGGGTGAACAATGTGTCGACTATAATGTAGGGTAGGTATGGGTAAGTACTAAATTGTTCTAAATCGGATAAAAGCTGGAGTGAGGCAAAATTGCAGTACTTACAAATTTTGAACTTTAAATAAAAGTTTGTAAAAATATGATAAATATATTTTTTCTGTTTATTTACATACTAGCGGCCCGTCCCGCAGAATGTAATTTTTTTTAGAACATTTGTTTTCATGAATTTCGCGATCCTACCAAAAACTGTTGCTGAGATATGGCGAAATGACCTAAAGCTTTCGAATCCCCCTTTAATCACCTTCGGGGGGGGGGCGGATTGCTAAATTCACTGAAATACATGTTTAATCATTTGTTTAGTAGATTTGAATTTCGCGCACCTACATAAAACAGCTGCTGAGATATGGCGAAATGTCCTAAAATTTTCGAAACCACCCGCTTTAAAGCCCTTCGGGGGGAATTTCTAATATCACTGAAATGCGTGTTTATCCATTTTTTAGTACATGTGTTTTCCCGTATTCCACGCTCCTACCTAAATCTGCTGCCGCGATATGGCGAAATGATCCAAAACTTTTGAATACCTCTTTAACCACCTTCTGGAGGGGGAGGGGGAATTTCCAAAATTGCCGAAATACGTGTTTAACCTATTTTTTAGTAGATTTGTTTTAATTAATTTCGCCCTACTACATAAAAGCTGAGATATGGCTTAATAACCTAAAAAATTCGACTCCCCCCCCCCATTTAAACACCTTTTGCGGGGAATTTTCAAAATTGCTGAAATACGTGTTTTATTCATTTTTTAGTAGATCTTTTTTCCTGATTTTCGCGCTCATAACTAAAACAACTGCTGCTGAGATATAACGAAATGATCTAAAACATTCTACACCCCTTTTAACCAGCTTTGGGGGGTAAATTTCTAAAATCGCTGAAATACGTGTTTAACCAATTTTTTAGCAGATTTGTTTTCCTTAATTTCGCGCTCCTACATAAAACTGCTGCTGAGATATGGCAAAATGGCCTAAAACATTTGACCACCCCTTTCACCACCTTCAGGGGGGAATTTCTAAAATCGTTGAAATACGTGTTTAATCATTTTTTTAGTAGATTTGTTTTCCAGATTTTCGCGCTCCTACCTATAACTGCTGCTGAGATATGACGAAATGACTTAAACATTCGACCACCACCCTTCAACCCCCTCCGGGAGGGGAATTTCTAAAGTCGCTGAAATACGTGTTTAAATAATTTTTTAGTAGATTTGTTTTCCTTAATTTCGCACTCTAACTAAAATTGCTGCTGAGATATGGCGAAATGACCTAAAATATTCAACCCCTCCTTTAACTCCCTCCGGGAGGGGAATTTCTAAAGTTACTTAAATACATGTTTAATCATTTTTTAGTAGATTTGTTTTCCTGATTTTTGCGCTCCTACCTATAACTGCTGCTGAAGTATGGTGAAATGACCTAAAATATTCGACCACCTCACTTTAACCCTCTCCGGGAGGGGAATTTCTAAAATTTCTGAAATACATGTTTAATCATTTTTAGTAGATTTGTTTACCTGATTTTTCCGCTCCTATCTATAACTGCTGAGATATGGCCAAATGACCTAAAATATTCGACCACCCTCTTTAACCACCTTCGGGGGGGAGGGGATTTCTAAAATCGCTGAAATACGTGTTTAATCATTTTTAGCAGCTTTGTTTTCCTGATTTTCGCGCTCCTACCTATAACTGCTGCTGAAGTATGGTGAAATGACCTAAAACATTCGACCGCCCCCCTTTAACCCCCTCCGGGGAGATTTCTAAAGTCGCTGAAATACATGTTTAACCATTTTTAGTAGATTTGTTTTCCTGAATTTTGTGCTCTTAACTATAATTGCTGATGAGATATGGTGAAATGACCTAAAACATTCGACCACCCCCTTTAACCCCCCCCCCCCCGAGAGAGGAATTTCGAAAATTGCTGAAATACATGTTTAATCATTTTTTTGTAGATTTGTTTTCCTGATTTTTCGCTCCTACCTATAACTGCTGCTGAAGTATGGTGAAATGACCTAAATCATCTGACCACCCCACCTTAACCCTCTCCGGTAGGGGAATTTCTAAAATCGCAGAAATAGGTGTTTAATCATTTTTTTAGTAGATTTGTTTTCCTGATTTTCGCGCTCCTACCTATAACTGCTGCTGAGATATGTGGAAATGACCTAAAACATTCGACCACCCACTTTAACCCCCTCCGGGGAGATTTCTAAAATCGCTGAAATACATGTTTAATCATTTTAGTTGATTTGTTTTCCTGATTTTTGTGCTCTTAACTATAATTGCTGATGAGATATGGTGAAATGACCTAAAACATTCGACCACCTCCTTTAACCCCCCTCCGGGAGAGGAATTTCGAAAATTGCTGAAATACATGTTTAATCATTTTTTAGTAGCTTTGTTTTCCTGATTTTTGCGCTCCTACCTATAACTGCTGCTGATTTATGGCGAAATGACCTAAAACCCTCGACTACCCCTCTTTAACCCCCTTCTGGGGGGAATTTCTAAAATCGCTGAAATAGGTGTTTAATCATTTTTTTAGTAGATTTGTTTTCTGAATTTCAAGCTCCTACCTATAACTGCTGCTGAGATATGATGAAATGACCTAAAACATTCGACCGCCCCCCTTTAACCCCCTTCTAGGGGGAATTTCTAAAATCGCTGAAATAGGTGTTTAATCATTTTTTTAGTAGATTTGTTTTTCCTGATTTTCACGCTCCTACCTATAACTGCTGCTGAGATATGTCGAAATGACCTAAAACATTCGACCACCCCCTTTAACCCCCTCCGGGGAGATTTCTAAAATCGCTGAAATACATGTTTAATCATTTTTAGTAGATTTGTTTGCCTGAATTTTGTGCTCTTAACTATAATTGCTGATGAGATATGGTGAAATGACCTAAAACATTCGACCGCCCCCTTTAACCCCCTTCTAGGGGGAATTTCTAAAATCTCTGAAATAGGTGTTTAATCATTTTTTTAGTAGATTTGTTTTCCTGATTTTCGCGCTCCTACCTATAACTGCTGCTGAGATATGTCGAAATGACCTAAAACATTCGACCACCCCCTTTAACCCCCTTCCGGGGATATTTCTAAAATCGCTGAAATACACGTTTAATCATTTTTAGTAGCTTTGTTTTCCTGATTTTTGCTCTCCTACCTATAACTGCTGCTGATTTATGGCGAAATGACCTAAAACCCTCGACTACCCCTCTTTAACCCCCTTCTGGGGGGAATTTCTAAAATCGCTGAAATGGGTGTTTAATCATTTTTTTAGTAGATTTGTTTTCTGAATTTCAAGCTCCTACCTATAACTGCTGCTGAGATATGACGAAATGAACTAAAACATTCGACCGCCCCCCTTTAACCCCCTTCTAGGGGGAATTTCTAAAATCGCTGAAATAGGTGTTTAATAATTTTTTTAGTAGATTTGTTTTTCCTGATTTTCACGCTCCTACCTATAACTGCTGCTGAGATATGTCGAAATGACCTAAAACATTCGACCACCCCCTTTAACCCCCTCCGGGGAGATTTCTAAAATCGCTAAAATACATGTTTAATCATTTTTAGTAGATTTGTTTTCCTGAATTTTGTGCTCTTAACTATAATTGCTGATGAGATATGGTGAAAGGACCTAAAACATTCGACCGCCCCCCTTTAACCCCCTTCTAGGGGGAATTTCTAAAATCGCTGAAATAGGTGTTTAATCATTTTTTTAGTAGATTTGTTTTCCTGATTTTCGCGCTCCTACCTATAACTGCTGCTGAGATATGTCGAAATGACCTAAAACATTCGACCACCCCCTTTAACCCCCTCCGGGGATATTTCTAAAATCGCTGAAATACACGTTTAATCATTTTTAGTAGATTTGTTTTCCTGAATTTTGTGCTCTTAACTATAATTGCTGATGAGATATGGTGAAATGACATAAAACATTCGACCACCACCTTTAACCCCCCTCCGACAGAGGAATTTCGAAAATTGCTGAAATACATGTTTAATCATTTTTTTAGCAGCTTTGTTTTCCTGATTTTCGCGCTCCTACCTATAACTGCTGCTGAAGTATGGTGAAATGACCTAAAACATTCGACCGCCCCCCTTTAACCCCCTCCGGGGAGATTTCTAAAGTCGCTGAAATACATGTTTAACCATTTTTAGTAGATTTGTTTTCCTGAATTTTGTGCTCTTAACTATAATTGCTGATGAGATATGGTGAAATGACCTAAAACATTAGACCACCCCCTTTAACCCCCCCCCCCCCCCCCCCGAGAGAGGAATTTCGAAAATTGCAGAAATACATGTTTAATCATTTTTTTGTAGATTTGTTTTCCTGATTTTTCGCTCCTACCTATAACTGCTGCTGAAGTATGGTGAAATGACCTAAATCATCTGACCACCCCACCTTAACCCTCTCCGGTAGGGGAATTTCTAAAATCGCAGAAATAGGTGTTTAATCATTTTTTTAGTAGATTTGTTTTCCTGATTTTCGCGCTCCTACCTATAACTGCTGCTGAGATATGTGGAAATGACCTAAAACATTCGACCACCCACTTTAACCCCCTCCGGGGAGATTTCTAAAATCGCTGAAATACATGTTTAATCATTTTAGTTGATTTGTTTTCCTGATTTTTGTGCTCTTAACTATAATTGCTGATGAGATATGGTGAAATGACCTAAAACATTCGACCACCTCCTTTAACCCCCCTCCGGGAGAGGAATTTCGAAAATTGCTGAAATACATGTTTAATCATTTTTTAGTAGCTTTGTTTTCCTGATTTTTGCGCTCCTACCTATAACTGCTGCTGATTTATGGCGAAATGACCTAAAACCCTCGACTACCCCTCTTTAACCCCCTTCTGGGGGGAATTTCTAAAATCGCTGAAATAGGTGTTTAATCATTTTTTTAGTAGATTTGTTTTCTGAATTTCAAGCTCCTACCTATAACTGCTGCTGAGATATGACGAAATGACCTAAAACATTCGACCGCCCCCCTTTAACCCCCTTCTAGGGGGAATTTCTAAAATCGCTGAAATAGGTGTTTAATCATTTTTTTAGTAGATTTGTTTTTCCTGATTTTCACGCTCCTACCTATAACTGCTGCTGAGATATGTCGAAATGACCTAAAACATTCGACCACCCCCTTTAACCCCCTCCGGGGAGATTTCTAAAATCGCTGAAATACATGTTTAATCATTTTTAGTAGATTTGTTTGCCTGAATTTTGTGCTCTTAACTATAATTGCTGATGAGATATGGTGAAAGGACCTAAAACATTCGACCGCCCCCCTTTAACCCCCTTCTAGGGGGAATTTCTAAAATCTCTGAAATAGGTGTTTAATCATTTTTTTAGTAGATTTGTTTTCCTGATTTTCGCGCTCCTACCTATAACTGCGGCTGAGATATGTCGAAATGACCTAAAACATTCGACCACCCCCTTTAACCCCCTCCGGGTATATTTCTAAAATCGCTGAAATACACGTTTAATCATTTTTAGTAGCTTTGTTTTCCTGATTTTTGCTCTCCTACCTATAACTGCTGCTGATTTATGGCGAAATGACCTAAAACCCTCGACTACCCCTCTTTAACCCCCTTCTGGGGGGAATTTCTAAAATCGCTGAAATGGGTGTTTAATCATTTTTTTAGTAGATTTGTTTTCTGAATTTCAAGCTCCTACCTATAACTGCTGCTGAGATATGACGAAATGAACTAAAACATTCGACCGCCCCCCTTTAACCCCCTTCTAGGGGGAATTTCTAAAATCGCTGAAATAGGTGTTTAATAATTTTTTTAGTAGATTTGTTTTTCCTGATTTTCACGCTCCTACCTATAACTGCTGCTGAGATATGTCGAAATGACCTAAAACATTCGACCACCCCCTTTAACCCCCTCCGGGGAGATTTCTAAAATCGCTAAAATACATGTTTAATCATTTTTAGTAGATTTGTTTTCCTGAATTTTGTGCTCTTAACTATAATTGCTGATGAGATATGGTGAAAGGACCTAAAACATTCGACCGCCCCCCTTTAACCCCCTTCTAGGGGGAATTTCTAAAATCGCTGAAATAGGTGTTTAATCATTTTTTTAGTAGATTTGTTTTCCTGATTTTCGCGCTCCTACCTATAACTGCTGCTGAGATATGTCGAAATGACCTAAAACATTCGACCACCCCCTTTAACCCCCTCCGGGGATATTTCTAAAATCGCTGAAATACACGTTTAATCATTTTTAGTAGATTTGTTTTCCTGAATTTTGTGCTCTTAACTATAATTGCTGATGAGATATGGTGAAATGACATAAAACATTCGACCACCACCTTTAACCCCCCTCCGACAGAGGAATTTCGAAAATTGCTGAAATACATGTTTAATCATTTTTTTGTAGATTTGTTTTCCTGATTTTTCGCTCCTACCTATAACTGCTGCTGAAGTATGGTGAAATAACCTGAATCATCCGACCACCCCACTTTAACCCTCTCCGGTAGGGGAATTTCTAAAATCGCTGAAATAGGTGTTTAATCATTTTTTTAGTAGATTTGTTTTCCTGATTTTCGCGCTCCTACCTATAACTGCTGCTGAGATATGTGGAAATGACCTAAAACATTCGACCACCCACTTTAACCCCCTCCGGGGAGATTTCTAATATCGCTGAAATACATGTTTAATCATTTTAGTAGATTTGTTTTCCTGATTTTTGTGCTCTTAACTATAATTGCTGATGAGATATGGTGAAATGACCTAAAACATTCGACCACCCCCTTTAACCCCCCTCCGGGAGAGGAATTTCGAAAATTGCTGAAATACATGTTTAATAATTTTTTAGTAGCTTTGTTTTCCTGATTTTTGCGCTCCTACCTCTAACTGCTTCTGATTTATGGCGAAATGACCTAAAACCCTCGACTACCCCTCTTTAACCCCCTTCTGGAGGGAATTTCTAAAATCGCTGAATTAGGTGTTTAATCATTTTTTTAGTAGATTTGTTTTCTGAATTTCAAGCTCCTACCTATAACTGCTGCTGAGACATGGCAAAATGACCTAAAACATTCGAACCTCCCTTTAACCACCTTCGGGAGGGAATTTTCAAAAATCCCTTCTTATTGCTTGCCTAGACCATAACAGCAATCTACAGTCCAAATTGCGTGACCCTGGCTTTAGTAGTTTCGGCTGGGCGTTGATGAGTCAGTCAGTCACCGTTTGTCCAAAAAATACACCGATCACAATAACGCATTCGCGTCCAAAAACAGTCAAAATGACAATAAAAAAAAACTAATGCTATTTTGACGAAATTATACTAAATCCCTCTGCTTTATAAATGATTGAAAAAAAAATCTGTTAAAAATGTTTTACGCAAAATACCTAATGAAAAATCAGAAATAGTTGTCTTATTCATTTAAGCGTCCCTAATTGGGCTCATATCCAATTTTCCACCCGATTTATGAATTTGTGAAATCGCTGAAATTCGTGTTTAACTATTTTATTAGTAGATTTGTTATCTTTAATTTCATGCTGCTACCTAAAACTGCTGCGGAGATATGGCGAAACGATCTATAATCTTCGACCCCCATTTAACATCTATAGTAGATGAATTTCTAAAGTCGCTGAAATACGTGTTTAAAAAATTTTTCGTAGGCTTGTTATACTGAATTTTCTGCTCTTATCGAAAAATGCAGCTGATATATTACGAAATGACCTGAAACGTTTCACAATTGTAATTTTGATAATACTTATTTAAACCGCCTCAGGGGCTGAATTTCTAAAATCGCTGAGATAGGTATTTAGCCGTTTTTTTTAGTAAATTTGCAATCCAGAATTTCGCGCTCCTATCTAAAACTGTTGCTGAGATATGGCGAAATCCACTAAAATATTCGAACACCCCTTTAACACTCTTTCGGAGGGGGGGGGATTTTGAAAAGTCCTTTCTCATTGCTTTTCTGGGTCATAACAGCAATCTACAGTCCAACGTTCGCGATCCCGACTTTAATCGTTTCAGCTGGGCGTTGATGAGTCAGCAAATCAGTCAGTCAGGCTTATAGGTCTCTCTTTATATAATAGTATAGATATAGATAGAATAGTGATTCTCCAATCGTGAAAGTTTTAAAGACGGTGCGTGATCGCTGTTTAAACTTGTTATGTCTGATATTCTGTCAGTGTGTATGCTGGATTTCCTAACCCAGTTAGTTGGTTGATAAATGCCATTCGGATATGTTTGGATATCCGAGTTTTGTCAATTCTTAATTTATATATATATATACAGGGTGTTCTAGAAAGGACTCCCCAACTTTGAAATGACATAACTTCGAAACAGTGAGAAATAGAAATGTGAAACAAGTTGAATGTTAGACAGATAGGTCTGGAATTTTTTATACATCAATTTAAAAAAAATAGTTCCAATATTGGACACGAGAGGGCGCTGCAATCACAAAGCTGTGTCTTTGAAATAGTTCCTGAAAGTGAGCTGTTTGAACTGAGATAAAAATCACATTACAATGGTTTCGATATGGTTACCTTTTTCAGCAACAACATGACGCAACCTAAAGGTAACGTTCGAAATCACTTGTTGCAATACTTCTATTGAAATGGATGCACATGCCTCACAGATGAATTGTTAGAGATGTTCCAACGTTTGGGGATTCTTAGAATAAACAGTGTCCTTCAAGTAACCCCACAAAAAGAAGTCGCATGGATTCAGATCCGGGGAATATGGTGAACACGGCATGATATTCTCGAATTCCGAATTATTCTCTAATTCTAAACAACTTTTTTACACGTGTCAGCAATGAAAAAGACGTATGAATGAAATTTCTGTCCTTCTGAGTACCATTTAAAGTTCCATGTGCTTGTGCTGCCACCTATTATCCAATATTGGAACTATTTTTTCACATTCGTGTATAACAAATTCCAGACCTATCTGTTTAACATTCAACTTGTTTCACATTTCTATCTCTAACTGTTTCGAAGTTATGTCATTTCAAAGTTGGGGAGTCCTTTCTAGAACACCCTGTATATATATATATATATTACTGGTGTATTTATGTTAACCGGTATTCATTTTCATCCATGTTAAATAGTTTTGCAACCATTTTTTTAACAATGAGTTTTGTAGGAATTAGAGATCAAACGGTATTTTAAAAAGTCGAAGTAAAAGAGCGCTTTAAGTCTTTCTTAAATAAGCTTCAGATGAAGGAAAACAGTTCTTTCCATACTCGTGAAAAGTTGTTCTGTTTTACAGCAGACGTAAAGGCTGCTAATACAGCACATAAAGAGTACCAGGTACTTATCGGCTTACTTCAGCTTTATGATGTTCTTGAAGGTCAGGCAGAAAAAAATCAATTGTACCGGTGACAGGCGCAAATCCTTATGTTGTCTTTTATCCATTATCGATTAAATATTGAACTTTAACATCATCTCGTTATAATTAATTTTGATGTACCCGATATTTTCAGAATTACTCATAATTAATAAAACATTGTGCAATAATCAGTGGCATGTACCATTTCTTAATTTTCCGATAAAATAAGCTTTCCTTTCTTTACACTAAGAAATATTTTCTGAAATGGAAAATAGAATTGCAAATTTTCCAAATATAGGCATGTTAACATCGATATTTAAAAAAAATATGAAAAAAGAAAATATTTAAGAAATGTTTTTCAAAATATCTTTTATTTTTTACTTTTAATAATTGCTTTTCCAAAACTATCGGTTTTTAATTTGCATTTTTTATAGAAAAAAAAAACATCGATACATAAAGGAGAATTAGCATATAAAACATTTGCTTTATGAAAAAGTTATATGTGAGATTTATCAGTTTTAAATACAATCTTAAAATTTATTCTGTTTACATACCATAAGAGTTTTAATCATTATAATTTCTCTCACATAATATTTTTCATGACGACAGTTAATTTAAAAAGCTTCTTGGAAGATAAATAAAGGTGTAAATGTATTATTAAAGAGAAAGAGTTCCATTATCGGTTAAATGTTATTCGTGAGTTTTAATCATGCTTTAATTAATATTGATGTATTCGAAAACTTTAGCATTTCTTTTAAATATTATTAATGAGAAAGTGCAATAATCAGTGGCAGGTATCATTTCTTATTTTTCGAATCAATTAATCATTTTCGGTAATGAGTAATACTTTGTAAAATATGACTTAGGAATGCAAGTTATGTAATGATATTTGAGATAGTTTAAAAAGGTCGAAAATAAAGCGTTTCATTTTTTTTTTCAAATTATAAATCTATTTATTACTGCCAATGATATATTTTTTCAAACTATATTTTTTAAATTTAAATTCAAGGGTAAAACTCGAACATTTATATATGGAAGAAATACAACAATATTGATAACTTTGCATAGAGAATATGTACTAAATATTCAGTTAAATACTCATTATTTCAATATTTCTAATTTAGATTTCGCTAAGAATCGCCTCTTAAAAAAATAATAATTTTTTTGCAGTTCAATGTTTACAAAATTTCTTTTTTGTTTTTTCTTTGGAGCATTTTTAACTGAAGGATTTTTTATGTTAACTCGTAATCATTTTGAATTTTCTTAAAGAAGTTGGTTTTATTTCTTAAAATATAGGTTGTAGCATTTTAATACATCAAAGGTGTTTTCAAATAAGTGATTTCTAAACCACATTTTTGTTAAATTATTTTAAAATCCGTAAAGGACAGAATTTTTTTTTTCAATTTCTATTTTATAAGTTCACTTTTATAAGTGAATTCTGAGTATTGTCTCTATTGACAGAATAGTTTATTGTAATAAATCATGTTCTTAAGGACGGCTATCCTTTATTAAATAGAATAACCTTACAATGTTCATTGGAGAACATAACTTTTCGAACCCTTGTGGCTGATACCATATGGTGTCAGGATACATCTCGGATAAAATGCATTATTCACAGTAGATGATTTGGAAAGCATGTTAGTTTCCAGATCAATGTTTTAAAATCTCCATTGGCCATTTTGAGTGTGTTAAAATTACGGTTAATAGTGTTATAATGTTTTGGTAAATAATACGATTTATATTTGTTTATCTGTCATGACACCTCTAATGTCATGATTACTTCAAATGCTGAAAATATATATATATATATATATAAATTATATATAAATTATACAAAAGATTTAAATTAAAAATTCCAAAATGAAAAAGAAATATGAATTTAAATTTTATTCTAACTTGCATATTTACCTAAAACTGTCACAATATTTCTAAATGCCAACGATATATAAGAAAGAATGAACAAGACGGTGAAAAACGTTTCATTTTATAGCATCAGCAAAGGCAATACGTCTCTGGACCAGGGCCAGGTGGTTTGTGTGCTTCACAGCTCTCGCTGTACATTTTGATAATGTTTTTGGAAAGCTCCAGTTTAATTAGCAGAAGCAATAATTAAAGAATATTGAATGGTATGTAACCATTAACAAATTGAATTGGTATACAAAGAGGCAAGAAAAGTTATTACACAGTTAAACAGTGTAAAACTTAATAAGTTTAAAATCTTATTCTAACTTGCATATTTATCTAAAACTCTCACAATATTTCTAAACGCCAGAAGTATATAAGAAAGAATGAACAAGACAGTGAAAAACGTTTCATTTTATAGCGTCAGAAAAGGCAATACGTCCCCGGACTAGGGCCAGGTGGTTTGTGTGCTTCACAGCTCTCGCTGTTCATTTTGATAATGTTTTTGGAAAGTTCCAGTTTAATTTCAGAAGCAATAATTAAAGAATATTGAATGGTATGTAACCATTAACAAATTGAATTGGTATACAAAGTGGCAAGAAAAATTATTACACAGTTAAACAGTTTAAAACTTAATAAGTTAAAAATCTTATTATAACTTGCATATTTTTCTAAAACCATCACAATATTTCTAAACGCCAGCGGTATGTAAGAAAGAATGAACAAGACAGTGAAAAACGTTTCATTTTATAGCGCGTACAGGGCCAGGTGGTTTGTGTGCTTCGCAGCTCTCGTTGTACATTTCGATAATGTTGTGGAAAGTTCCAGTTTAATTTGAGATGCAATAATTAAAGAATATGGTATGTAACCATTAACAAATTGAATTGGTATACAGTGAGGCAAGAAAAGTTGTTACACAGTTAAACAGTGTAAAACTGTGCAGCATTACAATTATATTTAATTTATAATGTATAATATGCATTATATGCTTCTTTAATATCTTTTATAAGTTTTTCAGACATTATCACCTATAAATAGAGGCACTTTTCTCGCATTAGGATAACATAGCATCTACAAACTGAAATCTCTTAAATTATCAGTTTTGGGACCATTTAAAACGTTTTTTCAGTGTGACCATTGTAGACACGGAAACTCAGAAATAATTCCACAACATTATCACATACCAGACTAATGAATGTGTTGCAAAAAACAGGAAACATCAACAGTGTCTCACTGTGTACTAACTGTGTTACACAATGTGACGAATTCCAGTTATTTTTCAAAGTGATTAAATTCTCTCATGCGTTCGTAAGTAGCAATATGTATATATTTGTAAACAGTGAAACTTCCATTTAACGAAGTCTCATCGTTACACTTAAAAACTTCGTTATAAAGAAAATTCCTTAAATAGAAATCAACTTAAATTCCTGAAATTTTCCCTACAGATATCACAAACAGGTGTTGGATACAGAAGCATTTGATTCAGTTTCAATTATGAAGCCGTCTTTTACAAAACGTTTGTTTACACTGTACAGTCGATGAAATCACGTCACATTCCCAAGCTTTCATCTACTCTGATACACATGTTCTCAAACTAATGTTTTCACTACATTGTCTTTTTTCTGTCTTTTTCGATAATGTACTTCAAGATTCTTTATTATTCCTTAGACTAATGGCTGAAGTTTAAAAGTGGTATTAGCAGGAACACAAATAACTTTGATGTTTTTCGATTTGCATTTTGTAGCACATTCTTGTGGTTGTACAAAGCAATTGTCTATAAGCAATGGAAGTTCAGAATGGTAACTGTCCGACTCTAATTGATATTTTTTGCTTTAATGCACCTGACGCCATTGCGTCACTGCATCATCTATATCATTGAATATAAAAAGGGGATTTTGATTTCCCCCAACTGCTGGAGTTTCGGTGGGGAAGAGTAATGATAGCAAGTGTTTTTCTTAGTGTGAAAAAAAATGTTTTATATAGCACCAAGCAGAATGGAAATTATTAAAATATTTTCATTTTTTTACAATCCACTGAAATAAATTCGCATATCCATCGCAACAGCAACCTCTTAGTTCGAATTCTGTACAAGTACAAATGTGAAATAAACTTCGTTATATAGAATATATTTTTCGTAATATGGAGATTAATTTATATGCTAATGGAGTTCAAAGTCAAAGTTCTGCAGAAAATTTCGTTAAGTAGAAAACTTTGTTAAATAGGGACTTCGTTAAACGGAAGTTCCACTGTATATGTCAAAATATTCTGTATGTATTCATTGTTTTAAATTTTCATTTTGTACTAATGCGTTTAACATTTTTATAGATTTATAGCATTTGGAAAACGACATTTCTTTATTTGATCTGATGATTTACTCGATTGCCTTATCAATTTTAGAAAAAAAAACGTTTACTCAAAAATTAGATATTTTAAAGTTAATATTAGTCGGTATTTTAACTTAACTTTTTCCTACTGACTGGGAAAAAACATATACCTAATATGTTTTTATTTTTTTATATTTTCCTTCTTTTAAAATAAATTACGAAACAATACTTCTCACTGTTTAAAAGTGTGTCAGATTTTTTTTTTTCTAAAAAATTAAATCACAATATTATTTTACAATATTATTTTGTGTGTGCACAGATCTTTAGATTACTGCTCTTATTAAAATTATTGTAACTAATAATTTCGCAATCCAAATACGTAGAGCATGTGAAGGTCTCGGAGCGGTCTCTTTGTTTTTCGCCACCACTATTTTTTTAATATTATTTTCTTGGTAGATTGCAAGAAATAATTGTATCAACAATTACAAGGAAAAGCGTATCAAAAACGGGTTCCTATGACATTTCCAAGTGAAATCTAAAAACAATCTTTTCGTAAGGAAATCGTGGTTTGACAAAAAAAGACCGCTCCAAGGCCTGTATATACCAAGTGAAACACGGAATGTAACAAGGATATAAACACGGATCCACAATATCTGTTTTCTTTTTTTTTTTACCTTTTTCTGTTAACAAGTCATGCAATTTTGAAACCGTAATCACACACTCTGCACTGCCTTTTTTTCAGAGAGTGAAAATTTTCAATCATATGATGAGAACATATCCTGATTACTTATTGATTTCCCATTTTAGTCCTCTAAACTATCTAGAAAAAAAAAAGATTTTTTATTAACAATGAATTTTATTCCTTACTTTTTTGCTTCACTAGTTAAGTAGTAGCCTGTCGTGTTCAATTTGTATTTTAAAAGATCTTTCTAAGTTTTGTGGGTAAAAACTTAATTAATAAGTTAAATTAATAAGTATAAGTATACTATCACTTATAAATCTTAATAATACCTCTCAATCGCCGTAAGATTCTTTAATATTCATCAATTAGTTCAGGAGTTTTTGAGTATTCAAAGATTGATTGATTGACTAATTCTCCAGGTAATTCCATGTTTTCTCAAAAACTGTTTTAGATATCGGAATGATACACACTGCAAATCGCAACTAGTCTTATTATTTATAAATCTTAATTAGACAATACAATAGTAATAAGATTCCTTAATATTGATCAAGAAGTTCCCGTGTTTTTGAGTACAGAAATATTGGTTGATTTGTTTATTCTCCTATTTTCACTGTTTTCTGAAAAACTATTTTCCATATCAGAATATGAGTAAAAAGCAGATTGTATCTAGAAACATTCTTTATCTGCCCTTGATAAATTTAGTGTTTGTTATGTAACTGTTTCTGACCTTACTTCGGACAAAGTGATAGCCGAAAAGAAAACTAATAACCTTATTTTTTGCTATGCTTTGTCTAAATAATCAAATGAACTTAGAAATACGTGTTTTTATGATAACCACAAATCGTCAATCCAATTTCATAAATTAGAGATGTAAATAGGAGGATATGCACCTACAGCAGCTTTCCTTTAGATAATATTTTTAGAAATTTGTCACAATTCTTTAAAGTTTTGTCCATTTAAGTTTTACTTCTGTATTTTCACTTTATATCGTATGTTTTGAAAAATATACACTCCTCATCACTTATCCGCTTCCGTTTTAAACGATCATATCAAATGTTAACCGAACATTTTAGTTTGCATTTAAAAAAATTAAATTTGAAGTTATGGACTAATTATTAAATTATGCTTTTGCCGGATTTGTAACTACAGTCGAATCTCGTTAACGCGAACTCTCAAAAACAAAACTTTTTTTGTTTGTGTTAAAAGTAGTTCGTGTTATCCGAATTTAAATACATTACACACAACTGGACGGGGCAATCGGAAACAGTTCGTGATAAAATTAATTTGCGTTAAGAGCGTTCGTGTTAACGAGGTTTGACTGTATTTTTAAATCCTTCAATTAAAAAATTTTAAAATTCTACATTAAATGTTTTTAAATGCCATTTATTTATTAATTAATGACATAAAATTACTTTATACAAAACTTTTTAAAAACTTAATGTTGAGAAAAAATATTTTTTTAATTATAAATAATTATAAATAAAAAACTCTAGACATTATGTTTATAGAAGAAATAAATTCGAATAAAAATTAAACATTAATTTTCCTAAATATTAAAACAAGAACTATGCTAATACAGTAGACTAGCGATTTTACGACCCCCGATTTAGCGACCCCTCGCAATTTAACGACCATTGATTGAGGTCCCGACCGTTTTTTAATACTTACAATGCTTTTCCTAGCTTGATTTAACGACCTGTAAATAATCCGAATCTCGATTTAGCGACTGTTTCCAGAACATGAACAAACTGCGAATTGTCTATTGTATTCAACTATTCCTGGAAAAAGAAAAAGCAAATAACCAAACATTCCATTCTTCTGTTGCTTTCAGATGTCAGTCAGCTCTGATACCCCTTCCCTCTCTTTTTTCTCCACGCTCTAGGAATGGCAATGCACTTAACAACAGCTCTGTTAAATTTCTTGGAATTTCCTCCTCCTTTTCACCTGTAGCTTTGCATGACACGCCCACTGGGCTTTGTTATTCGCTGTCTTCTGATCGTCACACCTGTCTTAGGCAAATGCATACGTCACGTGATGGAATGATATCTCTTGTGCAGTCTTTTCGGAGTTATTTTGTTCGCGATAAATTATTGTGTTGTGCTTAATTGTTTTAATACAAACGTATTTTTCAACGGCTTCTATTCTAAATAAAAGATCATCTATTTCCAGATTAATATGAAGGTGAAAATTCTTGAAAGTGTGGACAAACATCAGATAGCAAAATCTCAAATTGCTAAAATGTTTAACATCCCAAAAAATACTATTTTCACAATCATCAAAAATCAGGATGCCATAATGGAAGCAAAAGAATCCATGCCGCAAAACCGACTGCATACTAAAGAGGCTAAATATCCTCTATTGAAGAAGGCGCTTGTTGAGTGAATAAAAAATATCAGATTAAAAAAAATATGCCAATCGATGGTAATGTGTTAAAGGCTAAAGCTCAAACATTTGCTGAAAAGTTGAATGTCGATGAAAATTTCAAAGCCTCAGATGGATGATTGCAAAATTTCAAAACGCGGAATGGATTAATCTTCAAAAACTGTGCAGAGAAAGCTCTTCTGTAAATCTAACAGTAAATCAATGGAGAGATACAACGCTTAAAAAACTTTTGAATGAGCACAATGAAGATGACATATTTAATGCAACCGAAACAGGTTTTTTTTACAAGTTGTTACCTGAAAGATTTTTAGTTTTCAAAGATGAAATTTGTGTAGAAAACTAATCCATTCATTTCAATCACTTAATATTTTCCACTCAAAGTAAAATAAATAAATAAAGAAAATGATGAAGCACGCAGATAAAAACCCAACGGTAATTTTTCTCTCATCTCTTAAAACAAGTGACCTAATTTATGACTCTTAAGTTTCAAGTTTATCAAGCAATAGAGATTTATTACCTCGTTATAATCGTTCTCTTCTAATAATGTGAAATATGTTTATAATTTGTTATTTGTGATTATGCCATTATAAACTTATTACAGAACTAAAACATTTAAAAGGACAATTATTCAACGTCAATTTGTTTCAAAGAAATGATGCAACTTTACTCGTAACTTTCCAAACTTTGTGAAAATGAGTCAGTGTATTACTATCCTTCATTCTGTAAAGTCACAGGAAAAAATGTTTCCTGATGTTAAAATTAATCTAAATGTAAACCTTTTAAAATTTTAAGTAATGTAAAATATAATTTTTAAAATCAATCCAAACGTGAACTTATTTATTCAATGTGAATTGTGCATTAATATAATTTTTTTTTACAAGTCTTATTTCAGCAGTGGTACATCTACACGATTATTCAAGAAGTGTTTATAATAAGTTCTCAAATAGTTGAAATATATAAACCAGTGGATATTTCATAAATTGGATAGATCTTAGAAAAGGTAAGCAATTCCTTTTCTTTCTGCATGTTGAAGACCAGAGTTAATTTTAATTTGAAGAATTTAATATTCTGATGTTACGCGCTTACCTCGTTGGCCTCGCCCCTTCAAAAGTGATCATGAGCCTGATGAATATATGGACTCAGAATTTATTCTTAAGGATTAATAATTGACTCTAATTAATAAAAATAATACTCAGCTCTTATGCTAGATTAAAAATTCAAGAAAACATAATTGAATTTAATAAACTATTTAAACTAATAAAACTTTAAAAACTGTATAAACAAGTTCTCCGAGATGGCGACAATAAAGGAAATGCAAATAGTAGATAAATTAAACAATAATAATTATTCTATATGGAAGTTTAAAATTAATATGTTGTTAATTAAGGAAGATTTGTACGAACTCGTAACTCAGGAACCCCTACACCAATTAACGAAGATTGGAGAAAAAAGGATGCAAAAGCTCGCGCTTTAATAAACCTGAGTATAGACGACACGCAAATAGCTCATGTAAAACATTTAGAAACAGCAAAACAGACATGGGATAGTTTAAAAAATATTCATGAGAGAGCCAATTTGTCCAGTAAATTGTATTTGTTACGAAAATTGTATAGTGCAAAACTTCCCGAAAATGGGAACATGCACAAACACATTACTAATATACTGGAAATAAAAGATAAGCTCTCCGCAATAGGAGAGAACATAACCGACTCGCATTTATCTGCACTTCTATTGTGCTCGTTACCTGCGAGTTATAATACTCTAATCACAGCTCTCGAAGCCCGAAATGAAATTGAATTAACTCCCGAATTCATCAAGAGCAAACTTACTGATGAATTTAATAAACGGGTAGAAAATAGTGAGCAAGTTGAAAACTCACAAAAGGTGTTTAAAACACAAAAGAAATACACTCAAGATTATAAAGGGCAAAACAAATATTGTACCTACTGTAAACAATCAAATCACACTTACAAACAATGCTGGCATCTCAAGAACAGAAACACACAGACCACTACACCTAAAACACAATACAAATACAAAAAGTACACATCGTTGTGTTTTGAAAATATAAAAGGTGATAGTAAAAATAAAATGAATGAATCAAAAACAGATGAACAGGTACAAATAAATAAAAGTGAACATAAAGATGCAGCA
Source organism: Maratus michaelseni (assembly GCA_963931845.1). Classification (NCBI taxonomy): domain Eukaryota; kingdom Metazoa; phylum Arthropoda; class Arachnida; order Araneae; family Salticidae; genus Maratus; species Maratus michaelseni. The sequence continues at coordinate 418,274,655 of OZ007588.1, forward strand.
TTCATAATTGTCAATCCCGCTAATAAAACCTGGTTAATTGACTCAGGAGCGTCTTCGCATATAGCGAACGATAGGGATATATTTACAAAATTCAACGATACTGAAAAAACTACAGTAACAATTGCTAATGGGAATACATTAAATTCTTACGGAACCGGCGAAACACAAATAATGACAAAAACATCTGATGGATGTATAAATAGAATTACACTTAAAAATGTGTTATTTGTTCCACAATTGGAATCAAATTTAATTTCCGTAAGTAAAGCCACAGAACATGGCTACAAAGTATTTTTCGAAAATGAAAAATGCATACTATCGTGCAATGGAAATATATACTTAGAAGCATTTAAGAAACATAACTTATATCAAGTTGAAACACTAGAAGAAAGTTCTCAAAATAAAATAAACATTGCACATGATTGCAGAAATAAAGATTGCCTCGAAATTTGGCATAAACGCCTTGGCCACAGAAATAATGAAAGTATAAAAGAATTAGTCAAAAATGACTTGGCCAGTGGGATAAAAATAAATAACTGTAATCATAAAACAAACTGTGAAACCTGTATAAAAACAAAGTCAACAAATGCACCGTACTCTAAATCTATCGAAAATAAAACGACAAAAGTATTAGATTTAGTACATACTGATTTATGTGGGCCTTTTAAAACACCCACAATAGGAGGAAAAAATTACTTCCTTACATTCATAGATGACAGTTCTAGATTCACAGTTATTTACTTATTAAAAAGTAAAGATGAAGTTTATGAAAAAATAAAAGACTATGTACAAATGGTCAAAACCAGACAAGGGAAATATCCGACGGCGATTAGATCGGATAACGGTGGGGAATATATAGGAAATAATACAGAAGCCTTTCTAAGGGAACATGGTATAAAACATGAATACACAGTTCCATTTTGTCCCAGCCAGAATGGCATTGCTGAGAGAAAAAACAGAAGTTTAATTGAAATGACACGAAGCCTATTATCCGAAGCAAATTTACCTCATAGGTTCTGGGGTGAAGCGATAAATACTGCTAATCACCTCCAAAATAGGCTCCCCACTAAATTGACAAATAAAACGCCATATGAAATTTGGTTCAAAAGAAAACCAAATCTCTATTATTTACGTGTATTTGGCTGTAAAGTATACACTTACATAAACAAACACAAAAGATCTAAACTAGATGACACAGCAGAAGAGGGTATCTTCATGGGCTATGATAATAATACAAAGGGATACCGCGTTTTCACTAAAAATGGTGAAATAATAATTTCCAGATCTGTAAAATTTCTGGAAGAAAAACTGAACAATTTAAACGAGAAAATTAATGATCACGAACAATTAATTGAAGATAAAAAATACATTGAAATAGAAATAGGTGACACACCCTGTACACCTGACGCGCCCAAACAATCAGAAACACATCAACCTCGTAGATCTGAAAGACAAAACAGAGGAGTACCACCTCAAAGATATACTTCCGACAATTTTATTGCTTTAGCAAATGATTGCGATACAACAGAACCTGAAAACTGGAAACAGCTTATCAAAATTAACAATCCACTAGAAAAGAAAAACTGGCTTAAAGCCACTGAAAACGAAATACAATCGTTAATGAAAAATAATACATGGGATCTAGTCGATCCTCCTCTTAATAAAAGAATCATAGGAAGTAGATGGATTTTCAAACGAAAAATTGATAGTTCAGGAAATACACAAAAATATAAAGCACGTTTTGTTGCCAAAGGTTTCAGTCAAAAATATGGGGAAGATTATCAAGAAACATTTTCACCAGTAGCACAACATCAAAGCACTTCTTTTAGCAGCAGCTTATAATAATTTGAATGTGCGACATGTAGATATTGACACCGCTTTTCTTCATGGGAACTTAAATGAAGAAATATATATAAATCAACCTGAAGGCTATGTAAACGAACAATTTCCTGAAAAAGTTTGCAAGCTCAAAAAGGCAATCTATGGCCTCAAACAGGCCGCCAGAGCTTGGCATATTAAAATCGCTGAAACACTAGACAACTTGAACTTTATCCAAAGTACAGCAGACACATGTCTTTTCACTAGAAAAGAAAAAGATCATACATCGTACATAATAATATATGTTGATGATATACTCATCGCAAGCAAAGATGAAATAATAGAAGAAATCGTAAATTCTCTAAAACAAGAATACGAATTAAAGGATCTAGGCAATATTAGTAACTATTTAGGTACTCAAATTCAGAAATTACCTAACGGTTATTCTCTTGATCAAAAAATTAAGATTGAAAATTTAGCGAAAAAGTTCAATCTTGAAAACTCCAAACCGTGCAAAACTCCAATGGAACCAGGATATAACAAATTAAATGATGATGATAATTTAATGCCAAATAATATTAAATATCGCCAGGCACTTGGTTCATTGCTTTATATAACAACAATAACTAGACCTGACATTTCAGCAGCAGTAAACATTTTAAGCAGAAGAAATGAGAATCCTCGCCCCTTCAACAATTTGTTCTGGAGCTAAGCGAGCAAAGCAAAGATTAACTGTATTACTAGTGGCTAATATGTCTGGAACCGAAATACTTCCTCTACTTGTCATAGGAAATTCCGCAAAAACCGCGTTGTTTCAAGAGAATCAAAACATTGTCTGTAGTTTATAAACCGAAAAAGAAAGTATGGATGACATCGGAAATTTTTGAAGAGTTGGTCAAGAAGATAGACAAAAAAATGAAAATTAAAGAAAGAAAAATTCTATTAATCAGCGATAACTGTAGTGCACATCACCCAGAAATTAAAAAAAACTTGAAAGCAGTAAATATTATTATCCTTCCCCCGAATGTTACATCCGTTTTACAGCCTATGGATCAAGGCGTTATACAGTGTTTTAAAAAAATGTACCGAAAGAAGCTAATCAGTGACATTATAATTAGATTAGAAGCAAACAAAACTCACACAATAAATTTATTAGAGGCTATTCACATAGTGAATAGTGCATGGCAAGAAGTTTCCTAAAGAACAATTTCCAATTGCTTCCAGCACGCCGGATTTGTTAAGAAAGAACCTCGGGAAATCGAACCTGCCACGGAGGGGCCCAAAACACAGAACAATGAAATTGAGGATTTCAATCCCCTATTGCAAGAGTTACGAAAATATGTTGTTTTGCCAGAAAATATAACATTTGAGGATTATGTTGCCATTGACGATAAGTTAGAAACTGAGGAAGAATTTTCAGAAGACAACTTAATCTACAGCCTTCTCAATCCTGAACAGTATATTTTAAACAATACTTCTGACGATGAAATTGATGATGTTCCAGAAACAATTCGTACATCAAAAGAAGCAAAGGATGCCATCAAGACTTTACGGAATTTTTTTGGAAGGGAGGAAAATACTAACAACTATTTTTACATGATCAATGGCCTCGAAAGTGGCATTCCGGAAGTTTCTAGCCGCAATTTGAAGCAGAAAGATATAATATCATTTTTCAAAAAATGTGAACTTGTGTAAGTAATTTTTTAATTACTGTAAAATGTTTAATTTGATCTTATAAAATTATCCAATTCTTTTTACGTAATTTTTCATTCTAAAAATTAAAACAATTTATACAAATATAATGTTTTTTAATTCTAAATCAATAGTTTTTATTACGATAGAATGTAACATATTCTCGAACTGCATTAAAACATCCAACATTAGCAACTTTTGATTTAACGACCATTCGATTTATCTTCCTACTTGCCAAGGTCCCGTGAGGGTCGTTAAATCGCGAGTCTACTGTAGTATTTTTACAGCTTTTCATAATTTTATATATTTGTCAGAGTTTCAATGAACATATCTGTTTTTTATACAACTGTATAAAAATGACAAAATATCTAAGTTTTTTCACAAATTTCTAAATAATGAATACTTGTTAATTAAAATGTAGTCACACAAGAAAGAAATTTTGTATGTGTTTTAATGCCTTAGATGCATAAGAACTCTTAAGATTTTCAAATAAATATTTTTGGAAATATTATCTGAAGTCACGCATTTATTTATGTTTTACTGTCTGCCAGAATTTTAACAGTTTTCCATTTAAGTACAATTAGTCGGATGTGCCAATCCCAAAACTTTACTCTATCTCATAAATTTTAATACTTCAAAATTCGCAATTACATCGCCAATAAAAGGAATATTTCTCTGTCATTCTGTTGTACGTCAGCTACAGTAATCGTCGGGTTAGTCGGGTACGAGTAGCCGAACACAACTACAAAAAGTCCTTCCGGCCTGTACCGGGAGGAAAAGTTAGCTTTCCTATATCTTCGTTTTAAAATTTTAGCTAATGTTACACGAAAACAGCAAGTTAAAATGCAAAGAAACGTTTACAAAAGATTCGTTAATACTGAATTTGAATAAGAAATTCGCCAAATTATTGAGCAATAGCCAAATTGGCTTCATTTATGAAAACTTATTTTGGTCGCCAAATTTGGCGATATTTCGCCAAATGTCGCCAATTTTGGCGAGAATTTGGCGCTAACGAATATGAATATATAGTTTTATGCGCATGATTGGGAAAATTATTACAACAATGAAAGAAAATAATTTGCGAGTAATCGCGTTAATGTGCTGTTTTGTTTCAAAATGTCAGCCACCCTAGCATTTCAAACTGCTCTATCTCAGCCAGTTTTTTAAGATAGAAGTAAACCAAAAAATGCTCTGGAATCCTCGTATCAAGACCTAATAATTAATTAAAAAATAAATTTGAATTTTTAACTTTTTGTATATTTATTTTAGTTTTAAATTTTTAAGTGGTCGCCATCTTGAAACAAAATGGCGGACCAAGCTGGCCAACAAACTCAGTCGAGACATGGGTGAGCTTAATACACACAATTAGTTTCATCGAAATTGATTGATAAATACGAGCGTTATCGTATGACATATGTCAGATATATGGATATATCTATATATATAAATCAACATTTGAACGGAGGGTGGTTTTGGGGTCTGGGGGTCATGACCGGTGAAAATATATCGAAATTTTCCGGAACTGCTTTCCTTGAACGGCTGCAATAGGTAGCTTTATACTTTTTTGTATTGAAAGCTACCTAATAGCCTTTCTGGCCTTCACCGGCTAAGATAGATCTAAAGATATCGGAAGATAGCTTCCCTATGCATCGGTTTTAAAATTTTAGCTAATTTTACTTGAAAACCTAAAGGTAAAATGCGTGGAACTCGATTACATAAGATTCATTCCTAGTTCTCGTCAATATTGCATTTGAATGAGAATTTTGCCAAATAAGACACATATAGCCAACTTGTCTTCATTTATGGCAACCTATTTTTGTCCTTAAATTTGGCGATATTTCGCCAACTATCGCCAAGCTTGTCGATAATTCGATGATAGCGAATATGAATATGTAGTGTTTAGCATATAACAATTAGAACGATGGTTACAGCAATGAAAGAAAATTTGCCGAAACCATGTTCACTAAAACTCATAAATTAAACCCGTTTATTGAGGAATCGTGCTGTATTGTATCAAAATGTCAGCCACCCTAAAATTTCAAACTGCAGTATCTGAGTCATTTTTAAAGATAGAGGCAAAACAAAAAATGCTCTGGAATCCTTGAATCAAGGCCAAAGTTTTAACACGAAAAAAATTAGGATTTCTATTTTTTTGTCCTTTTTCTTGAATTTCAAATCTTTAATGAAATTTGGTTTAATTCTATAACTTCATACACTTTTCAATGATACTAAGAGGGCACACACACAGACACATGGACAGACAGATATTTTGTAAAAACATGTTTTTTGGAACCTCTGACCCATAAAATGTGTAAATCTGCCGAAAACCAGAAGTCGAAAAAATTTAGATTAGAATACATTTTTATATTATAGATATAAGAAAATAACAATGAAGCATTTTACACATTTGGATCAAAAAGGTCCATACTTAATGTTATGCAACATGAAAGACAAACTGGAGAAATTTTATCTAGTGTAATTTTCCAAACAATCACAATGATTAATTACACAAACTTTGGAAACACCGTAGAAGGTTTCGAACTTCTGAACGTTATATCTATTTTTATGACCGTATTTGCACCTTTTAAGATTTTGATTTATTGTTAAGTATATGTTATTGCGAAATTTAAACAATTACAAATCCTCTTTTTAAACTTTGAATGCTTATTGCCATTCGTTTCAGCTTTAAAAACTGAAATTTAAATAACCTAAAATCAATATCTGAAATAGTGTCATTTGATACCGTTAGAAATATTGTTAAAAAAAACTCAATATCCGTATTGCTTAGCAAAAACTACGCGCCATGTACCAAGTTCGAATCTACCAACTCAAAGCAACGTCTTTAAATGAAAATGGCCGTAACAAAATGTCCATGATCAAAAAATCCATGAGTGTTAAACGTGTAATAAACTTTGTGACTAACTAATAATCCAGAGAAAGTGTATCAAAAATCTGAATTATTGAAATTTAAGTAAAAATACAACACAAACACATTTCCCGTTACAATTAAACTTTTTTTAGAACTTTTTTTTCTTCTGGAGAACACAATGACTTTTAAAATATTTTGATATTGAAGCTAATCGTTCCGTCCGAAGAAGAAAGAACAATTAAGTGAACGTGCTCTATGTAACAGACGATGTTTAAGAAAGTAAAATAATTAAATTCACTTTATACATATTAAATCGAGATCACATAAAGTTACGGGATATAAAACTAGTGGGTAAGTGTGATCGAAGATCGCTCAAAGGGTTTCGTTTAATATTCCTTTCAAAACACTTTATCCTTTCTTTAATAAATTCAAACAAATTTCATTTAGCAACAACAACAAAAAAAGTCATACTTTTTATAAAGTAAAAATTTACAGGTCTATTTTTTCCTTTTTACGAATATCTAAACCAGCCGGATAGCGGTCCAAGCCCGCTATTATATTCTGTCATAATAATATCCGTCATGCGGACTAAATGCAATATTTAAAAAAATAATTTCAAAATTAAACAAATTGTACACCTTCAAAATTTTAAAATATGAGAATATTTCCATAATCGGATTTTTATCACGATTCAATAAGTTTCTCAAAATCATATTTTTACTATTCTCTATTATTTATATTGATACTCGCTTTGTATTATTCTCAAACATTTGAAAAATTAGTTTAACCTCCTATATGACGTCAGATTTTCTTTTTAATTCTCTAATGACGTGATATTAATCTGCTTTATCCACTTACACATACTCATACTCCTTGTATTATTGAGAAATCTTAGACATTTTCCGTTTTATTACGACTATGACGTCAATCAATTTTATTTCATATTTATCTTTTTTTCAATTGGTGAAACTTTTTATTTCATTTTCATTTTTCACGTGAAAATCGTCTGATAGAAAATTAATTATTGTAGAAAGAATTTCATTGTGGATTTTAAATCTGTGGCATCTGCTATAACGAAAAATGATTCAATTTAATAGGAAAAGGCTGTTAGAATTTTGGTTTTTTATCTCTATTTATTAAAATAATACGAATTTTTCAAATTTTAATATTTTGAACTCTTCACAGCTGCTACTCAGATTTATACATTATGTTTCAACTCTGTAAGTTACATACTTCTTGAGAATGGCTCTGTGACGGACAGACAACGAAGCGGGGGGTAATAGGGTTTCGTGAGATGAACGAAACCCTAAAAAAGCAATTTTATGCATTTTTTATTGCTTGGTAAGTTTTGTATTGCTATTTACATGACTAAAATGATAATAGTAATGTAACAAGATTTTTATTACAATACTTACATAGGATTTATTTTATCTTATTTGTAACAACTTAAAGAGGATGAAATTTAAAAAAAGCTCGCATCAGCCAAACCAAAAACGAAAAATTACGCATGAGTCATAGATTATAAAACACTTTTCAACAATAATAGTACATTAAGATATTTTGTTTTACCATACATCGAAATGAAATATCGAAATCAGCAATTTAAAAAACACATAAATCAGTAAAAGTCCATTTTCAGAAATTGATGTTCATATCCGGTAATGTGTGCGAATTCTTTTGTGCAGCCCTGTACATGATCTATAGGATTTGTACAAACTTCTTAATACAAAAAAAAAAAAAATAGATAAGTATCTAATTTATTAAAGCGAGAAGCAAAAGTGTTAAATTTTTAGTGTAAATTCAACCATACTGCGCATACCTCAAATTTTTTTGAAGGGTTTTTAAAGCAGACTATAGAATTAAGAAGAATCAAGAGCGCAGAGGAAAGAATAGCTGTCCCATTGGCTTGCACTGCGCTTCCAACCCTATGGATAGGAAATACTCCTAAATTCTTCTTAATTATATTCTTATTTGAACTTCCTGCTGAGGGAGCATCCATTCTTCCACCAGCTTTGTTTAAGAGAAGGGTGAACAAAAGAGAATTGTTGATTGCAAGGGGTAGAGGAGTTCCCCTTCAATAGAATTTGAAAAAGAGTTCAATTCCCAGGAATAAATCATGTTTATTTTACAACCAGATAACAATTTTTCTGACGTAATTTTTACACGGGTTTTAAAACTTTTACTAGCTGTTTAACCCGTTCTACGCACGGGAGTTCATGAATTTAATTCTAAAACCAAAATTAAAAATAAAAATCAGTACAACCAAACTAATGTTTATGAATATAAAAAAATGTTATGTGTATCAAAAATCAGCATTTACACAACCAAAAATCCGTAGTAAAAAGTAGTAGTACGTAAAAAATTCACATCAAATGGACATAATAATAATCGAATATGAAACGAAATTTAGCATAAAAACGCAATGTCAACAAACAATTTTAAAATATCTAAATACGAAATAAGAACTCCCCTGTTAAAGTATTGAGTTGTTCAATAACTATTCTATTTAGAAAAATATTTTTCTACTACTGAGCATTTTTTTAAAGAAATTGAATGTATCATACTGCAGACAATAAAACGCATCAGCAGACGATAAAACGATATCTTTGGAATAAGGGAATAAATAGAAAAAGTTTTGTTGATGTTTGTGATAAAATGTTTTCCTTTATTTTTTGAAAAAGGTAGTAATTAAGCGCAATTAAATAATTACCCCCGAGGAGGCGCGCAGTCAACTGCTCAACAACAAATCACTAACTTTGACTGTTGGTATGCTGAATACTGGCTGTGTACTTTTATTAGGAACATAAATTTAATTTTTACGAAAATTGTTATTCTAAAATAGCGGTATTATCTATATGAAACAGCGATTAAACGTTACGGGTGAAGCTAAAAATGTTAAATTTGTTAAATGTAATTAGTTCTGTTGAAATCAGAGCAGTAGATTTGGATTTATTAATAAGGATGATCAATTAATGAAAAAGCCGCCACCAGATGGCGCGCGGTCAAGTAAAGTAAATGTGATATTTACCAAAAAGTCATTTACCCACATTAAGAATGGATTTATTAATAAGGAAGGCAAATTAATGAAAAAGCCGCCGCCAGGTGGCGCGCGGCCAAGTAAAATAAATGTGATATTTAATAAAAAGTCATTTACTCCCCTCCCCCAAATTTAACAAATAATCTGCTAAATAAAGTTTTCTGTATTAATAATTTCTATCATACTAATATATGTCATGTAAAAAAAAACCTTAAACCCAGCTAATTATCATTCATTATGTCGATAAAATCCTTTAATATTAAGTTTTTAGCATTTGGCAACGGTTAATAATTAAGTTGATTGTCTACATGTCATATAATCTCGGATCCATCGAATATAAACACTCGACTCGCCCAATTGCAATGATCCCTACCTTGATTTATTTAATGACTTCTGTGAAGATTTTATACAACAAACCAACCGAAGTTAAAAAAGCGTATTTTTGATGAGATCTCTTTGCGGATGGATTTTAATTGATATTTAATCTAACAAAAATATATTTAAAATTTTCGATTTTTTTCCCCCAATCGTTCATGGGCCCCCTGCCTGCAACCCGTGTGCCAAATTTCGTAGCCCTGCGCCCCGTGGTTTCCGAGTTTTTGAGTTTACATAGATACACGCACGGTTTTTAATAGTATAGATAGTTAGAACCATTAAAATATTCAAATGGTTTGGACAACAAAAACGTTTTTTTAATGTTTTCTTACGAGAACTTTTATCACTACTTATCAGTATTTTTTATTTGGGGTTCATTTACCGTTTTATCACGGTCTCGGGCGACACCGGACGGGTCAACTAGTAAATATTTAAAACAGAGCAGAGAACGCACATCAAGCAATTATCAGTCATAGTTTGTCCTGAAACCGAAATATTTTAACCTTCTCTATAAATGAACTATAAATGCTACGCAGTCTGTAATGAATAAACAAGTTGGAAATTGTACGTCAAACGAGACAAATGTATAGCGTTCGTACTATAGCTAGTTATATAAATATTCAGATCTTGATGATTTTTAATTCTGTGAAATGAATTATATCGTCTGCAGATTAATTTCTGTCATAAAGTAAGTATCTCGGTCGCTTGACGATGAAACCTCGGAAGCTCCTCTAACAAGAAAGCACTGATTTTGAAAAAAAAAATTCAAATTTCTTAATAAATATTTTTAATATCTCCTAAAGTTTTGATTCGATTTTTAAAAAATTTGAAATATCTCGACAAAATTCTGCAAAGATGATATATTTTAAATTCCAAACCATTCGGTTGGGTAGTTTTTGCGTTGTTATATGCGGACGGACAGACAGACAGACGGACAGACAGACGGACGGACAGACGGACGGACCAAGCGACGACAATAAATGCTACGTATTTATATAATTATGAACGCACCTAAAAATCGGTTGTAGTACACTTCAGTGATCCATTTTAATTTCGTTATGTTTAAAATATCGTAAAATTAATAAAATGCACCTAAACCAATTTTTTCTTCTCATCGACCATAAAGTTCCTAAATTCTTTTCATGTGTGACTATAAGTGCTACACATTTTATTATTTATACTGAATATTTTATAAAATCTCAATAACGTATAACAAATACATGGCGATCCGAATATATTTACGAGAGTTAGAGCTAGGTCAGACTGCTAGATTGTCCGACAAACCGAATTAATAAACGCTTTTTAACTATGCGAGAAAGTGTTAAAAATTACAAGTATACAGGTAAAAAAATTGAAACTATGCCAGAAAATATTATTAGATATTTTGTTATATATATATATATATGTATATATATATATATATGTATATATATATATATATATATATATATATATATATATATATATATATATATATATATATATATATAATGTTTTTTTACTGAGTTAAAAAAACAATTCTCATATAAAATTCGAATACATTTTCTTCATCTAAGCACAATACCCTAATTCAATGCAAACGCCATTTCTTTTGTTATTTCGTAAAGACAATTAAAGTTCAAAGAATTTTCGATTTCAAACTAAATTTTTTCACACTTTTTTTATTACAGACCTTAATGATTTATAAAAAATGCGATTTAACTTCGTCCTTATACTTTCAAATACTTTCTAGATTTATAATTTTTTGACCTACAGAAAAATATAAATTTAAATACAAATCTTGGTCTACAATAAAGAAAAAGAACATTCACATCTAAAAAGTAAGATTCAATAAATATTTTTCGGAATATCTTAAACACTCGAAATCTTGCATACATATAATAATTAGCATATAAAAAGTTTTTAAGCAAAACGTGTTTAAAAGTTTGGAAAGTGAAATCATGCCCTTACCTTAAAATAAAGATTGTACAGCTACAAGTAAACATCGATACATCGATATGAATTTCACACTATACTCTGGTTAAAGTAATCTCATTGCGCACCTATACTGTACGATATCTATCCCGGATCAGGCTACTCTATATGTATTTCCAACTTAATTCCCATGCATTACGTTTTTGCATGGTTTTCTCTATCTGTTTGTTTGTTTTTTCCTCATTTTTTTTCTACATTGTACTTGAATTTATATATGTTATTTTGTAATCCTACCATTTAATTGGCTCGTTTTCATCATTGGAATGTGTATCATTATATAATTAATTAAAGATAGCAACTCATTCCAATTACTTTCCAGAAGTTATTATTAAATAAATAAAAACAAATTTTCAGAAAATCAAAATGTATTTTTTTAAAATATCTAACTCAGTTGATTTTTTTATATATTTTTAAAATATTGTTTAACTTATGACACTCGAAAATATAACTGTCGGAAAAGATTTTTATTGATTTTTACTTAACTCTAATGGCAGTTTTTAAATCCTTATATAATAGGACTTTATGATAATCATCCCTGTCTGTGTGTTCTTTTTTGTTTTTATTTATTTTTATTATGAGCTTTTCAAAAGCATGACTAGCAATACCTACATCTAATTAACATTCTTGAAATTCTATCAAGAAGAAAATGAACGATTATCGATATTTTAACGTAGAGTAGTAAAACGTAAAGCGTGTAAAATTATTTCGAAATAATTTATACTTTTGTCAGTTAAAAGCCACTTTTCTTAAGGATATTTGTAGGGAAAATCATTATTCTTTACAATGAAATTAAACTGTATATTTTCAAATTATTCTTACATAATGTTTTGATAAAATGTGTAATTAGTGAGAAATTTTTTACTTTTTAGGGCTTTGATTTTGAGTGGAATAGTATTCTGTTATTATTTTCCACTTTATAAAGTTTTGTCTTAAGGCAAATTATTTACAAATAAGTAAAGCATAAAACACTGTAAAGAAAATGAATTTATGCATTATTTTTAAAGAAAGTACATATTATAAACAAGAATGACGTATCATGCATCAGGCATAAATAATGAAACTCTTTCCATCAGTAACGGACTGTTATAATGAAATTGTATTTATTATAGAATGAAATATATAACTAAGAAATTTAAATAAAACGCTACGCAAACGATTTTTCCCCATAGACGATAATGTAACAAAATTCTTTTGTGTCCCTGTAAATCCCTTTCCTTGTGTGTTCCCCCCCCCCCCTGTTTTTTTTTAAAAATAATTTACGTATTTATTTTACGTATTTAAAATACTTACTACCGGCCGAAACATTTTCTCAATTTGCTTCTTTTCAATGTTTACGTTGAAAAATCTAGAAGATGTCACTGCGATCGACCTCTTATCGTTCAGAATCGTTGTACATTCATCGGATTAAATTTTTTAGTACTATTTTGTAGCCGGTTACCACTGTTTATTCTAGGCGTTGTAGTCACGGGCTCGGGATCAACTCGTCCCATCTACAGCATTTTTATAGTTTTCGAAACATCGCATACAAAATTTTAGAGGCGATGAGCGCAGGTAGTTCATTTAAGTCACTTCTAAAAAAGAGATTTATTAACCTTTTACGTCCAGAAAGAACTTTGATGTCAGATAATTTTACATAAAATTTATTTAAAATGCCTACTAATAACCGAAGATGTTACATTTTTTACAAAATACTTTGTTTTACTAGGTTCAGAAAGTACAGCGAATTTTATGAAACAGTGAATTATGTTTTATGAAACTCATTTTTTAAGTAGGATAGTAGAGGAAAAGTGGGCGTCCGACCTCGGATGGCGGAGCTGTGGAGCCTGAGGAGGGAGGAGGGAGGGCTCCTCAGCTCCTCCACTCGAAGTGCCCTCCACCACCAACGATGCTCCTCCACCACCAAAGGTGCTCCTCCTCTCGAAGTGCCCTCCACCACCTAAGAAAAGATAAGTGGATTATTTTAATTAATTTTAATTGGGGAGCTTAGAAATTTTTCGAAGCAATTTTTTTTTTCAACTAGAGTAGGGTGGGAAATATTTTTGCAGTTTGTGAATTGTATTTAAAAATAGTAATTAAAAATGTGAATTAATTTTAATTGGGGAACTTAGACATTTTTGTGATTTTTTAAAATGAGAGTACGCAGTTTGAATAGGAGTGTATGCAGTAGAAGTGAATAAATAATTAAAAATAATTATTAAAAATGTTCATTAATTTTAATTGGAGAACTTAGACTTTTTTTAACCAAAAGTAGAATTTTTAAGAGTTAAAAATACAGTATTTTAGTATTAAAAGTCGCCAAAAGTAGGATTTTCAGCTGATAGTAATCTAAGATATAAACTCTCAACTGAAATAAATTTTACCATAAGGTGTGAGCTTTTAGCTAGAAGTGACCTAGAGTCAAAACTTCCTGGTCCCAGGAATCACCACGGGGGTTATAGTAAATAATACAGGGTACTGTAGGGTTAGATAACACCTCCCCCACAATATCTTGAGCCACACTCGTTACCATTTAATTAAAATAACTATGTGCATGATGGAGGCTAAAATAATTGCAACATTTTCTGAAGGAAACAAAAAAAGGTTTATTAAAGCTGTAGGTTATAGGTAGCAAACACATGAAGATACATCATCACAGGCACATAATGAGTCAATCTCCCAATAACTTCTAAAGTCCAGACAAACATTTCATTTATACTGCATATATTAACTCTATAGAAAACAAGTAGTCACGTGCTACTAAATAAATCACCACCAAAAATAAGGCCTATTTGCAAAAGCTACTTACATGTTGAACTGATTTGTCAAATTACAAACTTCCCAAATATATACTTCAAACACAATACAAAATCTGCATTTTAATGTTGCCAAGTTAGTAAATATAACTTTCAATAAGTGATATAGACACACCCACTAGAACAAAATGACATCACTGTGTCAGAATGACATCAAAGGAAACAACAAATCAGAAAAGGTTAACTAAAAAGTAACAAAGTTAACTTCACTACCAACCACCCAACCATATGCTGGAAAAAGGTAAACAAGCATGCACACTTGCTGTAAGTACCAGACTATTGAATTAAAATGATTAACTAAATAAGATACTTAGAAAATAAATTAAACTATTAATAGAAGCAAGCTTTTATATGGTGGTGGTGGTTATTAAATAAAATGAGGAGCTGGGAAAACACAAAAATATAACTTTAAGCCTACAAATGCCCCCTTTTTCCCAGGTCCTCTGCCTAGCCAAACAACCATTTTCTAAAATAGAAAAAATTTTCACTTGACAATGCTTTTGTCATCACATCAGCAACATTACACTTACTAGATACATACTTAAGTTCAAAATTTCCAATATTTTCCTTTACAAAATAACTACGTATATCAATATATTTGGTTCTTGTATTTTCTATATTGTTTTTAGAAAAACTTATAGTACTTTGATTGTCACAATGAATTGTTGGTTTAGTTAAGTTTAAGTTCAAAACAGAAAAGTCATCAATTATTCTTGTTAACCAACACAGTTCCTTGACTGAGTCTGATAAAGCAACATATTCAGATTCCATACTTGATAAGGCAACACATTTCTGTTTAGAAGAGTTCCATATAATAGGTACTTGGTCAACAAAAATTACTAAACCACTAACTGATTTACGATCAACTAAATCTGAAGCCCATGTAGCATCAGTATAGACATTAATATTACAATTTGAAATTCTAGATAGATTTAAACTCAATTCTTTAGTATCAATAACATATTGCAAAACCTGACACAAATTTTTCCAATGATCCCATGATGGCTTGTTAGAAAACTGAGATAAAGCAATAACTGAAAATTGAATATCAGGTCTACTTCTAGAAGCTAAAAACAACAAGCAACCTATTAACTGTCTGTAAGGGACGTTTATTTGTTCCCCCTCATTTGTTACGTTTAACACTGTTCCTGGTGTTAATGGCAATTTGCATTTAATTCTGGGAACCTTAAAAATGTCTGCAATTCTTTCAATATATTTAGTTTGATGCAGTACATAAGACCCCTCACGTTGTTCGAATTCAACTCCTAGAAAATTTCTAATTTCACCTAGAGTTTTTATTTCAAATTTAGATTTTATTAATTCAATTACTTGGTTTAATATTTCTTTATTTTCTGCAAAAATTGCTAAGTCATCAACATAAACTAGAATTACTACTTTTAATTTATAAACATATATGCAGTTGCAATTCAATGCTTTATCAAAACCTAAATTCTTAAAAGTTTTGTCTAATTCATTAAACCATTCGCGCCCAGCCTGGTGGAGCCCATATAATGCTTTGTTAAGTTTCCATACATACTTTTCATCAACTTCCTGAAAACCATCTGGCTGCTCAACATAAATTTGCTCATTTAATTTTGCATATAAGTATGCACCTTTCACGTCAATATGCTGGCTAAACCATCCCTTTAGAACTACAAGTACAGTAAAGAAAAATCTAACAAGTGTAAAAGCTATGACAGGTGAAAATGTGTCAAAATAATCGATTCCCTCAACTTCTCGGAATCCCTTTGCTACTAACCTAGCTTTAAAACTTTTAATTTTACCAGACACATCCTTTTTCAGTGTATATACCCATTTTGTACCAAGAACTTTACTCTTTTCAGGACGGGTCACAAGATCATACACTTCCCTATCTTTTAATATTTTAAGTTCAGTACTCATAGCTTTAACCCACTCTTCTTTCTCAGGAAGATTTTGGGACTCATTAAAACTAATTGGGATTTTTATCTCAGCACAATGTGCTTCTGGGCTAGATTCTACGTCCTCTTCATCAGTTTCTGTTACAGGTTTAGCTTTAGAGTCACTTTTCAGTTTAACTTCAGGCAGAGAGGGATCTGAATTAGTTTTAAGTGGTTTAAAATCAAATTCCTCAGATTTAAAAACTAGACCCTTTTTCTTACAATAATCCTTCACATCATTTTTACTTCTTAACCTAATACCAGGTTCTGGATAGTAGTAAACATCTACACGACCTCCAGATCTACCTGACTCTGTAACCTTTTCAATTCTCTTCCAATCTGAAAAAGAAGTATTTTCAACTGCATCATCTTGCACTTTAAATTGAACCATTCTATTGCTGGAGTCTTTAACTGGTTCTGAAATAAAATCATTTTCAATGATTTTCAAATGTTTAGTTTCCTGTACTTCTTTAGCCCTTTGAAACCATACACTGTAACCTCTCGTGCTCCTGGCGTAGCCAATTAAAATTTCCCTTTTTAGATCTTGCCTCTAATTTATTATGATACCTTTTTGGAATATGAACAAAAACAGTACTTCCTATAACTCTTAAGTTCTTAACCGAAAAGTTTCCACCTTTCCAAACATTCAGAGGGACTTTCCCATGCTATTTAGTGTGAGGGTATCTATTTTTTAAGTAATTTACATTACAAACCATTTCAGCCCATAATTCTTTAGGTAAATTTGCCTGTATTAACATTGCTCTAACTCCCTCCATTAAAGTACGATTGTATCTTTCAAGCGATGCCGTTCATCTGTGGCGAATACGTATTCGAGTGCTCATGTTTAATCCCCTCATCTTTTAAGAATTTCTCAAATTGATTAGAATCAAATTCTTTACCCCAATCAGAACGGAGTCTTTTAATTACATGACCTGTCTGCTTCTCAACTAAAGCTTTATAATGCTTGAAATAATCAAACGCCTGACTTTTATGTTTAAGAATGTATACATGTGAATACCTAGAGAAATCATCAACTAAACTCAAGAAAAACCTAGCCTCACCAAAGAAGGTTCAGGAGCTGGTCCCCAAATGTCGAGGTGCACTAACTCTAAAATGCCACATGTCTTAATATCATCAATAACATGATGAGATTCTCTAGTACTTTTTGCTAAATTACAAACTTCACATGACCCCATTTCACCGGATAAATTTTTAAGTCTTGTTACATAATTTGTTTTTGAAAATTTTACCAAGTTTTTAGCATTTAAATGACTGAAACGCCTATGCCATAGCACTAAGTCGTTAGAACAATTATTTAACTTACTATTTCTAACAACATAAGCACAAGATTCATTAGACACACATTTAGCAGTAATACAATAAAATTTAGTTACTAAAGGCACTGTTAAAAATTCAGAATTATCAGGATTAAAAATTATAGCTTTACATTTGTCAAATTTTATTTTAAATTTTTTATCAGTTAATTTTCTAACAGACAGAAGATTTCTCACCATATCAGGAACATAATACACATTTTTTAAACTAAAAGTTCTTACTACAGTACCACAGTAAGTACCTACATACACATTTTTTAAACTAAAAGTTCTTACTACAGTACCACAGTTCACTCGTAAGTCAATGTCCCCTATACCACAAATGTCAGCAATTCCTTTTGCTATAACAGCTTGACTTTCTAATTCTCTGAAATTGTAGAAGAGAGATCGATCAAAACTAAAATGATCTAACTAATAGCTGCCGAATCCAAAATAAATTCAAGTTCAGGTCCATCAGACAATAGGGCGGATGCGAAATAAGCTTGATTAGGCAGTTGCGATTTCCTTGTACTTGATCTGAATCTTGATCTATACTGATTTAATCTCCTGGTTTGGGATCTATGTCTACAATTCTTGATTAAGTGGCCAACTCGACCACACGGGTAGCACTTTCGGGTTTCTTGTTGCACAGTTGAATTCACAGCACTAAGAGGATGGACTTTTTCTATAGTATCGGTCGAAAAATTTCTAGAAGACATTAGAGCTGTATTTCGATTTTTGAATATATCTTGGTCATTGATCTGTTTATTTTGCAAACGGTCATATTCAGCAAGTAAAAATGGTCGAAGACCTACCACAGTGACTTCATCATCAGCCAATTGATAAAGACGTGATATAAGGGTTTCATAAGATGGCGATAAACTCTCTAAGATTTGAGAAGCAATTTCATGTTTAGGTACACTCTTTCCTGTTTGCTCTAAATCTCTAACTATTTCCAAAACTTTTCCAATATACTGACTCATAGTATCACTGGCCTCAAACTTTGTATTTATGAATTTTCTCCGAAGGTGAGCAACTCTTGCACGTAAGGTAGGTTCATACGCACTTTTTAATAACTGCCATGCCTCAAAAGATGATTCAGCACTAAAAACTACCCTTTTGATTACTTCAGTCAAACTTAAACATATGTAAGCCAATGCCTTCTTACTTTTCTTCATATACTCATCAAAATTTTCAATATCTCCTCCATGGGCTTTTGCTTTACCTTTTTCTTTATCAGAAGAATAAATTTCTAAGCCTTGGCTTATTAGCATCATATCCATGCTGAACCTCCATGCCTTTCAATTATCATTACCCAATTTAGGGAAAGAGAGAGTCTGCTCAATTATCTTACTCATTTTATCACAAAATACAGCACAACAAAATAAAAGGTAAAGCAGTAAAGGTAAGCAGAGCGCCCAACCACGCTCTGCTACCACATTGTAGGGTTAGATAACACCTCCCCCACAATATCTTGAGCCACACTCGTTACCATTTAATTAATATAACTATATGCATGATGGAGGCTAAAATAATTGCAACATTTTCTGAAGGAAACAAAAAAAGGTTTATTAAAACTGTAGGTTATAGGTAGCAAACACATGAAGATACATCATCACAGGCACATAATGAGTCAAACTCCCAATAACTTCTAAAGTCCAGACAAACATTTCATTTATACTGCATATATTAACTCTATAGAAAACAAGTAGTCACGTGCTACTAAATAAATCACCACCAAAAATAAGGCCTATTTGCAAAAGCTACTTACATGTTGAACTGATTTGTCAAACTACAAACTTCCCAAATATATACTTCAAACACAATACAAAATCTGCATTTTAATGTTGCCAAGTTAGTAATTATAATTTTCAATAAGTTATATAGACACACCCACTAGAACAAAATGACATCACTGTGTCAGAATGACATCAAAGGAAACAACAAATCAGAAAAGGTTAACTAAAAAGTAACAGAAAGTTAACTTCACTACCAACCACCCAACCATATGCTGAAAAAGGTAAACAAGCATGCACACTTGCTGTAAGTACCAGACTATTGAATTAAAATGATTAACTAAATAAGATACTTAGAAAATAAATTAAACTATTAATAGAAGCAAGCTTTTATATGGTGGTGGTGGTTATTAAATAAAATGAGGAGCTGGGAAAACACAAAAATATAACTTTAAGCCTACTGGTACCGTATGAATTATACAGCACTAAATTTAATAGCTCGCCCCCTCTCCCCTCCTTTTTTTTACCCAGAGGGGCCCTTCGATAGCCTAACAATACACACTTAAAAAAATACAGAGTGCTACAAAAAGAAGAATTTTAACGTGTATATAAAATAAACAAGAATGAAAAATAATGCCTAGCGCCATAATTCATGAATCACTTTCCAACATTAACGAAATGTTATGTGAACAAAATATAATTTTACCATCTAGTGCATAGTTAATTAAAATAGTGAACAGATCCCCTTTTGGAATAAAAAAGCATCCTTCACAAAAAATCCAACTATGCATAAGATCGCTTCCTAAAATCCGGTAATTTACTATGTAAAACGATATGAATATGTTTTAAATATAGAACTAAAAAATAATACTTTGAAACAATAGACTAACTAAACAGTAAAATTTAAAGCTATGTAGATAAATTTCCTAAACCTAAGTTGAAATGAAAATGGTAAAAGTTTAGTCAGACTCATGTTAGTGTTTATCATATTAAATCTACAAAAGAAATTTTTAAGTAGGAATACTAATAATCCAAGCTACCATATAGATATTTTAAGTTAGTAGATTCATAAAATGATAAGAATGTATATAATTTTAAAAAACTATGCTTTTTTCTACAGATATTTAATAAAATACATGTGAGTTTTCGAGGGAAATGTACAGAGTTCACCAATTTACTTCCCAGTTGTATCTTACCATAGGCAATAGTCTAAATCGAGTTAGGACATATACCTTGGAAATCATATTCATGTGACTAAATAACCTGGGGCTCACTCAGCCTAGTAGTTAGCGTGGTGGGTATAAAATAACCTGGGGCTCACTCTACCCAGTAGTTAGCGTGGTGGCTATAAAATAACCGGGGGCTCACTAAGCCCAGTAGTTAGCGTGGTGGGTATAAAATAGCCTGGGGGTCACTATAAAATAAGCGGGGGCTCACTTAGCCTTGTGGTTAGCATGGTGGCTATAAAATAAGCGGGGGTTCACTAAGCCCAGTAGTTAGCGTGGTGGGTATAAAATAGCCCGGGGCTCACTCAGCCCAGTAGTTGGCGTGGTGACTATAAAATAAGCAGCTATAAAATAAGCGGGGGCTCACTCAGCCCAGTAGTTCGCGTGGTGGCTATAAAATGACAAGTCTGATTATATGTTTGTGGGTTCGAAATTTGTGCGGTTTAGAGATGGGATGTTGATTACTTATAGAAGTTAAAGAAATCACGATATTGTTCTATATCATTATAAATATTGTGTGTTTGAATATGGTAAGTTAAGTATTCTTTATAAAGCTATAATGGAAGTCATACATGTAAAGTTTAGAGACCTCTAGTATCGCAAACCCAACATATATAGGCCGATTCAATAAAATACTAGTTTTCAATCTCTCCACAAGAATCAGGTCTTTATTGTAAAAGAAGCCTTATAATTATATCTAAGTGAAAAAAAAAGAAAGAAACGAAATCTGTAATTTTTTTAAAAATACATTTCAAGTATGAATTATTTAATCTAATTCACATATTTCAATAGTTTTTCAAAGTATTAACGATAGTCCCATTTGGAGAGTGTTTCATAAAGTATACCATGACGCATGATTTTTCCTTCATATTTATTTATAGTCACTTACTGTAGATCCTATTTTTTTATTTATCTTAAAATTCTTCATTCATTCCTACCCTTTTTCTGGTCACTCTGTATATATTTTGTATGTATTGATAGTCTAAATTTTATCGAAGGTATTTCTGTGATAATATAAGGGGTAGTGCATTAATGCAGTATAATTAGTGTGTATTATAGGGGATCCTCTATTTTCACTATAATCTCTATTTTAACACGACTTGTATTGAATTAGATTCATAAACATATTTAATTAAAACCTATCTGTTCACCCAAAAAATGTATAAGTCCGAACATTAGCATATCTCTTAATTAATATTTGTTAGTTGTTATTTTTCATTTTAAAACTTAACAGATTTAGTATATATATATATATATATATATATATATATATATATATATATATATATATATATATATATATATATATATATATATATATATGGTGAATAGCATCTATACAGGGCTATACTCGCTTTAGATAGTCACGTGACATACATTTTTAAAAACAAAATCCCTATGTGCCACGGTAAAAGAAAGAACATATGTGATATATCTTAAAGTCTGCATGAATATAACTAAAAGGATGTCTGCGTTTCTGTAGGTGTAAGTCTTTATATTACTAAAGATTAAATTTAACATTTTATGTTTTAATTTTGACTGCCCTACGTAAAGAAATAATAACCATTTCTTTTAACACATAATAAAAAGTACTTTAAAAATATATTACTACTAACCTACTATATATATCTACATACCTAGACCTTACAACCAACTCGTATACTTGCTTTAGAAGAAATTAATTGAAATGTGTTGTTATCAGTGAATCTTATCTAAAATGTTATCGCGATCAGTGATGTCATCGAACCACGTGGTGAAGTACCTAGTTGAATTTGGGTGAAGTCCAGTAAATCGTGTTTCAAATTTTTAGGTAACGATAATTTTTTATATATATATTTCTATACGTATATGTTTTATATAAGCAATATGTTTTAAATCATGTATTAATAGTTCATGTCTTCTCAATATATTTTTACAGGACTTGTTAATATATTTTATGCGATAAGTGAAATTATATTTTGCATAAGTAGTAGTACATATTGAATTCATATCCCTCTTGTGTGTCACTAGGTATTTTTTGAAGTGAATATTGTTAGCCTAAATTATATTGAAGCCATTTCTATGAAAAAATGGGAGGATGGTATTAAATTTAGTGCAGTGTAATTCATATATATTATATGGGACTCTGTATTTTTAGTGTAATTTCTATTTTAACAAGATTTGTATCGAATTAGATTCATTAACCTATTTAATTAAAACCAATCTCTTATCCCAAAAATTCTTAAGGCTACCTTTTAATTACTATTTTTAATTTTATTTCTTAGTTATTATTTTTCATTGTAGCATATATAACGAATCGAGTTGAAGCTATAGAGGGTAACATGAAGGAATTCGTATACATTAACGGTTTCAATCTCGCTTTATTGTATGAATCTAACTTTGGAAAAATATTTCAAAAAACTATGGCATAATGTATAAATATAATCATGTATTTTCATAATATATACAAAGTTGTAGTTGTGAATATGTTTAGGAATAAATTGTTCGTTCATAAGTCATTTCACAACAGGGTCCTTCAAACAGACCCCTTCACGAAACTTTAAAACAGGGCCCTTCACGAAACTTTTAACCTTTTGAAACATTTAACTTTCACACACTGTTTCGTCTTAAAAATAGACCTTTTACAAACATGTTACCCCTCCATTCACAAATTTAAACATTCGAAAGTAAAATCTGACTTACACTAGATGGTAAAATTATATTTAGTTCATATAATATTGCAATAACGTTGGAAAGGGATTCATGAAATATGTCGCTACGCATGATTTTTTGTTCTTGTTTTATTGTTACTTACCAAAGATTCTACTTTATATTAACATTTGAATTCTTTGCATTCTTTTTGTATCACTCTGTATTCTTTGAAGAGTATATTGTTAGCCTAAATTATAACGAGGGGCTTTCTGAGGGAAAAAAGGGGAGAGGGCGGCCCTTGGGAGGTATTAAATTTAGTGAAGTAGTATAATTCATACGCGATCCTATATTTTTATAATCTCTATTTTAACAAGACTGGTATCAAATTCATTAAAACCCATCTCTTATCCCAAAAATTCTTAAGGATATCTCTTAATGGCTATTTCTTAGTTATTATTTTTCATTGAAGCATTTTAAAACTTAACAGATTAATAACTATACAGCTAATTTCATACATTTGGCTACAAAAAAGTGTCAGAAACTTCGAACATCATGTATTTCTTATCGTGAGTGATTCATAATCTAAGAAAGGGAACAAGTCAAAGCAAGGTCTTTGCTTATCTGCTAATATGACTCATTGTGATTCACCGACATGTATGTTTAGGGGATAACACTCATTTCTTAATTTCAATTAAAAAAAAATATATTTTGAACGTTAAACTAAAAAGGCATTCGCATAAAATTTATTTTTACATTGCATGAATACGTAATTCATTTGAAAATAGCAGTCTATTTCTTAAAATATTTTTACAGGGTACATTGCGAAGGCGCTTTTTCATTCAAACAGTAATCTTGGATTTTTATGAAAGGTCAATGTCTCTCATATTTCTGTCGCCGTAAAATAACATGAATCTATTAGATTTATTTTGTTAAAGGCGCTGGGATTCGAATAGGGTTATATTATTTTGTGAAGGATCCTGGAATTCAAATAGCGCGTTATTCCAGTTTCTTTCGAAGGGTCCCTGTATTTTGAACATATCGATGCGTAAGCTGTATTTTTAGCTTAACTTGAATTTTTAAAAAAAGGGTAAAGTGTAAATTATCTGATTTTAGGAAGGGATCTTATGCATAATTGGATTTTTGTGAATGATGCTTTTTTATTCGAATAGGGCACGTATCTCATTTTTTTTATGAAGGGCTCCTATAGTCTAATGCGTGTTTACACTTCGAAGGGGGAAAAAGGGGGGGGGTCAATGAACTGAATGTATGAAGGGTTCTAGTATTTATACATAATTTGAATTCATTGGATTTTTTGTGAAGAAGGCCTGGGATTCAAATAGGGTTTTATTACTTTGTGAAGGGTTTTGGGACACAATTAGTCGCATTATTTAATTAGCAATGTTTAATATCTATAACTTTTCAAAGTTTCTTTTGAAGGATTTCTTTAAACATATCGATGTGTAAGTTGTACTTTTAGTCTAACTTGAATTTTATAAAAAGGGTGAGGTGTAAATTACCGGATTTTAGGAAGCGATCTTATGCATAGTTGGATTTTTGTGAAGGATGCTTTTTTATTCCAAAAGGGGATCTGTTCACTATTTTAATTAACTATGCACTAGATGGTAAAATTATATTTTGTTCACATAACATTTCGTTAATATTGGAAAGTGATTCATGAATTATGGCGCTAGGCATTATTTTTCATTCTTGTTTATATTTTATACACGTTAAAATTCTTCTTTTTGTAGCACTCTGTATTTTTTGAAGTGTGTATTGTTAGGCTATCGAAGGGCCCCTCTGGGTAAAAAAAGGGACGGGGGAGGGGGCGAGCTATTAAATTTAGTGCTGTATAATTCATACGGGACCCTGTATTATTTACTATAACCCCCGTGGTGATTCCTGGGACCAGGAAGTTTTGACTCTAGGTCACTTCTAGCTAAAAGCTCACACCTTAAGGAAAAATTCATTTCAGTTGAGAGTTTATATCTTAGATTACTCTCAGCTGAAAATCCTACTTTTGGCGACTTTTAATACTAAAATACTCTATTTTTAACTCTAAAAATTCTACTTTTGGTTTAAGAAAAAGTCTAATTTCTCCAATTAAAATTAATGAACATTTTTAATTATTATTTTTAATTATTCATTCACTTCTACTGCATACACTCCTATTCTAACTGCGTACTCTCATTAAAAAAAATTACAAAAATGTCTAAGTTCTCCAATTAAAATTAATTAAGTTTGTAATTCGTTAAATTCACCTTGTACTGTAATAGCTATTTCTACGCGAAAAAAGAAAAAAAAATTGATTTGAAAAATTCCCCAATTAAAATTAATTAACATTTTTAATTACTATTTTTAAATACCATTCACAAACTGCAAAAATATTTCCCACCCTACTCTAGTTGAAAAAAAATTGCTTCGAAAAATTTCAAAGTTCCACAATTAAAATTAATTAAAATAATCCCCTTATCTTATCTTAGGTGGTGGAGGGCACTTCGAGAAGAGGAGCACCTTTGGTGGTGGAGGAGCATCGTTGGTGGTGGCGGGCACTTCGAGTGGAGGAGCTGAGGAGCCCTCCCTCCTCTCTCCTCAGGCTCCACAGCTCCGCCACCCGGGGTCGGACGCCCACTATGACTCTACTTAGGATATTTTCACAACAGTTTACGCATGGGTAGCTTTTATGCTATGGAAAGCTGTGTAGCGAAACACTTTATGCTCAAAATGTGTTTCGTATTTATGAAACGATTGTGTATATTTATACTTATTTTGTTTTATTAGAACTAAGATTTTTTGAAAATTATATTATTTGTTAAATAATCTAAATGTTGTTGGAAATATTTTACAAGAATTGTAACTAACAATTTAATAAATGAGTTTTAATAAACGAAACCTTTCGCGATTTAGTATTTTACATACATTTTCTGAACTAGCTTCAGATATTAAAATGAATAACCGTATAATTTTTATTTATTTTCAATTTGCGGCACACAGGGATTAATTATTCATACATAGATATTTCTATGAGAGGAAAATTATATGAGATTCTTTTTTCGCCCATTGACTATGCGGCATAACATTACTTTCCCCATGAATTTGGCATATAATAAAAAGATAGAAATTAGAAGAAAAAAAATTATTTTTATAGAAACGTAAACAAATTTCACTAGCGATAGAATACATTTTACTATCAGAGTCACGACATATGTCCAAGACACATGTACTTGCTTGTTGTGTTCACCCAACCCAAACTATAGCAATCCACATGAAAGAACGGTCTGGTGTTGCCCAATGAAATTTTGCAAGCCGTGTTTCACTACTCTGACAAATAAAAGTACTTTATCGAAAGGTAAACAGACATGGACAGTAATGGGATTAACGCAAATATTTAATTTTATGATAGAATGTAGGAGTCAATAAACTACATTTTCTTTACTATTATTTTAAAGATTTAACGATTTTCTATTGAATGACATATATGTTATTTTGGATCATGGAGTCCTTCTAACTGAAATACGCAATAAAATTTCCGTAAAACAATGTCAAAAAAGGGAAAAACACATTTACTTTATAAACTTTACTTTTTAACTTAACCTTGTTTTTCAGACTTAAAACTTTTACAGACTTAAAGATTGTGTGTTCAACTGTAAAAATGTAATACTTACAGATTTTAAGAAAAATACTTCATATTTTAGAAACCACTGGGCATTTTAGATGTGTAAATTTCTATTCCTCACAATTTGATAAACTTCAATGTAAGAAATATTCTATTGTGAATTATATATATTTTTTATTTTTACAGAAATTATTTTATCAAATGCTTTCTACCATCGATCCCAAAAAATTCCTTATCATTTAGAGCAACATTACTTAATTTACTATGCATTATTTGAATATACCTCGTACATGTTTTCTTCTGAATGAAACTGCTAAGAAATAAATAAACTTACAGAAATAAGATTTAGGTTATAAATTGCAATTTCACATAAAAATGCTTGTTTTTAATCATTTAATATTTATTTTGATAAATGATATTTTTATATGAAAATAAAATAATTTATAACGTTGAAATATCTGCTTAATTACTTAATCCCCTCAGAAATGAAAGAACA
This sequence comes from Maratus michaelseni, assembly GCA_963931845.1. Taxonomy (NCBI): domain Eukaryota; kingdom Metazoa; phylum Arthropoda; class Arachnida; order Araneae; family Salticidae; genus Maratus; species Maratus michaelseni. The sequence goes on from OZ007588.1 coordinate 418,302,146, forward strand.
TTATTTGCAGTAACATCTACCCAATTAATTTTGAGAATTATTCAGAAGTATAAGAAAATCTTTTATTAAAGAAGACGGATCTAAGAATTATTATATTGGCATGACAAGCAGGAAATTAAGTTACACAAAAAGGAGCATATAGCTGATATTAAGTATAATAGAAAAACCACAGCTCTAGCAAGATTATATCAAGAAGAAACCATTCAAATAAATTTCAATGAAAGTAAAATAATTTTTCCATCCAGTCTATACTATCCATCCACAATAAGAGAAAACATAGAAATAGTAACACTAAAAATATAATATGTAACTGTTCAGCATCTTTTAACTTAGCGAAATTGTGGCTCGAATTACCCCATGTTTACAAATATGGAAATAAACAACCAAGTAAAAATAAAAGATAACGTGCGTAATTTTTTAAAAAGTACATGAAAATTAAATGATAGCATGTCAAATAATAACTTCAAAGACCGTGCAATTATAGAATATTCTCCTTTATTTTTGAAAATGGCTCGGAGTGAGCCGAAACACGTCAACAATCTAATAAAAGTTATTTTACTGTGTATTATGTTGTTAATTTACACCTATTATATTTTAAAAGAAATGTGATTTTATTGAACAGAAACATTTATCAATCAAATTTACGTATTCTGTGTATAATCATAAACATTATAAATGTTATTTTTGACAACTCATAATACTTGATTATAACATAAATAAAAGTAAATGCTATACTACTAAATACTACCACTAAAAATACAATATGTAACTATGCAGCATCTTTTAACTTACCGAAATTGTGGCTCTAGTTACTCCATGGTTACAAATATAGAAATAAACAACCAAGCAAAAATAGAAGATAACGCGCGTAATTTAAAAAAAAGTACATGAAAATTAAATGATAGCATTTCAAATAATAACTTCAAAGACCGTGCAATTATAGAATATTTCCATTTGTTTTAGAAAATGGCTCGAAGTTTGCCGAAACATGTCAACAATCTAATAAAACTTATTTTACTGTATATTATGTTGTTAATTTACACCTTTTATCATTTAAAAGAAATATGATTTTATTGAAAAGAAACATTTATCAATCAAATTTAAGTATTCTGTGTATAATCATAAAATTTATAAGTCTTATTTTTGTCAACTCATAATACGTGATTATAACATAAAAAAATAAATAATGTGCTATTAAATATTACCACTAAAAATACAATATGTAACTACGCAGCATCTTTTAACTTACCGAAATTGTGGCTCGAGTTACTCCATGATTACAAATATAGAAATAAACAACCAAGTAAAAATAAAAGATAACATGCGTAATTTTTTAAAAAGTACATGAAAATTAAATGATAGCATTTCAAATAATAACTTCAAAGACTGTGCAATTATAGAATACTCTCATTTGTTTTTGAAACTGGCTCGGAGTGAGCCGAAATATGTCAATAATCTAATAAAAGTTATTTTACTGTGTATTATGTTGTTAATTTACACCTATTATAATTTAAAAGAAATGTGATTTTATTGAAAAGAAACATTTATCAATCAAATTTAAGTATTCTGTGTATAATCATAAAAATTATAAGTCTTATTTTTGTCAACTCATAATACGTGATTATAACATAAAAAAATAAATAATGTGCTACTAAATATTACCACTAAAAATACAATATGTAACTATGCAGCATCTTTTAACTTACCGAAATTGTGGCTCGAGTTACTCCATGATTACAAATATAGAAATAAACAACCAAGTAAAAATAAAAGATAACATGCATTATTTTTTAAAAAGTACATGAAAATTAAATGATAGCATTTCAAATAATAACTTCAAAGACTGTGCAATTATAGAATACTCTCATTTGTTTTTGAAACTGGCTCGGAGTGAGCCGAAATATGTCAACAATCTAATAAAAGTTATTTTACTGTGTATTATGTTGTTAATTTACACCTATTATAATTTAAAAGAAATGTGATTTTATTGAAAAGAAACATTTATCAATCAAATTTAAGTATTCTGTGTATAATCATAAAATTTATAAGTCTTATTTTTGTCAACTCATAATACGTGATTATAACATAAAAAAATAAATAATGTGCTACTAAATATTACCACTAAAAATACAATATGTAACTATGCAGCATCTTTTAACTTACCGAAATTGTGGCTCGAGTTACTCCATGATTACAAATATAGAAATAAACAACCAAGTAAAAATAAAAGATAACATGCGTAATTTTTTAAAAAGTACATGAAAATTAAATGATAGCATTTCAAATAATAACTTCAAAGACTGTGCAATTATAGAATTCTCTCATTTGTTTTTAAAACTGGCTCGGAGTGAGCCGAAATATGTCAACAATCTAATAAAAGTTATTTTACTGTGTATTATGTTGTTAATTTACACCTATTATAATTTAAAAGAAATGTGATTTTTATTGAAAAGAAACATTTATCAATCAAATTTAAGTATTCTATGTATAATCATAAAATTTATAAGTATTATCTTTGTCAACTCAGAATACTTGATTATAACATAAAAAAGTAAATGCTATACTTCTAAAGAATACCACTAAAAATAATTTAAGAGTTACTCTTTTACAAATATCTCATTATTATTATTATTATTATTATTTTGTATACTTTTGTTAATTACATTGTTGTGCTGTACATTATTTATTATGTTTTTGCTACATTGATAGTTTGTATGTATTATAAAATTGATAGCAAAAATAGAAATAAGCATGCTTAATGCAATCCAGTGTGAGATTGTATAAATTTGTATTAGTGAATTATAAGTTAGAAAAATTTATCTATTAACTCATTAATGCCGGTTGGTACGAAAAGTTACCATTTAAGTGATACGAAACTTTTAAATATGAACACCATTATCTTAGTAAAAAAATAATTCATACTATCTAATGTGAAACTATCAGAGATTCAATCAGTTAAAATAACAGTATTTGAAAACTGGTGTCAACTGGTATCGAAGTATTAAAAAAAGTGTAAAATAAGTCGGCGTTAATGGGTTAAGAAACACTTCTGACGTAGAAAAGTAAAATCAAAACTGCGAGAAAGAATTTTCAAATTCTATTTTTATAATATAAATAGGTAAAAGAAACCCAAGTACATGTGTGGAAAATTATTCTATCAAATTTGTTAAAATTTAAGTTTAACTGGATATAAAAATAACGTGATTAATAATAGTCTTCAAAATTAAATTTTACATTTAACATGTTTATAATAGGAAGAAATATTTTTGTAAATGCTTTACTGTTAATTAATCTAAGAAATTGTATTATAGTTTTCATTACAGTACCAGAAAAATAAATTACGTTTGTAATCCTTCTGTATTGGAATTATTAAAGAAACATTCTTGATTGCGCTAAAATAAATAAAGAGAAATTCTATTACAACTAGAATTTTTTTTTGTAAATAAATATATATATATTTTTGAAGATTTGTTAGTTAAATATTTTTTCTAATATGGAAAAATTAAAATATTTTTAAAGCCTTTTTATCGTGTTTTCCATTTATTGACTAAGATATTGTCTCGATATCTAGAGACATTTTACAAAAATCATTATGTGTATGTACCTTAAGAAAATTCTATCTTGTTGATTTATAAACTATTCTAAGGAAAACAATTTGAAATGTACCAACAACCTTTGCTTAATATTGTTCCGATATCGCATTCATTTACTTCGAAAGTTACATATAAAGCTAAAATTGATAAAACATTGTCGTTTGATTAAAAATGTGTGTAAAATTTAACTAATATCGAAATTACATTGAAACTATTTCAACCGAAATTCCAATATTCCTTTACTATTGATTTTACTGGTTTTACAATGACTAAATATTCCCTTCCAATGTTGGTGCTAACTAGGCTCGCTTTTAAGATTTCGCATTGCCTGACAATAAATAAAACACTTCCCTAAAATTAGACCAAGATATAGCCAATATTGGCTTACGTACTAGGAGTGTATATAAGATTATTTCACATAATTTCTTTTACGAAACATTTATAGTTGAAAAGAAAATGTAACAATCAGTAATACTTTTTGTGATAATAGTTAGTATGATACTTTTTTATAATTTATCTGTAATTATTTAGATGCTCCCAAAACCCAGGATCAGTAAATATAACCCCCATTAAAACGTACACGTCCATGATAAAGGATTACTTTGTTTTGATAAAAGCAATTTTTCAGACCAATAACTACACTATCGTTAGTGACTCAATTCCATTCTGCAGAAGCTTTATTAATATGAGAGTGTTGTAAATGTCGTTATCGTGTCTCTCCCACGTAATTAAGTAATTCACAGCACACTAAACAAAATCCCTCAGAAATTCAGGATATTTCACGAAATGATCTCCACAATTTGTTATTTCTTCGTAATTCTTCAGGACCATCTATTACGGGAAAGTATTTCACGTCTCATAAAAGTACTTATTTCGTTCCACCCACTTATATTGATGAAAATGTGAAGCTCACTCTACCAATTTTGCATTGAAATTAAAAAGGAAGACATACAGTTTGAAGACAGGAATTGTTTTGCAATAATTCTTAATTAGCAAAAGTGGAAAAGCTGTTACACAAGCAATGATTTGACGAAAGTATTTAGTAATATATAAAATACAATGCCACTTCAGATTTTAATTCATAATGTATAAAACAATGTGCAAAAGGAGTTATGCTAAACACAATTAAAAAATATGGCATGTGGCTGCTGGTTTGTACATTTTCTGATGGTAAGATATTGTAAATTTAATAGTAGTGTCTCCTTATTTTTATTATAAGTATTATTCCGGTACTTATTTAATATTAGTCTGTTGTTAAATGTGGCATATTATGTGAAATGTGAGGTCTTTAAAAAGATTAATTAATTAGAAATAGAATTATTATAACTATCAATAATGTACGTCGAATTGTGAATTTTTCAAAGACCTAGTTATAACCGTAAAATATTAGAAATTAATCTATTTCGTTGCATTTGGATTATGCAAATTTATTTTGTGAAAGATCAGCAAAATTGTTAATTTAGCTGAATTTTTCATTGAAGAATCTATCACTAATTCCCAATAGTAATATTCTCCTTATTTCCTCTGCAATAAAATAAGACGAATATTACTATTTGGGATTAGTGCTAGATTTCTGAACACAATATACGCTAAAAGAGTAACACAGATGTTCACAGCAAAAAATACTTTCAGATACCGTTTTTCATTTGACTCATTCAGAGTAACAAATAACTGTTGTTACAAGTGGAAAGAGGAGTTCTGAACAATCATTGAAGGAAAAAAAAATCATTATCACAAAATTCCCGCCGAGGGATGCCAGAAGGTACCAGTAATTTGAGAATTGTGTCGATACATACCAAACATGAATGCAATTTAAAAAAAAGAAAGAAAAAACATGCATCAAGCATAGATTATGAAACGCTTTCCAAAACTAACAGGATACTTTAACAAACCTTCGCTGTTTTTTAAGGTAAATAAAATACCTAAGTAAACATTTTCTAAAACGCAAAACCCATTTAAAAACCAGATTTAAGAAATTACAAGCCATAGCCAGAAATTTACTCACATTCTTTTGTGAAGCCTTACGTATAATCTCTGGATTTGTATATACTCTATATAGTATAGTGCAATTTAGTTTAGTATAAGAAAACACATAACACAGTTGAAAATTCACCATCAACAGTTTCTACTATTAGACGGAAACATATTTGAAGTCTTTTGTACAGCAATGTATACTACCGCAATATTTGTATACACGCCACATATTAAGCAAAAGTTTAATTCTGGCAAAAACACGCTGAAAACTATTGAAATCATACTTACCAGAAATTATAATACGGAGGCGGCTATGTATCAAGTTCTTTGCTTTGTCCTGTATATGATTTTATTTATATTCAACAAACATCTCTTAAGATACAAAATATATTTCACATTCAACATGCATAACTCGATTAAAGAACCCTTTAAGTAATTTACTCGATACTCAGTAATGCTTACGAATTTTCTTGTGTAGCCCTGTATATGATGTATAGCATTTATACATACCACATAATATGCAAAAAATTAGTTAAACTCATACCTAATTGAAACCGCACTTGCAGAAATTATGGCTTATAGATAATACTTCGGATACAGTACTTTATCCCAAATATTTTGTGTGTCCCTGTAAATGAACGATAAGTGCTATGCACATCATATTATACAACAAGCATCCTGTATTAAACCTCAGTAAAGTATACCAGTTTCATTATATTTCAGACAGTGTAACATTTAAAATATGCTGCAAACAGTTATTTCCCTTAAATCATTATGTAACTGAATACTTTTTGTGGACCTGTTAAATGAATGATAAATGCTTTACACTCGATATTCTACAGAAAGCATGTTTTAGTGCACCTTGGAAAATGATATCGATTTCAATAGGTTTGTAATAGTGTAACTTGATTAAACTGCATCGCAAACGATTCTTCCCATGGGCCATAATATAACGGAGTTCTTTTGAGTTACCTTGTAAACTAATTATAAGTGCTACACGTGCTATATTTGATAGTAAGCACATATTAGTGCACTTCAGCGATGTATATCAATTTCAATATATTTGAAATAGTGTAACATAAGCAAAATACAATGCAAAGGATTTTACGCCATAGAACATAATGTAACGGCTTTATTTTGAGTGCCCCTGTAGAAAAAGTATAAATGCTACATACTTCATTTTCAATGCGGAACATGCCTTAGTAAACCTCAAGAACATACATCAATTACATGCTAATCCGAGTATATTTACGCGAGTTAGAGCACGGGCTGACGGCAGACAGACAGACAGAAGGAAAGATAAACCGGATTCATAAGAAATTTTCAACTATGTTGGAAAGTGTTAAAAATAGTGGTCATTTACATAATACATTTTTACCAACGTATATTTTATAAACGGTAACACCCACTTTTGACAGTTTATTCTAATTCACCGGATAAATGGTACCCGGAAAATGGTATATTTTGTACATTATTTATTCTTAAATCGTCATAGAGTTTAAAGATGTCAAAGTTTGATAATGTTGCAGATAAATTCACATGACTTCCCCAAAAATCATGCGCTTGAAATATTTCTTTATTAAACGGGATACTGCGAATCGACCCAGAAACATTGTAAGCATATGTATTAATTAAAATAAATATATTTTTAATTATAAAAATCTTTAATACTTTCACATTCAAAAAACTTTATTTTTCTAAATATATGGATGTGAAGATCTATGAAAAGGCATGTAAGCTGTACCTTTTTTGGGCTGCCTTGATCTACGAAACCCAAATATGATGTCAAAAGTGGGTGTTATTATTTGAAAAATCAAAGTGGTGTGTTGTCGCCCGAAAATTGTAAAATGAAAATTTGTACAATTTTTATCTGTAAACGACCCTTATTTTAAAACATTTTTAAGAGTCTTAAAATAGATACAAATCCCAGTCGAATGATACCTCTCACAAATCTCTCGATACTTATGTGATGAAATAGGATGGGGTGGTGCTTTTTTTTTACCACAATTGTTCATCATTCAAGGAAAAAACTTAATATAATTCATATTAGTATAGTTTAGTTTATATCACCAGCATTATTATTGTAAAGATATGCTTCCAGAAAAATTGCAGTAAAAAGCATTTCACATAAATTTTCTTGCAATTTATTTTTTGTCATATAACACTTTCTTCCACCCCTTTTACTTACATTAGTGGATGTCAGCTTATTCATATAGACAAAAATACCCATATTAAATACCTATCTATAATTCCATTTGAAAATATCATCTTATGTCAAAATGTGAAATATGGAATAATTGGAAAATTGGTCAATCATAGTTTTAAAAAATGGTACTAAAAAGACCTTTTGATTTATGATATAATATCCATAGATAGTCAACCAAAGGATATATTCCGTGCAGTACCTGAAGAATTCATTAGGGAATTCAGTTTTTACTATTTTTTTAAGTTAACTTAATTGAGATTATGTATTTAAAGGTGGAAATTTGTAATAGATTTTTCACCCATTTCCTGATAATCTAGAAATGTACAAATGATGTACACTGTTGTGTTTCCGACGATAGTACAACATTTTATATTGTTGTAACTTAATTATAATTTAATAAATTAATTTTATGGCATTTTTCTGATAGCAGGACACAGGTGATAAACCGCCAAATATTCGGTATGGTTACAACTCTATATGAATTATGGCAATAACGGACCTTAAGCGCTCCATAAAAAATCAAACTGTTTGTGAAATTGCAACAATGAAATATTTTAAATGATTAAAAATAGAAAATGAAACATAAAGGAAAAATAAAGAGTCTAGATTTTTTATGTTTAAAACGTCTTTGTCATACACGTTCTAAAAAGCTGATTTAAATAATGTTTTATTATGTAGTTATGATTATTGTATTAAAAGATACACCATGAGTTACACCATTTCTTGTAAATATAGTCCAAATAAACTATTGTACTAATTTTTATTTATTATTATTACTTTGTTCAGATTTTTCTCTTCTTTTTTTGATAAATTCACGTTATTATTAGATAATTTAGACTCTGTAAAAAAGGGGGTAATAAATCATAGTTTTAAGTGAAGCTTACACTACCAAAATGAGTGTTTTTATTCCTGATATATTGCTTCTACACCGACACTTGCAAAAAATATCATTAGCTATAAGTCTGCCCATAAATACTTTACATTTGTTTGGTCATATAAGATAATTTTTATTGTCGTTGTTATGCACTTTATGTTTCCTGAAGTTTCAGAAAAAAAAATTACACAACTGGGAACATAAAAAGGTCATGTTATTTTCTTACTATATATTATTCGCATCAGGAATCACGAAAGCATATTATTATTGTTTTGTTCGAAACCAAAATATTTGTCTAGGCATATAATGCCATTCGAGTCTAGAAGGATACTTTTAATAAAAGAAGGCATGTAGAAAATTTTACTTGCAATACAATTTGATTAAGATACATTATTTATAATATTTTACGGCATACAAAATATGTTTGATATATTTACATCTTTAAAATTAAAATTTTATAAACTGTGAATTTATGTATAAATTGCTTGCTATTCAATATATACATATTTACGCTATTGAAAACCGGTAAACATACAAGAAATTTTCCGTAAAATAGTTTAATTTTTCTAAAACAAACAGTGCAATTTTCCTAATTGACATTTAAATATTATAAATTCGTAAAAATAGTACAAGATGTTTTCCGAAAGTTTTATGGATTTTTTCCGTACTGTTTTCAAAAAAATATAATTTCTGTAAATGATGTTTAAAGGTTAACGTAAAAAACTCCATTGTGCCATTGAAATGCGAAGTAATTCACTGTTCTATGTACTTGTTTTATATTGTAAATATTTCCAATTAAAAAAAATGCCCAAATATGGGTTTTATATTGAAATATTTCGAACGAAACTCCAATATCCTTATACATTGAATTCCGTTGCAAATTCTTTTAATGAAACTCGAAAGTAACACAAATGTTCGCTTTAAATTGTAAATATTCCCAGTGAAACGCCAACATTGTAACTGTTTCCAATGATACCCCAATATCGACTGAACGTTGAATTTAAATTGCACAAATTTCAAATATAACCAATAAAATTTATGGCGGGGTCTATATGTAAGTATGTGCAGTCGTGGAAAAAAAGTGAACACCCCCAACTCTACAACAACTCTACAACAAATTACTGCAGAAGAAAGTTACTGGTTCCAAATGATTCGAATTAAAGTCTGCTTTTAAATGATGTATATAAAAGTTTTTGAAGAGGCCATATACATACACATATATCAAAACAACCCCAAAATGTTTTTTCGATGGCAACACCCAATTTTGACAAGATTTTTTAAATCTTCAGTTCAGACTATGGCTAGAAACCAAATGTCCTGAAATTCCTACGATTAGTTTCAGATAAATTAATTTTTTTAAAATAAGCATATTTTAGGGGCTGCATCCAAATTGAAGTACGGTACTCGATTGTTGAAATGCTACAAATGTCTGAGTCACCTCTGTTAATGTATTATTTCTTGCCAATATTACTATTTTATACATAACATGTTTCGGTTATTGTTATAAACTATAAAATCCTTCTCAACATTCATTTTATAATGTTTACAAGAGTTGAATTGTCCGATTAAATATATATATAAGGTTATCTGTGAGTAAAATAGCTTTCAAATATGTGAATGTGATTGAAATTTTATGTGTTTTTGTTTACTTTTTCCGAGATTTTGAGTTTATTTTACTCGCTCTTTTCTAAATTTATATGTGAAGAATATCGGCGAATACAAAATTTGTAAAGAAAATCAAATACTATAAAACAGTATAAGGAAACGATGTTGAAAAAACCCCAGACAAATTGCTTTTTAATCGGAATATAAATCTTAACTCGATTGCTAATGGCATATAAAAAAAAAGGCAAATACACAACACATATGCATTTATAAGAAACTTTACTTCAAACATATAAACCACAGAAAAAATAAAATAGGTTTATTAGACTGGAGAAGAAACTAGAAATTCAATTAAACGTAACAAAAATAATGAGTAAGATTTTTTTTTTCAAAGGTAGGACTGAACTGTTCATTTTTTTTTAAAAATGAGCTTTGTTAATTTAAAATAAAAACGAAACTAGTTTACATAACTGATGTAAAATTATAGATCATGTAAATGCGATTTATGTAATTTTAATAAAAAAATTAAAACCAGACACATAAAATAAAAGAAAATTGCTAATATAAAATTTTATCTGTTATTTAGCTGACATGAATGGATGTGTAATAAATCACAGAAATTACACCAACAAATCCCCAACTGTTTAACTATTCTCCTAAATATATCATTATTAGATTGCTTTAGGATTTAAATACGTTAAAGAATATTATGGTTAAATAATAATTAAAAAAAAAAAATCTGAAATTTTAGTTAAATTAATTAATATATTTTCTAACGTGCCCTTACGTTCCTTTTATTATGCAGGATGTTCCATAATCTCATTCGCTTTTAAACATATTCCAAAAATAACAAATTATCGTACTTGAGTACCACACACCATAAGACATGTCAAAGTGTGGGATTGTTTAGGTGTCAAAAGAAAAATAACAGATAAAATACTCTCCGAGATATTTTTCCTCACAATTTAAACCATTTGCATGTCTTATGATGCAAACCACACTCCGATACAGAAATTTCTGAGTGTTTTATAAATTTTTAAAATGTGAACTGTTTAATGGGAGGCTTTGAACTATTATATCCTCGGTCATGAAAAATTCCAATCTTCACCAAGTCTTATTGTGCAAAAAACATTCTTGCACGACGATTTGTTAAATATTTATGAATATTTGAATTCTTAAATTACATGTAGGTTTTTTTAAATTTTTTTTTTCTTTCCCCACAAAAAATCTGACACTTTCACACATCTTATGGTACAAAAAGTATTCTAATACAACGCATTCTTTTTCTGCGTTTTGTAAATGTTAACGGTCTTATGTATTAATACATAAGGAATTGTATTTCTAAATGTAGCGTCATGTTAAAAAAGTATGAAAAATGCCGATGTCTCTTTCAACTATTTGTTTGAAAAAGGTATTTTGTTATTTTTTTCGTCAACAATTCCTGGCAGGTAATTTACTAATTACTAGCTTACCCGCCCGGCGTTGCCCGAGCTCGTGTAATAAATTTAAATCTTTTAAAAAACGAAACTCTGGCCACGGTCTCCGATGGCTTCGACACTGTATGCTGGGCTTGCTCGTATGCTCAGTAAAATCTTTTATTCCCCCCTTCCACCTCCAGGGGAGCATTCAGTTCTAAACTAACCTTTTTCGGAAAGAACATCTGAGACAGGTCCTCGCTGCCTACGGTACTGTATAGTAGGCCTGCTACAAAATTGTTTCGAGAAGTTGGAAACATTATAACCCGAGTTATTGAAACGGGGCATACTTAGAGAAAAAACTTGAAGGAGGAGCCAGGGAGAGGGGATGTTCAAGTGCCTTTCCGCAAATGATAAATTAAAAGAGCCACTATATGAATCTTTAAAGATTCGTTCGTTTGGTTAAGCTTGGAACTTAATTACAAATTTTGCTTAAACTAACATTCGGAAATAGTGGTAACCACTACTCATAAATTTACTTTAATGTTATAGAGGGTAACTATTAAGTTAATTATAATGTTTGGAATCAATTGCGTTGAAATCGGAAAGATAGTTGCAGAGATATGGAAACGGGGCACAGTTAGAAAAAAACTTGAAGGAGGGGCCGGGGGGGAGGGAATGTTCAAGGGCCCTTCATGAAATGACTAATTAGTAGGACCACTATGCATCTTTAAAAATTCGTTCGTTTCGTTAAGCTAGGAACTTAATTACAAATTTCGCTTATACTATTATTCGGAAATAGTGGTAACCACTACTCAAAATTTTAATTTAATGTTATAAACGGTGACTATTAAGTTAATTATAATGTTTGGAATCACTTCGTTGAAATCGGAAAGATAGTTTCTGAGATATGGAAACGGGGCTTAGTTAGAGAAAAAATCTTGAAGGACGGCCGGGGGGGGGGGGAAGCGGTTGTTCAAGTGCCCTTCAGCAAATGACTAATTAGGAGGATCACTATACATCTTTAAAGATTGATTCATTTGGTTAAGCTAGAAGTTAATTCAAAATTTGGCTTAGAGTATTATTCGGAAATACTGGTAACTGCTTTCTAGAAATATACCTTGAAGCTATGAATGGTGATTTTTACGACAATTTATTCAAAATGGAACTAAATGGAGATATTCCGAACATTATTAGCTTTGATTTAAAATAGCGGTATTCCGTATATAAAACATCCATTAAACGCTACAGTTGAAGCTAAAAATGTTAAAATTGTTAAATGTAATTAATTAGACCCTTACCCCTCTCCATCAACGCAAATATATAACAAATAATCTGTTAAATAAAGTTTTTTGTATTAATAGTCTCTATCATAAAAACATATGTCCTGTTTTTAAAAAAAACTTAAACCCAGCTAATTAACATGAAGAAAGTCGTGCCAGGGAAATGTTTCAATGTCAATGTTTCTGTGTAATTTGCCGTGAATAGGTGACGCTACATTAGCATGGCTGTACGCTGATAACTTCAATCCATATTGACAGCATTTAATTAGAAATCCTTATTTATGTATCGCTTCTCTGGTTTATTTAATTACTTCTGTGAAGAATCGATGGAACCAACCAACCCAAGAGAAAATAGCATATTTTTGATGAGAGTTCTTTGTGGATATTATATAATATTTCAGTAAATAATTGAAATATTAAAATTCTGAGGTTCAGGTGGATCAAGAGAGGGTTTGGACTACCTAAATCTAAATTTCCAGGCTTCTAGGTGGGCTAGATTTTCCTAGCCATCGCCAAAACGCACACACACACACACACAGAGCGAAACTTTATTTTATTAGTATAGATATCTCGAGATATTTAAAATATTACGTTCAATAAATCCATGTAAGAGGCATCTTCGCAATAACAGATAATAAAAATTTCCTTTTTTTAGTGTGAAAAGAAAAATAATATTTCAAAATCGCCAAGTCTTATGGTGCAACCCACACTTCGATATATGCATTTCTTCAATTTTTATGAATCTTCAATAGGTGAACTTGTTTTATAGGGTGGTTTGAACTATTTTCTCTATAATATGCAATAACCTCTTCGGTGTTACCCATGATTTCAAAAAGTATCCTACATAATTAGAAACTTCAGAAATCCATATATTTAATTTAAGAGCAAGCATGACTCATTTACACAAATATCAATAATCAAGATTCATTCTTACAAACGTCAATAATCCGGAGTAATTTATTCAAACAACGTTTCTTTTGTTGCCACTGATTTTCAGAAATGTTTTCTAACAGTTTTCATGTGAATAATCAGTTTTCTCAAACTAGAATATCGGTTTTATGATGCTATAAAATCATCTTCAAGTACTTAATTGAATTTATATATGCAAGATTAAAATATAATATTAATTTTAATGCTACAGTTATTTCTGTTTTTTTATCACGTTTGTCTAAAATATGTTTGTTTTACTAGAATATGTTTAATTGAGAATTGATAGCATCCAAAACAGCTATATTCAGCGTTGATAAAACTAAGTAATAGAATATAAAAACGACTCCGAAACGTTTCCGGAAGCAAAGAATCTTAATTGTTATAAATGTTTCTTTGTATCTCAAAAATATATATGTATTCTTCTAAAGATAATGTACGCTTTTCCGAATCGTTAGTAAATCGAAAGATGTTATTGTATATTTTCGTTCGTAGTTATATTATTTTTCCTAAATAATATATATATATATATATATATATATATCGTTATTTTTTTATAGTGTAAGTTTCTTTAAACTTATTTTATTTTATTTCGCCACAAAAAATTCGCCAATTTGACAAGTCTCGTGGATACGACACATTGATATTTTTACCTGTTTTTTGGAATGTGAAAGGACTTATGCATTTTTTAGCGAAAAATAAGGAATTATATTTCTAAATGAAGCATAATATTAAAAAAGTGCGGGAAAAATGACGATATGTCTCTGTGAGATATTTGTTCCAAAAAGTCATTTTACTACGTTTTTTTTCTTCATCAAAAATTCTAGCCGGGAAATTGATAAAAGATATCTTGAAATATTTAAAATACTAAGTTCAATAATCTCTTTTATGAGACGCCTGTCACTATACCGGATATAAAAATTCCTCACTAAGTTTTATTTTTATTTTTATTTTATGTTATTTTATTTTTTGTAATTTATAAAAAAAAATAAATTATATATTTTAAAATATTCTGATTAGACGATTATATAAATTTCAAGTAATTTTAATTAGACATTGCTAGAGTATAAGAAATAGTTTATAAACATTTTAAAATAAAATGTGAAATTATATATATTTTATTTCAATGTAATTTTATTTATAATTACCCAAATTTAATAACGATTGTATTAAGAAAATTGTAAGTTTTTTTGAAGAAGCTTCATGTTTAAAAAAAAATATTAATTATATTTTAAAAATAGGTCCGTGGCAAGTTACAATATATTATATTCAATTCAATATTAAATTCAATTATATTCAATTTACATTATATTTAGTACAATTCAATATTATATTCCATTGTATTCTATTCAATTTATATTCAATTCAAAATATTATATTCAATTCAATTATATGCAATCAGAAAAAATTATATTCATATATTATATTCAATTCACAAATGATTATCTCATATAATTTTATATTATTTGAATTACATTTATGTAAATTTGTTGTAATAATATTTACAATTACAGAAACATAATAATGTAGATTTAATGAAAATTGTAAAGTACTTTAAATAAAATTCCTGTAATAACTTTAAATATATTTTTTTCGCATTAAAAATACAAGTGAAATCAAAAATTTGCCGAAGTATTTTTTATATATAAATTACGGTATTACAGAATTTTATTCGAGCTTCTATTGATTACTGTAACCTGAGTATGCATATCAGTTAATTTCTACAGTATAAACCATTTATTTAGAAAAATGAATTACTTATAATTCAGGTACAATATATCCATTAATTCAACAAACCTTAATTTTTTATATATTTTCATAGTGAAACTTGGATAACAATTCTAATTTGTTAAAACGAATGTATATCAGTTTTTGTCCCAACCTATACAAATAAAAGAAAGTTGTTTGTCTCTGCGTGTGTGTGTCTGTGTGCAATGGCTAGCTAAATCTACCGCACTTAGAAGTGTGAAACTTTGTGAGTCCAAGGCAGGTCCTGACGCACCTCCGGCTCAGATTTTTAATTTTTAAAGACCCGGGTCACCTGGATCCTTTTAGGTTTTTGAGTCCTAAATTGTTAATAACTTGTCCCTTTTTCATCCGATCTTCTCCGTTTTTAGGGCCCTTTCTTCATTTCTACGTTCCAGTTAAGACACTGGTTGAGCATGTTTCATCTAACCCTCGATTGTATTTGATGCACTAAATCCAGTCTGCTTGAGACTTTGTTTCTTGATAATACTCAAGACACTTGGGGCTTTCAGAGTTATAGTCATCAAATTCCAATCCAACACTGTCGTCAGAACCCATAATAGGAAAACTTTCTTCACTATCGGTAGCTGACTCATATTTCAGATTCTTCCTCAAATGAGGTGTTTTCAAGTTGGTCTTTCCATTCCTTTTTCTTTATTTTTTTTTTACTCCAAGCTGTCGTCGTTAAACGCTTTCTAGTTTCTTTTTCTTTTTCTTTTCTTCTCTTTTTAATCTTGTTTATAAACTCATTGTTT
This sequence comes from Maratus michaelseni, assembly GCA_963931845.1. NCBI lineage: Eukaryota > Metazoa > Arthropoda > Arachnida > Araneae > Salticidae > Maratus > Maratus michaelseni. Next base: position 418,318,524 of record OZ007588.1, read on the forward strand.
GTAATATTTGCAGCCTTTTGATTTCTCTTAGTTTGCTGTGTAGGTCTTTTGACTATTAGAATAGAAGATACTTTGTTTAATATCTTAGATGGGGAAAATTGTACAAGGCGTACATTTTCCTGATTCACACATGGTAAACCATCATTGTTGCTTAGAATATTTTGATAAGTAGCTGAAGTTCCTTCTAATAAGTCTTCTTCATTTTGTTATATAGCCAAATTATCTGATTGGATTTGAATTGCTTCATTTTCTCGTGGTTCATTCATGTTGTTATCAGTTATGAAATCATAGTCTGGAATGGCTGTCTTATCTAATGACATTATTCCCGTAGCTTTTAAACCTGAGATAACGTTATGTATAGCTTGTCCTCAAGTTTTAGAAAGTAGTTCACGAAATTTTATTTTTCCTATTTTTCTAGTGGCGCTCATAGCAATTTCATCTTTAACTGCATTAGGAATGAAATGATTCACCATCAACCATCAAGTTGTTACAGGCTCTTTTAAAACAATGCTTAAGAGGTCGGAAGAAACTTATATCTAATGGCTGTAAGTACTGTGTTGTGTGGATTGGAAAACAAATAAAGTTTATTTCATTTGCAACAGCCAACTCAAACGCATCAACCGACATATGCAAACTAGGGCCATCCAACAGTAAAATTACTTTCCCCGGCGTTTTTCAATGTATAAACCTCTTGAATCCAGATCTTGAATAATTCACTCGTCATATATACTGATATCTGGGAGATTCTAATATATGAACCAGGTGGTATTGAGCCTCATCATACAATTTGTTTTGTATTTCTCCTTAAAAGTACAAAATGGTAGGAGAAAATTCCGTTCTGCGTTGCAAAAAGCAACAACCGTGATAGTTTCCCCCTTTTCAGTTGACGTGATGTGATAGACATTTTTACTGCCTTTTTGTCAGCGAGTTTCTCTGCTTCATTGTTGAGCTGAAAGCCAATTTCGTCCATATTATATATCGCAGCAGGTTTATTAAGCAGATTTTGATCTATCATTGGTTTCTCTAAAACTTCAAAAAATTATTAACAACTTCTCTATTCATACCATTATCTCTTGCAATAGATACATTTTCAGCTTTACAAATGCTCAGATTAGATTCCTTTCCATAAAAGAAAGAAACCAATCAAGACCAGCTCTTCTCATTGTTAAATATTTTTGGGAGTAATTTCCTGTCATAGGCTAATTTTCTAACAATCAGTGGAGTAGGCGAAAATCCGCAAACATGAAGTTTTTCTATATGAGTAACACGTTTACTTTCGGCCTCTAAACCTAAGTATGATTGTGGCACACATGCGGTCTTTAAAAACTTGATTGATTTCAATCGTCGTCTAATTGTTCGTTCTGGAACACCTGTTCTCCTAGCAGCTTCTCTTATTGAAATTCTTTCTTCATTTTTTAGTGTAACAGTCTCTATCAGATTGTCTACGGTCCAGTTCCCAATTTAAGTGATTATTTCCCTCTTTCGTGGAATTTTCCTAAAATATAAAAGTATAATGAAGTAAGTACCCGTATAGAGGTTTAAAAACACTTTAGTTAAAGATTAATTAATATCGTTTTACTTTGTTAAATGGGAATTACTTTACAAAGCTTATTTATTAAAAGTCAAGAAGATTAAATAAAAATATTATCTAAATGAAGAAATGCGCTGAATATACGTTCATTTATAGATACGTTTCACTGAAATTGTAGTGATGAACTTACTGAATCGAAACAAAAATATATGACTGAAACAAAAATATATGACTGAAACAAAAATATATTTTGCGACACCTGTCCTTCAACCTAGGAGCGCCATATGTCCCATAGTGGTGGGTGATTCGACACCCACCGCTTCTCCATTTTTTGTGTGTAAAGGAAAGCGCATGATTGTATTCTACGAGCATCTAGTATATAGTAACAATGTATTGTGGGATGAAATCTGTATTTATTAGGTTTAAAATAAGTAATAAAATTTTATTAGAATAATTTTAACACAACTTACTACGCAGGTTTGAAGCATAAAAAAAACTGGAATATATATTAAAATAATAACAATTAAGCAGTGGAAACTCATACAACACAGAACACAGCACAGAGGCACATAACGAACTTCTTAATTTGGCCTTGGGAGTGCTAGTGTCACACAAATAAACTCTTCGGCATCCGTCCACCGCGGCGTCTGTCCCCACTTTACCCTGTATAAGAATAAAATGTCTTATAAGTGCAAAAGTGATTAGAAGTATGCCGAAGCATTTGAAAATATGTCGTTAATATTAAATCTAGTCGTTTGGGGCCACCGTAATACTTACCCATAATGGATATGCATAATATAAAATATGAAAATAAAACATGTGTAAACTATTTATAAAATGAATTGCAATTCGAATAAAATCGCGGCTTGATGACGTCATAAACTTTAAATGGTCTATTACTCCAAAATTGATAATAATATTAACTAACGGTTTGCTGAGTCGGATTAAGCGTCTCAGTACCAATTAAAATATGTCTTTGAATTGAAATTTGAATGAAATACAGGGTCATGAAAAATCGAAGAGTGTGGGAAATAGGATTACAAATATCTCAGCAACTAATTATCCGATCGACTTCATTCTTTACGCAAAATTTGTTTTTCTTTATTGTATTTTATATTTCTTCTTAAAATAAACAATTTCGAAAATGTTTATATACCTTTTATCAGAACGAATATTTCGAGAGTTCGAGAAAATAGTTCCGGATAATCGAGGTTACTGAAATTCAATAAGCTTCTTCCCATTATTACATACTAAGTACACACCAAATTTCAAGTCTCTATCTCGATTTGTTTGGGAGATACAGCGTTTACAGACACACAGACACACAAACAGACAGGCGGACGGCAATTTTTTTTATAAAAATATGTTTTTCGGAATCTCTAGTGTCTGAAACGTGTAACTCCGCCAAAATTTTTTTTCGATTTTCAAAACGATTACAAGACCTACCCTATACTATGTATGATGGGTAAGTAAAAAGTTCTTGCTTCATTACTTGCGTATTAAAAGTTGGATGCGATTAGCGGCAAAAAGTGGATCGGTGAGTTAATTCTCAGTTCTGTTACGGAGCTGAGTGTGTGACACTTACACGTACATATCGTCAAACATTTCATTAAGAAATAGGAATCGGGGACAGTGTAAAACAGTCCATTTTAGTATGATCTTGTATATATGAATATGATTTTTTAATGTGGATATTTTGTAATGAATTATTTCTTTTGAAAATGTACATATACATCCTTAACTTTATTTTTAATTCTGTAGAAAATTTCTCCATCCTCTACTCCAGTTTTGTCATTTCTGTTATTCAGTACTATTAATTATACGCTGTATAAGAATTTTAATAACGAACATAAAATAATTATTGGATGACTATTCAACAATTTAACATTTACAGATTTTTTCCAAACTCTAATTTATACCTAAAATTTTAAGTGCCCACGGAATCCAATGATTAACGTGCTACCCACAAAATGAGAAGCCTGGGCCAATGCTCAGTACGAGCGCTGTTTGGATGGCGGTGACTGTGCAAGGTTTTTATGACTTTCCTTGTACGAGAACAATAATCTGGGCCACTTTCCATTGAAAACTCCTCAATCAAAGCATCCCTTTTATAACAAGATGCCCCAAAATTGACCAAAGCTTAACAAAATCCTATCCCTTACCTATTTTCAAATTAACAAAGATTAATCTTTTAAAATAATTCATTTACTATGATCAAATAAAAAAAAAATCATAAAATGCAACAAAAAAGTTACTGAACTTAAATAAATCTATTTAAGAAATTAAATGATCTAATAAAATAATTTATGTTTTGTTTTTTAACGTTTACAATCATAGAATGCACCAAATATTAAAAATATCTTTGCTAATCGAAAACAAAAATGACGCTTGAAATAATTTAAAAATCTGAAAATATTTTAATAGGGTATTTATTGGAATTATAAATTATTAATATAACAAAATAAGATTTAAATTAAAAAAAAAATATTTCTATTTTTTAAAAAATATTATAAACGTTAAATAATTTTTTTAATTCCGTTGAATTTTTTTGCGGAAAATTAAACTAATACGTTTTTACGTTCAAAGAATATATTATGAAAATGTTAAATATTCAATTATTAAAAAATACAATTATAATATGTAATTACTTATTTATTTATTTTTTTACCAAAAATGAATTTATAAAGTTAAAAAAAATGTTCACTATAAATTTTAAGATTTCTTAAAAAAATATTAAATTGAAAACAATAAACTAAAAATGTAATAATTTGAATGTTAACAAGATTTTTCCTTCAGATTTAATACATTTATTTCGTTCTGTAAAACTTAGTTAATTATCTTTCATTCAGAAAGCTTATGTAAATGGAAACGAAAAGCATGGGAATTTCTTAAATTGAGTATTTATGATGCATAACTCATTATTTTTTCATTATGTTTAGTTTAGATTACATGCTATTACACTAATTATATTAAGGGATGCCGTTATTAGAATGCAGTTACTTATAAATTAATTACGCTATTCGTATTTACTTTAACATTATATTTAATGAAATAATATGAGAGTTAAGAAAGAAAATTACTTCAAGATGGGCACTTCTTCACATGACTTTGTACTTTTTTATGTCTTGATAGTTGTTTACACCTCTTCTTTTTTTTCTGACAAAATATGAATATGAAGAATATTTTCCTTGGATAAAATTGATAAAATTATTATTTTATATTAATTCCTTCATTAATATAAAATAACAATAATAAAAGTTACTGTAAAAATACAGTTTATTACGAATTATGCCAACATTAATTCAAACTTTCTTTTTCCAAACATATTGTTTCATTAGTATTCGTTATATATTTTTTAAATTCTGTTGAATTTTGTAATAAAAATTATAAGATACGAAATGGTAATAAGATAGAAATGAATGGAATTACATTTTATTCATTGTTGTTAAAAACGCATTCAAGCAATTATTTTTGTATGATACGTTTAAACCATGGAAATATGAATATAGAGGAATTGACAAATTCTCAAAATAGCGCATCATCTGTAACTGTTTCCGGGTGGTCTGGTTACCGCCGAGACAATTTCCACCAGTAATTTTGAATAGAAATTTTCTCCTTTTTCAAACAGGTTATTCATGCAGAATTTATGTTATAATTAAGTGAAAAATTATTCGTCTTTACTGGTGGAAAGCTTGGGCAGTATTCAGGATCTGCAGTTCCGCCATATTGTCACAAAATAAGCAATATTCCTGCCAATATCAGTGAAAGATATTGTGATACCGCCGGGGCAAAGTTACAGAAACGAATAGAATGTTTTGCCTTATTTATGGCAGAAATTTTGCATGAATAGAGAATTTAAATAAGGTGAAAATTTCTGTAGCGACGCCATCTTGTACGGGCAGTAGAAAACGAGTATCTCGCAGCAAGCGATTGAGCTAGCCTTTTGCTCAATTTGATCAATCAATTGACAGTTTGAAGAATGGTAGAAATATCAAAACCATTCTATATACCATTCTTCAAACTGTCAATTCTATTGACCCACATATTCAGTTTACTTTTGAGTTAGAAAATTGTAATAAACTTCCTTTCCTTGATGTTTTAGTTATCAAATGTGATTCTTATTTCAAAACTTGTGTTTATAGAAAACCTTTTTCTGTCTCTAACCCACCTCATGCTCTCTCAAATCATCCTGTCAACCAAAAAATCGGTGTATTTTATACGTATGTCAATCGTGCTCTCAAAATTTGTTCCGACTCTGCATCCCTGAAGGATGAACTTAATTACTTAAAAACTGTTACAGTCAAAAGAGGTTTTAATCCTTTTGTTATCAATAGTGCTGTGAAGAAATTCAATAGACCACCTTATAATTCTACTCTTTCTAAATCTGTGAAAAGCAAACCTGATAATTTGGTTGTCCTCCCTTTTTATCCTCCTTTATGTTTCAAATTAGCTAAAGTTTTAAGACGCTTCAATTTTAACATTATCTTTAAACCTGTCAATAAATTCAAATTCCCCTCCACCAAATCTCCTGTTCCTGATCTTCGTAAATGGGGAATTTATAATGTTCCTTGTAGTGGCTGTGATTTATCTTATATTGGTCAAACTAAAAGAAATCTCGAAATCCGCGTAGAAGAACACTCTCGCTATGTAACTAATCAAGAAATTTCTAAATCTTCTATTGCCAAGTGCTCTTGGGATTCCAGCCATTGTTTTAATTTTAAAAATGCTAAAATTATCTTTAATGCTAATAGCATCTCTGAATTGGACTTTCTTGAAAATTTAGCTATTTATCTTAATCCTGAAGTTATTGTTAATGATAAATCTGATTCCACAATGCTCTCTGCTGCTTGGAAGAACCTCTTCAGTACTTCCATATAATTTATTTTTGTATTAATTAATTTTAGTCTGTTTTTATATATATTTATATATTTTGGTTACTTATTTAATTCTTAATTTTCATCTGTTTCCATTATTTTTTTAATATATTTATGTGCTTTATTTATTTATTTTTTCCAAATTAATTTTTTTATTTATTTATTTATTATTTATTCATTTTATTTTATTTATTCTATTTTATTTATTTATTTATTTTTATTTATTTATTATTATTTATTTTTTTTTAATTTATTTATTTATTTATTTTTTCACTTCTTTATTCCCCTTCTATTTTGTACTCTGTATTGTTTTGATTTTACTCTTCTGTGATTGGCTGTTGTCTTCTGTTTTCCTATTGGCTGTTGATTTCTACTTTCCTATTGGCTGTTGCTTCAGCTTGTTTCCTCTCATTTCAGTCTTGCTGCTGCTTTCATAGTAGAAGCACGTCTTTTTGCGCCTGACGAAGAAAGACTCAGATCTTTCGAAAGGCCTAGCGCATTTTAAAGTATTTGATGATGTTTTAAGAAGTTATTTTAGTTCTTAGTGATTCACACCAGTTTCAACTTACTTTATTTAGCATACACTAAACAAGAGTATGTCCGCTCATCTTTATTTACAGCTGAATTGTTTAAATTCGGATTTGTGTTCATTTAATAACAGTGATAATGCATGGCTTGTTATATAATATTATTAGTGAATTCATCATTAGTAAGGCAATCAGGATGAATACAAAAGGTGTGCCAGTTAAAAAATAATAAGCATTTATTTCATTTCAGTCTTTTTATTCATTTAAAAATATGAATGAAAGAAATTATTTTAAACTTTCTTGCAAATCAGTAAAAAATAATTATTTATAATATTTTTTTCTGTAATAATATGAAAATATATATACAACTGAGTAAACATATCAAACTATTAAGAATCGTTTATTCTTATATTTTAAGAAAGCTTATCAAAGTTGGTGAAGCTTAAAAGGAACAAAACATAAATATGGAAATTATATGAGTCGAATGTTTGAGTAGATGAAAATGAAATTATTGTAAAATAGCTTAAGAATGTACAACATAAAATATAAGTTTCAAATTTTTTCGTAATATATATATATATATATATATATATATATATATATATGTGTGTGTGTGTGTGTGTGTGTGTGTGTGTGTGTGTGTGTGTGTGTGTATATGTGTGTGTGTGTGTGTGTGTTAAATATATTATTTATTATAGCATTAATGTTGGTATTTCAATTAATAGAACATAATCCAAAAAAAATAATTCAAAAAATATCTTGATTTACAGAAATCTATTCTTTCAACACCTTAATCTAAATTCCTTCCAAATGTAACGTGAAATTCAGACGTAATTTCTCTTCAATTTATGACAAAAAATGATATGTAATCTAGAATATGTTGCATATGGATGATGTTACTTTTTCCAATACTTTGATTGCATTTTTTCGCTCTCATCACACAATCTGGTAAACCGTTAATCACATTATCAGCAACACAGCATGTTGATTTAAAAGGTTAATTTTGCATGACTTAACAAGAATTTCCTAACTTTAATTCTTCAACCTGGTTATTTAATCAATATTACATGGAAAAACCGCGGATGATTTAAAATTACGATATTTTTTTAATTTTCATTTCTAGAGAATTATTGAAAATTGCCCAGTAACGAAGAATAACTCGCGATAATGGATATATCGCTGTATCTGTGTCTTTCACTACATAGTTTTGAAGAACAAACCCCCTTTCTGATTAAAAAATATATTCAATTCAATTTTTACTTTTTAATTCATACTGTTAAAGTGTCACTTGTGTTATCAACATGTGCATGCCTATGTTTATGACTAGTTATTTGAAACATTTGTCTAACGGAAAAGGAGCCGATATGATTTTTGCAAAAATTTATGAATGCTCCTTTTTAAAGAAAATTATTTTAATTAAGCAAAAATTGATTAAATAATAATTAATTAATTATTCAAATTTGGCGTACAATTATGAATGTAATTTGAACTGAAAAGTCTAGTTTTATTAAAATTTTATTTGTTAGTTGTTGTTGTTTTTTTAATTAATGACACATTTCTTAAATCAGTGTCAATATTGATTCAATGAATTATTTACAAACAATTTCTAAACCCTAAACGCAAATGAACCTGCTTCTTTTGATAATAATTTTAGTTAACTACTAAATTAGATAAATTACACTGTTAAAAATTTGAAACAAACTGTCCGGTCATTTGACCGTTTCTTACAAAAACGGTTAAATAACCGTAATTTATCTCCATTCTGACCATATAATGACGAATAATATGGTCAGAATAGCGCTAAATTACGGTTATGTAACAGTTTTCTATAAAAAGGGTCAAATGACAGGACAGTTTACTGAAAATTGTTAACAGATTTACGAAGAATAACATGTAAATTTACAAACCAGAAAATGACACATTATGAGATGACAATAAAATACAAGTGTACAAATTCTTCAACAGGACGAAAATTAATCCTTATAAATCCCAAATAAATGGATCCAAAATTATATTCTGCACAAATAATCACCAGGAAGCTATCATAAGAGAGTCTCTAGTAATAATATCTAAAAATGAAATAGTGTGTAACGATGTATTATCATATGATATCCACGCAGTCTGGAATGAATTAATACATGATTGATTAACCTGTACGTATTATTGAAATGTTGAATGACCTTTCCCATCCCACCTTATTTTATTAACCCTTGAAGTAAAATGGTTTATTCCGGGCAAGCAAGAAAACGCGAAGAGACAACAACTCAACTCAACAATTAGTTTTTCACTGATGATGACCGAGTAGTTCGGTTGAAAACGTTTTGAATTTTTAAAATGACTTCATTGTGCTTTTAAATGTTTTATGTATGTTTTTACGCACCTTCAAGCAATATATTAACATTTAGTTGTATCTTTATGAAATTTATTTTTTAAACAAAGTGAATTTGCACTAAAATTTTAACTTTTTATTTAACTTATAAATCATTATTTTCTCGTTTTATGTAATATTCAAAATATTTCTTGAAATAAAATAATGCGCTGTTATGTTTCTGAAAATAACAATACTTCAATAATAAAAACAAGTGTCATAACTGTTGTATTTAATGAATTACTGCACAATTAATCTTTGAGTTGAGTTGGGTTGATTATTGACGGCCAATTATCGACACTAGGGATATAGGCCCAGGGGGAGTGCCCTTCGTGGGGGTCTTTCTAAGGGAACCTAATCCGTATTTACGCATGGAGAAAATCCACGGCTCGAAAGAAAACCACGAAAACTCCGAGCGATTAGGCCGACGGGCGCGATTGGGATCGAACCCAGCACCTCCCGTCTACCAGCTTCGAGAGCACAACCTCTCAGCCACTGGTGGGGCCAATTAATCTTTGAAATCGTTGCTATACATAGATACCTTTCAAATAATATACTTTATGTATATTAGAGGCAATTTCGCTATAATGTATTGAAATTTCAAAACGGCAAAACATTAAATAATTTATCATATTTTATGATAAATGAGGTATCATATACATTATGTATATGATACCTCAGTAGCTTTGTAGTAAATATTTAACTTAGAAATATATGCTTTTATACGTACATTAACATTTAAATGTAAACGTTATTAGAATAAAACAGAAAGAAAAGTTGATACATTATATCACAAAATGAAATATCACGAATAAATCTTACATACGTGACAATTGCTTTTTTTCCTAGTTTCATATAAGAGCCTGCTATCTGATTTACAGAAAATATTTTTAACTTTGTTGTATGAAAATCTTTAACAAATTTATCAAAATGAATTTTCTTATTTTATTGATATTGATTTAATATTTATTTTTATGCAATATTTTTCTATTTACGAAGACTACCATCTTCTTTTAGTCCTTGCAAAACATTGTGCACTGCAATATATCGAAATCTTCATTTAATAAAGAATTCGAGAAATTTTCGAGGCATGCTTACATGTTTATTGCTGTTAGGATATTTTTTTGTGTCGCATAAAAAAGGAAAATGGAAGAAATAAGGACGTTTTCGTCATATTATCAAACGTATTCTAATAATTTTTAACTTAAATGTTTTTTTTTCTTAAAAATGTATTCATAATGTTGAAATATTTAAACATACACACATGTTTATACACACACACATAGATACGAATAATAATTCCAAGAAATGTCGGGAAAATAAAACAAACAGTTGGAACAAAACGGATTTACAATCCACTTATTACGTGAGGGTATTCCACTCTAAGATATTTAATGTTTCCGTTAATAACTTAAAAAGTTAAGATATTGTAATATAAATTTGCAGAAACTTACCATGCTTTGTTTATAATATGATATTACGAATAGCGGATTCCTTGCTAGCCAGACGGTATTGGAGGGATATGATGCATAATGCACTGATGTCCAAAAATTAAGGATCAGAGACCGCACGCTTTCGCTTTTTTCACGGTTTGTCAAATATCGACTGACATGTTTGATAAATTTATACTTGAAATTCTAGGATGTAAAGCACTTGTTTGATTTCAAGAACAGTAAAAATAGTTTGTTGCAATCACAAAATTAATATATTGGATATTTGATGAGATATGAACAATTGTATGAAATTATTTATAACTGCGCATGCGCGAACTATACCAAAGATTTTTTTCCAATTTTTTATTCAATTCTATAGAGTAAATTATATAAAACAACTGTCAAATATCGGGAAAACTCAAAAAAATATATAGCAATACAATGAGCTAATTGTGGAATTCGGGGGGGGGGGGGGAATCCCATTGGATTGTATGGGATTTATCATTCAAGTCGAATGAATAAAAATAGATTGAATTGAACTGTTTTCTCATACAATTTTTTTTTGAGCCACACCAAAAGCTTTAACCAATGCGGTTAATATTCTGCACAAAATTCATCATTGTTATTGGCCCAATGTAATGATATATAAAGGCCAAATAGATGCAATGTGTTGTAGTTTAGATGAAAATATATATCGTAATAAAAGTATAAAGAAACTCTGCACTATTTATTAATTTGGTATGGCACAAGCTCCAGAGTTAAATTACTCATTTCTGAAACTGTCGGACTACAATTATCCTGCTTGGAAGCTCGACGTTAAATGCGTATTAATTGACCGAAACTGCTGGAAGTTTATTACAAAACCAAATTTAGAATGCAAATCGGATGCCTCCTATCGTGGTAAAAGATACTTTGAATGACGTAAACGCAGACCTATACTACAATATATCCATCTGTAGAAAGAAAATTTCAAATTTTAATAGCTTAGACAGAAAGCGAAAAAGAAGCTTGGGATATGTTAAAGTTAAACTTCGAACCAACCTCTCGAGCAGAATTTGTGGATGAATTTGTGGAAAAAAATTAAACCCGTAAGAAAAAAACCGTCGGTTATTTTGCAAGAAAATTGAAGAAAAAGAGGTTCAGATCAAAGATGCAGGATTTGATATGCCAGTACGATTTGGTATGTTTCCAGTTAATCCGTCGTTTACCCGAGGAATACAATAATCTAGTTCGAATGTTATATAGATTAGATGACACAGAATTCAAATTAGAAAATGTATCTAAACAGTTAATTAGCGAATATGGAAGAATTTGTTTAAAACGTAAGGATGAAAATAAAGAGGTCATCGCTGTAGGTGATGCTTATACAACGAAGTTTAAAACTCCTACCGACCAACCAGCCATTCCAAAGAAGAATTTCGTAAGCAGTAAAAACCGTGGGTTTCAAGAAATGGAAGCGACCTGGAACCCTATTGATGCTCTAATATTTCACCAACTAATCGTATGGGGCCGAGTTTAATTTGCAGTTACTGCACGAAACCTGGTCACTCAGATACAAGGTGTTTCAAAAAGAGAAACTACAGAGGAAATAAGCAATTTTTCTACAGTGAAACTACAAGGCAGTCTGAATTCACTTTAATATCTTCAAATGATAGACAACTCGTGGAATTTCTTCTGGATTCAGCAGCTATATCTCACTTTATAAATGACAAGAGACTGTTTGTAAACTATAAAGAACTCCCTCCTCAACAGGTGCTGATTAGAGATGAGTTCGGGCTCTCTTTTCGGAGCCCGGGCCCGCCCGAGCCCAATGATTTTAAATCCCAGCCCGCCCGAGCCCGAAACATTTTGTGTCATCAGAGCTCGAGCCCGCCGGAGCCCGATACTGAAAAAAATTGCATATTTAAAAATTGTTTTAAAAGTAATATCTCATTTTTAAAAAAACCGTCGGGCTCGGACTGAGCCCGTCTCATCTCTAGTGCTGACAGGAGACAAGGATTGTTCGTCGGAATTATTGGGTATAGGGGATATTGACCTTACCATACTACATGTAACAGGTAATGTAGAAATCACTTTAAAAATGTATTGTATGCACCTAATATGAGAAGAAATTTAATTAGTGGGTCAAATATAGGTATTGCAGGAAACCATATTCAATGGGAAAATAATAAAATGATTGTGTATCATAAATTTAATCGATATTGTTTCACTGTACCTAGAGTAGATAAATTGTATATAGTTAAAGATTATGTTTCAAAGTATGAAAATTTTGTTTTTTCTGCTAGTTTAAATTCAAAATTATACGTAGATTTTGTCATACAAACTTGCCTTTACTTGAAAAGATGAGTAAAAATAATTGTGTTAAAGGTATTGAAAATATTATTGTAAAAACAAAAATTAGATGTGTGAATCTTGTGTAATTGCAAAATCTAATAGAACATCGTTTAAGAGAGGATACGTATATAAATGCATTTCTAGCAAAATTCTCGATAGAGTGCATATGGATTTGTGGGGTCCTAACTCGTTAGGAGGGGGGAAATATTTTTTGTCAATAATTGACGATTATTCTAGAAGGACTGAAGTGTATATAATTAACGATAAATCAGAAGTTTTTGAATGCTTTAAAAAGTTTTTAGCGAAAGCTGAGAGACAAACTGATGAGAAATTAAAGCGTGTGCGAACTGATAATGGTCTTGAATTTATTCATAAATCATTTGAGAAATTGTTAACTGATTTGGGTATACATATAAAAAGATCCTCCGTTTACACTCCAGAACAGGTGGGTGTTAGAGATGAGTTCGGGCTCTCTTTTCGGCGCCCGGGCCCGCCCAAGCCCGGTGATTTTAAATCCGAGCCCGCCCGAACCCGAAACATTTTTTGTCATCAGATCCCGAACCCGTCCGAGTCCGATACCGAAAAAAATTGCATAATATTTAAAAAATGTTTAAAAAGTAATATCTCAATTTAATAAACTTCGTACGTGAAAATAACTGTTCATCCCGTGCCAATAATTCATTATATGAAAATTTACATTCAATCTTATCAAAAGAGAAGTTTTGTATCAAATAAAAATATACTTCCTTAAAAGGATGTAAATTTTTTTTTCTCTCCCAACAAGCATATCTGATGGACATATTAACGAAGTGCGTTTTAGGAATAAATGTATGAAATTTGCAGAAATTACTATTTTTATGCCGAAGAATCGAACAACGTTTTCTATTTACAATAAAAGGTGTATATCGTAACTTATAATTGATTTCTTAATTAAAACATAATATTTCGTTTTCCTGAAAATCAGTTTAAATTAAAAATTTGACACCGTTATCTGCAAGATCCTGTGCTTTTATAGAAAAAGTGGAAACACTCTTCGATTAATTTCTTTTAAAGTTTCTTTTAAAGTAACATTCTAATGCTAAAAAAAAAGGAAATTTCTGTTTCCCCTTCTATTCATTCTGATCAAAATAACATTAAAATTACTTGAAAGTGGAATATGTAATTTTAATGTTATTACTTGACAGTGGAATATGTAATTTTTTAGGGGGAAAAGTTATTTTTATTTTTTCTATATAAGAATAAGTAAAACTGTCAATTTCAGAAAGAATGAGCCGAGCCCGCCCGGGCCCGATGGCTGGTATAAAATCAAGCCCGAGCCCGTGTCGGGCCCGGGATCGGGCTCGGGGTGAGCCCGTCTCATCTCTAGTGGGTGTTGCTGAAAAATTTAATAAAATAGCAATGAATGTATTTTGAGCAATGCTACACGATAGCGGATTAAAACCATCATTTTGGGGGAAAGCTTTTTTCGCGTTTGTTCACACAAAAAATAAAACTGAACACAGTTTAACCCAAGGTCTAACACCGCAAGAATTATGGACGGGATACAAACCTTCTGTAAGACATTTAAGAATTGTTGGTTCTTTAGCATTTGTTCATGTTACTAAAGTCAAACGAAATAAAGTTCAACCTAAAGCTTTTTGTAAGCATTTTAGTTGGTTATGCCATGAAAACCAAAGGAAATAGGATTTACATTCCAAATGAAAGGAGAATTGTAGAAACTTTACACGTACATATAGATGAAACAAAAATGGGTGTAGAAGCATTATTTGGGGGACATAATAAATATAAGGATTCTGTATTAAATTTCAGTGAGTCTCCAGTTAAAACAAACGGTTTAAGTAACTCGACTGTAGATCTTAATCATAAACTACCAGGAGAAAGCTTAAATGAAGATGAAGAGGAAAAGGGAAGTAAGGTAACTTTAAGTTCAATAAATATTACGGAATGGAAAATGATGGAAAAACCCAGAACAAAATGTAACAGAGTTGACGTGAATTACTATACCCCAATAACAAATAAAAGACTGAGATCTTTAAATGATGTTAAAAAATCTTGTGAGGAAAGAAAAATCGGCTATGAACCAGATAAATTTGACTTTAAACCTAAAACTAATCATCCTAATAGTGAAACTTTAAATGAATCCTCTACTAGTGATTCAGATTATTAATATTTAAGTGAAATATTCCAACATGAAGTTTACAATACTGAAATCCCTAAATCGTTTGAGGATGCACAGGTAAACAGAGAAAGTGGGAAATGGAATGCTGCAATGAGGGAAGAAATTGAGATCGTGAATAAAAGAAAGGTTTGGCAGTTGGTTGTTCCACCCCAAAACGCTACAATAGTAGGAAGTAAATGGGTTTATAATATAAAAAACACAAACAAATGGTAAAAAATACAAATCACGTCTCGTAGCTCAAGGGTTTAAACAGAAACCTGGTATTAATTTTAATGATATGTTTTCAACTGTTGTAATTTTTTCAATAAAACGAATGTTTATGTTATTGTTTTCTAGGTTAAATTGGTATCATATTCAAATTAGATGTAAAATCTGCTTACTTATATAGGTCTTTAAAAGAAACGGTATTTATGAAACAACTACCAGGATTTGTAAACAAAGGTGCCAAAAATAAGGTTTGTCTGCTGAATAAATATATTCATGAATAACGGCAAAGAGGTCGTGAATGGAATTCAGAATTGGGCAATATATTGCATAATATAGGATTTTGTAAATTAAACTGGTGTAAATGTGTATATAAACTGAATAGTAATGCAATCTTAGTTGTTTATGTAGATAATTTAGTTTTATTTGCTAAAAATGAAAATATATTGCAATCTGTAACTATTATGCTAAGACATAGCTTAGAAATTACTGAAATAGGATTAACGAAATATTTGCTAGGTGTTAAAGTTGAACAGATTACTGATTTATTAATTTAAAGCTTTAACTAAACGTTTTGTTAAACTACCTTTTTAAATTGACAGTAATTTACCAGATAAAGTTAACGAAATTGAAATTGTAGAAAATGAATTAATGAAAACAATCCCATATCGAACTTTAATCGGGTGTTTGTCATTTTCATCAAATAGATCAAGACCTGACATTAGCTTTGCTGTAAATATAATGTCGCAATTTTGTAATGGGTATACATATAAACACTGGTTAATAGTAGTAGATATTATAAATTATGTTTTTGCTACTAAAAGTTTAAAAATAAATCTGACTAATGTAAAATCATTAAGTTTATGTGCATATCTAGATGCTAATTGGGAATGTCACCTTACTAAACGACATTCAAGTAGTGGCTTTATAATTAATTTACTTTGGTAACATTCCATTTGCTTGGAAATCTTCAAAGCAAAAATATATTGCACTTAGTTCTATGTAATCTGGGTTTATTTCGTTAACTCAGAGTGTAAAAGAGCTGATTTGGTACTCAACAGTTTTGAATGAACTTGATTTATGTGATAAAATAAAACCAGTTCAGAATTGTGATAATAAATCTGCTATTTATTTTACTAAAAATAGCCAAGATTTTAAAACAAAGCACATTGATATACGATGTTAATTTATTAGACAACTAGCTGACCCTCCCGGCGTTGCCCGAGCCCTTGTAATAAACTTAAATCTCTTAAAAACGGAACTCTGGCCACGGTCTACGATGGTTTCGGAACCGTATACCCAGCATGCTCGTACGCTGTAGAAAATCTTTTATTTCCTCCTACCACCGCCAGGGGAGCATTCTGTTCTAAACAAACCTCTTTCCGAACGAACTTCTGAGACAGGTCCCCGCTGCCTACGTTACTGCATAGTAGGCGCACTACAAAATTGAGCTGGTTTCGAGAAGATTGGAACAATATTAGCCCAGTTATTGCAATAAGGCACGGTTAGAGAAAATAACATTTAGTGAGCTGCCGAGGGGAGGGGATGTTCAAGTGTCCTTCAGAAAATGACTAATTAGGAGGCCCACTATGCATGCATAAAAATTCGTTCGTTTTGTTAAGCTAGGAACTTAATTACAAATTTGGCTTAAACTCTTATTTGTAAATACTGGTAACCGCTACTCATAAATTTAATTTAATGTTATAAAGGGTGACTATTAAGTTAAATATAATGTTTGGAATCACTTGCGTTGAAATCGGAAAGATAGTTGCTGATATATAGAAACGGGGCATAGTTAGAGAAAAACCTTGAAGAAGGGGCCGGGGGGGGAGGGTTGTTTAATTACCCTTCAGCAAATGACTAATTAAGAGGAACACTATGCATCTTTCGAAATTCGTTCGTTTCCTTAAGCTAGGAACTTAATTACAAATTTGGCTTACCCAATTATTCGGAAATAGTGGTAACCGCTACTCATAAATTTAGTTTAATGTTATAAAGAGTGACTATTAAGTTAATTATAATGTTTGGAATCACTTGCGTTGAAATCGGAAAGATAGTTGCTGAGATATGGAAACGGAGCATAATTAGAGATAAAACTTTGAAGGAGGTCCAGGGGGGGAGAGGGGATGTTCAAGGGCCCTTCAGCAAATGACTAATTAGGAGGACCACTATGCATCTTTCAAAATTCGTTCGTTTTCTTAAGCTTTGAATTTAATTACAAATTTGGCTTAAACTGTTATTCGTAAATAGTGGTAACCGCTACTCATATATTTAGTTTAATGTTATAAAGGGTGACTATTAAATTAATTATAATGTTTGAAATCGGAAAGATAGTTGCTGAGATATGGAAACGGAGCAGAGTTAGAGAAAAAATCCTTGAAGGACAGGCCGGGAGGGAGGGGGGGGGGGTTGTTCAAGTGGCCTTCAGCAAATAACTAATTAGGAGGATCACAATACATCTTTAATGATTGATTCATTTGGTTAAGCTAGGAACTTAATTTGAAATTTGGCGTACACTATTATTCGGAAATTCTGGTAACTGCTTTCTAGAAATACACCTTGAAGCTTAAATGTAATTAGACCCTTGTCCCTCTTCATACCCGCAAATATAAAAAAGAATCTGTTAAATAAAATTTTCTGTATTAACAATCTCCATCATAATAATAAATGTCATGTAAAAAAAAAAAAAAAAAAAAAAAACTTAAACCCGAATAATTGTCATGAAGAAAATTGTGCCAGGAAAATATTTCAATCAGTGGGACGTATGTGTAATTTGTCATGTACAGGTGGCGCGTCAATCGCATGGCTCCTCTACGCTAATAACTTCAATCCATATTGACACTATTTAGTTAGAAATCCTTATTTATGCATCGCTACTCTGGTTTATTTAATTACTTCTGTGAAGAATCTGTGCAACCAGTCAGTGAACCAACCAACCCAAGAGAATAAAAGCAAATTTTTAATGAGAGTTCTTTGTGCATTTTAATTAATATTTCAGAAAGTAATTAAAATATTAAAATTCTGACGCTCAGGTGTACCAGGAGAGGGTTTTGACTACCTAAATCTAAATTTACAGACTTCTAGGTGCGCTAAATTTTCCTAGCCATCGCCAACAGACACACACACACACACAGACACACAGAGCGAAACTTTCTTTTATTAGTATAGAAGATTAATAAATGAAAATATTGTTGAGTTAAAACATGTAAATTCTAAAGATAATAAGGCAGATTTTTTAACGAAACCTCTTCTGCATGCCAAGTTTCAAAAAGCTTTTTGTAATCTTTTTGAGTAAAAGTTTGATTGAAAAAAAGGAGGGATAGTGTATTTACGATTGATCGGGCCGCTTTTTGGAAATCTGGACAAAATTTTGTCCCTAGAAATTTTGTTATGTGGTGTGTTCGGTCAAGTTTTTCTCTCTGTTTCGGTCGTAAAGGCACTCTTTTCTTTTCTTTTACTTGTAACTGTATGCATATTTCCATCTCGTTTAATGTACTGAGTAAGTATATCTAGATGTAGCAAGATCCTTTCAAAGGGAGAGGCAGAAGGAAGCTGACGGAGAATGGTTAATCTTTTTTTGACAGTATGCGATATTAAAGAAGTTCCCAGCAAATGCTGGATGTACATATAAATACCCGTCTTTATCATTCAAGTCGAATGAATAAAAATAGATAGAGCTGAACTGTTTCCTCATATAAATTTTTTTGAAGTCTCACCAAACGCCTTAACCACTGCGGTTAATACTCTGCACAAAATTCATCAAGTTGCTATCCACCAAAATATATATATATATCAATTTAATTAACAAAAGGGAAGATTCACACAATTAAAATGAATTGTTTTAAGTGAATAAATACTCTACAAAGTTTGACCACATTGTCATTGAATCATCTTACAAAGTGAAGTGGAAACAATGTGATTTTGGTATTACCATTTATTTTGCCAATTAGCATATATAAGTGATCTCCAAATCTCAAACACATTATTTTCATAAGGAAAAAATAATGATCCACATATGTATATCGCAGAATATAAAAGCTTATAATAAAATATGTAGCACAGAGTTCTATTTTAGAGTTTCACATTTTTAGTTGATATGTGGAAGAGTGTTTCCTTGTCATGCTATTTTCTAATTAATAAGAAAATAGTGTTAGGAAATCTGAATGAAATAATTCTTCAACAGTCAAGTTTAATAAAAAATAATCTTATAGTTTTAAATCTGAATAAAATGCAGTTTTATATTGTTCTTTGTCTAAAATATTAAAAGCAAACTTTAAAATTTCTTCCATTTAAGTACACGGAGAGAATTTTTATTTCTTAAAATTTCTCTCGTAATCGATAATGTTAACAATCATTAATTTAAAAAGATTAAAGGAAAAATGAATAAAGGTTCAAATATATTATCAGGGAGTAAAAATCCCATTATCAGTTAAATATTATTTGTGATCTTTAACATCAATTCACTTTAACTAATATTGATTGATGTATTCGAAAACTTTGGTATTTCTTATAAATATAGTTAATAAGACCGCGTGTACTTACCAGTGACAGGAAACATTATTCGTTTTCTGATAAATTAATCATTGTGCATAATAAGAAATACTTTTGGAATTATTATTTGAATCAGTGATTTCAAAAACCCCATGTGTCTGAAAAAAAATCAGGAATCAATCAAAACTGTGCTATACAAAAGTGCTAGTTATTTTAAGAACTTTTCTTCGTAGAATATATTTCTAAAATATTTAAACATGTACGTCTGTCATTAATTAATTATTATTTTTTAATACATAAAATAAAAAACTTTAATAAATCTTTGGGCTGTCAATGGGACATAGTGCCCAACAAATGACACAAAAGAAGTTTATAATCATATTGTATTAGGTATTTCAGAAATGTATTAGACATAAATCATATATACCTACATCTTAAGAATTCCCATTAAGTGCATATCTGACACATGATGTAAACTCTCTTTAAAGATGACTCTGTGAACGACGGAAATCTGTCCAACGTAGAATTTTAGTAAATGCCCACTGCACTATTTTCAATATAATAAGTCCTTTTAAGGCTGTACTGTCTACGACGAAAATTTTTCTCATTTCTGATCGATTCCGCCTTAGACAGAATGGTCTGCATTACGATTTTTAAATACCAATATGTTCGATTAATGATATTCACTTAATTAATCACAGAAATCTGAAATTAAATAAGGCGTATATAGGTATTCGGAAGTGATAGTATTCAAAATGCTTAAAAATAGGTACCTATTCATTAAGTCATGTAGTCACACAGTCATTCAAGAAATATTCATCGTTGAGTTCCATTATATTTTCTTGTTTTATTGTTGGCTATTGAAAAATATTTTTTGATTGACTAATGTTTTTTTCAAAAAAGAGACAATTTCGTGTAGCAACGAATAAACACACCGATAACGGAAAATTACACCAGAAAATTTTGAATTTAAATTCGATAAGTTTGATGCGTCGAGCAGCGGGTTGGATTGGACAGGGCGTTTAATACATCGGACGACCACTGTGACTTCGAAAACATTATACCTCTTGGCGGTGGTTGGGGAGGGTGGGGA
This sequence comes from Maratus michaelseni, assembly GCA_963931845.1. NCBI lineage: Eukaryota > Metazoa > Arthropoda > Arachnida > Araneae > Salticidae > Maratus > Maratus michaelseni. The sequence continues at coordinate 418,339,558 of OZ007588.1, forward strand.
CTACCGCCACGAATCCACAGAGCATGCAATGCGCGTGCGTTCTTTTCGCCTTCTCAACACTTGATACTGAAATGATGGCAGATCCGATCACGGTAGATGTCACCGGAAAAAAATTAATAGCTAAATTGAATAAGTTTAAAACACCGAACTGCGGTCTCGGGTAGGCGTTTAACACATCTGACGACTACTGCGGCTTCGATATCATTATAGCTGTTAAATTTTTGTGCACACGTGTAAACCTGCTCTTCAAGGACACATTTAAAAAAATCATTCGAAAAAAGAAATAGTATACTTATGTAGTATTTGCTATTATCTATTCGTTTAAAAGTTTTCTAAGCATTCGAAAAAGAATGGTGGTATATAAAAAATATAACATAAAAACGGTTTATTTTCATTTAATTTTATTTCGTTTATAACCAAATAATTACTTTATCAAAACTAATTTATATTTTTGAATTTTAATTTATATTCTTAATTTATATAAAACTAAACAAATGCTTTAAAATATATGCGTTAAGGAAATTTAAATAACTGTTATGTAAAAAAACTGATGCATCATGTGCAGATACAATTTGAAAAATAAACTTATTTCTATTAGTGATAATGGCTGGTTGATTTATATAACAAACGCACATTTTGGTTTTACAAGTTAAAGGAATGTGTGTATAAATTACATTTATGTTTTTTTCTATCGATGAAAAAACTAGATCCTTTAACCCTTTCCGGCGCGGAATAAATCTGTTTGTAAAATAATGAAATAATGGACTGACACCAGATTTTGCAAACGATTCCCTTAGGGAAGAATAACTTGCTGATTTTTCCCTTACTTTATAAAAGGAAATTTTTAATTAAATATTCTTGATGCCGTTTGTCAGTTTTGGAATTAAAACTAGGTGTCCTTTTTTGTGACCACCGCTCGCTAAAGGGTTAAAAGCAATAAACAAAAAAATATTAAATGAATACTTTTATTTATTCTAAATTGTACTAGCCAATTAAAAAAATCGCATATATATTTAGTTCTGTTAATGTCATATTGGTATAAGTGACTAATTAAAAAAATCGGTGCTATGTGCACGGATGGCATCTAGACATATCACACTAATATTAGAAATAATAAGATACTTGGTAATTAAAAAAACTGCTTGACGATAGTAGTAGAAGATATTCTGTGCAAATGAATTGATTATAACAAAACTAGAATATTAGGGTATTTTTGAGCATTTTAGAAAATATGACTTACACACTAGGTAGCACATAACGTTGGTATAGCGTTCCAGAAACGTCTGAACTGTTGAAAATAGGTTGTGTTGCTTTATGTTCGTTGACAAATATATTTTATTTCAAAATATTTTTAATTAAACAGTTTTGAATTTTAATCAATCATAGGAAATATTTTTAACCCTCTGACCGCAGAGCAAAAGGAGTTGTAATGTTGTGTTCTCTGTATTTTCTTTTAAATGCTAAAAAATCATGATATTTCAAAGATGATATAAAAAGCTTAATTACGTATATGAATATAATCCGTGAGACTATAAAACATTACTTAATGTTTAAAAACTACATTATTTTTGTAGAATTATATTAATTTGAATAATGATAATATTGCAGTGAAACCTACAGCATAGTGAACGGATATATCAGTTCACGGACGTGAGAATAGACGTTTATTATAGTTTGTATTACTGCGTTTTATGTCTGACTGATTTTCAACGACTAAAAATATTTTCTCACAACTAAATTTCGACAAATTAAAATTTTATTTCATTTAACCCTCGTTGTCTTGATTAATCATACAGAGAGTGATAGTACTCTTAAAAACAAGTTCGCCGATTAAACGTTGCAAAGTTCAGTTATCAAAACTTAAATTCGAATATCAAATTGTTATATGCTATTTATAATCTTGTGACCAATACAAAAAAAAATGACATCTCCATGTTTGTTTTTAGCAGATGTACTCAAAACTGAGGAAGAGAGAGTCGGTTAGATTTGTCACTAATGTTGTTCTCCTTTTCAAGTAAAATATATAAAAATTTTGTTTTAATCTAATTAAACAACAATAATCCAAATGGGGTCTAGACAACTTTGACGAAGTGATTTTCTGATACTCCAATGTTAACTAGTCACTTTTTAGTCTTCCCCTTCCCCCCAAATCATTTGTTATTCCTGGGATTTTATTCTATGCACGATTTTCATTTCTTCTTGAAAAAAAAAATTTAAAATACAATAACAAAGGTATGTAAGTATTTTAAAACAATAGAAAGATTTAAATCAACAATTGTCGTAATTGTATTTTACAGTTTTTTCTTTGAGTCTTTAAAATTTTGCAATTTGAAATTATGGAACTTATATGTTACATAAAATTTTTATTATTATTATTATTATTATTATGAATTAAGATGTAACTTGGAGTTTATGTTTATAATACTGGGCGCTATTTCTGTATGAATAAATATTTCTTTTAGTTGAGATTTCTTCTAGATTTAAAAAAAAAAGAAAAATTGTTCAATCCGGTATGAAAACATTATGAATTTTTTTTAATTTAAAAACACAGAATTACAGATCATAAAATTCTGATCTGTATATAACTAATACTCATGCTTAATAATCAGTGTAGATTACAAAATATTTAAAATTTTCGTTTATTAAATTTAACGTTTATTAAATTCGTTTATTAAAGTTCGTTTATTAAATTTAACAATGTTCAATTCTGAGTTATCATTTATAGCATTTTATTACACACTGATTGAATATTAAACTCCGGGTTAAACATAAAAATGCAATTTCGAAACATTATATATTATAAAAAAAAATAATGTTAACAAATCATCCCTTGGCAATTTTGCAATTTTCACATGAGAACTTTTATCTAATTTGTATATATATTTACTAGATGTTACCCGTGACTTCGTTCACGCAACATTAAAAAAAATAATGAAGGCATTAATTAAACAAAACATTTCACTTCCGATAATTAAAAACGTAAATAATTAACTAACTGTTTATCACATTTCATAGAAGATAATACGGTATTCATTTGTGATAGGGACTTTGACATAACTCAGCCTTAAAAAAGTGAAATTTAGTGCAAAATAATCGCGAAAATGAAATTATAAACAATACAAGGTCAAGATCAAACCTTGCGGGATGGCCTACCTTTCGGCTTAAGCTCAATTAGCCCAAGGAGGGCCAGATGAAATCGTAGAAATCGGCGAGTTGGGTAAACAAATGCCAATTTTACATGGTAAAACATTTTACTTTTAACGCTCTTGTAAAACGTTGTAACAGCCATCATTCAAAAATGATTAATTGGAAATAGTGTATGTTTTTTCTTTAAATTCAATTCTGTCTCGGTTTAATGTATAGCTGAAGCAAATCTTGTTTTCTAAATGACGATATGTCGACAGAGGATATTTGTTCTACAGAATAAATTCATTCATAAAGTTTGAATATGTGAAAATATGTTTTTATTTTTCGGATAATTTACAGCAATCAAGATTTTGTTTTCACCATCTATTCAAATTTAAATTAAATTCTGTTAATGAGAAAATAAAGTTTTAATGAGAAAATAAAGTTTTAATGAGAAAATAGTCTAAAAAATATATGGTTCTGTTGTATTTCTCCTTTTTTATCCAAAAATATTGTGAAAGTTACTTGCAGTTTTTAGAGAAACTTCGTTAAAAATTACAATATATATATATATATATATATATATATATATATATATATATATATATATATATATTTCGGAATCTAAGTCATTTTTTTAATTGAGAGAATTGGTGTGGCATTCCTCAGATCAATGATACCTGGTGTTGAGTAAATCGCGTTGTGTTCGATAGTCTAAGAGGAATAGTTGAGAAATACAAACAGACGGTCAGATTGTAATATAATAGATTCGTGTTCATTTTTCTTTTCTTATAATTATGATGTGATTTTTATCAGAAAATTCTTATATGTATGTAACTGATACTCATGCTTAATTATCTGTGTAGATTAAAAAAAAATCAAATTTTCGTTTTAAATATGGTGTGAAACTTATCTACTTTCTATACGTACTGATACTTGTATTATTAACGTACGAAATTAATTCATGCTCCTTTTAAAACATATTTGAAATTAGACGTTTTATTTCAAATATGACGTAACTTTTTCTCAAGAGAAATCTCTTTTTAATGATATAATTCTTGTTAATTTTCTTTTCTGGCAATCATGACGTAAACTTTAACATAAATTTCACATCTGTATATAACCGATATTCAAGCTTATTATTTAGTATGATAAAAAAATATTTCAGTTTATAATCTTAAATATAACACCATTATCAATCTCCGTTCATTAAATACCAATTTTTATACTCCTTGTTCTATTACGAATATTTGAAAATTTATATTTTATTTACAATATGACGTCATATTTATCCAAACCAAGGAGGATCCTTTAAATATCTTCATGGTCCAAGCGAAATCTTTTCTTAATAATATAATTAGTGTTTATTTTACCTTCTAATTATAACGCGATTTTTGCCAGAAAAACTCTTCTTAACGTAACAGATATTCATATTTCATGTATAATAACAAATACTCCATATTTTCGTTTCAAATATCATGGCAGTCCATCTTCTTTTGAATTCTTTTGAATTTTCATTTTTTACATGGAAATCATTCAATTGAAAAATAATTATTGAGGAAAAATTATTATTCCAGGTTTTGTGTTTATTGGCAACAATAATGCTTAGCAACTTAAAATGGTTTATTAAATTTTACAGGAAGAATATTCATTGATTCTGTATGAAATTTTGAATTGCTAAGAAAACTATTTGAATAAAATAAACAAAATATATATATGTTCATTTTTGGGTTATAATCCATTTATATGCAAATATACAGGGTCATTAAATTTTTCGTTTTCACGTTTACTTCAGCCAAACATTCTCACACACAATCGCATTTATAATATTATTAGGATTAAACTCTAAACAAAAATTTTAAAGGATATGCCTAGAAAAAAAAGGTCTGGCATAATAATGAAAAATAGAAAGCTAAAAATGTCGTTTCTAAATTTTTTGTTTTATATATTTCTTTTTTTCAAATAACACATTTCTTAAATCTTAACCGAACATTTTATCACTGATCCAGCGGCTTTTATTGTTCGGGTACAGCAGATTCATCATATGTTAAGGACATCCCAGATTACTTAATCGATACCATAAAAATATCCCAACCTAAAATGTTATATATAAATTTACAAATTATAATTTAAAAGATAATCCATCTAAACAGTCTGGGAATAACTGATTCATTAGAAAGAAAATCAAGTTCTCATTCATTTTTCATTTTTTCTGGGAGAGTGCAGGATATCAATCTTATTTTTTAACCCTCGGAGTACGGCCCACACGATTTCCGCTGATCATCAAGTTCTTCCGCTGCTACGGTTCATCTGAACATGCAAGCAAAGAGCGATTAGTTTTTTCTTTCTTTCTTTCTTTCTTTTTCTTTTTTTTTTTTGAAATAGATTTTCGAACATAGTTGAAAGTGTTTATGAATGTGCGGTTTGTCTGTCGCCTGTCTGTCCTCTGAATTACGTAAATGTATAGGATTGCCTTGAAATCGATATATGTTATTGTGGTGTACTATGTATATTTAGTATCGAAAATGATGTGTGTAGCACTTATGTTTCTGTTACAGGGAAACACAAAAATTTCTGTTACATTACGGTCTAAGGGGAAAAATCGTTTGCAACATATTTTAATGAAGTTAGACTATTATTGTAAACATTTTAAAATTGATACATTTCATTAAGGTACCCTATAAGGCGCTTGCTGTAGAATATGGTATGCATAGAATGTATCGTTCATTTACAGGGACACTCAAAATAATTTGGATGCAGCACTGTCTATGAACAATAAATGTAATTCATTTTCAGCTGTGGTACGCGTTTTTAAATGTAACTTTTTTGTATATTAATTGGTGCATATAATTTCTATACGTCATGTACAGGGCTGCTCTAAAGAAGTCACTTACATTTCCAATTTTTGACAGAAATTGCTGAAGGCGAATTTTCAATTTTGCTATGTATTTTGCCTAACAAAAGTAAATTTTAGCAGGCTTTGCAATATATATACAAATCTATGTATAATATACAGGGCTGCACAAAAGAATTGGATATTTTGTTTGACTATGGGTAGTAATTGCTGAAATTGGGTTTTCAAATGTGATGTACGTTTTTTGATGTGTTGGAAAGTTTTTCCTTATCTATGCTTGACGTATGTTTTTTCGTTTTTGTTTACTTTATTACTACAAACACTCCTCATAATATTTTAAGAAATCTATATATGCAAATAGAGAAACTATAAAAGCAAAAAAAAAAAAATCCTTTATTCAGGAAAATGTCAAAAATGGTGTATTTGGATGTGTAATTTAAAATTTCTGACAAATGCTAAGATACATACTTATATTTTTAAGCTACTATTTCAAGTAAAGTCAGAGTATTTTTTAAAAATGAAAATAAAAATTTGAAACATAATATGATTGTAAGTTTACGTATGATTTCTGTATGATACTATAATGTTTTATAAACTTTAAACGGTAAGAAAATAAGAAATAATTTCAGTATCTATACAATACTCGAAATTTTAATATTTTAAAAAGTATATATCATATCTTCATTGAGTGTGTAACGCTTTTAGAAAATCGTTCTTTTTATAAATCCACAATATACTCCTATTTTTTTCTAATGAGATTCGATAGCAAAAATAAGACTCATCAAAATTACAAAGGAATTTGAGGCCAATTTTGTTATATCGAGAAATATAAGTATAATTTAAAGTAGTTCAATATGTGAGGTGGTGTAATTGCTTATCTTTCAAGAATTCATCAAAATCATTATTTTTAAAGATTTCTTTTATTTCTAAAGAAACATAAAAGTAAAATATTCTAATGCAATTCAAAAGTAAAACCAGTAAATAAAATGTTACTTTTTTCTGTTTAGTAACTATTTAGTCAATTTAAAAAGTATTTAATGTCTCAAATACTTAGAAAGCTTTTAAAAGGCATTCATTCAAAAATTAATTATGCAAAATCTAGTTTAAAAGAAAGAAAAATCAAATAAAGTTAAGAAAATCAGTTGATATTTTAATTAATTGTGAATGGCATAAACCTAGATTTAAAAATATATTTACAGATAAAACCTCAATGCAATTAATTTGTTATTATTAAATTTTGATATATATTATTTAACTAAAAGATTTTAAACGATTCCTATGCCTTGAGTCTTGATAACCCATTAAATAAAGTCTTCATAAGACATTTTGTTTAAAGATTTTGTTTAAATAAATTACCCAAAGCTAATTAAATTATAATTTTGTAAAATCTTAAAGTAGGTAAAGGTATCTAATTGATATCTATTTATTTATAATATATTTATTTAAAAATTATCCAATATTAGAAAAAGCTTGGAATAAATTACGTGTTTAATTTTAGCCGTATATTCATATTAATTAACATTATTCTAGCAAGCAAATGTTTTTTGCTAAGCCATATTTTCATAGCGAAAAAATGTATGCAGTACAATTATTTAACAAATCGTAAAAAACGTAAAAATTATGTAATAAATTTCGCATTTTTTGTTCTATTATGGAGTAAATATGGTACGATTATTTAACAAATCGTAAAAAACGTAAAAATTATGTAATAAATTTCGCATTTTTTGTTCTATTATGGAGTAAATATGGATATTTTACAGTATTTAGAAGCAAAGAGAAGTACTTTCGTATTATCCGTGCAAGATCAGCTGCAACTGCGACAATTATACTAATTACAGTAACACTATATTACCTATTATATTCTCCCCTATGTTGGAATTTCTGAATATTGTTTGCAGATCTACGTCTATTATGACTCATATAACCCAAATTCACCCCCAGTTCAAAACTTCATCTAACTATCTCTCTATCTATCTATATCACTCTTTTATGGACAAGTAAACTTCCATAATTCTGCACAAATCTCTTCCAAACTGATACATAAAATCAAGGGGCATAAAATCTCGGTCAAATTCGTTAATGGGTAAAATCGGACCAAGGAGGGGGAAAATGGGAAGGGGAGGGCTTTTTGTGAAAAAAAAAATCCCCATAACTTCTTAATTATGATGCATATCGACTCCGTTTAAAGTTATTATTACTTCTAGTAAAAGAGCCAAAAATTTATGTATGACAGATTTTTTATATCATTAATAATGGCATAAAGGGGGGGGAGAATAGGGGTTTAAGAAGAAGAAAATTCATAACTTCGTTAATTCACAAGATATCAAACCCGCTTAAATTTATTATACATTTTCTAAATAATTTCTGCAACTTTTATATTCCCAAGATTTTTATAGGACAAACTCTTACAGCAAAAACAAATTAAAAAATAAAAAATCCCTGCCGTATCCGCCTACAGACATAGGTAGATTCAAATGCGGGCGGTCCCAACTGCCGCATAATAGCAAAAAGTTCCTTTTTCTGTAATTCCCAATAAGCAGGCGCAAAAAGGTTTGCGTCTTCGAAATTTACCCGTGTAGGCAAAGCCGTCAGGGATTTTTTTTTAAACTACATAGTTTGTTTTTTATTATAATTTATAGGTATTTTACGATTATAGCTTATTGTTTTTTGTTATTTATTTATTATTTTTCATTTATTACTTTTATTTATTTATTTATTTAGTATTATTTACCAATTTCAACAATCTTATATATTTAATAATGTTAAATTACTGTTTTGAACATGACAGGAAACGATAAACTAGGTTTGTCCTCGGCAACCATTTTTCTCCTTGCATATTTGTTGAACATGAAAATGTTTACTTGCAATTGCTAGCAACCGAAAAATCTATATTCCGGATTGAGAAAACTGATTGATACACTATACAATCTACTCCGAAACGTTTTTGAAAATATGTGGCGGCAATATATATATATATATATATATATATATATATATACAGGGTGTAACTCAAATGCTTCAACAAACTTTGAGGGATGATAGTACTCATGAAGATGAACAAAAAATGCAATAGAACACGGGGTCGCAAATGACATTTAACCCTTTCAGGGACAGTGGTATGTCTAAAAAACCTCTTAATTTTAATTCCAAAACGCCACAATGGCACCAGAAATTTGCTAAAATCTTTTCCATTTAATATTTATGTGAAATATAGCCTTTTTCTTATTTACAAACAATTTTTTTTTTTTAAATTCCGGTGCCAGTCCATTTTCAGACGCATTTTCTCTATTTTTATCCTTTAAGCCTTATAGGGGCAAACTACTTTTAGTACTAAAATGTTGAAATAAATGACTGGCACCGGAATTTATAAAAAAATTTGTTTGTAAATAATAAAAAGGCTATATTTCACATACATATTCAATGGAAAAGATTTTAGCAAAATTCTGGTGCCATTATGGCGTTTTGGAATTAAAATTAAGCGCTTTCATAAACATACCACTGCCCCTGAAGGGGTTAAACGTCATTTGTGACCCCATGTTCCATTGCATTTTTTGTTCGTCTTCATGAGTACTATCATCCCTCAAAGTTTGTTGAAGCATTTCAGTTACACCCTGTATATATATATATATATATTATGAATGTTTCTTAAAGTCTCTAAAATGTTAGTGATTCCCATGTTTCTAAAGATAAAGAATGCTTTTTGGAACCGAAAGTAACTAGGTTTGAGATAATTGTAATTTTTTGTTCGTCGTTATAATATATTTTCCTAGATTAATAAAGATTTGTCTTTTTTACTTACCCATCATACGTAGTATAGGGTAAGTCTTGTAATCGTTTTGAAAATCGAAAAAATTTTTTTGACGGATTTACACGTTTCAGACTCTGGAGATTCCGAAAAACATATTTTTAGAAAAAAAAAATTGCTTTCCGTCTGTGTGTCTGTGTGTCTGTGTGTCTGTCTGTAAACGCTCTATCTCCCGAACAAATTGAGATAGAGACTTGCCATTTGGTATGTACTTAGTATGTAATAATGGGAAGAAGCCTATTTCATTTCAATAACCTCGATTAACCGGTAGATTTTTTTTCGAACTCTCGAAATATTCGTTCTGATGAAAGGTATATAAAAATTTTCGAAATTGTTTATTTTAAGGAGTAAATATAAAAGACAATAAAAAAACAAATTTTGCATAAAACATGAAGTCGATTGGATAATTAGTTGCCGAGATATTTGTAATCCTATTTTCCACACTCTTCGATTTTTCATGACCCTGTATTTCATCCAAATTTCACTTTAAAGATATATTTTAATTGGAAATTTGACGCGTAATCAGATGCAATAAACCGCTCGTTAATAGGATTATTATTTTTGGGGTTATAAGGAAAAACCTCTTTCAAGCAATTCAGTAATCGAGCCTTTTTATGACGTCATCAAGCCACGATTTTATTTGAATTGCAATGCATTTTATAAGTAGTTTACACATTTTTATTTTAATATTTTACATTATACATATACATGATGGGTAAGTATTATGGTGGCCCCCAACGACTAGTTTTTAAACTTGTAAGGATAATTCCTATCACAGTGACAGTTTTGTGGTTAAAAATTGTGATTGTACCAGTTTTGAACTTGTCTTGCCCTTATCCATGGCTAATGTTTGAATCCTCCGCAGTTAAATTATATATGTTTGTCAACATTCTTTGCACTTATTAATTAAACAAAATCCAGAAATCTGCGACACCGTTTGCATTTCTTTTTTAATATCCGATTTTTAATACCCGATCTTGTCAAAAATTATTCAGAAATAGGTTTAATTGCAAAAGAATAATATTAAAAGGGCCTTATGGATCAATTAAAATTAATCATATCAAATTAAAATGTGCATTAAAGGGAATTTTTTTTTTGCCATTCATTATTCCATTTCAAATATGTAGTATGGCAATCCAAATTTAAGATTAAACTAAAAATATCCATAATGACATACTACCAGAAGGATCACATTGAAATCCCATCTAGCATTTCTAAGGGCATCTCGCTACATTTAGATTTTTGACGCTGAGAAAGAGCATAATTTTTACACTTTCTATAAAGTCAGCGTGAAATATTTTTATTCTAATGCGCGTACGTTTAGCTTAGTCAGTACTTTCTATAGAGAAATTGGATTTAAGACGTTAAATCCTTGTCATACAAATTTAGAATACTACTACTATATATATACAAGGTGTAACTGAAATGCTTCAACAAACGTTGAAGGATGATAGTACTCATGAAGACGAACAAAAAATGCAATGGAACATGGGGTCGCAAATGACGTTTAACCCCTTCAGGGGCAGTGGTATGTATATGGAAGCGCTTAATTTTAATTCCAAAACGCCATAATGGCACCAGAATTTTGCTAAAATCTTTTCCATTTAATATGTATGTGAAATATAGCCTTTTTCTTATTTACAAATAAATTTTTTTATAAATTCCGGTGCCAGTCATTTATTTCAACATTTTAGTACTAAAAGTAGTTTGCCCCTAAAAGGCTTAAAGGATACAAATAGAGAAAATGCGTCTGAAAATGGACTGGCACTGGAATTTACAAAAAAAATTGTTTGTAAATAAGAAAAAGGCTATATTTCACATAAATATTAAATGGAAAAGATTTTAGCAAAATTCTGGTGCCATTGTGGCGTTTTGGAATTAAAATTAAGTGGTTTTTTAGACATACCACTGTCCTTGAAAGGGTTAAATGTCATTTGCGACCCCGTGTTCTATTGCATTTTTTGTTCATCTTCATGAGTACTTCATGAGTACTATAGTGTCGTAAAAAAATCTTCGCGGAAATATATAACCTATATACTATACTGTTTATACACCTGCAGTTTCAGGTTAATTCCTCATGTATTTTTCTAGATAGTTAACAAAACGTCTAAAATCGCAAGGGACAGGTCACATTTATATATATATATATATATATATATATATATATAAATGTAGATAGGTGATACGTAAAAAGTTAATATACTGGATTAATTAAACAACTAGACTTCGAAAAGACAAAAACAAGAAATTTAATGCCATTCTAGGAAATCAATTCCACGCTTCGTTGGTCATTTCTTCAAAATATCTTACACTTCTCACATAAAACATACAATATTCTTATTGCCACATAGTACAATTAGTCCAAAATCTTGTTCCAATTCTATTTTCCATTTTCTCTCTTCCATTTCCATTTTCAATTTCTTTTCTTCAATCTCTGCTTGTAATTTCTTCTCTTCCAGTTCTGCTTGTAATTTCTTCTCTTCCAGTTCTGCTTCTAATTCCTTCTCTTCCAGTTCTGATTGTAATTTCTTCTCTTCCAGTTCTGCTTGTAATTTCTTCTCTTTCTCTTTCTCTTCTCTTTCTTCTTCTGTTTTCTCTTTTCTAGCTGCTATCACAACTTCCAATCGATCTTTTATAAATTCTTCTTCGTAACTCTCCTAACTCTTGATCAGCTTTATTAGGACGGGTATTGTTGGTTTTTCTGGTGCTTCAATTCCGCATTCTTCGCAGAGGTCTATTAGATCAGTTCTCTTAGCTTTATTTAGAGTTCCCTTGTTTATCTTTCACAATTTGTACTTGAAGTAATACGATTACGGTTTCACCTTGCAAAATCGTAAAAAGTTAATTTACTGGATTAATTGAACAACTAGACTTCAAAATAACAAAAACAAGATCTTTAATGCCATTCTAGGAAATCAATTCCACAACGCTTCGTTGGTTATTTCTTCAAAATATCTTACCCTTCTCACATAAAACATACAATATTCTTATTGCCACATAGTCCAATTAGGCCTAGCAGTTCCCTAATTGACTCTTTCACACTTCAACGCTTCTTCGATGATAAAATTTATAAGACTAGCTCTTTTCTAAATCTCGCGATCCAAAATATTTATACCTCGTGCGTTTGAATCATGGATGATAGTAATAGTACTAAAGTGTCAGTTAATATGACGATCATGACGTCATAAAGCAATTGAAGTATTAACACTGAAATCATATATATATATAGGTATTATATATATATATATATATATATATATATTTATTATTTAACTAATTATTATCACTTTAGATAGTATATGGTTTTAATTTTAAATATTGATTTTCTGCCACTGCTTTTTTTTCAATTCATTGCATATTCACTTGTTCTATCATAGTTGGTAGCACTATGGTTTGTGTTGCTTTACAATATTCCATGGTAATTCATTTTCTAAAACTTATTTTGGCAACATGGTTAATCATCTTCTAAAACTGATTTTGGCAACATTTAAAGATTTTTTGCAATTCATCGCCTCTGTTTAGTTATCTTTATATATCTGGTCACTGATGTGCACCAACATCCTTCTTAATCTAATTGTTTTTAGCACTTTACGATTTAATTTCATGTTTCTATCTCTTAATTATGGGTAAGGTTTCCTTCCTTTTTAATATTGTATTAATATTGTATTTATTTTTTGAACTTTAAGATTTTTTTCACAGGTTTTATTCTTTGTTTATGAGTGGTAGTCCCAAAATAATATTCTTTAGCAATGTTATGACAAATATGATGATGAAACCACTCATTTTATTTGTGGTATTTAGGCATTTGGGACTTGATAATTCTGTCTAAATTCCACAAATTTCATTTATTCAATCTCATTCATTCAATTTTTAATTTAATTTCTTCTTCTTTTAAATAAGTATATGATATCTGTATTCAGAGTGTTGGGGAACACTTTCGTTGTCAATAAATTATTACTTGCTAAATCATAATTTCATAGTTTCTGTTGGTGTTTCGGTAATGTTTCATTAATGGTTATATATATAGTAGATGTGTTTTAATATGTTTAAAACTGAAAGCATTGTTCAGTAAATTATAAATTTTATAAAGTCTCCCGTGAAAAGGGAGATGGCGTTATAAGGACTATAAAAGACTAATCTGAGTAACAGGACAGAATTATTGATCTGAGTAACATATAAATTAGCGATAGATATTGTAACTTTCAGTTATAAGGACTCAATAAATGAAAATCATGCGCATTACACAAAATAACATGGTATATTCAAATAAAACTTGAAATAATTCAATTATTCTAAGAAAAGTTATGTGCAAAATATATTTTGAATACAATGATTATTAATTACACTGGTTTCCAAAAATTAAGGAAAAATCACAAAAATAGCGATAACTCTTTCAAAAATAAAGCAATCCGTATGGAATTTGCTTATATTGTTAAATAAAAGATGCTGAATAAATATACCAAATGAAAACTAGTGGCGCTGCAATCGCATTGCGTCATCTGTAAGAAACATAAAAATGCACGTTAGAGAGTAAGGCTGTCGCTGTCGCTGTGATAGTGATATTATAAATATGGGATAGCCAATTTGTTACAATGACCCCGGGGTATCATTTACCCGCAGAACTGCGATTTAGAGCAATGATTTCCTGTTACAGGACGACAACGCGAGACCGCACAGGGCTCGCATCGTGGAAGATTATCTTCAGCACCAGACAATTCAGCGCATGGAATGACCAGTTCGATCGCCGAACTTGAATACCATCGAGCATGTTTGGGGATGCTTTAGGAAGACGTGTGGCTACACTCAATCCCCCTCCTTAGACCCTTGCCACGCTTACAACTACTTTGCAAGAGCATTTGCTCGCACTTCCTAGCGAACTCATCGACCGCATAATTGACAGTATGACACACGCTGTATGTGCTGTATTGCTATTAGGGGTGATCATACGGCATATTAAATTTACTTTTCCTATACCAAACTGACAAATTGATTTGGCTAATTTTATAAATATGCTATTTTTTTAAACACCATAATTGTCTGGTATTAATTTTGTATGATATTTTATACCTTACTATGAGTTGTATATTGTGTCTGAGTTTCATTAAAATGTACATGTAATATTTTGAGTTATCGCTATTTTTGTGATTTTTCCTTAATTTTTGGAAAGCAGTGTAGTATTAGGCTTATTAGCATTTCTTTTTAATCATTTTGCATTCATATTTTCAAGATAAAATTCATTTATCTTGAAAACATGAATGCAGAATGAATAGAAATAATTGTTAATAAGCTCAATACTAATTACTGATCATTTGGAGTCATACATCTTCTATAAACTAAAGTTGTGTGACGAGGCTTTATAAAAAAACATTTTATGGGAAGTAATGACAGGGGCCGTATCTCGATTATTGTTGTCTTTTGGTAACTTTTGCCCATATCTCTCTCGCCCTTGTCTCTTGCCATTGTCTTCTCGACTAATCAACTATTTCGAATGTATGGCGCTACATTCACATAGTTGCCAACCTCACGACTTTTTGAATACCAGTAAAATCTCACAAAATTTTTCGTATTATTAAATTGCAGAAATTGTACGATTAAATAAAACAAATATTTTTACATAAAAATATTTGTATAGGAAAAATCGGGAGGTTGTCAACTATGCATCAATTTAAAAAACGAACTATTTTTAACCAAAACGGCTATTCAGAACATTTTGGAAAACCTTTCTCGAAGACATTTGCTTGATGCTTTAATCACATCTACTCTATATTAAGAATCTGGAATATCTAGAAGATGCAATTACATATTCAGTTTCTTTAAAAACAAAACGTTAAGGAGCAATTATTAACTTTATTCAAAAAACGTCTTATTTACAATCAGAAATTACTCTGTATCGTCTTAAAATTGCATAAAATGCTTATGTGTGCTCTTAAACACGCTCATTTTATGTTTAACTCCATATTTTTCGAGGATTGTGTATCCATAATGAAATTAAAAAAAAAATTATTTTGATATATCAATATCCGAAGTCAATAAACTTTCTTTATACGATCAATATGATCAATATATATATTTTTTATACTCTATCCTTATTCCTTGAAAACACAATATATTTTTTGTTATTTCGTACAGATGATTAAAATTCAAACTATTTTCGATTTCAGTTTAACTTTTTTTAGTTATTTTTTTTTTTTCACAGAAGAGACTTCGAAAAAAGAATTGAGATTGAAGTTCGTCGTTAAGATTTTAGATAGCTGCAGGAAGAAGAATGGACAAATTAATGAACTTTCACTAGGTAACGAAATTTTTTTTTAGAATATAAAAGAATTGAATTCACTTTTCTTTTAAATCAATGAGAATGCATATAATGAAACAAGACATTAGACCACTTAATTTTATGCATTCTAGATTGTTTTACAATGTTTTTACTGATTCTTAGCTGATTCTTAGCTTAATGGATTCATCTTGGGTTTAATGACATTTTCCTTTGTAATATTTATATAATGAGGCTCAATTCATGCATTATTGCCGATTATCCTAATTTGATTGATAATATATGTTATTTATAAAATATAATATTAAATAAAGATTTATAGCCGTAATAAGTAGAAATATACAGATCTAAAATGTTTGTTTAACCCGTCAGCACACGCACCCCTTTTCACTACGTTACTACACGCGTGGGATAAATTTTATCCCAATGGGTTTACTTGTGTCAATTGCCCCCTCCCCCCCCGGTTTGATTATAATCAAAAATTTATATTTTGAAAT
Organism: Maratus michaelseni; assembly: GCA_963931845.1. Lineage (NCBI taxonomy): Eukaryota > Metazoa > Arthropoda > Arachnida > Araneae > Salticidae > Maratus > Maratus michaelseni. The sequence goes on from OZ007588.1 coordinate 418,356,111, forward strand.
AAACTATAAATCAATAAATAACATAATTTTACTTAAAATAAGAAGTTATTTTATATATAAAGCCAAAAAAACCCATAAAATCTAGCACTAAGATGTTTTTCTGCATATCATTACATACAAAGCTTTTGCAATCCAAATTCAGCCATGAAAATACAAAAAAATATAAAACTGATATATAGAAACTGTATGTGCAAGAGTTGTTAACGTTTAAAAGAACAATTATATTATTATTTGCATTGCATAAACATTTGCAATAACATTTTCCTATCATTACGGGTTACGTTAGAACACGCGTGGGTTAATTTCCTCGCACGTGAAATTTTTATAACAAAAGAATGGAAAATCCACAACCGGAGGTAAATTCTTTTTGGCCACATCTTAATACCTTCAGGATCGGTGGCTTTTACAGAAATTTTATTCTGTTGGTAGCAATTTTTTTTTTAATCTACCTTTACTTAAACTATCACAAAAATGCTGTAATTACAGAAAGCAAATATTGTATTTGCACTTTTATTTTTTACTGGCGCCTAAAACAAATTGTGTATGCTCTTTTTGAGGGTGCATATATGCACCCGTGGTCCCGAATGGGTAAATAACTTTCAGCTTCAAATGTACAATAAAGCTCAGAATGATCACGAATGATTTTCGCACATTTTTAAGTAATAGTTGTGGGCTGGGGTAGATTTTATCCCAGCGCGTGTGCTGACGAGTTAATATCGTCAATTAGAATATTTTACACAATCTATATAACCTATAAGAATAAAACAAGAAAGAAAAATCATGCGTCAAACATAGATTATAAAACCCTTTCCAACACATTCAGAATAATGTAACAAAAAGATTATGGCTAAGTAAACGATTTAGAAAATCGCACAGCACATTTGAAAACACAATTTCAGTAATTACAGTTTATAGCAGGGACAAAATTTGATTTGTTTTGTGAATCCGGGTTAAAAAAAAAAAATAAAAAAAAAAATAAAAAAAAAAATAATAAACAGAAAGCAAGTTGCCGGAACACCCGTGTGATTGGAAGAGGTTTTTCTGCTATTTGAAGAAATTTCTGTCTTGTGACTGGGAAATTTCATGAAAATTTGACCTTCGTTTCTTGAATTTTCCGTGTTTTGAAGGAAAAAAAAACATACGTAAAAATTCCGTTTTTAATACGGAAAAGTAACACGCAGCACAGTTGCCGGTACACCCTGTGGTTTGAAGAAATTGCAGACTTAAATTGGAGAATTTCAGGTATATTTTATGTTAGATGGGTGAGTTTTCCGTATTGTTGGGGTAGCGAAGCAAATCCAAGCGGAAATATTTGTGTTTTAATGAAAAAAGGCAACAGAAAAATTTGTTCAATTCACGGATTTTTTTGAGAGTGTATATAGTTAGAAACTTTAGTTAGGAAACGCATAACATAGATGAAAAACCCCTTCACCAATTTCCGTCAATAAATTTCGTCGAATTCATTTGGGCAGCTCTGTATATAATCTAAGCATCTGTATATAATCTATAACTGAATGTTTTGTGAGTCACTGTTAAACAATGATAAATACTATGGACACCATATTTGTAGTAAGCATCTTGTAGTGCAACTCAGATATGTATATAATATTCAATATGTTTCAAATAGTGTAACATTATTAAAATACACTGAAAATTATTTTTCATCCGTAGACCATAATGTAACGGAATTCTTTTGAGTGTCCTTGTACACATACTGTCAATTTACATATTTTATCAATACAGGACATTAAATAAAATTCAATAAAATATATAAATTTCATGACAATCCGAATATACTTTATTTAGTTCAATCACGGCCAGACAAACCTAAGTCATAAACACTTTGCATTTATCTTGGAAATTGTTAAAAAAAATAATAATAAAATAAACGAAGATTTCATCTGCGTCCTGCAGACTAGTGTCGCAAAACTGAAATTTTGTATAATGATGCCCTATGAAAGATCTATCTAACCCGCAACCCACTGCTATAATAAATACGATCCCTCAGAAGAAATATAATTTCCTTTAAAAAATATTTTAATATAGATTTTAAAATATTACATTAGTAAATTCCTACCTGATTGTAATCTTCCGAAAATTGATTACTTATTCAGCTGAAAGCTATGGTTAGAACAGAATGATAACTTTTTTTATTAATACGCATCATCTCAATCAAGTTACTGGCTAATGGAGTAGTCTTTCAGACCTACTTATGTTTGTATATTGAATAGAATCTATGTTTGTATATTGAATAGAATCTATGTTTGTATATTGAATAGAATCTATATTCAGCCACTTATCAAGGATTTTAAATTCCAATTTCAACTGTTTTTCATATCTGAGCTGGAACAAACAAAAAATATGAAGCTACTCACAATGATATTTTTTCATGTGCTAAATGTATATTATACAGTAAAGACGTGTCTTTGAATAACTGTCTTTAAACCGAATTCAACTATACTAATTTCCTACATTCTTATGATGTTTTGATACATGAACGAATTTCAGGAATTCCTGGTATGCGTAATTTTTTTTTAATTTTTATGTACAAATTTTACAGTTCAATATGTAAGTTGTGAAAAGAGAAATGACTAGACCTTGAAAAATTGTTATAATTTCGAATTGCTGCAAAGTAATTCTGAAAAATTATCAGTAGTAGGTTTTATAATAATGAGAAGGAATTATACTTAATTTCTTGATTGTGTAATATAGAAACACGACTAATCCTCCAGTACACTGGGAATGGATCTCTTAATCATTTTGATCAGATCAAGAGGTAAGGAAGATTGTTCAGTATTCTAGAAGTAGTTTAAGTGTTTTGGTTAATTTATTTAATAATTTTTGTTGTAATTTGAGCTTTGATTTTATTTTGTAAGATTGTTTAATTATTCACATTTAAAACAACATTCAATTAAATAAAAAAATTAAATTAACTCTTACAATATTATGTTTAAACCTTATTTTTATTCCTCCCATCTTTAAATCCTTCTCACTTCAAGTACAGTGGAATCTCAGCATAAAATAAATTGTACTTAATGCAGGAAAAACTATCTAATTAAAAAATATTTTCATATTAAAAGTCAACACTGGATATTTTTTCTTTTTTAAAAGGAAAAATAAAAGATTGGTAGAATAAAAGTTCTATATGCATCGAATTAAGGTTGATTCATATTTCCATATTCACACACATATGGAAATCCAGTGTGTGTTTCTCATTCGAAACCAAATTATTCCAATAACGTGCATATAATTACTTTTATAATTAAAAACATATACATGGAAAAAAGCAATTCCTCAAAAAAAATCTGAGAGGATTGAAGAAAATTTCTTTATATTCAAGGAAAATTTTTGCATGATAGTTTTTTTGTCATTAAAATCAAACTCGGCAATAGTGCACAATGATTTATTATAATCTAACTTGTAAAGGAATACGAAAAAGATGAAAGATGTTTATAAGTTAATATGCAGGAAAATTAAATCTCTATAACCACGACTGTCAGATGGACTGCACGAATATTACTTCTTTTTATTTTTACTGATATATGTATAATATATTCATAATATTTTACATTGAAAAATTTCTTCTCTTTACTGAAGAGTTTCATACACTTGCTGTCAAATGAATAATCGTTAGGAACATTATTATTTTAATTCTTCCTTCAAGTATTCTACCATGTTGTTACCTATTCAATGTTAATGTTTTATGAATGCTAAACTGTTCAAAATCACAAATCATATTTAGTTTGATATAAAAATGTACGTTTAATCTATAAACCGAACTCTTTTTGGCGTAACGAATCAAAGTGGATCAAGTCCATAAAATATTATTCAGGACTTTTTTAATATAAAATCTCCATTCCAATTTGTTCAGCATCAAAACTAGCAGTATGCGTTGCACACATTTTCAAGCTAGAACTTTGCTTGTTAAGGAATGAAACAAATTGTTGTCTATGCAGCAATGATTTATGCCAAATGTGTTTGAATGAAAAAATGTACTTGATACACTTTGGTTCTGAATGTCTATTAGTGAAAAGTACCATATGCAGGGCTCGAAAATTCAGTGATTTTTTTTAGGTAATAAATGTTTCGATATGGTTGTAGCGATATTTTGTCATTTTGTAAGATGATTTGGTACATTTATAAATAAAATAAAATATTCAGAAAATAAATATAAATAATATAAATAATACTAAGTGCAATAGAAATTATTATAAATATGTAAATAACATATAACATTTATATATAATATATTATAATGTAATATTCTAATACATTATATATTATAGTATTCTATACTATAATATATAATAATATATAATAATATATGAATAATATAAATATAATATAAATAAAAATATATAATTAAACTAAAATTTGGTAAGATGCTAAAATGGCCTTTTGGAGCCATTTTGTTTTTTCGCCAACAACGCCTACAGGCACAGGATACGAAGCTCTCCCCGTCTTTTGTATCAGTATTACCTATTTCTTCCTATATAATATACTAAGTGTAAAAAAGCTATTGAGGCACAGTAGAATACAGTAGAACACAGTAGTACACAGTAGTACACAGTAGAATCTAAAACATATATCTGGAAGCACGGCAGTACCTCCGCCAAGTCGAGAGAGGACAGCCGTAAGCATACTTTTCTGGAAGCAACTCAGGGCACTTTTGACCCCCCCATATCTCCGCGCTGGAGTATCCCAAAATTTTGAAACTTCGTTTTTCTAGAGTATTTGACACACAGGACCAAAATTTTAAATTACAACTTTCTGTCTTTTCTAGTTCAGATGATATATGAACTGAAACATTCGATTTTTTGTCACTCACTCACTCACACGTTCACGCGTCATCAAAAAGATTAGGTAGATCCCAGCCCTAGAAACTTGACATTTGGAAAAAAGGTAGTGTTTAGGATACAAAGAAAGGAAAAATTATAAATCCGGAAAATTCAAAAAAAAAAACATTCGAAAATTCAACATATTCCATCAAAATTGAAAGTTGAACATAATACGATCTTTTAGTCTTAGAAACTTAAGATTCGGTGTGAAGGTAGTGTTTAGTATCCAGAAAAAGAAAACATCAAAAACACCAAAAAAATCGAAAGCAAAATTGAAAAAATCGAAAAATTGAAAAATTTCAAATAATCCGATTTTGTTGCGCTAGAAACTTGGAATTCGGAATAAAGGTAGTATTTGGGATGCAAAATAAGGAAAAATTAAAAATTCCGGAAAATTAAAAAAAAAATTCAAAAATTCGAAAAATTCGAAAAAAAAAAGAAAAAATTAAAATAATTTGGTTTTTTAGCCTTAAAAACTTAAAATTCACAGTAAAGATAGTGTTTAGGATTCAGAATAAGTTTAAATAAAAAACGCAATAAAATTCGAAAATAAAATAAAAAAATCGGAAAAATCGGAAAAATCGAAAAATAAGGAAAATTTGAAAATAATTCGATTTTATAGCGCTAGAAACTTGAAATTTGGAATAAAGGTAATATTTAAGATACTAAATAAGGAAAAATTAAACAATATGGATAATTCAAAAAATACCCATAAATTAGTGCAGACGATATATGAACTCAAAGTTTCGATTTTTTGTCACTCACACACTCACTCACTCTCGCGTCATCAAAAAGATTGGGTAGATCCCGCAGTCACAGAAACTTAAAATTTGGAATAAATCAAGTGCTTTGGACACAAATAAGGAAAAAATTATAAAATCCGGAAAATTAAAAGAAAAAACATTCGAAAATTAAAAAAAATCGAACAAAATTAAAAATTGAAAATAACACGATCTTGTAGTCTTAAAAACTTAAAATTTGGTGTGAAGTTGGCTTAGGTGTGAAGGTGGCTTAGAATTCAGAAAAAGAAAACATCAAAAACACAAAAAAAAATTTGAAAATAAAATCGAAAAATCGAAAAAAATCGAAAAATTTCAAATAATCCAATTTTGTTGCGCTAGAAACTTGGAATTCGGAATAAAGGTAGTATTTAGGATGCAAAATAAAAAAAAATTAAAAAAACCAGAAAGTTCGAAAAAAAAATTAAAAATTCGAAAAATTCGAAAAAATTGAAAATAATTAAAATAATTTGTCTTAAAAACTTAAAATTCGCGGTAAAGATAGTGTTTGGGATTCAGAATAAGTTAAAATAAAAACGCAATAAAATTCGAAAATAAATTCTAAAAATCGAAAGAAATCGAAAAATAAGGAAATTTTGAAAAATTATTCGATTTCATAGCGCTAGAAACTTGAAATTTGGAATAAAGGTAATATTTAAGATACTAAATAAGGAAACATTAAAAAATATATATAGTTAAAAAAAAATCGAAAAAAAAAGAGAGAAATTGAAAATAATATGATCTCGTAGTCTTAGAAACTGAAAATTTGGCGTAAAGGTAGTGTTTAGGATTCAGAAAAAGAAAAACTTAAGGACACAACAAAAATTGAAAATAAAATAAAAAAATCGAAAAAAAACGAAAATTTGAAAATAATTCGATTTTGTAAAGCTAGATACTTAAAATTTGTAATAAAGGTATGATAGAAAATTAGGATACAAATTTAGGATACAAAAAAAGAAAGAAAGAAAAAATCTGTAAACTTCGAAAAAATATTCGAAAAATTGAAAAAAATTCGATTTTGTAGCTTTAAAACTTAAAATTCGGCATAAACTTATTGTTTAGGATACAGAAAAAGGAAAAATTAAAACACAATAAATTCGAAAATAGAATAAAAAACTCGAAAAAGATCGGAAATTTCAAAATAATTCGATTTTGTAGCGCTAGAAACTTGAAATTTGTAATAAAGGACACAAAATAAGGAAAAATTAAAAAATCCAGAAAATTATAAAAAAAATTCGAAAAAATCAAAAATCAAAAGTAATTTTATCTTGTAGTCTTAGAAACTTAAAATTTGGTGTAAAGGTAGTATTTACTATTCAATAAAAGGAACAATTAAAATATTCGTTAAATTCGAAAATAAAATCGAAAAATCGAAATATCTTTAAGAAGTCGAAAATTCGAAAACAATTTGATTTTGTACTTCTAGGAACATTAGTTTTAAGATAATTGTCCTATTAGCTAGTACAACGCCCCTAATTGTTTTATGTTATTTCCCCCGGATTATGGTTTTCTTTTCTTTCGTTTACGAATTTCGTTATAGAAAAGTGCCGCTATAGACTGGCTACGATATAGGCGATTTCTGTATAGACAGGTTTGTTTTCTTTCACAGGTATCGAAGTACTCTATTTACTTCACATATGAAATATGGATTGTTAAATGATGTTAGACCCACAAAAATTTTCACAGCTCCCCCTACCCTCCCGTCATTACTGGCTGGTTATGGCTTGATAGTTCTTTCTAAATAAAATCATGGTGACTCTAAGATTCACTTGATTTATCTCTAAATTGAACCTAAATGATCCTAAGAAGACGGATCAAAGAATTACTATATTGGCATGACAATCAGGTAACTTAGAATTAAAATCGAAAAATCAATAAATTTATAAAAAGTCGAAAATTTTAAAATAATTCGATTTTGTAGTCTATGAAGCTTGACATTTGGCAGAAAGGCAGGGTTTAGTACACAAAGTAAGGAAAAATTCAAAAATCCGCAAATAATAAAAAAAAGAAAAAAAAAGAAAAAAAACATCGAAAAAAGGAATATAGTTTGATTTATTGGAAATTTCCGGAAATTTTAATTTTGGCTTTCTTTTTATTCTAAAAAGTTATTTTATGTTAAATATCAAGTATCGAAATCAATCTGCGAGTAATATCTCAGATGGATAGCACCTATCCTGGAAGCAATTGAGAGTACTTTTGACACTCCCCCTCCCATAACTTAGTGCTTGCCTAGGAACCTGAAATCTCTTTTTATCTACAGTACTTTGCAAACGAAACTAAAACTTCAAATTTTTTATACCTGTAAATAATAGGGACAGAGTGTGGGCTTAGCGAAAATCAGTGGATGATCTCCAAAAAGAACCCAAAATCAAAAAAAGGAGGATTACATACAACAAGAAGTGAAATCTCATCAAAAAGTCACCTGTAAAAAATGCAGCCAAGTCTCGTAACTCATTTACCGTAAAAAGTACTGAGATCGTATAAAGCCAAGTTTAACTATCTTATTAACTCTGAAATTTTCATTCACAAATCACTCCTAGTCTCTACATCTTTAGTTAATTATTATTTTGTGACTTGGCAATTACGCAGCACAGGGAAGTTATTGCACCTTACTATGTTATGGGATGGGATGGGATAATTTAATTAAGGCAAATTATATACGCACAGGGAAGTTATTACACTTTAATATGTTATAGTATTATTTGATTAAGATAACTATATACATCACATTCTCGTGCTACGTAATTGCAAAGTCACAAAATAATAATTAACTAAAGATGTAGAGACTAGGAGTGATTTGTGAATGAAAATTTCAGAGTTAATAAGATAGTTAAACTTGGCTTTATACGATCTCAGTACTTTTTACGGTAAATGAGTTACGAGACTTGGCTGCATTTTTTACAGGTGACTTTTTGGTGAGATTAATGTATTGTACTATATGAAACTAAAAATTTCATATAGCACAAATGAAACCTATAAATTTGTGCAAAACCTATATATTTGAAAAACATTTATTTTCAAACAGATGTGTAAGAGTGTTTATTCAGAAACACCAGTGAAATAAATGTCCTTTCTATAAATATGTATCATTAATAATATCATTAATAATATTATTTCTGTTTGTAGAGAAAATGGAAATATTCTGAATTAAAAAAAAAAAAAGAAAATCAAGAATATTTAAAGATTTTTTTTAGCAATACTTTAATAAATTCAAAATCATATTTAAAACAAGATAATTCAACAAGATAGGGTTTTATAATTAGTCCCGTAATGCATAAATTTTAATAGCTTTTCAGTTCCAGATGCAGAAGTTCAAAATAGAAAAAGAAGTCAGTTTCGCAATTTTATTTATCCCGTTAAAAAACGGATACAGCTTTATATAATAGAAGAAATTTCCTATTTAAATTCAAATGAGGTAATTTAACTGCTTATTTTTTTTTCATTTCTTTAGTATTTGTGGTGTTATTATGATAATTTCTTGCTTTCTTTTCAGAAGAAATTTTCTTTTTATATGTTAAGTATTACGAAAATGCTTTTAGAAAATAAACGTTGCTGTAATCCGCTTAGCTATACACCACCACACTGTTACGTCGCATAACAATGATTATGAAACAAAAATAAAGTGTGGTTTTGAAAATAGAATGTAATTTAAATATGTAATACACATTGGTTCAAATACACACAGTTTAAAAATGTTATTAAACATACAGAATACTGATTGTAACAACTTTGAAGTAATAATCAGCCATGAAAATTACGCTATGAAAATTTATATCTTCTGTTAAACTAACAATTTCTAAGAGGGAATGTATTACATACCATTTCATGAAATGCACATTTAAACTAAAAACGAAAACAACAAAGGTTTGAGGCATTTCTTGTCATATATAATAGTATAAAAACAAGAGTTACTTTACATAGTGAATAATTCATTGTTGTTCATTGTCAAAATTATTACATGACTAACCATCTTCAGATATCAGCCTGCCTGCCTTAAGTATATACATCATAAATATTTTTTTCTTCGCAAATAATTAAAAAAAGTCACTCTCCATTATTACATGAATTATAATATGATATTTCACTTTCATAAGGAAATCTTATTCTAACATTGGAGTTTACTTGTGTAACTACATTATTTTTTACAGAAAAATATCTGATTATTATTTCTTAAGCATTTTTATTTTTAAATGTGCAAAAAGATTCTGGTAATCCACTTGGCAAAATTGTTTCCCATGCTTGATTGAAAACTTTTTTTATGATCTTTTATGGAAAAGAGGGATTATAACTATATATATAAGAGGTATTACAACAGTGCTTATAAAAAATGTCCAACAATGCCGTATTTGTGATCATATTAGTCAGTCGGTTAGACGATCAGGGTGTTTTTTATGCATTAATAATAGTAAAAGAGAATAGTAACAGAAATAAAATTTGTCATTTCATAAACTTATATTATGACTAATGTATCCAATCTACTATGTTAACTTACTAGGCCTCGTCAATAATAGGATAGATAACACATAGTAATATTGTACTATCACAAAGATATACAATATAAATCAGTATTTGAATGAAAGTGGATTCAAATTGATTTGCGCATATCCATAAAAATATATCTTTTGTTAATTTGTTTCAAAATGATGTGCGATAGGGTTTTACAACGCATCGCTATTTTAAAGCTCTTTGAACATTTTTAATTTACTAGTTTACGTTTAGCATAATTGGATAGGTACTCTCTTATGAAGGCAATCTATAGTCGTGTGAGTTTTGAGGGCGTTCGTGGCGTCCTGAATTCTAACATTTGTGCGTAAATGGGCTACCTATTCTGCCATTCGAATAGTATGTTTGAATCGCCAAGAGTCTTGTTGCCATGGACTTTTTGTGCAATGATATGATAATTAAGTATCTGTGATCACTTAGATGGTATAAATACAGCGATAGAGTTAGGTTCAGTAGATGTGGCTTTCAGTGGATGTACCCTGCCTTGAATGGTAACTGACAATGAGAGTGCCAAACTTGGTAATCACAGATTTTGATTATTTTTATGTATGTTGTAGGGAAGAGGCCCCTTAGTCTCAGGTTCAACGGATTTTGTACAACGCTCCTTAGTTCTCAAGAAATGGGGGGTCGAATATTATAACACAACTTAAATACATACTTTGTAACGAAATAACTACGTTGGTCGTAGCTCAGTTGGCATGGCGTCTGCTCGTTGTTCACAGGGCCCCGGTTCGATGCCGGAACACGCTGCGTTTGTTTTATTTCATTTTTTTTTTATAAATGTACTTGTAATTATAATTTAATAATCTCAATAAAAAATTTTGTTAACATAATTAAATTTCAATTTAGCATTTTTGATTTTTTTAAAAATCACTTTTAAAATGTATTCTATATATGCTTTATCAAAGCAACGATATTGAACAATTGTGTCAATTCGTGATAGTGAAGAAACATCATTTATAAATTGCCTTAACAAGGGCAGTCAATCGGATGATAATGTTATTCTGTTTTTAAATTAAGTGGCAAAATTATATAAAATGTTAGCATAAGAATTAAATTACAATATATTTATGTTTATTTTATTGTAACTAGAGGGCGCAACAACAGACTTAGGTTATTTCCTTTTTTTTTAGTTTGGTGCAGTTAAGTGGTTTTTGTTTTCAATCTTTAACGCACAAGTGCATATCATTCTATAACAGCTTATAATCGTTTAAAAATGGAAGAAGCAAGATGTAGTTCACAAGAATATCAATCTGAAGTGTCGGGATTCGATGAAAATCAGAAAAGTGATGTCACAAATGCGTTGAAGTACTGTAAAATTTTATTGCAAAACAATGGATTTTTAACAAATAATCCAGCATCTGAAATATCTTCGCATTCTATTGCAATCGGAAAAGAATACTATAATTCGATTGTAAATATGCTGATTTTGTAAAGATTTTTGGATTTTTACCAGTCAATAAGAGATTTAATTTTTTTAAAGCTCATTAAATGATGAGAAATGTTTAATAATGGTTTAAAAATCAAAAATGCTAAATAAAAATTTAATGACGTTAACAATTTTTTTTATTTAGATTACTAAATTATAATTACAAGTATATTCATAAAAAAAAATAAAGAGAAAAACAAACATGGCACGTTCGGCTTCCAACCCAGGCATTCGGAACAACGAGCAGATGCCATACCAACTGAGCTACGATCAACGTAGTTATTTTCTTACAAAGTAAGTATTTAAGTTGTGTTATAATATTAGACCCCCACCTTTTCTCGAGAACTAAGGAGCGTTGTATAAAATCCATTGAACCTGAAACTAAGGGGCTTCTACCCTACAACATATATACAAATAATCAAAATCTGTGATTACCAAGCTTGGCATTCTCCTTGTGAGACTAGATTTGAGCTTCGTTGAGCCTTACACGTGTTTTACAGCACTAAAAGTTTCCGTTGAACTGTTCATGCAGTAGAATCTTCGATTGGGAATACGTCCCCGTAGTAAGGGTTTTAAAATAAGTTTGTCAAATAAACGAATATTTGAATCCACGTAGTTACTATTATAGTGATAGTCAAGAATTTTGAATTGCTATTTCCTAGTGCTAACAATCGTGTTTCTAGTGACATTTTGCATAGTGAGCTGAAGCAAACTTCTCTTAGGTTTCGGCAAATGATCACCGTAGCCATCCGATTTTAAGCTATTGCTTTAATTTAGTAAATTTCTAAGGGATTGCATTTGCCCTCTTAGGTTCAGTGTTTCAAGATTATACTTGAGTATTGCTATTATAAAACTGCCCGTTTCAATGTATCCATCCTTTTCTATCGATTTAAATAGATCGTTGTTATTGTTAAATCATGTATCATAGCTACTTTTCTACTTGACGGACCCGAAGGGTTCGATACTTTTGGAGCGAACTCAGATATACATAGACACTGGGAAGTTTTCAAAAAGATTGCTTGTAATATCACCATAATGTACTGGTTTGAGTTGGAAAATATATGGTGTTACTATGAGGCTGCATTAAAAATATTTAAATATATTTAAATGGCATAAAATTGCACTAAAAATGAAAGATTCATATGAAACTTAGGGGTTGAAGGAAAACCTTGATGATCATTTATTAGAGTCAGAAATATAAATCTTCTTAATATCATATAATTTAAATGCAGAAAACATTTTTGAAATATCATGCTCATATCACAACGAATTTCCTATCTATGCATAACTGTTATTTATAATATTTTTTAATACTGTAGAAACATAAATTAAAAAAAAAACTAATTTGCTTAATGATACTCTAATGTGTTTAATCAAAGAGAGATATTTTATAAAAGTCAAAAAAATATATATTTTTTTTTTTTGCTTAAAAACAACCTACAAACGTTTTTTTTTTTTTTTTTGTATGAAACATTAAAAGTTTTATAAACTTTTAATTATTTCTGCCATTTTACTTTACTCTCAAAAGGAAATATACATAAAATCTCTTTTATGAAAAACGGAATATCATTTAGTCCTCCATAATGATATTTTAAAGTTTCTTTACAATGATAGCATCATTATGAAGATATAAAAAGATAATGAAACGTGACTAATTTTTTTTAATTATGTTACAAAGTGTTACAAATAGAAACATTTTATCAGATAATAGTTATTTAAGCTAAATATGCTATTTAAAACTGCGTTGTGACATTAAGGAAGCATAATAATGCATATGAATAATTAAAAAAGCAAACAATTTACTGTGGATTATAGAAACTTCTATAAATTAAACGTAAGCTATTAACAGCATTATATTTCTTGGGTCGTTCAGAATTTTGCTTCTTGATACTTTACGTTAACTGTTACCTAAATTTCTATGTAAATGTTAAAATAAGTATCAAAAGCTGTATTTTAATTTTCACTTTCAAGGAAAGTTGAAAAGTGCTTATAAATTCGAAATGTTTATCTGTCTGTTTGTTTCTGGCCCATAGCTCATAAATATACGCCGATTGCCATGTAATTAATATATATATTTCTACGGGGGGTTAACATGGCATGTTCGGTATTGAAAATGAAGTATGTACTACTTATAGTTCTTTTACAGGAACACACAAAATATTTCCGTTACATTATAGTCTACGGAGGGAGATTCGTTTGCTGTGCAGTTTTACGATGTTAGGATACTTAAGTATAATTAAATTTAAAAGGATCACTGAGGTTGTTTTCTATAGATTATAGAGTGCGTAGCATTTATCGTTCATTTACAGAGACTCATAAAATAATTCTCTTAAAGCACGGACAATAATAGAAAATTGCTGCAAGTGCGTTTTATGTTGCGATTTGCATTTTTAATCTTGCCTATTTTTTAATGTATTACGTGGTGTGTATAAATTCTACTGACCTTTTACAGAGCTACACAAAGGAATTCGCACACATTACCAAATAAGGACAGCAATGGCTGAAAATTGATTATTACTGAGTTATGTGTTTTTAAAATTAATTATTTAGATATTTCATTTCATTTTTTGAAAAATGAAATTTCTTAATAACATACTGTTAGTGTTGGAAAGAATTTCATATTCCATGTCTGATGCATGTTTTGATTTTTTTTATATTTGGTGTACAAATTCTGCGTTTCAATACTAATTTTTGGGCAAATGAGTTATTTAAGAGAAGAGTTGTGTTGTCAATAATTTTGAAAAATGGATTTAAGTGCATGGAGTATGACATACCAATCTATACATAGGAATAACAGTTTAAGTGATAGTTAAAAGAAAATTTCCTCTAAATAACATCCGAAAATATTTTATTCAAAATAAAATCAATCTAGCACTTACAAAATATGTGCTTTTAGTACAGGTAAAATAGGGTTTTTCAGAGACAAATGATGGTCATTCGCCAAAGGACTTCATTTTGGCCCTAGAAATGAAGATCCGATCAGTCTTACAATAATTAAAGTTGTTTTACCAGGTTTTGAGGGTAAAAGGAGGACTTTTTAATAAGGAAGTGTAATGAACTGAACTTATATGTCATGTAGGGTATCGTTTATCATGCAATTCTTTATTCTGAATGGTATAACACCATCCGCAAGTCGATACAATTATTTCTTACACATTTACGGGAAATTTTCTGAATAAAATGTCGAAAATTATGCATTAGTGCAAGTAAAATATGGTTTTACAGCAACGTGGCTATTCTCGAAAATTTGGGAAGAACATCGTTTTGGATCTATAAATGACGATATGTTGTGTCACCAAAAATAAAGTTGTTTTACTATTGTTTAGGGGGGAAGAGACATTCTAACTCAGGAGAGGGGTGGTATTAAACTTTTCTTAAATATGTTAAGTGGAGTATTGTTTACGATGTATATTTTACTTTTGAATCGAACGATACCATTTGGAAATTGATGCAGTCACTTGTTACAAAGTTAGTGCAAGTTTTATGAATAAAAAGTCGAAAATTATACTTTATGAGAAAGCACAATTTTATCACACTTATTATACGTCCATAACTTACGTCTAACACACTCAGATGACCTAGATTTTGAGAACATTTAATAAGTTTAAGATTCTTCAATATGATAAAAAGAACATCTTTTGAACATAAAATAAGTGCAATAAAGTGATCCTCTCTTATAAAGTTTTTTTTTCAACTCTTTATTCATAAAACCTGCCCTAACTTTGTAACAAATGATCATATCGACTTCAGGATGGTGTCATTACATTCTGAATTAAACAATACATGATAAACAATACGCTACTTGACATACTTGAAAAAGGTTTACTTCCCCCCAGTCACCCATTCACTTAGTTGATAAGCCCCCCTTCCTCCCACAAAAAAACATGGTAAAACAACTTTATTTTTGAGGAACTCATCGGATCTAATGCCAAAAAAAGTTTTCCGTGAATGGCTACCACTGTCCATTACTCAATTTTTGGTCTGTTTTACCTGTACTATTTCGAGCATTTTAGAAAATGGGACTTACACCACTACGCTTTTAAACGCCTCAAATAAGGACAAAACAACAGGACGGGAATTTAATTTTAGGCACTATAAATTTAAACATAGGTGGAATTCCACCATACTGTCTGTTTTGTATCTTAAATTAAACTATCATTTCTTACATTCCACTTTCACGAGGAACTTCCTAATAAGAGATCAAGAAATACTTTCAATGTTTAATTATTTTTCTCTAATTCCAATTATAAAAAGTTCTTGACATGGGTATCACATCCAGAAATTCATAACATTTTGTATATTTCACTGATGTTTTCATTAAATTTTGTTTGGTTGAATTCTATTATAAGTATATTAATTTACAGTGAATTATAATACGAATAAATATATTACAAAATTTGGATCATCCATTTTTTTTTACATTAAAACAAATGAGGATTTTAAAAATCATTATTTTCTTAAAATAGGCATTCTGAGTAATATTAATTTTAATGTCCATTTAAATGCATAAAATCATGTTAAGAGTTTGCCTTTGAAAATCTATTGAAGATAATGAATTAGTATATAACACTTTTACATCTTGTAATAAATACAGATTGAAAAAGATTATTTGTTATGATCTTTAACTGTTGAAAAGCAAAAATAAAATTCACATCCTTTTTATTTCATTTATTTCATATTATTATATTATTTATTTCATATATTTATTTCATATTTTATTTCATATTTTCCTTTTTATTTCCTTTTCATCCACATCCTTTTTATAAACTTTTGCTATTTTAAGCCATTATATATACTAGGGCATCCAACACGGGCTTCCCGGAATAGAGAATATATGAATTTTATTTTATTTTATTTTTATTTTTTGAAAATTATAATAGATTTTTTACATTTAATTATTATTATTATTATTAGATTTCACCCTAGCGACACCAAAGAGCATTTTTATATGAAATATGTCAATTATATATATTTTAATAAAATTTTGAAATTATTGAAATCGGTAATTTTGTATGCCAGAATTTAATATCCGAAGAAATCATTAAAAATTCCGTTATCTACAGCAGTTTTTTTTATTCTGATAATTTCAGCGGCTTTCAGCGCTTATTTTAATTACATGTCTGTTAAATTTGTGTTTTATTTATACTATTTTATTTATTGCTTCATGAAGTTTTAATTTCTTTATTGAATATTAACTCGAAACAAATGCTGAACTTCTTATTTTGTTTAAAGTGCAAACGGATTAATATTTTGTAATCGTCTGCAAGCGATAGAGATGGATTAAAAAAAAACATGCTTGAAATTCAATTTAAATGCTATAATAAATCAGTCAATTAAGATGCAGTTTTCAAACAAATTTCACTTGAAAGTAGATTTTCTTCCCATATATAACGGTGTAAAAATTAAAAATGTGCAATGTTTAGAAATTAAAAAATTGCAGTAGCAAAAATCGCAAAATCGAAATTTAATCGTCAACTGTTGCCATTCGCAAAATGACGTCAGCGTTACGCACGGACACGTTTGTCCTTTATAATATAGATAGATAGATAATGAAATGTCGCAATTTCCATAAAACTCGTACACCGATAAGTTATCTAACAATTTAAATAATATTATTTCGAAGTAAAAAGCTCAGTATTGCTACTAAGCTGTTATAAAATTCGAAATACATGCTAAATTATATAACTCATTTTAAAGTGCGAGATTTTTTTTATGTTGTGTTTTCATTAATTTTAAACATTGAATAATAAAACTTAACATGATTATTTTAAATATCTTGAATATAAAGTGAGTGAATCTATTCATAAAATATTATTGCATTTTATTCAGTGAGCTTTTAGAATCGAAAAAAAAAATACAAATAAAATATATTAAATGAGACATATTATTTGAATCGAAATATTATTTGAAAAAGTGACATAAAAATAAAGATGGATATAGGATAGGGATATTATAATTTAACATTTCATTTCAAACAGTTATTGTTATCCTTTTACCTTTCATAATTTAAATACTATAAAAATGCAGTGCTTTATACTAAAAAATAAAGTTTATATTATAGAAATTATGTGTATTCGGATATTTTTTTTAAACAAAATTTTATATCTTTAACATATTTTCTCGCTGTGTAAATTTTAACTGTGAATATTTTAAAATGTTATCGTACGTAGACAGTTTTATTTCAAATTGCTACATCTGTATTTAGTACTATATATATATATATATATATATATATTCTTTTTAAAATTTTTGTACATACTCTCTGATTTTAAAGACTGTTTTCTGATTATATGATACTTGAGAGATTGTTCTACACTATTTTAGGTTATTAGTTTACATTATATTTTCTTCGAAGTGTCATTGGGATCATGCTAGGCCTTTACTATAATTGGCATATCCGATTAGCAAATATAATTCGATATTGTATTTACTTTGAAAATAAAATTTATTGTGTTTTTATTGGACACTATTCATAAAAAAATAAAATATAACCTTTTTTAGGTGCGTTCGTAATTATATAAATACGTAGTACCTATTGCCGTCGCTTGGTCCGTCCGTCTGTCTGTCCGTCCGTCCGCATATAACAACGCAAAAACTACCCATCCGAATGGTTTGAAATTTAAGATCTATTATCTTTGCAGAATTTTGTCGAGACATTTCAAATTTTATAAAAATCGAATCGAAACTTTAGGAGATATTAATAAAAATATTTATTAAGAAATTTGAATTTTTTTAAAAAAAATCGGTGCTTTCTTGTTATAGGAGATTCCGAACTTTAATCGTAAAGCGACCGAGATACTTATTTTATGACAGAAATTAATCTGCAGACGATATAATTTATTTCACAGAATTAAAAATTATCAAGATCTGAATATTTATATAACTAGCTATAGCACGAACGCACCCAATTTGTCACGTTTGACGTACAATTTCCAACTTGTTTTTCTTTATTTACAGTTTATATTAATAAGATTAAATGTCTTTATTTTTACTAAAGTTTCCTTTTACAGTACAGATTAATGTAAAATCAAATGCATGCTATATCAATTTATTTATTATAGAAGTTGCTCTTTTAAATCCAGCTGGTTTTGCTCGAGTTTACTTTAACTATTTAATTTATTCTACTTCTAATGGCATGTTCTCATTTATGAAGCTTTTCATGTTTACAAATTTACATTTATTTCAGAAAATAATGGTAATCAAATGTCAACAAAATGCCGAATGGCATATTATAAATGCCATGGATATGTATTTAGCAAAAAAAAAAAAAAAATATTTTGTAAAAATATTTTATTTTTGTAAAAAACCAATATGCATTTAATATTTGCAATGCATATAGTAGCATATCTAACTCAGAAACAGGTGAGTCTTTAAATATGTCTTGTAAAAGAAGGACAGAAATTTATGGACCATGTAAATCAAGTTGTAAAGATAAGGAAAATTTGGTTACATAAAAAGTTCCTTGTTTTTACGCTTTTAACCATTAATATCACATGATAAAAAAACGCAATCATCTTATTTTCTCCACACGAATAGGATACCAAATCTAAATAGCCAACATTATTATAAAATCTTACACATTGGTCTATCCTTATTTCCGAGATTCTCTACAAAATAAGTGAAATGGATTTTTCTTATGAGATGTGTAGCACTACACACATTTTATTTTGTGGGATAACAGATTGTTTTGGTGTTTTTTTATTTAATTTAAATTATACATTGCATTTACAATACTGTAAAATCGCTTACATAATATAAAAGTCAAGTTCCCGCAAACATGGCCTGTGATACACCATTATTATTGTAATTTTCGAATTAATCGCAAAAAATGACATTAAGAAAAGCTAACTTATCAAAAAAATTGTTTTTTGTTGACATGTGTAATTTATAAATCTAAATATGAGAGATTTTGAATATTAATAATCAAATTTCTCCATACTTCTGTACTCTGGTTTATTTTTATTACATTTATCTTCATAAGTGCTGGTGATTCAAAATATCTAAATATAAATTCCGGTTCATTTAAAAAACAATTATACAATGCTTAAGTAAATATTAAATTATTGTTACAAATATTTGTTATGCTATTGTTCCACCACACATATGTATATTATGCATTCGAGTGCGTGTACACGTGAGTGTAAAAAAATGAAGTAAAATTTATATTCATAATAATATTTAATGATGAAAATAAATTATTTTTGTATCTATACCAATAGTTTTTGGTAGAAATGAAGTTACTGTATACATGGGGATGGAGGGGGCGAGGTAGTAGTTTTGAGTGTTTCATTTTTAAATTATCAGATAAAAAAGACAAAAAATAGAAATTATTGGTTGTTTCTTTTCTTAACACTTTCCAACATAGTTGAAAAGTGTTTATGAATTCAGTTTGTCTGTCTGTCTGAATGCCGTCTGTCTGACCGTGCTCTAACTCACGTAAATATGCTCGGATCGTCATGGAATTGATATATGTTATTGAGGCTTACTATGTCATGTTCGGTATTGGAAATGAAATGTAAAGCACTTATAGTTTTTTACAGGGACGCTCAAAAGAATTCCGTTACATTGCGGTTTATGCTGAAAAATCATTTACGGTTTATTTTAATAATGTTACACAATTTCAAACACATTGTAATTGATATATATCACTAAGGTGCATTACAAGATGATTAATATGGAATAGGGTGTGCATAGCACTTATAGTTACTTTACAGGGGCTGCACAAAAGTTCTCGAGTACATTTCCGTTTATTGTCGGAAATTGCAAGAGGGAAATTTTAAACTGTGCTACGCGTTTCCTAACTGAACTAAAATTTAGCATTATATTTAGTATATATACTAATCTATAGATTATATACAGGGTTGCACAAAAGAGATCGGATATTTTTCCTAATATTGTTGGTAATTCCTGAAATTGGATTTTTAAATATGGTATGCGTTTTCAAAAGTGCTTAGTTAGATATCATCTTACACAGATTTGCAAAATTATTTTGGAAGTGTTAGAAAGTGTTACATAATCTATGCTTGATTCATGATTTTTCATTCTTGTTTAAAAATGGTGTACATGAATAGTTCCATTGCATGGACTAAATTATGTAATCATGTCATTATAGTAACAAAGTCTTAGAAATTCATTAATCTTTAATTTAATGAAGAATTTTACCTTTATTTTATGCCTCACCCTTCTTTAAATGCTAAATTATTCAAAAAAATTACTTTGAAATTACCCCACTAAAAATAATATTGAGATTATAAATATATATTTTAAAGATTTAATTGCACTTTTTTCTGTTTTGTAATCAAATTATATAAATTATTTTCAATTTATATCATATATATATATTATTTTAGTAAAATAATACACTAAATAGAAAAACACATGTAATGATGCAAATAGAAACACAGAATAGAAAAACATATAAATTTCTTTATTTTCACACCAACTATTAAATATGCTGCATAGACATATAAAAATGAATCTGTTTTTGTAGCTATTTGAAAATATATTTCCTCTATATATATGTATGTGTGTGTGTGTTTGTGTATGATAAAATGTGGAAATTAATAACATAAATAATGTAGTATATATTTTTACTAATATACTGATTAATAGTTCCAAGAAATGAAATTATTGAGCTATAAAACATAAAAATTAATGATTAAAATTGAATGAATATATTTATTTATTTCAAAACGAATAAAGAAAACAGAATTGAATGAATAGAGTTATAAGTTATTTAATGTTTTGCTTTGACGGTTTAAAATATACCACATGCACCTGCACTTAAATTATAATAATTCATATTTTGTTTGCAATATCAATTCAAAGCTTCGTTTAAAAATAATAACTCTACGCGAAACAAAATTCAGAGACACCGTGCGATAATAATTAAAAAACATTTGATTGAAATGTTTCGCAGTTCAGAAACATGAAAATTTCCAAATAAAACAGTTTTGTAATGGAAATAAGAAACAAATAGAGATCAAATCTTAAGAATTACAATGTGGTAATTAAATTTTATGTTTCATAATTAAGAATATAATAAATTATAACATCTTGTAATAATATATTTGTTTTAAAATGCTAAAAGGTGTAAGTTAACAATATAATACAAATTAAAATAACTTTTATTACATTGTTTTCCATGTTTCGACTCACCCCGAGTCATTTTCAAAACCAAATGAGAATATTCCACTATTGCACGGGCTTTGAAGTTATTATTTACATTTATATTTTTTAGAAATTACGCACGTTATATTTTATTTTTTACTCTGTTTATTTTCATTTCTCTGACCATGGAGTAACTCGAGCCACAGTTTCGGTAAATTAAAAATGTAATAGCAATAGTGTAGCATATAGCTGATATTAAGTATAATGGAAAAACTACGACCCTGGCAAGATTATATCAAGAAGAAACCATCCAAATAAATTTCAATGAAAGTGAAATAATATTTCCCTCCAGTTTGTACTATCCATCCATAATAAGAGAAACCATAGATATACTAACACGCAAAAATACAATATGTAACGATGCGGCATCTTTTAATTTACCGAAACTGTGGCTCGAGTTACTCCATGGTCACATAAATGAAAATAAACAACCGAATAAAAAAAAAGATAACGTGCGTAATTTCTAAAAAATGTACATGGAAATAATAACTTCAAAGCCCGTGCAATTATGGAATATTCTCATTTGTTTTTGAAAATGACTCGGGGTGAGTCGAAACATGTAAAACAGCGCAATAAAAGTTACTGTAATTTGTATTATGTTGCTAACTTACACCTTTTAGCATTTTAAAACAAATATATTTCATAATTAAGTTGCAATAAATTGAAACAAAAAACAAAAAGCAAATAATTCATTTTAAAATATATGGGGAACAACTAGTGGTACCTTCTAATGTTAGAAAGAGGAGTATAAATATATTTCAGAGTTTTTTGAAGCCAAATTAAACCATGTATTTTTATCATTAATATATCTTATGATTGAAGAAAATTATATAGAAACAAACATCTAAACATTCTTATGTATGCACTAAATTCTCTTAAAATATATGGTCACTAAGAATAATTATTATAAATAACAATAAATTAGTTATTAAACAAATGTTTGATATAGACTATGAACACCAACACGATAAAATTTATGTCGAGGAAACAAAATATAAAATAAATCTGCTTTAAATTGAAATCTACTTGTCCACATATAAATTCCATGTGGAAAACAAATCTTCCAAAAGCTTGAAATCTTCTTATGTTTAGGTGTTGAAATCTAACAGGTTTAGTATAGTCAAAAGTTTTAAGACAAAATAGTCAGCAAAGAGAAGATTTGTCCATGATTCATGGCTTGCAGATGACGATTCACCTTTTAGAGTAGTCTAAATTTTAACGGAACATAAATAAAAGACTTCTTTACCATTTATAATCATTATGAAAGAACGAGAAAAATCCACATTTATATAGAAAAAAACAATCCACAGATTCAGTTTTTACCAAATTTACGTTTCTAAACTAACACCTATGTTTTGTAGATTATTCATTGATACGTACAAGTCAAACATTTGACAAATAATTATTAATAAATTTGAGCAAGTGGTCTACGTCCAAAATACGTATGTAAACGTATTGGCAGATCTAACTATATCTATGTACTGTACAGTACATGATGTGTAGGATATTGGTAACTATGGGTTTTAAAGTAAACAATAAAGTAGAATACAATAATGTCTTCACGAACACTGCTGGGCCAATCCATTCTCACTAAAATACTCTAATTATGTACAATCAGTAATTATCAGTGTAATTTGGTAGCAAATAATCTTTTTAAGCAGGTTATATTTTTTTACTTAAAAATTACTTGCTTTTGTTTAAAATGTTTTTTATTTTTATTATTAGTCTTCAACAGAAATTAAAAGCAAAATGAATTGCATTTCTTAATAAAGGAAATAAATATATATTTTGTTTTAAAATTCGTATTTTAAATGTAATTTTATGGTTACTTGTACTTATAAATCTAAAGGTTTTTACGCTACAAAAAACCTTCGAAATACTATTTTAAAAGAAAAAAAAATTAGTGTCGGCGAATGGATTATAATATATTTTACCTGCTATGACGGAAACCTGTCGAAAACGGATTGTTTCTCGAGTAAATGGTGATTTCATCTTAACAGTTTCTGATGTCTTATTTCTTTAATTACAATTTTATTAATACTAGATACTAATAATGTACCATTTGTAAAACTTCATGTAAGATTCATTGGAATCATTTGATACGGAAGTGAGCGAATCTTTTCTTTTATTATCTACATTTTACTATTTAATGCCACAAAAGAATGTCACGCAAGAATTTTAACAATTCCATGTTCTGAACATTGAAAATCACTCACTCAAGATAAAGTCTCTATATAAGTTACTATACGATTAAAATAAAAATAATGCTCTAAAATATTTATCTGGAACCGTATGTTTCTCTTACAAATAAAAAGTGCAGCTTGGATTTCAAGGTATCCGAACACATTTAAACGGTCAATTTTCTCAAAAAATATGACAGTTTCAGTTTTTTTTTTTTTTTTTTTTTTGTTAGAAAGACTATTTAGTTAGATTAGAAAATAGTTTTTATTTTTTATCTACGGGCTTTTGAATCCAACATATTAAAGATTTTGTAATGTTCCACAAACCGGAAATGATCATTAAAATTGTCGGAAATCAGCTTGTAAAGCTGTCAAACGAAATTAAATTACATTTTAGCAAATACCTTTAAATTCATATTTCTTAATATTTAAAATAACAAATATTTTGTGAGCGTGTCTGGCAATGAAGAATTTAGTGGAAATAGGGCACTCGTTTCCTCATGTAATTGGAAAATGCGTTTTTTCGCAGAATCACTTTTTATAAATATCTCGCTATCTTAAAACATGGTCACTCGAAATTTTATCATTCATATTTTTTTCTATCTTGGTATATTTTTTTTTACGTTTCCCTCGGCATGAACTAAAAGCATGCACCGAATACGGATACTTTTCTAATTATGGTGTGATATTTCATTAATGATGAAGTAAAACATGGAAGATATTTAATATTGATTCATTAGCAAGCTCTAAAATGTTTATTTATAGTAGTAGCCTAAAGGTTTTTGTTCATTACCTAGATAATTTTTTGTTGCTTATTATAATACTAAATACATTTTAATAGGATGATTAAATTTAAGATGTTTGGAGTTATTCTCATATTTTTTAACAAAACTAGGGGGCTCTGCCCACTACTAGCTACGCACACCAACCCCCGTTCTGATTTCACAGCCCCTTAAAACCTGGTAATGTATCCTGTTTTAAAAAGATGATGATGATGATATCACGAACGGCGACTACCTTCTGTAATCAGGTTATAATGTTTTTG
Source organism: Maratus michaelseni (assembly GCA_963931845.1). Taxonomy (NCBI): domain Eukaryota; kingdom Metazoa; phylum Arthropoda; class Arachnida; order Araneae; family Salticidae; genus Maratus; species Maratus michaelseni. The sequence continues at coordinate 418,381,055 of OZ007588.1, forward strand.
CATTTAACTGGTTATAATGCTTTTTCATTTAATTCATCTTTTTTATTTTTAATATTCATGTGTAAACACAATTTTTATGACGTAATTTTCTTTATTTCCTGCTTTCAACACGTGATCATTTAATTATTATTTTAAACTTTCATTATTGTTTTTAATATTTTCCCGCAAATACATTTTTTATTTGAGATAAAACATAATCCTTTGCGCTTATTTAGAAATTGACAACAATATAAAAAAATGACTTTTTCTATAAAAGATTTTTTACTCGTTTTTTAAGAATTTTTTTAGTTTTTATTGTCCGACCGTGATAATTTTTTGAAAGCTTGTTATATTTCGCGTCTGGTGGTATGATTTTCGAATCCGTAGGAGGGCTAGGAAACAAGTAATAGCTCCTCAATGGCTAGAAAAAAGTAATAGCTCCTCAAAAAAGTCCCTAGTTAAACAGCGATGAGAATAACCCGGAATATCTACGCAGAATTTGATTGGTCCATTTCTAAATCGTTTTTGGCTCAGTTCCAGATTACTTTTTTTTTAATATAGAAGGATTCTGTATACCTTTATCAGTTTTCTAAAGCTAAAGAAATTTAATGGAAGTATAAACATAGCATAGTTAATCCATAAACATACTAAAATTAAAAATTAAAACACCCTAAAATAATTAAAAACAAACTGAAATTAAATTGCCTAATTTATCTCCCTGACATTAGTTAAAAGAATAGTTCTCCGAACGTACTCCTTAACATTCTATGAATTTAACATCAACGATCACTTTCTTTCCGTTTAGAATCACACGTACTAATTTGTTCATTTGCATACAAATAAATAAACATAATAATAGTAACAGGTTATAAAATATACTCATTTTAGTTAGTTCACTTTGTATAATACTTAAGTTATGTTTTATAATCAAAGAAATTTGTAAATACTTTAAAATGATATTAATTCCGTAAAGAATATGCAGGAGATAGTAAACTTCGATGATTGAATTATTAAATAACTTGATTTAATAATGACACACTAAGACTGTCAGATTAAATATATTCTTGATTAAAATTATCTATTATCTATTAAAAAAACGTTATAGAAGATTTGTTTATTAGAACTTTATATATATATATATATATATATACTAGCAAGCTACGCCCGCTACGCTGGTCAATTTCTCTTAACGAACTTTTAATCAAACAAAATATTGACATTTCATAATTCACTTTTATATTTTAACAGAATAATAAGGCTACTATAATTTGTGACTCTTGCTATAGCCAACATACACGTCAGGACACGTCGCCCTTATCATTATCTTTTTACGCATGAAGGTTTCGCACCGGTACTCCATTGTGAAATTTGGTAATTTTTCAAATTCAATATTTGAAAAACGGCATAATCATTAGATTTGAAATTTATATCAAGAAAAATACAATTTTTTACCTTTCAAACGCAGTTTGTCTAACAATTTTCTGACAAATACTTTTCGAGCTATTATTTTTTTACATTAACTTCAAATGTTTCATTTTCCGAGATTAATCTGTGGCAACAATTAGCGAAAAACCCAGTCGTCAGCAACGCATAGCTTTTTATTACAGAGGCTGTATGAGCAGGGATTGTCACCATCACTTTTGAAATCAGTTCTGTAGTTCCAGAGATTCCATAGAAATTGCAATTTAGAATGATTTTAGAACACTATTCGCTCATTTCATTCTTTTAAATTTCAATTTTTTAAAAAAATTATTCTTAGAGATTACATCTTATAAGTAACTACAATACCAAATTTCAAATTTCTTGTTCCTTCAGTATAAAAAAGTCGCAATTTTCGAACATTTTTCGTTCCTGCACCTCCCTTGGGATTAGTGGCACCGACATAAAATATAGCCTATGTTGGAGCAGGGATTGTCATCATCAATTTGCCACCATCACTTTTGAAATCGGTTCGGTAATTCCAGAGATTACCCCCTACAAACAAACAAACAAACAAACAAACAAAAAACAATCTTTACTCCTTTATAATATTAGTATAGATTATATACAATTTTTCATGTAATATTGCCGGGATGAATATATTACAGATAAAATGAATTTAGTCTTATTGCCCACATTTCCTGATAAAGTGATTTATTGCTTATGGATAATTTCTTGCAATTAATTTAATTTCATAATTTTATATTACTGGAAAGTTGAGAATTCCTAATCCGGATCACTGGAAAAAAAATCTGAGATTTATGACCTTATATGCCTTGGTATCTGATTAAATAATACAAATATAAGATTATATTTTATGTTGTAAATTGGACACATAATAAGCTACGGGAAAATTTGTTTGTTTTACATACCCATCATATGTAGCATAGGGTATGTTTTGCAATCGTTTTAAAAAAAGAAGAAAAATTGACGGATTTACACGTTTTAGACACTGGGGATTCCAAAACACATATTTTTAGAAAAATAATTGCCGTCCGTCTGTCTAAGTGTGTGTCTGTAAACGCTCTATCTCCCGAACAAATTGAGATAGAGACTTGACATTTAGTATGTACTTAGTATGTAATAATGAAAAGAAGCTTATCGAATTTCAGTAACCTCGAGTATCCGTAACTATTTTTTTCGGACTCTTCAAATATTCGTTCTGATAAAAGGTATATAAAATTTTTCGAAATTGTTTATTTAATGGGTGAATATAAAAGGCAATTAAAAAAACATAAATTTTACATTAATAATGAATTCGATCGAATAATTAGTTGCCGAGATATTTGGAATCCTATTTCCACACTCTTCCATTTTTCGTGACCCTGTATTTCATTCAAATTGCAATTCAAAGATACATTTTAATTGGAAGTGAGACGCTTAATCCGACGAATTAAACTGTTAGCTAATATGATTAACATTTTTGGAGTTATGAGGATGTTTCTTTTACGCAATTCAGTAACAGAGAATTTAAAGCGAGGCTAACGAAAATGACAGGCTACCGCGGTGTATTCCACTTATATTTTTTTACAGACCGCTAGAGTGACGTGTTTCTCTTTTCGTACACCCTCATTGGTGCAATCGAGCATCACGTGACTCCCACGGTCTGTAAAAAAAGATATGCGTGAAGCACCGCGGTAGCCTTTCTTTTTCGTTAGCCTCGATTTAAAGCTTATGACGTCATCAAGCCACGATTTTATTCGAATTGCAATGCATTTTATAAATAGTTTACACATGTTTTACTTTCATATTTTATATTATACATATCCATGATGGGTAAGTATTACGGTGGCCCCCAACGACTAGTTTTCAACTGTTGTGAAATTTGTGAGGGCCTATATAGGACCCGATTTTAAGTGCAAAATCATTGCAAATATTTAAAAATACAAGTTGAATCAGAATTGACTTTACAAATTTCACACTTCATTATAGCTGAGAGAGAAAAATAGCGACGTTATGTTCTATGTACATGCAATAAAAATGAATATGCAATTTTTCTGTTGTAGGAAGAGCGATTACATGCGGTTTTGAAAAGAATATATTCAAAAGTTAAATCGAAGTTCGCCCTTTACACGCTCAAGTAAATCTACGTGAATAGATGCAATTTCAAATTGGACACCTGTCTTCATGGGAATAACTTGACTGCAAATGGGATACCTGTACAAAAACGCATATGTATTTCTTTCTGTTGTAGGAAGAGCGATTGTACGCGATTTTTAAAAGAATATATTCAAAACTTAATCGAATTTCTCCCAATCTCGCTCCGGTAAATCTGCGTGAATATATGCAATTTCAAATTGGATAACTGTTTTCAAATGAATGTTACTAGACGCCAGAGTATAAAAACGCAGATGTATTTTTTTCTGTTGTAGGAAGAGCGATTGTATGCGTTTTTTTAAATAATACATTAAAAAATTATCGAATTTCTCTCAATCTCGCTTATATAAATCTACGTGAATATATGGAATTTCAAATGGGATACATGTCTTCAAATAAATGCTACTTGGCACCAGAGTATAAAAATGTATATGTATTTTTTTTCTGTAGCAAGAAGAGCTATTGTATGCGGTTTTTAAAAGAATATATACAAATGTTAATTGAATTTCTCCCAAGCTCGCTCTGGTAAATTTACGTGAATATATGAAATTTCAAAGGACATACCAGTTTTCAAATGAATGTTACAAGGCACCAAAGTATAAAAACGCATATTAATTATGACACAAATTATATATTTTTAATTTAAAGTAATTCTAAATTATATATCCCTCTTTATTGCCTGTAAATAAAAGGAAAAATCATCTTTCTAATTTAACGTTTAAGCTAAATCATTTTACCTTTTATTAGAAATAAATTGTTTTTTCTATTTATTAGGTTATTTTCATCATAACTGCATGATATAATTAAAAGACAAAAAGTAATATTAAAAATCAAACTATGGACTTTCATTTTTATCTCAATTTCAAATGATGCATTGCATCGCGATATTATTGATTCTATAATGACTACTTTAAACCTTCGTAACTTCTGCAATTCATTTCTGACTTTTCTTCGAGCCGTGGATTTATCCATGCGTAAATACGGGTTAGGTTCCCTTAGAAAGACCCCCACGAAGGGCACTCGCCCCGGGCCTATATCCCAAGTGTAGATAATTGGCCGTCAATAATCAACCCAACCCAACCCATTTCTGATTGATAGTTGTCAAATGCCGCTATATAGCTCAAATTAATAATTTCCTTATTTATCTAAATGTTTACTTAACGGTCATGATTGCATTTGCGTTATGCAACTGTAACTTAAATTATTATACGTTATTTGTGCTAAGATCTTATATAAAAAGGTTATAAATATGTCAAGACAATTTATTAATGAGCGACTATAATTTATTTTCTCGTATTTCTCATTGTTACTCAATTCTTTCTGAATCAATATTAGAGATTTATGTTTATAATATATGTCAGAATTCAATAGATTAAATTGTTTATAGACCATTCCGATAAATATATTATTATTATTTCACAGTTAAATGACTGTTTTGTACAGGTGTACCATAATTTATTCCATCTTTACGCTTGAGTTAAAGTTTGCCAAAGTTTAACGCTATATTTGTTTGAAATTTATATTGCCACTTCATAACGGTTATTTCAATTGGCATTTTGTTTTCACCACGACACAATAAAAATATTATGTTGACGGTAAGAACGAATGTTATTTGAACACTTGGATTAGGACGGTGCTTGTTGTTTAAGAAATTCGAAAAGGGCCATCTTTCTCTTTCCTTCACTGTAGTAAATCTACGGGGTTACATGCAACTCCAAATGGGATACCTGTCTTCATGGGAATAACTTGTCTTGATATGGGATACCTGTACAAAAACGCGTATGTATTTTTTCTGTTGTAGGAAGAACGATTGTATGCGGTTTTTAAAAGAATATATTCAAAAGTTAATAGAATTTCTTCCAAGGCCGCTCTAGTATATGTACATGCATATGTGGAATTTCAAATGGATACCTGTCTTCAAAGGAATGTTACTAGTCACCAGAGTATAGTATACGCACTTGTAAATGTATGTCCACAAAAATAAATATCACAATCTGTCTGATCATCGTTTGACGTAAAATAATGTAACGTGAATAAAGAAAGGGATACTGAAAAATCACACTACGCGATATTCATTGATTTCTCTGGACAACTCATAGAACTTCCTAGACCAATCAATCAATCTGTGATTTCCACTTTTGCTTGCAAATTTATAAAAAAAAATCTTAAAAGTAATATTCTCAGAAGTTTTTTTTATGTGTTAATGATGTTAATGATACATGTACAGGTACTAAATTCTACTACTACATTTCTTTCTGATTTTAGAGTGTCAACTTTGGACATATAATTCTTACTTTCGAAATTGTTTTTTGCTTCTTTAAATATAAAATTATTTGTCTAAAAACACTTTGCATACAAAGACATTTTTTTGGGTTGTCATTGCTGTTAATCCTTACCACATTAAAAAATAATAATAATATACTTACCTATAGGAATATATATATATATATATATATATATATATATATATATATATATATAATATATAATATATATATATATATATATATATATATATAATATATATATATATAAGATATATAATATATATATATATTTCCTTTGTAGGAAGAAGTATTTTTGTGATTTTTAAAAAATATATACAAATATATCAATCCAATTACTTCCAAAGAGGCTCTCATGTATCTACATGAATATTCTCGATTTCAATTTGGATTCCTGTCATTAAATCAATGTTACTAGTCACTAGAGTACTGTACATGAAGCTGTTAATGCATCTCTACACACACACAATATGTCTAATCATTCATTGGCATAAAATAATGGAACGTAGACAAAGGAATATTTATAAAAAACACAATATAATTTACACTGACTTCTCAGGACAAGTCTTAGAACTGCCGCTACCATTCAATCGGTCTGTGATTTGTACTTTTGCTTACAAATTTACAAAAATAAAAATTCTCAAAAAATTATTTTCACAGAAATAATATTTTATGTGTTGATATTACATGTACAAGCAGTTGCTATTTTATTTCTTTCTTATTTTGGAGTGTGAAATTTATTAGAAATATTAACCTCATCCGAGAAATTAAATAGAAGAAACCCACTTTTCATTTCCTCTCGCAATGGGGAAAGATGGAAAGACCTTGATCGTCTAATAAAGAAATGAATGAAATAGCTTCAAAGTAATCAACAAATCTTTCAACGCATAATGAATTGCAGAGTGATATTTATGACCACTCAACTTCGAATAAATGTTCCGGAACTCTTCTAAATTGATAAATGTTACTATACGAAATAGATTAAAGACTTTAGAACAATAATTATAGCAACAAATTAAACTTTATTATTCCAATTACGTTCTTACTCTCAGACGTTGCAATGTGTAATTTTCCACTGACGTATGCGTAATTTCCAATTATGCAATCATAAACTCTGAACTTTTTATTTAGACTTTAATTTCTTCAGTCCTCTACAAAAATGTAAACGCGTAAACACGTAGAGCGAATAAGCTCTAAAATGTCATCTAAATGTAATCTAAACTTAATGTTAGTGTGAATACTTGTAATGTCCATGTGCTCTAATTCAGTAAATATAAAGTTAATCAAGAATGTGAAATATGTGAATTTATTCAGCCTCATACTAATGTTTCAACTCAGTTTTTTCAGCAAAATGTGATATGTACAATGCCTTAGATTTAACCCCTGGATTATTCTTTAATTGGATTAAGCCATGAGATGCACCTTCAGAAAAGGTAAGCGAATTTTATCTTATCCTTTTTTATCTTCTTGAGACACCATCAGCGCTAGCTCGACCTCCTCCTTCAAAGATTATGAGACTGAAAAATTGTCTCAGAAGGAAGGTGTGATTTTAAATTAAAAAACTAAAAACTGTTTAAACAAATTTACAAATCACTTAGAACTAATTTCAAAAGAAAGAAAATAAATATAAGTATATTTAAAGAACTAATTAAATAAAACTTAATAAAAACAATAAAGAAAAATCGGTCGAAGAAATGGCTTTCTCAAAAGAAACACAGATAATTGAAAAATTAAACCAAAATAACTATTCCATATGGAAATTCAAGGTCCAAATGTTGTTAATACAAGAAGATTTATCTGAATTAATAACAGAAGAACCGCCAAACCCAATAACACCTGATTGGCAAAAGAGGGACAAGAAGGCAAGGGCCATAATAAACTTAAGTCTTGAGGACTCACAAATCGTTCATATAAGAAATTTAAACACATCAAAGGAGACGTGGGACACATTAAAAAACATTCATGAAAGAGAAAATCTTTCAAGCAAACTTTACTTACTCACAAAAATATATGGAGCCAAATTACAAGAAAGCGGTAATATGCAGCGTCACATAACAAATATTCTTGAAACCATCGACAAACTCTCCGCAGTTGGAGAAAATATTAGTGAATCGCACATATCAGCACTATTACTGTGCTCACTTCCACCTAGTTACAACACACTCATAACGGCTCTGGAAGCCAGGCCGGAAAATGAATTAACCCCAGAATACATAAAAAATAAACTTGTCGACGAATATACTAAACGAGTAGAAAACTCGGAACCAACCGAAAATTCGGCAAAAGCATTTAAAACACACAAAAAGTTATTAAATAATTATTACAAAAATCATAATAAATATTGCACGTACTGTAAGCAAAATAATCCTAACTATAAAGAATGCTGGCACTTAAAAAACAGAAATTCACAAAAAGCTACACCAAAACAAACAGTTAAACCAAAGAAGTTTACATCGTCGCTCTGCTTCGAAAACACAATCGGTGATAGTGAAAATCATAGGTACGAACGAAAGAAAAAATAAACAAGTGGGTAAGTGTGATCGAAGATCGCTCAAAGGGTTTCGTTTAATATTCCTTTCAAAACACTTTCTCCTTTCTTTAATAAATTCAAACAAATTTCATTTAGCAAAAAAAAAAAGTCATGTTTTTTATAAAGTAAAAATTTGCCGGTCTTTTTTTTCGTTTTTTCGAATATCATAACCAGCCGGATAGCGGGCCAAGCCCGCTATTTTATTCTGCCATACTAATATCCGTAATACGGACTAAATGCAATATTTAAAAAAAAAAATTCAAAATTAAACAGATTGTACACCTTCAAAATGTTAAAATATGCGAATATTTCCATAATCGGATTTTTATCATGATTCAATATGTTTATAAACTCATCTATTTACTATTCTCTATTACTCATATTGATACACGCTTTGGATTATTCTGAAACATTTGAAAAATTAGTTAAACTTCCCATATGAGGTCAGATTTTCGTTATAATTCTCTAATGACGTGATATTAATCTGCTTTGTGTACTTACACATACTCCTTGTATTATTGAGAAATCTTAGACATTTTCCGTTTTATTACGACTATGAAATCAATCAATTTTATTTCATATTAATATTTTTTTTTCATTTGGTGAAACTTTTTACTTCATTTTCACGTGAAAATCGTCTGATAAAAAATTAATTATTGTAGAAAGAATTTCTTCGTGGATTTTTAATTTTTGGCATCGGCTATAAAGAAAAATGTTTAAATTTATAAGGAAAAGGCTGTTAGAATTTTGTTTTTTTTATCTCTCTTTATTAAAATAATACGAATTTTTCAAATTTTAATATTTTCAGCTCTTCACAGCTGATATTTCGATTTATACACAAAGTTTCAACTCTGTAAATTACATACTTTTTGAGAATGGCTCTGTGACGGACAGACAACGAAGCGGGGGTAATAGGGTTTCGTGAGATGAACGAAACCCTAATAAAAACGTACAAATAAATCATAACAAAAATCAAGATGCATCATTTATAATCGAAAAACCCGGAAAACCTACCTGGATTATTGATTCCGGAGCATCTTCCCATATTGCAAACAGCAAATAAATATTTACTGAAATAAACAACACCGAACAAACATCCGTAATAATCGCGAACGGAAACACACTCAATTCCTACGGATCCGGTGAAGTTATGATTACAACAAAAACATCAAACGGGGACTCAAATAAAATAAAATTAAGAAACGTGTTATATGTTCCAGATTTGGAAACAAACTTAATTTCTGTGAGTAAAGCAACTCAACCCGGTTACAAATTAATATTTGAAGACGAAAAATGCATGCTATCCTGTAACGGCAAAACGTATCTGGAAGCGAAAAAGAAAAATAACTTATATGAGGTAATTCTCTCAGATAAAAATATCCCAAACACAGCAAATATCGCAAACGACTGCAAAAATAAAGAATGTCTAGAACTTTAGCACAAACGCCTAGGTCATAGGAATTACGAAAGTATAAAACAAATGATGAAAAACAACTTGGCCAATGGCATAAAATTAAACAACTGCAGTCATACTACACACTGTGAAACATGCATAAAGACAAAAACTACTGATGATGCACCATATCCGAAATTATCTGAACATAAAACGACACAGGTACTCGACCTGATACATACAGACGTCGGTGGACCGATAAGAACAACCTCTTTAGGGGGAAAAAGGTACTTCGTCACTTTTATTGACGACCACTCAGTATTTACTGTTATATATTTACTATCTCACAAAGATGAGGTCTCAGACAAAATAAAGGACTATACACAAATGGTTCACACACAATTCGGGAGGTATCCCAAAGCATTCAGATCGGATAACGGGGGCGAATATATCTGTAAAAATACGGAAGACTTTCTTAGAAAAAAGAGCTATAAAACACCAATTTACAGTTCCACACTGCCCGAGCCAAAAAGGGATTGCTGAAAGAAAGCTTGATAGAAATGACCCGAGCTATGCTCTCAGAAGCTGGGTTACCACACAGATTCTGGGGTGAAGCAATAAATACAGCAACACATCTCCAAAACAGACTACCTACAAAGGCTACAAATAAAACTCCGTACGAAATTTGGTTCAAGAGAAAACCAAACTTACATTACCTTCGAGTATTTGGCTGTCAAGCTTATATATACATAAACAAGATACATAGAGGAAAATTAGACAATACAGCCAGGGAAGGAATATTTATGGGATATGATAACCACTCAAAGGGTTACAGAGTATTTACTAAAAATAATGAAATCATAATCGGGAGAACTGTAAAATTCCTAGAGAATAACACACACATTCTGAATGAAGAAAATAATGAACCAGAATGCCTGATTGATGACAAAAATTATATTGAAACGGAAATAAACAATACAGAACAAACACAAGCAGAACCCGATCAAAACATTCCTACATTAAGAAGGTCAGAAAGGACAAACAGGGGAGTTCCACTCTATAGATATACATCCGACAGTTATATCTGTATAGTAAAAAACGATGAAATAGTAGAACCGAAAAATTGGAAAGAAATCAACAAAATAAAAAATCCTAGAGAAAAGGAAAATTGGCTCAAAGCCACTGATGCGGAAATAGAAGCGCTGATGAAAACTAAAACATGGAAACTGGTAGAACCACCACCAAATAAAAAAATAATAGGATCAAAATGAATCTTTAAAAGAAAAGTCGATAGCTCAGGAAAATCACCCATATATAAAGCAAGATTAGTTGCTAAAGGATTTAGCCAAAAATTTGGTGAAGATTATGATGAAACATTTGCACCAGTAGTGCAACACACCACCATTCGTGCATTTTTATCCGCAGCCGCTTACAAAAATCTAGATGTACACCATATTGATATAAACGCGGCATTCCTTCATGGAAATTTACAAGAGGAAATCTACATGCAACAACCATTAAACATTAAAACAAACTCTAATTATAAAGTTTGTAAACTAAACAAGACCATATATGTTCTCAAACAGGCAGCAAGAGCCTGGCACCTAAAGATAGAAAATTCATTAAAAGCACTTAAATTCACGCAAAGCACAGCCGATACATGCTTATTCATCAGAAAAGAAAAAGAAAATTTCACATACGTAATAATCTACGTAGACGATATTCTTATAGCAAGTAAACCGGAAATAATAAAAGAAATCGTAAAAACGCTAAACGAAGAATATCAATTGAAAAATTTAGGACAAATAAAGAGATACTGAGGAACCAAAATAGAAAAAATACCGGACGGTTACGCACTAAACCAAAAATCAAAAATTGAAGAATTAGCTAAGAAATTTAATCTTGAAAATGCAAAACCATATGGTACACCAATTGAACCCGGTTTTAATAAAATAGAAGATGACGAAAATTTGTTACCAAACAACGCAGAATATCGAAAAGCCATAGGCTCACTTCTATAGGCACTTCCATAGGCACAGTTACTAGACTAGACATATCAGCACCAGTCAACATCCTTAGCAGAGGTAATGAAGCACCGCGGAACAAGGACTGAAATGCAGTGAAGAGAATAATCAATTATTTACACTATACGAAAAATTTAAATTTAGTTTTAAATACAAAAAAGAAACCAATACTAGAAGTTTATACAGACTCCGATTGGGCAGAAGATACAGAAACGAGAAAATCAACTTCTGGCAGTATTTACTTGTTGGGAGACAATCCAATACAGTGGATCACAAAAAGGCAGACATGTATCGCCTTATCATCTGCTGAAGCAGAATATAGAGCTGCATCAAACGCTTGTCAAGAAACTTTATGGTTAATTAAATTATTGGAAGATTTAACTCAAGAAAAACCATTAATAATGCATGAAGATAACCAAAGCTACATAAAGATGATACACAACGAAAAGTTTGGTAAGCGTACCAAACACATTGACGTCAAATTTCATGCCATAAAACAGCTTAGAGAAGAAGGAATTATAGAATTAAAATATTGTCCTACAGATCAGATGATAGCAGAACCAAGTCCATAGCCAAGCCTGCACTGGATATACATAGAAATTCAATTAAACTTTTTATGATCAATTCCTCGGAGGAGCTTAAGGGGGAATATTAGAAATATTAACCTCATCCGAGAAATTATAGAAGAAACCCACTTTTCATTTCCTCTCGCAATGGGGAAAGATGGGAAGACCTTGATCGTCTAATAAAGAAATGAATGAAATAGCTTCAAAGTAATCAACAAATCTTTCAACGTATAATGACTTGCAGAGTAATATTTATGACCACTCAACTTCAAATAAATGTTCCGGAACTCTTCTAAATTGATAAACTGTTATTATACGAAATATATTAAAGACTTTAGAACAATAATTATAGCAACAAATGAAACTTTATTATTCCAATTACGTTCTTACGCTCAGACCTTGCAATGTGTAATTTTCCACTGACGTATGTCTAATTTCCAATGATGCAATCATAAACTCTGAACTTTTTATTTAGACTTTAATTTCTTCAGTCCTCTACAAAAATGTAAACGCGTAAACTTGTAGAGCAAATAAGCTCTAAAATGTCATCTAAATGTAATCTAAACTTAATGTTAGTGTGAATACCTGTAATGTCCATTTGCTCTAATTCAGTAAATATAAAGTTAATCAAGAATGTGAAATATGTGAATTTATTCAGCCTCATACTAATGTTTCAACTCAGTTTTTTCAGCAAAATGTGATATGTACAATGCCTTGGATTTAACCCCTGGATTATTCTTGAATTGGATTAAGCCATGAGATGCACCTTCAGAAAAAGTAAGAGAATTTTATCTTATCTTTTTTAATCTTCTTGAGACACTATCCGCGCTAGCTCGACCTCCTCCTTCAAATATACAATTCTCATTTTGGGAATTCCTTTTTACTTACATAAATACAAAATTATTTACTTAAAACACTTTGCTTACAAAGAAGAATTTTTGCGTTGCTATTGCAATTATATATTTTTTGTTACCCAAATTAAAAATTAAAATTTAAAGATACACAAAAGGTATATACAGTTTTTTTTTTCTTTTGTAGGAAAAACGATTTGATACAGTTTTAAAAATGTATTCAAATGTTAATTCAATTACTTCCAAGGACACTCAAGTATATCTACATGAATGTAGGTAATTCCATTTAGGATTCCTCTCTTCAAATGAATCTTAATAGTTACCAGAGTATAGTATACACACTAGTTAATATATCTCCGAAAAGACAAAATGATTGTTACAATGTGTCTGATCATTCTTTCACGCAAAATGATGGAATGAAAATAAAGGAATATTTCAAAATCACACAAAGTGATATCCATTGATTTCTCCATGATAAGTCAGAATTGATGTGACAAATTATCGCTGCTATTGTTATATATTTTTTTCGTTCCCTCGAATTAAAATGAAAAAAGGAAAAATACACAGAAGTTTAATACATACATACATTCACGCATATATAATTTTTTCTGTTGTAGGTAGAGCGATTTTATGCGGTTTTAAAAGTATATATGTATAATCAAAAGTTAATCCAATTATTTTCAAGCACGTTCTGATATATCGACGTGTGTATATGAAATTTCAAATAGGATTACAGCCTTCAAATCAATGTTACTAGTCACTACTATACACGCAACTACTATACACGCAATTGTTAATGTATACCCACAAAACAAATCACACAATATGGCTATTCATCCTTTAACGTAAAATAAGGAACATTGAAAAATCGAACAATGTGAAATCCATTGATTTCTCTGCACAGGTATTTCTCTGGACATAGAATTTCTAGATCAATTAATTGGCCTGTAATTTCCCATTTTCCTTACAAATTTACAAAAAAACCCTTAAAAATAGTGATTTTATATATGAAAATTTATTTGTTGATAGTTACACGTACAAGTATCGAAACTCTGCTATTTTGTTTATTTCTGATTTTAGAGTGTCAAATTTTTAATAGCAATTTTTACTTTCTGCATTGCATTTTTGCGTAATTAAATACAATTTATTATCTTAAAATCGCACTACCTACAAAGAAAACATTTTACATTATAAATGCTATTGTATTTTTTAGATTCCTAAATAATACAAATTAAATTTTAAAAAAAGAAAAAAAGAACAGAAGTTTCTTAATTTTATTACAAATAAAAAATATACTTTTTTTTGTAGTTGAAGACGATTTTTTTATATTTTGTGTCATTTTCTGCAAGAATTATTCTAAGTTTAATAATTATATTTTTACTTTGCAACTAAAAAATTCAGAGAAAAAAAGCAGTTTAGTAATTCTTTCATAAGACTCCATTTTCATCGCTTGTTTCATTAAAAGGATTATTTAAACGTTTTCGTTTGCTAATAAATTTTCAAAACAGTAATAACTTCAAAATAACTTCACAATTTTATGCAGTTAAACGTTTCTATCTTAATATTACTTTTAAAAATGTATTTAAAATATGGGATTGCTCAAAACCTTTGTTCAAAACTTTAATATTACGAAACAAAACTGTTAAAATTAAAGACGAATAAATATATTGATGTACATAGATTTTTTTCTTAATAAGGAAAAATTATATAATATTAAAATAGTATTATACACGTTTATGCACTTAGCAAGTGTATTTGTTTTCAATTATAATGTTTACAAATATAATCTGAAATACCCTGTGGTAGATTAAAACGTAAACACGTTTTATAATTTTAAAAGCTATGATATCGAAGCACGACTGTTTATTTTAGGTTTAGTTCCATGAAAATGTAATTGATTTTTCCGTTTTTGATGAGATTACTAATTTTATTAAACGTAAATAAAGGAATATTTAAAAATTCTCTTTTAACATGTAAATCTGTCAAAATTACAAATTTATTAAAAAGTATTTTTTGTTAATAATTTAAGGCAGACATTCAATTATTCCATATTTTAACGAAACATTATTACACCTGTGTATCTCTGATAAATTTATTTAATGTTTTGATATAAAGATAAAGGAGTAAACAGAATTAATGTGGAAACATTATAATTTAAGAGATTACAACATCATTTTAACTAATTCAAAAATTAGAAACTGCATTTTTTCCCCTATCCATTCCTTGAAGAAATTTTTGACATATATGAAATAATAGCAATTTATAAGTTGAATAACTTAATTGAAATGTAGTTATATATTAAAAAAAGAAACGTTTAATTCTATTAGAAATGTAAATTTATTATAAAATTTTTTTAAACAAAATATATTTTAAGTGCCATTTAAAGATAGCGTAGTTTCAGACCTTCTGAAAATTTAATTGGAAATTTAGATATATTATCCGATGCTGGGAACTTTTTCGTCTCAAGTATGCCACTGAATAGGGTGCTCATGTTGACAATCCATTCTTCTCTGCGCAGTTGCAGCCTTGCTAACGTATATTGTGTAAAAATGCCAGACTGGATGTCGTCCGGATGGCTTAATTGATAAAGCACTTGGTGCGCTGTACCAATGTATCTGTGTTCGAACTCCGGTCTGGACGCATTTTTCACTCTGTTGGTTGAACGCTGTTTAGCAAAGTGAAAAGAATTCATATCCTTTGTAGTACCATTTAAAGACTTATGGCGTAGTTTCAGTCTTGCTAAAAATTTAATTGGAAATTAAAAATATATTTGTTTTATTCATCGTAATTTATTCACCCAAGGATTTCCTGTGATATATGCATAGATCTGTAATGATGTACTGAGGTGTAGATCTGCATGATTTACATATGAACCTGATATAACAATGTTAAAAAACAATGAATTTCAATCGCCGATGTCGCTCTTTGCTTCAAAACCTATTATAGCTTTTTCGACGATACCAAAACGTCAATGCCATTACAAGCACTAGGAACTAGGCATTTTCTATGGATCTTTCGTTGACCAGATCCTCCAAAACAAGCTTTTATGCATTACTAAATCAAATTAGAAATGAGCAGAAATCCAAGTTTGTAAACAGCATTTATCATTTTGTCCGTTTACAGTGTGTTAAAACTCTCAAGACGGGTAATGCTTACATCTAGCCATTAGGATATATCAGCGAATAGTCAAAATTGCGAGATTCACACACACCCCGAATTTTAACTTAAACTTTCGAGATCCACATACACATAAAATTACGATAATTTGGTGTATTTAACCTTATTGAAAATGCTGTGGTTAAGTGTGTGTTTCAAACAAGATTTATTTTCAGCTTTTAATTAGGCATTAAATTTTCTGAACGCCAAGATTTTACTTTTTAAATAACTTGATAAAAATATATGAATAATTAACAACATATTTCTTTTAACTTTATGTATTTTGTTCTAAATTTTGCTATATAATAATGTCCTTTCACTATTTTAGTAGAATCATGAGGGTACTCCGATCTTAAGTCAGGAGCAGGAAAGACCGAGCTATGATCGGTCAAAATTAGCTTTGAGTTCAAATATCATGACTCATGACCAAACTGACCCACTAATCGGATTATCTCGAGCCTGTGACTTAGTCCAATAGTATTCTTGTTCCCTAAAACTTTAGGATACTAAATTTAGTTCAAATCCTCTGATCCATTTTTAAGATAAAATTAGCTTGACCCATAATGACCCATGACCAAAATGACATACTAATCGAAATTTCTCGAACATGTGACCTAGCCCAATTGTCTTCTTGTTCCCTAAAACAGTAGGATACAAACTTTAGTGCAAATCCTCTGATCCGTTTTTAAGATGAAAATAGCTTGACACGTAATGACCCATGACCAAAATGATCCACTAATCGAATTTTCTCGAACATGTGACCTAGTCCAACTGTCTTCTCGAGCCCGAAAACCATAGAATACAAAATTTAGTCTAAATAGTCTGAGCCGTTTTTTAGATAAAATTAGCTTGACCCACGGTGACCCAAAAATGAACCATTAATCAAATCTTGGGCATGAGACCTAGCCCAATGATTGTTTCGTGCCCGAAACTCGTAGGATACAAAATTTAATCAAAATAGTTAGAGCCGTTTTTAGATAAAATTAACTGGACCCGCTTCGACCCAAAAATGACTCACTAATCTAAAGTTCTCGAACATGTGACCCATCCCAATAGTCTTCTCGTGCCCGAAATTGGTAAGACACAAAGTTTAGTCAAAATCGTTTGAACCGTTTTTAGATATAATTAGCTTGACCCTGACACATGGTCACCCAAAATGACCCATTAATCGAATTTTATCGAACATTTGACTTAGCCCAATGGTTTTCAGGCGCCCCAAAACGTTAGGATGCAAAATTTCGTCAAAATCGTTAGAGCAGTTTTTAAGAAAAAATTTGCATATATATATATTTATATATATATATATATATAAAACTACACACACAAGATTTGCTCGTATTACAATATATGATAATTCTTTTAAACGGCGATTTAAGATACAAGTTAACAAATTTTTAAATATTTTCCTTTTCATCGTTTAATAATTTAAAATTAGATATTTAAATTAATATATACAAAAGATATAATATTTGTACATCATACACAAACTACAAAAATTCATTGAATTAAAAATGTTACCAAAAAAATTCCATATAAAATATCCAATTTCAGATTCAGAGCTCTCCTTTAAACAAGATTTAATTTAAAAATTATTGCATTTTATTTATTTTGCATTTTGTCGTCTAATAATTTAGAATTAGCGATCTCAATTACCATACATAAAAACATATAATCTTCACATGCCATATACAATCTACAAAAAATAATACTTTTAATTAAGATGGTGAAATTTTTTTTAAATAGTTTCTAAAATAATAAAATGAATTATATACTTCAATACAGAACACTCCTATTCCTTAACCAAGATTTAAGTGACTAACTCTTGCATGTTTAGTAATTTTGCATATTTTAGTTTAATAGATTGGAATTAGCGATTTGTGATAATATATGTAGCAAGTAAAATATTTATATTTCATAGACAAACTGCAACAAAAAAAAATCACCAATTTCAAATTACACATATTTAATAATTAAAAATGATTTCTAAAGTATTATAAAAAATAACTATACTCCAACTCCAGATCCAGTACTGACTTGTTCCTCACTAAAAGCAATCAATAATACGCCAAGGAGTACTTTTGCATTAAAAATAATCTTGCTCATAAAATTTCTCCAAATCTTGTACATGGGATAAAGTAAATTTATTATAACTTCTCATGGATTCTCTGATAATGATATTTATTGCCGCAGGAAAATGTCACGCAGGATTTCAGGCAATTCCGAAGCCGATCATCGCATATCAGTCGCCATGAAAACGTTTCTATCTACCTTACACTAGAGAGAACCCACCGAAGAATTCATGCAAAAGTTTATTTTCAGTCATTATTTTCTATTGAAGGAAAGGTAGCTTTTTCGATTTTCTCTTATCTCATTTTTAAAGTTCAGATAAACTGTAGGTTTTTTTTTTTTTTTTTTTTTTTTTTTGTTACCTGTTTTATTTTAGAAGTTTTCGTCACACATTTTATTAGAAATCATTTTAATGCAGAAATGAAACATATACATATTTATAATTTTATTAAAATACAGGGTGTTTGCAAATGAATGTCTCAACTTTGAAGGGCTTTATTGCCGAAACGTCAGTGAAGGCTCACTGTGGAGACGAGAAAATTTTTGGGTTCCGCCTGTCTGTTTGTCTGTCTGTCTGTTCCGCGATAACTGCCGTAAAAATCGTCCTATTAAGTTAATTTTTGGTGGACATGTTGGTGTGGTACCCGAAATTAGCTGTATAGTTTTTAATTACATTTGGTTCATTGGTTCGAAAAATATAGAACATTTCTTTTTAGATCAAATTGCTTTCCTATGGGAATGCAGACGATTTTCAAATTTCATTTTTAACTGAAATGAAAATCGCACATTTGAATAATGGATTTAAACGCAAAATTACGGATACTAAATGTTCGATATGCAGGTCTTAAATACATGCAATAGCTTTGAAAAATTACCGATACATCTTTTAGAATTTAAAAATTGTTTAAATTATTGGAAACAATTTTGCAACTGTTCGGGAAATATAAAAAATTTTATTTTCCTATTTTTCACAAATTTTAAAATGCATTTATTTTTCTTTCCTCTGTATTTTATTAGTTGCTTAGCAACCATATTTCAAAGAATATCAAAAAAAGAAATGCATTATTTTATTTAAAAAGTTACAAGAGTAAGAAGTTCATAAGAATTTCAGAATATCATTGCATAAAACGTGTTTAATTTAAAGCTTCTAATTTCTGAAACCTCCGAAGTATTTTATATGCCTATAAATATGTATGTAACGTAAAGAAAATTAAATTGCGAATTGTAAGATGCTAAATAATATAAAAACTGAGATTAAAAAGCAATGAATCTCAGAGCTGACGTTGAGGCTCCTGATCTCCAGATTTACTAGTTAACAAAAGTATAGAAGATACACGCATTTTTGAAAAGGATATAAAAAAGAAAATTGTGAAATTACTAATAACAAAAATTTACAAATGTTCAATGTGACCACCAGCAGAAATACGAACGACATCCATTCTGTAGTATAATTCCTCCCACATGGTTTCCAGCATGTCTGGTGTTAAATTTGCAATAGCTGCAGTTATCCGCAGTTGAACGCGACTAACAGATTACGTTTTAGCAAATTCGATTACACAGAACGTATTTTGTTGTGCTGTTCTGACTGAATGAACTCGCAACGGAACATGCCGGTTCACTTTCAATTCGCCGTTCGTTGCGCCATCTGTCGCCCAAAAAACAACCCTTTATGTTTATGAAACTTCATAACTTTTCACCCACTTGTGAAATGGAACACTACCTTTTATAGTTCAGAAGATATAGCCCTTCAAAGTTGGGATATTCATTTGCAATCACCCTGTATATTTAATCCATTTGATCTCATAAAGGATTTAGTTTGTTTAAATGGTAATTTCTTGAAACGAATTTAAAATTAAACCAGTATTAAAATCCAGAAATAAAGGACAATATTTTTATACTAGTAAATCTACCTTGATAAGGAACCTCAATTTGAGCTGCCCAATATACATTTTTTATTATCATCTCGCTTTATGTAATATCAAAAATCTTACGATGCTCAACTTATTTTATGCGTATTATGTAGCTTTATAAGCTTCTAAGATTTTCTGATGATTGAGGAAATGTAAATAAAAGAACTATCACACTAAACACGATTTTGCGCACTGAAGTTCTTCGGCTGTAAAACTGATTTACTACATTTCTAAGATAAAAGTACTTTTCTTCAGAGGGGCCTGCCCTTCTTTTTTTTCTCAGTTAAATTACGTTTCCAACTTATATTACTTATGATTTTTCTGGATTCTAGTCTATCTAAGAATACGTGTTACATGATGATTTTATAAGGAAAAAACTACTTCTTGCAGAAAAAAAACATTATTCTGTTCCACTAACAATGTTTACTTACCTACCATCCACGAAAAATCTGCACCTATTGCATTATAACATTTCGTGTATTAAATAGGCTCCCACTCAGTAATGTATGAAAAATATTTCATGCAGCCCTGTATATGAACTATAAATTTTCATTCACGTAAAATATCGGATTAAAATAATTATTTCTGCTTGAAAACGCAGAACACAACTGAGATTTTTAAAAAACTGCTATCCATCCAAGACAAATATCCATATAATTAAAACAATACACTTTGCGCTATTCTGAATATAATAGTTTTTATATTACGGTCACAGGACTTTGATAAAAAAAAATTGTTCAGTAGAAAAACGCATACAAGAAATTACAAGTGTATATTCAGCATTTCTTTCTCATGGGCGGTAATGTGTTGAAAATCAGCTTTGCAGCCCTGTATATTATATATTATATATATTTATACATAACACAGAATTTTCTACATCAAAATTGATTTTCAAAACGAACACTACTTTTCTTCAACAGTTTTCCGGTAATTACCTTACACAGAAAGTAATGTATCCATTTATTTTATGCCGTCCTGTATATGAGTTTACTCATATTATTCTCACAACTTAGTATAGTAAAATTTAGTTCATTCGAAACATGCATAAAACATACAAAAATGCATTTATACACAGTTTTAGCCGTAGATGGTTAAATATACTAATTATTATTTTGAGTAGCATTGTATATGGTGTATAGAAATTAGGCATCACGATCCATAGAATGCACATCAAATTATACATTAAAATTGCTTAATCTTGTAAACGCATGAAACAAAAACATATTTCCTGTAAGTACCACTCATAGAAAATGATGTATCTGGATTATTTTTATGGCTGTGTTAATGTTACTTGCACAATTTTCTATAGGAAAGATATTATGCAATTTAGTAACGTATATTAATTACACGATGTTAAAGATAACACATAATTACAATGAATTGTAATCGCTGAAATTTTTAACACAGATTGATTTCTAAAATCTTCAAATATGCGAATAAAAATTTACTGCTCATTCCGAAAAACAGTCTTTGAGTTATGCTTAAAAAACTCCCCGCATTTCAATCTGTGTTGGATTGATTACAAATAAATTTAACATTAGGAGTTCAAAATTATAATTAATAAACTATTTGACCGAATTTCTTTCTGTTTGTTATACTAAAGAAAAATTTACTTAAAATGCCAAATATAATGCCAAAATTTTGTTGTTCGTATTGAAAATTCACTCTTTGGCTAAATTACATTATGAAGACGACCCCCTAAGCTTAATTTTAATATAAATTGATAAAAAACCACATAATTTGTAGTTGAATGGATATTTTCATTTTGTAGAGTATTTGGAGATTAAAATGTATAATATTTACACTTAAATTAATAGGTTGTAGATTTCAACACTGAAACTTGATAGGTATGTTTCATCAGCCATCTGCTGAATAGAACTATTTTTCTTATAGCTGTAAATTGTCTCAGAATGTTATGACTATATCTATACGTTATGTGTTGATGTCTGTGTCATTAAAGCTCTTAATTAACATGACCTACTCGTGCTTCTCATTTCCTGATACGGTAACTTCAATTACTAATTCTTCAAAATATAATATTGGTGACGACGACGGAATATAATATGTTTTATCACCAAAAATATATTTTAAAAAGAAGTGAATGCGCTGAACAAAATGACGCTAGTACTGTTCAGCATTTGCTGTCATTACGGAATTACGGCATGATTTATTCCACTAATTTAAAGTTTGAATAAAGCTTGTTTTCTACATTAAGTTCGTCAATTGCAGAAGTTTACGTGGTGGTAAGTCTATATTTCTTTCTTGTTCAATAAAGGCGCAAATTTAAAAAAATAATGATTCGATTGTACCGACCTCAGCTTATATTAAAAGGATGTCAAAAAACTTTGTAAATTTCATAATGTTAAAACTAGGACTTGCATCAAAGGGATTAGTCTGAGTGATATTGCTGAGAACATAGGGTTAACAATTACAATATAAAGAAAAAGAGCAAATTAAATGATAGAATTACAAAATATCATATATAAATTCATATACACTGTTCAAAAAATAGAAAAGAAGTACAGTTCATCAGATGTGTTGTCATAATTTTTTTAAACATGTGGCAAAGAATGTCATTTTCTTAAGCGCGTATTGCGCAAAACTTGAAAAAAAAAAAACAAAAAAAAAAAAACGACGGATCTTTTAAAACGCCAAGCTTTTTAAAGTTACGTAATTGGATTTGCAGCCAATAAATTATTCTATCAAGCGTGGCTTAACGCAAATTTAATTTCCTTGTTGCACCTTTTTTTGTGTGTGAATTTAAAATTTGTCTTCCTTCATTATATATATATATTATTTGTATAACTGTTTATAGAAACTCTTACACTTCAAACCATATTGATAGCACGCTTTGCTACAAACCAGATTGCAAAACTATAGTCTAAATTACTATTAAAGTATACAAAAAATCTTTCGATGACTTCTGTAAAATAACTTTTACATTAAATCTCCATATCGGCAAAATTGAAAAAAAATACATATATTTCAAAGTTAAGCTTAACAGATACTTCTTGATAATTCTCTAGGAGGCTCTGTTCCCTGCGCCTTTACTGCGGCTTTACTGCGCCAATTCGCAAACTTTTCTTTTGCCTGTTTGTGTGTCTCTCCACAATCTGTCTGTTTCCCTATCCGTTCTAATGCCCGTCTCTCTAACCCAGAGGTTCCCAAAGTGTGCTCCGTGGAGCCCTTAGGGCTCCGCCTATACTTTTCAGGGGCTCCGCGGCGTTCCAGGAAAATAAACAAAACATGAAAGAAATTAGCAAATTTCGAGGGAAAATTTTTCGAAAGTATGTAGGAATTTTTGTTCATGTGTGTGTCAAAAATAACTGCATCTATCACTGGGTTGAAAAATACTATAATATATTTTTTGAAATCATATAAAAATTTGCATTATACAATTTTCTATATAATATTTTTGGTTTGATCTACTTTATTTTATGTTTCTGCATTTAATGTGTTTTAAAAAATTGATTCAAAATAATCTATAAGAAATAGTATTCTGAATCGAATGCACAACGTGAATCGAAAGGCAAAGGCGCTGTTTATGTTATTTCTATTAATTTTTAATTATTTAAATTTTCTATACTGCTTTTCATAATAAAACAATGTTTGTCACTTAAATATCTTTTTTAGAGCATCTTGTATCATTTAAAGCACTTCATTTGATTCATTTTACATTTATGTATATTGTGCATAGGTACTTCTTTTTTTATATAAATTTAATTTCTTTAATCTGCTTATGTTATTTGTATATTTAAATTTTCTATACTGTTTTTCATAGTAAAACAATGTTTGTTGATTAAAACGCCTCTTTTTTGTAATATCTTGCATCATTTAAGAAACTCCTCATTAGATTCATTTAATATTTATGTACGTTGTGTACATAGTTTTCTTTTTTCTCTTTGTAACTTTAATTCCTTTAATCCGCTTATTTTATTTTTATTAATTATTAGTTATTTAAATTTTCTATGCTGTTTTACATAATTGTACTTAATTTTTAAAGCAGTGTATGTTGCTAAAACGCCTTTTTTTTAACGATCACTCTAACCACGCTTAAAAATTGTGTTTTAATTAGTCTCGGCATTGGCTAAGTTTCCCATGTTATAATGCCACATTTTCCTATCAGAAATAAGGCTGTAACAATTAAAAAATATATATTAAATTTTTACATTTGTCATTACACTAACAATCTAAACTTTAGCTCAGCTCATACATCCCATTTTGTTAGTAAAGTTTTTCTACTAGTTGCAGTTCTTTTAACATGTGTAGTTTTTAACCGTATATATATTTTGAGGCCAAAAGAGTGAACGAAGCTGCACCTAATAATACAGGTTATAGATTTCGCCCCGCCCACTTAAATGCTTTTAATGTTCTGCTTCTAAATGTATTTTTTTAAATGGTTAAAAATAAGAAGCTCAGAGGCGATTCGTTTTCGTTGCATGTTTAGAAGTACTAGAAACGTAAAGAAGAACGAAAAAAGAATCGCATGATTTTATTACGGGTGGGCGGTACTTGCGAAAACGTGTTATATAATTACTTATGGGCGACTGGGCCTACGCATTTTCCTTCTTTTCGCGAGTGGCCTATTGGGATTATACAGTAGTCTCTCTTTGTAAATGAAAACTGTGCAACTTATCTTTTTTTCTGTGCGTGTGTGGTTTTCGCCATAAATAATAAGAGTTTCACGTAATACCCTATGCAATGCATGGCCCCCAGACAGGGTTACCATTTTGATTTTGATTTTCGAGTTCATACTGGAAATCCCGAAAGAATATTTTTTATTTTAAAAGTGGATGTCAGTAACCAATTAACAATATTGCTGGAACGTCGCTCGGGTAGAAGAGTTTGTTTTCTTCGTTACTAAAAGCTTCCAGAAACTACAAATTTTTAAACATAATTTTTGCTGTAGTTGGCGGACATATCTCGATTATACAAAGCAGCTATTTTAATAAAAATTAAGTGTTTTTTAGTCCTTATTTTTAATTTATTGTGTCCAATAATAGTAATCTATACTATTATATAAAGAGAAAATGGTGACTGACTGACTCATCAACGTCCAGCCGAAACTACTAAAGTCAGGTTCACGAAATTTGGACGGAAGCTTGCTGTTATGGCCTAGGCAAGCAATAAGAAAGGATTTTTGAAAACTTCCCCCCAAAGCGGGTTAAAGGGGGGTTCGAATGTTTTAGATCATTTTGCCATATCTCAACAGTAGTTTTAGGTAAGAGCGTGAAATTCCAGAAAATAAATTTACTAAAAAAATATTTGAACACATCTTTCAGCGATTTTAGAAATCCCCCTTCCCCGAAGGGTGTTAAAGGGGGGTTCGAAACTTTTCGAAAATTTTAAAGCATGTGGCCATATGTCAGTAGCCGTTTTAGGTAGGAGCGGGAAATTCAAAAAAATAAATTTACTAAAAAAAATAATTGAACATGTTTCAGCGATTTCAGAAATTCTCCCCGAAGGGAGTTAAAGGGGGTGGTGATCGAATGTTTTAGGTCATTTCGCCATATCTCAGCAGCAGTTATAGGTAAAAGCGCGAAAATCAGGAAAACAAATCTACTAAAAAAATTATTAAACACCTATTTCAGCGATTTTGGAAATTGCCCCCAGAAGGGGGAAAGGGGGGTGATCGAATGTTTTAAGTCATTTCGCCATATCTCAGCTGCAGTTATAGGTAGGAGCATGAAAATCAGGAAAACAATTTACTAAAAAAATGATTAAACATGTATTTCAACGATTTTAGAAATTTCCCACCAGAGGGGTTAAAGAGGGGTGGTCGAATTTCTTAGGTAATTTCGCCATATCTCAGCAGCATTTATATGTAGGAGCGCGAAAATCAGGAAAACAAATCTACTAAAAAAATGATTAAACATGTATTTCAGCGATTTTAGAAATTCTCTCCCCGCAGGGTGTTAAACAAGAGTCGAATATTTTAGGTCATTTTGCCATATCTCAGCAGCAATTTTAGTTAAGGGCGCAAAAATCAGGAAAACAAATCTACTAAAAACATGATTAAACATGTATTTCATGATTTTGGAAATTCCGCTCCCCCCCCCGAAGTGGTTAGAGAGGTGTTTCGAATCTTTTAGGTAATTTCGCCATATCCCAGCAACAGTTATAGGTAGGAGCGCGAAAATCAGGAAAACAAATCTACTAAAAAAATTATTAAACACCTATTTCAGCGATTTTAAAAATTCCCCACCAGAGGGGTTAAAGGGGGGTGGTCGAATGTCTTAGGTAATTTCGCCATTTCTCAGCAGCAGTTATAGGTAGGAGCAAGAAAATCAGGAAAACAAATCTACTAAAAAAATGATTAAACATGTATTTCAGCGATTTTAGAAAATCCCTTACCGCAAGGGGTTAAACAGGAGTCGAATATTTTAGGTCATTTTGCCATATCTCAGCAGTAATTTTAGTTAAGAGCGCAAAAATCAGGAAAACAAATCTACTAAAAACATGATTAAACATGTATTTCAGTGGTTTTGGAAATTCCACCCTCCTCCCCGAAGGGGATAAAGGAGGGTGGTCGAATATTTTAGGTCATTTCGCCATATCTTAGCAGCAGTTATACGTAGGAGCACGAAAATCAGGAAAACAAATTACTAAAAAAATTATTAAACACGTATTTCAGCGATTTTAGAAATTCCCCTCCCGGAGAGGGGTTAAAGGGGGGTGGGTCGAATGTTTTAGGTCATTTCGCAATATCTCAGCAGCTGTTATAGGTTGAAGTGCGAAAATCAGGAAAACAAATCTTCTAAAAAATGATTAAATACCTATTCTAGTGATTTTAGAAATTTTAGAAATTCCCCCCAGAAGGGGTTCAAAGGGGGTGGTCCAAAGCCGTAGCCAATGGAGGGATCATCAGGGTTTGATCCCCCTCCGAAATTTTTTCAAGATGACTATAAATAACCATTAAGTTTCAATCAGGAAAGTAAAAAAAAAACTATAATTAAAATCGTAAATAAAACTTCTATGAGCTAGCATCTCATTTTTCGGTGATTACGGAAGGATGTTGGAAAGATGAAGTTCGAAAGTTTTATGTCTTTTCGCCATATCTCAGCACCAGTTTTCGCAAAAATCAGGATTCCCATGATCCCTACTGACTTACCATTCCCATTTAAAAGTCTGCAATTCCCTGTTAAACTTTCATTTGCGATCGCCATCAACAAATCTCAAGGTCAAACATACAAATATGTTGGGATTGATCTGCGACAAGAATGCTTTTCTCATGGGCGACTGTATGTCGGCTTATCGAGATCTGGAAATGCAGACAATCAATATATTATGATTAAGTCAAGAAATAGTACAAAAAATTTTGTATATTCAGAAATATTAAAATAAATTAATTAGTTTCAATATATACATAAACAGAAAAAAAATTATCACATTTTTACAAGCTTTTAATTAAAGTACAAAATCTCTAAGTACTGCAATTTTGTCTCATTTCCACTTTTATCCAATTTAGAACAACTTTTTTAAAGTACCTACACTTCTCTACTCTACATTGTTGTCAACACATTGTCTACCCGTGCAAAGTCGGTACGGGCCGCTAGTATTAAAAAAACTGGTAAGGGGTATAGAAAATTTGATTTTCAAAATTTCTTGTATGAATTCAGAACTTCTGTATCAAGAAAAGGGCCAAACTGAGAACCTTGGCCCCATGTTGGAAACTACTGGTTCGTACTCTTATCTAGCGGATATTTATCTGCTCTATATGCATAAAAAAACATTAATTGTAAATCATAGAGTACCGTGGGGTTAAAAGGCTCCGCGAAAGAAATTTTTCCCAAAAAGGGCTCCGCGAGCCCAAAAATTTGGGAACCACTGCTCTAACCGATTGTCTATCTCTCTACACGTCTCGCTACCTGTCTCTATATTTCTCTACCGGTCTCGCTACCCGCCAATCTATTTCTCTAACCGTCTGTCTATCCGTCTAACTACTTGTATGTCTAGCCGTGTCTCTTTCCAGTTCGCTACACAATTGTCTATCTGTCTCACAACTTGTTTATCTGTCTCTCTACCCGTCTGGCTATACGCCCATCTTCTTACCCATCTCCGTACCCATCTACTGTACCTCTACTCGTCTGTATACCCGTCTCACTATCCGTTTGTTTTTGTACCCGACTCGCTACCAATCTCATTACCCGTCAGTCAACTCGTCTCTGTACTCATCTCTCTACTCGTCTCTTTATCTACCACGTTGCGCATCTCGCAACCTTTCTCGCTACATTCCTGTCTACCGGTGTCGCTACCCGTCTCGTGACCCATCTCGCTACCCCTCTGTCAGCCCTCTTTTTACCTTTCTCTCTAGCCGTTTGTCTATTTGTTTCACTACCCGTCAGCCTACCTATGTCGCTACTCGTCTCTCTACCCGTCTGTCTACCCGTTTGTTTACTCGTCTTTCTACCTCTCGCCACCTCTGCCCAATATTTAAACAATTCATTTAATATACAGAAGCCGTTTATCAGTTATTAAATGCAAACAGAAGTAATTTATCTAATAAGTGTAATCAGATGCATCTTTTTTTAAATACATACATAAACCTGAAAAATAATTCATCAGTTTTGTGTTCATAGTTGATTATATCATTTGACAGTAAATCTCAACTTCTTAAACCTGAAAATTGTCTCAAGCTTAAAAAAAAAAACCCACAAGGTTTGTATAACTGCAAAGTACCCTGAGGGCTATATTAGCTACATGTTATTAAGTTAAGTGAAAGTTTCGTTATCGCGTTTGCAGCCAATTGCTTATGTCAGAAAGCGTGGCTTAACGCCATTTTAAATTCATTACTGTAACTATTTTTTTTGGGGGGGGGGTAGGGGGAAGGGTTTCAAATATATGCATTTAAATTAAAACTTTTGCCTCCATGCCATTAGTGTTGTTTGTATTATTAGCTAATACCTTGTACACCGAGCTTCATTTGAAACAAATATAAAAGATTTATTCTACAGTTTTTTAGGAGAAACTTTCGTAATTGGGCCCAAAGCAAATCGGAGCATTTAATATCATTTTTGATAGTCTTATAGAGTTAAAACAGTATTGTTGCTAGCTTTACTCTTGTTTGAGACCAGCCTTGCCTGTGTATCTGAATGGGGAAAAGTTTCGTATCCTATGTCGGTTGGCGAAAAAAATTTAAAATGGTGCCAAAAGGTTTTAGCATCTTACAAAATTTTTCAAGAGAGCGGTAAAACATGTTTTTCAAATATTTACAAACATACGTTTATTAAAGCATGTTTTTGCACCATCGAAAATATTTAAGCACGATGGTAAAATAAAATTTTATCGCCATATTCGATATTTTAATAAGTAATGAAAATACATGAACAAACTTATTTAACAAACCTAAGAGGCATTTTTGTGATAAATAATTGTTATTGTCAGGGGGGTAAATTGTAAACAATTAATAAACGGCTAGTAAATAATGAATAGCATTTAAAATCTAAAAATGGAGAAGTGGTCTGTATAAAAATGCAAAACATAACATTATACGCTTGATATATGTAAATCTTTTTTTATTTTTTAATATTTCCGAAGGCACAGATAAAAAGGTAAAAATCACTTTTCCAAATGCCAAATAGAAAATATACAAAATAGAATGCCAAATGTACAAAATAGAAAAATAACTGCAAAAAAAATATATTTACATAATACTACATCTGCAAAAAAATAATCTTTAGAAAAAGTAAGCCAAATCCTGCAGATCCCAACAATCACATCGAAAAACTTATCACCAAAAAATAACTCGCCACATCTTACGGCACAGGAGATGGATTTTTCCCTCTGAATGCAGAATATTGGTTTTTTTTTCTTGTACGATGGGTTATTATAATATAATTGTTTCATTTCACATACTACATACCGTTTGAAATATTGGTACTTTTATGTTATCCTGGCGCAGTTGATAAATCGCCAAATATTGTTCCTATAACATTTTCATATTGAATTAATTTCATTTAAATATAAACCTTTCATTCATTTAATTTAAAATACATGCCTTTCATTAATTCCATTTAAAATGCTAAAAAGAGAAAAAAAATGAAATAATACCATAAATCGAAACCTTTTATTTAAACACCAAAGAATATTTTTTTTTAAATTTATACACGCGAAATAAAAAAAGCTGCTATTGCTGAGATTTGCGCCAAATCTCTAATACCAAGTGTACCAAGTTATTGCGGGGTTTTTCTTTCAAACAGAAAAAAATACAGATTAATTTTCGATTTCTACTAAATTGAAATATATTTTATTGTGCTGAATATTAGTGCATGCATATTTTTTTGCTCCATGTACTCCATGAACTTTTCAATTCCGATTGTCTACGAAAATCTCCCGCCGGTGAAAATGACGTACGCACAAAATTTTCGTGACGTATGTACTTTAATTGTGCTTTTTTATCTATTTTTTAAATATAATTTCCAAACGGTTTGACATTTATTCTTGGTAATAAATAGACGTCGTTGTCACCTTTATAGGTACCTGCTGTAAAAATTTGAACGAAATCCGTTAAATATTTTTTGAGTTATGCTTGACGAAAGGTTTTAATATCCTTCGTAGCTATATATGGGGCAAAGTAATACTGCGCTGTGTATAAGTCTTCGTTGCACTCAGACAATAATTTATGGTCATTGGTAGCACCAGCAAAATACCTTTGTAATTGTGTTTTCAACGAGGTTTTCAATTATTTTTTTACATTAAAAAAATGTAAACTTCATATGTTAAAATGAATTAAGATAGTAAGCGAGCGAGCGTCAGCGAGCAGAGACAAAGCTTCCTAGTCATATAAGAAATTTATTAATATCTTCCGAACAAGCATATGGCTTACAATTTATAAAAATGGGCAAAAATCCATTATTTTTCTATAATTATTATGATTATTAAACTTTATAATAGCTAAACGCCGTAGCTCTACTTGCTAAGTATTGAAATTATGAAGAACAACTGAACGTCGAAACTGATGCTCTCTGAAGATGAAAATTTTAATTTGTGAATTACACTTATCGTGTGACATTTTTTACAGGCTGACGATCTTGTTGTTAATATTTAGAGATAAATTATAACCTTTCTTGAAACAATACTTAATCATGTTTTCATGCTTGATAAGTTCATTTAATTTTAAGTATTTCGGAATAGGAAATGCATTCAAATATCTATTTCCGGGTACCTTTTCTTTAATGCAGTCATAATATATTTCTAAAACGTCACAACATCGCAGAAAATGATCTGCCCGCTGCCAATTAACTAAAGCATAGAGAAAGAAGAAAATAAAGCATAAAGCATACGCGCGGGCAAACTTCATTTTTCAATATTTCACATAAACTGGCTGCTGATGCACGATCGAAAGGTGTTGTCTGATTTTGATGATTCTTGCCCTATCGTTCTCAGTAATTTCAGAATTTTGAAACTAGAACTATACTGTTGCGATTTTTAGATTTGTAACACTTTTGATGAAGTGTAAGGCCTAAGCGCCAGCGGAGCAATTAATAAATTACTTAGCTTTCTATATTTTCTTATTTTTGACTCATTCACAGCTTTTCCACGGTATAGAGGATAAATAATTTGAATTTCAATACAATTTCATTACAATTATTCGACTACCCTACTTTACATATCCTGGAAGCGGCAACTTAATTGAATATTTTTGCAACTGTTATCGCAGAACATACATACATACGTAATACTGTTCAAATACTGACAGATATAAAAGATCTCTTGTCTTTACACACTGAAGCCTCAAATGATATTTTTGGCATAAAGTAATAGAAAATCATATTTTAAGGTTTGACAGGTTTTCATATTTTATCAATTTTATGCTATAAATTTTACATAGGAAATAAAAGTCGCAATCCACCTACTTATTCAATTAAAACAACAAATTACCTTGCCCAAATTTTATGTTTGATGAGCATTCATAACTTTAAGATGGATGAATATATTGTTAAAAATGTTCCAGGAGGATATGTAATGACGTTATGAAACGTGATTGAAATATCCAGAAGTCACGTCTAAACAATGCTGACTTACAAGGAAAAGTTCCGAGTTCGTGGTCACAGAATTCGGTTAACCTTTGTGTATCGATAGAATATAGTTAGTATATAAATATTTATAACCATAAATCGCAATACCCATGTTGTCTTCAGAAAAAAAGGCTCAAAGTTTATAATAGGATAAATTTCTACCTTTGGCAAGCGGCTGTGCAGATTGGCTGGAAACGCACCGCATTCAGGATTTTTCTTTTTGAATTCGAATACATGCTGGACTTATTTTTCTCAGCCAAAGTTTTTATCAAATACTTTCGAACTGCAATAAGATTGAAAATCTTATACAATCTTACCTTTTAATATTAAGATTAAAAAATATGTATATATAATCATTGAAATTTATGAAAAATATAATTTAAATATATGTTTTGTAGCATATAAGTGCAGTTTTAACTGTGAAATTTTGCATGTTTAAGTATATAAAGAAAAGTAAAAAAAAAAAAAAAAAAAAAAGGTAATTTATATTTCTATAAATCAAAAATGTTTTCTGTTATTTAATATTATTTACAGTTACTTAAATGAATAATCTACTACTCTTCACAGAGACAAACAATTATAGTACGTGTTATAAATCTATAGTATATTATCTTAATTTTAATTTATCATACAAATATTTTAAATATTTCATGATTTTCTAAAAATATTCTTTTAAATTTTTTATATGATTTTTTAAAATATCGGATTCTTTGTTTTGTCCTTACTGCCGACGTAATAACTATTTTTAGCATTTTAATATATTTTTAGAATTTATTTCGTAGTACATGGAAAGATGTTCTAATTATAAATACAAGAATCCAAGATTTAAAAACAAATAGTTGTTTAAGAAATATTTTGAAATACTATTATGATTTAAATAATACTAATAATAACAAAAAAAAAAAAATAATAATTCAAGCATCGTGTTATATATTTATGCAACGTATTTTAATTTATTCCACTGTGAAAATTAATAGTTTATTTATGTCAATAATAGTAAACAAATTTTAAAACAAAGAAAATGTTCTTATGTGGAGTACCAATTGCTTATTTTTTGTCTGTTTAATTAATTAATTAATTTGACTTTAGTTTTCATTAAATACATAACCATGCAAAATTTAATAGTTTAAACTCAATGTATACAGGGTGTTTCAAAACGTATCGTTCAAATGTCGTGGGGAGGTAGAGAATACGTCAGAAAACCGTTTTTACATAGGAAAGTATGTCCACAAATGTACGCATGCGTTTGTAGAGGGCGCTGTATGTACCCAACCTTCACTTGCATCCCAATCATTATTTTGACTTTTCTAAAGCTAGTATTTTTTCTTCTCCTATTTCTACTTCTCCTTTGGATCTCCACGAAGCCTTTTACATCTTTAAAAACTCCAAAAATATCGTTAATGAGATTTATTCAAAATCTCCATTATCTGACGCCTGGAAACTTCTCGTTTAATTTTGTTCTGTCCGGTTCTTTTAACCTTTATTTATTTATTTTAATTGGTTTGATTTCTAGTTTTTGTTTTCATTTATATTTTACTTATATTTTGTTAGTTTATTTTATTTTTTATTTTCAAATTTCTTCGTTTGTTTTACACTAGTATTCTTTAAAAGTCTTTTAAATTGATATTTCTGCTGCAATTATTAACGATAAAATAAAGAGGAAAACAAAAAGTAAAAAATAAACCAATAAAAAATATAAGTTGAGGTTAAAAGAACCGGAAAAAACAAAACTAAACGAGAAGTTTTCTGGCGTCAGATAATGAAGGTGTTGAATAAAAATCATTAACGAGATTTTTGGAGTTTTTAAAGATATAAAAGGCTTTGTGTAAGTCCAAATGAGAAGTAGAAATAGGAGAAGAAATAATACTAGTTTTAGGAAAGTCAAACCCATGATTGGGATGCAATGGAAGGTTGGGTACACACAGCGCCCTCTACATATGCATGCGTACATTTGCGAACATACTTTCCTATGTGAAATCGGTTTCCTGACGTATTCCCTACCTCCCCACGAAATTTGAACGATAAGTTTTGAATTACCCTGTATAATTAAACTGTATTATAAAAACAAAAATAAATAATAAAAAGATTTTGAATTGCTAAAAATAATTATTACGCATACATTTACAAAATAAAGAATCTGAGGTTTTAAAAAATCATCTTAAAAATATAAAAGCATATTTTTAATAAGTAATGAAATGTTTTAAATGTTTGGATAATAAAACAAAATTAAGATAACATATTATACATTTATATTACGTATTTTAATTTATTTATTTATGAAAAATAGTAGATTATTCATTTAAATAACTGTAAATAAATTAAAATAGCAGCAATTTTTTTTTTTTTTTTTTTTTACTTTCCATTACATATTTAAACATGCAGAATTTCTCAGTTGAAACAAAAGTATTTATATGATACAAAACATATATAAGTAGTTTATATTTTTCGTAAATTTCAATGATTATGCATATTCATTCAATTGTAGTTCGAAAGTAATTGATTCAAATTTTCGCTCCAAAAAATAAATCCTGCAGGGATTCGGACCCAAAGAGAAAAATCTAGAATCCATCGCGCTGAAAACCAAGCTGCGAATCCACTTGCCAAAATATGAAATTTATCCCATTATAAACTGTGACGTAAACTTTGAGACCTTTTTTCTCATGACCCTCTCACGTTCAACGGATTCTGTGACCCCGACTCGGAACATCTCTTTATTAGACACTCCGAAAATTAAAAGTAGCTAGTATCAATTATTGTGTCACTTCCCGATCTAAAATATACTCCCAACACTCCTTTTGTCACACTTCGCATCACATATAGTCTAAACCAAATATATCATCACAGTTGACACTAAAAAATATTTAGCTTAAAAATTTCTCAAAAATAATTTTTTTATTGTAAATACTTTCATAGAAAATCCAACTTGAAGTAAGAGTACTGTGTGACTTAATAAGTAGATTGAGATACTATTTTATTAATTTCTATTTCTGTATGTGTTCTATTACCTTTTTTAAACACTTTCATTTTATAAACTGAAGTTCTATAAAAGAAAATTTGATGTCTTTTCACGTTTTTTTTCTTATTCCAGGAAACATGTTCTTTAAAACTATGTGGATATGAAAGAAAGATGAACCTGTTATTGACTTCAAATTTATGGAAAATAAACTGTTTTAAACATTTATTTCTACTGATAAGGGTTAAAAGAATGTCAAATATTGATTTATGCTTTTATTTTGGAATACAATCTGCTTTCAATGTCTAATACTATTGAAATACTATAGCCATTTCCAATCAATTGATTTTTACTCTGAAAACTGTTACTTTCTGCTACAAAAGTGTGATTATTTTAAACTTCCCCGCGTTATAAAGTGCTTAATATTTTTAAAAAAAGATTTGTGGAGAATTGTTCGATCCTTTTATATTGTTTTACACCAAATGCAACATTTAAAATATTTGTGTTGTTTACTAATACGTGTGCTAATCGGAAGTAATTCCGATTTAGTAGCTCTGTTTGGCTATAAATAAAAAACTTGTATAATAAAAAATATTTTACTGCATGCATCTTATAGCTACAGATTTTTACCATTTTTTAACATAATCGCCATTTAATTTTAAGCATTTGTTATAGCGTTTCACTAAGTAACAAATTCCTTTTTTCTACAATTCAGCACCCTG
Organism: Maratus michaelseni; assembly: GCA_963931845.1. Classification (NCBI taxonomy): domain Eukaryota; kingdom Metazoa; phylum Arthropoda; class Arachnida; order Araneae; family Salticidae; genus Maratus; species Maratus michaelseni. The sequence goes on from OZ007588.1 coordinate 418,417,084, forward strand.
GGTGCGTTGTTGGCCTTTCACAACATTTTGAAGCTCGTCACCGTAATCGAAGTGTTGTTCAAGTCACTTCTTCATGTGAGTAAAGAGATAGAAATCAATCGGCTCGAAGTCCGGAGTGTAAGAGGGATGATATAAAACATTCCTTTTGAATTGATTCAAAAGTTCCTGAGAGTTTCAAAGACTGTGTGTACGAGTGTTGTCATGGTGATGACAACGATGAGTTAAATACTCGATGAATGTCTGCTGCTGAAATGTTTTGTGCAAAACGGAATTATATTACAGCACGCTTCTCGGATTTGGTGGAATTGTCTATTGCAGCCATAGATATAGGAATAACTAGATTACGCACACGGGGAGAAAAGTTGATTCTGCGCGCGCGAACGAACTACTCCGTTAGAGTGGCAAGTGAACGGCGATTCCTTAATCGGTATAAGAAAATGATGCAACTATGCGTTCTTAAAATGCGCCTACTTTTTTTTAGTTCAGTTTAAGCATTTTTGAATATATAAAAATTTATAATCTGGTTGATTTTTAATCAATTAGCCGTTTGTACCGTTAAAGAAATTTTATAATAGAAATGAATCAATCAGAAGTATTTGTGTTCTATCACAAAACAAAAATTATGTAATTTTTATTTATTTTTTCAAGGAGGGGGGTGGGGTGGGGGTAGCTTATATTGAAGACTAAAATTCTTCCGCGGATTTCCATCTTTTATCGACGCAACCCCCCCCCCCCCCCAACAATTTAAAATCTTTTTTGCCCATTAGTTTCTTTGCAAAGAAAATAGTCATGTAAAATTTTTCTTGCCCACAAAACTAAAACATTTCAAATGTTTTCTTTTCTTATTCCGATTGTTATTCAGTAGCAAAAGTAAATAAATTAACTTTGTTTAAAATTAGGCATTTATTAATTTTTTTTTTACATGCTTTCAAATCTGCAAATATGTGACCAATTTTTGCTTATTATCTGTGTGAGATTTAAATAGCAAGAATTTTGTTTTCCAATTAAAAAAAAAAAAAAAAAAAAAAAAAAAATTGCATTTTTAATGCACATTCTTTAGATTTTTTTAAACTATGCATTATTCAGCAAAGAATGATGAAAACAATTTATTAACCAAAATTTATTTATTTAATTAATTTCATTTAATAAATTTTATTTATTTAAAAATATATATTCAATTATTCTTTATATTTTAAACAAATCTTAATTGCATTTTATTTTAATATATTTTTAATAAGAATATAATGCAAATAATAATGCAAAAAAATAATGCAAAATGAATATAACAGCTTTTCGTTTTATTTAACACTTTGCATTTCATTGTTGAATCTGCATTAACTAACATTTTTGTATTTTTTTCATGTTATCTTATAATGCTTTGATTTAATATTACATTCGGGTTTATTTAATTATTTTTAGTATTCCTAAATATTTCAGTTTTTTTTATTTATAAAGTACTTGATTTAATCCATTACACACATTTTACAATGACTCCATTACTATGAAATAAATTTCATTGATTTTTCATTTTGCTGGTATAATTTTTTTAACACTTTCCAACAAAGTTGAAAAGTGTTTATGTATTTGGTTTGTCTGTCTGTGCTCTTACTTGCGTATATATGCACGAATTGCCACACAATATGTTATTAAGGTTTAGTGTGGCATGTTCCTTATTGAAAATGGAGTATTTAATGCTTATAGTTTTTTTACAGGGACACTCAAAAGAATTCCGTCACATGGTCTATGGGGGAAAATAATTTGAGGTTTATTTTAATGATGTTACACAATTTCAAACATATTGAAATTGATATATGTCATTGAGGTGCACTGCAAGAGGCTTATGGTAGAATATGTTGTGCATAGCACTTACTGCTCTTTTACAGGACCACTCAAAAAAATTCCATTATATTACGGTCTATGGAGGAAAATAGGGTACTTACGTATTATCCGTGCCAGGAGATTGATCGCCAAAAATGGTTGCCAAGTACCAATCTTGTTTATCATCGCCAATCATATTTTCAAACGCAGTAATTTAACATTATCAATTAACATTGTTAAAAATGGTAATTAATATAAAATAAATAAAATGTAATATATGTTTATTAAACTTATAACATTGTTAAAAATAGTAAATAGCATTATTTTAGTAAAATTAATATATGGTAAATAGCATCGTAAAGAAGAAAGAATAATATTATAGATTATTCCCAGGCATGCACCACGTAGCAAGAAAAAAAATATAAGGGTTACTATAATTACTAATATTGGCTCCATGCTTGGCGCAGTTGGCTTAAAACTGGCACGGATAATATGTAAGTACCGAAAATAGTTTGCGGTTTGTTTTAGTAGTTCAAACATATTGAAGTTTATATTTATCTCTAAGGTGCATCACAAGACGCATATTGTGTGCAGAACATTCATCATTCATTTACAGGGTCACACCAAAAACTCGGTACTGTCTATTAATAATGAATTGCTGGAAAAGCATCTTTAGTTTCTGAATTAATTTTTAAATTTAACTCATTTTGTGTTTATTATTTGATGTGTATAGATTATATAAATCATATACAGGGTAGCACAAAAGTTCTCAACTACATTTCTGTTTCTTGACGAAAATTCCAGAAGGTAAATTTTAAACTGTGCTACACGTTTTCTAACTGAACTAAAATTTAGCATTCAATGTAGTATATAAACAAATCTATAGATCATATACAGGGCTACATAAAAGAATTCGGATATGTGTTGGAAAGTGTTACATAATCTATGTTTGACACATGATTTTTCGTTCTTGTTTTTCTTAAGTGATAATCTATTCCCCATCTTTCCCACATAACCCAATCATACATATGAATCCAACACATGCGTGGTCTTTTTAAATGTCAGGGAGATTAAAAAAAAAAAAAGAAAGAAAGAATCCACAGAGGCTGTTTTTCTTTAACCCTGGTTTGTACGCATAGATATAGTAAATATAACTATTATTACTATATCTATGCTTGTATTAAGGTTGACCACTTAACAGTTTTGTCCGAATGCCATTCGGGCAAGAAGAGTTTGCTTGCTTTGTTACGCTTTTGGATACCAGTAATTTTTAACTGTTATCGTCTCTTTATTAATTGGCTGACATTTTTTCCATCATATAAGCAAACATTTTAGTGCAGAAAAAATGGTGTTTTGTCCTTATTTTGAGTTTATTATTATTTGAATTTATTTAGTTTATTATTTTAATCACAGTATACACTAATTTCTTATAATTACAAGAAATTAGTACAATTTTCATAGTACTTTTAATTCTATGTGTACCAGAACCACAGAGAAAAGGAAAGGAGACTTAAAAAAAAATAACGGTTAATGTGGTTCTCAAATGCTCAACAGCGCAAAACTTTTGGACACATTTTTAAATACAAAGACATAAAATTGGCAGGCCTGACTATTACAGTGATTTGGAATTGAAATGAATTTCCCATTTTTTTTTTATAAATTATTCATAGAGTTATGTGTTATTTGTGTCACATGATGACATGTTTTTCCACATTATCGTAAGAATTTTGTTCAAAACGCAGACTTGATAGATCTTCTGCCATTATCAAAACTAGATGTATAAGAAAAGAAGAACTGTCAATTTCATGAGTGTCTAAACAGAAATGAATTTAAAAATGTCAAAGTATTCAGTTTGGATTTGAGAACCGCCTTAAAGTCAAAAGTTTGTACAATGAATGTGTAAACAAAATGCTAAGAAAAAGGAATTACAACAGAAATTTCCATCCGATAATAAATACTGGTCAATTATAGAGTGCTTAAGCTGGTGGAAGTTCAGGGACATCAAACTTCATAGGACTCATCAACTAAAAATGACTGATTATTTAATATTAAACAAATGATAAAAGAATATTTTTTAAAAATATACATTACACTCTTTATTTTTAAATTAAATTTTCTTCATTTTAAGATTCAAGATATTTCATTGTTGCACTTTCATATGCAGTTAGCATATTTTGATGATTGCTGTAATTCATAAATAGTTCTAACCACAAAGCTTTTTTTTTTTTTTAATAGCAGGATGGCTACAGAAATTGTGAAAAAATGCTTCTGGATTTCCATTATTAATGATATGTATATGATATTTTTTTATATATACACCACTTCCTCGTATAACACACTTACTCAGTTTCCTGAGTAATTTTCAAGAAAAAAAAAGAGAGAAAATTATAAAAATTGTACAATATTCAAAAAGTACTTGTTCACAGTTTCATATATGTGCATATTTTTTAAAAATATAAAAATTATACTTTTCTTTATCACATACTATTATTGGCTTAAATATCACCTGTTTATCGACGAATCAGTCTTGTGTGAAAACACAAATATTTTTGCATTTTTTCCTAATTTTTTAGTACATTTACAAATTCCCTGATTTCTCCAGATTGATAAACCTTCAAGATTTCCAGAACTGTAGTCACCCTGAATAAACACCTTATAGAGTGCTTAAGCTCATATTTCTCTCATATATCTTGAAAGATTGTATTTATAAGGTATATCTTTTTTAACCAATATAGAGTATTTTCAAATGCAACACACAAATTCTAAACTACAATAGATAAAACAAATAATAATGCTATAAATTTTTTTAAGTAACTTACCTGAATAAGTAAATTGTGTGACCAGTGATTTAAACAAAAACAAGATTTCTCAACAAAATTTTATTTAAAAAAAAAGAAAAAAGTTTTATATTAATTCAGTATATATTTATTTTCAGTGGCTCTCAGATATTTTGATATATGCATAGTACAATTTCACTTTAATACATTACACAAATGCTACACCAATTACAAGTTTGACATAATGATTCAATCACATTTAAAAATATGTTTATTTTAAAATATATACAAAATCAGCAAACAAACATTTTAAACATTAATTTAATATTAACTGCTAATAACAAGAACAAAAAACATATTCTGTTGCAGTTTAAAATTAACCTACTGTAACTTGCTCCTCAGATGTGTGCAAAATACAAAGTTATTAATTCTGTCCCTTAAATTAAAAAAGGCCTTAGGATCAAATAGAATGTTTCTGAAATCGAATAATGAGTTCAAATGAAAGAGCAAACAAGGTTCATAAGTAATATTTTTTAAAATATCAGATATTTTCAAAATAGTCAACTTGCTGATGATTATAAATGTTTTTGTTTTCCAGACTTTATACAATTAGAAACTACTATATATTGCACTTAACATGAAAACTTAATAAAACAATATTCTAAATGTCTTCAGCCCTCACATTTACAACAAAACTGAAGATCAACTAATTGAAAGCAGAAATAATTTGCTTTTTATACTTATTGATAAACAAAATATAGAATGCAGAATATCAAGTACAGTGAAACTTTTATATTTTGTACAACAAAACTATTAAAATATTCTTTTTTAATTCAAAATTTGAACATAAATTTCAGTTTGTGTGCTTCTACAAAATGTCATAGTTCATAAAAGTTGGAAAATTAATTTACACCCATTTCGCATGAAAATATACGATACATAATATCCATTGATATTTATCACTGAACACTGAAAGCAAGTTATGAGCCATCAAGACCATTGAAATTTAAGAGGAAACTAAAAGAAATATATTTTAAGATGCAAAATAGTAATTTAACTTGAGAACAGTTTTAGAATAATTTAAAATATGTTACATGTATACAAATATACTTTAGAATTTTGGCACAGATATACATAAATCCACCATATTCATAAATATCATTACCTTAAGGAAACTGCAATTAATTGGTCAAGCTTAGAGATTCTAGATATTTTCAATTATAGGACATTAATATTAGATAAGTACATTTTTTCTACTAAATATCATACAACATAATAGAGAAGACATGACACAGAAGAATACAAAAATATGACTAAATATGTTACTGATTTTTAAATAAAACTAACTTATTACATTTCTGTCGTACATTTTTCCCTTTTAAGCTAATGTTAGTTAATTTACATAAATGATGGAATCTTAAATTTAAAAAACAATCTGCTATAGCTTTTATTAATGCATGGATATGGTTGTCAGGAAATACACTTTCTAATGAATGGGGTATTAGACCACTAAAATAATCTTTATCTATTGTGGATTTTAACACTTTAGACATAATTCTAACTTTCACATTCCCATAAGGCATTTTCCCATGATTAATTAAAACTTCTTCTCTAATACACTTCTCAGTAAATAAACAAACTGCTACAACATCATGTGATGGCTTTTTTAAGCCTCCAAAATCTCTTAGAGCTAAAAAATCACCATGCTCTAGAATTCCATTATGATGCAATAAATAATTACTGCATTCGGGACACTTAATTTTTTTTAGCAATTTTTTTACGACAAATCCAGCAATATAAACAATTATTTTATTTCTATATTCCGAAAGTTGTGGGAGTGTCAGCAACGAAGCATTTTCATCACTTGCTACATCTATAATATTACAATTTTTTTCTGGTGAAGATATATTTATTTCCTTTTCACCAGTCAAATCAAATAACCTCTCAGCAGTAACATTGTTGAAAATACTTTCTGTGACACTAGGAGTGACAGACAGACAAGATAAAAGAGGTGTTTCGCACTGGCTTATAACATTTGCATTTTTGCTGGCTTTGATATCATTCTGAACAAGCAGTTGTTTATAAGCAGTGCGAAACTGTACTGCTGAGGGGTTATTGTTCCAACCTCCACGCTGTCTAACACGAGAAAAAAACATCTCCAAGTGGTCTTGACTCATTTTATACAGAGTTATGTATTTCAGCTTATTACTTAGTACTAAATCCTGAAAAAGATCACGTACACTTCGCCCTAAACAAATAAACCCAATAATTGGAGTTTTACGTTGAATCTGGTACAAAAATTTGCCACTTTGTGAATCTTTTAACTTCAAGAGGTAGTCTTCCATGTTTTTCAAAAATGGCTCCCAATAATCTCGATTGCTTACCTTTATAGCAGCCTTTGGACCTTTAGCTAGACAATTTTTAGAGTTAAGCAAATCAAAGAATGAATTAAATCTTGAAATAAAGTCTATAGTGTTTTCACATCCCTTGAATTGGGGAAACTTTGGGGAATTTTTAAGTGTTAATAGAGCTTTAGCTACAGAATTATTGAAAACTTGTACAGCCAAAGATACTTTCATTTTATTTTGAATAAAATTAACATGAGAGTCTCTTAACTTATTTGAAAGGTGCAAGCCCTCAGAATTCTGCAAATCATTAAGTTCCCTAATGTACTTCCAGCTAATACTTTTATTTTCATAAGTTAAATTAAAATCAGCAAATACATTTCTCATTAATTTGATCATATGACATGCATCAGGCATGATGTAAACCCTTTTTCTTTATCTGCAGGGTTTTCAAAGTAGGGCTTTATCTGCAGAGGATGATCATGTACTTTACACCCCAAGATTTCTGCTGCTGCTAAATTTACAGAAGTGCCATCGAACGTCACAGATACTGTAGTTACTTTCATGTCATGTAAGATCAAAATTGCCTGTTTAACAATACTGGCTTTCTCATTAGCAGTAACTTTATCAGTTAAAAAGTATGCAATTGGTATGGACCATGGTACATTTAAGCCAACCACCATAAAAACTAATACTTCCTTTGCTTCTGAACGCCGTTCAGTACAGACATTCGAGCCAAAACTTATATATCCAAAAAATTCTGCACCATTCCATTCGATGTGCTTTCGGATGGACATTTCATCAAACATAAGTACCATGTGCACTTCATAATTACAGTCATTAACTCTTTTCTGTAAGGCAGTCAATGCTTCACCTGTAAAACCTGGTGAACCATTGATTACATTGTACCATCTTCTTAGGGATGATGGGCTGGGAAGGGACTCAAAAGATCTTCTTACATGATCATAAGCTTTTGCAGAATAAAAAAAAAGTGAAAGAGCAAAGGACTTTAGTTGATCACTGTAATCTTTTTTAGACTTTGACTGTTTTTTTAAGATTTCAACACTTAGATCACTGAAGTTCTTTTCTAAAAGCTGTGCAAGATTGGAATCAACTATCTTTTTTTCTTTCAGATCTTTAACTACATCAGACATAGATGCTATTTTCTTATTTTTTCGTGTGACTTGCATGTTGGCCATTTTCAGCTTTTTGCGCAGCTCATTTATTTCTGCATCTTTCTCTTCTATAATCATCTCATACTTTCTTTTAAGCTTACGTGGGCTATCTTGAATGAAATAGGTATGATCAGTGCTACTTGTTCCTTGAATCCTTTGATTTATGTTGTTTTGTGATGTACTTTGCAGCGGCAAAACACCATCATTACGTACTTTGGGTGGTTTTCTTGACTTCAGCTCCTGAAAAAATATACAAAAACAATAAGTTTACTATTTACTTATATTTTATGTATCCATTGTCAAAAGTACTGTTTTAGGACATTTAAGTTTTTAATATTTTAATTACAAATGGTTTCAAATTTCTACATAACCGATTATAATTATTTAATTTGAATTATTTTCAAAAAGAGTTATATTACGCATATACAATATCCAACAATGTTTATTTTTGTGAATAAATATACATCTATATGTAATAGGAAAAGATACATTTTTGAAAAAACAAAAAGCCCTAGTTTAAGTTTAAAAGAAGATTGGTTTATTTTATTTTTAACTGATTTTTTGACTGAAAAAAGAAATATTTTTGTTAAGCAGTAAATTTAATGCACATTTGTAAAGGTTTGCCAAAATAATTTAACAATATTTAATATGGCATTTAGAAGTATTAGGTAGCTTTCAATACAAAAAAGTACAAAGCTACCTATTGCAGCCGTTCGGAGGAAAGCAATTCCGGAAAATTTCGGTATATTTTCACCGATCATGACCCCCAGACCCCAGCTACTCAAATTCAAACCAGGCATTTAATATTAATAACTTCTTTAAACCTGAATATTTCCTTATGCCTAAATATTTTACATACCTTTTTAAGGTGTACAGGAAAATCAAAGATAGATGGCACTGCGTCTTCCTTTAATATTCTTCTTGATACACGATTTTCATAAAAACAATCTGGAGTAAAATGATTGGAGCAGATGAATGTGTGACTATTTGGGACAAAATTTTCTCGTCTAATTGATGATATCCATTTCTTCAAAAGTTCCTTTCTAGCAAATGGAAATCTTAAAAAAATAATAATATTTTAAAAAGAGCAAAAATATATTATATGAGACATAATTAAAGAAAATGAAACAATTATATGCATATTTATATATGATATTTACATACATTTATATTAACATGTACTGTGTTTTTCCTCCAAAATAATCCCATGTATGAATATTTTTTTTATTTCCCATTTTTCTCATGGATAAGTTGATACAGTAATCGACACACTGTGTTTTATTATATTTAGATACACACATATAATATATATACAGTAGATGCTCGATTTTACGAACTGATGTACTGGTCCCGACCCACAATACACACACACACATACATACATATATATAGTGTGTGTGTATCAATTTCAAAATATTAAATGTCAATTATGATGAATGTTGATGAATTTTATAACCATATCTGGGAAATGGATTTCATAAATACAATTGCACAGAAATAAATATTATGAATACTTTCAAAATATTACATAACATTAAATTGTACTTTTATATTAGCCAGGCACCAGATATATACATATATATATGCACATATAATATATGTACACACACATATATTTTATATATACCTATATGTGTGTGCGTATAAATTTCAAAATATTAAATATCAATTTTGAAGAATGTTGATGTTTGTTTTTGTAACAAACATATTTTGTTGCATTCATTAACAACACTTTGTAACATGTTTGTTTTTTGATAAAAGTAATAATTACATATACAAGATCAACAAACCTTTAAAACTTAACTAAATGATTACATTGAAACTGCATAAAACAGTTTAAACAAAATTTAACAAGGAAAAAAATAGTGAAAAATCAGTATGTAAAATGGTATCAGAATGTAAATCAAGTTGTAAAAAAAAACATCAATTGTGAAATAAAATTACAATTTCAGTAAAGATGTTACAATTTCTAACTATAGAAATATGGATATGTACCTATGAAACGATATTCCACTGCCTTTCTGAAATCTTTTTGTACAGTTGTAAGCACAGCAAGATTTAGTCATGGTGAAAACACCTATAACATTCACAATACTCTTGTCTTATCAAACACCTTAAAAGAAAAAAACCTTAAATTAAATAAGTGGAATGCCCTTTTTAAAGGGGGATATTTGCAAATGTGCAATAAATAAATAAACATGTGTGTACAGTTTATATATCTAGTAGCAGAACTTTCTGAGTCAATCGGCTCAAATCAAAATTTATTTGCAATTCAACAATGTTGAACCAAGCTTCCTATCTTAAGAAATAAGGTACTTTTCGGTTAGCCGGGCACGCCAGTGATATATGTACATATATAAATACATATGATATACACACGTACATATATGTATATGTAGATATGTGTATATATATATGTGTGTGTGTATATATGCATGTATATATATCACTGGCGCCCGGCTAACCGAAGAGTACCAGAAATAATTTTAAAAATTTCCAAATATTAAAATTATCAAAATCAGAATTTTCAGTTTAATTTTTTTTCTGAAAAATAACACATTACTAAATTAAGCTCCATACTTGTTTTATTGCACCTTTACAAATGAAAAAACACAAGGAATAAAATTTGTATTCGCATATATGTAGGGGAGACTGGTACACAGTGGACCACTTTCTCAGGTAATTTTTTTTTTCTCTTTAACTGACAAACCGATATTCATGAAAATATTTTTTAATATTCCTTAAACCTTTATACATTCATCATAATTTTCTCAGAACATAGTTTTCAATACATTTTTCAAAAAAAAAAAAAAAAAATAATAATAATAATTATATGCACCCGTAAAGTGGACCAGTGTGCCCCAGAAGTGGGTCACACTGGTCCACCAACCGGGGCACAGTGGACCGCTATTAGGTATTATCTGAAATACAATATAAATCTATTTTTCATTAATCTAATTCTTTTTTATTTCCCCTTTACCCACAAAATAACATAGTAATATAAATTTACAAGTAACATTTTGAAACAGAAACAAAATAAAAAATAATTAATTATAATTTGAAAATAATAACAGATTATTACAGAAACAAATGCAATTTAGTTGAAGTTCTTACTTAAGTACAAAAAAAAAAAAAAATCAGCGCACATTAAAATTTTCAAATGAAATTCCAAAATACTTATGAGTAAGATTGCACCTGGAATTTTCTTGAAATACTTTTGGGTCTGGGAGCAACATTATGAAATCATTGACATCAACAACAGATTCATCTACAGTTTCGGGGAAAATAAACTGATCTCCATTAAATTTGCATCTCATGAATCTTACTTGAATAGAATCATCACCAATTAGACTACAGTTATATTTATCAAAGGCAGTATACAAAACAAAATATTTCTTATTATGTGAAATAAATTGTTATTTTTCTTTATTTACTTTATTTTACAGTTAAATAACTACTTTAAAATAATATTTCTTTATAGAAAAAAAGAAATTATTAAATATTTTGAACATTCTGCATTACAGGAGCAGAGTGGATTGTGGACCACTGTGCCCTATGTTGAAGTTTAATAAATAATATTAATATTGTTCATAGCTTTCTTTTAAACATATTAACTTTAAAGTTAAATAAAAACAGTATCTTAGCTTTGCAAAAAAGCTGTTTTATCTTATTTATCTACAACCTTTAATTACTAAAAAAATAAAATATGATCAAGAAAAATTTTACTTTTAGAAGCTCAAAACAACCAATTGGGATAAAATAGTTCAATCTGAGCTAAACATATTTTCTGAAGGCCGTAAATAATCAGTGCAGTGCTGTTGTCCATTAGGATATAAGAGAAGCTTAAAAAAAAAAATTAATAAATAAAATATTAGGGGGTGGTCCACTGTGCCCATAGGTCCAGTGTGTACCGGTCTCCCCTACATTATTTCGAGTAATCAACTGCATCACAATTGTAGCAACAACAAAAAAAATTACATATTAAAATCGGTGATAAAAACTCTTATAGTTATAAAAACATATTAATTGTTTCAGAAACTTTATGAATCCCATTATTCAAAATGAAAGTTCTTAAAATTTAAATAGCTATTTAACTAATCACAATAAAATAAGTAAACAAAGACAAATTAATATATAAATAACATTTGATCTTTCTTAATTGGATCCCTTTTTTAAAATAATATAAATAACATCTAATTAAAGAACTCAAAGCATGAAAAATATATAGCTATATATATATATATATTATACTTATTTTTTCGATCACAATAAAATACGTAAACAAGGTTATATTAATATGTAAATAACATTGGTCTTCCTTAATTGGATCTCCTTATTTTTTAAATTATAATATAACATCTATGTAGAGAACTCTAAGCATGGGAAAAAAATTAATATATTTATTTTTTCGATCATAATAAAATACGTAAACAAGGATATATTAATATGTAAATAACATTGGTCTTCCTTTATTGGATCCCTTTTTTTTAAATTATAATATAAATAACATCTAAGTAAAGAACTCAAAGCATGGGGGAAAAATATATATATATATATTATACTATTGCGTGTTATGCGCTGAACATTTTAAAACATAACATAAATGCTCCAAAATCACACACACACACAAAAAAAACTTTAGTAACTAACTTAACTAAACTTTACATCGAAATTGTACTAAAAAGTGTCTAACAAATCACAAATACTAATAATACACATATCGATATTTACCTCTGATAGGGTATTCTACTGTCTTTGCAAACAATTACAAAATATCTTCTGAAAACATTTAATTAAAAGGCAAACAATGACAAGATCATAATGTTTTCATATCTACTTCAGGAAAACCAGGGTATTTAACACAAGTTCCACTCGCTTTCTGCCACTCTAATGGATGTTGCCACCGAGCCGCTGCAGAATCAAGAAGTATTGGGAGAATAACATTGAGTGCGGAATCTAGTTATATTACTATATCTATGATTGCAGCACTCACATTTTGTGTTTATAACAACAAACAGGGGAGTTACCACCTCTGGAATGTCTATACTACAACTTTACATTACAGCATTAACATTTATGATTTGTTGACGAATTAAACAGGTTTATAGTCAATTCGGGTTACAATTGACTTATTATATTTTTGAAGTTTATACTGAATTGGCAAATGTTTACGTATGCCAGCAATATATAACCACAGAAAACACAATTCCATAAAGTGAACATCAAATTACGATACTATACATTTATAAAACATGTTACAATACAATGATAACACAAAAAAGATAGAACAAATCATTTTTACTGTTTAAACTACAGATATAGGGTGGTAAAAAAAAAAAAAAAACATGGCCGATATATCGAACTCTAGCGACCGGTCCGTTCAACCGATCAAGATGAGATTTCAGATATAGTTATTCACAGGTATGAGCTCGGTATTCTGTGAACGGCAACAAATTGGCTCTCACGGTTACGGTTATAGCTACAGAAATTCGAAATTTTTAAATGTTAATGCCCATTTTTTTTTCATCGCAAAATGCTCAGCGCATGCGAAAACCCTAAAGAGCGTTGTAACGGTACGTGTATCGCAATAAACGAACGCGTTATGCACGCACAAAAACAGCTCTGCGAACGGTAAAAAAAACACGATCAAGGCGCACGAAGGAAATTTGCATATGACAGAGGCAAAACATAAATCACGGAACGCCGTTTGCCAGATAGTCAGCGTAGAAAACAGATAAAAAGTGGGGTGGGAATGTTAGTTCTTCAGTCGGAAGCACGCACATGCCGACGAGTTGACTCTTCCAGCGATAGTTCGTGGTAAATTGGTAAATGAGATCAAAATGGGATGAATGCTGTAAAAACCTTGCGTGTTTACCATCGAAACCAATTCTAAATACGTGGCCCATGTAGCCCGCAAGCTCTTTGTGATTTAGTAAAGAAATTCGAAGAAACTCGCTGCACCTGTGATAGACCGCGATCCAGACGACCAACTGTTCCTGAGGATACTGTTATGGAAGTGCTTTACACAGTGACTACAGGACACATGCAAACTGCAAGAGGTGCATCTCGTGTATTGGACATACCGAAGTCAACGGTTCTAAAGCTACTGCGCTCTGTAATCCGCGTGTTTCTTTACCGGTACCAGCGCGTCCCGATGTTGGAAGTGGGGGACCATCAACAACGTATAGACTTTGCTAATGAATTTCTTATCCGATATGGTGGAGATAACGACTGGCATCTTCGCATATTATGGGCGGACGAGGCACATTTCACCTTAACTGGCAACGTCAACACCAAAAATTGTGTGCACTGGGCAGACATGAATCCGCACGCTATGGCACCAGTACCTTTATACGACGTCAAAGTTACTGTGTTGTGCAGAATTGCAGGCACAATTATTCTCGCGTCGTACTTCTTTTAGGAAGCGACACCAACGAGATTTTAACTTGCTCTGTAACAGGCTCCCGCTATACGGAAATGCTGCAAAATTACGTCATACCATAATTACTGAAGCGAAATGCACTGAATGACTTCGTTTGGATGCAAGATGGTGCACCTCCACATATAGCAAAGTCTGTTCGCAGGGTCCTGGAAGAGCATTTTGGCGACCGTGTCATCTCACGCCATTTTCCATTTCCGTGGCCTCCGCGATACCCCGACCTCACTCCTATGGATTTCTGGTTCTGGAGATATCTCAAATCTAGAGTGTACATGTGCAGTCCGCAAACTTTGCCGGATTTGAAAGATTCTATCAAACGTGAGATTGCAAACATAACTCATGCGATGTTACGTTCGGCTGTATTGTCCACAGTCGCCCGCATGCAATGTGTAATTGCCTGTGATGGCACCCATGTGGAAAATGTGTAAGCAAAATAAAAGTTTTCTTTTCTCCGATCTGTGTTGAAATAAGTGATTGGTCTACTGACTCTGTGTCATATGCAGATTTCCTCTGTGCGCCCCGATCACGTTTTTCTTTTTTTTACCGTTCGCAGAGATGTTTTTTGTGCGTGCATAACGAGTCCGTTTCTTGCGATACACGTACGGTTCCAACGCTCTTTAGGGTTTTAGGCTCTTTAGGGCTCTTGAGCATTTTGCGACGAAAAAAAATGGCGTTGCCATTGAAAAATTCCGAGTTTCTGTACCTGTAACCGTAACCGTACGCACCACTTTGGATTATAGGAGGGTGCGAAAATATCTTGAGATGAATTTCCCAAACAGATTGCCCTAGAGAACTCAGCCTCTGCTGCCATTTGAAGGTCCAGAGTGGGAAACACAAGAGGACTTGAAGTGCATTTGTTGAGGTGTTTCTCTAAGTAGTGCACTTCTTTGTGCTGAAAGCAAGTGTCGACAACCATGCTGATGGGACATCCGGAAACCATACCGCGCGGACATAGGCCAAACGTTGTTGTAGAATCGTACAATAACAAAATATGAAGAAGTCGGGTGGAAGTCACCAAGAAATCGAGGAGAACTTATAGAGATTTGCAATTGCTTTTATCACATCTTGTCGTTTTTGAGCCAGATGTGGGCGAAAAGAAAGGCTTTTGTCAAAGTAAACCCCTAAGTATAATAAAGGTTTACCTGATTTAATTGCTTTTCCTTGTACGTTATAAATGAGGCCCCTTTTAAAATGTTTCACAACATGCTTTTGGAAAATCAATGATGTTGATTTATATTGCTAAATTTCAATTTTATTGTTGGTATTCCGATTTTGAATAATATTCAACGCAAAGTGACATCTCTGTTCTAATAATGCCCTCGTATGTGTCCAGATTATCAAGAGGACGTCGTCCGCGTATGACACCACTTTACAGCCATCGACGTGGAGAGCTCCTAACAGTCTCCTAAAGGGTCAACCGCACAACCGCAAAGTTGTGTGGTAGGTGGTGTGGTAGAAAATAATAAATTTGGAACCATCCAGTCCACAAGAGGCCGTCTACACGTCATGAAGGAGATAATTAAATTATTTAATTGAGGATGTTTTTTTAATTTAACAAGTGCAAGTATTGCCAAATCCCAGAGAAGAATATCAACCCCCCCCCCCTCACCCCTGAAGTCCAGCGACAACAGAGAAATGTAGTTATGGTTCGATTTATTTAGGTCTAGAGAAGATAATACTTCTTATAAGGCTGTTCTGTTGATTTGTTTTGTGTGAAACAATGTTGTTTGCCCGATAGCAGGTTGTTTTTTGTCATTGCATAGTGCATTCTTATTAAGATTATTTGCCGATAATTGGTAACAATGTAATAGGGCTGAAAGAAGTATATGGACCGAAGTGTTTCCCTCCTTCCTGAGGTAGACCAACTCACCCAGTTACCAATCTTCCGGAAAATAATTTACAAATAATAGGCAAATATACATCTTTATAACAAGCGAATGGGCGAAAGAACGAGAGTCATAAGTCACAGTGGGATGCTTACTGAGTCAGAAATCACGTCGATATAGCAATGGCGGCGCTTTGCCCACTCCTACTAACGCCACGTTTCAACAGCGGTTTTTTTTTTCTAACTCGCCTGGTGTCCCAATCAATCGGGTGAGTTTGAAAACGTGTACTATACTATACTTTATGTCATAAACGTAAGTGATACAGCAGTAAATGTGAGTGACGACTTGTAAAGGACTATAGCGCAGATAAATAGAAAATATATTTTGACATTTGATCCCAACGATCCTTATATGTTTAGAAACTATATCCAAAGCGAACATTTACCTCTTACCACAACTCACTATCTTCAATCCTTTACTAAATACACCCGCGTATTTATTCGCCCAATAAGCTTATCCGATATCAAGTAACTGCTGTATAGCAGCAACAATATTGCACTTACAATAGTACGTTTTTAGAAGGAAGTTTGTTTACACAGTTGGCTGTTAATTAGAAGAGCAGTTAAGTGCAGTTCTGCCATATCAGCTAGATGGACAACTCTGACGGGCACTGTTCACTTGGACAGCCTTTTGTGATTCAAGTTTGTTTTCAAAATCATTGTTTGAAATTATTGGAATATTTTTGAATAAAACATTTAACGATTTTCATTAGTTACACATAGATATTTTAAAAATATTAAAAAAATACTAAACCTTGACGATGGCCTATAAAATAGGTGTAATTTTTAACATTTTCCAACATTGTTTAACCCCTTGAAGGGCGCCGGTATATTATATATACCACTTAATATTAATCCCAAAATGGCACATTGGCAACAGAATATTATAATCAAATTTTGAATTTATGAGATACATGATGGAAAGCTTTTACTTATTTAAAATAAAATCGTTCGTGAATCTTGGTGTAAATCAATCATTTCAATGTTTTAGCTCCAAGAGTAATTTGCCCCTGAAGGGATTAAAAGTTTTTATGACTTCGGTTTGTCTGCTGTATGCTGTCTGTCTGTGCTTTAACTGGCATAAATATACTCCGATTGCCCTGATATTTTTGTGCGTTATTTTCGTTTACTACAGCATGTTTCGTATTGAAAATAAAGTGGGCATTTTAATAAGCCATATTTGCACTTTATTTGTACTTTACAAGAGAAAATGATATCGGAAAATGTTAAAATAAACAACAGATAAAAAATGACATAACACAATCTTCTTAAAATGCAACAGATTATTTTAATAAATGTAATGTAATACCTAAATGCAAATATTGTATCCAAAAGAAAATATCACAATCACACTTAAAATTGGCATCATTTAGCAGTGTTGTGTATTTCATAATACAGCTTTAGTTTTAATAAAATAAAATAATCCAGTAATGATTAATTTTTATGAAGTAACTATAAAACATCAAATAAAAATTTAAATACACATGTACACAATAAAAATAACTTTCAAAATATGGAAAAATCTTACAATATCTCAACGCATTTTGGAACATTTTGGTAATACATTCTTTTTGACAGATGAAGGAAAACTAAGTATTCTGAAATGCGTTGCGATTTATAAATATTCATAGAATATTTATGCAGATTTTTTATTGCACTTCCGTGTTCTAAAAAGTAATTTAAACTTCTCTTTTTTATTTAGTGAAATTTATATTTATCAAACATTTGTTACCTATAACTACACTTAAAACTATTTTAGTTATGAAAATTTTAAGTTATTTTTTAAAAATGTATTCTATTTTTTTTTGTTTTATCTCCATTTCGAATTAATACAAGTAACAGAAAAGCATAATTTAGCTATTGAGGATACAAAATTCACTTAAAACGAATGGTATCTAAATTACAAGCAAGAATTATATTTAATATGGGAAATTTGTCAAATACAATTTATGCTATACACTGTTAAAAAATTTCGTTTATTGACAGGTTGTCTTCCGTGAATTTTGATCAGAAAGTTTCCGTTTTGTTAGAAAAATGGAATCTATCCCGTATATCCGCAGAAAATTTCCTCATTTTTCCTGAAAACAACGGAACGGATGGAGAAAAAAGCAGCCAACGGAGATATTCCGTTATTTGCTGCATGTTTATTTTCAATGTTTCAAAAACTGACATGTTGCTGCACAGAAAAACCAAAAATTCAATAAATTAAAATTTCAAGTTTATTTAAAACAACAACAAGAAAATAGTGCTTTCGAATTTAAAAAAGCAAAAATTAAATTTTTCTATTCTTTTAATATTATTTGCAATTCATTTTTTAAAGTTATAAAAAAGTATTCGCACTTAAAATATATAATTGAAAATTCAGCTCCATGATAAATTAAACCACATTTCCTGCAGAAAATTCTCCATTGCATCAGAAAGGGATAAACACAAGATTTTTAAAGAATAATAAAGATTTCCCTTTGTATTCGCAAAACTTGAATAAGTTAACAAATCACTGTTTTAAGGTATAATACATCGGTAAACAAAAGTTATTTTACTTGAGATACTTAAACTTAAAGAAATCATATGAATTTTCAAATATATCAAAGAATTTGATTTTATATTAAAAACAAATACATACCAAGTACGAATATTAGAAATACGTTATATTATAAAGTGTTATGATGTGTTTATTCATTCCATTTATTTCTAGTTATCATAAATGAAACTTTTGCATTATTTCTTCTTAAAATCTTAGATTATATTAATTTTATTTTGAAGAAGTGTTTGTTTTCCAATTAGTTAAATTGTGCTACTCTGTTATTTTTATTATTTTTATGTAATGATAAAATACATATTAACACAAGTATTTAAAAAAACCTCACTGTTGCGATAATTTTAGATAAATTTTTAAATAGACAAGACCCGTGTACAAAAAGCTATAAAGTGTTAAAGAAAACGTATGAATTTTCAAATATTTCAATTTTTTTTATTTTATATTAAAAACAAATATATACCAAGTACAAATATTAGAAATATGTTATATTATAAAGTGTTATAATGCGTTGATTCATTCCATTTATTTCTAGTTATCATAAATGAAACTTTTGCACTATTTCTTCTTAAAATCTTACACGGACGAAGTCACGGGTCTTATCTTTTTAAAAATTTATCTAAAACTGTCCCAACTGTGAGGTTTTTTAAATACTTGTGTTAATACTTATTTTATCATTACATAAAAATAACGAAAATAACAGAGTAGCACAATCAGAGAGCAAACTTTTCCTCAAAACAAAACTCATCTAAAAGGCAAACATGAAAAATGCTTAATATGGGAACAATATCGCATGAATGGTGTTCCCTAGTTTAATACATTTGACTTATCTACTTTTCCGCATTATCATAAGACGCACTTAGTTTCTGAAAAGACTTGGAAAATGAATAAAAATAAGAAACATAATATGGCAATTCAACAAAGGTTTCTCGATAAATTAAACCACATTTCTCGCAAGAATATTTTTCATTACATCAAAAAGAGGTAACAAGAGAGTTTTTAAGCACTGTAATGATTGCCATCCGGAACCGCAGTACTTGAATAAATTAACTCATCATCCCTCTACTGTTTTCCCTTATAACACGCAAAGAAAAGAAAGTAAATCTATTATTAGAGAAACCATATGTGATTTTAAGCACATGACATAATTGGAAATGGACTTATATTTAAAAAAATAAAAAATAAAAACATAGACATACCGAATGGAAACAGGAGAAATATTATCTAGTACAAAAAGTTATAAAGTGTTGAATAATTACACCAGTTTCGATCTATCGGAAGTAACAAGTGTAAGGTAAAGCTAAGAGAGTCTGCGCACTATTCAGAAGAATAACAATAAAAAATCTAAATTTAAATTTTTTGCTAAACTATCCATGAATAATTTTTACTTCATTTGTTTTTTTATGCATTTCCATTGCTATTTTGTTGTTATGTTTCAATTTAATAGAACAGTTGTAATAAAACCAAGAAAGTTATTTTGCGCAATCTGTCCTTACAGGGTTGGTGTGATTGCGCACATGGGAAGGAGAGATTGTTACTAAAAATAACTACAATTAAATTGTTAACAATAGTAAATACACTTAAATGACATTGTTGTAAAGTTTTTGCGAACAAATATTATTGTATTAGGAGTAAATATATCAACCTAAAGATAAAAGAATCAGAAAAAATAAATAATTTTAAAAACGATTAAGAAGCTGTAATTAAAGGGGAAAAATTTAAAGAATCAGAAAAAGCAAGTCCAGATAAGATTACAAAATAACATTAAGTTACTTGATAACACGTTTAAATTAAAATTAGTCAAATTTCATAATTTCTTTTTATGCAAATTTGCCAATAAGCTGCGTAATCTCTCCTAGCATGGGAACTAATGGGAACAATGCGCCATTTCTCATAAGTAGCAGATGCGCAAACTCTCCAATTTCGGTAGGAGAGATTGCGCGGCCTTTTATTTAAACATGGCCGCTACTAAAACGAACCGTTGATGTTCGCACTTTTACTCTAGATTAGTAGCTTATGACAAATAGTTTGTTTAAAATATTTTGTACTACTGGCATTGTATAGAAATTCTGACGAATAGCTATGATAATTCAAGCACTTACTTTGGGAAAACAAAACAAAATAGCAATGCTTTATCTTAGACGCTCAACGCAATCAACGTGCACTTTCAAGTAGACACTCCAATACTGCTGTTGTACATCTACCTGGAGTCGCTGCGCACTCAATCTACTTCTTCCCCCCAAACCTCTATGTGTGCAATAGCTCCGACTGCGCCATCTCTCCTGGCTTTACCTTACACTTTTTTACTTACCCATCATACGTAGTATAGGGTAAGTCTTGTAATCGTTTTGAAAATCAAAAAAAAAATTTTTTGACTGATTTACACGTTTCAGACACTGAAGATTAGGAAGAACAATTTTCTGGAAAATTTTTTTTGCCTTTGTCTGTGTGCCTGTAAACGCTCTATCTTCCGAACAAATTGAGTAGAGACTTGAAATTTGGTATGTATTTAGTATGTAATAATGGGAAGTAGCTTATTTAATTTCAGTAACCTCGATTATCCGGAACTATTTTTTTCGGACTCTCGAAATACTCGTTTTGATAAAATGTACTTCAAAATTTTCGAAATTGTTTATTTTAAGGAGTGAATATAAAAGACAATAAAACAACATAAACTTTGCATAAAGAATGAAGTCGATCGAATAATGAGTTGTCGAGATATTTGTGATCATATTTACCACACTCTTCGATTTTTCATGACCCTGTATTTCATTCAAATTTCAATTCAAAGATATAATTTAATTGTAAATGAGACGCTTATTCTGACGCAGTAAACCGTTAGTTAATATGATTATTAATTTTGCAGTTATAAGGATGTCTTTTTACGCAATTCAGTAATAGAGCATTGAAGTTTATGACGTCATCAAGCCACGATTTTATTCGAATTGCAATGCATTTTATAAATAGTTTACACGTTTTATTTTCATATTTTATATAACGCATATTCATGATGGGTAAGTATTACTGTGACCCCCAATGACTAGTTTTCCCTTAAATCTTATGTAGACAATGTCACGATAACATCTGTTTGGAAAATTATATATAAATATTACATTTGTGATTTTTTTTTTTTTTAAATATTTATTTTTTAGGAATCGTTCGAATTCTTGGTTTATCTTTACATTTAGTTAATAAAATTAACAGAAAATTACGGTTAAACACAAAATTTACCTCACAAAAAAATCTAAAATATAAGCAGGAAATATATGTAATATGTGAAAATTAAATGATGAAATGTATTGTCAAGTTTAATTTATTTGAGTTACATATTTTTTTACTTAATCATAAGATTTGCTTAACTTAAAAGCATTTGGAAAAGAAGCATAATACGATAATGTTACAGAGATACGCACAAAACCTTTTTCATTAATATTTTTTCTCCCAAAACTAATTTTCTAACAAAAACCATAAATCAAAATTCAGTTTCGGTATCAATTAAATCTCATTTTTCCGCAAGAAAATTCATCATGACAGGAAAAAGGGTAAACACAAGAGTTTTTAAGTACTACAATGATTTCCCTCCAGAACCGCAGTACTTGAGAATAAATTAACTCATCATTCCTCTAATGTTTTCGCGTAAAACACGCACAGAAAGAAAAGTAAATTTATTCAAGAAGCTATCTGCAATTTTAAGCAGATGAAATAATCTGAAATGGACTTATATTAAAAAACAAACATAGACTTGCCAAATAGATGCAAGAGAGATATTATCTAGTGCAATATAATATATATTATAAAATATTGGTTAATTACACATATTTCTAGAATATTGGAAGTGAAAATTGTAATTTTTTTTTTCTTTACATGTTACAAAAGCAATGTCAGGGATAAAAACTGTTTAGAAAATATAAAAATAGCACATTTGTGAAAAAAAAAAAATATATTTTTTTATATTCATTTTTTTAGGAATCGCTCCAATTCTTGTTTTATCGTCACATCTAATTGTTAAAAGCAACAGAAAAGTACGGTTAATTATTTAAAAAAACAAAATTTACCTCACAAAAAAAAAGAAAAAAAAAGAGATTTTGTTAATGTAAAATAGAAGAATGAAATATATTTACGATGTGAAAATTAAATGATGAAATATATTTTCAAATTTAATTTATTTGAGTTATATACTTTTGTACTTAATCATAAGATTTACTTAAGTTAAAAGCATTTGAAAAAGAAATATCATTCAAACATCTTATAAATATACGCAAAACCGTTTTCGTCAATATTTTCTCTCCAAAAACTTATTTTTAAGCATAACATTATAGCTAAAAAATCAGCTCCGTTATAAACTAAACCACATTTTTCGAAAAAAAAAGACCTCTTCATCATAAAAAGAATTAATAAGAGAGTTTTTATGCAATACAATGATTTCCCTCTGGAATAGCAGTACTGGAATAAGTTAACTCATTATATCTATACTGTTTTCACGTAAAGCACGCATGCAAAAGAAAGTAAATTTATTCGAGACATTTAATATTAGAGATACCATATGCAATTTTCAGCATATGAAATTATTAGAAATGGACTCTTATTAAAAAATAAATAAATAATAAAACATAGACGTTCCAAATGGAAACAGGAGAAATATTATTTAGTATAAAATGTTATAAAGACTTGGTTAATTAGACAAAATTTTAGCTTTCGGGGAAAAAAAATTGTACACTGCTTTTTTCTTCTTTAAATCTTACTTGGACAATGTCAGGGATAACATCTATTTAAAAAAAAACATAAAATTATCACATTTGTAATTTGTTTTTATAAATATTTTTTCTTTAAATTATACTTCCAATTATTGTTTTATCCTCAATTCTAATTAATAAAAATAACAGAAAAAACATTTAAGTATTTTAGAAAACTAACCTCATCTAAAACGAGCAAGAAATGAATTTCATATGTGAAAATTATCAGATGAAATGTATTGTTAAGTTTAATTTATTTAAGTTATGTCCTTTTGCACTTAATCATGAGATTTACTTAACTTATAATAACATAGGAAAAATTAACCAAACAGTGAAACATTATATGGCAATGTTATAAAGATACGCAAAACCTTTTTCAATAATAATTTTTCTCCGAAAACTAATTTTGAAGCAAATATCATAATTCAGAATTCAGCTCTGTGATAAATTAAACCCCATTTCCCGCAAGAAAACTCTTCATTACATGAAAAAGGGGTAAACACAAGAGTTTTTAAGTACTACAATGATTTCCCTCCGGAATCGCAGTACTTGAATAAGTTAACTCATCACCCCTCACTGTTTTCACGTAAAACACACCTGGAAACGAAACATAGCGAGAGCGCATGCCCTAAGCATCCGGAGCACCAGGATCAGGAGAATCCAGGAGCCAGAACTAAAGCTGTCTCCCGGTGAAGCGCTTCTGGATTTCCCTGTTGCGCCAATGAGTTCTGGCGGATCACTCTATTATTATTGCGCGGAAAAACTTTCACTTTTAGTTCATGTTAATTTTGTGTGCCATTCGCCAGAATGACGTGAAAAAAAAGTTCCTAAATGTTGTCTCGTTATATGAATGGTGAATCGTAAAATTACGGAAATGAGATTCGGAGAAACTAACGTGCAATAAGTTAAGGTGGCGGGGAAAATGGTTCGCACTTTCTCAGTTTAATGTTTTGGTGTTTCACGATGTTTAGATAACTTAGAAAGATTTATAGTGAATTTAAGTTATAAATAATAGATAAAAATCGTAATAGAACTGTGTTTATAAATAGCTTATATTGTTTCGAATTAATTTTTAAAATGTATTTATTTTTAAATTATTCATGTAATTAAAAAAAAAGTGTAAAATTTCATATGACGAAGAAGTAACTGTATTTAAAAATAGAGTAGATTGTTTTGAATAATTTTAAAAATATTTCGTTTACAATAATTAAAGTTATAAAAAAGTTTAAAAAATATTTGAAGAAAGTTTATAAGGAAAAAAATGAATAAAGAAAATAACATGAATTATGAGATTTATAGATTATTATTTTAAGGATAATATGTGATGTGTTAATTAAATAAATTTTAGAATTAATGATATTTATATTTTTATTTTTGCGTCTGAATATAGAAATGTTGTAATAAAAAGCTCACATAAATCAAACTCACCGTAAAGTATCATATTTAATAAATAACTTAATTATTTCAGTAACTAAAAAAGCGAAAAAAAGTAATTTTACGCTTAAAAAAGACTATGAAAGAACATCCCAGAAGAAAATAATCTTATTTCAAGGATAAAGATGAATTTTAAAATCTAATAAAATGTTATATGTATGACAGGGTTGTTTCCAACTGGATTACAAAAGACTTAATACTCAAGGAACAAGGAACCAAATGTTATGTTCTTTTTACAAAAATGAGTTGACCTGATGAAAATGCCGGAAAAGTGACACTGCACATATATAGTATAATTCAATAGAAATTAATTTAGCATTTTAACAGTTAATATTTTAACTAACATAAGATGTTGTAGATAGTAAAGATCAACGATAAAATTTATGAAGTAGGCACAGAAGAAGAACGCTATGAGGGACCAAGAAAAGCAATCTATGTGATATGTTTCATTGCACTGAGAAAAGAAGAAATCATGGGAACAAACGGAAAAAGGATTTTGCTTTTTCTTTGCCAACTGTTCTTAACTCTTCCACACGGTAAGTGCAAAAAAATATGTTTTTAAATATATATGTATATATTATGAATTTGTATACTTTTTTCCTTCTTGATTGGCTGATAAAATAATGCAGTCGATTTTTTGTACATATAAATATATTTTAAGAAATGTGAACATTACATCTGAACAAAAATTATGTAATGAATTAAATCTTATAGTCAGACAATTTAATACACATAAAATTACATTAAAAATAATTAAAAAATTGTAGACGTTTCGGACCAATATTAGTCCCTTCTCCGTACTATATAAATCTATAAATTTTTTATTGTACTGAGGATGGACTAATATTGGTCCGAAACATCTACCATTTTTTAATTGTTTTTAATGTATTTCTAATGTGTATTAAATTGTTTGACCATAGGGTTTCATTCTTTATAAAAATATATTTATAGAAAAAAATCTAATCGTCGCTAATTACAGAAGTGCATGTGTGTTTCATAGTATAGTTCCTTATATCTTGCAATTAAAAAAGTTGAATTGACACAATTTCAAAATTTTATAGCTACTTTAGAAATGTTTTTATATTTTTATTTCTTTGACACTTAAGATTACTTTTGGAATTACTACTAGAAAAATAAGATTACTTTTATTTTCAATTCTTATATTACTTTTAAAATGCACTTTTTATCAATTCACCGGAAAAAGTGGATAATTTAATAGAAGAAATAAAATTCAATGCATTTTTATCGTAAAAAAAATGCCTTTGCGGTATACTGTGACCAATTTATCGAAAATTTGCAAGATAAACTTTTATAAATGTAGTTCAGAAACTTACTATGCACATATACATTTAAAAAAAAAAGAAACAAGGTTATTAATTTACTTTACCAAAAATACAATACCATCTTTAGAATAAAGCTAGATTTATCTCTTAAAGTTTTAATTTTAAAATCACCGACAAAAATTCGCATATGTCCACGGAGGAGAACAGCTGGCTCCAAAATGTAAAGCGCAATTTGAAAGGGCCGGAATTGTATAACTTATTTTTTTCATTTCAGTCAAAGTAAGTGTCTGTGGTAAAAATTGGACAAAACCGTCACTATCTGGACACTCGATATGTATAAGGAGCTTCGTTACTTCTAATTAGGATAACTGACTGCATTTTTCAAATTTTACGAGCTTCGTTTCCTTTGTGATTGAAAGGTTTTTATAAAATCTAGATTTTTTTTTATATTCTGATAAGAGAAAAAAAAATTAAACCAATTTTTGGTTGGAAACTTGAAAAGAAAATATTTAATATCACATTGTTTAGAATTTAAATAACGATAAAGTTCTGAATAACTTTTAATATCTGAAAAACAGTGATAAATTTCTGAATGGGTTAAAGTTATTCAAAATAGCAGATTTTTCTATTTTCAGTAAATAATTACATATGGGTAGTTTATATACAAACTTCAAAAATACAATATACCTCAAATATCCTGATAAAATCGGAATATGGGGAGTGAAATTGGTGGTAACAATAAATTGTATACCTTATCTGGTTGACGATATCTGTCTGAACAAATAAGTACATTTACAAATTTCATGTATATTGAATCTATAAACTGAAAGAAAAAATTACCAGATAGCAACACTGACGTCATATGGATGGTGGCAACAATCTCTTCAATTAATTTTAAATTTATCGGAAAATTAGTAACTCTTAAACGTCCAACAATTTTTATTTTTAAATCATCCAATAGGAAAAAAATATATACTTTTGATTGTAATTTGTTTGAAAACTGTATCTTAATTTGGCAATTTTTATAGTGTTTAAAATAATTTCCAAACATGATTTATTTTAAATCTGACTCTATCGCGCGCAGCCCTATTATAAAATATTAACCAGTTTACGCATAAAACAATATAAATAGTTAAGTATTTGTTTCCAGCTAATATTCTATAACGTAATTAACATTTCATTATTAAATAAATAAATAAAATAATATAAAAAACACAAATTTTATAAATATGTAATAGAATTTAACACTGAAATAACCAGAATAATAGATAAAATATCGCTATTATAAATAGGGAATTTTTGGACTATTCATTTAGATATTAACCTATGGCATTCGGATAACACAAAAGTAGCTTTTTTTAATAAATTTCAAAACTTTATTTCAACATATTCTTGATATTTTTTATATAAAAATGCTTTTTGATGTGTTTCTAGTGATCAGTCTAAAGCAAAATATATTAAATACAAAAAATCTATCAGAGTTTTTAATTAAAATGTATTTTCACGTATGATCTGTAAACCTGAGCAGTGTATTAAGCGAAGCCCAGGTCGAGTCTCTTAGTTAAAGTATATATTTTTTAAACAAAACTGCGTAATTTGTCTATTTCTATCTACGCATATGGTTTCATGCTGTCTGATGATAATACGTAATGGAATTAGAATTATTTTCAATTTTTTTAGAAAGTGGAATTTTTGAATGGTTGCTTTTTAAAATTAAATGTTAATTATTTTTTAAGTTCAAATTTAAAGCTTTAAAATTAAAACTTTGAATTCACTTTTTAAACTTTTATAAGCTTATCGACCTATTAAAACTATTTTTTTTTTTAGTTTTTGTACTTAAAACTATTTTTTTTTATTATTCTAAGTGCTGAATCTGAGCAGCTAAACGCAAACTTTGTCCGCAAAATTTGGAGTTGTTTGTTAACATTCTTATGTTGACTTTAACATTCTTATAACAACATTACCTAAATATATATTTTTTTAAATTTTAAAATAATTTAAGAAAAATGAAATTTTGTTTAGATTTACTGAATATACATTTCTTAAGATAAATTACAAATAATTTCTCTTTATTAATTAACCAAATGTTTATCTTGCTGCAGAATTATCGTAGCGACAATTGATAAAAGTGCAAATGTTGTTATTGTAACTTTAGAAACATGCTGAAAGTTTTTAAGCAATTCGTTTATGTGGTTGGGATATTACAAAGATAAGAAAAAATAAAATTCTAATTGAGAATAATATTAAATATGGCTTTTACACTAGAACGTCTGTTGGTGTCATTTCTGCACCAAACTGAATTTAGCCTTAATTCTTTATCACATATTTCACCCATATTCATAAAATTTTATGACTTTTAATCATTGTACGTAATACGCGCACTGTCGTAAGCACATTTTCTGGAATGCCCTGTGATTCTTTTATTACTATTGCACTCTAAAAAAACTCGTAAAATACAGAAATTGTTCTGGTAAAATACAGAATTTTTTTTAGAGTGTAAAAATATAAAAAAAATCCATTTCGTTAGCGAAAACGTCAAACAAACTAGCTTTTTAACACTTTTATCTGCCAAGGATATTCTTAAATGATTTTTCGGTAATTTCTGACACATTAAAGGATTTATTTTATGGGAGAAAAAAATTCCGTTAAAATTTTGAAATCGTACTGGCAATCAATGGATTTTTCCTTTACAGTGCTTACAGTCAAACTGCACTATAGTGGAGCAGTGTTATAACAAATCTATGGATATAATGAACGATTTTTTTCCTATTACTTTTCTTAGACATATCCTATGCATCTGACATAAAGCATAAATAGCTAAAATGTGAAAAAACATTAACACATTTATTTATCTTTTTTTTGGTTTAATATCTTTGTTTCCATTTCTTTAAATGTGAAATTTAACTTGAGTTAATGTATTTTACTTTCTGTAAAATAAAGCATCATTCTTTTGTGAAAATGTAACAATGTAAGCTTAATTAAAGTACAGTGACGCAATATAGTGTTAAATTATAATTTATAATGTCCATTTTGCATAATTAAATTTGTCGTGTTGAAATGACGCCGGCGGCTCATTTAGTATGTAGAAATGTTCGGCCGTTCTAGTGTTAAAAGCTATCTCATTGGAAAATTATGTTTTTCCGCTTAAAACTTTTTCCTGGAAGGGTTAGAGATTCCTTTTACAAATAATGAATTTAATTTAAATTTAGTGCAACAAGTACCTTGCCAAAATATTATGTCAAATGACAAAAAATGAGAGAAATTACAAAAATAATAAATTCCTTAATTTTAAATGCTAACATTACAGTTTTATTAGGCAACATTGTTTTTAAAAAATTGTATTACTTGAACTCTTAATATAAATTTCAATAGTAATTTTGAAGAAACAGATGCAAATTTCAAAGTTTAATGGAAATACCTCTCTAAAATGGGCCACCATCACCACTGAAAAAGACTGAATATATAAATGGAAAAAAAAATACTCGCGTTCGTTAAACAATTCAATCCGGTATTTAAATTATGTCTAAACACATTAAGTCATCAAAACAGATAAAAGATGCTACACAAGTTTTAAATTATTTTCTTTATTCTCAATATAATCTTCATATATAATCAAAAATAATAATACCATTGTAACATGTTCTTTTTATTATTTTTTTTTTCGCATGAGAATATGAAATAAGCGCTTACGAAAATAGAAATAATCTTTTCCAATATGTACTTTTTTTTCGTTGTTAGCTTGAACTCGCCGCTTTGGAACTAAGAATTTGGTAAGGTATATATAATTTCACATATATGTACAAAAATTATTTCTTTTGATAAATAATAATAGATTTAATTAATTCATTGTGTTATTTTAAATAGTTAGCATCAATCGTTCGTATAATTTTATTACCTATTATTTTTAAAACTGGTGTAAATTTCTTCGAAATGGTTTATGAAGTTATTAACATAAATATGCTGTTACTGAAAACTTAATTTTAGGGCTTTTACATTTTATAATTTTACTCTAAAAATTTAAGATTTTATTACCGACATACTATAAGTAGTTTAATGTGTAATATTCATATCAATAATACAGTAGAGTCGCGTTAATTCAGAATCGTTTAATTCGAACATTTGCTTAAATCGAACTAGTCTTAAATTCTCGAAAATCTTCCATTAGAACAAATATTAAAAGAAGCTCCTTAATTAGAAAACTTTTTTATCACATTGGTTCAAATTTAATGCAATTCAAATGAAAATGTTACTTTTTTTTCAAAAAAAAAAAAAAAAAAAAAAAAAAGAAAGAAAAACTTTTAGTTAACTTAAAAAAAAAAGAAAAAAAGAGTTGAGGTATTTATCGAGAACAGTGAATTGTTGTTTTCTAATTCCATACAAATATCTTCATTTCGATAGCAACAGATAAGAAAATATAAGAAATTTTAACATTTTGAAAAAGCAATATTTTTCGAACATGCAGCATTAGATAATATTTTCGGTATTTATGGGAGATTTAGTGAGTAAGGATTAACATTATTGCAGGAAAGAATCAAAAATAAAAATTGCTTGTCAAGATGACTTAGAGATAAAAATTTTCATGAGAAAAGGCTGAAATCAGAAATGGGTGCAACTAGATAATATTTTAAAAACTTTTATTCACATGCAGGCTTCTGAAAACAAATAACTAAAATTATTATTGAATATATTACATGAAAAAAAATAAAAAAAAATCAAATTGCAACTAACATCACTTGGCATATTTCCTCCTTAAGCGTTTAGATAATATACTTTTTATTTTTGCTGCTTTATTTTTGTTGTTATTCTCTTAAGTATGATAAAGCAAAATATTTATGGATTTTTAAATACAATATTCTACTAAAATTTTAACTTTAGAAATTACTACATTTTTGTTTTACTCTAATAGATTTAATACATCAAGAATTATAGAAAATGTACTATTTTTTAATGTTATATAAATACTTTTCCTTTGAATATAGCGAGCAAATTACTTCTTTTATTCAATGTCAATTAATTTAAATTTTGAATAGCTCAGTTCACTGATAGTTGAAATTAACGAGGATCTATTGTGTATTTTCCTATTAACTTCATCCATAATTAACCATTGAACTAAGAAAATTAAAATATGGATTTTTTTATGAAAAAAATCTTTGCAAATCTGTGCATTTTTATTTTACTTATGTAAAACTGTTTTATATTTTAAAATAACCAATTATGTGATTTACAATTCATCGGATAAAATATAAGTTTGAAAAGAATGGATGCTCATAGAGAGCTTTCCGGAACCGCAATTGAGAAAAATGCGCCACAACAACAAATGAAATGTTTGTTGAAGTTTGTTCAATAATCCACCGTTATAAGCAGTGTATTGACCAGAACGGTAACAATTTTGAACATTTGTGGTATGAGGAAAATTTATACGTTTTATGTACATTATTTTAAAAATTAAATATAATTTATATGAATAAAAACTGGAGTTATAATATATTCAAAGTCTTTATAAATGTTTCTGACGCACCCTGTATATATACGATATCCTTATGTTATATATGTATATGTTTTTCATTTCGAAATGTCTAATAATGCTATGGATTCAATCACGTTTTTTTTCGATACTCTAATAATATGCATTGTTCAAAGGTATTAATCGTTATATTTTTAAACAGGAAATCTTCGATTAAATTTATACCTTTTTATCTTTGGAGGTAAACCCATTTTGGAGAAAAATGCATAGTACAAAAGCATAGTAAATGATATAATGATAATACAAAACACAGTACAGATGTAAATGGTAATTATAATAACTTTACTTCATGTCACAGCAAAAATGTTCAAATTGAAAAAAAAAACCCTAAGGAAAACGAAACACAAGCACAGGAGATAAGTGTATAAATTCGAGGATACATTTGGAGACCAAACACAAAACGAAAACTTCAATGTTTCATGCCCTGGAAAAATCATTTTTGAAAATGATTACCAAAAGACGATGCAAATAAAATTAAAAGATTTGTTTTCCAAGTTGTCTTTGTCAGCAACTTTGTTAAAAATCCACATTTGTAACTTTAATCTGAGGAACACTCACCTTTATTTGCCAGGATAACATATGTACTACATTAACTCTTAAGTTTTTGTCATGGTTTTCCTTGGCATAAAAAAGTGAGTTATTTCTGTGAGTTTTTATAGTTACCTGATGTAAACTTTTTGAGTTTACTCAAACATTTTAGTCCATCTGCGAAACAAGTAGTACAGTTTCCGTTATAAAATTTATTCTGAAGTTAAAATAAATGATTTGGTTGATGAAAGTAGCATAAGTTTCGTAAAGTTTATTACAAAAATATATTTTCATGAGACGTTGGAAAAGATCCACCATACGAAAATATATTTAACTGTTACGAGTTATTACTTTCTCTTATTCTTTAAATTGTTTTACTTTTATAGCCTCGATTTGCCCAAGGAAAGACCAAGTGTTAGATGACTTTATATGTCATATTCTAAGCCCATTAATTTTAAGTTTTGTCAGACGTCAATATCTATATTGATATATATCTCCTAACACTTCATTTATT
Organism: Maratus michaelseni; assembly: GCA_963931845.1. NCBI lineage: Eukaryota > Metazoa > Arthropoda > Arachnida > Araneae > Salticidae > Maratus > Maratus michaelseni. Next base: position 418,450,075 of record OZ007588.1, read on the forward strand.
TGTAAGTGTCGTCGAAGCAACGAGGCGTTTAAATGTTTTTTCGAAATATAGCATCGAAATTGTAGAATAGGGTGTATTATTTAAAATTTTGTTGTACTTCGATTTTTTTTTTCTTTTACATTACACTTGTCTGTAGCTTAGGCGATAAAAACAGATTCTATTTTTTTATTATTTAAAAATCTATAACCATGTACGCACTAAACCGTTATTTCTAAATTTTTTTTAAAAAATAGGATGTTTTTTATAGGTAACACTTTAATTAATTTAATAAATTTTATTGGAATTCTCCATTTTTAAGTTTAATACAATTTCCATATAGACGACTCTATAAGCAAAATTTTAGATTTAACATTAATTAGCATATATTTCTTTTAAACGCTAAAAGGTGTAAATTAACAACATAATATACAGTAAAATAACTTTTATTAGATTAGTAACATGTTTCGGCTCACTCCGAGTCATTTTCAAAAACAAATGAGAATATTCTATAATTGCACGGTCTTTGAAGTTATTATTTTAAATGCTATTATTTAAGTTTCATGTGCTTTTTTAAAAATTACGCACGTTATCTTTTATTTTTAATTGGTTGTTTATTTTCATATTTGTAACCATGAAGTAAATGGCTCGGAGTGAGCCGAAACATGTCAACAATCTAATAAAAGTTATTTTACTGTATATTTTGTTGTTAATTTACACCTTTTAGCATTTAACAGAAATATATTATTACAAGGTGTTATAATTTATTATATTAAATAGCAGTTGTTATTAGTAATCGATTGTTATCAGTCACATTTTTATGATGAATTTTGGCAATATTATCAGACGATGCAATATTATCAACGATCAGTAATATTTTTACGATGATTTACGGTAGAATTAGGTGTATCGATTTTATTTTTTAGGTGCGTTCGTAATTATATAAATACGTAGCACCTATAGTCGTCGTTTGGTCCGTCCGTCTGTCCGTCCGTCTGTCTGTCTGTCCGTCTGTCTGTCCGTCCGTCTGTCTGTCTGTCCGCATATAACAACGCAAAAACTACCCAACCAAATGGTTTGCAATTTAAAATATATTATCTTTGCAGAATTTTGTCGAGACATTTCAAATTTTATTAAAATCGAATCAAAACTTTAGGAGATATTAATAAAAATATTTATTAAGAAATTTGATTTTTTTTTTTAAATCGGTGCTTTTTTGTTATAGGAGCTTCCGATGGATGTTTAATCGTCAAGCGACCGAGATACTTATTTTATTACAGAAATTAATCTGCAGACGATATCATTCATTTCACAGAATTAAAAATCATCAAGATCTGAATATTTATATAACTAGCTGATACATATATATCTGAATATTTATATAACTAGTTAAGATATTCGTATGAACAGTGTCATAAAATATATACTTAACTAGCTGTTTAACCGGTTCTACGCACGGGATATCATGAATTTAATTCTAAAACGTGCGTACGAACGCACCTCGTTTGTAACGTTTGACGTACAATTTCCAACTTGTTATTTTTTACATTAACTGTACAGAAGTGTGGTTTAGTATGGTGTTATATTTATATAACTAGTTAAGATATTCGTATGAACAGTGTCATAAAATATATACTTAACTAGCTGTTTAACCGGTTCTACGCACGGGATATCATGAATTTAATTCTAAAACGTGCGTACGAACGCACCTCGTTTGTAACGTTTGACGTACAATTTCCAACTTGTTATTTTTTACATTAACTGTACAGAAGTGTGGTTTAGTATGGTGTTCAGGAATAATTATATAAGATCGGTAGTTTGAGACGTTTAGTGGTAGTTTGTGCTACGCCGATCAAGCTATGTGGTTTTGACTTTTGTATACGGTAAATTGCGGAAGAATGATTAGGAGTTCAGCACCTCTTTTTTTTCCAAGATTCTACATTTTCATGGAAGATGAGTTTTTATGTTTATTGGGAAATGTAACTAACTTTTGTGGAAAATGGGATTTTGAACAAGTAATAATTAATAATTTTACAAGCAATTTATCATTTTATAATCTTTGTTTTTCATCTTTTTGAGTTTTTATCTGCATTTTCAGTCTTGTGATATAGGTACCGCAAGTAACGCTTATTCAAAGATAATCTTTCAATTGATCAATATTTCTACAATTTTTAAGTAATAATATTAAAAATTGTTTAAAAAAAAATATGATTTAGTAATTATTGAGTTAGTACTATACAGGTGATTAAAAATTAATAATAATTAAAAGGTGACATATTTTCTCTTTATATATTTTATATTCCTCTCAAAAATGAATTAATTGTATGCAGAAAGTACACATCTCAAATTGCCAAGTAAATTAGAAAATGGAAGTTTCAGAATAAGAAATATGCATTAATATCATGACGTTTTTATGTTGAAATTATAAATTTGTGGCGAAATGAATCGTTTCTATGGGTTTTTTCATATGATTGCTGCATGTTTACATATTATAATGAAAATATATTACAGGGTTTGCACAAGTCTACCACACATTTTTAACAGTTTTCTTCGCTTTATTTAACCGCGGAAAAATACTGCTAATTCTGTGAATGAAGACGATGGTTACAAATTATGTGTTTAAAAAATTAAATAGAAACTTTCTTATCATTAATAGCGGTGCCAGACTCCTTACAAAATATAAGGAGTGTGCGAACTTTGTATTAATTCCGTATGTCTTTCAGATTATTTTTTTTACGTTTTTATAAAGTTTCAAGTAATTAATGTATTTTGTATGAAAGTTTTATTATTTTTTAGGATATGTATTACTTAAAACGCACTCTCTTGTATCTTCAATTTCTGTTTAATATTGGGTGTCATAATTGCTGATATCTTAAAATTAATTACAAATAACTCAGGAAGAAACGGAAATTATATCATATTTAAAGTTTACAACGCGAAAATATTTTTAAATAAAACTTTTCTATCATGTCATAGTAAATTAAAAATTAATTCCAATTAAACTAGAGTCAAAATTTTAGTGAATTCCAAAAATGACATTTCAAATTGTTAACTTATGTGATTTTATAATGAGAACACACAGGAGCAGGATGTGATCTTAACCAAAGAAAAAAAAATCTAATTCACCGTAAAATAATAATTTATGTACTGTGGTGACGTGGCCACAGTTGTATGAATGTTCTCTTATATATATATATATATATATATATATATATATACTGATATACAAGACCATACATCTTATGAATACGAAAGGTCTTCATTAGAATAACAGTATTCAATTTCATTTACTATAATACAGTTACAAAAATTTTGCATGAGACAATCTCACGCGTTCAAACAATAATCTTGCTACTCCTGCACAGGTCTCATAAGGTTTTACTCAATGTTCAAAGAGCCAGTCTCTATCCCATGTCCACACTGCATGAAGATCTTTCACTCTCCCTCTGGTCAATTCTGCTTACTCCCCAAGAGAAAATTCCATCTTCATTTGGTTCCCTGTGACAACATGAATTGTGTACCAATGTTCTAGTAAACACCAGACTTCAAGTCTTGCCCCCAAGTTGTAGTAATTCTTATCTCTCAAGTAGAGGGATTAGCATCAAGTTGAAACACCTATAACTTGAATAGTACTGACTACGTGGTTATCACCCCAATCCCTCGACAAAAAGACATCCTTTTCTCTTAGGAGATTATTTATTGCCTCAAAAAATGACACTAGAATTCTGGATATCACAGTACCTTTAAAACACATTTTGAAAAAATAACTTTGAAATAAAGTTACTGTACGATTTCTGAACACCGACTTAAAAAAAAAGAATACATTACCGTAGAGTTTTAGAATATTTAATTAGTTTTACAAAAAATAACATTATATTTTCTTTTCAACAAGAGAAATATCGTCTTCTCCTTTTATTATTTAAAAGAATAGCTTGACAACGCATCTTCTTATATTTATAATTTATTGAATAATAACATTTCTTACGCAATAAAAAATTCATGTGTCAAATATCAATTAATCCTCATTAACTAATCTTTCTAATTGTGTTGAGAACACTCTCCGCATTTACACTTCAACTAATAGCCTCTTCTTATCTTTTTCAATATATATATAAACGAAGATCCGTTAAGAAAATAAGTTTTGGAGATAATAAATTGCATTAATGATGAAAAAATATGTAATGCATTTTTTATAAAGCTATTGCTATAAAACTAAAAAGAATTCAGAAAGCTTTAAAGTAAAAGCATTAACTATTAATTAAGCAATTTCATATAAAACACCAAATCAAATATGTATAAGACACATTTTTACTTTAATTAAATGAACGATAGATAGCATTTTATTAGATAAAGGACGCATTAAAAGTTCAGATTTTTATAATGAGTCTGTTATGAAATACAGAGTCTGTTAGAAACAAGAATATATATATATATATATATATATATATATATATATATATATATATATACATATACATTTTATAAATGAAAGTAGGCAAATGATTATTCTGGTTTCTTCTCTTTGCATCAATGGATAAAACGAGACCAGAACATTTTCCAACCCAGTTACTAAATGTTAATTAAGCACAAAGTGTATAAAGCACTTCACCTGTTACTCAACAAAGCGTGCTTAACATAATTTTTGTGCTTACATAATCCATAAACTTTGTGTTTCTACCAATTCAGTAACTGAAGCAATTTTTGTATACGTAATTTGTCCTCATTTTCTTGTATAAAATAATATTTAATCAAAGGTAACTTGGAATATTTCATTCCATAACATATTCCATGTTACTTTTAATTAAATATCTATTCTTGCGAAATAAACGATATTTTATTAACAATAAAGTAAGAAATTGTTTATTCTTTAAGTCAATAAAAATAGGAAACTATTACGACTAAAAAATAATAATATAATGAAACTCTAAACATTCCAAAATCAAAACTTAATAGTTTTTTTAATAAAATATGGTTAAATAAAGCATATTCAAGGTATATATTTATTTAGGATATCAAAAGTAAATGTTTATTTTTTTTTAAACATATAAAAACTACAGAATTTTCTTAATATTCAGACTTTTTTTATATTATAAAATCAGTTATTCATTATTTCATAACATTTTTTTTCATATATATATATGAGTACATTATTTAGAGCTCACTTTAATGTTAAAAGTCGAAAGATCATGCACTTTTCCTTTAATAGCAACTACTATTTCAAAAAAAGCAAATGATGTTTGCTATAGCTCATGTATAGTAATTAGTGATATTTTAATATTATCTTCTAGGCATTTCAAACTAAGGTTGATTGTATAACAGTGATGTGAAATCTAAAAATTAAAATATCTGGTTTTTCTTTCTTTTATTTTTTCTAAAAGAATGAATAATATGTTTGCTACTCTTCAATGTTATTTATTGGAAGCGTTATGTAGTGTACGTATAATTCAAATTAATTCTGTATATGATTCAGTCAGTAAGTTACTAATAACGTTATAATAAAATAAAGTATGTTATACAGAAAAAAGTTATAATAATATAGTACACAAAATAAATAATAATAAAAATATTATTAAAAACTGGCAAGCAACGCCCGCTACGCTGATCAATTTCTTTTAACGAACATTTAATCAAACAAAATATTGACATTTTATAGTTCACTTTTATATTTTAACAGAATAATAAGGCTACTATAATTTGTGACTTGTGCTATAGCCAATATACACGCCAGGACACGCCGCCCTTATCATTATCTTTTTACTCGTGAAGGTTTCGCTATTGTACTCCATTGGGAAATTTGGTAATTTTTGAAATTCAATATTTGAAAAACGGATTTTTTGAAAACGCAGTTTGTATAACAATTTTCTGACAAATACTTTTCGAGCTATTATTTTTTTCAGTAACTTCAAATGTTTCATTTTCCGAGATTAATCTGTTGCAACAATTAGCGAAAAACCCAGTCGTCAGCAACGCATAGCTTTTTATTAAAGAGGCTGTTGGAGCAGGGATTGTCACCACCAACTTGCCACCATCACTTTTGAAATCGGTTCCGTAGTTCCAGTGATTCCATAGAAATTGAAATTTAGAATGATTTTAGAACGCTTTTCGCTCATTTCACCCTTTTAAATTTTGATTTTTTTAAATTTATTCTTAGAGAGCATTTACATCTTATAAGTAACTACAATGCTAAATTTCAAATTTCTTGCCCCTTCAGTATAAAAAAGTCGCAATTTTCGAACATTTGTCGCTCCTGCACCCCATTGGTGTTAGTGGCACCGACATAAAATATAGCCTATATTGGAGTAGGAATTGTCCCCATCAATTTGCCACCATTACTTTTGAAATCGGTTCTGTAGTTCCAGAGATTTCATAGAAATTGTAATTTAGACTATTTTTAGGACGCTTTTCGCTTATTTCACCCTTTTAAATTTCGATTTTTTTTAAATTGTTCTTAGAGCGCATTTACATGTTATAAGTAACTACAATGCCAAATTTCAAATTTTTAGCTCCTTCAGTATAAAAAAGAATCGCAATTTTAGAACGTTTTTCCATCCTGCACCCCCTTGGGGCTAGTGGCACCGACATAAAATATAGCCTATGTTGGAGCAGGGATTGTCACCATCAATTTGCCTCCATCACTTTTGAAATGGGTTTGGTAAATCCATAGATTCCATAGAAATTGTAATTTAGAATGTTTTTAGAACTCTTTCGTTCATTTCACCCTTTTAAATTTCGATTTTTTTAAATTTTGGTCTTAGAGAGCATTTACATCATATAAGTTACTACAATGCCAAATTTCAAATTTCTAGCTCCTTCAGTATAAAAAAATCGCAATTTTAGAACTTTTTCGCTCCTGCACCCCCTGGGGTTAGTGGCACCGACATACAATATAGCCTATGTTGGAGCAGGGGTTGTCACCATCAATTTGCCACCATCACTTTTGAAATCGCTTCGCTAGTTCCGGAGATTACCCCCTACAAACAAACAAACAAACAAAAAACAATCTTTACTCCTTTATAATATTAGTATAGACTAAACGCACAGCAGAAAAAAATCAAAAAGCGAAAAATTAATCAGAAATATTTTCATCAGAAAGAGAGGCTATAGAAGATAAAGAGTCGGATAGGTTTTCAAAAACTTACTTATTACTTTCTAAAAACTTCATACAGATAATAACTTCAGAAAGAAAAGTTTTATAACGATGTATGAAGTCCATCTGACATAAAAGGTGACTTACAGATATCGATATGAGATGTTAGCGAACAAGATGAATGTAATGAATGGAAGTCGATAAAGCACTTGAAACATACAAAGGAGAAGCGGAACCTCTACCTTTTTTCACAAATCACGTCCAATTCTAATCGCATCTATTCAGAATTTTAACAATATTGTAGATATTTTAGCGAGGTTTGCTTACAAAGAAATTTTCTTTATGTGGAAAGTGATGAAATTGCAGGATATATTAGAAGTGCACTGTAACATTGTCAATGACACTGTGTGACAGTCAATTATAGTCTTGATTAAGAAGCGTGTTATTATTCGGGCATGAACGATGCACATTTATAACATTTCTTGGGGTTTTAACTCATTTCACTAAAGGCAAATTACACGTAGTTACAATCTACAGTACAATCTATAAAAGAAGACATTTAAAACACAAAGCTGTATAGAAATATATATATATATATATGTCGGCTACCCTGAGGTTACTACTGATCTAATTTTACTAATTATTTTTTGAAATGGAAGCTGTTCATTTCTAGATGATCCCTCACTGGTTATTTTTTTTAAATGTTCCCATTTCTATATTTTAACTTTATTTTTAAATGTTGTTTAGGAAATTTCTTGAAAATGGTGACAATCTGACCAATTCCAACATTATAGAGAAAAGATAAATAATGCTATTTAGTTATCTTTATTGGTGCCATTTTCTCAGTACAAGTCAACAAAACTTTAAAAAAAATTCGCACGGTTAATAACGTCACGCTTTAAAAAACATGCATTTTTCCTCATCGTAAAGCTGTTACAGTTCAATATTGTTTCATTCTGCTGATATTGAGTTTGAGATGATAGGCGAAATTCTTCAGTGAGTGAAAATGGCGATATATTTAAAATAAAACGATCTTTACCAAAAAAAAAAAAAAAAAAAAAAAAAAATCCTACGAATGCTATAAGACATAAATTTCTTGAATTTTTACTCACTTGTACTGAAGTTAGAGTTCAAGTCAAGAGTGCGAATGCCCACATACAAAGTTGTAGCTGACAAACGTGACTTCAAGATTGCAAATATTTTTATTTTAAATTTAAATTAAATTGCACGCTAAAATATTTTTTAAATGCTGAACATAGATATGAGATGTATGTATATAAATTCTGAAAAAAACTCTATGGTTGTGTCAAAGTGTAATCCTTTTTGTTCATTTTTCATTCCGTAATAAAAAGGAAAAGATCATCAATGGATAACTTCATTATAATTATTTATACATATACTAATTCAGTTTAATTTTTCAATAGTTTAAACAATGGACATTTATGGAAATAATATTTTGGTAACTGTGGGTTAAAATTAAAAAAATATATATTTGATTTAATCGTTAAACAGACCAATGTAACATACATTTTTTATTGTAATTATTTTTGAAAGTTTATTATAAATTCAATGTAACATTTCCTTTTTAAAAGTTTTATTTTGCCGAAATTCGATACGTTCAACGTCGTATATCGTTAAAATTCACCTTTCGTATAAGAAGAGAAGTACTTCTTTTTAAATTCTTATCCTCTATACATTTTAAAGACGTATACTAAAGTTCAATAAAATTTATTTAAAACATTTCAAAGAAAACTTGATTTCTAATTAAACAATATGGAAAGTCATTCGGCCCCATTTAAAAAAATCTAATTATTTATCAATACTCGATTGAAACAGGATAACACCATTCCTATTCTTTTTCTTATTATTTTTATCAATCGGTATTCAGAGACATAAAAAGAGGGAGGGAAAACTCAAGGACGGTTCTGTGTCAAGTATGTTCTTGTTCAAAATGATCATTAACAACTTTTTATTCTTCTTTGTTATCACCTTTTCTTCGTTTTTCTATCACTTTTCTTTTTACTTTCAAACAATCTAACTTAGCGAACTCCTTTTGTTTTCCTTTGACATACATTAACTTAAAGGAACAAAAAGAGAAATTTAGTTTTTTTTCCTTTGCAGTAACTAATAAGGTAATATATTTCAAAAAAGGTAGTTTAACCTTTTTTTATAGACTTAATTTTCATTTTAAAATTAAGAAAGAAAATCAATTTAGAACAATGATAGCTAATTTTAACTTGTCAGAAATCGTCGGTTGTAGTATATCATTATAATTTTAGAAAAAAAAATTGTGTATAACTAGTTAGAAATGGCCACGTTAACAATAATTTGATAATTTCATGTAACCAAAAAAAATAATTAAGTAAAAAGTAAAAATAATTTTGTAAATTGTGTTTTCCGCTCTGATATAACACATGTATAGGATTGGTATTTTCAATGAATATACAAAGAAGAAAACGCAACGTGGAAAGTTTTCATGTATGCGACAGAATAAATATATTATATAACAAAAATAAATTCGTATTTTATATTATAAATTATTATTAATATTAATATTATTATTAATATTATTATTATTATGATATTAATTTATTATATTATTACTATATTATTGTTGTTATTATTACTAGAAGATAGCTAGTCAGAATGACGTGTTGCATTTTTAAAAGAATGATATAGCTTTACATTATAAAAAGAATTATGAAGTAATAAATTTTATCTTATCTGACTAATAGGGTCAAGTGGGGTTAAATAGGGCTAATATGTCATATACGCACCACTTTGGAGCTATTTTCCTCCCGCCAATTTGGCAAAAATAAATAAATTGTTGTTTATTTACTTTTATTTTTTATTTTAATTCTATAAATTATTTTTATTATGTATATCAATATTTATTTACATCAAACTATCATTTATTTATTTTTATTTCCTTGTTTTAAAATAATATAAGCTACTTTATTTATTACGTTATTTTATTTTTATATTGAAATTAAAAAATCACGTGCTATTATTGCATGCTATTTGTAACTAATATTCAAAAATAAGGTTTTCGCCAAATTGGCTGGGGAAACAAATCGCGCCAACGTGGTGCGTATATGACATCTGTGCCTAAAATAGTTATAAAAACAGCCCATTTTTCATTCAAACTTAATTTGCAAGAAAATTATTAATTGAATTGGTATAATAATGACATAGAATATGCAAATGAACTTCAGTCAAAAAATCTGAATAACTATTTCCCAAAAAACATGCAAATTAATACTAATAATTCTAATATATATATTTTTTTATTTACATTTGTGAAAGAACTACGGTTGCAATATCTTAGCCCACAATAGTAAATTAAAAAAAAATCTATAAACTTCCATTTCCTATCAATAAATAAATTTAAAAAAATGTAAGTATTTAATTCCTAATAAATTTATTAGCTAATCGTGAAAAAGAATACATGTTATAAGATTGAAAAACAAATCTGAACAGTAAACAATAAACACTCACTCGTGGTGCCACTTGAAAGAATATATATTTTTAGGAATAACAATGGAGTCATTCTTAAGAGTCAGTCACGCTGTGAACAAAGTATTAAAACAGCCCGAATATAAAGAATCTAATAATATTGCATTTAATACACACCTTCGGTTGCCTTAAATTGGCATTTTTAAAGAAAGTTTTAATGCATGGAGTTCGTTCAGATCGTTATATTGCGAATGAGTTCCATGGCCTATATTTTAATGAATCTCAAAGGAATTAATCGGAAACATTCATATTTAAACATTGTTTTTGAAATCGTGAAATGATTTCAAAAAGGTTTATAATTTTGTATGTTTTATACTGCCATTGGACAAAATGATTGCATCCATGGTCTATATATTAATGAATCTCAAAGGAATGAATCGGACATTGTTTACCATCGCTGATTGCTGGGTGATACGATTTTCAACGCAAGATATAAAGAAAACATGCATATTTCGATGTAGTTCATCACTCAAGTTGTATTTTGTTTTTCACAATCATTCAAAATAGGTTAAACTTATACACATTTATTGAAAAAAATAAATCTCCGAGCATTAAAATAAAATGGCTTATTTTAACGAAAGATTTTTAGGATCCGGATGAGTTCACTCCGGAAATATACACTTAGCGCAATTATATATATATAATATTAAATTATATTATTATTATTAAATTAAATTATTATTATATTGTTATATTATTATTATTTTATTATTATTATTATATTATTATTATTATGTTGAAATATTATTCATCTATGCCTTAGGAGCATTTTCTTTTGTTTACCTAAACATATTGTGATTTAAACATATATGCCTCACAGAAAGAAATATACACTTTTTCCCTTAGATCATATTATAATAAAATCTTTCCAATTCTGTACTATTTTTTTCACCTACCGCACTTTTCTTAAATGTATTAACCTTTATACACCATTAATTGTTAAAAAGTGTTAAATAAAACAGAAAAAAAAATATTACATACTGTGTACATGTTTCGGGTTCAATGAAGCCATTTTCAAAACAAATCCGAAATCTAAAAAATGGAGATCGAAAATGTGTTCAAATCAAGTTTCTATGACATAAGTTACTGAGCGCTGCTTGAATGAATTTCATGCACTCTAGAGATTGCTGTACAGTGGGTTTCCTGTGTCCAGTGATTTTGTTTTTCCGGTTAATGTGCGCAAAATGCTCATACATAAGTTACTGACAGCTGCTTGAATGAATTTCGTACACTCTAGAGACTGCTGCAGAGCGAGTTTAGTGTGGCAAGTGATGTTTTTTCGGTTTATGTGCGCGAAGTTCACATACATAAGTTACGGACCGCTGCATTAATATATTAATAAATTAATCTCCTTATGCATAGTTTACTTTTATTCATGTATTACAGTATAATATATTGCTTATAAACACATGTAACTTAACTTCAGGTTTTAACCGAGTAGGATTGGTTAGACCCAGTTTTAGCAGGTTAAAGGTGGAGGCGTTGGGAACTTTTCAGAACCGGTTAAATCTGAGTTTACCTTCTTTCTTGCTTTAGCTGTAACATCTGTACAAAAATAAAGTTTAACAAGCTTCGTCTTAACAAGATAATAGAATTTCAGTAAAAGATCTTTAAATATAAATTCGCAACATTTTCAAGAAAATATTTGATCTTGCACAATTAACTCTTACTATGTAATCGCTTTGTTTTGTTAACAGACTATCATCAAGAAACTCATAAAATTGACTATATGGATTGTTTTGGGTGACTTATGAACATTATTAGTAATATTCTTCATTCTTCATTATATTTAAGTTGCAGTATAAGGAGAATTAAATTGTTAAATAAAATAACGTTTTTTTTTCAAACTTATTTTTCTTATTTATAAACAAAAATTAGAAGGTACTTAGTTTTGTCATATCATGATAAATCAATGTTATTATAAAATAACTTGACAGCCGTCATTGATGAATTAATTCTTTGAAATACTAGGCATTGTTACAACACATTAATCTTTCTTAATTACAGTTGTTATTATTTTTCTATAATTCCTTAAGACTTTAAAAAGTAACTTCCGAGATACATATATAAGTAATATATCTACATCTTTCGTTGTTAAATATTTCAGTGTACGCATTTATTTTCAGATAAATTCTTCATTCTGTCTCTAGAGATTTTAACATCCTGATTCTGTAAATAAATAAAAGATGAGGAATGTTCCTCAGTGACTTATACAAAATATTTACAAAATACTTTATCTGTTATCAAAGTTTTAGTAAGAAATGCTGTTTAATAAAATATATATATCATGTTGTATACTTTCGTGTATATACACTGACATATAATAAAACTTGTCATTCCATATCGGGAAAAATATATAAGAGTGAATACGGTTACATTCACCAATGTTCTTTTAAATCATATTTTTACAACACGTTAAAAACAAAATCACCACTGTTGAGTAAGCTCTTTCGATTAATATGTATTTTCGAAAACACTCTAATTCTCTTCAATCTCAGCGTTTCTGTTTTGTATAAGTTTCCGATGACTTTTAACTAATCTCCATAGTGCACATATAATTAATGTGTCTACATGTTTAGCTATGAAATATCTGAGCCTCCTCATTTATTTCTGATCATGAAAATTCTTCAATTTGTCTCAAGAGTAATTACCAACGATATTGAAAATAAAGTTAATGTGGAATGTTTTCAATGACTTACAGATAATATTTATAAAATTCTTTATCCCTTGCCAAATTTAAATGGAAATTATTTCTTATTAAAAAAAACAACAAAAAAAAACAAACAATGGCACCCCGGGAGTACCGACAGAAGTGAAAACTTGAACAATTACGTGTGTATTTTTTGAATCGTCAGGAAATGTTTTATTGTGCACGAAATACTTTTAAACGAAGTGTTTTTTTTTTTAAATTCATTACTGTAAACTACTACGACAAAAACTATATTACAATTTTCATTTAATGCACTTTTGTACATAAAATATGAAATTTAATGAATTGGAATTCTTTGAAATGAATACCAATGAAACTTATGAATTTTCATCCACAATTTTAACAACTCTCAATACATTCATCATTTCTTCCATGAGATGTAGTTTCATATCTTTTGTAATAACATTTATCTGCAAAATAGGGTTCCCGCTTCATATCACTCCAAAAATTATTACTTCTTTGTTGCCTGTCTTGTTTACGGTATTCGTGAACATTATGCTTTTTTTCTATCTTCATACTGCGCGTATTGTTTTCGTTATCTATAATTTCTTCAACAAACTTTTCTTTTCTATAAAATGATTTCACTTCATTTCCGTATCAGTAACCACGTTTCTTAAAACTTTCGTGAAATATTTCCTTATTTTAATTTTTACTTTTTATATTACTTCTGTCTACTTTTTTTTCTCGTGCTAGTTAAATTATAATATTTTCCGTGTTTTGTTATTTCATTTTCATCTTTTGATTTGGTCTCGCGAGTTGAGTCACTTTTATCTGTTTTCACCGCGCGTGCTAAATTTATCTTGAAATAATTTTCTGAATTATTCGTAGTTTAATTTTATTCATGTATTACAGTAAAATGTATTGCTTTATAAACACATGTAAATTATGTATGAGCGTTTCGCGAACATTAACCGAAAAAAAATCACTGGACACACGAAACCTGCTGCACAGCAATCTATAGAATGCATAAAATTCATTCAAGCAGCGCTCAGTAACTTATCTCATAGAAACTTGATTGGAACACATTTTCGATCTTCATTTTTTAGATAAATTCGTCAACACGTTACAAACAAACATGCAGAGGCAAGGGATAATACAATACTAACCCACCGTATACACTGTCAGAAAAAACGGCAAAAACGTCAGCATAATTTGCTGTAAACTTATGCACACAAACTGCCAATATTTTTTGCTGTAATATTTTGTATCATTATAGTCATATTTGCAGTAAAATTAGTATGTTTGAAGCACATTTTACTGTAAAATTCGAAACATAATATTGTTTAAGACCTATTTTGCTGTCAATTTGCAGTAAAATGTACTGGCAATTTGGGTGCATAAATTTACAGCAAATTTTGCTATAATTTTTGGCATTTTTTTTAGAGTGTAGCTAACACGACCTGTATTTCCTCACGAACCAGTTAGACCCGGTTTTAGTAGGCTAAAAGTGGAAGCGTTGGGAACTCTTCGGGCATTAACCGCGTAGGATTGGTTAGACCCAGTTTTAGCCGGATGAAGGTGGAAGGTTTGGGGACTTTTCGGACTTTAGCCAAAATATTTACTGACTTAAGCTGGAGTTTTTAAATATCATTTTTAAAACTCCATTTTTCACAGTAAATTACCAAGGATTCAATTTCGCTTTCCTTAGAAATATTACTACGCTTATTTAAGTATATTCGAACCATATTCAAAATGTGAGACTTTGGTAGTATTTAGAACACGTACAAATTTAGCATTTTCTAGTTACTTGCCGATGTTTAAAGGCTCTTTCACACATTTGCAAACGTAATTATCTCAAAAAAAATTTTTCAATAATTTTGGACCAAATGAATACGGTAAAGATTTTATATTTATAAACGCAAAGGAAGGAGAGGGGGGTCTATATTCTACACCTGACGTGATGTGTTCATATTTTGTATCAGAAACGGGTAATGGAGTTTTGAATAGCACAATTAGAAAAACCAATATTAAGTTAATTAATGTATATGTAAAAATCGAAGTTGTTCAGATAGTTTACCATGTAATGACTAATATGTATATACATTTATAAAAATCTTTTATAGCTCTTCAGTGCTAAATGTAACAGATTTGTAGAAATTTAGATAGTGAAAAAAGCCCTAAAAATTCACGTAGTAATATTCCTTTACAAAAACGTCTAAAAGAAATGCACAAAATGCACGATATAAAACGTATCTGTGAGATAAGATTTTTTTATGTTTTTTTTTATAAAAATAAGTGACAAATATGTATACATGTAGATAAAAAAAAGTGAAATAAATTCTTTAGAAACGATAATAAAACATTTTTTCCCCTATTTTCTTACAGGTCTCCCTTAATTGTCTCAATTATCACGTACTTCTGAAAATACATTAATCCTCCTCAATTACAGCGATTCTTGTTTGTGTACGATTCCTAAGACTTTCAACTTATCTCCAGTAATACACGTATAATTAATATGTCTACAGCTTAAGCGACGAAATATCTGAGCCTCCTCATTTATTTCGTATCAGGAAAATTCTTCATTCCATCTCAAGAGACTTTATTATCCCGGTACAGAGAATTAACAGAATGCGGAATATTTGCAGTGACTTGTAAATACTATTTACACAGTTCTTAATTAATTTTCATATCTGCGTATAATTAAGCTAATTAAAGTCCCATATTTATATAAATATGTGACTTAGAAATCATAACTACTGAAAATTGCATATAGGTTACAAAATTAGCAGATGCATTTTTATGAAATATCAATTAATCACAAATATTAATATTATTGAATATAAATCTATCTAATGACTTCTCACAGTTATCACATTTTCAGAAAACATGTTAATCCTTTTCATTTTCAACGAATCTTATACTATTTAACATACTTCCAAGTAATCTCTGGCAATAAATATGTCTACTTTGCTTTAGGCAAAATAATGGTTCCTCAGCATTTATTTGCCATCAGGATAATTCTCTGTTCAATCTCTGGAGACATTTATTCTGATTCTGAAAACAAACATTATACGAAATGTTTTGTCCGGCTTACATACGAAATTTACACAACTCTTTAAATGTGAGCATTGATAGAAAAATCTCTTCTTGATGTAAAATGCATGCATTGACCTCGATTTTTATACCTTAAATATTGATCATAGACATATATTATAAATTACAATGTTACGTAAATATAGATACATAATTTTATCCAATCTATTAAAATATTCAGGGGATTAAATTTGAAGAAATACAAAATTTAAATTTTTATATGGTCTCCGCACAAAAAATTTCCCTGTGAGTAAAATTTACCGCATACAGTAATAATGTCATTTTCAAAAATTCAGCATTTTATCGTAAAACGTCGCAGAGGTATATTTAAATAAAGTTGGTGAGGGGTTAATAATAAATTAAAATGTAAAGGTTTACAACTAGAGTACAGATGACGCGACGCAGGAATACATCAAATAAGCAAATAAAATATGGCTTATTTATGTTTTATTTACAAATTTACAAATCTATGTTTTCTGAAAAAAAAAAATAAAAACATAAAGTAACTATAAAGTAACATTAAAATAATTAACACACTGGTGTAATATAATAAAACAAACGAATTTCTTATTAACATCATTAATTTGAGAGATGCACTAGGACTTTCGATAAAACGTTGTCTGTCTTCATCAAGCGCAACAGAAAAGGTACGCTAGGCCTTTCGAAAGAACGTTGTCTGTCTCCTGTCTCCATCAAGCGCAACAGAAGTAGCAGGCTAGGCTTTTCGAAAGAACGTTGTCTGTCTTCAACAAGAGGAATAGAAGCGGTACCACTTGGAAGACGGGAGCAAGTCTGAAAGTAAATTTTGCGAGAAGTGGGTTCGTTAGAGGAATCAGCCAATACGAATGCGGAGGGCATTACCCAATCACAATAGAGCCTTACCCAAACATTAGAACACAGAATATAGAGAGAATTATGAAGAATGTGGAGAATATTTCATATTTGCCTGTAATTTCATTCATCTTTCCTGACTCTGTTTATTATTCCATTTGTTTCATAATTTTGCGCCTGATGAAGAACGGAAAATTTCTTTCGAAAGGCCTACCTCATCTCTTGAATTTATGGTATTATTAATAAGTTTGTTTGCTGTATTCTATAAAGTAAACCTAAATTTCAGTATTTTTTGTTGAAAAACACGTTTTCTTTTAGTATTATATTGCTAATAGTTTGAAAGTTTTATGTAAGCAAAACACAGTTTAGTTTCTAAAACCTTAAAATGCTATAAATAAACGATTTTTTTTTGTTCAGTGTGATAACAAATATAATTAGAAAACTTATACGTGCACTAATTATACTTTATACTTGTTCTTCACACTTGTACTTTACACTAATTAAACTTTCAATTAGTTACGAAAATTTTTGTTTTACATGCAGACATTCTTTTGTAATAGTGCGCGCATCCTGCGATTCCAATTTTGTACTCAACAAATAAAAAATTTCTATAAAAACTAATTTTCTCCATTGTGATCTGAAAAAAAAGAATTCAGAAAAGACATGTATCTGTCAATGCCTTTAAAAATATTTCTTTTGTAATGCATACATTTTAAGATATAAAATGACAAAAATGGTCATTCCTTTTAAAATTTTCAATACATTAAAAGTCTCATGTTCTTTTAACAAAAATATCTCAACATATCAGGAAGAAATAATGTTACTACAAAAATACGTTTAAATCCACCACTCTTTGAATTATTTATTTCTGTTATCATGTCTTTCGAAACGATTTCATTCCTTCTCAGTTACAGCGACTCTTATAGGATTTCTAAGATTTTCACATAATCCCCTGCAATTAAAATGTCTACAACGTTTGAAAAAAATGAATTCAGAAAAAACATGTATCTGTCAATGCCTTTAAAACATATTTCTTTTGTAATGCATACATTTTAAGATATAAAATGACAAAAATGGTCATTCCTTTTAAAATTTTCAATATATTAAAAGTCTCATGTTCTTTTAACAAAAATATCTCAACATATCAGGAAGAAATAATGTTACTACAAAAATACGTTTAAATCCACCACTCTTTGAATTATTTATTTCTGTTATCATGTCTTTCGAAACGATTTCATTCCTTCTCAGTTACAGCGATTCTTTTAGGATTTCTAAGATTTTCACATAATCCCCTGCAATTAAAATGTCTACAACGTTCTGAAAAAAATGAATTCAGAAAAAACATGTATCTGTCAATGCCTTTAAAACATATTTCTTTTGTAATGCATACATTTTAAGATATAAAATGACAAAAATGGTCATCCCTTTTAAAATTTTCAATATATTAAAAGTCTCATGTTCTTTTAACAAAAATATCTCAACATATCAGGAAGAAATAATGTTACTACAAAAATACGTTTAAATCCACCACTCTTTGAATTATTTATTTCTGTTATCATGTCTTTCGAAACGATTTCATTCCTTCTCAGTTACAGCGATTCTTATAGGATTTCTAAGATTTTCACATAATCCCCTGCAATTAAAATGTCTACAACGTTCTGGTCGAATAATATTTGGTCTTAAGCCTCCGTATTACTTCGCTCTGCGGAAATGTTTTCCTTCAGTCTGTTCTCTCTGGAGACTTTTATCCTGATTCCGAAAACAAACAGTATGCGAAATGTTTCCAGTGATTTACATATAATATTTACAAAACTCTTACTTCTTTTAAATGTGGGGATTGCTAGAAAAGTATTTCTGTTTAAAATGCATCATCTTACGATAGTCACGTATTTATAAAGATGTATATATATATATATATATTTATAATGGGATATAATGTAAAAATATATTTTCCTTGTTATTTAGTGCATATTGTAACACATCTGTTGAAAGTTATATAAAGCAAAAATATATCTAAAAAATCTAAAAAAGTGAATAAAATACACGATATAAAATGTATTTGTGAGATAAGACTATTTTTGAAAATAGTGGATTAATATGTGTACATTTCTTAAAAAAAAAGAGAAAAATCAATGCTATATAAACAATAATAAAACATTTTTCTTTTTTATTACAAGTATATCTTAATTCTTTCAATATCATGTATTTCTGAAAACACATTAATCATCTTCAATTATAGCTATTCTTGTTTCTATACGATTCCTAAGACTTTCAAGTTACATCCGATAATACACGTATAATTATTATGTCTACACACTACTTCCGAAATATTTTATATTCAGCATTTAGTTTCCATCAGTAAAATTCTCCATTCGGTTTTTATAGCTTTCAACATATTAGTTTGAGAATAAAGAGGATACGGGATTAATTTCCATCGCATATATAGTCGTTCACCTATTTGGAAAATTCTTTATCCCTTGTTAAAGTACTTTATTACATGAAATATAGCTCTTGTAAAACGAATTATTTATTTATACACAAAAAAAAAAAAAACAGACCATTACATATGATGGAAAAATGTGTTCATGATGGAAAAATGTTGTTATAAGAAGTTAAATTAAATCAACCATTGTCGAATTATTTCTCTCATTTATCACGTACTTCGTAAATATATTAATTCTTCACAGTTACAGAGATTCTTATAAGAATTTTCAAGACTTTCGTGTAATCTCCTTCAATTAATAAGTCAACACATTTTTCTGGCAAAATATTTACGTCTCTCCATTTCCTTACTTCATGAAATGTCTTTCTGGAGACTCTAGAGATATTCCATCCAGATTCTGAAAGCAAACAGTATGCGGAAGGCTTTTCAATGACTTATAAATAATGTTTACAAAACTCTTCTTCGCATGTTAAATTTAAATGAGGACATTGCTAAAAAATTATTGTTATTATATATTACAAAGAATATGTTTAGGGTATCAATTATTAGAAAAAAATATTGTTACATTAATATAAGGTATATATACTGTGGCCATAATTAAAGTGCACATGTTTGAAGGACACTATACAATGACTAACATATAATATTTTCGAAATTCTTCTTCAAATGTTAAATTTAAATGTGTACATTGCTAGAAAATTATTGTTATTATATATTACAAATAATATTGTTTAAAAACAACACAAAATGTCACAAAAACATATATGCATCATTTATTAAAAACTTTTACTTTAGGTGTTTTAAAAATATACAAAACTGCATTTCACATTAAAAACCTAGCGCATTCGAGCCGTCCTGGCTCATCATCAGGGTTAAAGCATCACCACGCAGATACACACAAAAAACACACAACTAATCTGAAACACTGTAAAAACATCAATGTCTGCTGAAGACAAGGTCAAACCATTATAAACAGGGTGGGAAGCATAGGGAGGGATGTGCCAATCTTATTCATTCTTGAACTATCTGTAAAAGCTTATACCATACTTTAGGGATATTGTACGAAACTGAATCATTGCATGTTTTATTTTTCCTGGTTAAAATTTCTATTGATTCACTTATTATTGCTTCATAAAAAGAGGATGTGGGTTTAATAATTTTAGCGTTATCAAAATCTATTATAATCGACTGCTGTTGTTTTAATCTGGAAAGGGCCGTTTTACTTCTATTATACTTGACATCTGCAATATGTTCTTTTAACCGAATTTTAAATTTCCTTAAAGTCATACCAATGTAGTCTTTAACTTTATAAGATTTTATCCTATTTTCAGCTATTTCCATAATAACTGGGATTCTATAAATCCCAGTACTATAATTGTAATATTACAATAGATCGGACAGTTTATAGGAAAAATATGAGGTCAAATAATACTATTTCCAGAGATGCTTCATCACCTTTAAGTTATAAACTGGCTGCATATAGGTTTTACATCCATAGAGCATTTTCAGTGTGTACTGATAGTTATATCAATGAGGAGCTTGACAGAGTTAAAATTATAGCAAATGAAAATGGTTTTTCAGAGAGGTTAATTAATAAGTTAATTTGTCAATATCAATATCAGGGTAAAAAACAAAAAGAATTAACAGAAAAACCAACTAAATTTTACAAATTGCAATATATTCCGAAACTTTTTGAAAAATTAAAATATAATTTAAAGAAATATGAAATAAATTTGGTAGCATCCCCTCCAGTTAAATTGAATGCGTTACTACATAAGAAGATTGATCCCATACCGATTGAAGATTTAGCAGGAATTTATAGAATCCCAGTTATTATGGAAATAGCTGAAAATAGGATAAAATCTTATAAAGTTAAAGACTACATTGGTATGACTTTAAGGAAATTTAAAATTCGGTTAAAAGAACATATTGCAGATGTCAAGTATAATAGAAGTAAAACGGCCCTTTCCAGATTAAAACAACAGCAGTCGATTATAACAGATTTTGATAACGCTAAAATTATTAAATCCACATCCTCTTTTTATGAAGCAATAATAAATGAATCAATAGAAATTTTAACCAGGAAAAATAAAACATGCAATGATTCAGTTTCGTACAATATCCCTAAAGTATGGTATAAGTTTTTACAGATAGTTCAAGAATGAATAAGATTGGCACATCCCTCCCTATGCTTCCCACCCTGTTTATAATGGTTTGACCTTGCCTTCAGCAGACATTGATGTTTTTACAGTGTTTCAGACTAGTTGTGTGTTTTTTGTGTGTATCTGCGTGGTGATGTTTTAACCCTGATGATGAGCCAGGACGGCTCGAAAGCGCTAGGTTTTTAATGTGAAATGCAGTTTTGTATATTTTTAAAACACCTAAAGTAAAAGTTTTTAATAAATGATGCATATATGTTTTTGTGACATTTTTTGTTGTTTTTAAACAATTATTTATAGACAGAGGTGAATTTGATTCAATTGAGTGTTGTGTTTTTTCATGACTCAAGTTTATTTTACAAATAATATGTTTAGGGTATCAATTATTGGAAAAAATATTGTTACATTAATATAAGGTATATACAGGGTGGCCATAATTAAAGTGCACATGTTTGAAGGGCACTATACAATGACTAACGTCTAATGTTTACGAAATTCTTCTTCAATTGTTAAATTTTAATGAGTACATTGCTAGAAAGATATTGTTATTATATATTACAAGGAATATGTTTAGGGTCTCTATTAGAAAAAATAGTGTTACATTAATATAAAGTATATACAGGGTGGTCATAATTAAAGTGCGTTTGTTTGAAGGACTCTACAAGCTAAGCTATTTCGAATATTTTTAAAAGAGTTGGTATTTATACTGTTTAGAGCATGCGAAAACAAACTCTGCAAAAGAAGAAAATAATTAAAACAAATTGGAATAGGTGGCGCTGTATATCATTAAAATAAAAAATGAAAAATAAATGAAGTAAAGTAGAGAAAGTCTTACAAGTGAACTTTTAAAACTTATTTATCACAAATTTTACTTGAATCTAGCTTCAAGTTTTAGCCATGAAATGCCTTCTGAGCATTAAAATTTTAGCCAAAAAAAGCCACGCTCTCTTAATAGAGTGTTTTTATCAAAACATTGGTAATTATAGCGCTGCAATTAAAACATATCGTCGTCTTAAAATATATTGATTTTAAATGACTTATTTTTGTTAATATTTGCTAATAAAACAATATGTAACCGCTATCTATTGGTAAAAATTTGAACAAACATTTTTATTCCATAACTCGTATCTGCATATACTCTAAATACTTGGACCGTGGTCAGTGCCTGGGAGGGTGACAACCTCTCTCGATTGCGGCTGCTGTGGGACCGTGTACGTTAATGGGAGCTGGTTCACGTAAAATCTGCTCGTGGCTCCAATGTCCTCCAAGTTTGAAAACGATACCTCTGGAGATGTCAATCCAGGTGTAGGTCTCTCATCTGGAATTGGTTCAAAATTAGGAGACCAGTTCTAGAAGTCCAACCTCTCTTGAGGCTCTGGCACCCCTTCTTTCAGAGAGGTGCCATGGCACTTTCTCTGATACGACAACAACACAAGAGTATAAATCCAAAGCTTTAAAAAATATTCCAAATAGTTTATCTTGTAGAGACCTTCAAACACGTGCACTTTAACTATGGCCACCCTGTATACATACGTAATACCCCAATACATGCGTTTATATATATTACAATACATATGTATATACACTGCTCAAAACAATTAAAGGATATTGCAGTTTTATGTGGATTTTGTATTTGGGAAACTTTTTAGCTGATTGATACATGGTCGACAGACATAGTAGGTTATATGAGAATAAATTACACATGTTTGGCAGAAAAAAATGCATTTTATTGCGCATTTGTGTACAAAAGGAAAAAAACACAATTTGTGCATATGAGAAAAAAAGAATAAGAAAAGGTGTTTTCTTCAAAGAAAATCATTTTCAGTAGGGGGTATGGTTTCCACGGGCGGCCAGCAACGTTGAACACCTTTGAGGCATGGACTCAATGAGGCTATTAATGACGAGTTGGGGTATTCTGCCCCACTCTTCCAGAAGAGCTCTTTCCAGTTCTTGGAGAGCTTGTGGGGGTTGTTGGCGGCCAGAAACTCGTCTTCCTAGAGCGTCCCAAACGTGCTCGATTGGATTCATGTCTGGAGAACACGCTGGCCATTCCATTCGAACGATTCCTTTCTCGAAAAGGAAATCCTCCAACAGGTTTGCACGATGTGGCCTGCAGTTATCGTCCATTAAAATGAAGTTATCTCCGATTGCTGCAGCGTAAGGGACTACAATAGGTCTGAGGATCTCATCTATATATCGGCGACCAGTCAGAGCTAAATCTCGAATGATGTAGAGGTCAGTGCGCCCGTCAATGGAGATGCCACCATACACCAACACTCCTCCACCGCCAAATCTGACACTTTCGTGCACGAACACAGGATTATTCCTACTGCCACGGTCTCTCCAGATGAAAAATGCCTATTATCCGGATGCACAGAAAAACGGGACTCGTCAGAAAACAGAATACTGCTCCATTCATTTCTCCTCCAGTTGACATGCTCGGTTGCCCACTATCTGCGGTCGCGACGATGCCTTGATGTTAATCTAACACATACCATCGGTCGGCGAGCATACAGACCTACAGCATGGTGCCGGTTTCGGACAGTCTGAGTTGAAATCATGGTGCCTGTAGCCGAGCGAAGGTGTTGTTGGAGAAGAGTAGCGTTCATGTTTCGGTGTCTCCGAGCTGTTAACGCTAAATACCGATCTTCATTGGGCGTTGTTGCCCGTCTACGACCTTGCCCTGGTCTTCGGACTGCACATCCACTCTCCAAAAAACGGTTCCAGATCCTGGAAATGACACTTTGTGACACTCCAATGGCTTGCGCTACTTCGGCTTGAGTTTGGCCCCCTTCTAACCTACCAACAATTCTCCAAGCTTCTGAATCTGTCAAATGACTTCGCAGAGACATCGTACTCATCGAAACAAAGCAATCACTGAATGCCGATCATCCTTGTCTTCATTCTCTTTTATCCAGTTGAAAGTCAAATTTCATTCGCTGCCACTGAAGCGACGTTTTTGACGTCGAACTCAAAATTTGCATACTCCACAGTTTGAAAACCAGAAAAATTTGCATTTGTGATTCTCTTCTTCTATTTTCGGCAAAAAAATTTCGTTTATATCTCTATTTTATATAAAACTTCAAATATCCTTTAATTGTTTTGAGCAGTGTATATAATCAAATCTTGTAATATTATGAAACAAAAAGATTATTAGAGGGATTATTTTTTTAGAACTGTTCTTTTAATACTTTTATTGCACAAACTTCGAAAACACATTAAAAGATTCAATTAAGTTTTTTACTTTTTGCTGCACATTGCCTGAGTGTTTGTATGGATAATATGACGATATTCGACATCATAATTGAGGTATTTTAAATCTTATTATTTTTTTCTTTTTTTTTTTTTTATCAGAAGTACGAACACACACACACACACAAATAGAATTCAGAAATCATGTAATCGTTTTCTGTGATTTACAAATTTTACGTCATTCTTTAAATTTTGTTAAATTTCAATGATGGTACTTCGATAATTGCTTTGCTTTTAAAAATATCTGCTTTAATTTTAGGTAGCTTTCAATACAAAAAAGTATAAAGCTACCTATTGCAGCCGTTCGGAGGAAAGCGGTTCCGGAAAATTTCGATATATTTTCACCGATCATGACCCCCAGACCTCAAAACCACCCTCCGTTCAAATGTTGATTTATATATATATATATATATATATATAGTATATCTGACCTATGTCATACGATAACGCTCGTATTTATAAATCGATTTTGATGAAACTAATTGTGTGTATTAAGGTCACCAATGTCTCGACCGAGTTCGTTGGCCAGCTTGGTCCGCCATTTTGTTTCAAGATGGCGGCCATTTAAAAATTTAAAACTAAAATAAATATACAAAAAAATTAAAAATTCAAATTTATTTTTTAATTACGTGTTAGGCCTTGATACAGGGATTCCAGAGCAATTTTTGGTTTACCTCTATCTTAAAAAAGGGCTGAGATAGAGCAGTTTGAAATTCTAGGGTGGCTGACATTTTGAAACAAAACAGCACATTAACGCGATTACTCACAAATTATTTTCTTTCATTGTTGTAATAATTTTCCCAATCATACGCATAAAACTATATATTCATATCCGTTAGCGCCAAAAGTGGCGACAAAATGGGCAAAATTTGTGACATTTGGCGAAATATCGCCAAATTTGGCGACCAAAATAAGTCTTTATAAATGAAGCCAATTTGGCTATTGCTCAATAATTTGGCGAAATTCTTATTCAAATTCAGTATTAACGAATCGTTTGTAAACGTTCCTTTGCATTTTAACTTGCTGTTTTCGTGTAACATTAGCTAAAATTTTAAAACGAAGGTATAGGAAAGCTACCTTTTCCTCCCGGTACAGGACGGAAGGACTTTTTTTAAACGACACTGCTTTTTATTTTTAATCACGGAAAAACGCCGCGTTCATTATTCTTATGTATCTCAGATAAAAAAGAAAGTTTCCAACTTTTGCATTAACGTAATAGTTTCAACATGTTTTAGTTAATTCAGGATTATGGATGATTCTGAATATCATTATTTTTATTTTTTGAAAAGATAATTGCTATATTGTATTTGTTGAATGTCGTTGTTTAGTACTATATATGTAGATCATTAAGATTTTTATAAGTGAATAAAAGGGGTTAACTATATAAGATTTATGTATCTAAGCATGCAGCTAAAGAAACAATGTGACTTCAAAAATAATAAACATTAAATTTATAGACATCAGCAGAAAAACAATTAAAAAAACTGAAAATAATTAAAATTAATTATACACTGGTTCCAAAATAATAACTTCCAATGAAGAATTTTTTTTGTTAATTACATATCGCTTCCTTACATATTTCTGAAGAGTTATCCATATTAATTTTATTACTATAACACAACGTCGTGTAAATCGTAAGGAAATCATATCAATCGTAATTTTTTCAGCTGTGCGAAAAAGTGTCAATGTCGGGATTTGATCGCAGGACTCTTGATATTTGCGTAAGAAAAGGTTGGTATTGTAACTACTTTTCCATTCACCACTTTCGTTTTAAGTCTTTCCATTTCTTATACTTCGAAATCGCATTAATATATTTAAATTAAAGCTATCTTTATTCATGTATTGGAATCTCCGGCCTCCTTCCCAATACATGTATAATTATTATTTGTACATCCTTTCTGTACATGTGCTTGAGCAATCGTATAATTTCATCGAATTTCTGAATATATAGAGGTAGGATGTTTTCAGTGACTTAGAAACACAACATCTGAATCGCCTTTATCCCACGATGATTTAAATATCTTTCCCAATACATGTATAATTAATCTCCATACATGATTTCTGTCGATATTTATGAGCAATCGTATAATTTCTCACCAGGAAGATCCAATGTACAGTCTCTGGAGATTATCATCGAAATTCTAAAAAGATGTTTTCAATGACTTAGAAACGCTACTCTGTCATTGTCTTTATCCCACGGTGATTTAAATCCTTCAGTTTGTAAAAATTATTGGAGTGTGGGGGGAGTGTTGGGTTATGATAAACATTAAACAAGTTCGAAATAGTACGTTAAACGTGACAAATAAGGTGCGTCGTTTCGTGCTATAACTAGTTTTACAATATAAAAAATCCTCGTTATTATTTCAGTGGAATAAATTATATCGTCTGCTATGAACGAAATGAGGATGCCTTTTTTTATTATTAGGTATGCCATGTTTACAGATGACACCAGACAGAGCAGTAAATTCGCTATGGAGATCTTGTTTTGCGAATGTTTACCTGAATGGTTAATATTTCTATGACTCACTATGAATGAATATTTTATTTATTTACTTTAATGGATTGAGATATTAGGCTGTTAACCTAATTTTCACTGAAGTTATCTCAGAATGTATACATTTTTTTATGTAACTCAACTCTCAAGCAAACAATTTTTTTGAACGATCTTTCTAAAAATGTAACTTTTACGCAATTTTATTCGAAAAACTAATTTTGAATAAAAATGGTCGCTTGGTATATGCAAAAAGATATGGTTTGCCCGTATTTGTTTTCCTCAGTCACATGTCTTGCGCATATAGATTACGTATGATAAGATTTAATATAATAAAGAAAATTTGTATTAATATCTTTTTAAGTTTTGATTCGATTTTCATAAAAGTGAACTGACTCGACAAAATTCTGAAGCGATTATATATATGAAATTTAAAACCATTCGGTTGAGTAGTTTTGGCCCTGTTATATGCTGACAGACGGACAGACGGACAGACGTACGGACTAGACGACGACTATAGGTGCTATGTATTTATATAATTACGAACGCACCTAAAAAAATTGTATATTTAATTCTTAGTTTAAAAAACAAAGCTAGTTCGGCTGTTTCTAAAATATATATTACATGCAACTTTTGACTAATTTAAACTATTAAATTGGAAGCGAAAAGTACCTCGCCCATTCAAAGGAAAAAGTGTTAAAAGTGTTTTTTTTTCAAAATGCGTTTTCTCACGTTTAGGTACATTCTGTAAAAATTCTATTTAAAGAAAATTATTAACATTTTACAGTTAAACAATAACTAGTAAATAAAAAAATTTAGTAATTTAGTGATAAGTAATTTTATGAATATCAAAATATGTGTGATAAAAAAGGACATTTTTAAATAATTGCATTTCGTATAAATTAAAAAATATATATAATTGCAAAAATAAATGAGATAATTAAATCACTAATTCAAACATTGTGTTTTGGATGTTTTAAAAGTATTTGATGTTTTAAAGGATGTTTTAAAAATATTTAAAGGTAAGTAACTTTATTGTTTTCTTGAATAGTGTCCGCAAGTGAGAATTAGCATTTATTTTTCATTCAAAAACACTTTAACATTTAAATAACATTTTAAAATGTATTTTTTAATACCATAAATTTTGATTTAGGCCAAAATAATTTCTATGATATTTGCTACCTTTGGTAAAATAAATCATTATGATAAATTTATTAGGAAGTGTTAAATATGTGTATAAATAACTGCATGTTTTCATGTTTTTGATCTATGGAAAATTACCCAGTTCCATTAAGGTGTAATTAAATAACTCAGATGAATGGTTTTATTGCACTATTTAATCATTCATGTGCCAGTTAAGACTTCATATGTTTTCCAAAGTTAATGTAATCGTTATTAATTTACTATTAAGATATTTCTACACTGTAGGATATGATAAGTTAAAATTTTAAAAAGCATTATAATTACAAGTATTTTTTTAAATTTTCATATTCTCAATTAGAATTTTTTTTTTTTTAATATTATATGTTTGTTGTTAAAAATGTTTTTTTTTTCAATAATTCCGCACATATTTCTTTAAACATTGAGAGTTTGCAATAAACACAGTCGCATTTGACAAAGCTTATTAAAGGTTTAAAAAGGTACATAATTTTTAGTTATTTTCCGTTGCTCTTTTACAAATAATTGGCTGAGTGCAACGAAGACTCATACACAGCGCAGTTTACTTTGCCCCATATATAGCTACGATGGATATTAAAACCTTTCGTCAAGCATAACTCAAAAAATATTTAACGGATTTCGTTCAAATTTTTACAGCAGGTACCTATAAAGGTGACAACGTCGTCTATTTATTACCAAGAATAGGTGTCAAACCGTTTGGAAGTTATATTAAAAAAATAGATAAAAAAGCACAATTAAAGTACATACGTCACTAAATTTTGTGCGTACGTCATTTTCACCGGCGGGAGATTTTCGTAGACAATCGGAATTGAAAAGTTCATGGAATACATGGAGAAAAAAAATATGCAAGCACTAATATTCAGCACAATAAAATATATTTCAATTTAATAAAAATGGAAAGTTAATCTGGAATTTTTTCTGTTTGAAAAGTGTTAGAGATTAGTAAGAGTAGTATTAGTATTAGAGATTTGGCGTAAATCACACCATTAGCAGCTTTTTTATTTCGCGTGTGTATGTTAGGAACAATTCTTCGATGTTTAAATAAAAGGTTTCGATTTGTGGCATTATTTCTTATTTTCTTTTCCTTTTTAGTATTTTAAATGGAATTAGTGAAAGGCGTGTATTTTAAATTAAATGAGTGAAAGACGTGTATTTTTAATGTATGTATTTCAAATGAAATCTGTGAAAGATTTATATTTAAATGAAATGAATGCAATATGAAGATGTTATGAGAAAAATATTTGGCGATTTATCAACTGCGCCAAGTTAACATAAAAGTACCAATACATATGTGGGTACTTCTCTATTATACCGTCGACCACTTTTCATAACAAAAAACTATCGCCAAATAAACGGGAGAACGTTGTCATTGAAATATCAAAATACATAAATAAATAAAATATAAAAATTTAAGGACACAATTGTTATTTTAATGAATGAAATAACTAATAAATCAGTAAAACATAATGAAAAATACACGCAAATGTCGCGTTAAAAACCACTTGATGACGTAACAAACACGTATAATGCTTCTGATATCAAGTAAGTGGGACTGCATTTTTGGCGTTTAATCTAACAGTTTGGCGATAGTTTTTTGTTATGAAAAGTGGTCGACGGGATAATAGAGCAGTACCTCTATGTGAAATGAAACAAGGCACAGATGTCATATACGCACCACGTTGGCGCGATTTTTCCTTCCACCATTTGGGGAAAACTTTGTTTTTGAATATTAGCTACAAATAGTGTGACAAATAGTACACGTGATTTTTTATTTCAATATAAAAATAAAATAACGTAATAAATGAAACAGCTTCTATTATTTTAGGAAATAATTTTAGGAAATAAAATTAAAGGAAATAAAAATAAATAAATAATAGTTTGATATAAATAAAGGCGCGGATGTCATATACGCACCACATTGGCGCGATTGCAACAAAATGGCAATTTTATGCCTCACATGGTTACCCGGTTATTTTGTTTCAGATGTTGTTTATTAACTTTTATTTTTTATTTTAATTCTATAAATTGTTTTTATTATATATATCAATATTTATTTATATCAAACTATCATTTATTTATTTTTATTTCCCATTTTTGAATAATAGGAGCTATTTCATTTATTACGTTATTTTATTTTTATATTGAAATAAAAAATTACATGCTATTATTGTATGGTATTTGTAACTAATATTCAAAAACAAAGTTTTCGCCAAATTGGCGGGGGAAAAATCGCGCCAATCTGGTGCGTATATGACATCTGTGCCTAAATTAATATTGATATACATATAAAAATAATCTATAGAATTAAAATAAAAAATAAAAGTAAACAAACACAACAAACAGTTTTCGCCAAAGGGGCTGGGGAAAAATCGCGCCAACGTGGTGAGTATATGGCATCTGTGCCGGGATTTTTACCCTTTTATCTGTGCTTTCGGAAATATAAAAAAAATTAAAAAATTCTTATATCTGGTGTATAATGTTTTGCATTTTTATACGGACCACTTCTCCATTTTAAGATTTTAAATGCTATTTATATCAGATATTTCTTTCTTGAGATTCCCACAAGTTTTTTCCGGTAATTTTTTTAGTTCGCTTATTAATTGTTTACAATTTGCCCCCCTGGCAATAACAATTATTTATCACAAAAATGGGTACTTCTCTATTATCCCGTCGACCACTTTTCATAACAAAAAACTATCGCCAAACTGTAACGCTAAATAAACGGGAGAACGTTGCCATTGAAATATCAAAATAAATAAAATATAAGAATTTAAGGACACAATTGTTACTTTAATGAATGAAATAACTAATAAATCAGTAAAACATAATGAAAAATACACGCAAATGTCGAATTAAAAACCACTTGATGGCATAACAAATACGTATAATGCTTCTGGCATCAAGTAAATGGGACTGTATTTTTGGCGTTTAATCTTAGTTTGGCGATAGTTTTTTGTTATGAAAAGTGGTCGACGGGATAATAGAGAAGTACCCAAAAATGGCTTAGTTTTGTTAAATTTACATGTTATGTATTTTCATTTCTTATTAAAATATCGAAAATGGCAATAAAATTTTATTTTAGCACCGTACTTAATTTTTTAAAATGGCTCAAAAACATGGTTTAATAAACGTATATTTGTAAATATTTTAAAAAACATGTTTTTCCGCTCTCTAGAAAAATTTGTAAGATTCTACAACTGCCTTTGGCACCAACCAGTACATGATACGGAACTTTTCCCTATTCAGATACACAGAAGAGGTTGGTCACAAACAAGAGTAATGCTAGCAACAATATTGTTTTAACTCTATAAGAGTTAGAAACAATAATGATATTAAATTCCCCGATTAGCTTAGGGCCCGATTACGGAACTTTCTCCTAGAAAAAAAAAACTGTAGAAGTCTTTTACATTTGTTTCGAATGAAGCTCGATCAACAAAGTATTAATTGATAATACAAACAACACTAATATTAACATGGGGGCAAAAGTTTGAATTTAAGTGTATATATTTGGAACCCTCCCCCCCCCCAACCACCCACCAAAAAAAAAAGAAAGTTACAGAAATGAATTTAAAATGGCGTGAAGCCACGCTTTCTGACATAAGAAATTGGCTGCGAACCCGATTACGAAACTTTCACTTAACTTAATAACATGTATCTAATAGCCCTGAGGACAATTCCCCTTCCCAGTTATACGGACCTTGGGTTTTTTTAAAAAGCTTGACGCAGTTCGGGTTGAAGAAGTTGAGATTTACTGTCAAATGACATAAACTACTATGAAAATAAAACTGGTGAATTATTATGCTGGTTTATGTATGTATTTAAAAAAATTGCATCTGATTACACTCTTTAGATAAATTACTCCTGTTTGCATTTAATAACAGATAAACGGCTTCCGTTTACTAAATTGTTTAAATATTGGGAAGAGTTGGCGAGAGATTGATAGACGTGTAAACAAACGGGTAGACAGACGGGTAGAGAGACGGATAGCGACAGAGATAAGCTAACGGGTAGCGAAACGAATAGACAGACGGGTAGCGAGGCAGGTGCAAAAAAGGGTTGACAGAGGGGTAGTGAGATGGGTAGGGAGACGGGTAGCGTGGTGGATAGAGAGACGAGTACAGAGACGACTTGACAGACGGGTAGAGAGAGGTGTATATAGACAGAAAGACGTGTTGATAGACGAGTAGTGTAACGGGAAGCGAGACAGGTAGAGACACGATTAAAGAGTCGGGTAGAAAGACAGACGGATACTGAGACGGGTATACAGAAGAGTAGAGAGACAGTAGACAGATGAGTTCAGAGAGAGACACAGCTAAGACATACGAATAGTTAGACTGGTAGACATGTTTGTAGGAAAGCATGTTATCAATGTGGTTTGAAGTATACGAGTTTCTATAAATAGTTATACAAATATACAAAGGAAATTTTTTTAATTCAAATATTAAATATTTGATTTAATATTTCAATATTTAATATTTTATTTTTTAATATTTTATTTAGATATTTGTGACAAAGAAAATGTTGCAAAAATTAAATTAAATTTGCGTTAAAGTACGCTTGCTAAAATACGCTATTGGCTGCAAATCTGATTATGTGACTTTAAAAATATCGTTTTAAAAGATCCGGCGGTTTTTTTTTAAAGTTTTGAGCAATTCCCGCTTAAGAAAATGACATTATTTGCCAAATGTTATAAAAAATTGCATATGAAAACATAACAGTATATGAATTTATATATGATATTTTGTAATTATATCATTTAATTTGCTATTTTTCATATGTTGTATCTTTATCTATCTCTTGTCTATCATATGCTGTATATTCACTTAGATTCTTGTTGATATCTTCTTTATATCGTAATTGTTAACTTTATGTTCTCAGCAATATCACTCAGACTAATCCCTTTGAGGGAATTCCTAGTAATACAAAATGCTTGTATATACGAAAAGAATCGTCATAAAAATTACGCAAATTTAACAAACTAGTATATTATTAACTGTAAAAAATTAAATTATTAAAATGCATCATTAATAAATATTTTAAATTATATATTATTAGTTATTTTAATATTTTAAATAAGTTAAATAATGTTTTTTTTTTACAAATAATGAGTTTCTGACATTTTATAATTTTCTTTACTTAAAGCACATTTATTATTTTCAATTTTTTTTAAATGTATTATTTTATATTTTTAAACATAATGCAAAATGTAAATTAGAAAATACTTCAAAAAGCTGTTTCTTTAAAGAAATAAATATTATTTTTCGAATAATTGTAATTTAAAATTTATAGTTTTTGCCTTTTTTCAATTATCATATGTTTCTTACTGTTGAATTTGATTCTAAGCAGTATTTTGTTTATCAATGTAATAGTGCATGTTTTTTTAAATTAAAAGTTATATTTAAAAAAATCGTATTTTAGTAAATTTTAGCCTGGCATATACAATATTTTTAAACATTGTACTTAATATAAGCAAATTTAATAAAAGAACAAAATCATGAAAATATATACAATTTCAATATTATATCTAATTTACATAGAAATGGAATTTTTACGAAGAAAATGTCACTTTTATAGAATACTAATCTTTTATGACATTTTCATGATAGAATTTTTTTTTCCTTTCGGCATTTTATACTATATTTAATGATTAGTTTACAACCCAATGAATATTTTTAAATAAAAAAAATATATATTCAATCGTAGTGTCTAGAGGAATTATTCATTTCTATTCAATTGATAGTAACATAAATATTACCTCTTTACCAAATTCCTATTTTCTTTGTTGCAACACTTTCATAATCTCGAGAAATTCATATTATCTTTCCAAACGCCTTATTCTTGCTTCAGAAATAATTGCTCGACATATTTTTAGAGAGTCGAGAGAAGTTAAATATCTTTCCATTAAGATATCATCTAATATAGTAATTTCCTTCAATAATCAGAATGCATGTTCAATTTTGATTAAATTTCAAAACATGCAACTAAGGAACTGTCCTTGGTCTTCTAGTTGTGTTAGAGATGAGGCATTTCTGATTCAGAATTGCGACTGCTTTATGGTGAATATATTTTGCAATTCAATTAAGTACAATACTTTTATAAAGGAAATGTTTGATTTCTTGTGAGAAAACAGTTATTATGTAGAAAAGTCAAATATTTGTGTACTGAAACATCAAATTCTTTAAAACCAGATTTAAATTTTTTTTTATTTTTAATTTTCTTAGATTTTTTTAAAAATAAATTCGTGTTTTATCTGTACATGTGTCTAGTACTTTCACTTTCATTTTCGACAAACTAAATTTTATTTAAAAAAGGGAGTTTTCTGTATATATTTTAAATTATATGTTTATTTAAAACAAAACAATGATATAAAAATTCATAGTCTAAAATTTTCAGCAAATTTCATCTTTATGTTTATTAAGTTTTATTCTCAAAAATAATTAAATATTGCATTAAAATTTAAAAGCAATGTTTTATATTTTGTATTCCTCAATGACAGAAATTTTCTGCGCATTAATAAGTAAATGGTGATTTGTTTTAACAATAAGATGCGTTTTACACCTTAAATGGAGGAGTATTTTATAGATAATGATTATTATTGTACGTTTGAAACTCGCTTACCCAAGACGTTTCGAAAAATGCTGGCAAAAAAGTGAAAACAGAAAAAATGCCCTCTTTCCAAACTGAAATTTTGAAATTGTAGATAAGTCACATAAAAAAAAAAAAAAAGTAAATGATTTTTTTATATCTCTTAATTACATACAACACATACATATAAAATGCTATTCATTCATTTTATTTTTTGTAACAGTACCTACATTTACAAGTTGTTCTCTTAAGCTTTTAAAGTATCAGTACGTTTTGATTGTACACATTTAAATATGTCATAAACTGCTATCAAAGAATATTTCTTATTTTTGCGTATTTCACTGTGAAAAATTAAAGATTATTAAACTATCCATACAATATATGCACGAAATCGCTTGTAAATATTCTCAATAGTTATTTCAAATAAAAATCAACTAAGTAGATTTAAAACAGTCAACAAACATTGCTCAGTTCTTAAACTCAGTGGTACCCAGTGCTACCATTTCTTTGAAGAATTAAGAAAACATCTTCAATTACCGAAAAAAAAACAGCACGTCTTTTTATTACACGAACTTCATCTAAAAAACGTCTAGAACGGTCTCCACTTTAACTTTTTAAAGCACAATCTGATAAACATAATGTTACCATATCATAAACGTAAATTACAATAGTAAAATTAAATAGACAGTTCAATGAGATTTTACATAAAGGAGATACCAGAAAATAATTAAATACTATGTCATGTGATCCCCTCTCTCAACGGAGCTAAAATAAGAAAATCATGCAACTCTAAGTGTACCGTCAGCATTAAAAATCCCTACAATACAGGCTTTTTAACAGAATTTAGAACTTTGTCTATTAGTGCAATTTAGAAAACAATATTGAAATCTACAAAAACTACTACTCAAGTAGTTATTCCAAAAATTTAGCATGGAAGAGGTTTTTTATAATTCGTTGTAAATTTTTGATAACTCCAACAACCATGGACAGATTTAAAAATAAATAAAGTGTAACGTAACTGTGGACAATAGAATATCCTCAGTCAGGTCTCACCGCAATTCGATATTTCCAGGTATTATTTTGATTTCGCTAACAAGAATAGCTGAAGGTTAGGGATGATTGTCCATTTTTGTTAGATTTGAGATCACAGTGTCATTTGTTAGTTAAATATTGTTGCCACTGGGCTACATTTTTTTCCTTGACTGCCCGTTTTTTGAGAAAGAAAAATTCGTCTTATTTAATGACAGATTAAATAAGGCGTATACCATTATATATTTATACCTTTTCAAAAAACTGGTGCCAATGAGACAATCTGAATTTTTAAAAAGTAGACCACTGGCAACACTGGTTAAAGGACGTACTGACGTACTTGGTTTGATGCTAAAATGGAGTAAATCCTTTGAAAAACAGAATGGAAGGATTAAATTGGGAAGAACGATTTACGCCTACGCAAGTAAGTTGTGGAAAAGCGAAGATAACGTGTTTGTGACTTGTTGTGTGATTTGAAGTGACATAGCCATACATATGACCTTACATGGCGTATGGTTATCTTGGATGAAGGCAAATTTAAAGCTAGGCCTTAGAAAAACTAGTTGCAGGTTAACAACGATGTAATGGAAAGAACGATGAATAATAAGTTAACAACTATCGTGTTTTTTTTTTTCTTCTGATCATTTAATTGACTAATGGTTATATGTCATAAAATACGTTAAAGAAATTTTTTTTTCTATTAAAAAATTTATAGTATTTATAGTATGTAAATATAATGATCAGACATATTCTAGTTTTAGTCAGTATTTCAGGAAAAATCACAAATGTGAAACGTTAAAAAAATAAAAATAAAAAAAACATGCTGTAAATAGAATTCTAAACGCAGCTAAAAATCAACTTATTAAACCTATCCATTCACTTGATTAAAATTGTTTAAAAAAATGATTTTATATTCATATTTTAATTAATTATTTTTACAAGACATTTTGAAAGAAGAAAGATTGAAATAAAAAAAGAAAGACAAGTTCTTCAAACTTTTCTATATCAGATTTGAGGAAGAAGGCTTCGTATATAGAAGTTTTATAATCCTTGAAATGATTATGTCAATCAAGTAGAGTGCTCTATCGATTAATTTTACCGCTTCACTGGGAAAAATGATTTATTTTCCGCCGATATAATTTGATAGATTTTTCTTCCGTTTTCAAATATCTTGACGAAATTAAAAGCGATGAAGTGAAATAATTGTAATTAATTTTTCCTCCAAACGTCATGATTTTAAAAAAAAAGTTTTTGCACTGTGGGAAATTAAAATCAATTTAGTTTCAAAAGTTTATATATATATATATATAGATTTATTTACAATCATTGTTTAGTTTTTCTTAAGCATTGATTTTTTTCAGTGTTTTTTTGTGTCTTTTTATGCTTTGTTAATGGATGGAAACAGCTGCTATATTTTATATTTATTTTAAGAAAACTGTGTATGTTAAAAATTTTCCTGTGATTGTATTGTTTCGCATAACTTAGAATATATTTCATACGGAAATTGTATAACTTTTATTCTTTTTTTTTTAAAGAATAGAGATAAGAACTTCTAGAGATAATTTTCATTGCGGTGATAGTAATGATAGCCATGCAAAAATTTTTCGTTTCTTTCTTTATTTTTAAGTGAAATTACTGATAGCTTTTATTTGAATAATTATGACTAATATATAATTTTGATCATGATAGGTAAGAAAATTTGCATTTATGAACCTTTTGCATGTTTTAATTTAAAAAACTCTGCGTGAAACGCAAATCTATATATTTCATCAAAAAATTATTTAAATGTTAAAACTATCCATTCAGATCATTGAAACATTTCTTAAAAGTAATGTATTTATTTATATTTTTTAAACAGGAATTACTTGACATTACGAAAGAAAATGATTGAAAAAAAAAGAAAAGAAACTTCATCATGTGTTTTTCACACTGATTGCTTAGTTTTACATAAAAAAATATTGAAAAATAATTGCAAGTGTTTCAGAATCAATTGCGATATTTGTGGACAATGAACTGTTTTACTGTATATGAAATTATAATTTCTTGGTGGTAAAAATTTTCATTGCTAATTCGCTTTTATAATATATTTTAAAACATCCCTTTAAGATACATAACTAAACAAGTTAATATTTTATATGTTATTCACGAATGTCAAAATACTATGACAGTATAAGAAAATGTTGAGCACTTCAGAAGGTTCAGGAAGCCATTCTACCTCTCCATTCAAGATGCAATTTGAATTACAAATAAAAATGAAACTACAAATAAAAACTACAAAAAAAATTGAACAATATATTTTTGCAGCTAAAACAATTTAATGTCTGTTCATACATTTTTCTTAGTTTAGAACATCTTTTTCGCTTTACCTAACTCTGCAACTAGAAACGTATAACACTTAATCAGTTGCGATTTCCCAATACAAACGCAGCCCAGTTAAAATTTTCATTTAAATCACATTTGCTTGCTTTAAAATGACGGTTAAAAATTGCAAATTAATGAATTTTTAAATTAAATTAGAACTTTTTTTAAAATAGCATACCTCTTTTTATATTTTTTTGAAATTTCACCTCTGGTATTTTATTTGTAGCATTTTTTTTTAATCCTTGAAAAAAAGATAAATTATTTCGAAACATAAATTTGGCATAATTCCTTTTTGTAGTATTTATGAAATTCTATTTTATAGTATCACCATTTTATTCTAATTAAAAATATTTTTTTTTTCCGATCTCAAAATTCTTATAAACAGAATGCAAATAGACAAATAGATAAATACTAAAAGCTGGGAATATATTTCCCAACTTTTGGAGAACTCTCGCGTAAAATGATATAATAATCATTTTGCTTTATGACGCAATTAAAACATTTAAATCTTATTCTTATTACAGCGATTACACCATTTTAAATACAGTTTCATTGAAGTTCTATATATTAATGTAAATATTGTGAGTAAAAATATACAAAATTGTACTAAAAATTTTATAATTCGAAAGATAATTACAAATAAATAAAATAAATAAAATACATATATTTTTTTTTATATTCAGGAAAAATAGAAATTCATAAATTATTTGCAGTTAAAAAGTAATTCTCTAGAATACTTGAATGACTTAATTGCAAATTTATTTCTTAGAAAGGTCATGCTTTCAACATCATGAAAAAAAAGATCACTGTAAAATTGGTATGTATTTTAAAATAGGATAATTTGTCTAAAATGCAAACAACAACATGCTATATACATATTTATGCAGATTATTAAAAATGCACAATACTGTGTATTCAAAAAATAAATTCCGGTATTTTATTTAGTTTTATAAAGGAGTAGAAAATGTTACTCTTAAAATTTATAAATGGGTACATCATATTTTCGATCTACAAATGCATTTAACTTCAGACTACGATGAAATGTTTTAAAGACACTTATATTTAAAACTCTATTTGCATTGCTATTTAATGTATATGTAAATGTAATGTGACATTTTTCAAATTGAAACAAACGTAAAATTTCTTTTATTTCCATTCGTTTTCCCTTATGAAATAATAAATTCAAATATATGAAGTATATCCGTTGCTTAAACAATAAAATTTCAATAATTTCTTATTTAAATCTTATGCCATTTTTTCTTATACATACAAAAGTAAAATATCTGTAAACTGAATACTGCAATCCACACATGACATTTTTAAAAATAAATTTAGACATCTAATATTTAAAAAGGAAGAAAAAGTGCTGAAATATTAATAAAATGTTCTAAGAATTCATTGTAATTAAATTAAAATTGTAAATATAAATTTCTATTTACTCAATACAATTGAACTAAATAAATTTCATGATATTTTATACCTTATTTAAATTAAAATTAATAAAGTGCTCAGTTTATCAACGTACTTAATATTTTTTAAATGTATCTACAAACACATTTATAAATGAAAAATGGAATAATTGAAATTTAATTTTAAACATGTAAAGAAATTTCATAACTTTGTAATCAGGGAAAAAAAATTACATTTCAAATAAAGTTGAATCCACTTAAAACGAAACTAGAGAAGAGTGGGAATTATTCTTTTACGCAAGTTTTGTTATAACCGGGTTCTTTTTGACATTTCGTTGTCTGGAATTATCAAATCGGTAGCTTTCTTTTGCGATTTCGATAAAAATAGCCATTTTCAGTGCTTGTGCAGGAAAACCTTTTAGTTCCACCGTGAGGGGGTGCATTCAGTTCTAAAAAAAGTTCCGACACTTGTCCCGACTGTCTACGGAACCATATAGAGGGCGTCACAGAAAAAAAATTAGTTCCAGTATCCATCACCAGTGGGCGCTTTCTGTTCACAAGAAACCTCTTTCCGAACGAACCTCCGGCACCGTATATCAGACGTTGCAATATATTTTAGTTTTAGTTTACACCGTCAGGAGGTGGAGAATACATAACTTACTTAGTTATCTATATCTTAATTCGTTCATGGTAAGTTGAATGAATCAATTCCCGTTGAAATCGGGCTCATAGAACCCGAGAAAATAAATCACCCACACGGAGATTAATATTCATGAAAGGGGGTAACTAAGGGCTGAAAAAATGATAGCGTAGTTTATTTAGTACCTGGGAGACTTGAAAAGAGCTTTAGAAACGATTTTATTTCAATAGTATCAATATTAAATGCTATTTAGCTCAATTTTTCACATCCAGGGGGCGCTTACTGTTCTAAAGCACACGCTGAAAATCGTTTAGTACCGCTTTCCACCACCAGGAGGCACCAAATCTATGCCGTAATTAGTTGTATATATCGTATTAAGTTATGTTAAGTTGACGGAATCCATTTCCGTTAAAATCGGGTCCATAGAAATGGAGAAAATAAATCTGCGTCTGGAGATTAATACTCATACATGGTGGTAACCAAGGGCTGAAAAAATGATACCCATGTTTATTTAGTACTTGGGAGATCTGGGAAGGATGTTAGAAAATATTTAGTTTGAATCTTACGAATTTTAAATGCGAAATCGTTTGTTTCCACTTTCCAACACCAGTGGGTACACTGTGTCCTAAACAAACCGCTTTCCGAACGAAACTCCGACAGGTGTTCCCTGTAGCCTACGATGTTGGGTTAAAACTCTACATGATTATTATCTTTGTTTTTGATATTTTGTAAGTTACGTTGCCGATGGCAACAGTCTTGTGTTCATGTTTTCCCTTTTTTGTTAATACGCAGTTAAAATGGCTTTGAGGTTCTATTTCTTTTATTTTGAGAAATTTAATATATATTATTACGCCATAAGTATTGCTGTGTATAGTTTTGTGAGTTAAAACAAACGAGTGTACGAGTGTACAAATTAGAACTGTAAATAAACTTTACTTTGTGATAAAGTTATGGAATGTTTTTACCCTACATCTAAAAACTTCTGATTCTGAAGTTCATAAAAACTGAACATACGACACAATATAGCATACTTGAAATCCTTTAGTTCTATTTAATTCAGCCAGGAGATGACACAGCTGTATCTTAATTAGTTATCTATATTTTAATTAGTTCGTGTTAAGTTGAGTGAACAAGTTGTCGTTGAAATCGGGCTCATATAACCAGAGAAACTAAATCCTTCCCTTGGTGATTAATGTTCAGATATAGTAGTGCTGATGAAATGATACAGAAATTTATATGTAAAAACCGGAGAATTTTTACATTTTTTTTAAAGGTTTCGTTTGATTCGCATCTATATAACAAAAGTTCTCATTTGGGAGGCAGGGGGGAAGGAGGGAGTTTCGATCAGAGCATTAACGTGATATTTAAATTACGACCGTACAATATTCATCCCTCAAAATTAAACCGACCACCTTTAACATTAAGAATTATCGTTATCTTTTGAAACAGAAACAAAATGGCGCGGTTGAAACAAAAACACAATTATGTATTTTTATGTTATGACATACAAATACAGTAATTTATTATTGCCAATTTATAAAATCAAATACATAAATGACGTTACGTACATGAAAAAACTCTAAAAATCGCTAAAACAAATCGCTAAAAATTCCCAAATCGCTTTTCGAATTCAGAATAATTTTTATTGAAAAGAGGACAAAATTAACTATAGGGAATTTGCAATCCTGCTGATGGTCTTTTCATCCGCCAATCACATTTGGTATGTTGACTTCCAGCTGTGCCTCTCAACTACAAATCACAGCTGTCCTCCAACGGTGTTTGACTTCCAATGTGCTATTTGTAACGTCATTTGAAACAATAACATTGAAAATCATGAAAAAACGTTAAAAGACGCATAAAAAATTAAATTTAAAAAATCTAATCAAAAAATGCAAATCGAGATAATTAATAACCCGCTCTTCTTTTTTTAAATCACGATTTTTTATCTTTAAAAAATTATCAAACCCCTCCAAGCTAAAAAAGGAAAAAAAAAAAGTTATGATTTTCGAGATAACTGAGGCGGAAATGGAAGCAAAAATTGGAAGCAAAAAATGAAGCAAGATTTCAAAAATTGCTGTAGAATTTTCGAATAAATTTAATTAAAAAGAAGACAAAATTTACTATATTAGGCTGAAATATTGTAACCGGATTTCTGTTACTAATGTGGAAGAATGGGAGCTAAGCGTGAAAATACGCTGAAAATCGCATAAAAATCGCATAAAAAATATATTTAAAAAATCCAAAATCGGGCTTAGAGGTTCAGAACTACATACAAACTTCCCACCAAATTTTGTAGCTTTGCATGCAGCTGTCTCTTCAAAATATAGAGGAATAACACACACACACACTCAAATTTCTTTCCTTATTATTATAGATAAAAAATGCAAAATAATAATAATACGTGCACATTTGCGCGTAACATGTGTGTAATGAATTTAATTTCACATTT
The DNA here is from genome assembly GCA_963931845.1 of Maratus michaelseni. Lineage (NCBI taxonomy): Eukaryota > Metazoa > Arthropoda > Arachnida > Araneae > Salticidae > Maratus > Maratus michaelseni. Next base: position 418,493,225 of record OZ007588.1, read on the forward strand.
TATTCAGTAAGTAAAATTTGTATATTTTCATTTAATATTCAAGAAAATGCAAAAACAATCACAGTAAAATTGTCTTCTTTTCGAAATGTTTTACAAAGCTGACATTTTATCGTGTAATATTTATAAAAAGAAACACCCCCCCCCCCAAAAAAAAATATATATATATATATATATATATATATATATATATGTATATATAGTAAACGAGCAGTGGATTTATTGTTACTATTGCAGAAATATTCTTTTAAAGTTAAGTACGGCAACTTTTATTCTCTTATTTCTTCATGCATATTATAAATTACATTAAAAGTATATATAGTATAAGAATGAAACCGAGTCCTCTAAATGAAATAACAAGTAAAATTATGCAAGGTGTAACGTGATCTGTTGAAAATCGCAACCTCCCTCCCTTCATCCCCCCAAAAAGCTCTTATCTAATAAAACCCATTTACATAATTGCTATAAGAACGACTAAAGAAAACGATACATATTTCATTATTCGATATGCATGTTGTTTTTCTGTGTAATTTAATTATGTATGCAAAAATTTAACATTCGGACAAAAAATAAACTTGCCATAGCTTGCAAATATTTAAAAAAAATTCAAATTGTTCAAGGATGTTATGTTTCTTAAACTAGAATTTTCGGTATTCAAAAATAAAGACTATAGCTTGAGGGACCATATAGGCGTTGAAAAAAAATTAATTTCAAAAATTTTATAAAAAGTATATAGCAGTACAGCAGTGATTTCAAATATTTTTTTTGAATGTTTAAATGATTAATTTAAAATATATTTCTTAATATATGTACTTCTGATATAATCTGGTTAAAAAAAAAAAAAAAAAAAAAAAAAAAAAATGTAAACACTTTTAGATACAAATTTAATTTTTGGGAATGTTGTGTAAAATACTCCAAATAAAGTTTTGAATAGAACCAGAAATTTCAAAGATATTTTGTGAAAGTTTTAATTTAGACTAACTTGGAGCACCAAATTTGTCTTCCCAAATTAAATGTTAGAGTCGAATGTATTTAATTGGTTTCAATCTGAAAAAGAAACACCACCACCAAAACTGATCTAATTTTTGCCAAAAAATCCGTTGAGGTTCAATGTAGAGAAACGAAAATACTTTGGTGTCTATTTATCCTCCTGTAATTTTGTATTAGCTGTATAACGTTTAGTGGAGAATAATGCATCTGTTCGAAAAATGTGAAACATTATACATTTTACGTTTTGAAATTTGCAAACATACACATATGTACTTAATTTTTGTCCATTCATAATTATCTAGCAACTGTATTTTATAGCGTATAAATTGGTTAAAATAATTCAGACTAAGAAAGATTAAGAGGTATTACCACTTTGACTGACGCTATGATATTTAACGCTTTTCTGGAATTGATTTATAAGAAACGCGAAGTGTTTATAAGATTCAATTTTCTCTAAAGTATTATACATATTTTAAAGTTTAAAACTGTATTTGGTTTAGTTGCTACATTATAAATGACGGCTTGATGAGCGAGAGAGCTTCAATAAAGAAGGGTCAAGAGGTAGAATTGATAACTCATAATAAACTCACATAGAGCAATGAGAGAGAAAAAAATTAGTCATAAAGCTTGGGAAACATATAGCCATTTAAAATATTTATATGCACTTTTTTAAATAACATCAATTAAAAGAAAAATGCTGATTTTGAGCTACAAATGATATTACTTAAATTTAGCCTTTGTTTAATCACCATATGTTTTAGCATAAGATCTAAATAAAGATACGAGATTATCATCAAAATCTCTTTAACCCTTTTCAGTATCCTTATAACTCTCCATGCATCTATCTATATATATATCTGTATACTTGTAGCAAACCAATATTGGCTATATCGCATCCAATGTAACGCTAACATTTAAAAATATAAGCCTTACATTGTTAATGTTTCGGAAAAACGCAAACAATGCTCAAATATTGGCTTTACAATTGAAATTATTCGAATGAAATGATAATAATGGGCCAATATTTGTTTCATGGGCTTTTCATTATTTATATATGTATCGGGAATATTGGAGAAATATTGTCCAATTAACAAAATCACAATATTACGCCAATATTTTATTCCAATTAAAGCAATATCCTTCCGCCTCTCTATATAAAGCCAAAACATAGCTAATTTTGAAATTTGGAAAGTGCACTTAGTCATAGAAACAGAGTATAAGAGAAGAAGGAAAGTTCATGAATGTAATTGATGGTAGATCCCCACTAAAAATAATCTGAAGATTATCTTAAGAAAGTGCCACTTTCTTCAGAAATTCTGCAGATTTAACTTTACCTTTAAAAAATCTGCAGAATTTTTAAAGACATTTCGCAGATATTTTGAAGATTTGAAAAAAAGTGGGCCAAATACCTACAGATTTTCTACAGATATTTTTTTAAGATAATCTTCAGATTTTTTTTAGTGGGGATGTATTTTTAGATGATAGATGTATTCTTTATGTGACAGAAGAAAAATCATCTCAGTAATCACAAAATTAATAGGCGCAGCACAATACGAAGTTGAATGGAAGGACGGAAGGATTTTTATGCGTAAATGAAAGAATTCACCAAAAGAAAAAAAATAAAGACACTTTTATATTTCAAGCAAAGGTTGAAAATATTAAACTTTGTTGAAATGTGTGTTAAATGGGCAGTGATAGCTCGGCTGGTTCACTTTAAACTTAATGAGAAAAACACTGATTAAAACTACACAATGAAAAATTGAACTGTAAACTTTTAATTAAAACACAACCCTCTTGTTTACACGTTGACAGGGAACGCCATCCAACACACACGAACTCTGTGCTCTGAACTGAAAAAATTACATAAGCAATCACTTTAACAGTTAACAAAAAGAAAGAATAAACCAACCATTCAAACTGCGAAATGTCCCTGGATGCAAGTAAGCCCAAGATTACTTGCGAAGTCTGGTCAGATGCACAAGTATGCGGATGCACAAAATCTCTTACCGAGGTATCGTTATCTCTATCGAAAATGCTCTATCGAAAATGTGTCAATATTTTCCGAACAGGCAGTAGAACCAGGAGACCATGGTATTTAGAATGTTAACAGAAAATATTCTTTGAAAAAGATGGCATAAAATACGTACGTAGAAGAATCGGAGAAGATTAACATTCTGATTGCAAACCTTCTGTCAAACAATAAGTGCTATAATATGTGTTTGGATGCACTTAAAAACATGGGCAGAATTTGGATAATTAAATATAAATGCCAAAAATACATAAATGACACATATGAGCAGAAACAGAAGCGTTTCGTACATGATTTTTCCCAGATAATATAGTTTGCTATTTCAACATGATCAGGATTCAGTTAAATATAATTTTGCTATTGTATGCAAATAACTGTTTCAAGATAATTAGATCCCGCTAGTCGAATGGCGTATAATTAGACCAGACTTCAACTTGATTGAAAATCTACATAGCTGAGAAAAAATGTTTGTTAGTCGAAGCAACCCAGCAATAAAACTGAATAAATAAAAGCAATAATTGAATTTTAATAAAGTTCAATTATTAGTTTAATATTATAACAGGTACAAAACAAAAAAAAATGGTTCTCACTGAAAAGGTACTATGAAGCATAAATTAACTTTGAAACAATTCTATCGAAGTAGTAACTGAATTTGTGAAACTTTGTTTGCATACGTATGCATATGTTTCAGTGTTTTTCTTAAGAACTGAACTTATTAATCTAAACAATGACTTAAGGTAATTATTAAATAATATTTTTTATTAAAGTATCTTTGCATTGATATGTACTCTTATGGTATACATTTAAAATAAAGAAAGTATTGTCACAAGCCACCAAAGTTTAGATTTTTTTTCCCAAAAGGTTTCCACAATTTTGACCAATGCTGTATATTTTGTAAATGCGTAAAATTTCACAGTTGCTGAATAAATGTATAAATTTTCCGTTGTTCAGTATAAAAATGCAACTAAAAAATCAATACCAATCTCTTATTTTTTTTAGCCTCACTTTTAATCTAAAGTTTCAAAAACTTAGATTAAAAATCGCTGAGAGTCAATTAGTTATCTTCATCTTAAAATAAAATAATAATCCTATTTCATACAAATACTAGTTAATAAAATACTTAAAAGCTTACGAAACAAAAGATAGCAAATAAAGGTTAAAAATATGTCAAAAAGAAGTCTTAAAAATGTAGGTTTTTAATTAAAAACTTATCAAAACATTTGTTCCCATCGATTATTTTTATGCTGTTATTTTTTTTTAATTTAATTAAAGACACATGACATCAAATTAAAATATTTTTTAAGTAAAGCTATTTTTGATCCACAAACTTTAAAAATATTAATTAAAAACTTGTTTTTTGTAAAATAAAAGAATTAATATATTTTTCTCTTGAAACTTTAAGAATATTTGAAATATTTGTGTTTTTTATATACCATCCGAGAAAAATTCATTGTCTTTTTCTATAACTTAGGAAAATCTAGTTAATTAAATTTTCAGATGCATATACAATGCATTTTATATATTATCAGTTAATGAAAACTGCACATCTATATGCGGAAATAACAATTAAATATTTAACAAATATGTATAAAAAATAACTATTAATAATGATTTACGAACTAAAAATATCTGCAAACAACATTATGGAAGCCAGAATATGATCTCATTTATTCCATGAAAGTTACAGTAAAAACTGATCGCAGATAGCGAAGGCATAATAATAATAATAATAATAATAATAATAATAATAATAAATAAATAAATAAATAAATAAATAAATAAATAAATAAATAAAATATCAATCTTATTTTAACAGCTTTAGAGGATGGCACCATCTGTTTCGAGAAAAAAACATGGGACGAATAAAATTAAATTTAATATTTGAATTTAAATTTTGCTTTTTAATCATAAATATATAATAAACCCGTGCAACAATAATGTCCCACTTTATCGATATAATGCAGTATTTTATTTCTGTGGCAATATTGATTTGAGAAAAAGCTTTCATTTCATTTATGAAAACAATGCCGATTTAATTTTTAATTAACTGCAATTTTTAATCAAAGAACATGTTTTAACGAAATGTAAGTGTACTATGTCAGAAGTCGGTTCAAAATCATTTCGTATGGTATCTCATTTATAGTTCTGCCTTTTGTATTTGCCTAGAAAAAGGGATGTTGACAACAGAAATAATATCTATGATTTTATAACGATATATAAAATCGTTTCTTCGGTGGGTCGAGGGAAAATCCACAGGCTCTTTGAAGACAACGTTCCACTGTTTGTTTTTGTAGGCTATTTTGTGATTGTATCGAAACAACATCCGGCTTTTCTTACCTGACAGAAAACTGGTTTTATGTTTCGTTCAGAAATGCAATCCTTGTGATTATTTATAATTTTCTTGCGTTTAATGTTAAACCTTTTGCTTTTTATTTAGCACAATACTGGACCTTATGCAATTCAATTATTTTTTCAACATGTAACGTCTAATTTAACAGGTAAAAACACTTAAGGTGTCAGGCACCTTTGAAAGTATAAAAAAATCAATATTTTAATTAAGAGCTTATATTAAAATTTGATTATTTAGGAACAATTTAAAAGTAACCGCATGCAAAAAAATTGTGTTAGAAGGGAATTGTCCGAATCAGTTTGAGCTCTCTTTAAATGATCAAGCGATAATTTGGTCATTAAAGTCAATTTTCCCAAAACGGTGATTTTGTTCTATGCGCGCATGATTTCTAAGAAATGGCTCTATAGTAGGGCCGGATTATTTATCAAGATATCGGTCAAATATTGATATTTTTTAATTATCGCAATACCGATACCTAAGATCTTATTCCGACGATACATCTCAATAACTATAGCTCAGCTCTGACTCTATCCAATATCCCAATAACATTTTTTTTTACCGTAGCGCAACTTCGAAATCCTAGAAAAAGCGCCGAATATCCTTTCTTACCATGCATTTATTCGCTGCCCGCTTCATTCACAGCCGAATATCCCTTCCAATGATTATCTCTATTTCTGCGTTATTCCAATATATCCCGATACATTATATGCTTTACTTTTTATTCAAACAAACCGCATTTACCCCTGTGCCTTCATTACTGAATAATACTGTTATCGCCTGTGTGTTTCAATACCGTCGTTGTTATTGGTCTATCCTTATTGCAATATCTCACACATACTGATATGTCCTAACCAATTAAGAAGCGCTGAAATATGTAAGAGTTATTGTGGAGTCGATAATATTACCAGAGTTGAGCAGCTGGGAAGTTCGCGATCAACCAATCAGAGTGCGCAAATGGTAAAATTTGCTTTTCGCCACGTTGGTGATGCGAAGCCTTCCCGTTCTTTCACTGTGATTGGTTCTTTTGAGCGGAGCTTACTAGCTATTAACGCCTAGTATTGCGAAAGCTGAATATCAATCAATGTTTATTCCTATTATCATCTGTCCTTTTATCGATAGAGAGAGCATGATCATGAATCCGAGTGAATTTAATATATGGTGTCTTGATATTTCAGCTTAAAATGATGTAAAAAAAATACATTTTAATTAGTATGAAACTATTCCGAAATGTGATTTGAATATTTAAATTTCAAAAAAAGATTCCAATGTTGTATTTATGTATAGTAAATAGATAGGCAGGTATAAATACAGTGAAAATTTCTTTAATTTTTTTCTATTAAGGATGCATTGATATCTTAGAGAAAGATTGAAAACCAACATTTCTGCAGCATCTGTCATCCACTGAAAAGCTATTTAATTACAAGCATATTAGCATGATATGTGGCATTAAACCAATTTCAGTTTTTGCTGATGCTTTTTACTTATTTTAATCATATTAAAATCAGCAATGTCTTAAATTTTAGAAAATTTTATTTTATTTTATTTTTTAAAATATTCTCAATTATACACGAGGATATTAAATAGTTAAATTAGCGCATAAAATAGGAAGAATAAGGAACATATTATTTTTAAAGAAAAACAATATTTAAACAATGATATAAACCCAAATAAATATCGAACAATGTGTCCTTTTCCTAAAATATTTCTATTTTATATAAATATGAAACTATAATATTTGAAGGATTCTGTGTGAGCAAATAGGTATAGAGTATTGATTCGTTGTACTTAAATTACTGCTACCATACCATGTATCTTTGGAAATTAACAATTTTTCCCACACACTTTAAGGTAATTACCGCGATAGATCACCAATATATATATTAATGCGTTGATATATTGCGATATTAAATTTCTGATATCGTCCAGCCCTACTGTAAAGAATGTCATGAAAATTTGACTGAAGTTATCAACCTTATAGATGCATAAAATGACCTACCATTACGTTCATCTAGTAAGAAATTCAGAAATTATGAATATTTTTATAAAAAAAATTAAAAAGTTTGAGTTATTTTTTACATTTTTGGAATAATGTTTGAATAGAACATGTGCTTTGCGTTGCTCCAAAAACTTAATTAAAGAACACATGCTTCATCACAAAATACATTGATTTTTATGCGAATTTTTGTTTTAATTGCTTGGTAATTTTAGTTGATTAGCTTGAACAATAAAACTCCAGTTATACGAACTATTATCATCTGGTATCATTAAATAATAATAAAAATATATTTAAAAAGAAAACCTTATTGAAATGTGAACTTATGTAGACACTCGTAAAAGTTTAATTTTCGTGAAATTACTCTTTAAACAAGTGTTAAAATTTATATTGATTATAATTTTAAACGTATGTTTTTGGATATCTGAAAAGAGGTATTTGTGGTTTTCGGTAAAACAATTAACTTTATTTGACATGTTTACTTAACTGATATAATTGTATTTTATTTTATTTTTACTTTGTCTATTAAAATTGATCTTAGTAAAAGTCTGGAAATAAGTTGAATACAGTAGACTTAACTTTTTACAAAACAAAAGCAATTTTAGAGAATATTTTATTTCTTACAATAATATTTTAGATATAGTAAGAAATATTTGAACTTTCACTGTATATTTATTAACGCATTATTATTTAAAATGTTATTATAAAACTACGTAGTTTATTTGAAGTAGCAATAGCTCGTTTTTATTATTATCATAATTCATGTGAATTTTAAATTTAAATCAAAATTACAAAAACATGTTTAGATTCTTAAAATTTTAGAGTATTTGATATTATATTCTATTTCTTTAAAAATATAAAAAGTTCCGTTATACCGAATTATTTACTGTGAAAATATTTTAACGATATTTGCTAGCTGTTTAAAGAAATAGTTTTTAATAAGTTTAATAATAATTTTTAAGTATTATTATTAAGACATAAATATGTTTGATTAATTATTGATTAATTAGTGCATTAGATAGGATATCCGTGATAATTAAATTTTCTAAATTAAAATTTTTAATGCTTTTAACGTTGGTGCATGTAGTAATGATTCTTCTTGAACATTTTTATAAATATAATTTACAAGAAGTGCACATGCTTTTATGCAAGAGTGAATCAAAAACCAAATTTAAAATATTGTGATATTAAAGTAAGAGATGTAAATATTAGTCATATGTTCAGCACTAATGCACAAGAAAAATTTTAAAAAGAAGAAAAATATTACAGGTAAATATAAATAAATATATTAAGCCCAATTCCTGTCGAAGAATAAACTACTTAGAAACTACTTAAATTGTAGTCGTAAATTATAGTTACACGATCAGCACTAATGTAAAAGAATTTTTTTTAAAAGAAGAACAAATCACAGGAAAATCTAATTATATATATATTATATAAATATATTAACACAATTCCTTTATAAGAAAAAAGTACTTAATCTGTAGGTGCCTGACTACGTACGGAGCAATTTTTTCCAAAAAAGCTATTTAATTATTTTTTGAACTTATTTTTATTAATATTATGAGTAGAAAATGTGAAAAAAAATTAAAAAATATTTCATTCAATGATGAAATTTTGGTAAATGGGGGATTTTGTGGTAAAATTTAATGAAATTTGGCCCAATACGCAAAACACGCTACAGAAAAATATATTGTATGTATCTTAATTTCCTTTTTACACATCATACTTATGACATTGGTGAAGGCAATGAACTAAAATCTAAGAGATATTTCAAATGTTTCAAAATTTATAGCATATCGCACTTTTTTACATGCCGATTTTCTTAAAATTATTCGATGTCTTTCCACGAAAACATCCATAAAACAAAAAATATTTATTCTAAAATTAAATCTGTAGTTCATTGCCTTTACACTAGTATAAACAACATGCATTTTAAATTCCATAGTAATATTCTAATAAGTTTTTGAGAAATCATGTTTTGCGTATGGAATTTTCACCAAAAATTACATTTTCCAAAAAATGCATTTAAAGTTGAGATTTGTGTTTTACTAGAAGAATTTACACAGTAATATGCATCTAAACTTCACTGTTTTTAAGAGCCATACTTCTTTTTTTTTAGTACTGAGCCTTTGTTTATTTCTAGAAGGCCATAGTCTTGCTTCATCCCTCCCAGTTAGTACCTTTAAATAGTACTTCCGGTCCTTTAAACAGTACTTCCGGTTTGAGTGACAGTTGTTGAGTAGTTTAAAAACCGCTACAACTCCAGTTCTATTTGTCATACAATAAAAATAAATACAGTTTTAGAAAGGTAAAAAGTTGGGTTTTAAAAAAATGTAATAAAACCATTTTAACAATTTTGGTCGAAAACCATTTTTTAAACGTAGTCAGATACCTTAATCCGTAAAGTATAGTTACACGTACAGCACTAATGTAAAAGAAAAATTTTAAAAAGAAGAACAGAGTACAGGTAAATCTAATTAAATATATTAAACCAAATTCCTTTATAAGAAAAAAATACTTAATAATTTAATTAAGGATTTCGAAAAAATACACTTTTGGAGAAAAATGTAAGTTGTAACATTTTCGGAGAAAAAATAAATTTGATTGAATAAATCGAAACTGTAGACTTTGCATTAAATCATACTTCAAAAGCGTAAAAAAAGCGAAAATTTATTATATTTTAATAGTGTGGAAAACAAAATTCTTATATTCAGAAAAATAGAATAAAACCCCTTCACTGCAGATTAAGCAATCTTCGCAGTCTCATTGAAACCTCTAAAGGTTACTTAATAATGCTTTGAAATATTGCTTAAGATATTTACGTAACATGAAAATGGCGTAAATGCTTTCCAGATGAATTACTATAGAAGATGATTTTTGACATTTTTGTTTTGCAACTACAATCTTTCCTAATAGAAACCTCAAAGAAATGAATCAGTATTTCCTAGAATGATATAAAATTTACGAAAATAATTACATAAAATGTGCCGGGATCGTTGAACTTCTAGTAAACTTATTGTAATGTATTGAATGTTGAAATACATATCAATAACATATAAGTAAAAAGTTTTTTTCTTTAATTATTTGTACATACTTAATGTGATTTATCATATATATATATTATATTTAGATTATATATTATTTTTAGATTAGTCAATGGATTTTGTAGTAGAAACTTCCACGTTTTTCAGCTTCATAAATAAACGATTGTAATTGCTATTTATTTATTCATACAAATATTAATATTACTTACATTAGGGTAACATGACTAGTTTTTGTATGTATTTTTGTCCCTCATGAAAATAAAATCTCTTTTAAATCTCTTTTAAATGCATTATTTGTAGTTCGAATTTATCCAAAAACTAGCTAGAGCATTAATTTGTATTGTATGAATTCGCAATTTTTAAATAATTGTTAAGATATTTGCTTTTTATGGCAACATAGGTGACAAAACAAAACTTTATGGACTCGGTAGCATACGAGACAAATATCGATCTTTCTGTAAATGATTTAAAAAAAAAAGTGTGCCTTAGTGCGCTGTGGGTTGGGTTGGGTTGATTATTGACGGCCAATTATCTACACTTGGGATATAGGACCGGAGGGAGTGCCCTTCGTGGGGGTCTTTCTAAGGGAACCTAACCCGTATTTACGCATAGATAAATCCACGGCTCCAAGAAAACCACGAAAACTCCGAACGATTAGGTCGACGGGCGCGATTGGAATCTAACCCAGCACCTCCCGTCTACCAGCTTCGAGAGCAGCACATAGTGCGCTGTGGAATAGCGTATTTAAAACTTCGTTTATGAATCTAGTAAATATGACAAATAAATTTTTTAACTGATTATTTATATAATTTTAAAACAAACTACGTAGCTTGAAAAGAAATAGTTGAATAACATCATTACTACACAATCATTTTTGAAAAAAAAAAAAAAAATATGCATCACACATTTTCAAGTTGATTTTTAACAAAATGTGATTTTAACTGATTTCGCTAAAATTCAGTTATTTTGAAATATAAATAATAAATTATTTATCATTTTACATGTCCAATTAAGAAATAATAATAACAAGGAATATTCTGCATGTCATACAGACCAAAAGAATCAACACTTTCAATATGCGTGATACCACCTGCTAAATATGTCTATATAGAATTTTTTTTAATTATCTCATTGTCACATAGAAGGTGGGGTGATAAATTTTAAAATCGAGGTTTTTAAAGAAATGGTTTGAATAAATTCTCAAATTTTTTGACATGCAATGCCGGACAGTTTGCTTGAAAAGAGGCCCTGGTACAAATTTTTAACAAATAACAACAGTTTATTTAAAATAATAGTAAGGGATTATCCAGTGGAGTGGGATAGATTACATTACTGATTATCAAAAAGTATCTCAAATTCATTAAAGATTGAGAGGGTGGGTGTTTTTTCAAAATGCTAAAAAATTTCAAACACTGAGCTCAATAGAAAAATAGCCTGGCTGATACTTCTGCAGGAACCGATGAATGTCATTCTAATTCACTATAAAATATCGATTGAACCATCGTAATATCACTAAAGAAATGAATTCCGCTGGATTCCTATAATATTTTATTCACTTATATGAAGTTATAATATCCTTACACTCTAGTGAAACTTATAGATGTAGACTCTTGTTCAAAACGGGTGATAGGCAAACTCAGCTTGCAGATGACACATGGAGAGCTTGATGGTGTTCAAATCTAGACTAATTTACCATTAAAGGCTTGATGCGTCCAAATCCACCATGACTCCTACTGCAGTGTATATAGTAAATACACCACCAAAAACACCTAATTATCATATCATTGCGAGAAATAACCATGGAAATCAGATTCCCAGAAATTCGGACATACTTTGCGAAATTTAAAGAAATGACATAATAGACGGCTCATTCAAGCGTAAATGTCCAATAAATCCAACTACTTACGCACTATATATAGCTACTACACAAGCACAATTTTCAGAAATAAAAGCTTTAAATTCTTTTTCCAAAAAACATGATTTTTATGAGTAGTTCAAAACTTTTTCTACCTCCAGAAATTAGTGTTGTAGTTATGTAACACTTATTGCTTACAATATATCAGAAGTTGTGAGTGCAATGAAATATCATATATTCTAATACGAGCAAATCCTGTGTGTGTGTGTGTGTGTGTGGTTATATATATATATGTATATGCAAATTTTATCTTAAAAACGGCTCTAACGATTTTGACGAAGCTTTGTATCCTACCGTTTTGCGGCACCAGAAAAGCTTTGGGCTATTTCACATGTTCAAAAAAATTTCCGATTATTGGGTCATTTTGGGTCCCCATGGGTCAGGGTCAAGCTAATTGTATCTAAAAATCAGTTCAAACGATTTTGACTAAATTTTGTATCCTACCATTTTCGGGCACGAGAAGACAATTGCGTTGGGTCACATGTTCGAGAACTTTCAATTAGTGGGTCATTTTTGCGTCAACGCGGGTCAAGTTAATTTTATCTAATAAACCGCTCTAACCATTTTGATTAAATTTTGTATCCTACTAATTTCGGGCAAGAAAAAATCATTGGGCTAGGTCTCATGTCCCAGAAAATTCGATTAGTGGATTATTTTTGGGCCACTCCTGGGTCATGTTAATTTTATCTAGGTTACATTATTTAAAAAATATATATACTTAGCTTTCTTCCAGATAGGAGAAGTCAGTCCTTTAAAACCTCTGTGTTATAAAACATTTTTGCACCCTACCTAGTACACCGAAAATGCCCAACAAGATAGGGTGAAAATATTATTTACGGCAAATATGATGGTTTTAAAGGACTGACTTTTTCTATCTGGAAGAAAGTTATTAAAAAAAATATTTTTCCACGCTCAACAACTCAAAATTTTGAGACACATTTTCAGACTCATTTTTAAAAATAAAAACCTGAAACTTGGCGGCGTGATTTATGAAGAGATTCATAAGGGACCCATGTTTTTGTTTTCCGTTCAATTAACTAGAAATTGATTTACAAACGTTTTCACAGTACGATATTTTTTTTATTTGTTTCCAGCGCTATCGCTTGGGGAAATTCGGTTCAAAATGTCCACTTTGACAGAATTTTTTGAAATATATTCTGCCTTTATCAAAAAATCGAGGCAATACAGACATTATAAAGTCTCTGAATAAGAGAACCTGCCAATCGAATGCATTTTAGAGCAAAAATGAATTAAAAAATGTGTCTCAAAATAAGCAGTTTGGATTTGAATACGCCCTTAATGTTTGTAAATAGGTAATGTGAAGTAAAAACTATATATTAATATGTCTATTGCATGTCTGTTCTAGGGAATACATAATAAAGACTATTTTAGTAAAATAAAATTTTGATAATAACCATCAATGAAAAAAAAATAATAACAGCCGATTTTTAATAACTGCCGATGAATAAAATTTTCATCTGAAAATGGTTTAATTAAAAACGTTTTTGATTAAAATAAAATCTTACAATAATATCATTATACAAATATAATGTTAATTATGAAGTTTTATATACCTTTTAAAAAAATTACATAAGTATCAGATGGTAATTTTTCTTCAAACGTAAAACTTTAATTTAAAATAATATATCAAAATCAATTCAGCCCATACTTAATATCAGGTATTGCATATTAATACCTGATTTTAATAGAGTTTTCATTTGGATGAGCAAGAACGAATGCCACATTATAAGATGAATTGCAAATATTTGAAATCCTTTTTCATTAGATTAAACTAAAAATGTGTAATTTTTTTAATAAATTTAACAGCTCTGTTCTGAAAATAATTTCTGTCTTAAATAAGCGAATAATGTTATAAAATTTTGTGTTTTATTTTTTAAATACAATATTATGAAATTAATTCCTGCTTCCATAATAATGAACAATTTAGGAATTTTAACTCATTCGATTTGTTTGTTTATATGCGTTCGCTACGGTCGTCTGTTGCACACGAGGGCTAAATAGGCCAGGATATCTATTTAAAATGAAGTACTCGCTACATATTTTCATACTGCCTTTCTGGTTCAAACCCAGAACCTCTTACCCAGACGTCAGCTTACCAATCATTTAGAAAAGTAAGTGGGCGGCTTCTAACTGTAACCGAATGAACCGAACACCCACTTTTATCCCCCTCAAATAAATATTTCTGATGGAATAAAAACTAGAATTGTACCTAAATTGTTTTTTGTCGGTTTTGGAACTGAACATAAGTTATTTTTCTTTTCGAAACTTAAAAGTAAAAAATACAATATTTTAATAAAATCATAAAATCTCAAGTTATTTAAAATAAATAAGCAAATAATTAAGTAAATAAAAAATGCAAATAATTTTTATCAGTTACTTATGCTCTTTAACATTTTTATTTAAGTCATGCAAAAACATTAAATCATAAACTAAGCAAGCTGAATCTAATCCAAGTGCTTAAAATTAAAATATATTATTAGCTAACATATAGCTAAACAATAGTATAACAGTAAGCAGTGTTACTTAAACATACACGTGCACAAAGTAACTAAACGAACTTAATATTTTTTTCCTTCTAATGTAAAGACTAGATACTTTTTTTAAGAGAGTGCCATGAAAAGTAACAAGAAAATAAATAAACATAAATGCATTAAATAAGCTATTTTGTGTATTAAAAAAATAATTTTGTAAAATTAAGTAACGGCCAAAAGGAAAAAGAAAATAAGAAATTAATCAGACTGTTTGCTTACATGTAAGTATTTTAGCAATTTTTAACAATCAGTGTTTTGAACGAAATTCGAACGGAAAACCAAATCTTAGAAGAAACGCATTTTCTGGTGTAATAGAAATCGGAAATTAACAAAAACCAATAATAAATTACATAATTTATATAATACGTTTCAAGCCATCCTAGAAACAATTGCTTAACATATTCTGTCCAGAAGAATATGTACTTCTTCATAGTAAAGTTCTCAAAAATGCTTGCCTGTTCCATGTGGCTAATACGATTTTATATATTCTGCACTTAAAATAACAATTTTAATAAATTAGTATTAAATGATAAATTTATTGACAAATTTATAAGAATTAATTAACTTTTATCATAAAACCTGCAGTAACGTTACTTTATAGCTCCCGTAAAAATTTATGTCATACAGAAGTTACACATAGTTTAACTATCCTAAATGAATTCTTTTAAACAATAAATTGCTTAAAGAAATAAACTCTGGAGGCAATATACATTTTAAAATGGGAGTAAAAATATATATATATATAGATTAAATACGCTCATAAAATTTAAATAGGATGCTTAATTGAGGTAACATTATCTTACAAAATTAAATTCTAAAACAAATGTTTTTAACAAAAAGGTACATAATAGCAATTTTATGCGAGTTATATAATGTATTTTTAATAAAGATCATTAAAGGTAATTTTAAAAATGTATACTCATCTTTTTATTTTATTGAATTAAAGAATTTGGTCATAATTGAAAGTGATATAAATAAGATTTAGCATTTATCCTTCATTGTAATTTGTACTCTTATGCAAAATAACTGAGAAACTTAATTTTGTGATTATTTTGATCATAATTACATCTTTTAACTTTCAAGCATTACACAAGAATGAAAACCAAACAGAATTTTTACTACTAAAGAATGAAAATGTCCCAAAATTTTAAATACAATGTTCAGTTTGGAAGAAATTAAATAAAAATTAGCACGACATTTTTGTTGTAAGATGTCACTTAAATTTGAAAATCCGTCGAAGTATAAACCGTATTATTGAGGTTCAGATGAATTTAATTAAAAAAAATGAGACCATCTTATTTACTTAGATATTCCTAAACTTTAAAAAATAACACCATACCAATGAGCTCATGCTAGGGCCATCGCACAGACTTTTTATGATAATTTCTGACGCGTTCTTTCATCAGCTATTTTAATTAGCTGCAATATTTAATGTACTGCAAGATTTAGACAGCCAACGTGGTTTAAAGAAATGTGAGTCCATTGTCAAAAGTCTTTTCAAAAACGTATTGAATGATACCTCATCGATATATGTCTTATATGTTCATAGAAAAAGAGATATTGACGTGATGAATATCATATATAATGCGTAAATTCAATATTTATATATATATTCATATATATATATATATATATATATATATAGAGAGAGAGAGAGAGAGAGTAAAGAATAGATAGTAAAAATGCTTTTGCTTATATATACTTCCTGTTTTAATGAAA
This sequence comes from Maratus michaelseni, assembly GCA_963931845.1. Lineage (NCBI taxonomy): Eukaryota > Metazoa > Arthropoda > Arachnida > Araneae > Salticidae > Maratus > Maratus michaelseni. The sequence continues at coordinate 418,509,817 of OZ007588.1, forward strand.
TGTTGATAATTGTTTTGAAAAACGAACAAAGTTACTTCCGTAGAGAAGTTTAAAGAAATACATTTTTATTACCAAAAATATTGTTTTCATCTTATATAATAAAATGTTGAAAAAATATAATTCGAAATTAAAGTAGGATTAGTTATGATACATAGCATCTATATTAATAGATTTGTTTATGCATTTGTTATATTAATAAATGTGTTTAATTTTAAATTTACAAACAACAATTTAAAAAGTATCTCTTCAGTAAGACACCTTAAATACAGGTATAGGATAAAATATTAGGGACATCTGTGAAATATTGCAAATTTTTTATTTGGGTTGAGCCATTCTTGGCTTTTAATACGGTCTCAATTCGACGTAGGATTGACAAATAAAGGTCGTGCATAAAATTCAAGTAAATTCGCACGCATTCGTCGTGCAGAGCTGTCTCGAACTCAGGTAGTGTGCGTTGAAAAGAAAACTAAGCATTGGCTTTGTTCTCTAACAAAACACACAAAGGCTTAATGATGTTGAAATCGTGAGAGTGGTAATACCACGTGAGATGACCCACTTTATCATCAAGCTCATCTAAAATTGACCAGCGAGAATACTTCGAGAATGCTCGCCTGTAATCCCCCCCCCCCTCAGGACTGTAAGTGTCTTTAACCCACGCCAAAATTATCGCGCACCACACAATCACAGATCCTCCTTCATGCTTCATTATAGGAAGCAGACAGTCAATATGAAATGCTTCTACTAGTGTTCGTCAGAGGAACATACGTCCGGTTGTCTGAAATAATGTGAATAATGATTCGTCAGATAAGATTACCTGTTACCATTGCTGTTACGTTTCTTCATAGTATCTCTCGCTGACATGACGGCTTTGGAATAGCCACTTCTGTCATGATTGGTCGCAGAATACAGCACAAATGGAATAGTTTTGGTGGATACTGGGTTCTGGAGTTGGGTTTTTATCTTGAAGGTTATCTCCGGTTGTGTAGTTTTGCGTTTTCGGGCGACAATCCGCTCCAGCACACCTCTATTCTTGTTGGTTAAATTCGACTTTCACCAACTATTCTGCGTCGTGGGGAACACCTTTCCCATGTTTGTGTAGACTGTCATAACCCTTGACACAGTGATCCTTGAAATACCGACAAGATTGACTCTTGTCGACACGGACGCTACAGCGGGACGAACGCCAATAATCATGCCTCTTGCCAATAATCATGCCTCTTGCCAATAATCATGCCGGACTTGATGCACATAACGGAGCTTTGCTGGTGACAGAATTTTCTCATACAACTGTCATACCGAAAAATTTTCCACTGATACATTCCCTTTCGCCACTACTGGATACCAGACTCTTGCGACTTGGTGCGGGGTTGTATAGAATGGTACGACACATTTTAAAATTGGTGTTCCTATTTTTGTGTCGTATGTCGTATAAGATTTCTGACAGAAATATTCAGTTATGGTAATAAAATAGCTGTGTTTACTACCTGGTACAAAGTAAGAAACTAATCATTAAATAGAAAGCGTGTCTAGTAAACCCGTTCTCTATTAAAAATTCATAGAAAATCAACAAATTTTCGCATTGGAGTTTTTTTTTTGTTTGTTCTTGTTTTCACTATAAGACTTGTCCAACGGTAGAGCTGCTATAAAAAAAGTCGTTCAAATAAACTTTGAGCTAGCATACGCTTTTGCGTAAAAAAACAGAACTTTGTCTAGTCTTATGTTGCAAACCGCGTTCCGATGCAGAAATTTGTTAATGGTTTTATTACTTTCTACAGTGAAATTTTTATTTGACACAGTGTTATGATGCACTGTTAAAAATTTGCAGCAAACTGTCCAGTCATTTGACCGTTTTTGTAGAAAATGGTTACATAACCGTAATTTAACTACATTCTGGCCGTATTATTACTCATTTTATGGTCAGAATATAGTTAAATTACGGTTATGTAACCGTTTTCTACAAAAACGGTCAAATGACTGTACAGTTTGCTGCAAATTTTTAACAGAGTGGTTTGGGACCATTATCATGATTTATTATGATAGGATTTAAGTAAACCCAGAATAAGGGAAGTGATGGGTCTTGAGTGGCACCTAATATAAGAGGATTTCCCTAGTTGAAAGATCTCTTTTGTTCATCTCAAGAATGATTGAAAAATTTTTCAGGATTTGTATAGCGTGTCGAAGTGTGTATGGACTTTCTAAAACAAGATTACCTGAATGGGTTTAAAATGTGCCAGAAAGGTATTCGTATGAATGGGATAACGAAAAAAATGCATTTCGGAGAGCCCTGAGATAAGGACAGGGAGGAGAAAGGAAGAAGGGTGGATCAATCAAGTAGGATCTGGGCATTATGCAGACGGGAAAGAGATGGAGTTTTTCTACATTGAGACGCAGACATGTTTTTGTGTTCTCAGGAGACGGATCTTCGTTTTGGTGATAAGAAAGCAAGGGTACCTTGGATGTAAGGGGGGGGGGGTGTCTTGTAATGCTATCTAAAATTTGGTCATCATGTTTTTACAGTTGTTATTTGTTAAATTTTTTTTCGTTTAAAACGAACCGATATGTTTAAATTATATGTACGTTACCACGATATCACAGTGTATTTTTTTAATATATATTTTTTATTCGACTGTCCATGTGATTGCAGACAAAAATCGTATCTCATAATCACAACTATCATTTTCTGCAAATCATAAATAATCATTTTTAATTGAATCTATTATAAAAAAAAATCAAATAGGAATACGTATTATGTTGAGCAGTAAAATAATCAATTTTTCTTTCATATTCTATTCCTATTATTTTTTCTATTGCTCCTTATTCTAAGTGTAATTTTCTCGAGAAAATAGTTTGTTAGGGCTGCTAAAAAAAGATATTTCTTTCGTAAGGAGACTTCACTTCTTGGACGAAAGTGAATCATGTGCTTGAGAGTTCTCTGTTTTGTTTCATTTGTTCTGAGGCCGTCTCTATAAAATAGGCTTGATCAGCGTTTACAGACATTTTTCAAATCTCTTTTTCGTGGCCCACTTAATTTTTTCAATTCCCTTCTTCTATAGTCAGTAATTTATCTAATTAAGATTAATGTACTGTTAAAATAAAACCGATTTTTAAAGTGAACATACAATGTTCAAATCTACAATATTAATTAAAGAATTCTGTCTGTCTGCTGTGTTCTGAAAAGACCGCTGCAAACATACATACAATATTTGACAGAAAGGTTTTCTATGTCTGTAGTTATGCACCTCAAAGCCGGTTTTTAGTTTTTGATTAATTAACTTTCTATGCGATTTTTTTTTTTTTTTTTTTTTTTTTTTTTTTTTTTTTTTACGTTTTGCTGCGACTTTCCCACATTGGTGAAATGAATCCTATGCCAATCTTTTAGCCTCTTATAGTACATTTTGTTCTCTGTCAAATTAAGTTTATTCCAAATTCTTACAGCAATTAGAATTTTTTTTACATTCTTAAAAGGAAATAGGTTTCAAACTTTTAGCCTAATATAGTAAAATTTTTTTACGGAGATTTTTGAATTTTTAGCAATTTTCAATGATTTTTAGTGTATCGCGGCGATATTTTGTCGTTCATGAAATAATTTTCCGGTTGCAATATTTATACCAATTGTAGTATATATTTGAATATCGATTTTTGAATTTGTAGTGATTTTTTATGCAGTTGTTATCGGATTTTTATTGCGTTTTTGCGGCAATTTTTCCACATTAGTAAAATAAATCCGATTTAATTCTTGTTGGCCAATATAGTAAATTTAGCCGTGTTTTCAATAAAGCTTATTCGGAATTGTTTCGTGATTTTTTAATTATTCATAAATTTTGTATGCACTTTTTATTCTTTTCGCATTTCACGAAATTTTTTCGACATTCGTAAATATAATCCCGTTTTATGTTTTTTATCCCACTATAGAAAATTCTGTCCTCTGCGATTTTGAAATTTTAGCGATATTTTATGAGCTTTTTAGTTTTTTGCATTTGCTCCAATTTTTTCACATTATTAAAATATAATTCGGCTTCAAACGTTTAGCCCAATATAGTAATTTTTGTCCTATTTTTCCATAAATTTCATTCGGAATTCAAACAGCGTTTTTGATTTTTTCGCGATTTTTCTAATGTGTTTCTTACGATGTTTTGACGGGTCTGTCCCACGCTGGGCGGGTTAGCCAGTATTCCAAAAAAATCAAAATTTACTCTTAGAAACGTATAAAAAGTATTATAGAAACCATTTACGATTTGAAGGAAAAGATCATAATTTAATTCATAACTCCAGCTCATTCTATACACAAACACACACATACACGCATATATATATAGATATATACATTTGCTAGAACGGATTATCAGAACTGTTTTTTACATTACAGTGATTGTATTTCTTTTTAGCTGAATTATTTGTGAAATTGGTGCGGCAGATAGAACACACATAAAGCACAAATCATCACACTATGTATATTTATATTTCGAAATCTGTTACGCTGTAGGTGCTTTCAGGTTTGAACAAATAACACATTTACGTCCTTTGAGTTCTTACAAAAAAATATTTAAATTGCTCTTATAAAAATAGTTTTCAAAGAAAATGCCAATCGTAAAATAAAACGAAATAAACTGAAATGATAACAAAATAAACTTTTATTATGAAATTATAAAAGGACCATTGAAATAAGCAAGAATAATACTATAATTCTTTACAAATTTACAAATAATTGTGAATTCTTAAGGCCTTCATTACTAAAAGTAGTTTTCAATGAATTCACATATTGTGACAGCAATTTTTCTTAAGGCAATATGACCCAATATGTCAAAGAACTATCTAATACAACAACCCCCAATTCCGTACCCTTGTTCGTTAAATGAAGAGATATTACTTTACAATTAATTGATCTATTCTTCAAATGGTCATCCATATTATAATTACTAGCAGAGTATAGTGTAAGAATACACGTTTTTCAAGCAACTGACTATAATTAATTAAATAATGAATATATAAAATTATTCATTTTTGCTGTTACACCTTAGTAATAAAGTAATAAATTACCACAAAAATTTCAGAATAATAACAAAAAATTAGGAATATTATGGCAATCACAGGTAAGTAATTGCATACTTTTGTGCATGCTAGTATTGTATATGTTTAAAGTTTGATTTATTTTACGAAATTTCAGTTGCCTGTCTCTTATTACACCAGGAAATTTTCTCAGTAGTACCAAACGTATTCCGAATTTTCTTATTTAAAACAATAAAATTATAAGAAATATGTACAGGTTTAAAATACCAAAAAGTTCAAATTTGAAAAAAAAATAGATCCAAAATAGTTATAAATTTTTAACCCACCCGTGGTGTCTGCTTTAATGCAAACGTTTTTTTTTTTTTTTTTTTTTTTGTGGCACAAACCTCTACTGCACTATAAACACAAATCCAATTAGCAATGCAATTTCACACCAGTATGTTTTTAAGACAAATGTACACTTTTACTGCCAGTGCAAAGTTACACGACCCTGTCCAACATAAAAAATACTCATATGCAAATTTTTCCACCGAGAGTTTTGAATATGTAGTGATTTTTAATCCGATTTCCAATGAGAATTTTTAGCGTTTCGTGGAGACATTTTGACATTAATAAAATAATTCCGGCTACAATATTTCAGCCAACTGTAGTATATATCTGAATGTCGATTTTTGAACTTGTAGCGATTTTTTATATAATTGTTAGTGGGGTTTTTACTGCGATTTAGGGGCAATTTTTCCACATTAGTAAAATAAATCCGATTTAAACCTTTTTGTCCAATGTAGTAAATTTAGCCGTATTTTCTATAAAGCTTATTCGGAATTGTACAGCGAATTTTTAATTATTCATGAATGTTGTATGCGGTGTTTTATTTTTTCGCGTTTCGCGGAAATTTATCGAATACTATAATCGAATACATTTTATACTACATTCGTAAATATAATCTCGTTTTCAGTTGTTTATCGCACTATCATAAGCTAGCAGTCATTTACTAGAAATTGTGAAGTAAAAAGGTCTATAAAAACTCTATAGATTGCTCTCTAGTGGTTAAATGACTGAGTTCAGACCATGCGTTGTATGGTTATTTATGCTTGTGTAGAAGAGTTTTCTGTTCCCTAAACACACACATATATATATATATATTAAGAAATTCTGCATATTTAATATTTCAACTTGTATTTGTACAAAATATTCCAGATTTTGTTAAATGAATACAGTTATCTTCAATTGTTATTTATATTTTTGATGTAGGTTATTTCTATGTAGAATCTCCTTCTTATTTAAACAATTTCAAATACATCTCTACACGTAATTATTGCTTGAGAAAGTTCCTTTCTATTTATCTTATTAGTTGAAACATTGTTATCGTCATTCTCCTTAATTGCATTTTAAAGTGCTATTGTACAGAATACGTTCAAGGGAATTTAAAATAATTTTCTCTTAATTGTTTCGCTGAAAAAGATTTTTCTTTGCTATATTTTATTGATATGTCCCTAGAATACGTAATGAGTACGTGAAAAATTCCGTATATTCCTTTGTAAATACTATGCATATTAAAAAAAGAAAAAAAAAAGATATGTAATTAGAAACATTTAGAACAATTTAACTAATAAATATTTATAATTAAATATAGATAATAATCAATAATATAAATTAATCATTGATAATTTAAATAAAACTTTCTCTTGTTTTACATAGAACCTTTAATAATTTATAAAATATCATCAACAATAAGGAAATATACTATGCATTTTTTCATCAATTGATTCTTATCACTGACAGGATTAGTTTTTATATTTTATATAACAGTTCATTCTGACTAATTTTAGAAATAAAGAATTCAGTTCCATATATTAACCCTTCGCAACAGGCGATCTTTAGAGAATTCTTAATATTTTATCACTGGTAACTCAAAATAGAATTTTTTGTCTAATTTAATAGCAGAAATGTTGCGATTTGATGAAGCAACATTTTCTATTGAAAATTATCAGTAAGAAAAATCAAGGATTCTCAACACCCTATATGCCATGTATACGTATGCCACCCTATTGAATGTTAGTTACTCAAAAAGATAAATAACTAAGGCTCCAAAGCATAACATTCGGACATAAATAAGAGTCATTTCACGTCCAGTGGCCTACATCAAAAATTAAATGCATATCTTCAACCACATTTTCATATGACTATTTCTCAAAAAGGACACTTCTGATTTTATTACTGTTAGTACCACTGGAATAAACACACATGACTTGAATTGGAGTGTTTTGACATAGTTTGAGCTTCTTTGGTATAAGGTAAACAAGAACGAAAAATCATGCGTTACGCATAGATTATGAAGCTGCAACACATCTAGAATACTTTAACAAAATTTCACCGTTTAATAAGGTGAAAGAGGATGTCTAATTATACAAGGGATAAGAAGTGATAACAGCCCCGAGAACTCAGCTTTTGCTTTAGGGTATAGGTGCAATCCCGGGAGGAAGACAGAAACCCACTGCTTACTTTAACTTACACTAAGATTACAATGAGCCATACATTGCTAGTATTTAATATAATATAACAGTTAATAATTTATGAATCACTATTGCAACCAAATAAGCCTCTTTACAAATGAAAGATATTTAAAACAATACTGAATATAATTTTACGTACAATGCTTATTTAAGACAACTAAGATATTAACACTCTATCAAATATTAAATGCAAGGGAGGACAGCCCTGTGCTATGCCTAGCATTTAATATTTGGTTGTATGTTAATATCTAAAATACATAACATATTTGAAAACTCAATTTCAGAAACTCAATTTCAATAGTAGGAAAAGTATCCGAATTCTTTTGTGCAGCCCTGTATATGATCTATAGATTTGTATATATACTACATAATATGTTTAAATTTTGTTCAGTTACGAAACGGATAACACAGTTGTAAATTTCCATTCATCAATTTCAGTCCATAAATGGAAATGTACTCAAGATCTGTTGTGCTGCCCTGTACATCATATATATAGAATTTATAAACACCAAGTAATAGGCCAAAAAAAATTAATTTAAAACGTGCCATAGCTTAAAACACACTTCCATCAATTGTTGTTCTTTGACAGTGCTCTCACAAAATTATTTTGTGTGTCCCTGTAAATAAGCGATGAATACTATACACACTATATTCTATAGTAATTTTCTTGTAATGCATTTCTTGTAATATATATCAATTGAAATACGTTTGAAATAGTGGTAGAATGCACCGCAAACAATTTTTCCAGATAGACTGTAATGTAACGGAATTATTTTGATATGATGTAACATGTATATGATAACATGTAAATGAACTGCAAACGCTACATACTTCATTTTCAATACTGAACATGCCATAATAAACCGCATTAAAATATATAAATTGCATGGCAATCCGAATATATTTACATATTTACGTGAGGTGGAGCACGAATAGACAGACAGACAAACCGCATTCATAATTAATTTTCAACTATGTTGGAAAGTGTTAGAAATACATACTTATAAATAACACCTATTTTGTGTAAGATTCCCCACTTTATATGGATGCAAAGTAATCCGTAATCCGTGTCTATCTGTAGTAACACAACCGCGCGCTATCAAATGAGAGTGATTAAATTGCTCCTTTTTACGAAATTTGGAAATTATGGATTATACCTCTTATGGATTATATAGCGTATGAGAGTTAGCAAACCAATTTCAATTACAAAATGTAGAACATCCTCGATTTTGTTTGAAATTTGAATTTCAAGTTAAGTATACACAATGTGTCCTCCCATCTGCAGCTATGTATGTAAATGCATGTTAGTGCATGTGCATTCCTGCTGATAGTGAACGCATTGAGCATACGTAACTTGAATTTCTTAATAAAATTGATTTTACGTTGATTACATGTGTTAATGTTATTAGAAAATACACATATCCCGTATAATTCCACATTTCTACAAGTGATTAGTGAAGCATTTAAGCCAATGATTGGTTATCGAAAAATTAAAATTTCAGAGCGTCTAATAAAGTTAATTTTACACGTAAGATGTCATCGTGGATGCTGTGCAATTTTGTAATTGACAGTCTTTTGCTGCCTTGCATATTTTACAAATTAAGTTCTAGATCTCACAACTATGACGCGCTACAGTCAGTATCATATGATAGCGCAAAGTCTATAGGTAAACACTTTTCCAGAATTCTAGCTTTATTCTTTCAAAGTACATTTGAGTTTACCCTGACATTGTTTTGCATCAGTATATAGTTGCTAACCTCACACAAATATGTGTTTTGAAGGTTAACTTTTTTAACCCTTATGCGGAAAAAGCCCAACCATCAAGAAAAAATTTATTTTGCCAATTATTAAGTGTTCTTTTGAGTGATACTAACGTTAATGAAATCAAAAGTGACACTTTTGAAATATAGGCTTCTAAAAATGGAGGTAAATTAACGAATTTATTTTTTAAGGGGATTTCGAACATGAATAAGGTAATAAATTATTACACAGGCAGGAAACGACTGTTGTAGCTTTATATCATTTCCATAATTAATTAACTGGTAAAGTGGCAAACTTTCAAAGTAATTCTTTCAATAGTTACACCTCGTTAAATTAAAGGACAGAATAATATTGTCAGAACCAATTTTAGATCCAATTTTAGGCCAAGTTTTGATGCCTTGATTTCTGATTTTTAAAACTACATTTAGATTTTTTTTCAGCACAAAATGTTTTACTACATCACATATTCGCGTTAGGTAATGTTTCTTGTATTATGATCGGTAAGGTTACAAAGTGGGTTTTTCCTGGGACAGAGTAAAATTGTCAACTTTACGGAAGCATGCCTTGTGCCCCAACTATACTACATCTGACTCTAAGATTTTGTAGATGTCCATTTCAGAATTATTTGTATACCTTCTAGCGATTACATCACAATTTAAAAGGTTGAGCAAGGACCATATCCAAATTTGGCAACATGACATAAATTATTTTTATGTATGTACGGATATTACGCTTCGAAGCGTTAGTTAAACTATTTGAGTAAATTATATACTGTTCTAATCATGTAAAAATTTATATTACGTGAAGATACACTAATTAAGAGGATACTTGATTCTAAGATTCCAGGGAAATATTCTCATATTTAATCACACTGAGATGAGTGTGAAGTGCAAACTTTAGTCGAGATAAATAATGACCTATATACTTTACATAATTTTACGTTTATGGAAACAGGCAGACAAAATGAAAATCTGAGATTTTCTGTAGATTAAAAGATTCTGTAGATTAAAGATTCTGTAGATTCAGTCGAAAACAAATTGCAAAAATAACGGTAATTTAGAATTTATAAATGCCCTTTTATTTCATATTTCAAAATTTATTTTAGACTTGTGATTACCATTTGTGCTAAAATTTAACGTTAGAATTATAAAGTTATTAACACTACTATAAAAACTAATCGGATGTGCCAATCCTTAAACTTTCTGCTATATGATACACGTTAATACTTCAAAATTCGCTATCACAGCGTCAATAAAATCAATATTTTTCGTCATTCTGTTGTACGTCATCTGCTTTCGAATCGTCGGGTTACCTGGATGCGAGCACCCTTCGTTGCAGCAGCATAAGATATACAAAACAACTACGAAAAGTCCTACTGGCCTGTAACGGCAGGAATAGATAGCCTCCCTATTCCTTAGTTTTTTTTCGCTAAGTTTACTGGAAAACACTAAGGTAAAATGAGTGGAACCCGAATACAGAAGATTCATTCCCAGTTCTCGTCAATATTGAATTTGAATGAGAATGTTGTCAAATTAGTCAGTTATAGCCAAGTTAACTTCATTTACGGAAACCAACTTTTCTCTCTAAATTTGGCGATATTTAGTCAAATGTCGCCAAAACTGGCGACATTTACCTAAATATCACCACGCTCGGCAATAATTTGAATGTATGGCGAATGTGAATATATAGTGTTAAACATATGAGTTGGAACGATGGTTACAACAATGAAAGAAAATTTGCGAGAAAGGATGTTCACTAAAACTCATAAATTAAACCCTTTTATGGAGGAATCCTGCTCACGTGTGTCAAAATGTAAGCTACCCTAAAATTTCAAACTGCTATATTTCAGTCATTTTTTAAGATAGAGTGGAAACAAAAATTGCTCCGGGATCCTTGGATCAAGACCGAACATTTAATGGAAAAAACTTGCAGGATTTTTAAATCTTTTGTACACTTTTATAATTTGAAATATTTAAACGACTATCACAGCGCCCCCTTCCAGCGGAATATTCCCAAATTCAACTGGGACCTGCAGGCTATAGTCAAAAACGTATACAAAAAATTGATTTAATTCTCTGCATAACTTCATACATTTTTCGATGATACAATAATGAAAAACGGAACAAAAATCTCTTTCACAGCTCTTCTTTTGTCGGAATGTCACCAAAATCAAGTAGGACCTGCTGGCCATAGCCAAAAACCAATAAATGAAATTTGGTTGAATTCTAGGCATAACTTAATACACTTGTCGATGATACAAATATGACATACACAAGGACAGACAGACATTTTGTAAAAACATGTTTTTCAGAATCTCTGAACCCGCTAAACTTGTACATCCGTCGACAAGTGGAAAAAAAAAATGATTACTATACTTTCTTCTATTATAGATAGAAGAAAGGAAAAATATTTACACCAACCTCACAAATATGTATATGGAAAATATGTGAGTGATGACTTTTACTGAAAGTAGAACAGATATTTATCTATTTAACATATTCAATGCTGAAAAATACACATTATTAAAAATATGTTTTATTAAAAATTTGTATCTGAATAGCATTTCCTATACGAGTTAAGTTACAATTTGCGTCAATATTCAACCCATAAGACCCCAGTAGCATTTCTTTTTGAAGAAAAAATCAATAACAATATATATTTTTTAGTGTACATCTAATTACATATTTTAAATTTGACTTTTGGATTTATGTTTCTGCAAATAAATATCTATTAATTATCAAATTCAGACGCAATATATTAAAATATTCTGAACATTTAATGTAACATAATTTTAATTTTATATTATGATGTAATGGCATTTTGCTTAAAAAAATCAAGTAAGATTTCTGGAAGATTCTTCATACTTTAAGAAATATTGTATTAGTTTAAAATAACAATAATAAATGTTTCTTTTTTAACGTTAATTGATGATTCAGATTACAGTTTAAAAACAGTTAAACTAATTTAGCAAATAAAATACGTTCTCATATTGCACAAATAACTACAGCATGCTTAAATTTATTACAAAAATCTTTTTTTTTTTTTTTTTTTTTTTTTTTTGTCTGGTTGATTAAATTATTCAACGTTAATCCTATCTCGTTTTGGCTTCAACGATAGATTTTTCACTGTAATAATTTCCTGTAACAAAAAGTTAATCGACATAAGTTATGATTTAATGTTTTTGTTAAAAAGCGAATAGTTTCCTCTAATGCATGAATAATAAATATGAATTTCAGTGAATATTGCACAAAACTCGTTTGAGATGAATAAGTAATTAAAAACTAATTAATTATTTCCCCTTTTACAAAAGCGAAGTTAAAATCTGTCCTCCTACTTCAAATAAGTTATTCGAACTCATTTAGTGTACTTCAGTTTAGAATATGCGCAAATTAAATTATTTGACGCAACATGGCATGTGGAAAATTTTAAAAGTACGGTAAAGTTATTTTAATGTTAATCATCTTTTATCATATGGAAAAAGATGTTTTCTTTCGATTGCTAAGAAAACAATCTATTTTATAAAAAAAAAATACACATCCTATTTTTTAATTTAGCGAACTATAGACTAATTTAAAACTATATTTTATTTTTGTTAAGTAGATAATATATATATACATATATATACATAGAAAAAAAAACAATATGGTAATTATCAATATTTTATTGTCTGAAGAAGAAAGCGATTTTCCTTGCTTTTAAAAAATGTAAAAAGTTTTAAAAATTTCTTTCCTTCTTTCTTATTTTTACTCTTTTCTATCTATAATAGAAGAAAGTATTGTAATCGAAAGTTTTCGACGGATTTACACATTTTAGGGGTCAGAGATTCCGAAAAACATGTTTTTACAAAATATCTGTCTCCCCGTTTGTCCGCGTATCTGTCCTCTTTGTATCATCGAAAAGTATATGAAGTTATGCTTCAAATTGAACCAAATTTCATTTATTGGTATTTTTTGGTTATGGCTAGCAGGACCCACACGATTTTTGACTTTGGCCTGCAGGTTCCAGTCGAGTTTGGGAATATTTGGGAGCCTGATAATATATGAAACAAACTTGGCTATATCTGTTTAATTTGGTGCTATCCTCATTCAAATTCAAGACTAAGGAGAACTGGGGATTTCTCTTCTGTAATCGGGTTCCACGCATTTGAGCTTCGTTTTTTCAATAAAATTAGCTAAAATCTTAAAATTAAGCAATATGAGTGCTATCTTTTTAAGCCACTACAGGCAAGAAGGACTTTTCGTAGTTTAATATAATACATTGATTATCGCATCCAGGTAACCCGACGATTCGCAAGCACCTGACGTATAACAGAATGATGAAAAAGATTATTTTTTTTGGTATTATGATAACGAATTTTGAAGTATTAACATGTATGATATAGAATAAAGTTTTGGGATTGGCATATCCGTCTAGTTATCATTATATGTGAAATAAATAAAAAAAATTGTTACAAAGAAGAAAATATATGTTTATACTTATGCGTAGTTTAGCCATCATCTATATTTAGGTAAATGTTTTATTATTTTTAAATTTTAAGTATTGTTTTCCTTATTGAATTTTTTTTTAATTTTTGTATGTGTTCTTGGAGACAAAAAAAAATGAAAGAAAGAAATTTGAAAAATTACAATACATAGTGAAGGTTTTGCAACATATCTCAAATCTTTTGAATAATATTTAAAAAAAAAAACATCCAATTGAACCATTGAAATGTAAATTGGAAAATAAACTACAATATTGCATTATATTGCATAAAATGTTATATAATTATTTTCGGAATATGAAAACAAAATGCGACGGATTTTTTTAACAGGAAGTGTTAAAGAAGTTAATTATCGACAACAATATAGAAGTAAAGTAATGATAATTTATTAGATATAATTTGTATATACAAATAGGTGTTGTCAACAAACAATTAAGAATACTTACACTTTTTCCTGCAAGAGTGTATGTCGCGAGTATGTGTGAAAAGTGCCACAGACGTGTGAATATTACACAAAACGAACACGATATTACAGATATGTTCGCAGAAATCCGGCATAGGCTACATGCGCAAAGGGCCTCGGAGACAACAACAGTTAAGAGTATTATCTTGAGTTTTGAAAATATGCCACATTATTAAAAGCAGGAGGAATGCGCATTTACTATCACAAGCAGAAAAAGATATATTTTGCAATAGGGTTCCTTAAAAATAATTTATTGTTCTTAAACAATTGTGTACAGATGGCTATGTGGCTATTAAAGGCAAAATGAATACAATGAAATGAATGAATGCGACAGCTAGTTACGTAAAAACGCTCATGATTGCATACGAAATTGTCCCTTAAATACAAATTTAATAAACAAAAACAATTATATCGAGTCGATAAAAAGTCATTTTGAAAGAGTTTAATCTTAAAAGATATCTAATTTCTCTTAACTATCTGCTATATGTAAAATTAGCTGTTAACTGAACTTCAAATGACACAGTTCAATTTCAGAAAATAGTTGGCACAAAGATACAAGATTGCTTTCTAAAAATATCCTGCTATCAACAACAACCACAAGTCAAATTTCAAATCTTAAAAAAATAGAAGTTCTGTGAATCAGACAACTGTCTTTTTCTTTTAAAACTATAAATTTTTAATTGTTCACCAACGTTAAATTTTAACCTAAGGTAACCCTAACTCATCTGAATGGAATAACATAATAATCACAAAATCTCAGTGTAATTTTTGGCTTATATTTGTCATGATTTTGGTCAGACACTGACTCGTAGTAATTGCATTAGCATACAACTTATTCATCTTAAAAGCCCACACTTTATCAAAATAAAAAAATAGAGATTTCGAAATATTATGTCGGTTATAATAAAATTTCGAATATTAGAAATCTTGATAGGTTATTTGGTAGTAACTTTCATTCACGCACAAATAATTCCTTACGAATAAAAAGTGCTCCATTTAAGAAATATCTTTACAGAAGGCATTTAAATTTAAAATAAAAAGTCTTTCTTACAACATGACATAAAGTAACATAAATACTATATTATAAATCTCAAAAACTACATATGTATGTACTCTATGACTTAGGTCACAGTATTAAAACAACAACAGTAGGTAACTAGACTGTATATACAGTAAAATCCCGTTACAACGAACTTCACGGGACCGCAAATTTTATTCGTTGTAACGGGAATTTCGTTGTAACGGAATTCAATAGAAAATTAAACATTTCAATTCAGATCCTCATATCATAGTTAATTATAAAAATATAGTAGTATAATACAAATTAGTAGATAATTAATTATTAAAAATAGTAATAAAAATTAGTAGTACCTTCTAATAACGTAAAGTTAGTATAATACAATGTATAATATTTTTTATAGAACTGAAAAATTGACTTACCACCATTTCAATGATCTTCAAATTGTACAAGAAAAAATTTAATGCAGAAAATCAGTGATTTTTTTTTGTACAAGGGAGTTTGAAGCTGCGGACAATACAAAATTATGTACATGATTAATATTAGAAAAAATGTTATCTGGTACACTGCTCTGTAAAGAAATAAAATTGCGCACTCTTTCTAAGCTTTCTAAGGCTTCAGCAGATGTAACTTTTGAAACCTCATTTTCTTCATCTTCAGAACTTTCTTCATCATTTTCTAAAATGCGATCATCAACAATAGACTGCACAATATCTGTCTCTGTTAATGAATAACAAGTTGCAGCATTGTCATCTGCAGTTAAAAAATCTTTAAAGCTTATGCTTTGAGACACACCAGATTTTTCTTTTACTAAGTTCCAAGTGGATTCGATCTCATATTCGACTGTCTGCTCCTCATCATGTACTACATCGCTAGATCCTTGAGCCGTCGATTCTTTATTTAAATCCTGGTCAATCTGCGCGTGTTTCCAAGAGTGGGCTATTGTTTTCTGGCTTATATCATCCCACGATCCACAGATCATATCAATTGCCTCTTTCATGTTGCACTTTCTGTTTACGTTATTTTGCAGATCACAGAGAATGCGTTTTAATAACATAGTTTTGTATCGTGATTTTACGGCTCTGATAATGCCTTGGTCAAGAGGCTGAAGTATTGCAGTACAGTTAGGCGGGAAATACTCTACACGAATGTGATTCAATATAGGAGGATCATTGTGTGCTGTGCAGTTGTCTATGAGTAGAAGAATTTTACGTTTTTGTTTTTGCATATCTTTATCAAAATTTATCAGCCATTCATTAACGAATCCTTGCGTCATCCATGATTTTTTGTTGGCTTTGTAGATGCATGGTAAGGACTTAAAATGTTTGAAACAACGGGGTTTTTCAGATTTGCCGATTATGAGTACTTTTCGTTTTTCTGTTCCTGATTTGTTGCAGCAAAATAGGGCTGTAATCCTTTGTTTGGAAAGCTTTCCTCCAATACACTTGTCTCCTTTTAACGCTAAAGTCTTCCTTGGTTCTAACTGAAAAAATATTCCGGCTTCATCGGCATTAAAAACATCGTTAGGACTATACGTCTTGATTATTTTTTGTATTTCACCTTTACGCCATTCGTTTACAAATTCAACTGGGACGTCTTTTGCTTCTCCTGAAATGCATTTTGCCACTATACCGTATCTTTCTCGGAATCGATTCAACCATCCGACACTGGCTTGAAAATTTTCAATGTTTAGCATTCTTGCAAATTCCAAACATTTTTCTCTAATTAAAGGGCCACTTAGAGGGATGTTTCTAGAACGAACATCCATAAACCATTTGTAAACAGCACTATCCACATCTTGAAACTGGGCATTTCGAATTCGTTTTCTGCTTGGATCAAAGACTTTAACTTGAATTTTTTTCAAAATGCTTTCTTTATCTTTTAGAAAAGTGGATAAAGTAGACGGCGAAATTCCATATTTGCTAGCAACATCAGATTTTTTCATTCCTTTCTCAACTTCAGAAATTATGGCTTTTTTTTCTTCCAAACTAAACTGTTTTCGCTTAACAGCCGCCATTTTATGACCTACTGGTAAGATGAAAATTTTCAAACTGATTTCGAGCTTTGGAAATTCCTTTGCGAAAGTTATTCAGGTAGGGAGGAGAGGGAAGGGGGAATGTGCAATACTCATTTCACGTTTTGTTAAGTTTGCCTACATTGGTTACAGCTTACTTGGACTTCCAAGAAAAAGGGGTGGAGAAAAGGGGAGAGCGAACAAAGGAAACATTCCTTCTGCAGTGAAATGCCTATGCACACCGATTTTACAACAAAGCTCGGAGAAAAGCGATTGCTTTAGAGATAAGCTTGATTGTCCCTAAGACTAGGCATCGAAAACAAAAATTGTCAAGCGATAAAAATGTACAACTGAAAGTATTTGCCGTGTCATATTATTTCGTTCTAACGAGATTATAAAAAATTGAATATTTCGTTATACTGAGATTATGTTAACATTATTTGAATACATTTCAAAACGGGACTCGCTTGCATTTCGTTATAACGGGATTTTTCGTTGTAATGGAATTCGTTGTAACGGGATTTTACTGTATATATATATATATATGTATAGGTATTTTTATATATATATATATTTATATATATTTTATATATATATATATATATATATATATATATATATATATATATATATATATATATATGTATGTTAAATTTAAGAATGTTCTATTTTTATTGGATTTAGGTAATATATAAATAAATTAGCATGAAAGACAGCAAATGATCTCAGATTTTAATAGATACGATACGCAAACAAAGTAGCACGATTGTTACTTATGTCTTACATCTTATATGAATTAGAAAGATTGACAACTGTCAAATTATGATAAAATATTTTAGGATTATTTATTATATAAAATGCATAATTATCTCTGCATAACATTGAAGAAAAAAGCTTAATATATTTTGAAAATGTCCAGGGGCTGGCATATATGACACAAAATATGGAGTTTTATCCTAAGTCTCCGAGTTAGAGATCAAAGGTGTCTACGCAGGGTGATTGTGCAAGGTTTTCAAACTTTATTTCTATGAGAACAATAATTCTGGTTTCTTTCCCTTCAAACCTCTGCCGTAGAGACATCCCTCCTATAGCAACAGGGCCAAAATTGGCCGATTCTTAACAAAATCCAAAATCCAATAATTTATAAATAATATGACCAGCACTCATTGATTCATGTTTGCAGCATAAATTAGATTGCAATAAAGTAACTAAATATTAAAAATTAAACAGGATAAAATCATTGTGTGATTTCCGAGCAAGTTCTAAATTATGAAGATAAAAAATTATATGTGTCCTTGCAGGATTTTGCATTAAAATATTCAAAAGAGTTTAATAGGACATTACATAAAATAAATTACTACATGCTACAAAGAAAATAAAAGATCCAAGTTAAATTAATAATTAAAATATGTTATTTAAAATAATTATTTATACAAAATACAAAATCATAAATAACGGAAAATAATTTAATTTGGCTGCATCAGACAATGGTGCAGAACTTTTTGTTTCAAAATCCTTAATTAATTTTATCATCTAATAAAAATAATAATGTTTAATTCCAGGTTATTTCTCATTATCATAATTAAATCGCTTCAGTTGTTTTCGATAAAAAGACACATCAATATCAGCTTTTTTTCAGTAGGATTTCGGAACTCTTAAAAATACACTACATACATTTAGGAAAATTAAAAAAATAATGAATTTATTACAAATAGATAACATAATATTCTATCAGTTAACTCTTTTAAGTCAGAAGTGTTTATCTTAAATGAAATATTTTCTAAATATTTAAAACAGGTAAGTTAATTTATCCTTCCTTGTATCTTATCAGTCATGAATAATTTTGACATTATTTCTAACAATTTTCTGAGAACTTCTAAACTCTTAAAATTCATGCGCTCAATGAAATACTTAATTTATGCACAAGTTTTACACAAAAGTTTGAAAAGAAATTACACATTCCTTTGATTTATAAACTTAAAAGCCAACGCAACTATTAAACACACATAAATTACATTAACGTCTACTTCTTATTGATTTACACATCTTAATTTAAACGGTTTGGTTACAGATCTGCTTATTTAATTAATGATCTAAACAATTAGTAACAATATTATTAATTTTGTACAAATTCGTAGCAATAGTTTTGTGCCTTTTGTTAGAATAGTATTCGAAAATATTTCGGATTTAATTATAGATTTTACAAATAATCAGACGGTCTGAGTATAGGAAAACTTTTATCAGTTATTTTGTGTGATATTTATATCCATTATTTGGGCGAAAAATTATTAATGCTTGTTAAATTTTAAATGTTAGTTGTGATATGTTGACGATACTTTTGTCTGGAAAGCCTTCATGTATTTCCACCAAACTGTCAATTCTATCGACCCATATATTCAGTTTACTTTTGATTGAAAAATACTAATAAACTTTTCTTTTTTGATGTTTTATTTACTAGATGTGAACTCTTGTTCAAAACTTGGATTTGTAGAATTTATTTTTCAGTCTCACCCCATGCAGTTTCAACTCGCACAGTTAACTGGAAAACCCGCGTCTGTTATGTGCTCCGTTCATACAAATTTTGTTCGATAATATTTTTATCTTAATGCTTAATGCTTAAAATTTAAAATTAATTAAATATTAAACTTATTTACCTAAAATATGTTTATGGTGAAATAAGTTTCAACTCTTCTGTAATCGATAAAGTTCTTAAAATATACCATACATCATCTAGTAAATCTACTCCTTCCAACTATGTCATAACTACACCTGGTAATTTGATTCTTCTGCATCACTAACCACATTTATATTTCAGATTGACAATTTTAAAACGTTTCAATATAGACTTTTTTCTTAAACATGTCAAATTATTAAGCTATCTACCAAATATCGTTCGAAAATGAGCTCCTTCGAAATGATAACGTTTCTTGTAATTGTTTTCATTTATTAACCATACTTAAAAGATCTCGAAACCCGTTTAAAAGAACCCTCTCCTTATTTATCTAATTAAGAAATTTGTAAATCTTCTATTGTCCAGCATTATTTGCATTCCAGCAATAGTTTTAATTTTTGAAATGCTAAAATGTTCTTTAATGCCAATTACACCTCTCGATTGGGTTTTCTCGAAAATTTACCTATATTGCTAAATCGTGATATTATCGGTAATGAAGAATTTGATTCCACTATGCTCTCTGCAGCTTGGGAAAACTTGTTTAGTTCAACTATATAACATTTATACATTTATTTTGAATTTTTTTGTATTTTTTATATATTTATTATTTTAAATTTATATTTCATTTAAAATTATTTTTATTTTATATTTCTTTTTCTTTTTTTTGTGTGTGTTATTATACATATTGTATATATTCATATATATAGATTTTCCCTTTTCTGATTTTGTCTTTTTATTCCATTTTTCTGAATATTTCTTCTGTTGTGTTGCGTATTATTTTTATTGACTAAAGCTGTAGGTGCAATTGACTGTTGCCTTCTGCTTTTCTGTTGTCAGTTTTCTTCAAACTGTCCCTTTCTGTTCCATTTCTTTTCAGTATTGCTCCCACTCTCAAAGTGATAGCACGACGTTGTTGCTTCTGATGTAGAAAAATGAAGTTCATTTGAAACACGTTTGCATTTCTTATATTTATGGTGTTTGTAAAAAGATTTTGGCCTTTATTTGAAGAAGTTTTAATGTCTATTTAACCAATATGCTAATATTTTTGCAAGCTGGGAAGACATTTTCAAGTAAATAGGTAGAATTAAAGTACGTTATATGTTGTTAAAATTTTTAGTAAACTTTTCTTCTTTTCGCTTGTATGTGCGGATTATTTCGGAATATTTCTACTGTGCATTTTTATGAATTTATACACGTATGTTTAGAATATAATGTGCTTTAACAGTTATTTGAAAGAATTTTACATGCATTTGATTGAAAGTGAACTACACTGTTTAATGTATAATATATCTACAAAAACAACTTTTCAAAAGTAAAAAAAGCCAAGCGTAGAAAAAAAAAGTTGTGGCTAAAACATGGTGTGATATCAAATTTCCAAGCTATTATATTACTTATTTAACTTTTTTCCATTAAATAAGTTATCATATGTATAAGTCGAGTGCCTACGTATATGTTAATAGAAATCGTTTTCTCCTGTACTAAATACATCCTACCGAGTTTCTAGCGTGTCAGCACTGCATTTGAAATCAAACGTGATATCACGCTCTTTTATTATTAGCACTAGCTGGCTTCGCCCGCTAGCGGGCTCCTAATTTACATCGGGGCCTCGAATCTTGCAAAACCTCGAATAAGATAAACCTCGAACCGAACGAACCTCCGACCTGGTTCCGACCGGATAATCCCTTAATTTGCACATCGAATAGTATAAACCTCTAACCAAACGAACCTCCGACACGGGTCCCCGCTGCTTTCGGCAGCGTATAGCAGTCGTGCTGCGCACACTCAAGTTCTGTCTTCCACCACCAGGTAGCGCAATCTGTTCTATATTAACATCGAGAATTGAAATCGTCAAGGCTATAGATGTCGAGTCGAATGAGCTATACCCCGTCGTGATCCAGCCCATAGAATCAGAGATAGGAAAGTGCCCCCTGGTGATGAAAAAACGAATTAAAATCGGAAATCTATATCAATGTCGAGTCGTATGAGCCATACCCCGTCGTGCTCCGACCCACAGAAACAGAGATAGGAAATTGCCCCCTGGTGGTGAAAGCTAATCGCGTTTGGGGGGCAAAGGGGGGGCGTGAACACCGGAGATGCATAATAGGATTAAGCGGTCACAGACCTTTCCTACGATGTATCACATGAGGGGTATGTGCAAAATTTAGAAAATACCCCCCTCCCCCTGCATAATATGATTAAGCGTTCACAGACCTTTCCAACAATATATCACATGAGAGGTGTCGGTAAAATTTACGAAAAGTGCCCACTTTAGGGGGGGGGTGAAGGTGGGAGGATGGATCCCGAAGATACCTAATATTAATAAGCGGTCACAGACCTTTCGAACAATATATCAGATGCGTAGTGTCGGGGGGCGCAAAATGTGGGGGTGACACCTGTGGTGCATAACATGAATAAGTGGTCACAGCCCTTTGTAACGATATGTAACATGACGGATATCGTTAAAATTTAGAAAAGTGCCCCCCCCTTGTGTATGCAAAATGCGCTCCACCCCTCCCTATAATTTTTGACGCGGCTTTATTTTTAAATTTTATGTTATGTGTTATAAAATATTGTAAAGTTTCAAGAAGATAGCCTTATTATACTTCCTAATTTTGTTCATTGGAATTTAATATATTTGCTGAAATTACTATTATATATAGAATAATATAGAAGTAAACCCTCCTTTAGCTTGTAATTAAGATATATGAACAATTTTTAGAATTTCTGAAAGCTGACTTATATTTATTTATTTATTTATTTATTTATTTATTTTTCTTTTGTTTAGTTATTTATTTATTTTTTTGCGTTGTCCTGTGCATGTTTGGAATTTCTTAGCAATTTCTTTGATTTACATTATTTTATTCAGTTAAAAATTGTACTGTTACAATAAATTTAAATGGAAACTTCACTTCTAAAACAAAAATAATTTAACAACTGGATTTCATTAATTTATAAGAAAATGACGTGAAAGGTATTCCTGCGAACGAAATGCCTGTCCTTTACCGTTTTTTTTTTTTTTTTTTTTTTTTTTGTAGAAATAAATGAATCACATTTAATTCATTTCAAAATTTTGTTTACGTTTGGAAAGAAATTTTAAATGCCGATAACTCTTAATGTATACATTTTAGAAGGTACATCTTCCCTCAAAAACTAATTTATTTTTAAAGATCTTTCTAAAAACGTAAATTATATATTTAAAATATTTTTTAAAGCATAAACACTACGTCTGATTACTTTATTTTACAATATTATAAGAACACGCATTTTATCAGACAATTAAATACACTAAACAAACATGAGTGAAAAATTGACCTGGGACAGGACTTGAACCTGGGACCTTATGCGTACCACGCTGTCACTCTGCGACTGACCCACCAAGATCGATATCTTTGACTGGCAATTTCTCATACTTACTCATGTTGGAAACAGTCATCTGCCACAGTTTGCAGTCATATTTAATTGTCTGATAAAATGTGTGTTCTTATAATTATGAAGTTTTATTTTTTTTTAATATCTTTAGAAGAAAATTGCTGACTTGCAGATGAAATTTGATGTGGTTATAACCTGTAACTGATTTGTGCTATTATAATACAGATGGTACATGGTCGTTGGCGGGTTTTATCTCTGTTTTGGCATAATTTTTTAATCGCCAAGTTAATTAGCAGTTTTTTGCTAATTAAGGATAGAAAATATTTTTTTTTTACCCTGGATTTTATAAAAGCACACAGATTACGCAATTACTTGTCCAAAAATGCAATCCTTTTTTTATTCTGCCCTGTAGGTTGTTCGAAAAAAAAAAGTTTGACGAAGAAAAAAGAGATCATTTTAAGTAATTCGACGTTTTTTTTAAAAATCTATATCTCTGTTTATAAATCACTTATAAAGATGAGTTTGGTCTTAAATTGAAGAAATTCTTCATTATATTCTTCTAGTTTTCGTTTTTTTTTCTGCGACGCTTGGTTTATTTGATATCTGATATTTTAATCTGGCATGTTTTGTCGATTTAACATTGCGAAATAGCTTTCTGTAAGTAAGCAGTAGCGGTCTAGTCCAGTTCTTGGCGTTGTTTGTGTGGCGTTTTTTTAAAGCTTGGATTGGCAGAGCGACCACCCTGCTTGATAATGTATATACATATACGTGTAAAATGTATACAATGTAAATTACAGATGAATACGAATGAATACTATATATACGTAATAATCTACAATTTCTTTGCAGTTTTATTCTTCAGTAATAGTGCTTTACAATTGTCATCTTACACATTATTATATTATATTTTATGAGACGTGTTGATTTTACTGACTCGTAGATTAATATATACATATATGATGCATTATAAATGTCATCATCATCATCATCATCAACCGTTTTCAATCCACTGCTGGATGTAGGTCTCCCCCAGATTTTTCCATTGTTGCCTGTCTAGTGCTTTACTCATCCAATTAACACCGGCCACTTTTCTGATTTCGTCACTCCATCTTACTTGAGGTCGTCTTCTTGGTCGTTTTACATCTCTGGGATACCACTGTAGGGTGTTTGTGCTCCATCTATTGTCTTGTCTTCTTGCAATGTGCCCAGCCCATTTCCATTTTAGCCATTTAATTCTCTCGATAATGTCAAAAACTTTCGTCTGACTTCTTATCCACGTTATTCTCTTTCGGTCTCTTCTGGTTATGCCTAGCATACATCTTTCCATACTTCGCTGTGTTGTTTGTAATCTTTGTACCATCCGTTTTGTTAGTGTCCAAGTTTCTGCTCCATAAGTTAGTGCAGGCAAAACACATTGGTTAAACACCTTTCTTTTCAAACAAAGAGGCATGTTACTTTTCAGAATAATATTGTTCTTCCCAAAAGCACTCCATCCATTTCTTATTCTTCTATTGATTTCATTCATGATACTGTTGTCTGAAGATATTTCTTGTCCAAGGTACACATAACTTTCAACATCTTTAATCTCAGTGTTGTTGTAGACGATTTTCTTTTTTGATGCAAATGAATTGAACATCACCTTAGTCTTTTCCAAATTTATTTTTAATCCCACATTAATGCTAGCTTCTGCCAAATCTTTTAGCATATTTTGCAATTCTTCAGGGTTATTACTGAAAATTAAAATGTCATCAGCAAACCGGAGATGGCTTAAATATTCCCCATTTATTCTAATCCCTTTGTTTTCCCAATCCAGCTTCTTGAAAATACTCTCTAAGACAGCAGTAAAAAGCTTAGGCGAAATGGTGTCTCCTTGTCTTACTCCTCTTTCAAGCTTGATCTTCGCTTTTCCTTTGTCCAAACGGATGGTGGCTGTTGCTTTCTTGTATATCTTCTTTATGATATTGATATAAGGTTTGTCTATACCAATGTTCTCCAGAGAAGTAATTACTGCAGATGTGTAGACCGAATCAAATGCTTTTTCATAATCAATAAAGGCAAGACAGAGAGGTAAATTATATTCTTTATGTTTTCCTATAACTTCCCTTACTGTTTGAATATGATCCATTGTGCTAAATCCACTTCGAAATCCTGCTTGTTCTCTAGGTTGAGCTGAGTCCAGAGCTGATTCAAGTCTTGTCGTTAAAACTTTGGTGAAAATTTTATAAATCACTGACAGTAAGCTGATTGGACGGTAGTTTTTAATGTTTTCCTTTTCTCCTTTCTTATAAAGTAACACCATCACAGCATTATTCCAATCTTCTGGTACATCTGATTTCTCGAGACATTTGGAAAACAGTAAGGCTAGCATTTTTGCAAATTCTTCTCCTGCTTCTTTGATAAGATCAATTGTAATTCCATCTTCGCCAGGGCATTTACCTTTTTTCATGCCTCTAATGGCTTGTACAACTTCATCTGTCATCACTGGGATTATCTCTTCAGTTTCTGTTATGTTTACTAGTGGATCACGTAGGTTGATTTCCCTTTGATCTTCACATTTATATAGATCGTTATAGAATTTTTCGACAATGTGTACTATTTCATTATTGATTTTGGTGATTGTTCCATCTGCTGTCTTCAGTGCAAAAATACCTTTTCTTCCAACACACAGTTTGCGCTTAGCTGATTTTAAACTTTTGTTATCTTCTAGAACTTTTTTGACAAGATCACAGTTAAATTTTCTGATATCTTCTGTAACACATTTTCTTACCGTTTTACATAATTCTGCATATTCAACTCTTGATTTAGGATAGTTTTTCTTCATTTTAAATTCTCTGCGTTTCTTCATCAGTCTTCTTGTTTCTTCTGTTATTTTCTTTGTTTGCTTTACTTGTGCTTCACCAGCTATCGTCCTTGCAATTTCTTGTAGAGTATTTGTTATTTTCTTGTTCACTACTGTAACATCTTGTTCTTCTTCTAAGATTGATTGAAGTACTTGAAAACGATTTTTAAGTTCTAAATTAAATTCTTCTTTATGTTTCTGGAGATTTATAATATCGACTGATTTCTTTGAGCATTGCAAAAGCTTCATTCTTTCCACTTTAGTATTTAAAAGCAGTTTGCATCTAACTAACCTGTGATCGCTTCCTGTATTGAAGTTATTGAGAACGCTGCAATCCTGAATAAGATGCTTTTTGTTTGTCAAGATGTAGTCGATTTCACTTGTTGAGCCATTTGCACTACGCCATGTCCATTTTCTTTGTGGCTTTTTCTTGAAAAATGAATTCATGATATACATCTGTTCACATTCTGCAAATTCAATCAATCTGTTTCCTCTTTCATTACGCACCCCATATCCATGAATTCCTACTGAGAACTCACCTTTCTTTTTTTCCCCAATTCTAGCATTCCAGTCTCCCATTATTAATTTTATGTAGCATTTTCCTTTTTGATGCATTGAAGCTACTTCTTCATAGAAATCCTCAATTTCTTCATCAGTATAGCTAATTGTTGGTGCATAAACTTGGGTAATTTGCAGTTTGTATCTTTTTGACACTTGTATAACTAACCTTGCAACTCTATCTGATGCACTATCATATTCTACGATGTGATTCTTCCACCTTTTATGAATCAGAAATCCTACACCACTTGTTTTTCCATCTTCTGTACCTCTGTAGTACAATACATGTCCACTAGCAAGATCAATCTTCTCTTCACCTTTTCTTCTTATTTCGCATAATCCTAGGATGTCCCAGTTGATTCTTTCTAATTCTTCTTCAAGTTCCTGTAAACGACTTTCAGAAGATAAGGATCGTCCATTATACGTAGCCAAGGTCATCAACTTATGGCAGCCAAACCGAGCCCGGTGATTCTTAGCACCCTCTGTCTTCATGTCTTTCTGATCGCTGCCGTAATCAGGAACATGCAGACTGCCGGGAATTGAGGGCCGTGATTTGTTTTGTGAATTCATGGTAAAATAAGGGGGGAGGTGGCCAAATTCCTCCACGCTGGCCAAGCGGGTTGGAGGAAGCCCATCCGCGTTCGTTCCCCATGCACTAGGCAAGGGTACTAACAGGCTGCACCGATGGAAGGTGCGGATTGGACATCAAGTCCCTGCTCCCAGTCGATTCCTTTAAGTCCTCCTCTGAGGCATTTAAAGGGTCTTCTCCTAGTTAACAAGCAGAGGCTATTAAACAGTATAAATGTATATATATATATATATATATATATACATTTTTTTACTCAAAATAAAAAAAATATATATTATAGAGATTTTACTCTAAATGATTTTTTTTTCTTACTACAGAAAGTGAAATACTTTTAATCGACAGTTGATACTTATCGAGATTTCGTTATCCAGTGGCAAATAAAATACTCAATACAACAATTTATAAATATTTTTATAAGAATAATTATAAATTAAATCCATTCTGATTTGTAAAATCATGACATGACCATCGAGTATTCACGATTTATAATTGAAATTTACAAGATCTTCGATATATTCGGTGATGTTTAAATCACATTAACTGATACAGAAAATGAGGATTTAATTTAATGTACACTTTAAATTTTCAGTCCAGTTCTGGTAACTACTCAATCATGAAACACGTCGAAACAGAAATTTCGGAAGTTAACTATGTTACATGTATAAAGTCTGTCTTTCAAATTCTTTACAGTTGTTGTATATATATGAATTTCTACGCATTATTTAGAAATAATACGAGCGTCAGAAATGTTACATTAAATTTCACATGCGTAACTTACATATATTTAAATATATAAGAGTAATGAATTAAATATTTATTATAAATTACATTGCAGCAACGGAAAGTTAAGGATTATATTATTAAATATTTCATTAAATTGTAATTTCTGTATACATCTCAAGCAATAAGAGTGCTTTTTAAAGCTTTTCAATTACACATTTCGGTTTGTCTATCTGTCCGTTTGCCCCACCAGTGGCTGAGAGGTTTTGCTCTCGAAGTTGGTAGACGGGAGGTGCTGGGTTCGATCCCAATGGCGTCCTAATCGTTCGGAGTTTTTGTGGTTTTCTTCAAGCCGTGGATTTATCCATGCGTAAATACGGGTTAGGTTCCCTTAGAAAGACCCCCACGAAGGGCATACCCCCCGGGCCTATATCCCAGGTGTAGATAATTGGCCGTCAATAATCAACCCAACCCAACCCTGTCTGTCCGTTTGACCGTCCTGTTACTTTTGTAAATATACTGGGATCGCCATGCAATTTTTATATGTTATCGAGAATTCCTATAGCTTGTTTAGTATTGAAACTGAAGTATGTAGCATTTGTAGGTCGTTTACATGGCCACACAATTCACAGATTTCCATTCTGTTATGGTCCATGTAGAAAAAAACGACTGATGTCTATTTTATTAATGTTACAATATTAAAAAATGAAATTTAAATGATCATTAAGGTGCATTACAATATCTTTTTTACACATTATGGAGTGCGTAGTATTAAACATTCATTTACAGAGGCGGACAAATGAATTATTCTACAGGACTGATAATATTCCATAATTGCAGGAAGTGCCTTTTCCGTTGTGGATTGCATTTTTAAACTTAACAAACTGTTAATGTATTAAGTGGCGTAAATAAATTCTGCAGGTTATATATAGGATTGCACAAAAGAATTTTTGCACATATTGCCCGGTATGGACAGGAATTGCTGAAAATGGATTTTTAATGAGTTGTGTTTTTTCTATTGTTTTTTAAATGTCTCATTACATTCTATGGAATATTGAAATTTCTCAATAATATTCTACTAATGTTGGAAAGTGTTTCATGATCTATAACCGACGTATGATTTTTCGGTCTTGTTTGTTTAAAAATATTTTTTAAAATCAAATAAAGCGCTTTGAAAATTCCAAAAAAACATGAAATAGATTTAGAAATATTTGTTTCTATGTAATACTTTTCCTCCTATAAAAAATAAAGCCAGAGTTTCCTAAACTGTTTAATGTTTGACTAAAGGTTAACCATGGTACTTTAAAAAATCATTAGATTTGATGCACCTTTGTGAACATATATCTGTACCCTAATTAAATGTCAAATGATTTCTATCACAGAAAAAAACTAGTCGTTGGGGGCCACCGTAATACTTACCCATCATGGATATGCATAATGTAAAATATTAAAATAAAAATGTGTAAACTACTTATAAAATGCATTGCAATTCAAATAAAATCGTGGCTTGATGACGTCACAAACTATAAAGGCTCGATTACTGAATTGCTTGAAAGAGGTTTTTCCTTATAACTCCAAAAATAATAATCCTATTAACTAGCGGTTTATTGCATCTGATTAAGCGTCAAATTTACAATTAAAATATATCTTTGAAGTGAAATTTGGATGAAATACAGGGTCATGAAAAATCGAAGAGTGTGGAAAATAGGATTCCAAATATCTCGGCAACTCATTATCCGATCGACTTCATGCTTTATTCAAAATTTATGTTTTTTTATTGTCTTTTATATTCATTTCTTAAAATAAACAATTTCGAAAATTTTTATATACCTTTCATCAGAACGAATATTTCGAGAGTCCGAAAAAAATAGTTCCGGTTAATCGAGGTTATTGAAATGAAATAGGCTTCTTCCCATTATTACATACTAAGTACATACCCAATTGCAAGTCTCTATCTCAATTTTTTCGGGAGATAGAGCGTTTACAGACACACACACAGACGGACGGCAAAATTTTTTTTCTAAAAATATGTTTTTCGGAATCTCCAGTGTCTGAAACGTGTAAATCCGTCAAAAAAAATTTTTCGATTTTCAAAACGATTACAAGACTTACCCTATACTACGTATGATGGGTAAGTAAAATGAATATTAATCAAGAGACCTGAATCTCATATACATCACTTGCAGTTTACGTAATAACCTTAATACTTACATTGGCTTCATAAATATTTCTTACATTGAAGTTTATCTATACTAATATTATAAAGGAGTAAAGATTGTTTGTTTGTTTGTTTGTAGGGGGTAATCTCTGGAACTACCGAACCGATTTCAAAAGTGATGGTGGCAAATTGATGGTGACAACCCCTGCTCCAACATAGGCAATATTTTATGTCGGTGCCACTAACCCCAGGGGGTGCAGTAGCAAAAAACGTTCTAAAATTGCCATTTTTTAGCTATCAAACTGGCTATCAAGCCCTGAGAGCTTGTCAGCCGGTTCTGTATGTACGTATGAACGTACGTAATACAGAACCGGCTGGCAAGCTCTCATGGCTTGATAGCCAGTTTGATAGCTAAAAAGTGGCAATTTTAGAAAGGTTTTTGCTCCTGCACCCCCTGGGGTTAGTGGCACCGACATAACATATAGCCTATGTTGGAGCAGGGGTTGTCACCATCAATTTTCCACCATCACTTTTGAAATCGGTTCGGTAGTTCCAGAGATTACCCCCTACAAACAAACAAACAAACAATCTTTACTCCTTTATAATATTAGTATAGATAAACTTCAATGTAGGAAATATTTATGAAGCCAATGTAAGTATTAAGGTTATTACGTAAACTGCAAGTGATGTATATGAGATTCAGGTCTCTTGATTAATATTTTTTTTTTTTTTCTGTGATAGAAATCATTTGACATTTAATTAGGGTACAGATATATGTTCACAAAAGTGCATCAAATCTAATGATTTTTTAAAGTACCATAGTTAACCTTTAGTCAAACATTAAACAGTTTAGGAAACTCTTGCTTTATTTTTTATAGGAGGAAAAGTATTACATGGAAACAAATATTTCTAATTCTATTTCATGTTTTTTTGGAATTTTCAAAGCGCTTTATTTGATTAAAAAAAACATTTTTAAACAAACAAGACCGAATAATCATATGTCGGTTATAGATCATGAAACACTTTCCAACATTAGTAGAACATTATTAAGAAATTCCAATATTTCATAGAATGTAATGAGACATTTAAAAAACAATAGAAAAAACACAACTCATTAAAAATCCATTTTCAGCAATTCCTGTCCATACCTGGCAATATGTGCAAAAATTATTTTGTGCAATCCTATATATAACCGCATAACCAATCCTATATGTTTTCCTTCAAATTTTGTTTATAGGTTCACTGTGTTAAGGCGCTTCCCTGATTTGTTTTTCGGGATTGATTGGTTAAGTATAAAGGGGGGGACAAGGGGCTAATCCCCCCTCCTTAATTTATATAAATGGGTTTTTCATGCAGAATTGTTCCGTTTTCCTTCAAATTTTGTTTATAGGTTCACTGAGTTAAGGCGCTTCCCTGATTAGTTTTCGGGATTGATTAGTTAAGTATAAATGGGGGGGGGATCGGGGGGCTAATCCCCCCCTTAATTTTTATAAATGGGTTTTTCATGCGGAATTATTCCGTTTTCCTTCAAATTTTGTTTATAGGTTCATTGGGTTAAGACGCTTCCCTGATTACTTTTCGGGATTGATTGATTAAGTATAAAGGGGGGGAACGGGGGCTAATACCCCCCTTAATTTATATAAATGGGTTTTTCATGCAGAATTATCCCATTTCCTTCAAATTTTATTTATAGGTTCACTGTGTTAAGGCGCATCCCTGATTAGTTTTCGGGATTGATTGGTTAAGTATAAAGGGGGGAACGGAGGGCTAATCCCACCTTATTTTATATAAATGGGTTTTTCATGCAGAATTATTCCGTTTGCTTCAAAATTTGTTTATAGGTTCATTGGGTTAAGACGCTTCTCTGATTAGTTTTCGGGATTGATTGGTTAAGTATAAAGGGGGGGAACGGAGGGGGCTAATCCCGGCTTAATTTATATAAATGGGTTTTTCATGCAGTATTATCCGATTTTCTTCAAATTTTGTATATATATTCATTGTAATTAGAGATTTACCTGATTAGTTTAAGGGGTTCATTAGTTAACTATGAGGGGGTAACGGGGGGATGAACCCCCTTAATATATTGTTTATTTCTTCATTTTTCGATGGGTTTATTTCAAATTCTTTGCAATAAGAGTATAATATGCAATTAGTGTGAATAGCCTGTGAACTCAATGCCCTCAGTTTAACTGGGCAGTTTTATTTTTATTTTTTATACTGAAGGAGCTAGAAATTTGAAATTTGTCATTGTAGTTACTTATAAGATGTAAATGCTCTCTAAGAACAAAATAAAAAAGAAATTGAAATTTAAAAGGGTGAAATGAGCGAAAAGCGTTCTAAAAACAGTCTAAATTACAATTTCTATGAAATCTCTGGAACTACAGAACCGATTTCAAAAGTAATGGTGGCAAATTGATGGGGACAATCCCTACTCCAACATAGGCTATATTTTATGTCGGTGCCACTAACATCAATGAGGTGCAGGATCGAAAAATTTTCGAAAATTGCGACTTTTTTATACTGAAGGGGCAAGAAATTTTAAATTTAGCATTGTAGTTACTTATAAGATGTAAATGCTCTCTAAGAATAAATTTTTAAAAAAATCGAAATTTAAATGGGTGAAATGAGCGAAAAGCGTTCTGAAGTCATTCCAAATTACAATTTCTATGGAATCTCTGGAACCACGGAACCGATTTCAAAAGTGATGGTGGCAAATTGGTGGTGACAATCCCTGCTCCAACAGCCTCTTTAATAAAAAACTATGCGTTGCTGACGACTGGGATTTTCGCTAATTGTTGCAACAGGTTAATCTCGGAAATGAAACATTTGAAGTTACTGAAAAAAATGATAGCTCAAAAAGTATTTGTCAGAAAATTGTTAAACAAACTGCGTTTGAAAGGTAAAAAATTGTATTTTTCTCGATATAAATTTCAAATCTAATAATTATGCCGTTTTTCAAATATTGAATTTCAAAAATTACCAAATTTTCCAATGGAGTACCGTAGCGAAACTTTCATGCGTAAAAAGATAATGATAAGGGCGACGTGTCCTGACGTGTATATTGGCTATAGCACGAGTCACAAATTATAGTAGCCTTATTATTCTGTTAAAATATAAAAGTTATTTATGAAATGTCAATATTTTGTTTGATTAAAGGTTCGTTAAAAGAAATTGACCAGTGTAGCGGGCGTAGCTTGCTAGTTAAGTTATAAAGAAAATAGATTAAAGCATTTTATTCAAACATTCGGTATAGTTCCAATTAATTTTTAATTTATTTTGAAGCATTAAATGTTTCTGAAAATAAATTCAACATTTCGTGAAACATTAGATTTATTTGCAATTAATTTTTAATTGTAACTTGTTTAGTAGGTTTTAAAGTTCAGGGAAATTTTAAGATAACAAACGCACTCAACTGATCCCAGCAATAATAATCCATTTGGGCATTTGATTTTAGTACGTTGGAATATCGCTTTAAAGACATCGAAATCTGTTGATTAGTGCCAAGATAGCGTACACAATATTGCACGTACTAGTATATTTGGATACAACCCCTCATATTTTTGCTTCCTTTTGGGAGCAACGGATTTCGAGCTTATTCTAGCGACGATAATTTTCAGAATTTTCAAGCTATGATTTTGAGATTTTCACAAAAGTTGCTCTATATACTTAACTAATACATTATGCACATTATATTTTGATTGCATTCGCGCATGCGCAGTGAAACATTTTTTAGTAAGCCTGCTCAATTTTCATCCACTTTTTGTTATTTTTTAATTCTGACTGCAGAGTAATATGTACAATGTTGTTTGTCATATTTTCTGAAAAGAACTTTTTTTATATTAAGAACTCTGCAAATTATAAGCAAAAAACTAGGCGAAATTTGGGACTGTTTTCATAAAAACCTTAATTTCTCTACGGGTATACATGTTATCCTCATAAAAATGAACACAGTATATTACAATAAGCCACTTATTAATAATCTGGAGTTTGAACGCCTTTGCTACATTAGTTTTTACAGGGTTATCCAAAAGATATTCGTTCTGTTTCAATTTGTTGACAGTCCCCTATGGGGTTTCGTGAAAAAATCTTCACGGAAATATATAACCTATACTGTACTGTTTACACACCTGCAGTTTCAGGTTAATTCCTTATGTATTTTTCTGCATAATTAACAAAACGTCTAAAATCGCAAGTGACCGGTCACCTTTGGCAATATAGTGCATCAATTGTTTATACTTTGCACGATTATCTGAAATAGTTGAGAACTCTTACACTATCACTTATTTCTTAATTTCAAAAATAACTTGAATTTTTAATAGTTTAAATTATTTTGTTCATAGAAAAGGTATAATTGAATTTTTTCATTTTAATAACATCTTGGTATAGCACTTTAAGATGAATTAATATGGAGATAATTAAAAGGGATTTTTTTATTTTGAATTTGATGTTAAGTGAAATAAATTTAGGCGCATAAACAGACAAAACAATCCAAGGCCGCTGAAGTTTCACAAACTTTTATTTTATGTAGAATATTTAATGTATATTATATATTTTTATATCCTGCCTGTTTGCCGCTAAAATAAAAACTACTAAAATATTAATTAAATTATAATACAGTACGATATAATATTTGCATTCTATAAATCTGATTAATTAGAATTAAATTGCATAACAGATTATAGTTTCAATTCAGTGTTCTTAATATAATAAGTTCTATATTATAATATAATCTATAATATAATAAGAAAAGTTAAGCGCATTCGATTACCTCCAGTTTTCAATATAATTTTATTAATAGAGAAAATTACATCATATGTTTTTAATGCTCTTTACATGCTATTTACTTTCTTTTAGACGAAGGCAGTCGTTTAAGAATATATTTTTATCCCTTTTCCACGTGTATCCAGTAGTACTAGTGTATGTATGCTAACTAGAGTTACTCTATCCGGGAGCTAAGAGAATAAAAAACAAAATATAATTCACAAACTTATTATTTTCTTTGTAGTTTGTGTCATTTGAATGTTAATGAAGAAAATAAAATTTCAATTTTAAATTCATTATTGTCCAGAACAACAAAAGTTAATTTAGATATGTAAATATAAGTGCTACATTCCCTTGAAAATGCAGAAATATACTGCGTTATATTCTAGCAACTTAATGAATTTTATGTGTTAAAGATACTTCTTGATTGATAAAAACATGGTCGAATGAATCTAGTTTGAATGGATATAGCTAAAACAATTCCTAATGAATTAGGAATTTTGTAGGATGGGGCAACAAATATCCTTGAAAAGGAAATACTTCTACTGATTTTAAATGCTTTCTAACGGTTGATACAACAATATTAATTATATGAGTTTCGGTGTTACAAATACGCATAGCATCGAGAGTGGGAAGAGAGAAGCAATTTTTTTAAAACGTTTTATAAAAAGAATTTTGCAAGTTTTCTTAGACAGAAGTGTTTGTAAACATAGTGATAATTAATTTTTAGAAACACATGATTGAGCGTTTGTTTGTGCACGGCCAAATTCGATATTCCCCTTCCAAAGGGGAAAGAAGAATCTAGTTTAACCGTGGCTTGTGCCAATTCTTTATTGCTTGTTTGTTGTCTTGAAGTCTTGATTTTTTTTTTTTTTTGAAAATTTTCATTTTTCTTTTGCTTGGTTCTGGTTTTCTTTATTTTCATATCAAAATCATGAAAAATGAATTGTCTAAAGCAGTAATCGTCCAGTGAATTTCCCAATCAATCTTTGTAAACTAGTCATTGTTTTGGTTAGAGCACGTTTGGCTAAAGATTACCCGAGCATAAGGGGTTTAACGACTATTACATATATGAAAATCCTCCCTACAGTTTACACAGGTTTCTTACGATTAAATAAAAAAAAAATACTATGTAAAAGTATAATATTTCCTTTTACTTTCCTTCATTTTTATGCCGATGGAAAGTTAATCAGATTTTCTATACGAAAATGTTTACGACAGCCGCTGCTTTGTATTTTATAAAACAAAAACCAAAAGAAAACATATGGATTTACAATAATGGTTTTAAATAATCCCCCAAATTATAATATTCCCATTAAATAAAATCTGTGTTTCTCTTTTATCCTTTAAAATGTCATGCACAGTCATATCGTAAAAGATAAATTATTTTCTAAAACTTTAATATTTCAGTTTTATTAAATATCTCAGCGTCATAATTAGTTTCATCATGTTATTACATATCGAAACAGGGATTTTCAATGGAAAATATGTTACATCTATTAATTAAAACAGGTTTTGTTTCTTAAGGGTAATTCATATTCGTGAATGGTGTAAAAATGTAACAGATACGTTATTATCAGGAGTATGCTAAAACTGAAATGTATTTAAAATTATAAAATGAAGCTAAAAAAAAATTTCTTCTTTCATCTTAATGAATTTTTGCTTTTCACATATTAATGTCTGAAACTGTTTTCTTGATTTTTTAGATATATATTATAGAACTTCTCTAATTCTATATTCTGAATGTCATTTGAAATTGATTAGATTTTTAATGTTCCTTTTCTGCATATTCAACAAGCGATTTAATTCCTTAAAATATATAATTTGACATCAAATATAATAGTAAACTAATCTAAATAAACCAATAAAATTAAAATAAATAATTTAGACACTTGAAAAAATATATTAACGTTAATCTGAATTGACGCAGTAATAGAAATTGCAAAACTATGTTCAATCATGATAATATCTCGTATATTTATATATTTGTAGGTAAACCGACGAATTCTTTAGACATATTTTATAAAAAAAATAATATAAAATTTACAGCATTATTCTTATTTTACAGTACGTAAATTATATGAAATTATGATTAAACAATATTTAATTAGCAAATACTTTTCAGTTCATTCTTTTTTTCAGCTGACTCTATACAATTACAAAACAAA
Source organism: Maratus michaelseni (assembly GCA_963931845.1). NCBI lineage: Eukaryota > Metazoa > Arthropoda > Arachnida > Araneae > Salticidae > Maratus > Maratus michaelseni. The sequence goes on from OZ007588.1 coordinate 418,546,906, forward strand.
CTTTCTTGGATTTCTAAAACTTCATTAAAATGTAAATAAATAAAAAAATGCATTAAATCGTTTATGTTCAATAAATTCAAAATACATCATCAGTCGAATCGAATCATTCAATATCATACTTTCTGATAAAGGAATTTGCAGAGTTTGTACATACTGTACTTTAACCTTGTGAAGAAGCACAATGCCTGCAATACAAACTCTTTAAAATATATAACTATTTACTGATGGTTTAAACTCGTAATGCATTATATGCCTCCCTTTAGAATACCTATGATTTTGAACAGCATCTTTCAGTTTGAAGCATCCTGCATCGTAGTTCAATAATATATTTTGATTTTTTAATCGTTCAGATTAAAAGCCAGCAGACTAGCAAATATCTGCACAGACATAGTACTTGTCTAAAAGATTTCTTAATTACTATGCAAGCTGCATATTAATATTTAAATGGAATTAAAATTAATAACTAAATGTAACCATCGGTAAACAATATTGTATTCCGATTAATTACTGTTGTCTCTGCAAAAAATTATAAAATTTACAGAAGGGCAATTCGTTCCAGGGTGTAAAATTATCATATTTCAATTTAGAGCCGCATTCTGTGTGTGTTTACTTCATCGCTGGCAGAAAACGACTACGTAGATTTCTAATGATAAATTTTATTTGAGATAGAGACTTTGGATCAAAAAGTTCTGTGTTTATGTTTGAAATTCACATATATACGAGATTTTCTTCGTTAAAAATATATCTGTACAGGGTATCAGAACGAATTGCATTTTAGCATCAAATAGGCTTGATGAATAAAATCAATTCATAAATAAAATTCAATTGCAATTTCAGTTTCATTTCAATATATTATAAATTTGTGCTATATAGACAAAGCCGCTTTCAGATCCGTCGATGTAATTTTCGATAAATGCACGGTTTTCAGAGAAACAGTCGACCAAAAGATACTATAGAATTTCGTAAAGATTATAAACCATCCTTGAAAAATATTACTATAAAAGATGAAAAGAAAAGAAAGAAATTAAAAAATGTTAAATTAAAAAGAATATTTTTACACGATATATGTGTATAATGTCTAGAATGGGGGGGGGGGGGTTCACACTGTGTCTTTGGGACATCATGTTACAGCTATTTTAGAATTAAAATATTCCATTAGTTAATGAAATAAACAATGTGACTAAATAAGTACTGCATACCTTCTGGAGTTATGGTGCCAAACGACTTTCAGGACAAAATTTCAATACCACAGCTCTAGACAAAAAGTCATTCTTATTTTTTTTTAACTATGAAATTTTTCATAACTTGTACAATATTCTATAATGCTTAAAAAACTCTGTTATTGAAATTTGCTGTTTTATGGTAACATGAGTTTTCTTTTCATTTTTGGCGATTATATTCATGTATATAATCACTTCAATGTAAACACAATGTAACACTTAAAATGCTTTGAATTCCTTAAAAAGTAAAGAATAAGAGTCACGCCGCGTTATTTCATTTTAAAATACTTTCTAACTCCATTCATAAAGACAAAGATACAAATGTACAGTTGGGGAATGTTGTAAGCAACGTTTTTCGTCGAAGAATAAACAAAAATGTTAGTCGATGGAGGTTACGTCCGTGTTTTAATATTTTTATTAGGGTCAGTCTACGTCTAGTTTCATTCATTCAGACAATGTTGATTCCACAAGGATCAGCTAGTTTCAGTGTGCTTTCAAATTTATAGCTTTATTTCCATGGAAGAAAGCATATTAGCGATTATCTTTCGTTCTATAGATATATAGATAACATAATTAATTTTTCACTTAATGATAATCATCTATATCTCTTCCTGTAGCATATACTTCTAATATGGAACTTAGTACTACCTTTTTATATAATTCTTCAACTAAGTTCATGGACGTTAATATCTCTATTCTGTCTGGTCATACTTTAATATTCAATATTTATGATAAACGTAATGATTTTTCTTTCAATGTCATTAATTTTAATAACTTTCATTCATGTCTACATATTTCTGTTTGAAAAAATATTCTTCTAAACCATTGCAATAGCATTAAATGTTTATGTTCCTCCCATTCTATAAGGCTTAATTTATTAAAATTAAAACATACTGCCCTGTCTTGCAATTTTCTCTTTGCTTTTATTTCTTCAAGGCTTAGACATTAAAACATTCATTTAATTTTACCAGTATTGGCAATCAATATGTATAAAAATTTTAAAATTGGAAAACAAAATTATGGAGGGTGGGCGTGGATAGCTGAAAAAATTATAAAAAAATCATATAAAAAATATAATAAAAAATAAAATAAACAACAAAATTTCTCACCAAAAAATTATAAAATTAATAAGCTATTATGGACGTTGAGGCGGGACTGCTAAAAACAGCTATAAAGTTTATATAGTAAAAAAATGCGGGTTTTATACATTTCACACAATTCATTTAGCATTCTATCATTAATACATTCACAATCTTATCTACATTATGCTTCATCATACAAGGCTAAATTATTTTTACTACTACCTTCCCATTTCTTTTTTATAACTATCTAAATCTTATTTACATCCTTTAGTTTTCATAACTTTCTAAATTTTATTTACATCAATTACTACATTGTCTGTAATTTATTTTAAGCAAACTCTTTGTAGATCCAGCTTCTCCTTTTATCTGACAGATGGCAGAACAAGGCTTTATCACACCAATACAGTTTGAGGTTTTAGCTATCCCTTTTTGTATTTAAAAGTAGATGGCAGCACCAAACATTTTCATCTTCATTTATCATAAAGTTTTGCAGTCCGGAGATGACTAAGCTTTTCAATTCCCCAGTGTTCCCTGGATATGTAACGTGCTCTTTAGATAGTAAGCATTCTCAATTACGTTTCATCACATAGACTCTTTGTTTCTATGGTGAGTTATATTCATTGCTTTATATTATATTATATTTCGTTGTTCTATCATGGTTTATTTATTTATTTTTTACCTCTTTGCGTCTGTATATATATATCCTTTTTGTTTCTCCATATGTTATAAGGTGCATAGTATTGTCATTTTTAGGCGTAATGCTGACAATATTTGAGGAAATAACACATTTTTACAATTGATTATTATTATTATGCACCTCTGAAGAATCCATAAGATATTCATAGTATTCCATTCTATATATTTACTTTTATTAAATTTAATCCTTGCAGCATCCTTCCAATTGATTTTTACAATATATTTTCCTTCGTTTTTCACAGATGTGTGTTTATTCTATATATATATATATAAATATATCTATATCTATATATATATATATATATATATATATGTATATATATATATACATGTGTGTGTAATTGTAAATATTACATAATTATGTATGTGTGTGTATCTATATTTACATTATCTCCATTATGCTTACTCATACTACGCTAAATTTTGTTTACTTCTATCTTCCCAATTGTTCTTTATAACTGTCTAAATCTTATTTACATCCTTTAGTATTCATAATTTTCTAAATCTTATTTACATCCTTTAGTTTTCAAAACTTTCTAAATTTTATTTACATTAGTTACTACATTGACTGTAATTTATTTTAAGCAAACTCTTTGTAGTTCCAGCTTCTTATTTTATCTGATAGATGGCCGCACCATACTTTATCATATCGTAATATCTATCATTATAGTTTTAAAGATAACTAAAAAACGCTTGGAGTTAAAATTTTGATATGCATAGAGCTAGCATTTATCAATTGATTCAATAAAAAATTCACACGCATTCATGTCATCTGTAGGCTTTTTTAAAGTATTATACAAAACCAAAAGTAATGAAATACATAAATTATTTTTCAAGTTATATATAAATAAAAGATATTTTTCTTTAACATTTAATATTTCACTTTTCCATGTTTCTCTTACTAAGTGTTCAAAATTAATGAAAAATTTGCAGTTTTTCGCTTTTGGTATGCTACACTATATGGCCAATGATGACCGGTCACTTCCGATTTTAGACGTTTTCTTCAATATCTACAAAAATACATAAGAAATTATCCTGAAATTTCAGGCGTGCAAACATCACAGTTGATGTCATATATTTCGGGGAAGATTTCTCCCCGAAACCTCATAGGGGGCCGTCAATAAATTGAAGAAAAACGAATATCTTTTGCATAACCCTTTAAAAACTAATATCGCAAAAGCATTGAAACGGTAGCACATTCTTTAGAGGCTTCTTTTAAAAAACTATGTTCATTTTTATGAGGATAGCATGTATACTTGTGGAGAAATTAAGGTTTTTATAAAATCAATCCCAAATTTCACCGAGTGTTTTGCTTATAATTATCGGAGTTCTTAATACAAAAGAATGTTCTTTTCAGGAACAATGACAGACAACATTATATACAATACCCTGTAATCAGAATAAAAAAATAATAAATATTGGATGAATAATGAGCAGGTTCATTAAATATTATTTCACTGCGCATGCACAAATGCAATCAAAATATACTTTGCATAATATATTAGCTACATGTACAGAGCAACTTTTGTGAAAGTTTCAAAAACATTGCTTGGAAATTCTGATACTGATAGTCCATAGAATAAGCTTGAAATTCGCTGTTCCTAAAAGGAAGCAAAAAGACGAAGGGCGGTATCCAAATATACAATAAGACACACTTCATTCTTATTATGTCAACTTTCATAAGATAGTATATTTGGATGCAACCCCTTATCTTTTTGCTTCCTTTTGGGAACAGTGAATTTCGAGCTTATTCTATCGACGATTACTATCAGAATTTTCAATCTATGTTTTTGAGACTTTCACAAAAGTTGATCTACATTTAGCTATATATTATGCACAGTAATTTTGATTGAATTCGCGCATGCGCAGTTAAAAAATATTTTGTAAACCTGCTCATTTTTCCACCAACATTTATTATTTTTTAATTCTGATTGCAGGGTATTGTACATAATATTGTGCGTCTTCGTTCCTGAAAAGAACATTCTTTTATATTAAGAACTCTGAAAACTATAAGCAGAACACTTGGTGAAATTTTGGAATGTTTTTTATAGAAACCTCGAGTATACTAGAGTCCACGAGTATACGTGCTATCCTCATAAAGATGAACATAGTTTATTAAAAGAAGCCTCCTAAGCATGTGCTACCGTTTCAACGCTTTTGCGATATTAGTTTTTACAGGATAATCCAAAAGTTATTCGTTCTTCTTCAATTTCTTGACGGCCCCTTATGGGGTTTCGGGATAAAATCTTCGCGGAAATATATGACGTTTATCATGTTGTTTACACTTCTGAAGTTTCAGGATAATTCCTCATGTATCTTTCCAGATATATAACAAAACGTCTAAAATCGCAAATGACTGGTCATCATTGGCCATATAGTGTATATGGTATGTTCCCTATGAAAATTTATATGGTGGTATTATAGAATTTTTAAATGTTCAGTTCAATTTTAACATTTTGTTTACTTCTTATGGCAAACATTTCGCGAGTCTGTGTCGGGGTCCAATGCCGTTGGTTTAACGTGAAACATATATAGCAACAAGTATCTTTTACTGTTTGGGATTGAAATTAAAATGAGACATTGACTGTGTACCAAATTTTTATTTATCTTAAACCAGGCACTGAATGATGCATGCCATTTATTTTGACCAATATTCGATGACAATTTTGTTTAACAATGGTCTGTGATATGCGAAGTAAGCGACATAAAGGCACAATACCAATATGTTGTCTGGTGAACATACACTCGACTGCGGTATTGCCCACTGTTGTTGGTTCTGTAGGCACGTAGTTGAGGTAGAACCTTTATTAAACTTTAGCTTGCTGCTCGTCCGTGGTCCTTCATCCCTTCGATTCGACTGATAGTGATATCCATCAACTTAGAGACGTCTTCGACATATGTATGGGTGTCATATTCACTCTCTATGTACATTGGTTTGGGTACAGTAGTGGTAGAAGTGCTCACGTCGTTGTTCAATAAGCGCCCCACTTTAACTTTGCGACACTCCCAAAACAGTCCCGCTAGCCGGATAGTGGGGTACCTGTGTCTTGTCCACACCCTTCTCTTTCCATCGCTATGCGTGATCTATATTATCGGTTGGCTCTTGCCGCGGACTAAGGCTGACATATTGAATTTTTCACACTTTTCTCGCCTTCACTTTAAGATTGACATAAACATATCCACTAACATGCGCTTTTTAAAATTTAAATAGATCAATTTCGACAACTTTATGCACCCGAATTAACACCCGAATTAGCGAATCACATTTTCTGAGTCCTAAATTACATCCAATGGAAAAGTGCGGTATTACCAATTTTGAACGCTTAGCTCTGCACGTTCTAACCGCTGCGTCGTCCCTCTCGCCTGTGAGGCAAACCCCAAGTCTTATTAGAAAGTTGTATATATATATTAAAACATGACACCGCACTTACGGCCACTGAGGCTAGCAGTTCGGGACACATTAAAGCACGACGATATAGCCGTTTTCATTTTGATCAAAATTCCTGTCCTGATATCTGTATGTCTCGGTGTAATTTTAAAGATGCTTCACGTCAAAAAACCATACATAATCATAAAAAAGCTTTTTAATTATTAACACTGTTCTTTTATTTTTTTCTTGCCTCAAATAGAACTCAAGTTATAGTGATAGATCTATGTTCATAGTTTCTTTCTTTTCTTTCAGGAATTTACTTACTGTACATAAATAAATATTTTAGTTTCGTATTTCACTCCACATTATGTTTTCATTGACAGTATATCATAAATAAAATCAGCATTTTAACGCAAGCCAATTTGATGAAAATTTAACTAATATCAACACTGTTACGATAAAAGAAACTTTGCATTAATTAAATGTTCTTTAGAAATTAATAAGGAAGATTCTTAAATCAATTAAATAGAATATTGATCACATTCCTTAATTATGTAAATTTAAACATTTTCGTCACGGTATAACAATGCATATACCTATCCCTAAATGGAAAACTTCCGTGTTAGAACATGATTTACGAGGCCTTAAATGTTGCACTTATTCGCTTTTAATAGCATAAGAAAGTTGTAAGTAATTTTCCGGAAAATCTTATTAACAAGCTTAGCATATGAACTTGCCAGATTTTTAATTATGAAAAAATAAAAGATTAAATACATCTATTAAAATATCCGTATTTTATTAAAGGCTTTTAAAATATTCTCCTACACATGCATTAAAACACTATTCTACAATTACTTGAAGATATCATTAATTTAAGCGTTCAATGATTTTTCATCCTTTCAGATTAATCATTAATTTAAAATATGGAATTTTTTGAAGGAATTTCCTTTAATGTCTAGTTAAAAATATCTATATACATAATTACTTTTTTTCCCATTCATAGACATACGGTTTTGCTTTCCATACATAAAATGAATCATGGCATATTAATGTATATATATAGTGAAAAATGTCCAAGTCGGGAATCAAACCCGGACTCTTGGAACCCTTGTCGGTATTACACTTATATAGCAACATTACTATTTACATGCTTATTATTCAATAATTTCGAGTGAAATTCACTGCTAACAAAATAATTAAAATTACTTATATGTGTGTCGCATGTTGATCTTTGGGTGACTTTAGCATTGCCACAATATTTGTGCGCTCATGATGACATTTCCATCTTGCGCTGCGATTGCAGCCTATTAAGCAATATTAAGCAATTAAAATTGGATTATTATGAATGCAAGGCGGTGTGACATTTTCTATGTAAATTTTCCAAATTATTAAATATGAATTTATCCAATTATCGATGCTGGATTTTCTATGATTTCGTGCTTGCCACAGGGTTGGTGGCTCACGGAAAATATTCCATCTTGTGCTGCGTTTGAAGCCTTGCCAACATATTATAGTGAGAAAGTTCCAGGCTGAGTATAGTTAACCAAGTGGTTCAGTTGGTAGAATGTCAATGCACTATACTGATGACCCGGGTTCGAACCCCGGCTTGGGTAATTTTTCACTATGTTGGCTATACGCCTATTAAGCAATTAAAATTTGATTATTTTGAATGCAAGGTGTGTGAAAATTTCTATGGACAAATTTCCAAAGTATTAAATATGAAGTTACTTACATGAGTGTTGTATGCTGGTCTTTGGATGACTTTATGTGTCGTCTCAAGTTTGCCACATGATTTGTGCGCTCATGATGACACTTCCATCTTGTGCTGCGATTGCAGCCTTGTCGACATATGTGGGTGAGAGATGCCAGGCTGGGTATCGTTTTCGTAACTCAATGGTAGGGCATTGGACCGTTATTCCAAAGGTCCGGGCTCGACTCCCGGCTTGGGCATTTTTCACTCTCTCGCTAGTACGCTTAGATAGCATTGTTAGAATTCACATGTTTATTATTCAATAATTTCGGGCGAATTTTACTTCTAAAAATTAATTAAAATTACTTACATGTGTGTCGTATGCTGGTCTTTGTAAGACTTTATGTGTCGTCTCAAGTTTGCCACATGATTTGTCCGCTCATGAGACATTTCCATCTTGTGCCGCGATTGCAGCTTTGTCTATAATTGTGGGTGAGAGATGCCAAGCTGTGTACCGTCCTCGTAGCGCATTGCGGAGCATTGGAGCATTATGCCAAGGATCTGGGTTCGATTTCCGGCTTGGCCATTTTTCACTCTGTCGGTATTACAATTAGATAGTGATGTTAAAATTCACATGTATATTATTCAGTAAGTAATCTTTTTTTTTTTTAATTCAATGCATGAAATTAATAAAAACATAGTTTAGAATAAAATTTATGCAGCGTTAAAAATCTATTAAAGACGCTATTAAAGTACACACTTTTAATTTAAATGTGTCCCTGTTTGAATTCGAATATTTTTATCAGGTTTGTTTTGTTTGATTTAGAATTATTTTAATTTTTTTTAAATATTCAAAATAGAAAAAAAAATGTTTTTTTAAAGGTTTAAAATCCCAAGACTCCATTTAAATAAATTTAAATTAATTCCTAATATAGTAAATAAGAAAATTGTCTATATTGTAATATTATAAAATATACAATTTGATATTAGTTCATTTTTATTGTCATGAAATTATGGCAATTTCCGGGTTACAATTCGTACTACTATTTTAAAAAGTAATTTTTGTGGTATATTTATCTTGCACTTGTTGTTAAAGTGTACGTGAAAGATTTTCCTTTGAGAAAGTGGAATGAGATAGAATTAAAAAATAGTCTCCAGTGGCAGCCCTGTAAATTTTCTTCTCCATTTAAATATATTGAACACTGCTCCATACATAATTTTTATAAAATAGAAATAAAGTAATTTCCGAACGTACCGAGTTAATAAAGAAAATAATCTGAGAATTAAAGAAAATAATTAAAGAAAATAATCTGATTTTATGAGCAGTTGTGTTAACAAGTAAATTTTGTAAGTAATTTCAAAATTAATTGTAAAAATACGCAAAATATTTTCTATTTTTTTTTTATTTTGAAATAAATGAAATACCCTTAAATTGAGAAAATGATTTTATAATTTAAAAAAGCGTGGAAAATAATCAGTTCTTTAAATTAAAATATGCAACTTGTCACAAAATTTAATCTTATATTTCTACTCAAAAATAAAAGAAAAATGCAAAGAAAAGACAAAGAAAGAAAAGAAGAAAAAAAACAGAAGGAATGAAAAATACAAATATGCAGCACAGGAAAGGAAAAAATTGCGGTTAATTTTTAAATATCATACCCGCGGTCGTAAAATTTATACTAAATCAAGTAAAACACAAAACTCTAGATTTAATTTGAGTAATATTCGGCCGAATGAATAAATGTTACCCGACTTTACTCAAAACCACGAATTTGTTAATGGAATGCCAGTTATAATGGAGTTCTAATTAAATGAGGAATATTTACGAATTCATTCTACAATAACTAATTTTGGAAATAGTTCCTTATTTAATGAAAATTTAAATGCTACATTAAATTAGTTGATCGACTCAGTTATTAAGTTACATGAAATAAATTATACCAATTATAACTATGTTAACCTATAAAAGGTTTTCATTTGAGATAAATTTAACCAAATTTCTCGTTCTAATATTTTTTTTTCTCTGATGAAATTATATATTCAAACATAGATCGAAATAAATATAACAGAACATTTCCTTTATATTAAAATAATATGTTGTGGCGTTAATTTTTTCTTATCAGAAAGAAATTATTAAATATTTGTTTTCTTCTTCTATGAAACAGCAACATTTTTTATATTTTACCTACACTGGTGTGCAAAACTTAAACAACAAACACAAAATGCTAATTTCTGAACACGTTAGTACTCAAAAGAAAATTCTATAAAGAGCAAGTGTAGAAAAGAAGTACTATCCCAACAGCACGGCCAGTCGATGTGAAGACCCCTTGACGTCACACATAGTTAGAAGTGTCCTTCACTGTCTTATTATTACACCGAAAAGTCACTATGACTGTCACTTTGTGATGGGTTACCAGGTGACATTACAATGAAGTCACCTTGTGATTCTGAAGTCACTGTCAGTTGAAGACTGAACTTTGAAGTCATTGTGAGCATTGCATTGTGATGAGTCGCCAAATAATGTCACAATGAAGTCGCATGGTGACTTTCCGGTGATCGACACTGTATTGTGAAGTCATCATTGCCCTCCTTTGTGAAAAGTCACCAGATGATTTCATTTTCTGTTACTTGGGAACTCGTCACAGGACAGCTATCATGGTGCCTTTACAATGGAGTGTCAAAATGACAGTCACATGCGAGTCACAAGATGACTTCATTGTAAAGTCACCTGGTGACTCGTCAAAAAGCAGCAGTCATGGTGACTGACCAAATGAGAGTAAAAATGAGACGAATAAAATATATCACATTTCTGTTCATTGTTGTGACTGTGACAATTGTGACCATTTGTGATGTAAAGAAGACTTCACATCGACTGTCTGTGCTGTTAGGGTATTACCTATTTTCTACACTTGTTGTTTATAGAATTTCCTTTTGAGTACTCACGTGTTCAGAAATTAGCATTTTGTATTTGTTGCTTAAGTTTTGCACACTAGTGTATTTTATATTAACCCCTTTTGCTCACAACGTATCTAATTAGGTAGGCATGTGAAGTCTCCTCTGTGAACAAGGTATTATATTTGTCACCTTGCTATGCGTTACTGTCCCAACCCAGCGTATCTCTGTTGATACCCTGGAAAAGAATATTTTGTCACTTTTCCAAAGACTGAGGAATTGTACAAAAGGGTGATTTATGGATTTGTAGACATAACGATATTTAATTCAAAAATTGTGTATAAAATTGTAAAAATGAAAACGTGTCTTTGCTCCATTTTCGAAGAGAGCTGATCCGTCCAAATTGTGGAAAAGTATATGGTAACAAACAGTAAAACAGCTCCTACTACACCTATAAAACGCCAATTAAGACATGCTGGATTGCATATTCTTAAACAATGCCTTAACGATATATTGAATTTAAAAAATGAAAGTTTGGTTCTGAAACAGGTGCAAAATGTCAGAACCATACTCAGTATGAATGTAAAACAGGTGACATTAAACTATGCACCGAGCATTTTAAAAATTATCATACATCGAAATAATTTATTTTTTAACCATGTTACGGAAAAAAATAAATAAACTGAAAAGTGTAAGATTCATTCAATTAATAAAAATTATTTTTATAAGTTACCCATTTAAAAAAGATGCCTATTCATTAAATGTCGTTAATTTAAAATCAGTTATTGAGTCAGGGTATTAATATTACCTTTTTGGCAAGTGTGGATATATTAGCATATGTCAGCAGCATGGTTTGTTTATGACTATAGTCTGACAAATATCAATAAAACCATCTTTTTAAATAAGATGTAAAACATGGTTAAAATGTTAAAAACGTATTGGAAAATGTTCTAACTAACTCAGCAATTACCTTTAAAATAGTACATTTACTAGAAATTAAGTTACAAATTATAATCATCCTCAATAATCAGTGTTCAAGACATACAATAGATATAACAACCCTTTTTTGCATAATGTTAAGGTAGTAGTCACGAGGTTAAAATCGTATCTTATCCAAAATCGCGAGACAAAGCAATCGTTACAACATTTAACTCTTTCTATGAAAGAGAGTTTTTATCATAAATGATATGATGTTTTCGAAATATTGATTAGAAAAAGCAACTTTAACGTTTAACCCGACAGAAGTCGTGTGTCAAGCATTCTGCTCCCATATCAGTTATCTTCTGCTAACTCGTCTGTCGTCAAAAATACAATGAAAACATTCCATGTAACTGACATTGAATGTTCTTGTTTCATCAAAGCAAAGTTACAAAAAATCTCTACATTTTGAGAGCAGATATTTTTATGTAAAGTTGAAATATAAACGTTGTTCTCATAAAAATGAGACTACAGTTATATTTAAATTATATTTTAATTACTAAATATTTGAATTAAAGTTAAATTGTTACATGACGCTTATACATAAATGCAATTGATATAGGTAGACTGATTCCAACTTGTAGGAAGAGACTGAATAACTTCGTTGTAGAAACTCCTAGGTTGCTTACGGATAAATGTTTTTCTGGAGTTCTGAACTTCCTTGTCACATGCGAACCGTTGTATTTTCAGTGACATTTTAAGGGATCGAAAATATGGGAGTCAAATGAGAAGGTATCGGGACTGTAGGAAAGATTTTTAAGGACTTACCAGCAAAAAAAAATTAGTTTTGATGCTTTCGTGTCTTGCCCTAAACCACTGACAGCAAATGAATATGAGTGAAACGTGCGAGATACTTATCGCCACACACTTTCGTCATCTTGCGATGAATTTCGGAAGCCTGCTCGCATTCTGCGCCAAGAAATTAGAGACAGAGCTCTTTGCATGCATCTGGATGAATCCACCATGCGCCCCACCACGCATAACGACTTACCACAACTGAGGAAATAAAAAGTGCACCCTACAGTTGGAAACTGAAATATAATCACGATATATACCGATAAATATATTTACCCACTTCGATTATATACAACACCGCTACAGCAAAGCACTTTGAAAATAGCACCATGAAATGAATCATTATTGACAGTGATTTTTACCCTTCCGCAGTATTTCAAACCTCGTGAAAATACTGTATAATATCAGTAAACTGCAATTTTATGACGTAATTGAAAATATTAAATGATAAGTATTTCTTAATTTTCATTTTTCGCTAGCAAAGTCTTAAACTCTTCTTCTCTTCATTCTCGGCTAAACGACCGAATGCGACCATTAGGGTTCTATAAATTGAAGCGGATACACACCGGATAAAATTAAAATATGTTCAAAACAACAGAATTTCTTAAAAAGAAAAGGAAAAGGCTTAAATTTTTAAGATTTTGCGTTTGCGTATTTTAGATGTATCCGATTATGGAAATTCTAACCTGTTGTGTGCATGATGTATTTCGCTTGTTTCTGACAAATTGTTATTGCCTATTTTATAAATTATTTTGATCAATATTATTCTATATCCAAAGAATCCCATAAAAAACGATAGCGTGTGGGTGTACTTATATTTGTTCAATAAATTTCGGAGCATCCAGCATGTAGGTAGATGTACCGGGTGCGCCAAATCTTCGTTAAAACGTTAAAAAATCATTAAATAGAAACAAATGATGGTAAAAAATTGCGGTTTGCTGGAATGGGAATAGGGGAAGTTCAAAAATTTTTAATAACAAAAAATATTTGTTCCAAATTACCGATAGATGGCGCTGCATGCATAGTCTGAAGAGGATTTATTTAAATCAGAGTATCAATAAAACCCCTCATTGCACATAGATTCTTCTATCGATGCCAGCAGTATGCTCACGTTTCTACACCAAGCGCTGTTGGTTAAACACTTTTACAAGAACGGAGAATCGGCAACTGTCACATTGTAAAAATTCTGCACTTCAAAAAGAGTAAAGACTAAAGAGTATGTTCTTTGTGCTGGGGTACTGAAGCTTACCAGATGCTTAGCAGAAATAGGTCTTCTACTATAAGCCTAATTTGAATACCCACTAAAAACCAACGTTTAACACGCAATATCAAACTGTAGCATCATAAACAGATGATAGAAGCAGATGATTGATGATTTTGAAGCAGTTTATATTCATAAATTTGGTAACTCCCTGGTCAACGATTTTTCAAGCGTACCTTATATCTCACCATTCTGGATTGATTTGCTGTGTCATAGTGCATCACTTCCGGCTTATTCTTATTGGTTGCTCGTACGTGATGAGCTTTCAGTGTGTTGTTTTTTTCATTTAGGTTTTTCGACTCAATTTCATGTATTTGGGGGATATAATTTTTAATATTTATTTTTACTGACACTGATGATGCGAGTCCAAGTTACTCATGAAACGTACGTCTGTTTATGGTGCTACTGCTTGATATTGTGTGTTAAACGTTGGTTTTTAGTGTATACTTATCCACACAAGATTTTCTTCCTAATTTGAATACATCTGCTTCATATTATGCATGCCAGCGCCATCTATCGGTAAATTTGTTAACTTTTTTTTATTATTGAAAAAAATTCGATCTCCCTGTAATCCCGTTCTTGAGAATCGCAATTTTTTAGCATAAACTGTTTTAATGAATTTGTAAATTTTTAACGAACTTTTGGGGCACCCGGTATATCAACGACAGCGAAATAACCGTATTTGTGTTCTAAATTATTTGTCAGAAAATACTTTATTGATTTTGTAATCATACGTCAGTGATGAGTAGGTTTTAAATAAGTCATTGAATAAAGTATAAAATATCTGAATATAACAGGAAATAATTAATGTAATAAACTAAGGTTTTTATAAAGTAATAAAGTGATACTAGTTTGAATTTCGAAGCTACGTAATTCTCTAATTTAATTACACTACATATAATCCTTTTTCAGTTTCTTACATTCAAATACTTAAGTGGTTAGACCTAATCACACATTTCGAAAAATCATTTTTTTAAAAATTATTTAGATGCTTTATCAACTGTAGAGTGACTTCTTTATGGTACTGGAAAAGATAAATATACGGAAGTATAAAAATCATAACTATCGTACAGTAATTATTACACTCAACATTTCACTCATTTCTGTCAAAAGAGCATTTTTATAATCGATGATCACGAATACTCAAAAAATACTATGTCTATTCATTTCTAATTTTGTCAGTTCTTTTCTTACATAATTATGTAAAGCTTGATCGAAGATTTTTCTCTTTTGTTTTTTCTTTCTTCCTTTCTTTTATTTTAATCATTTAAAACACTCGCTTTTTATAAATAAATATTAAATTTTATCTTCACACTATTTAAACTAAAAAATGGTTTTTCATAACTGCCGTTGTCCATACACAAGAATAAAACCTATTTAATTAAAAAAACTCTAATTATTTTAATTTCAGAAAGGGCAAATTTAAGATACAATTGTCACCACAAGGCACGTAATAACTTCAAATATATATGTATTTTTAATAGAATGTATCACAATTATCTTTAAAAATTGTATTATAAAATAAAAATAAAATCACAGAAAACATTAATCGGCTAATTGCTTTTTTCAATTTTTATTTTTAATGAAAAACGTCTTTTCTAACTAGCGAATGACTAGGTGTAATGTCTTAAAAATATTATCTGCGAAATTTTCACTTTAATATGCAATTTCTTTCTTTAAAGTAACCCATGTGTAATTTAATTGTATGATGTTTAATTAAAGTTATGTTTATTTTAAAATCCTGACTCTTCCTGTATTAAATATTCATTACCATCACGTATCTTGGTTTTAAATATTAAACATGTGTTGTAGCATTAAAAAAAATACATTCCATTTCATATTTTTTCACCCTACATGGTAATTTATTCAAACGTTAATAGTAATCTGCGTAGACAAACCGTTAAGAGTTATACGCTTAGCGAGGTCTTTTAGTTCATGATTTAAGACTTACTTCAAAAATTATGTTTAGTTTTATACGAGAAAAAATACAAAGTATCCATGTAAACTTTCACTTGAATTATTCTTTTCATAATAAAGATTTATGCTTAATATGATGTATTTTTAAGTTTTTAAAAGCAGAAGATACATATTTAAAGAAAAAAAAATAAAATTCCTGTATAGCATCATTTTAATACTCTCCAGTATAATATGTAAAAAGATATTATAATACATAAATATTAAACGTACAGTTGAAGAACACATAATAAAATATACTAAAAATGAATAATATCAATAACATTTTTGTTTGATAACAAAGTTGTAGTAACGAACATGTATAGCGAATGCAGCAATTGGATGAAAGAAACAGCGGTGGTAGGCACCGTCCAATCGCTGTATTTGACACAGTTGCCACGCCTTCGCCGTTTGTCCAATCAAAAGTCGGCTTGAGCTACTGCTACAATTTGGTGGTCAGGCGCCTTAGTTCTCTCAATTCACTCTCAGATTTTTTTCAGATTCAGATTCAGATTCAACCAAGCAGGGAGGCCTACCATATGGCTTTAGCCCCTGCAAGTCCTGCTTGGCAAGTTTATTTAAAAAAAAAAATTACATATTTTTACATATTTGACAAAGCAACCCAGCTTAATTTGCAGAAAAGTCATACTCAAAAAGTCATACTCAAAAGTCATACTCAGCAGAAAAGTCACAATTAATAAGAGTTTAAAAATTATTTGAAATTGTCAGATTTTAAGCGTAAAATATTTTAAAAGTAGAGACAGTGCATTTTTTCAATAAACTTCTTCATCATCAGGAAAAGCATCATCATCATCATCAACACCAATGATGTGTACTGGTGGCATTTGGAATAACAATTGGTTTTTTTCTATTAAGGACATGCAGCTAATTATCTTTTGGTGCAATGAGGAATTCGCAGAGATTGATTTGAACCAATTCGACAGAGAGATGGTGTCTGTTTTCCTCAAATGTAGAGTAGCTGTCAATGGGCATGCGAGAACGTACTGTAGCGAATCCCTTCTTGCACCACAAGTGCATCTTGAAAACAAAACTTTATTAAATTTAATTAAATAAGCCGGGAAAAGGCCATGATTGATAGCGAATATATATAGGTATCGATGACTTAGAAGATAGTCTTCTGAAATTTTTGGCTTCAAGGCATAGGTATATCGCCCAGTGGGACACAAGTCCCAATCACGTTGCCATGAGTTATGTAAAGTTTGCTTTAACATTCTCTTAAGATATGAGGAAAGATATGGTATAAATTTTTCTGGTATTAATGAATTTAGGTCAGTTGCTTCCTTTGCTAACCGATCCACTAATTCATTACCTGTTATTTGTAGCACCCGCATTCGTCTTAAGACGACTAACTATAAGTCAGAGTACACTGAATTGACATCACAAGTTGAGAATCAGGGGCGCCATTCATATTGAAAAGAAAAGTATAGTTCATTCAGTTAAAAAAAATATTTTATACAATTTAACGAAAAAGTCATTTCTTAAAAAACACATGTCCATGATTTGTGTCTTTTCAATAATGAAAGTTGTATTCCTGTTCCTTTAAAGATAGAAAACTAACATCTAGAACCCGAAAAAGTTACCTTTCTTTTCAAAAATGATAAAATATGCTGAAAAGTATCATATTCTGCAATAAAACCATTTTTGATAATGTTGGACTAGTGCTTTTTCTAGAATGACTGGTTCAATTTGAATATGCATTAAATATTTCTTCAATCGAAAGTGATATATTTAGTAGATTATTTTTATTATAGTTTTCTATAAAATTAAAATGTCTGAATCAGTGTAGATATTGTAACTATAATTACATGTAAGTAAAAATTTACTGCGTCATTTTAGCGAACTTATACTGAAATTTTTAAATTTCACATATGAAAAAGTATTTGTCCCGAATGACGACATGTTTAGATGCGAAAATATGTGGAATGGATCTAAATTTTTAATGGCTTTTAAAAGCAAATTACTCGTGTTTACATGTGTTTACTGTAATGTAACATTGTAATAAAATAGATGTCTGGAAAGCCACGTGTCTTGACAATTGTATATATATTGTGTTTAATACAAGTGCAGTTATTTTTAATATAACATAATAGGTAGGAAAAAAAATCCAATAGTAAAAAGCAGATTTGCATAAAGCTAAATTTTGTCAGGTGGTTGAAATGAGGGGTAAGGGGTGATTTGAGAAATTTCTAAAGTAGCAATTATTTTTGCCGAATTTATTAAACGTATGTATGTAACATTTCGTGAAAATATATCAACAAATATAGTTTTGTGTATGGAACGATTACACAAACTCTGATTTTTATATAGATATATTATTTTAAAATCTACATATATACACTGCATATATTCTCAAATTATTCTATTTCAGGAAACTCTTATAATTATCATGACCATAACTTTTGAATTACAAGTATAGAGTGAAGAATGGTATCTGGGTATAGTAAAGTGATTATGCTCTCTTTTGTGAGATTGATTGTAGTGTCCCTTTGCATTAAATTACAAGTTAATCTACCGAACTCCAAAACTATAGAAAAGATAATAATATAGTTACACACAAAATGACATAATTGAAGTACAGCATCATATTAGAACAAAAAGACACATTGAGCAGATAAATGCTAAAAATATAACTCGTAAAAGGCTCATTTGTTTATTCGCGATTTCCGACATCGCAATGTAAATACCTTTAAATTAGTAAAAATGTTCCCAATGCATAAAAATACTTTTTGAAAATCTCTATACTTCTTATTTAAAAGCACTTACCCTTTCATTCTGTTTAAATTTACTTTTAAATTAGTTCATGCGTAGCTTTAAATACAAAATATATACATGAAATACGTTTATATCTTACTTTACTTTTCAAATGAAACTGTTATTAGAGATGAAACAAAGTGATTCCTTTTATGTGAAATTCTTCATGACGCTTAGAGAAAAACTTTTAAGAACTTTAAAGAACTGCTTAACAAATGCATACATTCTTTACAAATACTTGACTCAGATTTTAAATCTATGGGTCCCACAAATGTTAAAGAAATATGTATACAGGGCGACTTCTAATTAAACTACAAATTGTAACTGGAAAAACGTTGCAGATAGTACTACAACATTTTTTATTCAAAAGAACGTGGAAAAGATTTTAATGGATAAGGTTTTCAAAGTGAGAAACTTTAGAGGTGATGCAATATCGCAAATTAGTCACAAAGTTGTCAGTAACAAAATCGACTGTTTCTTTTTTTTATGCTTGAAAATGAGTCTGTTATGGAACATTTGAGGTTAATACGGTTTGTCGGCTTCTTGCTGTCAAACAAATTTATCATATGACACTAAAGATGGAAATCCCATAGATCCATATCTGGTGAATAAAATGGCCAATGCTATGCACCAGGATAAAAATTTGGTTATTGATAGGCGGTAACTCGGTGCTTAGGTCGGTTTCTAAATGTCGAAGACCACTTACGTAGAAACAGTGTTGCATTTTCATCACAATTGTTAACCATAAAAATACGATCTTCAGTTGAATATGGCGCTTTGAGAAACATTGTCAATATTGCGTAGAACTGACACTAAACAAACTCCTTTTATGCCCTCTCTCATTTCATTCATTCGTGCCGCCATCTACTGAGGCTCTGAGAAGTTATTGCAGTTTTAAATTGTAGGTGATTCAAAATGTAACCCTGTATATATATATATATATATATATATATATATATTTCTTTTAGTGATATCAAATACTCCATTCTAAAGGTCTAGTTCAGTAAGAACTTTTTAAGTATATTACATTTTCCTGATTTAGTTCAACAAAATAATTTGAAACGCACAACACTTTATTTATTATAATCATAATACATAATATAAATACAAAATATAAATTCATCATAATACATTATAAAGAATATAGATTTAAATATGTACAAAAAATTAAATAATGATTTCACATAAAATTACAAAAAATATAGATTTAAATATGTACAAAAAATTAAATAATGATTTCACATAACATTACAAAGAATATTAATATAGATATACGTAAATTTCTAATTTTGAATTCTTAATGTGATATGTATTAGATGTTCTTTGAATAATATGAAAAAAAATCAAAACTTTAATATGTTGCTTGAAGGTTTTCATTTTTTTTATTTAAAATTTAGTTAGAAAATTTTTTTTAAGTGTCTTTTCTTTTTGTTAAAAGTTTCATGATATTTTAAGTAAGAGAAGTGTAAAATTATTTAAAGAAATATATTTAATATAAAATGTACATTTCCTTTACAGATGTTAGACTCAGAATTTTAATTTATGTTATAAAGGTTTAAGGAAAACACACTCATATAAATTATCATGAAATACCCAGTCTAATGTCTCGTTAAAGCTTGTTATTTTTTATGTATAAATTAAATATATAACGTAATTTTAAACGACGTGTCTCTTTAAATGCTTTTATTTAATATTTTTTAAAGTAAATATTTGTTTATTTATGTACAAAAAAATAATATCTTGACTGATTTTACATAACGTTAGAAACATTATTCATTCAAAATACATTTAAATTTATTTTTAAATATAATTTCCAATTCTACGTTATTACTTCTTCGTAACTTTCATTTAAAAAAATTAAGACTTCAATATGTTAATTTATGTTTTTGAAGTTTTTGATTCAAACTTTTATCTACTATTAAAATAAAGTTGTTTGTCTGCGTATCTGTCTGTCTATTTGTTGCCGATGGCTATGATAGTAGCAAGGATATGTATTCAAATTTAGATAAGGATAGACGAAGATAGATCTGAATACATCTGATTTTTCATATTTCTATACATAGCCAAGATATTAATTAAAACCTCTAACAAACGAGCTTCAATATTTAACAGTTTGCATTTATTTATTAATATTACTTCTGCACATGTCTTGTGAATCATTTTTTAAAATCAGACGAATGGAAAAGGGACTGTTTTTTCTGCAGATTGGATTGACAATCGCTTGATCTCTGTAGAGTTTTCTTTTAAAAACGAAGTTTTAACAACCACCCGCATGTCCCAGCTCGAAATACAATATATATACATTTTATTCATAGTACGTTCTCTATTGTAACAGTTTCTGTCGTTCAGAAAAATATTACTTATCTATATTATAAAGGACAAACGTGTCCGTGCGTAACGCTGACGTCATTTTGCAAATGGCAACAGTTGACGATGAAATTTCGGTTATGCGATATTTGCTACTAGAATTTTTTTAATTTCTAAACATCGCACATTTTTAATTTTTACACCATTTTAGAGGGGAAAAATCTACTTTAATGCACTTTGTTTGAAAACTGTATCTTAATTGACTGATTTATTATAGCACTAGCAAGCTACGCCCGCTACGCTGGTCAATTTCTCTTAACGAAACTTTAATCAAACAAAATATTGACATTTCATAATTCACTTTTATATTTTAACAGAATAATAAGGATACTATAATTTGTGACTCGTGCTATAGCCAATATACACGTCAGGACACGTCGCCCTTATCATTATCTTTTTACGCGTGAAGGTTTCGCTATGGTACTCTATTGTGAAATTTGGTAATTTTAGAAATTCAATAGTTGAAAAATCGCAGAATCATTAGATCATTTTTCTTTAGAAATTGTTCTTAGAGCGCATTTAGATCTTATAAATAACAATCATGCCGAACTTGAAGTTCCTAGTTCCTTCAGCATCGCAAAAATCGCAATTTTAGAAAGTTTTTCGCTTCTGCACCCCACTCGGGGTAGTGGCACCGACATAAAATATAGCCTATGCTGGAGCAGGGATTGTCACCATCCATTTGCCACCATCACTTTTGAAATCGCTTTAGTAGTTCCAGAGATTCCATACAAATTGTAATTTAGAATGTTTTTAGAAAATTTTTTGCTTATTTCAGCCTTTTAAATTTCGAATTTTTTTAGACTTTGTTCTTATAGAGCATTTAAATCTTGTAAGTAACGACCTTACAAAATGTCAAGTTCCTAACTCTTTCATTGTTGAAAATATCATAATTTTGGAACGTTTTTCGCTCCTGCACTCTCTGCGGGCAGTGGCACCAACAAAAAATTTAGCATATGTTGGAGCAGGGACTGTCACCATCCATTTGCCACCATCACTTTTGAAATCGGTTCTGTAGTTTCAGAGATTCCATAGAAATTGTTATTTAGAATGTTTTTAGAACGCTTCTTCCTCATCTCACCCTTTTAAATTCGAATGTTTTTATAATTTGTTCTTAGAGAGCATTTACATCTTATAAGTAACTACCATACCAAATTTGATGCTTCTATCTCCTTCAGTACACAAAAAATCGAAATTTTAGAACGTTTTTCACTCCTGCACCCCCCTGGGGGTGGTGGCACCGACATAAAATATAGCCTATGTTGGAGCAGGGATTGTCACCATTAATTTGCCACCATCACTTTAAAATCGCTTCAGTGGTTCCAGAGATTACCCCCTACAAACAAACAAACAAACAAACAAACAATCTTTACTACTTTATATATTAGTATAGATAAGGGGGAATTAGCCCATTGTCCCCCCCCCCTTCATACTTAACCAATCAATCCCGAAAACTAATCAGAGATGCGCCTTAACACAGTGAAACTATAAATAAAATTTGAGGGAAATGGATTAATTCTGCATGAAAAACCCATTTATATAAATTAAGGGGAGGGGGGGAATTAGCCCCTTGTTCCCCCCTTTATACTTAACCAATCAATCCCGAAAAGTAATCAGGGAAGCGTCTTAACCCAATGAAACTATAAACAAAATTTGAAGCAAATAGAATAATTCTGCATGAAAAACCCATTTATATAAATTAAGGGGGGGATTATCCCCCCGTTCCCCCCCTTTATACTTAACCAATCAATCCCGAAAACTAATCAGGGAAGCGCCTTAACACAGTGAACCTATAAACAAAATTTGAAGGAAAACGGAATAATTCTGCATGAAAAACTCATTTATATAAATTAAGGGGGGATTAGCCCCCCGATCCCCCCCTTTATGCTTAACTAATCAATCCCGAAAACGAATCAGGGAAGCGCCTTAACTCAGTGAACCTATAAACAAAATTTGAAGGAAAACGGAATAATTCTGCATGAAAAACCCATTTATATAAATTAAGGGGGGATTAGCCCCCCCCCGTTCCCCCCTTTATACTCAGCCAATCAATCCCGAAAATTATCATGCAAGCGCCTTAACACAGTGAACCTATAAACAAAATTTGAAGGAAAACGGGAAAATTCTGCATGAAAAACCCATTTATATAAAATAAGGGGGGGATTAGTCCCCCGTTCCCTCCTTTATACTTAACCAATCAATCCCGAAAAGTAATCAGGGAAGCGTCTTAACCCAATGAACCTATAAACAAAATTTGAAGGAAAACGGAATAATTCTGCATGAAAAACCCATTTATATAAATTAAGGGGGGGGAATTAGCCCCTTGTTCCCCCCCCCCTTTATACTTAACCAATCAATCCCGAAAACTAATCAGGGAAGCGCCTTAACACAGTGAACCTATAAACAAAATTTGAAGGAAAACGGAATAATTCTGCATGAAAAACTCATTTATATAAATTAAGGGGGGATTAGCCCCCCGATCCCCCCCCCTTTATACTTAACTAATCAATCCCGAAAACGAATCAGGGAAGCGCCTTAACTCAGTGAACCTATAAACAAAATTTGAAGGAAAACGGAATAATTCTGCATGAAAAACCCATTTATATAAATTAAGGGGGGATTAGCCCCCCCCCGTTCCCCCCTTTATACTCAGCCAATCAATCCCGAAAATTATCATGCAAGCGCCTTAACACAGTGAACCTATAAACAAAATTTGAAGGAAAACGGAAAAATTCTGCATGAAAAACCCATTTATATAAAATAAGGGGGGGATTAGTCCCCCGTTCCCTCCTTTATACTTAACCAATCAATCCCGAAAAGTAATCAGGGAAGCGTCTTAACCCAATGAACCTATAAACAAAATTTGAAGGAAAACGGAATAATTCTGCATGAAAAACCCATTTATATAAATTAAGGGGGGGGAATTAGCCCCTTGTTCCCCCCCTTTTATACTTAACCAAACAATCCCGAAAGCTAATCAGGGAAGCGCCTTAACACAGTGAACCTATAAACAAAATTTGAAGGAAAACGGATATTTCTATGAAGAGTTATCGCATTACGTACGTACATACATACATACAGAACCGGCTGCCAAGCTGTCAGGGCTTGACAGCCAGTGTGATAACTGAAAAATCGCAATTTTAGAACGTTTTTTGCTCCTGAACCCCCTGGGATTAGTGGAACCCACATAAAATATAGCCTATGTTGGAGCAGGGGTTGTCACCATCAATTTGCCACCATCACTTTTGAAATCGGTTCGGTAGTTCCAGAGAATGACAAGTTCCTAACTCCTTCATTATTGAAAATATCATAATTTTGGAACGTTTTTCGCTCCTGCACCCTCTGCGGGCAGTGGCACCGACAGAAAATTTAGCATATGTTGGAGCAGGGACTGTCACCATCCATTTGCCACCATCACTTTTGAAATCGGTTCTGTAGTTTCAGAGATTCCATAGAAATTGTAATTTAGAATGTTTTTAGAACGCTTCTTCCTCATCTCACCCTTTTAAATTGCGAATGTTTTTATAATTTGTTCTTAGAGAGCATTTACATCTTATAAGTAACTACCATACCAAATTTGATGCTTCTATCTCCTTCAGTACACAAAAAATCGAAATTTTAGAACGTTTTTCGCTCCTGCACCCCCCTGGGGGTGGTGGCACCGACATAAAATATAGCCTATGTTGGAGCAGGGATTGTATCCATTAATTTGCCACCATCACATTTAAAATCGCTTCAGTGGTTCCAGAGATTACCCCCTACAAAAAAACAAGCAAACAAGCAAACAATCTTTACTACTTTATATATTAGTATAGATAAGGGAGAATTAGCCCCTTGTTCCCCACCTTTATACTTAACCAATCAATCCCGAAAATTAATCAGAGATGCGCCTTAACACAGTGAAACTATAAATAAAATTTGAAGGAAATGGGATAATTCTGCATGAAAAACCCATTTACATAAATTAAGGGGGGTATTAGCCCCCCGTTCCCCCCCTTTATACTTAATCAATCAATCCCGAAAACTAATCAGGGAAGCGTCTTAACCCAATGAATCTATAAACAAATTTTGAAGCAAATAGAATAATTCTGCATGAAAAACCCATTTATATAAATTAAGGGGGGGATTATCCCCCCGTTCCCCCCCTTTATACTTAACCAATAAATCCCGAAAACTAATCAGGGAAGCGCCTTAACACAGTGAACCTATAAACCAAATTTGAAGGAAAACGGAATAATTCTGCATGAAAAACCCATTTATATAAATTAAGGGGGGATTAGCCCCCCGATCCCCCCCTTTATACTTAACTAATCAATCCCAAAAACTAATCAGGGAAGCGCCTTAACTCAGTGAACCTATAAACAAAATTTGAAGGAAAACGGAATAATTCTGCATGAAAAACCCATTTATATGAATTAAGGGGGGATTAGCCCCCGCCCCGTTCCCCCCTTTATACTCAGCAAATCAATCCCGAAAATTATCATGTAAGCGCCTTAACACAGTGAACCTATAAACAAAATTTGAAGGAAAACGGAATAATTCTGCATGAAAAACCCATTTATATAAATTAAGTGGGGGATTTGCCCCCCGTTCCCCCCTTTATACTCAGCCAATCAATCCCGAAAATTATCATGTAAGCGCCTTAACACAGTGAACCTATAAACAAAATTTGAAGGAAAACGGAATAATTCTGCATGAAAAACCCATTTATATAAATTAAGGCGCGATTAGCCCCCCGTTCCCCCCTTTATACTTAACCAATCAATCCCGGAAAGTAATCAGTTAAGCGTCTTAACCCAATGAACCTATAAACAAAATTTGAAGGAAAACGGAATAATTCTGCATGAAAAACCCATTTATATAAATTAAGGGGGGGAATTAGCCCCCCGATCCCCCCCCTTTATATTAACTAATCAATCCCGAAAACTAATCAGGGAAGCGCCTTAACACAGTGAACCTATAAACAAAATTTGAAGGAAAACGGAATAATTCCGCATGAAAAACCCATTTATATAAATTAAGGGGGGGGGGGAATTAGCCCCTTGTTCCCCCCCTTTATACTTAACCAATCAATCCCGAAAAGTAATCAGGGAAGCGTCTTAACCCAATGAACCTATAAAAAAAATTTGAAGTAAAACAGAATAATTCTGCATGAAAAACCCATTTATATAAATTAAGGGGGGGATTAGCCCCCGATCCCCCCCCTTTATACTTAACTAATCAAACCCGTAAATTAATCAGGGAAGCGCCTTAACTCAGTGAACCTATAAACAAAATTTGAAGGGAAACGGAATAATTCTGCATGAAAAACCCATTTATATAAATTAAGTTGGGGGGGAATTAGACCCTTGTCCCCCCCCCCTTTATACTTGACCAATCAATCCCGAAAACTAATCAGGGAAGCGCCTTAACTCAGTGAACCTATAAACAAAATTTGAAGGAAAACGGAATAAGTCTGCATGAAAAACCCATTTATATAAATTAAGGGGGGGAATTAGCCCCTTGATCCCCCTCCTTTTATACTTAACCAATCAATCCCGAAAGCTAATCAGGGAAGCGCCTTAACTCAGTGAATCTATAAACAAAATTTGAAGGAAAACGGATATTTCTATGAAGAGTTATCGCATTACGTACGTACATACATACATACAGAACCGGCTGCCAAGCTGTCAGGGCTTGACAGCCAGTGTGATAACTGAAAAATCGCAATTTTAGAACGTTTTTTGCTCTTGCACCCCCTGGGGTTAGTGGCACCCACATAAAATATAGCCTATGTTGGAGCAGGGATTGTATCCATTAATTTGCCACCATCACATTTAAAATCGCTTCAGTGGTTCCAGAGATTACCCCCTACAAAAAAACAAGCAAACAAGCAAACAATCTTTACTACTTTATATATTAGTATAGATAAGGGAGAATTAGCCCCTTGTTCCCCACCTTTATACTTAACCAATCAATCCCGAAAATTAATCAGAGATGCGCCTTAACACAGTGAAACTATAAATAAAATTTGAAGGAAATGGGATAATTCTGCATGAAAAACCCATTTACATAAATTAAGGGGGGTATTAGCCCCCCGTTCCCCCCTTTATACTTAATCAATCAATCCCGAAAACTAATCAGGGAAGCGTCTTAACCCAATGAATCTATAAACAAATTTTGAAGCAAATAGAATAATTCTGCATGAAAAACCCATTTATATAAATTAAGGGGGGGATTATCCCCCCGTTCCCCCCCTTTATACTTAACCAATAAATCCCGAAAACTAATCAGGGAAGCGCCTTAACACAGTGAACCTATAAACCAAATTTGAAGGAAAACGGAATAATTCTGCATGAAAAACCCATTTATATAAATTAAGGGGGGATTAGCCCCCCGATCCCCCCCTTTATACTTAACTAATCAATCCCAAAAACTAATCAGGGAAGCGCCTTAACTCAGTGAACCTATAAACAAAATTTGAAGGAAAACGGAATAATTCTGCATGAAAAACCCATTTATATGAATTAAGGGGGGATTAGCCCCCGCCCCGTTCCCCCCTTTATACTCAGCCAATCAATCCCGAAAATTATCATGTAAGCGCCTTAACACAGTGAACCTATAAACAAAATTTGAAGGAAAACGGAATAATTCTGCATGAAAAACCCATTTATATAAATTAAGTGGGGGATTAGCCCCCCGTTCCCCCCTTTATACTCAGCCAATCAATCCCGAAAATTATCATGTAAGCGCCTTAACACAGTGAACCTATAAACAAAATTTGAAGGAAAACGGAATAATTCTGCATGAAAAACCCATTTATATAAATTAAGGCGCGATTAGCCCCCCGTTCCCCCCTTTATACTTAACCAATCAATCCCGGAAAGTAATCAGTTAAGCGTCTTAACCCAATGAACCTATAAACAAAATTTGAAGGAAAACGGAATAATTCTGCATGAAAAACCCATTTATATAAATTAAGGGGGGGAATTAGCCCCCCGATCCCCCCCCTTTATATTAACTAATCAATCCCGAAAACTAATCAGGGAAGCGCCTTAACACAGTGAACCTATAAACAAAATTTGAAGGAAAACGGAATAATTCCGCATGAAAAACCCATTTATATAAATTAAGGGGGGGGGAATTAGCCCCTTGTTCCCCCCCTTTATACTTAACCAATCAATCCCGAAAAGTAATCAGGGAAGCGTCTTAACCCAATGAACCTATAAAAAAAATTTGAAGTAAAACAGAATAATTCTGCATGAAAAACCCATTTATATAAATTAAGGGGGGGATTAGCCCCCGATCCCCCCCCTTTATACTTAACTAATCAAACCCGTAAATTAATCAGGGAAGCGCCTTAACTCAGTGAACCTATAAACAAAATTTGAAGGGAAACGGAATAATTCTGCATGAAAAACCCATTTATATAAATTAAGTTGGGGGGGAATTAGACCCTTGTCCCCCCCCCTTTATACTTGACCAATCAATCCCGAAAACTAATCAGGGAAGCGCCTTAACTCAGTGAACCTATAAACAAAATTTGAAGGAAAACGGAATAAGTCTGCATGAAAAACCCATTTATATAAATTAAGGGGGGGAATTAGCCCCTTGATCCCCCCCCCCTTTTATACTTAACCAATCAATCCCGAAAGCTAATCAGGGAAGCGCCTTAACTCAGTGAATCTATAAACAAAATTTGAAGGAAAACGGATATTTCTATGAAGAGTTATCGCATTACGTACGTACATACATACATACAGAACCGGCTGCCAAGCTGTCAGGGCTTGACAGCCAGTGTGATAACTGAAAAATCGCAATTTTAGAACGTTTTTTGCTCTTGCACCCCCTGGGGTTAGTGGCACCCACATAAAATATAGCCTATGTTGGAGCAGGGGTTGTCACCATCAATTTGCCACCATCACTTTTGAAATCGGTTCGGTAGTTCCAGAGATTACCCCCTACAAACAAACAAACAAGATTTACTCCTTTATCATATTAGTATAGATTTAAATTAAATTTCAAACATGATTTTTTAAAAATCTATCTCTATCGCTTGCAGACGATTTACAAAATATTAATCAATTTGCATTTTAAAAAATATAAAAACTTCCGCATTTGCTTCCAGCTGATATTCAAAAACGAAATTAAAATTTCATTAAGCAATAAATAAAACACAAATTCATTGTGTGACCCCTAATTGCAGATATTACAAAATTTTTCGACTTCATCTCTTTTTTCGACTGTTCCCAATTTTATGTTATTTATTTCTTTTGATAAATTATTAATCTGCTCCGCCGTTTCTACATTTAATTTCAATAAGTTCTCAAAAGTTGCGATTCATTGTTAGCTGTTATAGTATTTACCTGTTCTGCCCCTATATTGTTGTACGCCTCTTCTAATTTAATTGCTGTTTTGCAAGCATCCTCAAAATTATCGGGAAAGGTTTTCCTTAAATCCATACTTAAATCCGGTCTAATCGCATCCAAAAATCGTGTCAATCTTACTAAGTCCAAAAATTTCCCGTTTCCGTTCGGATCAACTTCCGTATGGCTTTTTTCTATGTAAAGAGACGCTGCGGTTTTGAATTCGATAATAAAACTAGTTAAGTCTTGTCCCGGTTTTTGTTTTAGATTGAAAAACTCAGTCTGTACCTGCGTAAATGATCTCTTGATTTTAAACAAATCCAGCAATTTCTTTTTGAATTCATTGTAGTTTTTCTCTTCTATAAGCGATTTATTTTGTGAGATTTTCTCTCTCGCAGTACCCGACAATTTCGCTTTCAAAATTGTAAGCTTCGCATCGTCTTTTAATATTTGTTTAGTTAAGTCCTCAAATTGTCTGAGAAAATACTCGCAACCACTTAACTTTTTCCCATCGAAATTCGGGATTAGAGAAATTATTGTGTCCACTGATGGATCTGCCATAGTGTTACTCGTATTAGTTTGCTTTTCTTTATTTAACTTTTGTATATGCCCTCGCGTTAATACGCCAGAAAAACTCGAATTCAAGCTATTTCTATGATTTCTACGATTCTTTTTTGGCATTCAGCCCTTACATAACAATATCATTGTGCATAACAACAAAAATAAACATTTGCAAAATTGATATTTTAAATCTATTATACAAGACATACGTAACATCAATGCAATCATAACAAAATTTGAACCAAACTACTTATCATACACCATTTGTATAATTTCATAAGCCTTTGCAGTTGATGTGAATTACTTATTGAAATTTATTTATTTGCTGTAACGATTATTTACTATAAAAAATCATTTTTTTTCATTATTCATATCATTATACCATATCATTAGACTTTTTAATGATTTTCATTATTGGCACAATATTTCAATATACTGTGATCATATATATGTGATCATATTTCAATATACTGTGAAGATCAAATGCAAAGTGCATATATGAGTAACATAAAATATACATACAATTACTAATATACTGATTTATCTAAGTTGAATACTGATATTTACCAAATCACCTACTTGCTGGTAGTGGAGCCTTTTAGAGGAAGTAAAAACCATCAAAATAACAATAATAAAAAAAAATCTCAATTTAATCTTCCAATAACTTATCATTAAAAATAAAAGAGTTGAGATTATTCTAATTGGCAGTTTTATAACTGTTATTTTGCAATATACTATATAGATTGTAATTTTCCACAATTTGAATATAAAATTTTAAATTGATTACTTTATGAGCCTGTATTTTAGAATACACTAAAGGTATTTAACTTAAATTTTGACAATAACTCAGTTGCAATTTTTTAATCATTAAAATTGAAAAATCAATTACCAATAATTAAGAACTGGACGGGACCAGTGAATTATGGGGTTTTGCAGGTGTTGAAGAGATATTTGCACGACTCATTAATGCAACCACCTTATTAATTACACCTTCGTTAATATCTACAATACCCCCAAAATTCTTATGCATAGATAAGACGATTAAAATATTCATAACCTTCTGTAAGTTAAACTTTCAAATTCTCTGGGGCAGGTTAGTTGGTCAAACATAAAATTCGCAATGTTAAATATTAAAGCTGTTGACCCAATTAAAAATTAAATTAATTATTATCATTGCGCTGTGTGATTTCGTCGTAACCCTTGACCCGTTTAAGAATAATCACTCTTATCTAATGCTGAAATAGAAAATTTTGTCATTAAAATAATATGACAATATTTCTAAAGAAAGATAAAGTCTTTATACGTTAATTTCACAAATATTTATTTACATGATATTTACAAAAAATTAAAGAAAAAAAAAAAGAATAGTCAGAACATATCTGACTTGATTTTCTAACATAATTTATCCAATAATATTGGCATTAACATTATTATCCTTGCAAAGGATATTTATATTTAATTTCTTAAGATTTAAATTAAACTTAGACAACATCATTTGTTTATCATAAAAATTATGACTTCCATTTGTAACTAAGGTCACACTACCAGCTTATCTTCTACTATTTTTGAGAAAATCAAATAAACTTGGGAATTAATTTGGACAGATTCATATTTACCTCCTCGCATTGGTTGAAGAAAGTTTCTCTTTGTACCGGAACACTCTTTCGTATAACTATATAGCGCTGCACTTATTTAAAATGTTCATTTAACAAAACTTAAGTTAAATTAACCACTCCACATATCTTTTTCTTGTTCGTTGTTTTTTTTACCATCGAATCACCACTCACTCTATTTTCTTCTTTCGGACTGCACAAACATCATCGCATCATCTTAGTTCACCTCTTACTTTTACTTCTAAGATCGATGTGTGTTCAGCTCTCATACTTTTCCAATATTCCCTTTTCATCACCACAGTGGGCAGTCCTTCGGTCTACCCAAAATTTGCATGATAGTACTTTAAGTCCATCCTTCTTTTTTCTCATTCGCTAGTTGACCTCCCGTCTTGTCTGAAATTTACATAACAGAGGGTCAATTCAACCTCCTCTTTACCTGCCCCAACCAATGGCTATGAATCAGTTGTTTCTGTAACGTGTTGTTTTTCTCGGAACTACGTGTGTGATCTTTGATATTATCACCCAGACCAACTTAAATCAAAATCCTTCTTATTTGACTTTTATGGCTTATAATTGTAGACATCGAGTATATGGTCATAAAGCTGCCATCATATATCTTTCAGCTGAGGTGACTTATGGAAAAGACCGGATAATATAACTTCCTTACATTAATAACGAAATTTTTAATGATTTCGTCGTCTATTAACTTCTGGCACGAAGCCTACGAAATTACCGCTTTTACTAAATTTCAAAATTGTATTTAAATACATAATTGACATATCTATACTAATATTATAAAGGAGTAAAGATTGTTTGTTTGTTTGTTTGTAGGAGGTTATCTCTGGAACTACCGAATCGATTTCAAAAGTGATGGTGGCAAATTGATGGTGACAACCCCTGCTCCAACATAGGCTATATTTTATGTCTGTGCCACTAACCCCAGGGGGTGCAGGAGCAAAAAACGTTCTAAAATTGCGATTTTTTAGCTATCAAAATGGCTATCAAGCCCTGAGAGCTTGCCAGCCGGTTCTGTATGTATGTATGTACGTACGTAATGCGATAACTCTTCATGGAAATATCCGTTTTCCTTCAAATTTTGTTTATAGGTTCACTGTGTTAAGTCGCTTCCCTGATTAGCTTTCGGGATTGATTGGTTAAGTATAAAAGGATGGAACAAGGGGCTAATCCCCCCCCCCCCCCTTAATTTATATAAATGGTTTTTTCATGCAGAATTATTCCGTTTTCCTTCAAATTTTGTTTATAGGTTCACTGAGTTAAGGCGCTTCCCTGATTAGTTTTCGGGATTGATTGGTCAAGTATAAAGAGGGGGAACAAGGGTCTAATTCCCCCCAACTTAATTTATATAAATGGGTTTTTCATGCAGAATTATTCCGTTTTCCTTCAAATTTTGTTTATAGGTTCACTGAGTTAAGGCGCTTCCCTGATTAGTTTTCGGGATTGATTGGTTAAGTATAAAGGGGGGAACAAGGGGCTAATTCCCTCCCTTAATTTATATAAATAGGTTTTTCATGCAGAATTGTTCCGTTTTCCTTCAAATTTTGTTTATAGGTTCACTGAGTTAAGGAGCTTCCCTGATTAGTTTTCGGGATTGATTAGTTAAGTATAAAGGGGGGTGGGGATCGGGGGCTAATCCCCCCCCCTTAATATATATAAATGGGTTTTTCATGCAGAATTATTCCGTTTTCCTTCAAATTTTGTTTATAGGTTCATTGGGTTAAGACGCTTCCCTGATTACTTTTCGGGATTGATTGGTTAAGTATAAAGGGGGGAACGGGGGGCTAATCCCTCCTTAATTTATATAAATGGGTTTTTCATGCAGAATTATTCCGTTTTCCTTCAAATTTTGTTTATAGGTTCACTGTGTTAAGGCGCTTCCCTGATTAGTTTTTCGGAATTGATTGGTTAAGTATAAAGGGGGGAACGGGGGGGGGTAATCCTGCCCTTAACTTATATAAATGGGTTTTTCATGCAGAATTATCCCATTTCCTTCAAATTTTGGTTAAAGGTTCACTGTGTTAAGACGCTTCCCTAATTAGTTTTCAGGATTAATTTGCTAAGTATAAAGGGGGGAACGGGGGCTAATCCCCCCTTATTTTTTATAAATGGGTTTTTCATGCAGAATTATTCCGTTTTCCTTCAAATTTTGTTTATAGGTTCACTGTGTTAAGGCGCTTCCCTGATTAGTTTTTCGGGATTGATTGGTTAAGTATAAAGGGGGGAACGGGGGGATAATCCCACCTTAATTTATATAAATGGGTTTTTCATGCAGAATTATTCTATTTGCTTCAAAATTTGTTTATAGGTTCATTGGGTTAAGACGCTTCCCTGATTAGTTTTCGGGATTGATTGGTTAAGTATAAAGGGGGGTACGGTGGGGCTAATCCCCCCCTTAATTTATATAAATGGGTTTTTCATGCAGATTTATCCCATTTGCTTCAAAATTTGTTTATAGGTTCATTGGGTTAAGACGCTTCCCTGATTAGTTTTCGGGATTGATTGCTTGTATAAAGGGGGGGAACGGCGGGGGCTAATCCCGCCTTAATTTATATAAATGGGTTTTTCATGCAAAATTATCTGATTTTCTTCAAATTTTGTATATATATTCATTGTAATTAGAGATTTACCTGATTAGTTTAAGGGGTTCATTAGTTAACTATGAGGGGGGTAACGGGGGGGATGACCCCCCCCCTTAATATATTGTTTATTTCTTTATTTTTCGATGGGCTTATTTCAAATTCTTTGAAATAAGAGTATAATATACAATTAGTGTGAATAGCCTGTGAACTCAATGCCTCAGTTTAACTGGGCAGTTTTATTTTTATTTTTTATACTGAAGGAGCTAGAAATTTGAAATTTGTCATTGTAGTTACTTGTAAATGCTCTCTAAGAGCAAAATAAAAAAGAAATTGAAATTAAAGGGTGAAATGAACGAAAAGCGTTCTAAAAACAGTCTAAATTACAATTTCTATGAAATCTCTGGAACTACAGAACCGATTTCAAAAGTAATGGTGGCAAATTTATGGGGACAATCCCTACTCCAACATAGGCTATATTTTATGCCACTAACATCAATGGGGTGCAGGATCGAAAAATGTTCGGAAATTGCAACTTTTTTATACTGAAGGGGCAAGAAATTTGAAATTTAGCATTGTAGTTACTTATAAGATGTAAATGCTCTCTAAGAATAAATTTAAAAAAAAATCGAAATGTAAATGGGTGAAATGAGCGAAAAGCGTTCTGAAGTCATTCTAAATTACAATTTCTATGGAATCTCTGAAACCACGGTACCGATTTCAAAAGTGATGGTGGCAAATTGGTGGTGACAATCTCTGCTCCAACAGCCTCTTTAATAAAAAACTATGCGTTGTTGACGACTGGGTTTTTCGCTAATTGTTGCAACAGATTATTCTCGGAAAATGAAACATTTGAAGTTACTGAAAAAAGTGATAGCTCAAAAAGTATTTGTCAGAAAATTGTTAGACAAACTGCGTTTGAAAGGTAAAAAATTGTATTTTTCTTGATATAAATTTCAAATCTAATGATTATGCCGTTTTTCAAATATTGAATTTCAAAAATTACCAAATTTTCCAATGGAGTACCATAGCGAAACCTTCATGCGTAAAAAGACAATGATAAGGGCGACGTGTCCTGACGTGTATATTAGCTATAGCACGAGTGACAAATTATAGTAGCCTTATTATTCTGTTAAAATATAAAAGTTATTTATGAAATGTCAATATTTTGTTTGATTAAAGTTTCGTTAAAAGAAATTGAACAGCGTAGCGGGCGTAGCTTGCTAGTTTCATATAAAAATGCTCTTTGGTGTTGTTAGGTGGTAATCTAAAAAGAAATTAAATGTAAAAAAATCTATTAGAGTTTTCAATAAAAAATATAAAATGGTTTTCACATATATTCTCTATCCCGGGAAGCCCGGGTTGGATGCCCTAGTTTCTTTAAAAAAACAAAATATGAGAGTCCCTTGATATGTTTTCTGTATTTTTTGCCGTTTTACATCCGTTTGTCTCGTATATAAATAGAAGAAAAAATACCTACTTTTTATGTTATCTTCACGGTTATACTCCTTGTTTAAAAAATATTAATATTTACTATTTAAAAAATATATGAATATTGATTTCATAATCATTTTTATGTTTTACATTTCTTATCAAATTTTAAAATGCCATCCTCGTTTCCAGATGCAAATATAAAATAAAATCCCTCTTATTCTGGGTACCTCCACGGTTGTAACAGTTTCATTTGTTACAAGAAATAACAATATTTACTCTTTCAAAAAAACAAACAAACCTGAAAGCCAATTTCATAAAAAACTCTAATTGAACGCTTATGAACGAGCTTGATAGTTATTGTGTATGCGATTGGTTCTGCATTTGTCCGTGTAATTCTCTCCATTTTTAACATTAGAATATATCATTTCACATTATAGAAGCGGGAGCTTGTTATATTTCCAAAGATCGCTCATTCGAAGATAACATTTGGCGTTTAAAAAGAAATTTCGCGTTTTTTTTTCAGGAACTGTGGTTCAAAAATTAAAGTGTAATAAAACAAAATACCTAAAATTAAATCGACAGTAACTATAATGGGGACACCTTAGTTTGTTTGGAATTATTTTTATTTAAAAATATAAAATAATAGAAATTCGAAGTTCGTTTGCAAAAACAGTTCGGAGCATGCGTAGCACGCCTGGGTGTGCGGAAAGTTGTGGGGACCCAACTATAGGTTCGGTGTGATAGACTTTTGTTTAAAAATATAATATCGTACAAATTTGAGAGCGTGCGGTGCCGAAGTCAATGTGTAAGCTAACACTAAATCTATCCATGAGTAAAATGTCTGAATTTAACACTCATTTTATACATATTTAAGGTTATTCCAGCCTCATAAAACATTGGGCTGGTCAGGTAGTTAGAAATAATACAAATTGAGCCCTCTCGTGTTAAATTGTTGTTCATAATGTTTTAGTGCAGAGAAGTTTAAAGAAATGTTTAAAATAAAATACTTTCATTATTTGCAGATGCTTGTGTGAACCGTATTAAATTGTAAAGACAAAAATCAACATGTACGGAGAAAATAAATGCTTTTTCTCGATACAAAATACTGAGGTTAAAGTCATTTTTATATTTGGAATGGATGATTAGGCACCTTTTAGTGTTTCTTTTTAAATATTCATTGATTAAGTTTATAAAAAAATTGAATTGTATGAAAGTGTCTTTATTATCTATTTAAGCATACTAATAATATTACTTTACACGGGTAGTTGTTAGAGACTATTCTAGTACTGACAACAACTAATTAAAAATTTCGACATCTTTAATTAATTAGAAATTATTCTTTAACGAATAATGAATTTTAAATCTTTCTTTAAAGTTTTTTTTTCAGAATATCGTTTGAGATTGATTCTTTATTTTAATATTAAAGTAAATAAAACAATATCACCGAACGCAAGGAAAAGTCAACGATCAAAATAAAGCTAATTACAGTATAGCTAACATAAAAGAATAATGTATTCAGTTGTTGCGGAGAACATGGAACATAAATATTTGCTTATTCTTGGTAGTTTCATAATTCCCTCCGCCACCCTCATTTATTATTAAAAAGAAGAGCAGAATGAGAGATAGCTTATTCTAAAGTCCAATTTCTATGATATTTTAATTCAACTTATTTCCCTGTGGAAATTTAAAGATGAAAACGGTTGAAACTAAATGTAATTTGCTTAACATAAACTGATTAAATTTCAATTACGTTATAAGAGTTTGTACGTTTTACGAATCAAGAGAGAGTTGTAAAAGAAAATGCTTAAATTTAATTTTGAAGTAATTAACTCTGAAATATATACTAATCCGATGATAATCTGCCATAGGATAATAGAAAACATTATTCCTATGTACTTTCCTAGAGAAATAAAAATATTTAAAATAATGACAGTAACGTGTATATGAATTAACCAGAGGGCCCGTGCGAGGATTTCGCACTGAAATCTAATATTTTTTAGGTACGTCTCTATTATCCCGTCGACCACTTTTCATAACAAAAAACTATCGCCAAACTGTACGATTAAACGCCAAAAATGCAGTCCCTTTTACTGGATGTCAGACGCATTATACATGTTTGTTACGTCATCAAGTGGTTTTTAACTCGACTTTTGCGTGTATTTTTCATTATGTTTTACTGACTTATTAGTTATTTCATTCATTAAAATAGCAATTGTGTCCTTAAATTCTTATATTTTATTTATTTATTTATTTTGATATTCCACTGGCAACGTCCTCCCGTTTATTTGGCGATAGTTTTTTGTTATGAAAAGTGGTCGACGGGATAATAGAGAAGTATCATTTTTTATCAATATGTAATATTTCTTAGATGCAGGTTTAAACTTATAAAGAAAAAGTAAGGATTAAAATATCTGCAAACAACATTTAGTTTTTAGTTAAGCCAGAATACCATCTAATTTATTCCATCAATGTTATAGTAAAAATTGATCTAAGATTGCAAAATGCACGCGAGAGAAAAAAAAAATTAACAATCGTATTTTAACTGCATTAGAGGATGACGTCATCCGCTTCGGGAAAAACATGGAACATAGAAATATAAATCTAAACATTTCAATTTCAATTTCGCTTTTTAATCATAAATATAAAATAAACCCGTGCGTGTTTTTTATAATAATTGCTGAGCATCATATAATGTGGTATTTTATTTTTGTGGCAACAATAATTTGAAGAAAACCTTACATTTCTTTCATGAAAACAATGCCGATTTATTTTTTTATTTTCAGCAAATTTTAATCAAAAACATGTTTTAACGAAATGTTAAGTGTGCTATGTCAGAAGCCTGTGCAAAATCCTTTCACATGGTATCTCATTCGCGTACGCAGAAATGCAAATCCGCCATCACCACAATAATTTTTTTGGGAATAGC
Source organism: Maratus michaelseni (assembly GCA_963931845.1). NCBI lineage: Eukaryota > Metazoa > Arthropoda > Arachnida > Araneae > Salticidae > Maratus > Maratus michaelseni. Next base: position 418,585,455 of record OZ007588.1, read on the forward strand.
AAGCTATATAGCTTGAAATACCAAGAGTGAAGAAAGAAAAGTAGGTAGAGGCAAGGTTTTGGAATATATGTGCTAGTGATCAACAGTATAGTCCGCTTTTTTTTAAATGCATAGCATACGCATGCAATAAGCTATTTTTTTTTGTCAGGGCTCATTGTGCAAGAAAATTTTAAACATAAAAGCGATGTAAAAATTTAACAATTAAGAAGTACTAAATATTCAAAAATAAGTTTTTAAAACATTTCCCAATAGAAAAAAAATAAAACTTTTCTTTTCTGTCAGGAGGCTTTTTTTCCCTCTTTTAAGCTAAAATAAAAACATATAATATTAAAAAGAAAACAAAATTTAAAAATATATTCTAATAGGTGTTCAGGGAGGTTCAGCTGATAAAAAAGGCTTAGTTCCTTCTTCTGTTACCGTTTCATTATTCTGCAATGACTTGGAAAATTAAATTAATTATTAAAGTAAAAATAAAATACAACGTTAAAACACCAGTGTAATTGAATCTACAGCATACCGGTTTCGGTAGCATATAGCATACCCTCCTCAGTGCTGAAGAAAATGGAAATTTGCTCATATATATAGAAATGATAGAGGATCACGTGACAAGTTTATTAACCAATAGGAAAACGGAGGGTTCCAGGCAAAAAGCCAATAGGAAAATAGAAGATTCAAGTGACAGATTTATTACCAATAGGAAAACGGAGGGTTCTAGGTATCCAATAGGAAAATCGATAGGAAATGGAAACGCTATGGTTCTAGGTAACATCCAATAGGAAAATCGATAGGAAATGGAATTGTCACGTGAATCCTCTATCATTTCTATATATATGAGCAAATTTCCATTTTCTTCAGCACTGAGGAGGGTATGCTATATGCTACCGAAACCGGTATGCTGTAGATTCAATTACACTGGTGTTTTAACGTTGTATTTTATTTTTACTTTAATTATATCGCACCAAGCTCCAAATTAATATTTAAATTAATTATTGTTTTAATAATCACATATAAAGAAAATTATCCGCTGTGACAGAAATTGTTGCATAATTACTGTGGACCTCTTCTATGGAACTTCTGAGACTTCTTGATCGAAAGATGAATAAAAGTCTCAATTAACTCATAGGATACTGTTCGTGTACTAAACTTTATGTACAGAAATATTATAATTAAAATTCCTCTATTCAGAGGTCTCAAGCGATAGTACTAGGATGAAAACGAAAAAGAATTACTAGTAATTATAGTTATAAAATTCCTCTATTCAGAGGTCTCAAGCGATAGTACTAGGATGAAAACGAAAAAGAATTACTAGTAATTATAGTTAGCCAGAAAATTATAAGTTAAACTTTGAAAAAGGAAAAAAGAGCGTACAGTGAGACCACTAACACCAGAGTTTAACGGTTAAATTTGAAATACACAGCCGCACGCAACTCACGTTATAAATTTTAAAATGTTTTAAGCCACCCGTTTGAGATAAACTTTTACATAAACATAAGAAAACCTCTAAAAATTAATTTTCATGGAGATTCATGCGTGAAAGCTTCCTACCCGCAATAGGAAATTTTTATCTGTACTTTCTCTTAGTGTTCAATAATTTTAATTTACTCGAGAAGAAATAAATTAATGTGTTTTTTTTTTAAATCGGTGAAAAAAAATTTAGTAAATTAAATTTCAAAATTAAAGGAATGTTTTTTAATTTAGGAAATATATTGATAACAATAAATTTGAAAATATCTAAAAATCATATCTGACCCTGTAAATACTAAAGTTTTAAAATCCGAATCACCATCTCAAATTAAAAAAAAATCTCCTCATAATTCTCTTTGAAATTTCCAATTTTCTCATTAACAATTAATCAAACCATATTATAAACATTCGTCAAGCAAAGAAAATTTATCTAATAAATTATATTAATCAAAACATTTTCTAATTATACATTAAGCATAGAAAATGTTTAGTAATAAATTAACCACATTAATTAAAAGTAGGAATTATTATATATAACAGCGCCAATAAACTATTATATTCCTTATAAGAATATCAACTCACAGCCGAATCAATCTCACTATCTATTGCCCTCATTTAAAATGACATACATGCATGGTCCGACTAGCAAGATTGCTAGAGTGCTGGATTTCAACCCTTAGGTCATGCGTTCAATCCTACCTTGGGATAAAAAGAAGCACAAAATTATTTTTCCCATATCAACAAATAAAGCGGCTTCTCTGAAACTTCCTAGATGGCAGCACCGTATCTTTTTAACTTTATTTATTTTATTTATTATATTATTTTTTGATAACGTATTCTAGCTGAGTTTTTACCACCGTTTTGTACCGCCACGGTGAAAAAAGGCGGTATTTCAGAGGTTTTAAGGGTCTGACATACAGAGACAAAAAGTGTCGAAAAAAAATTCATTTTCATCATCAAAAACATTCCATTTCATGCACATAAGTGACCCATATCAACAAATAAAGCTGCTTCTCTGAAACTTCCTAGATGGCAGCACCGTATCTTTTTAACTTTATTTATTTTATTTATTATATTATTTTTTGATAACGTATTCTAGCTGAGTTTTTACCACCGTTTGGTACCGCCACGGTGAAAAAAGGCGGTATTTCAGAGGTTTTAAGGGTCTGACATACAGAGACAAAAAGTGTCGAAAAAAAATTCATTTTCATCATCAAAAACATTCCATTTCATGCACATAAGTGACTGAATTTCAGATATTTTAGTTTACATTGTTCCTACTACTACTTATAATATACAGAGTAAAGCATTAAATTTATTTTCAGAGTGGTCATTATTAAAATACACCTATTCCGACCTCTCTATTTATTGAACGACTCAATGTGTAAGCTTCGAATTTTAAACACATACTATTCAAGACATGGGAAAACTGATAATACGAAAAAAAACATTAGTTCTAGAAATCACCGATATATGGCGCTGTACAACTGAGCATATGTAGAAAAGACATAGAAACAGATTAATGTGAACGTACCAAACATTCATGTGATAAGGAACTTTTAGACGCAGGTATGTTGCCCAATATGGTTCCGTTTTTGAAGATGTAAAATCTCTGTCTGAAGTTGTAAATCAGTATATGGTCGGCTTGTTCAACTGTGGATCGTAACTGGTCGATTTAGATGCTTCTCGCATGCAGAGTCGTATCTTCTTTCAAGTCTGCCATGGTTACCGGGTGCCATCGATAAACAAGATTTTTTAAGTGTACGTTTTTAAAATTACACAGATTACGTTCTGGAGAACGCGATGGCCAGATTGTCGGAAATGCACAACTGATTACTTTGCCATTAGTGAAACGTTGTCAAAGAAACTGCTGTACACAGAGTTTACTGTGTGGAGGCGTTCCACCATGTGTAAAGGTAATCATGTCAAGATATGCTACTTTTGCAAATGGGGTATGACAAAAGTTTCGAACATATTTTAGTAGCTGTTGCCGTCACAATGCATGTCACAGGGAAATTGCAAATAAACTGTTCGAAAAACAAATGTTGAAGAATGAATGTGGCTGTGAATCCACACCAGATTGTAACTTTCAGTGAGTTGAGTGAGATCTCTTGGAAATTACCAGGGTTTTCAGTTTATCAAATGCTACAGTTATGGGTGTTCACTGTTCTAATGAGGTAGAAATGGGCCTCATCGCTCCGCAGAATCTACCATGGCCATGATGTATCCACTTCAACTCTTCAACTTCTCTTTTGTTCACATTTTCGTTGTACAGCGCCATCTATCGGTATTTCTGGAACTAATTTTATTCGCGTAATTCGTTTTCCCATGACTTGAGTAGTATATTCAGAAAATTTGAATTCCTTACACCGAATAATTCGATATACAGGCAGCTCAGAGAAATGGTATTTTAATTCTGGCTACTACCTAGTTATAGCAAGACATCTATATTGCTATACATTGAAAAAACATGCTATGCCCCCTAGAGAAAAATTCTGGAATAAGAAATTGTACCTAGAAAACTACCGAGTATATGACCAAAAGTTCAATGACTTTCGGAACACCCTCAAGTTTGAAAGAAAAGACGTAGAGGGAGTTGAGTCACGTTCATACGAACAAAATGTAAAGATATTGACTTTAACAATAAATAGAATACTCGTATGTATTCAGTGTCTCTCTAAGTAACTTATTAAGAAAATATTTCTGCTAAGAATCATAACAAAAAATGTAATGAAGATTTTTCTGAAAATTGGAATTCATATCAAACTGCAAACATCCGGGTACATTGATACATGCACAGGGCACTTTGATTCATTATCTATAACACTCCAATTTTGGTTAAAATTCTTATAAAAATGGCAAGTTTTATAATTTTTTTATAATATTTATCATTATAAACAACAATTATAATCGAACGTAACGAAGTCTTAAAGATTGCCTCCTCCCCTGATTATGACTAAAATAACAGTCGAAAGTACACGGTCAGTCAATTTTTAACATTGCGTACGAATCTAGGATGAATTTACGCTTTTGAAACCTATATGTATCTACTTGTAACACCTTTTCTATATATTAAAATAATTTATTTTGATTTTTTATGGTTTAATGCTTTTTGTAAAATTTATTTTTATTGAGCGGGAAGCGGTGACTTATCGCAGAAGCCAATCTGGCGTATGTTTGGATTAGACGACGCATATTTTTGTGTACGTGACTGATTTCTCATTTGTTTTGATTTAAAGATATTAATATCCATATACACCGTGTGTCAATTTACTCTTTATTCTCACTACTGTGCTCGCAAATAAGACAAATAGTAAGTCACCGATATAGACAAAAAAATTCGTAAAAAATGCAAAATATTTTATTTAAGAAAAAATAATTATGGCGGACGATAAATACATTTTACAATTATAATTACTTGTGTTTGCAGAGTAACTATAAAATAACGACTTTTACTACACATACCGGAAACGAAGAGGGTATTGTTCAATTTTTTATTGCGCCCTATACGTCAGAGTTTTTTTTCAAATCTATATATGATCGCTTTCTAATTTCATAAAACTCAAATTGAATTCTTTTAGAAACATTTTCATTTCGCTCTCCTGGTTTTGATAAACAAAACATCTCGCATCAAATTCAAATATTTTAGTATATATCGGAAACTTTTTATCGTATTCATGGGCTTTTACAGCTAAATTAATCGTGTCAAAACAACTTTATAGTTGTATCTTCTATAGATTTGGAGATACAATCTAAACATCGTGATTTACCATTAAAGTTTGCTGCGGCATGCCTTTGAGCGCTTACCAGTTTCACTGTGCCTAGTCACCACATGGTTAACTCTGTTCAACAGTTATTTGAGGGGAAACTGACTTTAGGAATTACAATGCAATATACACTTGTCTAGACGTAAAATATTAATTTCAAAATTATAAGCATCTTTTAAAGTTGATATTTCATAAAATTTCCATTTAACATTTAATTCAATAGCGTTCCTGGAAAACGAATTACATGATATTTTAAAATGTATGTAATGAGTTATAATATAAATTCAATTTCTGAGTTCAAGTAATCATCAAATAATCACTCCTCAAATAATCATCAAATATATTATTCTAACAAGATCTCCAAACTTCAACGTTCAAATAACATCAAAGAAATCTCAATAACTTTGTAGACACTTTGATGTGTTTCAAGTGAGCAAATTCTTTGAAGGAACAATATTGTATCTTTTTAACTGCAACTGCTGTTGAATGCCTTAAAACTTTAAACGTTAAAAATATATTACACAAAGAAAATAATTTTTTTATTAAAATGTTTTCGATAGTTTAGAACTAAAAGGCTCAACCTAACACGAAACAATCTTCGTATCTGTCATGTATTTGTATGGAATGGCCAAAGGATTTATAAAATAAAACCTTGCAATAATTATACTTAAAGATAGAAATATTAAACATTGAGTTATTTCACGTTTTGCATCTGAAAATATGCAACAAATTGTTGAAATATGAAATATATATATATATACGTATATATATATATATATGTTGGTATTAAAAATTATCTTATAAGTAGAACAAATATTTTAACTGTAACTATTTGTTTAATTTTTAGACGATTTAAAAAGAGTATTTTAAAACATTTCACACTTGTAAGTACTTTTGAAAGATAAAGGCATTTCAAATGAAAGAAATTTTAAGATAAGAGATTTTGAAATTATCTTTTAAAGATTTTATAAGAATAAGAAAATTTATATTTTCTTCAAAGAGTTAATTCCATATTTATTTTTCCATAATATATAAAAGATGGTTAATTATTTTTATAGTTGTCTCTATTTATTTTCTGATTTATTTTCTGTTACCTAACGGTTTGATTAATTTAAGAAATTTAGTATAATGGGATAATTCTATAAAAGTTAAATTTACAGCTGTAAAAAGCATCTAATAAATGGCACATTATAATTTTAATAATACATTTATTAAAATACTTCTATAAAAAAAAACCCTCCATTAAACCTTCTAAATTATCTTTTAAGGAAAAGAGGCAAGTTTGAGTGTACAAGTTTGAGATGAGGCAAGTTCTAAAAGAATACATATATAGCATTTTTTGGACATCATTAGAAACAAACGTAACTCGCGCTTTTCCATTTACCGACACGACAAAGATAAATCGTACGCGACTAGAGTTATCCGAGATCGGTTCACTCAAAAAGCATTCATAAACTCTATGCGCTTTTCCATCTTCCGATTTTGTCGTCATAGTTTATATGAATGCATTTAGCGTGCACCGATGTCAGGTAACAACAACCGTGTGCGATTTAAAGGTTCGTAGCAGTAAATGGAAAAGTGCTTTAAAGGTGCATTTAATAAATTGTTCAGAGGGAATTATTACTTTTTATGGAAAAACATCGCTATTTTATGATAAATCCTTGCTTTCTAGATTTCTGAAAGGGAGGGTCTCAAAGATCGCCGCTATGTCAGCCTAAACCATAAAGTTATTAGTTACCAGAGAACGAATTTATTAAAACATTCATGATATATATGGCAAACTCTTTGCCGTTTACGATATTCAGAAAACAGTATAAAAAATGCATTTTTATTGAAAGATTCATTTTCATAATTAGTATTTTAATAGATATGTTTGCACAGAATATTAAAATCGAAAAACACTTCTATGCGTTATAGCGATAACATCATTTTCAATAGTTAAGGAAATCGTATCAGACATTCTGCCGAGTAGTTTATGAAGATTATCAATATATGTTAGTTATCAATTTTAAAAAGGATGATTTGTAAACACATTTCATTATTTATTTAGTAATAAAAAAAAAATTCTACAAAATTTCAGTCATGCATTTTCATTCTAAAAACTTCCTTACTTCACTTCTGTGACTACCACCAAAAGTGAAGACAGAGAAACGTCATTTTCAGAAACAGCCAATTGACCATTATCTGTCCATTGACCAATTGACCATTATCTTTACTTCACTTCTGGGACTACCACCAAAAATGAAGACAGAGAAACGTCATTTTCAGAAACAGCCAATTGACCATTATCTGTCCATTGGCCAATTGACCATTATCTTTACTTCACTTCTGTGACTACCACCAAAAGTGAAGACAGAGAAACGTCATTTTCAGAAACAGCCAATTGACCATTATCTGTCCATTGGCCAATTGACCATTATCTTTACTTCACTTCTGTGACTACCACCAAAAGGGAAGACAGAGAAACGTCATTTTCAGAAACAGCCAATTGACCATTATCTGTCCCTGGACGTACTTAGTATAACATTATAGAGGTTTCAATCATAAAACAAACAATCTTTACAACACATGGTAGAAATTATAAGGTTTCAAAACATTAATATATTGGATTTTGAAAATATTAAGATGAAGTCAACTGTTTTTACTGCTTTCACTCTCTCTAGACATTAAACACTGTAAAGTAAACAAAGCAAACCTAATATTTTTCGCATTACAATCGATTAAGGATCTCGGCTTACACTGCGCACCCCTGTTTACTAGACCATGGACTATGAGGTACTGTACAATATATCTGCTGGTCAGGTGACCAAGCCAACGCATAACCCTCAGTGTTTAGTTCCCAATCTAGCTTGGTACGTGATTTATATCAAACCCGAAGGAATGAAACTTTGGGGTCAATCTTGCCCAATTCTGGAGTCGAAATCTGAACCTGTAGCGTGTTAGCCCGGCGCCCTGACTACTAAGCTACTGAGCTACTCGGCACCCATTTAACAAAGTCTGTATTAAAGTTTCTGTTCTTTCTGGATGTTTAGATTTTTATTCAACATCAGTTGTTATCATTTGAATATTAAAAACAGATTCTACATTTTAACCAGTTAACCGGGGAATAAACATTCGTTCAATTGATATGCCTGATTACCAACGGGGCACACTTCCACAAGTAAAAAAAAAGAATAGAATTTTTTTCCTTATCAATGACTTTAATTTAGCATGAATAGGGCATTTTAATAAGACGAAAATTTTTATTAAAAATTTCCTTGTGGAAGTAATGCGCTCAAATTATTGCAGTAGTAGTTCGTGTTTCAAATATTTTAACCTGTTAACTGGGTCTGACGAAATACTTCGCATACTCAGTTAACAGGTTACTATATTTGAAAATACTATAAATAAAATTAAGTCTATACAACTCTATGCATAAAAAAATATATCTAATTTATTATTTTTGTTTCACAATTTTGATATTTTCCATAATCTTAATTATTTACAGTTAATTTCATTAGAGAAAAAAATGCTGATTACCTCTTATAAATTGCCAATTATATTAAATAATAATATTTCTTATTATATCATGTTAAAAATGCATCATAAGTTTATAAATATATATTTATATACATACTTATGTAAAATGCATTAGAAGAATTAAAACATTGTCGGCATTGTTGTGTAAATACTATAAGTAAAAATTTTATATAAACATTTTCTATGCTTACGTTAAATGCAGAAATTTTGTCAAAGCAAATATATATATATACTAGCGGCCCTCCCTCGCTCTGCTTCGGGTTAACCTTGAAAACCTTCATCTTTTTGTGTTTTCTGTAGACCTTTTTAATGTGTACAATAATTAGTACATTATTTTGATAAATCTTGTAGGGTTCAGCCTGCGTTTGCAATGTATAAGCGGAAAAAATGAAATTATTTACGACATCACATTAAAAACCTCAAAAATAACAGTATTTCTCCACTATTTAATGGATGTTATTATACATATAAACCTTCCTCTTGAATCACTCTATCTATTAAAAAAAACCGCATCAAAATCCGTTGCGTAGTTTTAAAGATTTAAGCGTACATAGGGATATAGGGATAGAAAAAGCGACTTAAACCTCAAAAATAACAGTATTTCTCCACTATTTAATGGATGTTATTACACATATAAACCTTCCTCTTGAATCACTCTATCTATTAAAAAAACCGCATCAAAATCCGTTGCGTAGTTTTAAAGATTTAAGCATACATAGGGATATAGGGACAGAAAAAGCGACTTAAACCTAAAAAATAACAGTATTTCTCCACTATTTATTGGATGTTATTATACATATAAACCTTCCTCTTGAATCACTCTATCTATTAAAAAAACCGCATCAAAATCCGTTGCGTAGTTTTAAAGATTTAAGCGTACATAGGGATAGAGGGACAGAAAAACGACTTTGTTTTATACTATGTTAAGATATATATATTAAATTTAAATGATTCTGGTTTCTGGAGAAATAACTCGAAGAGTTTTCTACTCAGCTTCATTTTCCAATGATTTTCCATTCTCTTGAAAATGAAATTTTAAGCCAATTTCCCGTTTCTTAAATGAAGCCTTAAAAATCCAATAAAACTTCACTTACTCCAATAATTTTTCTTTCAAATTAAATTTTGTCTGGGGATCTCTGACCCAGAGAATTCTATATATTACTTTGAATTCTAGAAAAGGTACACAATAAATAATTGGCTCTGAAGATTTTGTTCTCTTTCATTATTTGCAAGTAATTGCTTTCTAACTTATTTTACCTGATATAAAGAAAAATATTATATTGTAAAATTCAACGAACGTTTTCTTCATTTTGAATAATCTTTTATTTATTTATTTATTTTATTTTTTTGAAAAATGCAAAGAACAATGGTGATTATAAATACTATTTTTTGTTAGCTTCAATTTATTTCAGAAAGTAGAATATTCCCAATAACTTTTCTGAATATAATTATTAATGGACATCAGTTATAAAGAATTTCTTTTTTAAGGTTTAAAAGCTTTTTCGTGTATAAAGAAGGATTAGTGCAGAATAATTGACGTATATTTAAAACTACTAAAAAGTAAATCGTGCTTTTTAACCCTCAGATTTAATTTTAATTGCTTTTTGCTGGTATCAATTTCTATTTTGAGCGATTGCAATTATGTTTAATTTATTTGACTTTGTTCGTATATAGCTGGATTGCTGGAAAGATATTATACTGTTTCATAATTTACTTGTAATTGATTTTATTTTATATTACATGATATAAAGGCAAATACTGTATAGTAGTAAAATTCAGCGATTATTCCGATCATTTTGAATAAGGATTATTTTTACTGCTAAAAAAACAACGAACAATTGTGGATACATTGAAAATTTTAACTAACATATATTATTTTCAGAAAGTGGAATATTTTCAGTTTATCTCTTGGTTATAATCATTAATGTATTGCAGATATTAAAACAAATATTTTTTTTTAAATGCTAATAATTTTTGTTTTTCTATGAAGCATTAGCTAGGAGTTATTAACGTTTCTTCAGTGTTATCAAAACGTAAACAAACATGTCAAAACATAATCAAAACATGTGTAGCATATACATACGACTCTTACTTCAGAGCCAGTATATGCGATGTCAGTGCGACGTCATAAATGGTCACAGGTGTTACAGTTACTAGGGTGAACTAAAATGCGATATATTTTATTTGTCTCATTATTAAACTAGCATTTGGTAACTCCACTGTCAAGTAAGTCTACAATGACAGTTGCTTTGCGACGAGTCACGAGGTGCCGTTACATTGAAATCTTCTGATGATTGTGCGGGGCTAACGTACAGGGTTACCGTGGTTGAAAGTCACGTGACAGTCGCGGTCTTACTCAAAGCTGTACACAAAGGATTTGAACACGTTTGTTTTCTGTGTGCTTCGATTTGAAATTAGATTATTCTTAAATAATAATAAAAAATAAACCACAGTAATTTTCATTGCGAGTATGTTATTCTACTTAAAATTCACTTTCATTTGTTGAGTTTATAAAAAAAAAATGTCATCTCTTTAGATGATGCCGAGACCGGGGGTAATAATATAATAATATGTAAATATGTCGAATGTAAGTATTAACCCTTTCTTCGTTTAAATGTTATATCTAGGATTTGTAAGTGTGTAATGTAATATATTCTAAAGCTTTGATGAATTATAACAATTTAGTTCGTTTCATCAGAATGCCTATAGTAATTTTATTTCTATGTTAGAAAATAGATCGGTAAAATCGTAATCTAGAAGAATTGGCTAACGTTTAAATAGATATTAATACATGCTGTTATATTATTTTCCAATAACTTAAAATTGTGTTACAGCTTTGAAATTTTTATATGTTAAAATAATCATTACGAAATAGGCTGTGTTCAATTTTGGAGTATTTACAATGACTTCCAGGATATAAAAAGCCCAATTAATTTTTTTTTGTTTTGTTCTTTTTTGACGACATCTCGGTATAAATTATTTCATTTAATATACATAAAATTATGCCAGTGCTTTGAATTTTTTATTTGACAATTATAAATTCGCTGCCTGGAAAAAATATCTGCGGAAAAATATTATTTTTTTAGGTGTTGTGTGTTAGAATTGTTTTAGTTTGTTATTAACTCTCACATGCTCAGAGGTAAGTATTGAGCACTTTTTTGAAAGTACCTATTTTCGTAATACAGCTTTGAATATGTTATAATATATTACATAAAATATGTATCCAATGACCACGTATAATTTTGATGCAGAAATGTTGATATTTAAAATATAAAAGTTCTGCTTGAAAAAAATTTCACTTTTTTTCGCTTTCTTTCAACAATCCGTATTGTTCCAATAATTTAAAATTGGGCAACAGCTTTCAAACTTTTATATATTAAATAAATCATTCTGAAGTTGTCTGTGTTAAATTTTGGTGTATTTACAATGTATTCTAGAGTACAAAGAACTCGGTTGGATATTTCTAATTTTTTTTTTCACTTTTGACAACATTATATCAGGTTGCAAAAAAGTTTTAATTTAATGTACTTAAAATTATGTCTGTGCTTTGAACTTTTAATACGATTTAACGATTATAATTCCGCTGCTTGGGAGAAATTTCGGTGAGAAAATTTAATATTTAGATATTTTGTGTCTTATAACTGTTTTATTTCGGTTATTAACACTTACTAGTTGACCCGCTTGGCGCTTCCCGGGCCCGTGATAAAACCTTAAATGAACCCCAGATAAAAAATACTAATAATTAGTGATAAAAGTGCTCGGAAAAAAACATTAATAAGAAAGCTTTTGCAGTCCAAACACTTTAAAATTTTTAATGGTTATAAATACAAAGGTTCTACAGCCCGTGTAAAAATTACGTCAGAAATATTGTTATCGGTTGTAAAATAAATATGTTTTCTTCCCAAGAAAACGACCTTTTTTCAATTTCTATAGAAGGGGAGAACTCCAGCCCTCCCATTTCCCATTTTCAGCCTTCAAAAAAGGGAAAGCGCATTCCACCCTCTCCCTTTTGTTCGCCCCTCTCTTAAACCAAGTTAATGGAAGAATGGATGTTTCTTCCAAGAAGGGGGATAAAAATAGAATGAAGCAGAATTTAGAAGGAGTATTTCCTAGGGTAGGGTTGTGAACAGTGAAGGTGCGAGCTATTCATTCCCCAACCCACTTGATTCTTCTTAATTCTATTTCCTGCTTTATCCACACTTCAAAAAAAGTTGAGGCATGCACTGTAAGGACGAATTTGCACTGAAAAATTAAGACTTTTGCTTCTCGCTTTAATATATTATATACTCAGAGATAAATATTGAGCATATATTTTTTTTTAATGCTTATTTTTGTGCTAAAACTTAGAAAATTTTATATATTATATAAAGTGTGTTTCCCATGACCGTATATAATTTCGATCCCCTTCTCTCTCTTTTTTTAAAATTATTTATTTATTTTTTCGACAATCTTATTTTTATCCTCAATAATTTAAATTGTTCTACAGCTTTGAAATTTTTATATGTTAAATAAATCATTTTTAAGTAGTATGTATGTATGTATTATTATTATTATTATTATTATGTTTATTTATTTTTTGTAATTACAGAGATTTCTAGGGTACAGAGAGCTCAGTTGAATATACGTGTCTATATTTTTCACTGTTGACATTATAACTATTTATAAATTATTTTATTTAATATACTTAAAATTATGATAGTAATTTGAACATTTTATAAGTTTAAATCATAATTCCGCTGCTGGGAAAAATTTGGTGAAAAAATATTAATTTTTAGATATTTTGTGTGATACAAATGTTTTATTTATCTTGTGCTCAGAGATAAAGATTGAGCACATTTCATTTTTTTAAATATTTATTTTTCTACTAAAGCTTTAAAATTGTTTATACATTATATAAAAAATATACACTATGACCGTATATAATTTTGGTGGAGAAATATTGATATTTAGGGTATAAAAGATCTTTTTTTTTTTTTTTTTTTTTTTTTTAAATGACAATATCTTTTTTTTTTCAAAAAAATCTGAAAAATTGTGCTTCAACTTTGAAATTTTTAAATGTTAAATAAATTATATTTATGTAGTTTGTGTTATGTTTTGGTATATTCACAATGATTTGTAGGATGTAAAAGGATCAATTATTTGTTTTTCAGCTCAATTGAGTCAACTTTATACCAGGTTACAAATTATTTTATTTAGAACTTAAAATTATCCCAGTGTTTTGAAATATATGTAAGATTTGATAATCATGATTCCGCTGCCTGGGAAAGTAACGAATTTTATCAAATTAAAGAATAACTCGTATATGATAGTAATCTAAAGTGGAGGCACTTCTCTATTATGTCAACTAGTTTTCTCAGCTCAGCTGAGACCATGGGCGTCGCGTGACTAATGTAAATTGGAGAAGCGCGGTAGCCCGTCTTTCTTGTTAGCCCCGTGATTGTCGTATCACAGTCATTTGTATACTATACTATCATGTTAAGTTTTGAGTTTCATGTTAATTGATATTAAGAATCACGTGAACTTAGCACATGTACATTTTATCTGTGGAAAACAACTAAGCTCGGGTTGTTCTAAGAAAAGGTTTTTAAAATGTAATGATGGCTGTATTTATCCAAGATATTAGTTTTCTATTAAAATTTCGTCAATAGTCGTTTTCTTTTAGTAAGTTATTTTTCTACATATTTAATAGGTTATGGGCTACATCTCGCTATGAACTGCGATAGTTAGTTAAAGTCTGATTAATTAAAATTAGATACAGAGAAATTAAGTTTTACTCATGGTAACTGAAGTAAAACATTAGTTTAGCTTAGTAGAGAAGATTATCAAATAATTTTTTTTTTTGAAATCTTATCCAAGTTTAAGATTTAGAAATGGATTTAGCTAAGCAAGTTAAATTATTGACTGGTGAAGTCGACTGGCCAATATGGAAACGCAAGATTAGAGATTTACTTGACTATCATGAAGGAGCACTTGATGTTATTGATGGTAAATTAAAGAAACCTGAACCGCTAAGTAGCAGTGCTAACGAAAAAGAAATCAAGGAACATAAAGTAAGTTCTGATTTATATCGTAAAGCTAATAGTTACGTAAAATCCGTGATAGCAAGTACAGTTACTGACGAAGTTTATCAGAAGATTATGGATAAAGAAACAGCACATGAAGTGTGGGAAGCCTTAAAGCATCATTTTGAAGCTACGTCAAAAGACCAGTTATTTAAGATATGTACAGAATTTTTCGCATTTAACTGGACGTTAGGCGATGATGTCTCAACTCACATAGCTAAGTTAAGAACCATTTGGAGTGAATTAAATAATGGACTTAAAGATATAGGTGAAAATAAGTTACCGGATTTGATGTTAGTTTGTAAAGTCTTGCAGATTTTACCCCGCAAATTTGAAACATTTAAGTCCAGCTGGATGCTGTTGTCTAAAAACGAGGACAGAACATTTGATGAGTTGACAGAGCAACTTTGTATGTTTGAAAGAAATTTTATCAAAACCGATGACATTACTGATCAGGAAGCGTTAGCTGTTTCAAGATTAAAAAAACAGAATAAAGATAAAAATTTCAAATTTATCAGGAAATCATATAAAGGAGATACTTGCAACTACTGCAATCGTAAAGGTCACTGGGTAAGAAATTGTAGAAAATGGATTTCGGATGGAAAACCTGCCAAAAAGTCGCCAAGTAATGATACTAAAGATATAAAGAAACCCACCAATGGGGCACTGATGTCTATTTCTGTCGAAACTTATACTTCGGAGGCAGATAATTCAACAGCTTTTTGGATCGATAATGGAGCAACTCAACATATCACGAACTGCGCAGAGTATTTTACAGATTTCACGCAATTTCTTAGTCCTTGTAGCATTAAGGCTGCTGGAAAGGAAAGATTGGCTGCTGTTGGAAAAGGAACTATTCGTTTTAAATCTTTTGTTGGTAGAAAATGTCAAGAAATTCAGCTGAATGATGTCTGGTATGTACCTGAAGTCAACAAAAATTTATTTTCGGTGTTAGCTGCTCAAGACAGGAATCAAAATAGTGAATTTCGATCGACATCTACTGAATGTTGGTTAAAGATAAATGGTCAAGTGGTAATATATGGAGCACGCAGTGTATCTGGATCTTTGTATAAAGCAATTATTGAGCCAATTATGCCAAAGAAAGTTTTAGAAATAAATAATACTGAGCAAGACTATTCTTTATTGCAACTTTATCATGAAAGATGGGGTCATCAAGACAAAAGTCATATCAAAGAGAAGCTTGAAAAAGAATTAGGAATCAAAGTTCGACTGGAAAATAAATTATGTGAACCATGCATTTATGGAAAAGCACATCGCTTACCTTTTGGAAATAGAAACAAAACAACTGAACCAGGTGAGCTTATTTCGGCTGACCTTTGTGGTCCGTTTCCTGAATCTTTTCAAAAGAAACGATACTTAGTTGTATTTAAAGATAGTTTTACAAAGTTTCGGTATGGTTATATCATAAAAGAGAAGTCAGAAGTCAGTAATGTGTTTAAAAATATGCTTGCTCATGCTAAAACTATGGGATACAGAATCAAAGAATTTTTGAGCGATAATGGCGGAGAATTCGACAATGGAGAAATTAAAGCAATTCTACATGAAGAAGGAATTATGGAAAGATTTACTGCACCTTTTACACCACAACAGAATGGATCAAGTGAAAGAGAGAATCGAACAATTGTAGAAATGGCAAGAACATTCAAATACTCGAATCCTGAAATTAGTTTTCCTGATGCAATGTGGGCTGAATTCGTTTCTTCTGCAATATATATCCTAAATAGAACGGGAAAATCTTCAGTTGAAGGATTTAGTCCTTATGAATTGTGGATCAGAAAGAAACCTAGATTAAAGCATTTACGTGTTATTGGTTCTACGTGTTATGCTCATATTCCTGTACAAAAGAGAAGAAAAATGGATAGAAAAGCTATCAAAGGTTATCTAATAGGTTACGATTCTGATGAGCGTTACAGAATTTGGCTGAAAGAAGAACACAAAATGATTTTTTCTAGAGATGTAATTTTTCATGAAGAATTAAAAAAATGCGATAATTGTGTTCAGTTACCATTCAACGATAATGAACAAGAAAATATAAGTGATATTTCTAATCAGGGAAAGTACGAAGAGAAACAACTTCAAGAAAATGAAGAGCAAGATAATATAAACGATAGTGAAGATGACAGTGATGAAGAAACTAAGCCATCACATGACATACAATTAAGAAAACGTGACACAATACGGAAACCTGTAAGGTTTGAAGATTATATAATGGAAGCTGAGTCACTAATTCACGAAAATGAAAATCCCGAGACATACATAGAAGCAATCAACAGCAAGGAAAGTTCAAATTGGACAAAAGCGATGGAAAATGAAATAGCCTCTTTAAAAGAAAATGAGACCTGGGAATTAGTTAATTTACCAGAATATTCAAAAGCTATACCATGTAAGTGGGTTTATAGAATTAAAACAAATCCAGATGGCAGTGTTAACAAATATAAAGCCAGGCTTGTTATAAAAGGTTACAGTCAACGTAAAGGCATTGATTACAGTGAAACATTTAGTCCAGTAACAAAATTGGAAACAATACGAGCAGTATTGAGTATTGCAGCTGAAGAAAAAATGCATTTATCGCAATTTGATGTATCGACAGCATTTTTGTATGGAGAAATAGATGAAACAATCTACATGCAACAACCAGAAGGATATGAAGACGGAACAAAAAGAGTATGCAAGCTTAAGCGAAGTTTGTATGGTTTAAAGCAAGCTCCACGTTGTTGGAATAAGTGTTTTGGTCAATTTTTATTAAAACTTGATTTTAAAGTAAGTGATGCCGACCCATGTCTATACATTCGTGAGAGAAATGGGAAAAAGTTAATTATAGCATTGTACGTAGATGATGGATTAATTGCTGCAAATGATCAACAAGAGTGTGAAATATTCATCGAAAAATTGAAAGCCAGATTTAAGATAGTTACTGGAAACGCCTCTTGTTTTCTAGGACTTGAAATTGAATATCAGAAAAACGGATCTATTACTATTAGTCAGAAAGGATATGCCAAGAAAATTCTTAAGAGATTTGGATTTGAAGAATGCAAGCCAGTAGCAACACCAATATTAAAAGAATCAAGATCGCAAAATACTGAAGAAATTAAGAAAGTTGATTTTCCATATAGACAAGCCGTTGGAGCTCTAATGTATCTAATGGTAGGAACGAGACCTGATTTAGCTTACAGCGTAGGAGTTTTATCAAGAACGTTAGAAAATGCATCTGCTGAAGATGTAATGAAAGTCAAAAGAGTTTTTCGCTACATAGCAAAAACGAAAAATTTTGGTATTAGTTATCGTGTAACAAGTTCAAGACGAGTATTACAGTGTTACAGTGATGCAGATTTTGGAGGATGTACAAAAACTGGAAGATCAACATCAGGATCTGTTATAATATATGCTGGTGGTGCAATCTCGTGGCACAGTCAAAGACAAACTGTTGTAGCTACTTCAACTACAGAAGCTGAAGTTATAGCAGCATCTGAAACAACTAAAGAAATTATTTGGCTCAGAAGATTATATGAAGGTATAATAAATCTAAAGGAAATACCTATACTTCAAGTAGACAATAGTGCAGCTGTAAAACTTGCACATAATCCTGAATATCACAGAAGAACAAAACATATAGAAATAAAGCATTTCTTCGTTCGTGAGAAAGTATTAGAAGGCAAATTAGTTGTAAAGCAAATTTCAACTGATAAACAGATTGCAGACATTATGACTAAGCCATTAACTAAGACCCGATTACTTATCTTATGTGATCAAATGGGATTAACAGACTAGAGACTAAATATGCAATTAACAAGGGAAAGTGTTGAAATTAAGTTTTGAGTTTCATGTTAATTGATATTAAGAATCACGTGAACTTAGCACATGTACATTTTATCTGTGGAAAACAACTAAGCTCGGGTTGTTCTAAGAAAAGGTTTTTAAAATGTAATGATGGCTGTATGTATCCAAGATATTAGTTTTCTATTAAAATTTCGTCAATAGTCGTTTTCTTTTAGTAAGTTATTTTTCTACATATTTAATAATCATGACCGTTGCATTGTGAGAAGTCATAAAACGGCGTCAAAATGAAGTCATATCGATACTCTTGGGTACTCGCCGTCATTTCAGGACTTCACTTTGAATCACTATGACCGCTGTTTGTGAAAAGTCACCAGATGACTTTATTGATATGCAACTTGGAGACTCCTCACGAATTAAATTTCATTATGAGTCTTTAAATTCGGTCATATTTGAATCAACAAAAGATTTCATTGTAACGCCACCTGGTGATATGTCGCAAAGCAACAGTCACGTGCCTTCACAGAGATGTCACAAAATAACGGTCATACGATAATAATAATGACGCAAATAAAACATGTCACATTCCGGTTCATCGTTGTGACCATGACAATTTTGATACGAGGGTACATTTTGTGATAGGATGTTATTTTATAAGATTTAGACAAACGCACAAATCATTTAATACACTGATTTGAAAGAATACGCGTGACAATAAGGAAGAACACGAAGACAAAACTGAGAGGTTTAATTTTTGTACTAATTGATGCAAGAATTAGACAAAAGTTACAACCATTTTTAAAAACCCAACTCTTTTATAAGCATTTAACGTTTATTTTAACCCCTTGACTGTCAATTTTTTGTGGGATATTTTAAATCAAATTTAGCACAGTGTTTTAATAAGGTCTAAAAGCAGCAGAACTGGTGATAGAACCAGTGGAACAAATAGACATGGTTTTCCAAGCGTTTCAGGGACTGCTGTGTCCAGTGGTTATTTTTGAAGTTGCACTTGGACATAGTATCCCACTGGTAGTCTACGGGTTAAAAATCAAGCACAATTTCACAGACTGTAATACATGATGCTCCAAACAATTTCCATCATAATACATTAATTTGGAGTGTGCCCCGACTGTGAAAATGAACCGGTTTGATTTAAGTTTCTAGAAAGCACAAACTAGTTAGTTTATTAAATATATGTATGTGTATATATATAAATTTTGCTCTCTTTTATTAATAAGATAAGGCGGTACTTCTGCTTTATCCTGTTGACTACTTTTCATAACTAAAAACTATCGCCAAACTATAGGATTTAATGCAAAAAATGCTTGAAGGTTATATATTTGCTCTTTCCGAAGAGAATTATTCATATTCCGTAATATGAAAATCATTTAGCAGGTGATAAGTGGAAACAAATTGTCACAATTGATGAAGCGTGGATTTATATAAATGACTGTAATAAAAAAAGATCGATTTATTACTGGAAAAGAGGCCACAAAGAGTTGAAAAACTTTGGTTCGAACGCAGCAAAGAAAGTTTCTCCAAAGAATTCATTGTGATTGCTGGAATCTCTTACAACGGAAATTTAAAGATAAAAAAAGTTAAGAAAAATGTCAAAATTTACTCTACTCAACAAAATAATCAAAACAATGTTCTAATTACTATTTTTAAAAAGAAATTCCAAAACCTTATCCTACGGACGTTAAAATTGTTGAGTTTCACCAGGATAAAGCGAGCAGCCATACATCCAAAAGTACAGTCGCATTTCTCGAAAAATTGACTAGAGAAACTGGAATCAAGTGCATACCGTTTAATCATATTCCAACCAAGTTCCCATATGTTTCACCAATGGACTACTGTGCCTTTGGACTATTACAATAAGCTCTTGCGAAACGTCGACGAACTACGTTGAGTGGACTCTAGAAATGTGTGGTGGAGGAATGGAACAAAATTCCACTTCCAGTTTACAAAATGTCCTACTATCTAGGAAATCCTACGGCAATATTATAGTCCACAACGCGGGCTAGCAGATACAACATATTAAAAATAATTGTTTTAATTTATGCATTTTATTTTTGTTGCCAAAATCGTTCCCATTACTTGTAAACACCCTCTGTATTCTAAAGAGTCTTATTCATAACTCGAACTCCATCTTCTCTATATCTATATCTTCTATCTAAAAAACAACATTTCTCTACAATTTCAAAATTTTTTAATTTTTGTTAAAAGCATAAACAACATATGCCTATACATCACCTATTTTACTTATTTTGGTTTACAAAGAAATTTTTTTATACAGTCGTATTTTATATGTAACATTCCTTTAATATCCCAATAAATTTTTGTTTTGTGGAAAACATGTTACGTAATATTTCACATGTTACACTTTAAAGTACTAGAACAAATAATTTATGTTCATCCCAGACATGTATACGATTTTTGATTATACTGATATTTCTGGAATGACATCATGTATTCTACAATAATCTAAATGATTAGATAGATCGTTTTGAACTTTTTTTTCATTTCTGTGTTGTCATGTATTTCGCATCTATAACAAATCAAAGATAAATATGGTATTTGTATGGTATAAAAATGACAGTTTCAATTTTAAAGATATGTTTTTCTTTTTTTCATTTCCCCATAGATCTGTACGTTTGATTTCAAATTAGTTTCAGTGATAAATTTTTATTTCTCCTTATATATGACAACATTTGAAACAGAATTTGAAATTACAAAAAAAATATTCGTTAATGAAAAGGATTTTTGTCGCAATAATATGATAAAGTACATATAGGATAAAAATGTAAACTATCTACATCCTTAAAAAATTATATTTTAAGGATATGGGGATGAATTCCAAAGGTATGACTAAATTAAAAATCTCATTAAAATTCCTTAATTATTGGTAACTTAATGTCTAATAATTAAAGTTACTCATATCCAATAGATATACACTCTCAGAAAAAACTGTAAATTTATGAGCGTTTGCCTTTCAATTTTCACGGGCAACAGCCTTATTTGATGAAAAACGGTCTGATCCACTAAATAAGCGGCCTTATCCCTTAGATACTTAGAAAATTAAGAGCAATCCACATATTTTTACAGTTCTAGCCCATATGTTAGCAAAAATACGGTACGACCCCATACATTGTCCTCCGCTAGGGTGTAACCCTTCATTTTACTCGTATTTCGAAAATTTTAACCCGCTAAAACACCGATTCTGTGATGATTATCTAACGTGCTACGTGCTACGGAACAGCAAGCAAAGTGTTATTGTGTTTTAAAGTGCATTGTATCCTGTGCATTATAATACTATATTACTTTGCCCCGTAAAATTACGGGCTTCACAAAATGATGGGCATGGATTTTTTTTTTTTTTTTTTTTTTTTTTTTTTTTTTTTACGGGGTATGACTGGAATCTCTGCTGCCGGCCTCTGCCCGTAATTTTACTGCAATTTTTTTTACAGTGTATACCGACCTTCTCCTTTCAAATATTTCATTTATTCATTAGCTTATGTGTCATTCAATCTTATTTAATAAATTGCTGTCGAAAAGAAAACATAAAACACACTTTTTCTTATTTCTAATTTTGTTGTGCGAATAGACAATTTATATATTTACAAAATATATTTCATACATAGTAAAATAATACAGAAAATCATTTTTAGAGAAGTACATTTTTAGAGTGGATATCTAATATATATATAATTGAAACACCGATAAATTGCATCTTTCTTCAAAACATTTTATGCTGATATCTTGCACGTTACACTTTAAAGTACTACACCAAAAAAATAATAATACATCTGACATTTGTTACCATTTTTTTTCTACTCATATTTTCTGGCTTGGCATCACATACTTTAAAATAATCTAAAGGATTATATACTTTTGGGAAATATTCTGTATTCTATCCATTTTTGTTGTCATGTCTTTCATATCTGTAGGAAGTGAATGGTAAATATAGTATTTGTATGGCATAAAAATGACAATTTCAAATTTATATATATTCAATTTCCCCCTATAGATATGTACATTGATTTAAAACATGTCTTTTGTGATACATTTTTATCTCTTCTTATGTAATACAACATCGGGAATAGAATTCGTAGGAGAAAATGCCTTCTTTCAAAAAGGAATTCTTTATCTCAACAACATGATTATATACATAGAAACATATATACGATGAACTTGTACGAAGAAAAGTCATTAAGTAAGTCACAAAAGATAATTAAATAATAACTTACAATGATATTCACGTCCAAATTATTTTTATTTCTCAACATATTCCCCACCAATATTTATGCACTTATATCACCATTTTATCAGTTCCCCAACAGCAGCTGCACAACATTCTTTGGGTTGCTGTATGAACCACATTAAGACTTCATGTTGAACCTTTTTATCATCTGTGAACATAATATTACTTTCAAGATTTTTTTTAGTGGACTAAACAGATGAAAATCGCTTGGGGCTAAGTCGAATCTGTATGGTGGATGTTGAAGAAGTTGCAAGATGATGTTCACAGATGATGAAAAGGTTCAACTTGAAGTCCCAATATGCCCTATATGCCTCTACATATATAGGAGAGAAATATATAACTTTTTAATTGTTTAAACTTTTATTTTTCAAGATATGCAAATTTTAATCTGTGAATAAGTAGACTTGTTTAGTTAAATTATTATTTACCGCAGTTACTTTTACTTTGCCAATTGGCTGTAACCTGCAAATTGGGATGATTTAGATTATTCCTTAGTAAATTGTGTGTGAATGAAAATTTGCTGTATCTCCGATTCATGAACTCATTAGTATATGAAGGATTAGATTTGATTTTGTAGATCTTTAACCTGTGAATAAAACATTTATTTTATAATTTTATAATTTTGATTGAAAACAAACTGCAGGGCAGGTATTGGAAGATAATTTTTTTAACCACATGCCACACACACACACACATATATATATATATATGTATGTATACAGTGAAATATTTCTGAAAAACCACCTCTATAAGTAGACCATCTCTGATTTTTGTTCTATAACTTTTGGCTATAGGCCCAATGTTAATTTTCCGTCATTTAAAGGCACACTATTTCCCTCTCCTTTTCTGAGAGACCACTTTTCCACTTTTCAGTTGAAGTGTAGGATGATTTCCTTTAGAATCTCTAAATTCCACTTATCTCGAGAAAAAAGTTCCACTAGTTTGGCAGGAGAAGGACTATTGTCCTAGAATTGGCTGAGTGACGGACACGCTGTGAAGTGCAGAAGTGTTTTTCAAACGTGAGGGGTTGTCCAAATTCAAGATTTATGTTTATCCGGATGCATTTTTCTCAAAGATTATCACGCAATTGCTTTTATCAACTCAGTTTATCAATAGTGATTGTTAACACAGTGCCTGTTCATTTTATGGACATATTACGTCTTTCATGCTGTGTATTTAATAATTAGATGATCTCTAAGGAAATCATGTTAACTTTGGAAGGCAAAGTGTGAACTTTTTAAGAGCATACGAGAATGGTAAAACCGAGAAAAAATATGCAATACACGATAATTGTAGCAAAAATGAAATGTACATTTCAGAAAATTTTTTTCTTTCATTGTACGCGTACAATGAAAGAAATAGATTTTCTGTTAAAAGAGTAAGAGGTAGTCAAACCTTGTGGAACTAAAATAAAGAGAAAAATTTTACTGTGTATAACGAACCTGTATTGACTTTCTATCAACAGATTGATAGAAAGTTCAATACCTTCTTTCATTTGTTTAAAGAGATGAAAGAATGTTTAATACAAAAATTGTTAAGAAGAAACCTTTAAAATCAAAGCAAGCTTTATTTAATTCCTTCTTTAAAGCTGTATAGACAAGAAATAAAATAAACTAATTAATTTTTTTAGCATGCATTTATTAAAGTTTCCTTTACACAATACCCATATTCAGAGAGAACCTCCCTCCCTCTCTTAAAAACCTACTTTTTATGGTCCAGTGGATTGTCTCCTTATAGAGGTTTTACTGTTTATATATATGGAGGGATAAAAAATTAAACCTTTTTAAAACACAAATTAAAATTAAAAGTTCAAATTTTAAGATTTAAAATCCCCAAAATGTTTCTCTAACTTTATAAATCCGTACTTAAATCTAATCTTCCCCTGTTATCTTAGTTTTACATCATTACTTTTATTACTTTCAAGAATTAATTTCGATTTGCTGAGTTTATGATTCTCGCAGTCGCTTGCGGTTTTAGATGCAACCGGGTTTCCAAAACTTGGCGTCATCATAAAGTCCGGGCATCATGCGAGAGCTAATTAACCAGTAAGATTGCTTTTATCGTCCCATTTTTTAGTGTTTTGCTAAGACGGAATTATTCATATTTAAAGCGGAGCACAGAGTTTTGCGTGGCCTTTTTTTTTGTCTTCCACCTGCCCAAATAGCTTACTGCCGGCCGCTAGTACCGTCCAGAAACTGCCAGCCCCGACAAGCTGCTCTCTGAACTCCCAGTCATGAAGCAATTATTCCCATCTGCTCTCAAACCATGTCCCTGAGTCTGACTTACAAAAAGGATCATGTAATTAAAAAAGGGATAAAGTCAGATTCCAGGAAAAAACTGTATATTCTCTGAATCAGCCAAACTAAACCCAAAAATGAGAAACCTAAAATAAGTGAGATGACGAAAAGAGAACGCATGAAGCTATATATCTTACACACACACACACATATATACATATTTGTATGTTTATAAAAATATGTATATTTTATATGTAATTTTATTCTTCTATTATATTACATTGTTTAATTAGAGTATTTTTTACACATGTAATATTTCAATGCGATAATTAGTTGTATGTGAATATTAAAAAATAATAATAACATTTTAAATGTACACCCAACTTAACCCTTTACGTCTCTTTCTGTACAAAATTATATATTTCAAATTGTTTAGTTAGACGTAAAAGAGATAGATAATCAGTGATAAATATCAGAAAGAAAATTTAAATTAGTTCTCGGAAGTAAACTGAAAATATTTAACTGATTCCAAGTTTGATTCTTTCATAGTTTTCCTTATTAATAAAATAATCAATTTATGTTTTTAATAATGCAGCAACAAAAAAAAAATTCATGATTCGTGGAAAAAATATAAGGTTAGAAGAGATATTTAAAATATTATGTAAGAAAGGTAAAATTATTTTATAAAAATCTGTACTGATATTTATTTATTTTTTAAGGATAATTTATCTACTCAAACGGACAATATTTTATACATCTTTTGTAAATTTTCGAGTATAACCGTACTTACAAATCACATTAATTTCATGTTACTTTCTTTCTTTATTTATATATTTATTTTTCAGCATGAATTTGTATATGTAAATAAATATTTTTTGTCGGTAAATTTCATTATTATAAAAATTCTCTCAAGATAAATCCAGCATGCAATTCCTTTTAAAATTCATTTCATGCTCATATATTTTAATCTGCACATAAATCTTTGCTTTACGAATTTCATGTTATAACATACCACTCAGAAAATTGTAAGAGTATCAAAATTTATTCGAGTGTTCAACATACCAGAAATGCCAGAAAAGCATTCTTTTGTGATAAAGTTCGGAATGCCTCAAGGGAAAAACTGCTTTTATACATTACGTTCACATAAAATGTTAGTTTAGGCTTG
Source organism: Maratus michaelseni (assembly GCA_963931845.1). Classification (NCBI taxonomy): domain Eukaryota; kingdom Metazoa; phylum Arthropoda; class Arachnida; order Araneae; family Salticidae; genus Maratus; species Maratus michaelseni. The sequence goes on from OZ007588.1 coordinate 418,611,725, forward strand.
CGTTTAGGGGAAAAAGCTTTTTTTCATACATTTTAATGGTCAACCTATGCTTTTGGACAGTAGAAAAATATTATTTTCTCACTATTGTAGGTTTTGAAATATTACTTTTCTGAATAGACACATAAAATAAATAATTCAACATATATTCATATGAAAGTTATCTATATATACAGAGTGTTCCAAAAGTCTACCAACAAATTAAGAGTGGTGATAGAAGGCATCAAGAGGATGAATACGTACCATAGAACATGGTGTCGTAAACCGCGTTTAGTGGGAGAAAATCGTAAAAAGTATTTATGAGGGGTGTGACGTCGAGTGGAATAAAAAGGGCCAATCATAAATAGAGAAAAACTTTTAAAAATTTGACATAAAGCTTGATTACAATGCAGTACAGTTGAATGTACAGTTGAACGTCAGAAAGGAGACGACCAGACATTTTTATAAGAATACGTTTTAGTGTGTCCGGCAATCCTTCGTCCGTCGGTGTTGCCAGTACAATGGCCTCCGTGGCCGCAACTTCGAACAATTTGTTTAAAAATGTGTCGTCGTATATTTTCTGCCGTTAAACTGCAATCCAGTGTAATCATACTTGAAATCATATTTTAAATGTTTTTCTACTTAGTTTTATCCCTTTTTGTTCCACTCGACGTCACACCTTTCGTAACTATTTTTGCGATTTTTCCACTAAACGTGGTTTGCGACCACGAAATGTCATATATATATATATATATATATATGGATACGACATTTCGTGTTACAATTTATAAATTCCATTTATTCTAGATGTGACATTTTCATTTTTTACGAAAAGTGCTTCACCAAACAAAATCACGTTGTTGATTCAAATACAAACAATACAACATTATGAATTATGTTTATTACTCCTTTCTATCTATACAAGAAAATTGTATTAAATTTATGAAAAATTTTGAAGATTATATATGTTTTATCCCTTTAATAGTTTTCCACGAACGCCACTCAGGCAAAAAGAGATGGTTTGTTTCGTTACTAGAAGGTTTTGGATGTCACTAAATTTAACTGTAATACTGTAATCTTCGATTTATTAATTTGCAGAGAAATTTTCGATTATATAAGACAAATATTTTAGTACGGAAAACGTGGTGTTTTGTCATTATTTTTAGTTTTATTGTGTCAAAAAAGAAACGAAACTGTTGAGGGTTAAAATGTCCTGAACATGATTTGAGCGTTTTTTAGAAAATGTCTGTCTGTGAGTCTGTATGCGCTCTAACTCACGAACTAGTGCATAGAATAGATTGACATGTCATAGGAAGTTATTTTCTTATGTGAACTGTTGCTGATTAGTTTTTTGGAAAAATACCCTAAGATGTAATCTTTCAAATCGACGATTTGTTCAATTTAGGTGATGTTTGTATTTCCAGTTTATGTGGGCAGAATTAAACGAAACATCCAATTTTGAAATCCTCATGATAAAAAATAGACTGTCATTTAATTTTTGTCGTGGTTATCAAATAGAGATTAAAAAAATTCCATGATTTGCTCGAAATATGGAAGAAAGTTTTGTGATGGCAATAGAAAACTAGTTTTTTAATTTAATATAGGATTACTCATGAGCTAAAAAGTAAAATATATGTGTTTCCCAATCTACTGCCGCGTGTGCAACTGATACAACTAAATTATCTTTGTATTTAAAGAAGTTAAAACCCCACACTATTAAATGTATATGTGTGTATGTGTGTGTTTATTTAAGCCACTTTTTTATTGTTCTATCTTAAAAACTTATCTCTGCCCGTGTATGTAATTGTAAATTTTGTATGTTGCAGGCGTGACATAAAAGTCACGCCCGCAACATACAAAATTTTCTCTATTTTTATGAAGATTTTCTTTAAAAAAATGGATAGTGCTGTATTATAGTAAATTCATATTGATAAAATAAAAAAATTATAAAAGTTTGTTCTTAAAAGTTCAAATCAAACTTAGTTGAATGAATGTCTCATTCGCTACAAGATATTTAGCAATATTAAAAAAAAATATATAATAATATTAAATCTGTTTAATAAAAAAAAAAAATTTATTTGAAGATTAGAAAATACAAAGAAACTAAATTCAATACTTAGCTAAAGTTAGTGCTAAACCTATAATATAATGGACACACTTATTAACATGTGCTAAATCTTTAATTTAATAATCTTTGTAAAGAATGTCGTGTTCTTTGAAATACATATAAAATGTATAAAACTTTATTACATGTTGTCTCTATACTGGTGTTTCTATCATTTATTGTTCAAATATATTTGCTTTTGATTTCAAGTTAGGTATTCCATATATTAATTAATTTCATGCCACCTGTAAATTAAAGATCTGGTCATATTTAGTAACAGAACTCTTGTTCGTTATCTTTTCATTTAAAAAATAACATATATATATATATATATGCGTGTGTGTGTGTGTGTGTGCGTGATTTCCATTGGCAAAATTCCTCTAGCTCTTACGTACTATGTTAAAGGATTTATGTTATGTATGCATCTAGTACTATAGTAAAGAATATGGGAAAGACAGCGTTCTTTTTTTTTTTTTTTAATTATCAATATCATTTTTAATAATAACGTTTTCGCTAATTTTCTGTCTAATTTTAGTAAAGAGATATATGATATATAAAAGGTACATTAGGTAAATAAATTGGATTTTATGAAGAATGTGATCTTATCATGTTTTACAGAAAAAAAAGAAAAGTAAATATATATTTTCAATCTTAAATTCAGACTTTTCCTACAATATCTTTATTTACTTCATGAAAACAATTGTTTTCATTGATTTTACGAAATTAAATTCATATATATATATATGTAAATTTTCAATAGGTATATTTACTTATAGGTATATTTACTAATATTCATTTTATATTAAACAAAACATATTGATAAAATTCCGAAGATTCTTATTACTTTTTTAAGATTGCTTGAAGAATATATATTTCTACACTAAAAGACTTACGCATCCACAGACAAATTTTCCGCTTTTTCCCAAAAAGATTATAGTTAATTACTTTTGCAAAAAAAAACAGTTTCTTACAAAAAAGTCCAAATAGAGAATTGCATAGTCAAATAAAATCTTAGTTAGCATATCGAAAAAAAATTCAGCGCAGTAAAGAAACTGATTTGTTTGTTTAAAAGGTAATTTAAAAAGTTAAAAAATATATATATGAATCATATTTGTCAGTATTTCATTATTTATAAACATCATTATATATATATTATTCAATATGTAAATTTTGTCTGTTTTATATAAAATGTTACTTTAAAAAATTAAAATAAATTTATTTGAATTTTACTAAAGCTAAACATTGTTGATGTAAAATTAGGTAGTTTCATTTTCTACATGTGTGCAGATTATACACTAAAAATTGAAGTAATTCATATTGAAATATTATTATTTTATGTAGAATACTAGAATAGAATCTAATATCTTACAATCTAATGTCGATAATGCTAAAATTCCTTAACCGTGAAGCTTAATTCATTTGCGCGTGTAACTTATTTAACACTAGAACTACCGGAAATTTTACTCAAGTTTTTTAAAACTATTTCACACAAGAAATTTTATTTAAAACTACTTAACTTATTCATTTAACGTATTTCTGTGAGTTTTATATTTAATTTATTTTAAAAAGAAATTTCTGGTTCGAATCGGAATATATTCATTTGGTAACCGTCAAAATGATGTCTCAGGGTAATTCTAGTGTTAAACATAAACCGTTAACCAGAAAATGGTTAATGATGTACATATCCAAATAAATACAATATATTGATAATAAACCAGATGTCCAGGATATTTAAAGGCCAGCTAAGGTATTCGTGGAAAACCACATATAATTATAAGGTAAAGCTAGGATAGTCTGCGCACAATTCAAAAGAATAGCAATAAAAAATCTAAATTTTAATTTTTTGCTAAACTATTCATGAATAACTTTTACTTCATTTGTTTTTTATGCATTTCCATTGCTATTTTGTTGTTATGTTGCAATTTAATAAAACAATTGTAATAAAACCGAGAAAGTTATGTTGCGCAATCTCTCCTTATAGGGTTGGTGTGATTGCGCAGATTGATAGGAGAGATTGTTACTTATAATAACTACAATTAAATTGTTAACAGTAATAATTACACTTAAATGATATTGCTGTAAGGTTTTTGTGAACAAATATTATTTTATTAGGAGTGAATATTTCAACATAATGATAAAATAATCAGAAAAATGAAATAATTTTAAAAACGATTAGAAAATTTTAATTAAAGGAAAGAAAAATTAAAGAATAAAAAAAAGCAAGTCCAGATAAGATTAAAAAATAAAATAATGCTACTTAATAACACGTTTAACTTAAAATTAGTCCATTTTAATTTTTCATTTTTTTATGCAAATTTACCAATAAGCTGCGTAATCTCTCCTACCATGGAAACGAATGGGAACACTGCGCCATCTCTCCTAAGTAGCAAATGCGCAAACTCTCCAATTTCTGTAGGAGAGATTGCGCGGCCTTTTATTTAAACATGACCTCTTCTAAAACGAACCGTTGATGTTCACATTGTTAGTCTAGATTAGTAGCTTATGATAAATCGTTTAAGTTTAAAATATTTTGTACTATTGACATTGTATAGAAATTCTAATGAAGGGCTATGAAAATTCAAGCACTTACATTGGGAAAACAAAACAAAATAGCAATACTTTATCTTAAACGCTCAAAGCAATCAACGTGCACTTTTAAGTAGACACTCCACTACTGTTGTTGTACAATTACCTGGAGTCGCTGCACGCTCACTCTACTCCTTACCCCCAAACCACTATGTGCGCAATCTATCCGACTGCGTCATCTCTCCTGGCTTTACCTTACTTAAGAATTTCCTATTAGCATCTGGGCCCCACCAGTGGCTGAGAGGTTCTGCTCTCGAAGCTGGTAGACGGGAGGTGTTGGGTTAAAACCCCTGTCGCGCTCGTCGACCTAACCGTTCGGAGTTTTCCGTGGTTTTCTCCGAACCTTCCATAAATACGGGTTAGGATCCCTTAGAAAGACCCCCACGGAGGGCACTCCCCCCAGGGCCTATGTCCCTCGTGTTGATAATTGGCCGTCATAAATCAACCCAACCCAACCCTATTAGCATCTAGTCCTCTCAAAAGCCATGAATCGGTAGAGGCGAAGTACAGACTAAGATTTATTTTTTAGTTTATGTATAGAAACGGCGTATATATTCTCTATAACTACGATATTTTTAAATGTACTTAACTTAATGGAAAGCGTTTAGATGTTTCAATTATACTTTCCCTGCCTGTAATTTAATTTTAGTAAATTTTATGTTATCTTTTTAATTGGAATTTTTAATTGGTTTTTCAATATTGCATACCGAATAAAATTGTCTTCAAAAATTCCATTCGACGGAACTTCAGAATGCTTCTAGAGCACATATAATTCTATCGAAAAGTACTCGGTGAGCTGGCAAATATAAATATTTGATGATGCTTTCAGCAATATGTCAACATTTTTTCTTGTATTTAAATGTAATTTTACTTATGCAGAAATATAAGCATCAACCGTATACAAATTTGTCTCAGTTTGTCCGTGATTTTCCTGAATCCAAGAATTTAGTATCTAAAAGAAGTTAAAAGCTGTCCAAAAATAACTAGTTTTTTTTTTTTTTTTTTTTTTTTTTTTTTGTGAACATTTAAAAAGCGATTGCCAAATGAACGATTCTTGCATATTCATTAGAAAAATTATAAATTTAGAAGCGTGCTAAACAAATAAATTTTTCCATGAGATGACGCTTATGATAAAAAAATTAAAGTGTGAAATTTTCTAATTATCCAAGAATTAGAGCGATTACATGTAGTAGTAGGGTAACAAAAGTAACAGATTCCTGTAACACTGTTTCTAATGGATGGCCCCACATACGTATTATATGTAATGCTATATAACCTCAGAGATGTGTTTCTTATATATAAACAGCCTTTAGTTAAAGAAATATGTTTTTTAATTGGTTCAGAAGAAATCTTCAAAGCCGTTGACGAAAAAAATAGGTGTAATATTTTAAATACATAAATTATTTTTATACAACTGCCTTGAAATTCAAAAGATTTATGACTGAAAATGAGTTTTTTTTTTTTTTCATGCAACTGTTTTTACTTACCAGATGCGTTCCAACTTTATGTGATTAGAATTTATTAGACCATTGTGCAGGGGAGGATACGACTATAATCGCTTTATTCCACAGATTACTTACTTAAATAGATTAACTCTCAGTAAATAATATTTTCTTTAAACCTAAACTTGAGGCAGGAGTGATGAAAACAAAACTAGCATACATCAATTACATACAATTATAGAAAAAATTTTAGTTTTCTAAATGAAAAATCACATCTTATAGTAAAATTGTGTCATTCTCTTTGCCTTTAGTATTGCGCCTTTCTGAAATTATGTTCCAATTCGATTATGAGGGGAATAAAAAAATATTTAAAATAATTTAGATATAACTGCCGGTCAAATGTATCATGCATGATGCATGTTTTCTTTCGAACATATTTTCACTGGCAAAAGCATGCCGTATTTTGGCAATTAGTACATTTTGAAATAGAGAAAAAAAAATTGCCTTTGGACCTAAACTTTGTAAATTTGAAAAGACGATTAGGATTATTTTTTTATGATTTTTGACGCTAGGTGCAAAATTTGTGTTACAAGGCATAGGAACGAAAGATTCCAGTAAAACATTACACAATCATTTTAAAAATGTCCATAAATATGTTAGCTAATTCTATAAAGATTTTTTTTAAGTTCCAAGGTAGTTAAATGTGAATATAAAAAATGATTCTTTAAAATATTAGATCGAGTAGAACGTATGATCGATAATCAAGTGAATTAAACGTTTGAGTGAACAGAGCGTAAAATTGAAAAAAAAAGTTTAAATATTGTTACCTACTTTGTATATTTTGCTGCCAAAAATTAACCTGGTGTACTATTTTTGGCCCTTGTAGAAATTATCTCAGCTAATTTGTTTCTGTAATAAATTTACTCCCTATGGTCTATTTAGTATTTACCTTATTTATTTGCACTCCGATCAATGAAATATTTACAAATGACCTCGAAAGACATCTACAAGGTGATTTAAATTTTGGAGAGAAAAGCCATGAAAAACGCCTGCATGTTTAGAGGATATACTTTTTAGACCATGGGTAAATTAATCATTCAATAAAAACATTTAGTTACAAAATTGGCTTGATGGGGGTGGAAGTTGATGGTGGGGGTAATGTCATGTAATGATTATAAAACGGCGCTACCAATAACCACTAGACCATCATACGAAGTGCCATCATGAGATTTTATTAACTCACACCACACACAAACTAGTGATCACGCAGATATGTAGATATCGCCATCAACAAAACACGCGTGAGAAACATAACAGAATGCAAGGGCTTATAGAAACGAACTCAAAATGGTTTCATAATTTTCAATATGCTCACTGCAAGGGTAACATTTGATACCGATTCAAATGATAAACAGCATCGCGTAATTAATCAATAGAAATGTTATGCGCGTCCAGACAATATGACTCTTCTGTCTATGGCTCTTCCTTTTTCATAAAATCCCTTTAAAAATTTAATTATGACAAATGCACATTTACCGCTTTGGCTCCAGAATTCCGCTGTAATCTCATTAAACTCCTCAACAACGGCGAAAGCAGTGTTTTAAGCCACATGCGGCTGGCTTGTTTTTTTCTCTCATACTTCTTAAACAAATAAATCATTTCTGTGTTCCAGATTCAAAGAGCATTCACCCTAAACTACACTCCGTTATTAGAATTGTTAGCATTCCCTTCTGTCTTCCGTAGCTTTACAGATATTTTCACTGTTTTAGTAAAGTAACTTTATTAGCAACACACGACATAACGATGGAGTTCGTCGAATAATGCCCGGAAAGTTGGTCCGTACGAGTTTATATTTGTGATACGAGGTCCTTTTATTCGAATATTATGTGTTTTTTCTCATACTTCTATCTGTCATTTCAGTAACTAACGGTTTTTATTTCATCAAAAATTTTCCCATGGTTTGAAATGTATATCATAGATATACGATATGTATCATCAGCACATTCCAAATAGGCATTTTATTGTTTGAATAACACTGTACTTTAATTTTGGTCTGACTGTATAACTATATCTACATATTTCTGTTAATTTGTCACTACATGTGAAAAGACTAAACCAATTTAAACAAGTTGGAAATTGTACGTCAAACGTGACAAATGTGGTGCGTTCGTACTATACCTAGTTATATAAATATTCAGTTCTTGATGATTTTTAATTCTGTGAAATGAATTATATCATCTGCAGATTAATTTCTGTAATAAAATAAGTATCTCTGTCTGTTGACGATTAAACCTCGGTAGCTCCTATAACAAGAAAGCACCGATTTAAAAAAAATCAAAATTTTTAATAGATATTTTTTTAATATTGTCTAAAGTTTTGATTCGATTTTCAAAAAATTTGAAATGTCTCGACAAAATTCTGTAAAAATGGTATATCTTAAATTTCAAACCATTCGGTTGGATAGTTTTAGCGTTGTTATATGCGGACGGACGGACAGACAGACGGACGGACCAGACGCCGACAATAGGTGTTACGTATTTATATAATTACGAACGCACCTAAAAAGGAAATATTCAAAAAATTGCTATCAGGTGACACTTACATTTTTTAAAAAGGTTCACATATTAAAACCTTCCACTATCCATGTTTCTTTTTCAAAGGGAAATTACTGTTTTATTAACAAACAAATGAAGCTAAAATATAAGCAAATAGTTTTAAAATGCAATGCATAATGCTTAACATCGAACATAAATAAAAAATATTAATATAAAAAATCTAAATATTAAAATGTATAAAAATGTTTAAAATCTAAATATAAGCAAATAGTTTTCAAATCTAATGCGAAAAACCAAATTGTGTTTAATCAAAATATTTTATAAGTCACTTTTATTTCAATTCTTCAAACTATTATGGCGAAAAACTTTAAAGACAATTATATGAAACTTTTTTTTTTTTTTTTTTTTTTTTTTTTTTTTTTTTTTTTTTTTGTCTGCCAAACTTCGTTCATAAATAACAAATAAACTATATTTTAAAGATGGAAATCTACTTTCTACTTTTTTATTTAGGAAGACTTCTCAGCTCTTTTAAACATTTCTTAAATTTGCTTCGTAAACTATATATTTTCTTTAAGTTTATGTTTTAGGGAACAATACTAAAGTATATATTTTTCAAGCTACTTATAAATGAAAAACATGCCAAATGGAAAAATTAATGAAACACTTTTTGAAATAAACAAAATAAACGAATCTTTCTCCTTTTATTTTCTTGACACGGTACATTTTCCAATTAAAACTTTTATATTAAAAAAATATATATGTTTAGCAAAAAAAAATATTTATGGTAATAGAAAAAAAGATAAACTAAATTATATCTTAGACGTATTTGAAGCAATGATTATTATAATCATAAAAATAAATGTTCTGTTTCTAATTCGATATATAACTTTATTCATTTAAATGCATTTCATCTTACAAACAATGAATATAGTTCTGTTTCTTCTCTTTAAAATATGGTAGAGCGGTCGTTTATATATATATATATATATATATATATATATATATATAAATTTAGTAAGGCTATAAACTAACCAATATATATTTAAAAAACATATGTATAAGTTTTGTGTCTGCATTTTCTGTTCCTAATGTAATATTCAGATTTATCTATTTGGATACAATTATTCTTGCAAATAAGGACTACAGGAAGTCTTTTTTTTCCTTTATTTCTCTTTAACATGTAATAATTCATTGGCCTTTTATAGTATTAAAATTTAAAAAAGTTCCACTTTAAATGAATTATCAGTAGATATATCTGTATGCCAATTTTTAGATTAGGAACATAACAATTTTTACAAAAGTGTCTCTGTGTAATATATAATAAATGAAGATATGTATAATTAAGTGGTGAATTTTAAAGTCTAATAAAAAATATATGAGCAACTGAAAACGCCCGTATCGACTAGTAAAAAGAAATATCTCTCATCGCTGTGATACGTCTTCTAATTTTTTATAAATATTACGCCTTCTACTAACAGTTCTTCACTGTATTCACAAAAACAAGATTTTTTAACTATTCAGATTTGTTTCTGACAAATATAACATAGTCAGTCTGTAAATGAAAATCAGTTATTTAAAATGCTTAATATATATAGTATCCCATTATTATTTCTTATTTTGCGAAAACGAGGTAGGTAGCTAAGTATTGTATTTTGCATGGTTAGTTTTTTTTTCTCAAAGATGTTATATTGTTTTAATATAATTTAGGATATTTATTTACTGTCGCATATTGTGACGAAGTGACTTTTTGTTTTGCAGAGATTGATTGCATATAATGTGCAAAAACGCAAATATTGTATCCAATATGTCTTGTTACGGATATGTCTCCATTGTATCCAATATGTCTTGTTTAACCCTTTGAGGGGCGATGGTATATATTATATACCACCTAATTTTAATCTGATTCAAACCAGAAACTTTTAATTAAATTTTACTTTTTTAACTTTGACGAGAAAAAAAAAAGGTTGAAAAATTGCTTATTCTTATTTTGAACTAAATTCTTTCCTAAATTCCGGTGGGAATTCAACGTGACAGGAGCACAAGTGCTTGCTCCTGAAAGGGTTAATAAGTGTTAATTTTAAGTATTCTTAATTCAAAAAAAAAAGTTATTTTTTTTAAGTATCTATTTTATAATGAGATTAATTTCATGATTTTTTTAATTTTTTTTAATTTTTTTAATTTTTTAAGATGGATTTTATTCAATTAAACACGCTAAATGTCAAAGTTGCACCTGGTCTCAAATAATTCCAACATTTCTCACATCTCAAATGCTTAACAGAATATATGCGCATCAACGATATTGTACAATATAATGGGATTTTAACTTTACATCATGAACAGGTTTAATATAATAGAAATTTAAAAACATACATCAGAATCAAAATTCAATTAATTAAAAAAATGATATTGCTCGTAAGAAGAAAAAAAATAATTTACAGCTATATGAAAATTGGACTTACGTAACAATATTTTTCACAAGTTACTCGTATTCGCTTTTAACCTTTTTTCCTACTTATACGATACATTTCCTTCTATAAGCGGGACTAGACGCTACGTAAAAGAGATTATATATATGGTGTCTGATGCTGTAGGACTTATACAACAAATATAACATATTATAGTTTACAAACCTTGGTAAAATACATCCGATTTTCACCTATGTCAAGGAAATTGGACGTTTTGTTAAATTGTGTGCCGCTCTGGCTGATTATCGCGTGAAGATTGTTTAAGAGTGTTATACAAGATAACATACTTGGATTTATTTAGTGATTAGTGCAGTTCAATTAAATAAATTAGCTTTTTTTTCAATATGGAGTATTCATAACATCGTTTATTAACGTAAAAATGTTAAATAAAAAATACAATTGACGTAATTGAAATACACTACTAATTGCTCTTGCGTAACACATTTAAATAATTTTAAGAAATAATAGAGAAAGCAAAAAAGGGTCCTAAGTTATAGAAAATTATGAAAAAAAGTAAAAAAAATTCTCCCTGTCGGGGTACGGAAAACTAATGCTTATCTATTTATCACCTTCCAACGCTTTAAAGAAATACATTATAACATGTATGAAGTAAGTTCGAAGAATAATATACAAATCTAATATAATACAAAAGTGCTATAAATTCCGCTCTAGATAATGTTGAAACTTCTTAATTTCATTTTCTGTAAACTATTCAGTAAGAAGGGAAATCTTAAAACCACTTCAGGGCTTGCTCCAGACAATTTACATTCAAATTACATTCAGGAAACCAAACATTTATTAAAGAGTAAAACCTTAATAACTAGGGAAGTATTGCCGCAATGAAAATGTTATGCGTTGTAAAGTAACAAGTTATTCTTATGTATAAATGTAAGAGTTCAGGAATCGAAAAAGAAAGTACCACGCAAGCTGCTCAAATAATTACGAAACTAATCATATTTTGATTTGTAAATATAATAAAATGTTAGTAAAAGTTGAAGTAGTTTCAGTTATTTTAGTGTTATTTATAAAATGTATCATTCGAATACTTTGTACAGTTTAATGTCTTAAGTATATGATTTTTTTATTAGTATGGAATGATAATTTCAAATAATCATAATATTTTGAAAAATACAAACAATTAAACGCACTTTTAATTATTAAAATTGTTTTAATAGTTTTTGGTTATGTTTCACATCCGTTAATATGTATCATTAGAATTGTTTGCGCCATTACTCATTTTAAAGCTGTGAATTTTTTTTTTTTTTTTTTTTTTTTGCATTATGGGATAATGCTACGAAATCTACTAAATCACGGAAACTGTATTAATGCTTTATTCTGTGAATATTTATAGACTGTTGTTAAAGTGTTACATAGTTTTATTTATTTAGAATAATGTTTGGAATACAATGTGTTATTCGAATAATTTGCATTTAATGATATGGAATTTTCATCATTGTGGGTGATTGAAGAAATATTTCCTTACATGCTATTTGTGAGACAAAATCACTGATGTCCTGAAATTAAGGGGCAATGACCAATTTCAGACGTTTCGTCGAATATCTACTGAAACTCGTGAGGAAATGTCTGAAATACCCTTGAACTTTGAGAATGTAAAGAACATGTTTCACTTCATATTTAGTTAAGATTTTGTCATGAGAATAATAAAAGGGGGGGGGGGCATAATAATTTTATTTAATGAATAATATTTTCGATCACCTAAGTAACAAAAAATGCTAAAAATGGTCTGTCACTGTCTGTCACTTCGTCTGTAAAAAATTACTATGCAGGTCCTGTTCAACATTTGTGTGCATTTGTGTAAGCATAGCACGTATATTCGTGAATGCGTTAACGTTTCTGTAAAAAAATTCAAAAGATTCTTTTATAGCATGCAGGATTTCAGCAGAATTTAAGAACGCTTTTCAAAAACTTGACAAAATATCGTAGAAATAGTATACTGTCATTAAAATATTAATTTATTGAATATTTGATGAGATATAGGTATTTTTATGAAATAAATTTTAACTGCGCATGCGCGAACTTCAGCAAAGATTTTTGTCATGATTTGATAGTCAATACGATAGGGCAACGTATATAAAAAGAAGAGTGAAATATCGTGAAAACTCAAAAAGTTACAGCAATAATTGAAAAATCGAGGAGAACATTCCATAGGATTATATCGGATTTCCTCCTCAATATTTCATTACATTAAAATTTTCATTACATACAAACAATCAGCGACATCTACTAAGCGTGTAAGGTAATTTAGTGAAATAAAACTTTAAGAGGGTTTATCCTCGATGTCTAAACGACTTGATACATAATCAACTAAGCGTGTCAGAGAGTTCAAGAACGACAACAACGTGTACAGAAACTATCAAAATCAAGAGGTTCAACTTTTAATCCCGATTTCGTTGCAACACACAATGTTAGGGATATGACTGAAAAGTGTAAATATTGTAAATCTATACATTGGTAAAAGACATTTTCTAAAATATATTGTTATCATAACGGTAAAGTAAAGCTTCTTGAATTAAGTCCATTCCCTATTGAATTTTATAAAATTCCCTGTGATAAAAACTTCAGAAACGATATACGATTATTCAGCTCCATGTTCGCATTTGGAACCTTTCGAGCAGATATAACATTATACAGACAGTTGCTCATTCTCAAAATTCACGTACAGGTACACCATATTGCTTCAATATGACTTTATGGATCACGTATAAGTAATAAATCATATTGTGGTCAGATTGCTATGTACGAACCTGGTGATGATTTGCGGTATAGATCAATTTTGTATCAAATATTTACTTACATCTTTACATTGGCGAAATAACAGAAATTTTTGAATCATATAATCCGTACGTTACAAAATATACAGCATTAAGGAATGTAGTGAAACAAAATCAAGAAGCATATTTCTTATATTTTACAAGAGGATTTTCGTCAATTTTTGAAACATATAATCCGTACGTTACAAAATATACAGCATTAAGGAATGTAGTGAAACAAAATCAAGAAGCATATTTCTTATATTTTACAAGAGGATTTTCGTCAATTTTTGAAACATATAATCCGTACGTTACAAAATATACAGCATTAAGGAATGTAGTGAAACAAAATCAAGAAGCATATTTCTTATATTTTACAAGAGGATTTTCGTCAATTTTTACCCGTATCGAAGTATGCTTCAATTATGCTTTAAAAATGATTAATTCCGAGTGAAAGTCAACGCAAATATGGCCAAAATGCAACCAATTTAAATTATAAAAAAATATGAGATCATCTAATGTTGAATATGCAATCTGGTAATTAGACGTTGGCAATGGAGTTTTTCAAACTTTAGAAATTTTAGATAGCTGGAAAACTTCAGATACAATTCAAGATATTTTTGACGCACCTATTTCCTCAAATGCACATTTATCAGATAGAATTATACTGGCCTATCATAATGCTTATGCACGTATATTAAATCACAAAATATTAAATTTTGTAGAGGGAAAGGTTAACATTTACAGAAGCATCAATACTGCTAAACATTGAGGTGTAAATCAAACGGATCAATTTGTTAAGTTAAAATATCAAATTAAATATTTAAATTCGTTAAATTTTCCTGTATTCCCTGTACATAAATTACAATTGAAAATGGAATCCGTTCTCATGCTTATTCGAAATCTAAGTATTAAGAATGACCTGTGTAATGGAACGAGATTACAAATATTGCATAAGCATTTTATAGCCGTTTAAATTGCGATTAGGGATCCCTCTGGAGACGTTGGATTTCTTCCCCGTATTAATCTGGATATAGGAGAGAGTAATGCAAGCAGATTACCATTTATACTACACAGAAGACTATATCCTGTAGTTCTAGCATTTTCTATTACTATAAATAAATCACAAGGGCAGAGTTATGTCCGTATTGGAATATAAGTGGATAGACCATGGTTTAGCCATGCTCAGTTATATCTTGCTTAATCCAGATGCTGATCAAAAAGTTGCATAAATATTCAATGCTCTGGGGCAATTGTAAATGTTGTTTCGAAAGATGTATTGTAAGTATATATTTTTTGTAATAAATGAGTGTTGGTTTTAATGTGTGTTGGTATATTATAAAAAATAAAATGCAATCATAATAAAAATAAAAGTGAGCGAAACGCAGTATTTCTGTAATACTGCGAAGCAGGGTATTGCTGCGGAGGTTGGCACAGGGGGGAAGTCCCCTGGTAAAGCTATAATATTTTATAGAATTCCCTAAGTTGCAAAAATTTTAAAAATATCTGATAAAATTAAATATTATACATAATTTATAATTAGGAATTAGAATCTTGCATATTAATTCACTCTATCTTACTCCCTGCTAAAAATTCACCGTAAATTGTTATTTATTTTTACTATCGTTTCCGCCTATTCATATTTATAACGACTACTCTATACTCATTATAAATTACGCAGAATGCTTCATTGAATATTTCCATGTTGAATTAAGTCGGTCATAAAGTATATGATATATTGCCAATATCACAATAATAGGAACATCGATAATAATAAAATTATATTATCATGATTAACTAAAGTTTCCTGATTAATCATTACAAATAACATAACTGTTTCAGAAACTTTTTGACGCATTCTTTAGCTTACAATAGAGGTGCTATACACTCTCAAAAAATCCGTGAGTTGGAAGAATTTTTCCGTTGATTGAGTTTTTGTCTTTCGGTTCTTTCCCCAACATTGGATTTCTGTTTGTAAGTGAATTTTGAAGGAACAATGGAAAACGCCTGATTATCAACGGGACAAACTTCTGACAGTAAAAATAAATGGAATTATTTTTCTTCTTCATGACAGTAATTTTGCGTGAATAGTGCGTTTAAATAGGCCAGCAATTCCTGTTAAAATTTACTGGTGGACGTTTTCCCCGTTGGTAATCAGGGTCTGAAATTCAGATAGTCGCGTGCAGCTCGTCCGTAATGTACGGTGGCAGACTGAGATAGACGCGCTGAACGCGTTCGCAACGGCCTAAGGCTGAATTTACGAAAATGTCCGCTTTGTTTTACAAATGTCCCCTAAAATTACACACATTTCATCAAACTAACGTAAACCTTACCTTAAATCCTCCTCACTCTCAAAACAAATCTCTGAATTGCCGTATTTTTCAGTTTTTCTGTTTTGTTTCCCTTAAAACAATAAAGCTTCCGCTTTGATTTGGCCATATTATCCCCAAATACAGAGAATTTACGAATCTAACATGAAAGTTACCCGCAATCTTCCAATCTCTATTGCTAGATTTTCGTCAAAGCACAGGAATGTTCCGTCAACTCTGCTGATTTGAAGTTTTAAAAATTCGAACGTTTTTTTTTTCGTATTCTCCTTTTCTTTCAAAACCTAATAATCTCAAACCCAATCACAAAATTTCATGAATTTTCACATTCAAAACATGGATTTTTTTTCACATTGCAGAAAAATCTCTTCCAATCACAATGGTAATCTGGCAACTTGTTTACTGTAGCTTTTATGTGACGAAACATTTTCTAAGAGTGTACTGAATGGTACACAAATACTGTAAAGTTTTAATATAAATAAGATGGTAGCAAAAAAATTTACTAGAAACATTGTTCCTCAGACAGTTTGCGTCAAACACTATGCGAAATTATAAAATAAGTTAAAATATAATTCAAAGTGATAAGCGATCTTATACTAATAACCAAATAATGGCATGTTTTTTGCGAAAGTTCTTTTGGATGTTACGAAATGGAAAATAAGCAATTATGTAAAAAATTTTGTAAAACTAAAATATTGTTCTTTTCGTCTATTTGTTGAAGTACAAAATTAATGTCAACAGTTTGTACATAAACCTATTATTCAGCTTGTGGTCAGTAATCATTCTTAAGTAATTCGACGCTTTCAAAACATAAATAATTACAATAAGCTTAAAATTACAAATAACGTTCATATGTTAAAGACACTAACATCACGTGACAAAATACTACAGGCAAAAATATGTGCATTAATAAAAATCCTTCTAATTTCCAAAATCCCCATTTTTGGTATGTGTCCAGTTATCACACCTCACTACACACAACTGTAACTGAAACAATCCAAATGTCTTCTCATTAACCCCATAAAAGATTTTTGAAACAATAAGCCACGAGCTAAAATATTCGCCTTATTTAATCGAAAAATTACAGTAAATAAAAACACTGAAAATTACAATAAAAATCAGTGGTATCCAAAAACGTTAATTAACGGATCAATTAAACTCTTCTTGCATGAACTGTGTACGTGTAAAACTGTTAATAGGTTAATACAATTCGAAATAACCATTGTTCTTTAATAACCATTCATTAATTATTACTATTTTTTGTCTTATGCTCATCGAACACATCACTATAATAATAAATATAGTAGGCATAAATGGAACTACTATTCCTTCTAATGTTTTCTCCGAATAAAATATATTTCCATCATTGTTTTAAAGAAATAAAAATACAATTCTATCAAAACACATTTTCTCAAAATGCAAAAAATACTTATTTACCTTTTTTAGAAAAGTGTATATATATAAAAAAGGTTTTTTTTAAGTGAATTATGAAAAATTATTTTATTTTGCATTTTATCTTTTAAATAAATTACCTAAAATAATTATGTGAAAGTATCCATGCTCGGTCTGTTGCTGCTGTATCCATGCTCGGTCTGCACTTAATGCTGAGGATAAAATATGTAGATTAAACTCAAAGAACCGTAACATATCCATTAAAAAATTATACAGAAGAATTATTCATAAACATGGGATAAATGCAACTTATAAAAATTTTTCCAGATGGATAATGTTAAGTATAAACTTGTGGATATGACATTAGTAACTTCCTTGTGGTATTAAAAAATATTAGAAATTGAATACCTAAAATATTTCATTCCATAATCAAGCTAATGTAACACGTTTTCCGATTTTTCTTCTATTAAAAAGTAATGGAAGTTTCTGAATTCAGTAAAAAAAGAGAAGTGTAACGATAATCAATATCAGGAAGGAAAGGGAGTTTTCATCTTTCGGCTATTTCTTTCATGCATTCACCTGCAGTCATTTTTAAAGGTAAATTTCACCAGACTTTCACTTGATTCAGTAACATTTTAAATTTTGGTAACAATAAAAATGCAGTAGGCACTGGTTATAAGGTTACATGGATATAATGTAGACTATATTTTGATGTTAAGGGTCGCCTCCCCTGAAACTCTCCGATAACGAAGTGTCATGTTAACCTTTGACTATAATGTACTTTGACACATAATGTACTTTGAAAAAAATACTCATCGACTTGTCTCCGATTAAAATTCTGCATAAAGTAATGATTTATACTTCAGGGTTAAACTTCAGTTATAACAAAGAATACAAAAGGTGCTTTTTGGACTCGATTGAAAAGCCAAATTTTGTTGTGAAGGGTCGCTTCACTGAAACCCTCGGATAACGAAATACCATGTTAACCTATGTGAATATTCCAAAGCGCGATTACTCATTACTTAATACAATTACCAAAATACGGTTTTGGACATCAAAAAGTAGACGTCAGATGCGGTCGATGTGCATTTTGAAAAAATTATCACTTAAATGTATTTAAAAAATCCTAAGTATTTAAAAAATCACTATAAACCTTGAAACTTCTACTTGATGATTTTTTTATATTCTTAATACTAGTTAAAATTACTTAAAACGGTTTTAAAATAATATTTTCCTGCTTTATCTACTTATAAAATAGCGCTATGTTGAATATAATGTATAAAACATATGTATAGTGTAGTAAATAAAAACAAATACTGACCATATCTTTAAACAATAATCTTCTTGCAGAAGACGCGTTTCAAGTTGGAAATTTTTAACAGCCCGTCATCAGCCAAAGTAAACACGTGTCCCTAAGGAGTCAAGGTCACAAAACCTGGTTTTGGTGACTCCCCCATACGGACACATGCTTACTTTGGCAGATGACGGGGTGTTAACAATTTCCAGCTCGAAACGCGTCCTGTGTGTTTTTTTTATGGTGATTGTTACAAAGTTTCATTATTTAATTACAATTTATCGCCAGTTTCTCGGTGCTGTTTCATCTATAGAAGTTACTTATCAAATTTTATTGACGTTATTTTAAAATACAGTTTCTTTAATCTTCGTAAATACTTTTGAACTAAACTATTTCTTACAGTAAAATCTGAGTAACATCATTGACCTGGATGTTGCGCAGTGAGGTAGCTTATGTAACGCATATAGATAAATTCGACTTTGTGCATTAGCGGCACTTGTTGGTCAGAAATGTAAGTTTTATAAATTATAACATTTAACTTGCATTTAAAACAAAAATCCAACATATTTCTAAGCATTACAGTGACAACCGGAAATATTGCATACAGTTTACTAATTATTAATTTTTCAAAAGTGTCGAGACATCCAGGGTATATATATATGTATGTGCAAGTGTACAAGTGCTAGAATCACACATATTACGCATAGATCGAATACTTTGTGCGAATTTTAATGCATAAACCAAAACCAAGTACAACGTTATAACGCACAAATATGAAAAATGGCACAAAAAAAAACGCATACGGCCGTTTCAAGGATGCATCGATCTCCTTCCTCAGTGCGAGAAAAAAAAAAGATAAAAATGTGTTTAAAGAACCTCTCGGTTATAGCCCCGAGTACTGGCTTGAATGAAAATGCTAAAGCAAGAGTTTATATATACCAATTATATAATATTAATAAACCGAGGGGTTCTTTAAACCCATTTTTATCTTTTTTTTCTCGCACTGAGGAAGGGGATCGATGCATCCTTGAAACGGCCGTATGCGTTTTTTTGTGCCATTTTTCATATTTGAGCGTTATAACGTTGTAATTGGTTTTGGTTTATGCATCACACATATTACGTTAGCAAAAGATGCTAACGTACTGTGTACGTTATGTTAGCATCTTTTAACTTTTCAGTAAACAAAGTCTTTTTGTTCAATGATGTTAATTTACAGTATTTTGAATATTTCTTTTCCTTTCTTAAAAAAGAAATCAATTAAAAAAAAAGAGGAGAATATATATATATATATATATATATATATATACCTACATATTACAATAAATGCCAATGGAGTTTCAAAGCTGAAGGTAATAGGAAAAAAATAAATGCCTTTGTTCACATGCATTGCAAGGAAAAGATAACGTATGTTTTATTTATAATAACTCATCTCAATTCACTGAAATTAAAAAAAAAATGTGTTAGTTATTTCAAGGAAAAAAAATATTTTTTTAATTTATCCACAACGTCTTTTGAAAAAAATACCATTTTTTACCTTCAATGCAAACGAACATTTGTAAAGAAAAAGTTTATTCATAATAACGCTTTTCGGTGACATTTAAAATGTAAAATGAAATATGTCATGCCTTTTAATGAAATATTTTTTTTTTTTTAGAATTGCATGTTCTTTTTTGTATAGTGCGTGAAAAAAATACACTTTATATACTTTTAGTTTATTTTTCTTTTACTACACTTATGGTCAAATGTTGAGTAAAAAAAACAAAAACTGATAAAAATGAGAAGCATTTATTTTAATTCAAGACACTTTCACATAACATCACCTCATAAAATACACAAGTGAAAGTAAATAATTAAATAAATTATAGAAGTTAAGTGAAGCTCTTATTTATTATCAATTTCGCGGTATAATGTATTATGGGTAATTTAATGTATTCTGATGTATAATTGGGGTTTTCAAAAAATAGGATAAATAGGACAGATATCAAACATGATTATGATGTAAAATAGAAATTTTTAAAAAATTGGTTTATATTAAAAATGTTAAAATCTTCTATAAGCTCAAGAAAGGAGGACATTTTTACAAAGAATAAAAAATAATGTACAGTAGAGTTTTTACATGCACATAGAGATTCTATTTCAGCATGTTCAAGAAAAGTTATTTATTTTGATGCAGTAGGAAACTGAATGTACAGTTGGCCAAAAAAAAAAAAGCTTAGGTGGCTGTCTTCATAATGAAATTTTACAAAACTCCAAACGATCCAATACTAACTTTGACGTCATAGTACCTTATGATACCAAACGGGAAAGCATTTGGTGAAGTACTTTTGAAATTACGTGGTTTAAAGTTTAGAAATTCTAATTTTAAATTCATCTGTAGTCGTTGCAAAATAGATTTCAATGGGGGCATTTTTTGAGCACAATTCAAAAACGATAACGAAACGAGCTGTCCTTATGGATTTGAATATTTGAAACTTCTATAAATCGATTTTTGTTAAAAGTTCACAGGTTACATTTCATATTGTTTTCGAAAATATCTCATTTTTTAAAATAAATATGAATTTTATCCTATATATATTTTGTAAAACAGAAATCGATTTCTATAAGTTTTATATATATTAATCCAAAATGACAGTTATTTTCTCAATGTAGGTTTTGAGTTATTCTCAAACCACTAAACCGTATTGCAATCTGTTTTGCCAAGATTACAAATGAATTCAAATTTTAAAACTTCTTAATTTTAAAGTACTTGGACGAATCACTTCCCGTTTGGTAACCTAATATAAAATTTGCAGAAAAAGGCGAAATATCATGCTAATATTAGGTGTGCATATTAAAAATTTCAGAGTTTGGTTCAATTTGAATATGAAGATGACCACGAAGCTTATTTTTTTTAACATTAATTGAAAAAATACATAATATCCATTCCAATGACTTCTTTTATGTTTTCTTTCTGTAACATAATTAAAATACGCTGCAAACAGTTTTCTATGTAGACCATTAAGTAAAGGAATTTTTTTGTGTAACCCTATAAATGAATAATAAATGTTTGTTCCCTGTATTCTTCAAAAAGCATGTTTTAATACCCTTCATAAATGCATACCAATTTTATTATGTCTGAAATGGTGTACTATAATTAAAATACGCTGGAAACAGGTTTTCTCCTTAGACCATTATGTAAAGGAATTATTTTGTGTAACCCTGTAAATGAATAATTAATATTTGCACCCCATATGCTACAGAACGCAAGTTTTAGTGCACTTCATAAATGCATATCATATTATTTATGTTTGAAATGGTATAACATCATTAAAATTCACTTAAAACGAATTTTTCCCATTGACCATAATGTAATGGGATATTTTGACTATCCCTGTAAAGGAATTATAAATCCTACACACTGCAGTTTTAATATTCATCCTCCTATGTTGAACATCAATAACATATATATATTACATGGCAATCCGAGTATATTTACGAGAGTTAGATGACGGCCAGTCGGCCAAACACACCGAAGTAATAAACACTTTTCAACAATTTTGGAAAGTTTTAACAAACATGGTATGATAAACACTGATTAAATTAAATATTAAAAATCTGTATAATTTACGGAGAATTTATTATAGAAAATATCTTATATACTGATTCGAAACAATTCATTTTTCTCATAAATGTCATTTATAAAATATATTACATTTAGAGCATAATTTTGGAATAATATTTTAAGAAGTACGTGATACCTTAATTCTTTATTTTGTTGTTATTCTGTAAGAATGAAAATTAATAGAAGTTCTCTAAAAAGTTCTCTAAAAAGAACCTGTACTTTAATAATATATACAAAATCGTTAAACAAAATACTACATGGAAAATGACTCTGAAGACAGACATTATTATTTTTTTTTTCGGAAAATGGATCAAAAATTTAAATAAATTATTAATTTCTATGAGAGATTAATTAAAAAAATTAACAGAATTAGTATTTTTTCTTTTTATTTATAATTTAACATAAAATATAGGTTTTAATAGAAAATGAAACATTCATATTTTCTGAAATATATTTTATAAACATGAATTTTTTATGTAACAAAAACTACCGGCAAACCTGATTTACATAAAATATTACATTTTTCTTTATTCAGGAAAATTGTCAGTACAAGTTATTCTTTAAATATTTCATTTCATTGTTAAAAGTCTCTTAAAGATATCGTAATGAATAAGAATCATTATCTATTCATATTTCAGTTTTAACATTTTATTAAATGAACCCTTGTAATTTAGTAAAATTATGCCTTTCCTAAAGAGAAGTAAATTCCATTATAAATGCTAAAATTCTTTCAATGTTCCCTTAATAGGGAAATAAGATGAAAAGGAAACCATTAGTGAGGATAGATTTGTATTTTACAAAAGTACATTAACTAATACGCCATTAATTTGTGAAAAATGGTAACAAATTATAAATATTAAACACATTAGCTCATTCACTTTAGCTACCATGAAATATATGAGGGATAATTTCTTATAAGGAATAGTATTAGAACAAAATGACACCTATAGAGGGTATTAACAAACGAAATTTTACGCAAAACATTAAAATACATTTTCAATACATGCTTTTAAGCACCATGCTTTTCATTAATGCATTGCTAAAACAATTTGATAGTTATGGCTACTACCCCTTTAATTCATTCATTGATAGTTTTATATCTTAATGGTGAATTAGCATGGTTTGTAAAAACTAAGCCATTACACGATCGATGACGAAAAGTAAATCCTTGTTTATTGAGCTGCCTAGATTGTACTATAGGAACTCTTGTAGAGAAAATGCCGATAGATCCGTCTGCAAGAGATAGAAAACACAAAAATGTAGCAGATAGAAAGAGTGACGGAGCATGAATCAACAAGGAGTATCTTACAAACCACAGGAGTCTACAACTTCACCCCGCATTACTGAAGAATTGCAATGTTGTTACCTGAAGCATGGATGAACGAAAATCATTTTAGAAGTCGATAGTTGTAGAAATTGGACGTTAGCCTAATTTGCTGTTTAACGTGTTCTGTACGGATGAGCCCTTTTTTTTATTCCCATCCGTACAGAACACGTATAATAACAAATGGGGATATCAACTTGAAGAACATTTGAAGAAGAAGATGCCAAATTCCTGATGATTCAAGACGCAACGACCTCATTCTCCTCATAACAGACGTGAAATCAAATCATCATTCATTCATTCAGTGCCTTTTGTCATCAATCATTAATCAATTGAAACTTATTCATCAATATTTAGATGGTGAATTTTATATCTTCAGAAATTATGTATTTCGATGATGCTCAGCGAATTTATTACGGGAAAATTACATATCTGCGTTAAATTAAAAATACATATTTTCTAGTTTCATGAGGTATGATACACAACAACATAATGCTAATTCAATGAACACTTCTCTATTATATATATTTGATCAATCCAAACGACAGATTCACTCGTGCGATCTTTAAACATAACCTGATTTAAAATTTCCCTTGAAATTTCTTTAAATGCACTTATAGAATATAATTTTCTCTCCACAGATCCATATCTGAAAGAATTTGTTCTTAGTGACATTTGCGAGTTCGATTTGAACATCTAATATTCAGTTACGTTTCTTGAATTCCTAGTATTGTACTTTTATCACATCCCGGATTTAAAATTTGCTTCCTTAGAAAATGTGATAATATGCAGTTATCCTGTTTAATTACTTTATGAAATGTTAACATTCTCAATTGGTGACATTTTGATCTAACATTTACTTTACAATTAAAATAATTACACCAAAGTATAATTCCTTTTGTGCAAATTTTTATAATTTTAATGATTATAGATAATTTTATGATTTTTTTTTACATTTTTCTTTTATTGAATATCGTTAATTTTGTATGCATCGCTAGATATATTGAGTGTACCATACTAAATGAAATACTTGGAAATAACGGTTTAACTCAATAATGTTTAAAAATCACACAATAACTCAAAAATTCGAGTTTTAAATTACAGGAAAAAACTTACTGAGAATAATAAATCAAGTTTAAATGTATATTTAACAAGTGAATGATTAAAATATTTATATTAATTATAACATAGATATTTGAACTTACTGGCAAAAAATTCACAACTTTATAAATGTTCTTATAATATTAAAAGAAAAATCATAATCCTAAATCTGTTTACCAAATACTTTTAAATAGTCTTGATAGCAATCATTACTTATTTTATGAGTACATCATTCATATTAATTTAATTTTATTAATATTTAAAAGATATTTGCTCATGCATATTATATAAAAGTTTTAAAAAATCTACAAAATATATTTAATACATTCGCTAACTGAGGTGAAAATTTGAATTTAAAACAAATCATCTTATAATTACGTGTCATAATACTTGTTGTCATAAGCATAGATCAAATACTTTTTACGAATTTCAATTCATAAACTAAAACCAATAACAACGTTGTAACGCAAAAATATGAAAAATTGGCACAAAAAACCGCATGCGGCAGTTTCAAGGATTCCTCGTTCCCCTTCCTCAGGGCTTGAAGCCAGTACTCGGGGCTATAACCGAGGGGTTCTTTGAACCCATTTTAATCCTTTTTTTCGCACTGAGGAATCCTTGAAACGGCTGTGTGCTGTTTTTTGTGCCAATTTTTCATATTTGTGCGTTACAACGTTGTTATTGGTTAACGTTTATCAATTACTTGTTGTCATGTTTCACATTTTATTATGGTAGAATATTATATATTTTTACACTTTCGAACACATTTAAAAAAAATTATGACTTCGGTTTGCCAGGACGCCTGTCTTCCAGGCTTTTATGCCATGATCTAAAACTCATAAATGTAATCATATTGCTACATAATGATAAATGTTTTTGAGATTTACTATAGCATGATCGATATGGAAAATGAAGTGTGTAGCATTTATATTTCGTTTATAGGGACACACCGAAGAATTCAGTTAGATTATGGTCGAAGGGGAGAAATTGTTTGCGGTGCATTTTGATAATGTTCATTATTTGAAACACTGAAATTGATATGCATCACTGAAGTAGATAGCAACATGCATTCTATGGAGTATAGATTAAGTAGCAGATACATTTCGTTTCCAGGGATGCACAAAATAATTACATTACATTATGATCCACCAACGGAAAAGTATTTTCAGTACATTTTAATGATGTGATAATATGTCAAATGTGACGAAATTTATATTTCAAATAGACAGTAGAATTTGAAATTAACATTGTTGGGATGCACAACATGTTTTCACTACATATTTATTTATCCAAAAAGACATTCAAAGACCTTCACAAAGACAATATCATTGATTTACAAATACATTGACAACAAACTTGGCTACAGAACTCACTAACTGTTGGGTGTACATTTTCAACTGTGATGTGCATTTTAAAAATTAAATATTTTTTAGTGCATTAGGACGTGGGTAGATCATATATATAGATGTACGAACGAATTCGCACACATTACCGGCTACAGACAGCAACTACTGAAAATGGAATTTTACTTCGTTATGACTTTTATTAAATATTTATTTAGATGTCTTATTTTATTGTAAGAGAAAAAATAAAAATTTCTAACAATATCCCGAAAACATTTAAAAGTGTTTCATAATCTATGCCATGATACATGATTTTTCGTTCTTGTTGCTGTTATATTGAAAAAAAGACAAGGAAGTCAAATAAATTTTATCAATGTTGCATACCTCCTTTTTGCAACAACATAAAGAAGAATGCAGAAACATTAATAATTTTAAAATCTAGTCTTTGATGAATAATATATGATTGGAATATAAAATGTTTTGGGGTTTAAAATATTTTCAGAAAAAAAATTGATTGAAGATCTACGGAACGTAGTTTGGCCAGACCACCACGAATTTGTGTTTTCGGGGCCATATTAATTGTAGAGTTTAACTAAGATATCGGCTAATTACGGTCCGATTTCTTTAAAAATAGAAAAACGAACATTCTCTTTTTTTTTTTTTTTTTTTTTTTTTTGCGTAGATCGGTACTAAACTCGATCCTCAACTCCTCGGATTTTGGAGTGGTTCCGGGTACAGACGGACTGACAGAGAGTCACACAGACGTTTTTAAATTTTAAAAGTATAATAAGATAAATATATTATACATTTCATAATGTTTTTCTTATATCTGTAAACCAATTTTTGCGTAAATTAAGTTTTATTATGGAAAGTTTTTTTTTTTCAAAATATATGTTTCAACTACTGTTACAAGCCTTTCTGGTATCTTCCATTATTGATGTTTAACATCTGATTTTTTATTGAAGTATTCCTGTTGCTGTACGATTTGTGACAAGTCCGAGGGAATGGTTCCATCGCTGTCACGACAGCTGATGGTTGTCTTCGTGATTGATAAGTCAGATGACTAACACATTTGAAAATCAGCTTATAAAAAATGGTTAAGTAAAAAATATCCTGCCTGTCGGACTTTTATAACTTCGCCATGGACATTTTTCTTCCTTTGTGTTTCAGGCTACAAAAATTCGTCTGCTTGTGAATAACATTCAGAACCCCGCAACTAAAAAGCACTGTGTTTATAAAAATTACGCTAATATTTTGTTTAAGTCGAGTTTTAGATATTTTCAGGAACAAATATAGCTTATATATACCTGAATTCATTTCTCTATTTTAATGCAACTGTATGCAACTTTATGCATATTGTTATTGTTATTTATAAAATTTAAATTGTTTATTTTAATTAATACGTACATGTGATTTTTCTAATATTTATTAATCGAATAGATTCGTATAATTTAAATCTAAAGTATTTTGCGTATGCATTTACCTGTATTTATGCTGCATCAAGTGATGAAATGTATTATCAAACGCACTAACCGCTACATCTAAGCAACATGGTGGTCACTGGGGTGTCACATCAATATTGTGCGTCAGAAAATCATTTTAATTGCTTCGTTTTAATGTATGGCGTAATTTTACCCTTTAAAGGATTTTTCGTTTGTAAAAATTTAATTATTTTACGGTTTTCATTCTATTTTAATATTCACCTGTAAATACATTTTGTAATTCAAAATGTTTTTAAATAATATTATTTGGGCTTTGACCTTTTAAAATTGTCAACAATAGGTAAAAATTTGAAATTTCAAAATATGAATTAAACCTCTATTAACATAATAAAATTTTAAATAAAAAAATGGTATAAAATGAAAATAAAATTAGAAATATTTAATAAAACAGGATTGGAAACTGCGCATCAGAACCCCGTCCCGTATATGTTTGGGAAAAATGGTTAAATTGCTATGTATAGACTTTCATCCATAAAACTTATTTAATTAAACTACTTTGACCAATTCAACATTAAATAGCGCTTAAAATAGTCGATTTAAACACTGATTGAGTCAGCGTGTTTATCCTACATTTTTCTATAATGCTATGAGTTTTCATGTTTTTTATATGCTTATAATATTTTTTATTATGATCCGAGAACGTCAGAAGGTCACAATAACAAATTCAATTACAGCAGCAGCGGCGACAGCAGAATTAGTTACTCTTTTTAAAAAACTAGAGAGATAAGGAAACATTGTATGGAAATTTCTGTTATATTTCTGTCGAAGCAACAGCAGAAGCTGACAATTTCTCCTCTTTATTTATTCGTTTCTTTGTGTTGTTCTTTAGTTTTTTTATGCAAAATAATATATTTTTTCATGTAAAACTGAAATTATAAAAAAATTAAGTAAAATCTTTTTTTTTATTATTATTATTGTCATTTATATAGAAAAACTAATTACTATGAACCCAGTGCATTACTAAATTAAACTTATTTAATGAAAGTTTTATGTATACACTATATTGCCAAAAGTGACCGGTCACTTGCGATTTTAGACTTTTTTTAACTATCTAGAAAAATATATGAGGAATTTACCTGAATCTGGTGGTGTGTAAACAGTATAGCATATGTTATATATTTCCGCGAAGATTTTTTCACGAAACCCCATAGGGGACTGTCAACAAATTGAAAAAGAACGAATATCTTTTGGATAACCCTGTAAAAACTAATGTAGCAAAGGCGTTCAAACTCGAGATTATTATTAACTGGCTTATTGTAATATACCGTGTTCATGTTTATGAGGATAGCATGTATTAGAGAAATTAAGGTTTTTATAAAAACAGTCCCAAATTTCGCCTAGTTTTTTGCTTATAATTTGCAGAGTTTTTAATATAAAAAAAGTTCTTTTCAGAACATGACAAACAACATTGTACATAATATTCTGCAATCAGAATTAAAAAATATTAAAAATTGGATGAAAAATGAGCATGTTCACTAAAAAATATTTCACTGCGCATGCGCGAATGCAATCAAAATATAATATGCATAATGTATTTGCTAAGTATATAGAGTAACTTTTGTGAAAGTTTCAAAATCATAGCTTGAAAATTCTGAAAATTATCATCCATAGAATAAGCTCGAAATCCGTTGTTCCCAAAAGGAAGCAAAAATATGAGGGGTGGTATCCAAATATAGTAGTGCGTGCGATATTGTGTACGCTATCTTGGCACTAATCAACAGATATTTGATACAACCTCTCATCTTTTTGCTTCTTTTTGGGAACAACGGATTTCGAGCTCATTCTATCGACGATAATTTTCAGAATTTTCAAGCTATGATTTTGAGTCTTTCACAAAAGTTGCTTTATATACTTAGCTAATACATTATGCATATTGTATTTTGATTCCATTCGCGCATGCGCAGTGAAACATTTTTTAGTAAATCTGCTCATTATTCATCCAATTTTTATTATTTTTAAATTCCTATTGCAGAGTGTTATGTATAATGTTTCTTTTCATATTTTTTGAAAAGAACTTTTTTTTATATTAAGAACTCTGCAAATTATAAGCAAAAAACTAGGCGAAATTTGGGACTGTTTTTATAAAAACCTTAATTTCTCTACGTGTATCCATGCTATTCTCATAAAAAGGAGCACAATATATTACAATAAGCCACTTATTAATAATCTCGAGTTTGAACGCCTTTGCTACATTAGTTTTTACAGGGTTATCCAAAAGATATTTGTTTTTTTTTCAATTTGTTGACAGTCCCATATGGGGTTTCGTGAATAAATGTTCGCGGAAATATTTAACCTATACTATACTGTTTACACACTTGCAGTTTCAGGTTAATTCCTCATGTATTTTTCTAGATAGTTAACAAAACATCTAAAATTGCAAGTGACCGGTCACGTTTGGCAATATAGTGTATATTTAGAATATCTATAGGGGATTTCAACGACATCTGCTAATGAGAGAAATCTCTTCTCGTCAGATTTTGTTTAGATTAAGTTTACGACACCATTGTGTATGTTTGGAAATACAATTTCAGAATAGTTATCTTCTATATAGTTGCTATATTTTTATTTACTCATCCATGAATGTGGTATTCAGAATAAGATTCTACTTGTGCAATAAGAACAGGTACATTATACAAAAAACGTTACTTTTCTGTACAAGAAAGTTACATTTTGAGAGAACAATGTTTTTTTTTCAAATGCTTTAGTAGAAGACATTTCCGATTTGTGATTTTATTTCGCATTGAACGGATATGTATTTGTATACCTACGTCTTTAAATGTTACACCTAATATTCTCTATTAGCTTCTTCACTTAGTTTGTAAATGTAATTATATTATTGATTCAATAATGTATCTTTTATCCTTTGTAAACTCCTTTACATATAAATTAGATATTATGAAAATAATCATATTTTTTTTCAAATTTGTTCTTAAAATGTTGTTTGAATGTATACGTTATTGATTGTAATTAATTTTGATATATTCTAACTGATTTTGAAATGGACATGAGTTTATATACCCCCTGTTTTTTCTTTAAAACGTAAACAACATTTATATAATAAATATTTCTTATTAATTTTATATACATGAAGCTTTTAAAAAGATATTTACTTTAATTTTCATTTCGTCCTCTAAATATCTGTATGATTATAAAAGAAAACACTGGTTGCTTATATCATTAGTTTACGTATCATCCGCTACAAAAAGATTAAGGGTATTAGCACATAAATCTTTAGAAAATAAATTAGGCTCCAAGTAAAGAGCAGAATATATTCCACATATATAAATCTCAGAAGATGTGAAACATGAACTTGTAAGATTAATAAAAAATGTTTGATT
This sequence comes from Maratus michaelseni, assembly GCA_963931845.1. Classification (NCBI taxonomy): domain Eukaryota; kingdom Metazoa; phylum Arthropoda; class Arachnida; order Araneae; family Salticidae; genus Maratus; species Maratus michaelseni. Next base: position 418,642,846 of record OZ007588.1, read on the forward strand.
TTAAAATTTTTTACGGTGACAGGCCGTCAGTTTTGAATTTTTAGTCACTGTCGCCATTTTCAAGATGTAAGAAATAACATCTAACAAATTTGATACTGAAGTACGGTTCTTAACTATTCTATACATTTCTATTTTACTCAAAACAAGCATATATAATAAATAAAAATTCATGGAAAATTAATGATTAAAATAGAAACTTTAATCTTACCTGCATACCATATAAATGATAACTGTAATATAAAAATGTGTAATTTCATCGAAGTTAATCCTCTGAATATTTAATTATTATTTTTTAAATGTTCAAGCAAATGTTACCCATTTTACCAAAACATGCTTTTAACAAATCACAAATGACCTTATCGGAACACTCATCTTATTTATACGTATTTTGTCTAAAATTTTAATTTTTCTATGATTTATTTTCTAGAACAAACTTTAAAACTAGCAGAGGAATATTTTAAATAACTCTATATAGTACATTAATCCTGTTGAACGTATCACTAAATACACTGCATTATTTGAAAAGCGACTCCGAAAATATGATGAATTACAAATCGATTTGTCTCAACATTTTCTAATACTTCTCGTTACAGCAAAATTTTAGAGCCTCAGAGGGAAAAAAAAAAATCCGACATGGTAAAAAAAAAACTACCTTACAGAAAGATTGATATAAATGAAAAGATTATTCTGAGAAAAAGTTTTTCGGTTATCGATTCTCAAAATTGCATTCGGAAAATGATATTTATTTCAAAAATTATTGTTAAACATTTTTGGCCTATTTGAAATTTAGGGTAAATATTAATTCGACGAATATAATTACAAATTTTATATCTATTTTTAAATGCATTAGTTATGTCATTTTTCATTTAAAAGATTTTTCTTTCTTTCTTTCTTTCTTTTTTTCTTTTTTTCTTTTTTTTTTCATGCTTCTTTAGAATCAAAATCTGAACTTTCACTTATAAACCTGTAGGATTAACACATGTATCGGACACGTAAAATTACGTCTTTTGGATTTCTGTGATTCCACCTATGGGTGTTACTGATAAATAACGAATATTAAAGTATTTCTGAAAATATATACATAATAATTATATTTATAAAATCAGTTCACTGAGAATATAAAAATATTAAAGAGAAACATTGCCGTCATTGAATGCATTCATTTAAAATATAACAAGTTGGAAATTGTATGTCAAACGTGACAAATGAGGTGCGTTCATACAATAACTAGTTTCAGTGAAAATGAATTATATCGTCTGTTATTATGATATGATTAGTTTCCGTAATAAAATAAATACAATTTAAGTTGGCAAGATTTTATCTTTTGTTTACGTTTAATGAAAATTCCAGGTTTGAAAATTTAAGAACTTGAAATCCATATTTAGACCTTTTTTTCCATTTAATATATATTTCTCCGGAAACATCTATCCCAAAAACTGTCAGTAGATTATGCGATTGCTATAATTGAACAATTTTGGTATACCACGGCCAAACTCGATTCTCGAGAAAATCGAGTTAGGCCGTGGGTATACAAATTCGGTTTTTAAATTAAGTAATATGGAAATAATAGGGCTCCATCTTAAATAGATAATCACCACGGCAATCTAAAATCATTACATATCATGGGATATCATTGGATTAATTACGTGTGATAGGATTTAATACAAGGGGTGATCAAATGAAAAGGTACGAAACGACGTAAAAACGTAACAGTTAAATATTTGCATATTCCGCCATGGGAGAACGTAGCGAGACATCTCGGGATGCGATTGGAGTCTCTGAATGAGATCAGAGCATGCGCGGGCGCCCGCATGCGCAGTAGAGAGCAGAGGCTCTTATCAAAAGCGGCGTCCAAATGATGCGGCAGTCCGTATGAGGACAAGATGGCGTTCACTTTGCAAAATTCGATGATTTATGAGCAGCAAGGCGTTATCAGATTTCTGACAACGGAAGTTGTTAAACCGGCCGCTATTCATTGCCGGATGGTGACCGTATACGCAGAAGACTGTGTGTCCGACATGTCAGTGAGTGCCCGTTTTCGTGCAGGCCGTGAGAGTTTGGTTGATGACCCGAAACCAGGCCAGGCAAACACTGTCATCACGGCCAATCTCATCGACAAGGTGGACAAAAAGGGAAGAAGACCTGAAAGGGAAGCGCTTCAACTCGGACGACTAACTCAAGAAACCTGTGAAGGACTGGGTCTCGTCACGGCCACAGGAATTCTGGGAACAAGGAATCCTGCGGCTTGTTCATCAGTGGGATCGTTGTTCTAAGGCCTATGGTGAATATTTTGAATAAAGTCTACATTTGTAACCACCGTGTCGTTTCGTACCTTTTAATTTGATCACACCTTGTAGAATGAAGAATGTGACTATAACTTGGCCGTATAGATTATAAAATGCCATATACGTCATATATGACTATAACGTCATACATGTCAGATAACTTGACGATACATCTCGGTCGCTAGACGATTAATCCTCGTAATCTGCTATAACAAGGAAGTACCGATTTTTAAAAAAAATTCAAATTACTTAATATATATTTTAATAATTTCTTTTAGGTAACTTTCAATACAAAAAAGTATAAAGCTACCTATTGCAGCCGTTCGGAGGAAAGCAGTTCCGGAAAATTTCGATATATTTTCACCGATCATGACCCCCAGACCCCAAAACCACCCTCCGTTCAAATGTTGATATATATATATATATATATATATATATATCCATATATATATATATATATATATGACCTATGTCATACGATAACGCTCGTATTTATAAATCAATTTTGATGAAACTAATTGTGTGTATTAAGCTCACCAATGTCTCGACCGAGTTCGTTGGACAGCTTGGTCCGCCATTTTGTTTCAAGATGGGGGCCAATTAAAAATTTAAAACTGAAATAAATATACAAAAAAGTTACAAATTCAAATTTATTTTTTAATTCAGTGTTAGGCCTTGAAACGAGGATTCCAGAGCATTTTTTGTTTTACCTCTATCTTAAAAAACGGCTGAGATAGAGCAGTTTGAAATTCTAGGGTGGCTGACATTTTGAAACAAGACAGCACATTACAAAAATTTTCATTGTTGTAATAATTTTCCCAATCAAACGCATAAAACTATATATTCATATCCGTTAGCGCCAAATTCCCCCAAACTTGGCGACCAAAATAAGTCTTCATAAATGAAGCCAATTTGGCTATTGCTCAATAATTTGGCGAATTTCTTATTCAAATTCAGTATTAAGGAATCTTTTGTAAACGTTTTCTTTGCATTTTAACTTGCTGTTTTCGTGTAACATTAGCTAAAATTTTAAAACGAAGATATAGGAAAGCTACCTTTTCCTCCCGGTACAGGCCGGAAGGACTTTTTAAGTTTTGATTCAATTTTCCTAAAATTTAAAATGACTCGACAAAATTATGCATCGATTATAAATTATAAGTCTCAAACCTTTTGGTTGGTAGTTCTTGTATGTGGACAGACGGACGGACTAGACGACGAGTGTAGGTGCTGCGCATTTATATAATTACGAACGCGCCTAAAAATGAATGTGGAACAAATGGCACAGAATATATAAAATATATTCCTAAAATTCTAAAAAATCAAATTTTATAACGCCATTTTTGCATATTAAGTAATTTTCATCTAGATTTCAGTTTAATGAATAATGAATAAAACAATATTACTGAAAAACATGGATTTGCATTAACAACTATTTCTTTTTAATAAGTCATACCTTTCGTTGTTACTACTTAAAAATGAAAATCTACCAAGATGGCTTTAATAAATACAATTTGGAGGAAAATCAAGTAATAACATCTTTAATAATAATATATTTTTAGTTTAATGAAATGCTTTAAGATATTCTTGATTTTTTAAAGGACATATAATCAAAAACAGAATACTTTTCTACTCTATTCTGTGTAAAAACACTGAAAAAAAATCTGTCAATTTACGGAAAAAGGACTGGCAGCAGAGTTGCCAGAATTCTTCTGTTTTTTGAGAAAAGTTCCGTCTTTGTAGTTCGAAAATTCCGTGAATGGCGTGATACAGACGCGAAGGAATTGAAACGCATACGTGGTGATAAAAAATACTGAAATCCCATTGGATGATAGATTTTTACAGTAATAATTCCGTATTTGAAACTCTGTAATCTTAAAATGGCAACAGATATACGGGAAAGATTCCATTTTTCTAACAAAAGGGAAAATTTCTGATAAAAATTCACGGAAGACAACCTGTCAATAAACGAAAATTTTTAACAGTGTACAGAAAAATAATAAAAAGTTAATTTAGATGTTGAACAAATATCAATTATAGAAAAAATGTCGATAATTTACAACATAAATGGCATGACAGATTTTGTTTTAATTAACATATACAGTAATCCGTTAACATTTGCGAATTTTAAATATTCGCGATCACGAAAATGCGGAAAAAGGTAACATTCGCAAGAATCTGATTTGATCATTCGCGATTTTTTTATTATCTCTTTCTTTTTCATTTATAGTGGTTAAAGTTTATTCCCCCTGTGTTTTCTCAGTATGTATTTACAAATCAATTTTCAGTTGTCTACTGAAAAAGGAGCGAGAATTGTAGAACCGTAAAATAATAACAAAAGCAGAATATTTATTGCAGTTGTAATATAAGAACCGGTAAAGTAACGGTATCTTTAATCTATTAATTTCACATGTTATAAAATTGAAAGAAAAGGAAATGAAAATAAGTTGGAAAATATTTCGTCATTACAGAAATTCCAGGATTTTATTACTTATTTCAGAACAGAATTTTCTTTTTCACCTGCTTTAATAGATGCTTCATCATACGTACTTTTATTAAAGTTTGTGATAATGATGTGTGCTTTAGAAAATTACATGTGCTGAGAATTTTTATTTATCTAAACAACAAATTAAAACTAAAAGGTCTATGCATTTAAGTATGAATATTAAAATAAAATATAGCATATATTTATATATTTTGTGATAATTCAATTATAATGTATTGACTTTTTTTTTTAAATGCGTATTTTTTAAATTATGTGTGTTGATACTCTTCGGCATTGATGTGCGCTCGGGTATTATGTTTTAAGCAGGAATTATGCACGTTACTTAGAAAGAGGATATATATATATATTTATATACTTAAATGAAAAGTAATGTATGAATTTCAAAGAAATCCGCTATAACAAAAAAGTAAACAAATAGATAACATTTACAGATTTCGTATTTAAAGATAAGAGTGATAAGAATCGTACTGAAAGTACGGTGTATTGCACGCATATAAGATACACTATATCACATTAGTGTACTTATCTGCCTATCCGCCTCCTTGATTCTGAATTATTCGGAAGTAAACTATTCAAGTACCCAATCGTAGTTATCTAAAGAAAATTAAATTTTAGAAATTGGACGAAAAAGACTTCATATAGGTATGGTTTAAATAATGAATAGAAATGATACTATTACAAAAATTATCTTGTTACCAGCTGAAATACCCGACCTTGCCAGTGATTTTAAGAATGTTTTTTTAAAAATAAAATCAATTTCAAATTAAAACACTCATTATAAAAACATAATAAAAGAAGCAGGCGAAATATTAAACACATTAATCAAATAAAAACCTATTTTTAAAATATATAAATTTATATAATATGCACATCAGAATTCAGTCATAAATCAGCTAGTTTCCATTCATCATTGCAGCAATAAAATCTCAAAATTCACAACTGCTAAGATTCCTTCAAATGTAAATTTGCATGTAAATAAAGTCCATGTGTTGTTATTCTCAAAAAAGTAAGTTTTAATTAACGTTTTTATTTTGAGTTTTAATTTGAGTAATTTTCAATTATTTTTCATTTAATCTGAAAGACAGATTGCCTACTTACTTAGTAAATAATCTGAAGTCCTTTTTTAGACCGAAATTAAAGCATTTTGCTGAAAAGTTGTTTCCGAGTATTTTGTTATGTAAATAAGTTTTTCCTGATTAAAGCAAATGACAAACAAAAAATTCTATGAATTTATTTATTTTTTAATCTGAAATCTTTATTGCAGTTCTTCACTAAGAATGAGATCTGGCGACCTGAACATTTGTGAAAATTCTAATATACATGCATATACACACGTATATATGTGAAATAGATTGAGAAATTGTGGAAGCAAATTGAGAGAACCTGAAAATGTTAAAATAATCAAAAATGTCCATAATCGAGTTTTTATCATGATTCAATACGCTCCTCAAACTCACATGACATTATATATTCACCTGCTGACGTCATATTCACCTGCTTTCTGTACTTTCTCATATTTATGCTCCTTGTACTATTGATAACTCTTTAAAAATCTTTGTAGTGTTTCCAATATAACGTCATATTCATATCCATTTTCATTCTTGAATCTTTTTATTTCAATTTCCTTTTTCGATAGAAAAATAATTGTACGAGAAATAATTTTATTGTGGATTTTTATATGTTGGCAGCTGCTATAACAAAAAATGTTAAAATTTGATAGGAAATTGCTATTTTATTTTTGGTTTTTTATTAATTAAACATTAACTATAATTTATTTCGATTTTGGATTACTTTAGTTGCCTAGACTGTGTTTTAATACGTCTGCGCCTGTGCGTATAATTTAATGACTATCGCTTCTAAACTGTGAATTTGTTTATATTTGTTTTTTCATTATTATATATTAGATTATTATCTCTTTCCGTTTTAAACTCATTCATCTCATTCTGACTCTTAAAATACGCCAATTTTACAAAAAGCATTAAAAAAAAAGTAAAACTAATAAAAATATTTTCATTTTTTATTGTGTGGTATTGATTAAATCCTTTTCATTTTAATGGAAACATATTTAAGACTGCAGTTTTACGAGTGCAATTCTCTTTAAAAAAATTGCATAAATCCAAGAATAGAATACGTTACAATCATTAATTCTCAAAAAAACAGAAAAAAAAAACAGAAGAGAAAATTGAAGTAGCTTTTGAACAAATAGGAGTTTTTCCAAGTGTAACAAGGTTTTCTAACCTAAAATGTACTAAAACATTTTGAAAAGTTAACATATGCATACAAAAAAACTTCAAGTGAAGAATGTTTAGGAAAGTTTCATGCATACTGAATATCGCTGTCTAAAATATATCTTCAAAGTCATTTAATTTCAGCCTGCGCCCTTTTTTTCAATTTATTCAAAAGTACATTGAAATATACATATATATATATATATATTTGTCTTTGATGTGCTCCTCTTCTCCAAATTATAACGAGAAAATTTTGAAATCAAATGAATAAAAGTAAGTAATATCACATTTACTTACATTTACGTTATCACATTATTTTCCTTTTATTTAAACATTTTTTTCTAAATCCCCTTAGTTCGTAACAATTTGCTTTTATATTTAATCGAAGCTGTTAGAAAAAAGAAATAAAAAACTGATTATTGTATGAATAATTGTCTTTTTGATGCTATCAAAGATAAAAAAAATAAAGAAAAATAAATTCGAAAACATATTGTTCAGTAAACAAATTCGACGATTTTATGATACTTCATCATTCGTATGTTTTTAAATATTTGTGATATCCGGCCAGTAATTTTAAAATTTAACTGTAGTAAAAAATCTTATTTACGTAACAGCAAGAAAATGTCTATAAACTTAAATTTGAATAAATGTTAATTTTCAAAATGCACCAATATACTTTGTGATAATTCAGTTATATAGTCTTTGCGTTTGAAAAATATTTTTATAATTGTGTGTGCCGATTATTTTGGCAATAATGGGAGTAATATTATCTTTTTTCTAGAGGATTTCTCAAGGTTTACTAGAAACGATTCTGCGTCAGTTCATCGCAGTGTCAACTAGTCGTGGATTCAATTCCTCGCAGCTTCATTTTATGGTGGAATCAATTCGTCGCGACGTCAATTTATCGTTGCGTTAATTTGTCGTGGCGAACATGTTCTCAAAATAGATGATGGAAAAAGTAATATTAATTTTTCCAGTTATATGAATGTATGGAGTATTTCATTAGGGAATATATAGTTTAGTCAAAAGTATCTACTTTATGCAATAATGAAAACAGTTAGTTTTGGTGTAGAGAAGTTCGTAGTATTATCAAAAATATCACTCATTTTTTTCATCTCCATTGCGCAACGAGGCTGTACTTCTCGAAATAATTCAGAAAGGACTTGTTAATATACTTTTAAAAATAGTTAAAATCACACACACACACACCCTGCCAACCCACCCAAAAAAAAAAAAAAACTGACTACGTATTTGAATTTTTTAATTCTTTCAGTTTTCTAAGGACATTAGATAACAGCATTGGAAACTGAAAATATTTATTAATTTTGTTAAGTAGAATTAGAGACAAAAAAGAACAACTTATAATACAAATTCAGTTTACTTTTGTAATGAAATAAATACAAAAATACAATTAAAAACAAATCTACCATACAATGACATTCGGTCATACAATAGTCAGTTCAATGACAATCATGCACAGCTTTTTGTGTTTACATCTTTTTTAGTCCTAATTTTCCTACGTTAGGACAATTTACTTACCTTCCCCTTTTAGTACGTACAGGTTAATTATTTTTTTTGTCTGCAGTAAAATTCTTTGTCCTTCGTTTTATAATCGTTTACTTTTATCAGGTATCTCACGCTATTCCTCAGTGATCGGAAGCAATATGTCTATTCTGTCTCAAATTTAGATTAAAAATGCTTCGCTTGAATTCATTAAGCATTTGTATTCTATATTGGGAACTGCACAAAAATCACATACGAAAATATATTTCTATCCCATTTAATTACTGATAATTTTAAAATAAATCACAAGAAAGAGAATTAATCTATATATTCTAAAATAAAAGTAACTAGCGCTGTCGACGCTGCCGCCATATATAACATTTTTTATCACTGGAGGTTTTCTCGACTAATATTAAGAAATTTATTGCATATAAACATAAGAAAATTGGTATTTTAATAGAGCAATGTTCGATAATTACGCTGCGGAAAATAGGTTTTAAATCGAAGAATTATTTAAAGAGCTATTTCATGTTGAAGCGAATCAAAATAGTTCCTTTAAAAAATTCCAAAAATTTTATGGACCTTTTAAAGTTAAAATTTATAGGAACAAAAACTGCCGAGCAATTTAACCATATTTTGTAGATATATAATTGACAATCTCGAAGTGTGCAATGTGCAATTATTTTTTCAATTTTACTATTTTTTTAAAGTTTTTTTTAATTGCTTATTAAATTTTTCATTATTGTAATACATATTTATTTCCTATTTAGAATAGGTAATTTTTTATGTTGCTGCCAAATTATAAAACAGCGAAAATAATAAATTTCCTTTCAATTAATAAATGTATTTACAACATAACAACTAATAAAAGCAGAAATAACACTTTAAAATAATAATGAGATAATCATGTGTTCAAAGCAGGACATGCGGTACATTGCGTCATAAAACTGTATTTTCCCATGAATATTGCAAACAGAAAGAAACCTTTAAAATAATACTTAAATTATTACGCGTTAAAAGCAGTAATTGGGAAAAATTACGTAATATTTAAAATTCCCAAATAATAATTTTAAAACAGTTTCATTTCAAAAATATATTTACACGAGAGGTTTATTCCATATTCCGAAAAGTATTTTTACCTGTTGTTGCCAATTTAAATTAGCTCAAATAAAAGTATTTCCTTTCAATGAAAAAATGTATTTTCACATGAATATTAAAAAGAGAAAGAAACATTTGGTAAAAATTACGTCATATTTAAAACGATACATTTAAAACATCATATTTAAAACTATTTTCTTATAGCGTTGTTACGTAATTCCTGGAGGCAGCTATTTACTGATTTTAAAATGTGTAATTGATCTTATTTAATCAATCTCGAATACAGCTGTTAGCTGTCGCAACAACAGTTGATTCGGTCTTAAAATACCAAAGTCAAAGGGATATGAATAGAAACCCGACTACAGAAGAACGCCACTGGCCATTTAATTATAATTCAAATCTTCCGTAATCATTAAAAAAAAACAGAGAAAATGAAAGTTTTGTTTATAATCTGCGTTGTTTGCACGGAAGTTGGCGAGTATAGCTCCCAGGGGACAGAGCTCCCTACCGTATAATAATAATTTAAATTATACCTGTATCTGAAATCGGCCTGTATAATATTAATTAAAATAATTCGATATATGTGAAAACATTATAATTAATTCCAATAAATAATGTTTACTTTTATCACTATCACGTTTAAAAATATATGACACCACGAACTGTGGCCATGACGAATTGACATCACGACTAATTGTGGCCACGATTAATTGACTAAGTGACGCCACGACTAATTGACGCAACGATGAACTGATGCCGCAATGGACTGAAGCTATGATGAGATCAGGCCACGACGTTTTGACGCCGCGATGGATTTTGCACAACGAGTTGTCGCGACAATCTTAAAAACAGTAAATTATGACAAATAAAAATTCAAAGTAATGTAGATAAAGTAAGGGTTTTAAAAGTGTCAGATCTAACAATAACTTTAAACGGGTGTTCCTGACTGTTTAGCCCTTGTCAGTAAAATATGACTGTAGCCCCCTAAACAAACCGAATCTAACAAGGAAAGTAGAAAAAATAGTCAATTTATACAATTTCATTATTTTAACAAGGTTAGGTTCCAATGTCGGAGATGCAGAATTATATGAACTTTCTTTTTCGGTTAAATATAAGTATGACATATGATCAGTATAGCCTATTATAGCCAAAAGAGGTTTTAAAAGAAGTGGGTAAGTGTGATTGCAGTTCGCACAAAGGGTTTCGTTTAATATTCCTTTCACAACACTTTATCCTTTAATTAATAAATCCAATTTGTTAATTTATAATTATTAAATTCTTACAAAGATGGTAGCCCTAATAAATTTAATTTTAAGATGATTATAAAAAGACGTTATTTTTTCAATCAAATAAAAAATATTCAAGTCACATTATTTAAATAAAATTCAAAATTTCGAAACTTTGAAAATTTAGTGGATATTTTAATAAAATATGTACTTAAAAAAAAAAAAAAAAAAAAAAAAAAAAAACAAAAAAAAAAAAAACATCCGACACGGGTCCCCACTACCTGCGGCACCGTATACCAGTGCGCACTGCAAAATATTTTAGTTCACGACCAGTCTTCACGACCAGTGGACACACTGTGTTCTAAGGAAACCCATCTCCGAACAAAGTCACCGAAAACCATGTTGAATGAGCCAAACCCCGTTGTTATGGGGACCATAGAATCCGAGATAGAAATGCGCAACTGGTGGTAGAAAGTGGATAAAAAATATATAAGGCTATCGATATCAAGTCCAATGAGCGAAACGCAGTCGTAATCGGGACCATAAAATCCGAGATAAGAACGCGCAGCCCGTGAGTCTCTATCATAATAATATCTGCCATGTGGACTCATCGCGATATTTATTCAAAAGTAGTTATGCCTTTATTTTTACCTTTTCTCGAATATGAGAATCCACCTTCCACCACCAGGGTCTCATTATGGTCTAAACGAACTTCAGGCACGTGTCCCAGCTGCCTGCGGCACCGTATACAAGGCGTATTGCGCACATACTGCAATGTCCATTAGTTCCGCTTTCCGCCATCATGGGACGCAATCTGTTCTATACGAACATAACTGATCTTTAAGGCTATCGATGCCGAGTCGAATGAGCCATGCCCCGTCGTGATCGGGTCCCTAGAACCAGAGATATGAAAGCACCACATGGTGGTGAAAGACGTAACTAAATTCGGTAATCTCTATTAATATCCAGTCGAATGAGCTAAACCGTGTCGTGATAGGACCCATATACAGTGACCTCTCAATTATACGCGACGCTCAGTAATTACTTTTTCGTACCATTATTTTAAAACAGTAAAATTCGATTTATAAATTCTACGATTAAATAGGGAGAATATTACTTTAAAAAGAAACTGGTGCTGAAAAATAATTATCGTGTATTTCGCATAAGTGAGAGGTCACTGTACTTTGAAACCAAATAGCAAAATCCTTAACGTTTTATTTCTTTTTCTATACAAAAATCAGGATTTTGCTAGATAGAAAAATTGTAGACAGCATTCGAAAATGTTTTAAAAATTTGAATTCCCTGCCCGTTTTAAGCAAGGATGCATATTTTTCAAATCACAAAATCTAATATTTAAAAAAATGTTATATAGCTGATAGATTTTATAAAAATCTCTGTCCCTTTTAAACGCATTATTTTATCTCCACAAATAAGCGCCGCAATGTATGCCAGTGTCTGGCCGAGAAATGATGCCTTAAAAACATTTATTTTTAAGCTAATCAATTAATTAAAAATTAATCGATATTTCCGGTTCCAATTACCCGATTGTTATGAAAATTAGATATTTAGATTCGTCGTTGATAAATACGCATAGATTCATAATTTTCAAATCGAAAAGTGCATTAATACATGTTAATGACACCGAGACCACTCCACTATGTAAATTAGAATGATTTCCATCTAGACGGATTTTTCGTCTCAAAGGATTCATCGAACACATGTTCCTTTGATTTGGATAAAAATTATTTTCATTAACGTAAGAATATTTCGTAATTTCGGTTCTAATTACGCGATCTTTATAAAAATTAGATTTCTAGGTTTGCCATAAAAATAACCATAGATACCTAATTTTGAAATCGATAAATGCAATATTAAAAAAAAAAAATCTATACAGCCTGAAAAATGCTTAGTCCGTCATCTTAGGGTTGTGCGAACAGATACCAGACGATTTGTCAGTGGCTTTCCAATGAAAGGAAATTAAACGAATTTATTCAAATCGATTTTTAATTGATATTTACATTCTAGTGGGAGTAATTTAAAAAAATAGAAATTCTCAAGTACCTTTTTTTTTTTTTTTTTTTTTTTTTTTTTGCGAGTGTGTGCGAAATTTCACTTTCACAGGTGGATTATGATAAGGGCTGTCTTTGAAAACTTCCAGTATGTTATCGCCAGTGCAATTCTGTGACTATGGCAACCCGTCCCTCTCTTCTGGAGTTTCAGAAAGAATTTTTTTTTATGTTTGATTAAATCCTACGCTTTAGTTGAATATTTTCCATTATGAGTGCGTTTTGTAACTAATATCTTGCGTTAAATATTTTTTTTTTTTTTTTAAGATTTCCAGTGTGACAGTAGGTATTCAGCTGTGAGAAAACAAAATTTCATGTCTCTACCTTTTACAGTTTCTGCGGATGGACTATGTGGCAGACAGAGAGACAGACAGACAGACAAAGGAATGGGGCGAATAGGGTTTCGTGATATGAACAAAACCCTAAAAAGTATGCAAGATTTAGGTAATAGTTTATTATTTGATAAATTACTGAGCTTGGCAAGCGACACAGCATTGTTCTGGCTTTCTGAACTTCTGTTCTGCGTTCTAGTTCTGGGCAATATCCTCTTTTTTGGTGCGAAAATATTCATTAGTTATTTTCGAATCATAATTTGAAAAAAAAAATGCATAATTATTTAAATTTACAGAAAATATAAAGAAAATATATGTTTGTGTGCATATAGAGATACGGTTATATATATGAAAATTTGCATTTCTATCGAATTAGAATCTAGTAAAATATATGCTATTTTTAGAGCATTGGTATTTTAAAAAAAGTAAAAATAAAAGAAACTAGTCGGATGTGCCACTCCCAAAACTTTCTTCTATCTCAGTCATGTTAATACTTCAAAATTCGCTATCACATCGCCAATAAAATCAATATTTTTCGTCATTCTGTTGTTCGTCAGCTGCTTAAGAATCGTGATGCGATCAACTGATGTATACTAAACTACGAAAAGTCCTTCTGGCCTGAACCGACAGGAACAGATAGCCTCCCTATTCCATGGTTTTACGATTTTAGCTAATTTTACTGGAAAACACGAAGGTAAAATGCGTGGAACCTAAATAAAGAAGATTCAATCCCAGTTCTCGTCAACATTGAATTTGAATGAGAATATCGCTAAATTAGTCTTCTACAGCCAAGTTAGCTTCATTTATGGCAATTTATTTTGGTCGCCAAATTTGGCGATATTCCGCCAACTGTCGCCAAGTTTGGCGAGAATTTGACGTTGGCGAATATAAATATATAGTGATAAGCATATAATAGAATTAATGGTTACAACAATGAAAAAAAATTTGCTGAAACCATGTTAACTAAAACTCATAAATTAAACCCGTTTATGGATGAATTCTGCTGTCTTGTTTGAAAATGTCAGCCACCCTAAAATTTCAAACCGCTATATCTCAGCCCTTTTTTAAGATAGAGGCAAAACAAAAATTGCTCCGGATTCTCCGGATCAAGGCCGAACATTTAACGAAAAAAAGTTTTAGGATTTCTAATTTTTTTGAATTTGCTCATCTTTTTGAATTTGAAATCTTTAAATGTCTATCACAGCGCCCCCTTACGTCGAAATATCCCCAAATTCTTATAGAACCTGCTTGCCATAACCAAAAACATAGAAAAAAAAATGTGGTTCAATTTGAAGCATAACTTCATGCACTTTTAGATGGTACAATAGTGAAAATGGAACAAAAATATCGATCACAGCACCCCCTTTTGTCGAAATATCCCCAAATTCTAGTAGAACCTGCTTGCCATAGCTAAAAACATAGAAAAAAAAATTAGGTTTAATTTGAAGCGTAACTTCATACACTTTTCGATGAAATTTGAGTGAGTATAGTTCAAGGCAGGTCCTGGTACACCTGAATCTCATTTTTCTTTTTTTTAATAATTAGCCGATCTATTAATTAAAAGCCAGAAAAAACTCTCATCGAAAACATGCTTTGTTTTTCTTTCAAAATGCTCGCCGCCTTTTCGGAACACGCAAGAGGAGAACGAAGAAAGCTATACTACCGGAAAAACGGAAACATAAAACATACACGTCTCTACAAACTGCATTCACCTTTCTAACGAAGCAATGCATTTTAAAAGATATGAATATTGATCCTTTAATATTTTTTTCTTTTCCTAGAACCGCGTTTTACGAAGATCACATCGACAAAACGGACCATCATATATATATATATATATATATATATATATATATATATATATATATATATATATATATATATATATATATGTAATAATAAAAAATTTTCGCCCTATTTCTTTAGTTAAATTATTCCAAATCCTTCAATTCTTTTTTCCCTCTCTTTTTAAAATATCTCTTAAATCTATTTTATATTTTATTCCATAACTTAATCAATATTCTTTTATTTATCATTCTAAAAATCTTAATCTGTTAAAAGCTACACGTATTTATTAAAACCTTATTCTCTTAAATTGCAACACTGCCTCTAAACGCACCTGCCTAATTTCTTCTTTTGAGACATTTAATTTTTATTCTTTGGAACTTTTATAATACCATTTTTATTTCTATTTAATTCATTCGGCATCCCATGATTCCAAGTGGTTTTCGCGCCCAAAGGCCTTTTTACCTTTTTAATTTGCCGCTTCTGTTAAAGAGTTTTAATCATACGTCAGAGACACGTCTTCGTGGCCTCATTTTTTCATCCATTAGCGAGAAAGCTCCGCCTTCTTTATCTCCCTAGCGCCCTCCGAACATGGATGCGAGTGGACCAGCTTGTTCGCGCGTTTTGTACCTTTGGGCCAAATTTTGAAGTATTTATACGGTTACACTGGCTTCGGAGACAGAATTTACACGAATTAGTGGTTGTCATCTAATTGCCGTCACTGGGGAGTCTACACTAATGCATCGGTAGTATGTTCTTCAAGCTATGCTAATTCTTCCAGATCTTCAAATGTGTTCAGTTTTAATGAAGCGAAAGTTTGTGGAGTTGCTTTCATCTCTGTGATCACAATAAAGCCACTGCTCATTTATTAAGTTATTAAGTCTTCTTTTTAATGTTTTTGGGAAATTTCTTCTGGATTTCACCGCCTCTGCTCAATTTTTACGACTGCAAAATCACTACGATTTCCGATGTGATATACTTCGAGATTTGTCTTCATGGTGAGTGACTCGAAGTGATGCCCTGTCCGGGTGTCATGACTACATTTCAACGATCTCGACTGCGGCTACCTCGATATGATTATCAGGTAATTTTAGTGGTTTCGGACTGAGATGTTCCGATTGTCTGGTGGAAAGAACGTTCAAGTCGACGGCAATAGCGATCGTCTATAATGTGCCAATTTTCGACAGGAATGTATCATATATATAAGCTTAATAATCGTTATTTGTACTTAAAGACGATGCAATCCGTTAAAAATATTCGAAATCTAACCGTTTTAAAAACAATATTTTCCGAGATTCCTTTTGGGGTATTCGTCGTTTTTGCAAATTTCAAAATTTTACAACCGTTTGCTTGCTTGAAATTAAAGAAAAAAGAAAAATACTCCGCTATACCTACGTTTCTTTGGTCAAAGGACGCATTCCGTTTTGAAAATATAAATATTTGAAAAAAAAAATATTTTCCGAAAATCACTCTTGCAATGACAGTTTTTAGCAACGTTTAAAATTGTGTATCTGTGTTTCTGATAGAAATACGTAACAAACAACAGAACCGTCTAAATTAGAGTTCCTTTCCCTTTCAATATGTGCAATCCATTCGAATAAATATTAATATTAACCCTTTCAATTAAATTATCTTGCAAAACTCTCTTCTGGACATTTTTTTTGAGTAATTTAAAATAGTACATCCGATTCGCCTATCAATTTTAAAGCATACATTTACCTTTCGAAATACGTCTTTTAATTAAGAAAATGTGTATGTTAACCTTTAAAAAAATCCTTTCGGAAACTGAATTGGATGCTAAAAAAAAGTATATTTTTGCTGCGAAAATAAAATAAATATCGGAATTTTTTGACAATCTTTTTACTCCGATGTTGGTCATCTAAATTATACCACGTGTAAAAATGTTAAACATTCGGACATTTAGAAGTACTTTAAAAAATGTAAAATCTGCTCAATCGTGTAGATTGTTTCTATTCCCATTGGGACAACATTATGTATATTTTAAATAAAAATATATTTTATATGATCTCAATGAAATTTTAATACGATATACTAATCTTTTTAGCTAATAATTGAGCCCAGATTTGGTTCAGAAATTCTGTGATTTAGTGGAAAAATAATCAGTTTAAAAACAAATCCCAAACGGTTAACATTACGTGAATTTTTATGGAATATATAAACTTATTTTTATACAATCCCTGTAGAAATTTAATAAAATACACTAACATTGTGGCTAATAATCGACTATAAATTTCTTTAAGAAATTATGAGAATTGGGGGAAAATAATCAATTTGGAAATAAAATAATTTTCCATATTATTAACATTCCGCATTGAAGAAATAAAAATTAAGAGCTTTACCTCTAGCTGGATAGAATTTTATTTTAAAATATGAAACTCTCTTCTCGATTCTTCAAATATCGAGTAAAGGCTGTATTCTGAAATTTAGTTCTGTATTTTCGCGGACAATTTCAATACTTTTATACTTTGATGCTGATTTTTTAGCTGAAGAATCCTGAGCTACTCGAGGCGAAATTGTCATATTCATAAAATACATTTTATTTTCATCCTGGACGGTAATCCACAAAAAATAGTTCTCTTAATCCAATTAGATCCTCAATTGTCTCACACTATTCGCAAAGTAACCGGGATTCGACCTGTAATGAACACTCGTTAGGCATTAGATCAGATTAATGCAAAATTCACAAATAAACACATTACGAGAATAATACATACCGATTTTAATCATACAAAAACAAATAGTACAAGAAAATTACTTAAAGTTAGGTGCGAAAAAATGGGCTTGTCTCATTCGAAACTACAAGAAATTACGATAAAGTGACCGCACGGTCGTGTTGTGTGAGATGATCTCATCTCTATCCAAAAGTTGTGACGAAATATCTGTAGTTAGTGAGGTTAAGATTAGAGGATTGCATCAGGAACTCAACGAGGGCCACAAACGTCTGCCGGACTTTCAAATCCTATTTATGTTGTTCGATTTTAAAAGTATCCACCACCGTATAGTTACCATAATTTTCGTTTATAAGTACTAAAATTATAATGTTTTATTAATTCTGTAAAATTCAAGTAAACCAAGTACTAATAACGATAATGTTATGTATGGTAAAAGTTATTAAGTAAGTTTTCTAATATTTTACCGTTTGATATTTTCTCCTCATTGAATAAAAAAAAATGACATTTAACTGTATAAAAATGTCGCATTTTGTGTTTAACACGTTGATTACCACATGAGTCCATATGGTCTAATAAGTGATTCCCATTGTGCATACCGTGTGACCATACGGCCTCATGGTAGATTCTTATGTCACACGATTCCCGAGCCCGTGTACAATTCGCAAGAAAAAGTTGCTGATCATGGAAAAGCAAACGAATAAGGGGTGGCTTTTGTGGTATTGAAAAAGAAACCAATTTTAGGGTGGGTGGTCAACGTGTTAAAATGCAATAAAAATTATGATAATAGTGAAAAAAGTTTAAAGCATTTAATATATGACTAAGACAGTGATCACTCTCAGTTAAAATTTATATAAGTACAGTAATCCCTTAACATTCGCGAGGGTTACGTTCCAGAAAAACCTCGCGAATGTTGAGTCTATCTCTTTGCACTAAAAAAGGAGTAACGTTCTATAAAATTTTAATTAGAGTGGTACAGTATTTCAAGAAAACAAAAGGATATATCTATTAACAGTACGTTATACATAACATATATGAATGAATGTACACACATATTCGTATTTATGAAATTTATTTAATGAAGATAATTCTAATTAACTGACTGGAGAAATAATTACAGCTAAAAAGCATAAAAGCATAGTTTTTTTTTTTTTTTTTTTTTTTTTTTTTTTTTAATAAATTAATTTCGACTCTCTCTCTTTATTCACAAAGAAATGATCGTGTATGCAGCTTCAGCTCAATCTCTACAAGAACCTGCACAAGCACATTTTAAATTAATAGATTGAAGATGCCGTTACCTTACCACTTCTAATATCCCCATTGCAATGAGTATTCTTCTGCTGTTATTATTTTGTTTTCCTAGAACACTCGCTCCTTTTTCAATAGACAACTGACAACTGAAAATTGATTTGTAAATACATACTGACAAAACACAGGGGAAACAATCTTTAACCACTGTAAATTCTGAAAAAGCAAAGATATAATTTAAAAAAAAAAATCGCAAATAATCAAGTCAGATTCTCGCGAATGGTAAGTTTCCGCATTTTTATGTTCGCGAATAATCAAAACTTGCGAATGTTAAAACCGCGAATGTTGAGGGATTACTGTATTCACATTTTATTAAAAATATAAATTATGTGGAATTTTTTTTATTACCATCCATATATAAAATTTATGCATTGCCTAATAAAAAAAATATAATATTTTGCACACGGCTATGATTACAAATATCATTAATGAGTAATACATGGAACACCTTGTACTTATTTTAATTACTAAGTCTTTTTTTTATCTTTTAAAATATCTAATTTTTCCAAGGAAATTTTATAAAGATAACTTCATATTTAAGCTCAGTTTGAAATATAAAATCAAAATCAAAATCAAGATAAAGAATACCTATAAATTTTAAATTTTCATGCATTTAATATAATAAAATATTTTGAAAATTTTTATAAGTTAAATATCCTTTGTAATATGTAAAAATAAATCAAACATACTGTTATATAAGGATGCAATTAATAAATATAATATATGAAAATGGAATTTCCAGTCAGACGATTAAGGCATCACATTTCTACCTACGCAAAGATATTTTTAAAATTTACAAAATCTTTCGCAATCCAGATGTTTGTGTAATCTAGTCCGCATACAAATTTTGTAAGATTTTAAATACAGTTTTTCTGGAAAAGTTTTATAATCTATTATATTGTCTGAAAAACTATTTCAGTTTATATATTTAATATTTTATTTCACATAATGATAATGTTAGCATTACATTGTATGTGTACAGTGCATCATACTAACTGGATAAAACTTTTTGCTTTAGAAATGAGCTTATTTAACGCTCTGTAACTAAATAAATTCGCCTAAAATGAACTTATTCAGAGTCATTTGGTTGAAATGCGCGAAACAACAATTTAATCGTGCGTTTATGTCTTGACACTACTGCATGAAACATTAATAGCTGTACACAAGAGAAGTAGCATGTTGGTCTTTCTTTTGGTGGATAACAGACAGAGGTTGCATCACCACGGATCATCAGACATTTACAAGAAAAATATATTTGAATGCTGGGCTTTACAAATTTGATAAAGTCTGGTGGCAAGTGAAATATTCTAGTCTCCAATAAAAAAGTATTAAACCCCGTCTCCCCATCCTCCGTCATTGATTTTCAAAAAGCACAAAAGTTTTTTATGAATTAATTGAAAAAATAATGACAAGCATAGTTTAGAATTATTCGTTATACAGTTTAGAATAGAACATAATTTATAAAATATAAACAAAGATTTCTAATGAACTTTATCAAAATTATCTATATCTATCTCTGGAGCAAGCGAAAAAAAGTAATAATACTGTAAAGGCTGAATTAACCGGCATGTTCAAGACATACTGATTGACCGCTCCCACAACCTCTCCCTGCATACGAATAACCTGACATGATAGCTAGTTCAGGGTTTTGTCCAGATTTTTCTCACAGGATCCCGTGCTTCTGAAATTGTGAGGTTTTTTTTTTATATTTTGGAAAAATTCTAGTAATATTTTTCTGAATTTGAAGTTATTGTTAAATTCAAGTTCCTGTGTATCTATCCTTTATGCATAAAAAAGCTAAGTAATATAAACAAAGATTTCTAATGAAACTTTTCAAAATTATCTATATCTAAATCTGGGGCAAGCCACAAAAAAAGTAATAACACTGTAAAGATTGAATTAACCGGCATGTTCGAGACATACTGATTGACCGCTCCCCCAACCTCTTCCCGCATTCTGCTTCTAACAAATTTGAGCCGAGGAGCCCGTGGCCACATGCCACACATCCCCAGAACATAACTAATGTAGAAATAAAATGGTATTGATTTCAAAATCATCCGACATTGTGAAATTGTGAGGGTTTTTTTTATATTTTGGAAAATTCTAGTCCTAATTTTCTGAATTTGAAATGATTGCTATATTCAAGTTCCTGTGTATCTATCCTTCATGCATAAAAAAGCTAAGTAATATGTTCTTTGATGAGTTCAATTGTTTTGTGATAGGTCAGATTTTATTTTCAGATAATTAAGTTTGTGAAAGGTGCAGTTTAGAGGAGGAAAAGGTTTGTGAAAAGTCTATTTTTAAGACAAGGAATTTTGTGAAGAGTCCTGCTTTGGGATGAAAATTTGTGAAGGGTCCTGTTTTAAGATTAGAATTTTTATGAAGGATTCTGTTTGAAAGGGGTTGTTTTGAAGGGTGCTTTTGAGAATTTAAATTTCGTAAACAGATCTCTATAGCTAGAGCAGAAAATAATGTCATTTACGAGGTACGAAGTACGAGAGAAGAGGAAGTTCATTGATAGCCGCGCACGAGTAGAGGTGCGGGGAAGAGAAAAAATCATGTTTGCATTCATTTCTTAGGCTAATTTTTGTACACACCACAAAAAAATGCCAGATTAAAAATCTTGGTCGCCAAATAAAAAAAAAGTTGATCGTCAGTGGCGACCTGGCGATCACATTTATCAAGCCCTGAAGTGATACATATTTTTAACATATTGTCTTCTGAAATCACAGTGAATGTGCATATAAAAGAACTGTAGAAAAATGCGCTAAAATTTCTTATTAGTTCAGTGAAATACCCATGGAGAACAACATTGTAATTTAAATTATATAGCTACGGAGCAGCGTCCTCCACTTTAATTTTGTCGTACGTTTATGTTATGACTACTGCATGAAACATTAACAGATGTACACAAGGCAAGGCGCAAGACAAGGGATGTGTTTGAAAGAATTTTTAATAATATGACCACGTTATTTACTCAATAATATATTATAATTACAGAGACTCCCGATTTTGCGACTACTGATTTAGCGACCCACCTCTCGATTTGACGACTATTGCATGTGGTCCCGCCTATTTTCCAATACTCACAATATTTTCCAAGATCCTATTAACGACTCGTAAATAATCGGAATCTCGATTTAGCTAATAAAAATGTACCTAACAATAGGGTCGGTTAAATTTATCGGAAATGTATTTCCACTTTCGTCTGTAGCTTGGCAGCTTATGTTCACTGAGATCTTTAATTGCGATTGGTGGCTAGTGATCGTCCCAAAAGTAGCTTCTGATACGGATACTTTTGTGCACGCAAATGCGCATGTCGCATGAAGGGCTTATTTCTCAATGTGAAGTCTTTTTGGTTTCATTTCGCTTACCATTTGCATGATCTGTACTGGTTTTATGCTAAACATTTTTAATTTTCAATGGCTTCAATTGTACCTAAAAGATCGTCTATATCCATCGATATTAAGATGTAAATTCTTGAAATTGCGGACAAGCATCATATACCAACATGTGAAATTGCTAAAATTTTTAACATTCTAAAAAAAACACTCTTTTCGCAATCACCTAATGAAAGCAAAATAATCTATACCGCTAAACTAACTGCATAACAACGAGGTAAATTATCCTCTATCTGAGAGGGTACTTGTTTAGTGGATAAAGAATTTGAGGTGGAAAAAATATGCCAATCGATGGTAATGGGTTAAAGATTAAAGCTGAACCACTTAATGAAAAGTTGAATGTCACTAAAAAACCCAAAGCCACAATGAAGGATAATGAATTGGAATGAAGATATGGAATAAATTAATCTTCAAAAAGCTGTGCGGTGAGGGCTCTTCTTTAAATTCTGCATCAGTGAATTAGACAATAGATACGTGACTCAAGAAACTTTTAAGTGAATACAATAAAGATGACATATTTACTGCTGACGAAAGTGCTCTCTTTTACAAGTTGCTATAGGAGAGATATTTATTTTTTAAAGATGAAATTTACTTAGAACGAAGCGGCAAGCGCAAAGAACCAGAGGTGCCTGGCTCTCATTAATATTCAGTATCATGTGGGTTCATTTGACCCAGGTTTAACACGTTTCGCACTAGAAATTTTTTTAAGAAATGAAATGAAATAAATTCTAAATAGAAACATGAACTTAAATAAATAACGATTTATCCAATAATTTTTCTGTTTGAAGCGTTGTTAAATTGGTCAGATTAAACCACATATTACCATAGGTGCCAACCTCTCATTAATATTCCGTAATATGCGGGTTAATTTGACCCAGTTTAAGAACGCTTCAAACCAGAAAAATTATTGAATGAATCTTTATTTATTCAGTTTCAGGTTTCTACGTGGAATTTATTTAATTTAATTTCTTAAAAAAATTTCTGGTGCGAAACGTGTTAAACCTGGGTCAAATGAACCCTCATATTACGGAATATTAATGAGAGGTTGGCACCTATGTATTACCGAAAATTAGTGGGAACTTGGCACCTGTGAAAGAAGAATTGTATTACTAGAGGTTAACATGTCTGGAACTACAAAACGTCCTCTGCCCGTCATAGGAAATTCACAAAAACCGTTTTGTTTACATGGGATCCAAAATCAAATTGCATGTACACCAAGCATGGATGACATCAGAAATTTTTTGAAAGTGGATCCAGAAGCTAGACAAAAAAGAAAAATAAACGAAAAATAAAGGAAAAAGATTTTATGAATCATTGATAGCTGCACGACTCATACCCCAGAAATTAAAAACATACAGGCATTAAATATTTTACGTGTTCCCCTTATTGTTACATCCGTTTTATACAAGGTGTGGTGGTGTGGTAAAGTAAAAAAAAAAAAAACTAGTCAAAGCCATCCTAATCAGTTAAAAGCGAATAAAACAGATATAGCGGATTTTTTAGGGGCTATTTTTATAGAAACTAGTGCTTTTGAAGCTGTATTCCAGGACACAAATTCTTCCATCACGCCAGAATTTTTAAGGAAACAAGCGCACTGAACCTGCTGCCTAAGGGTAAAAAACGGATTAGAGAAACTGAAGATTTCAATCATCTAATGCAAATATTACAGAAAAGTTGTTTTGTCTGAAAATCTCACTTGATGATTATGTTATTCTGGACGATAAGTTAGAAAATTAGGGGTGGGGGGATTTTTGGAAGATGACTTAATCTGCAGCTTTCTGAATCTAAACAGGAAAATTAATTCTTCAGATGAGGAAATTGGTGATTTTCCAGAAACACACCCCACATCAAAAGAAGCAAAGGATGCCATCAAGATTCTATGGAACATTTTGGAAAGGAAAGAAAGTTATAACGACAACTTTTGGATTATCAATAGCATCGACAGAGGCGTTTTAGAAGCTTCCAGCTGTCATTTGAAGCAAAAGAGTATAACATCATTTTTCAAAAATATTTAACTAATATAAGCCATTTTTAATTTTGTAAATGTTTAAATTATATCTTATAAAACTATTTTATAATTTTTATTAATTTTGTAAATATAAAATTTTAGACAGGTAAATTACTACGAATATATATTTTTTAAAACTTTTATAATGGTTCTTTATTACATTTATTAAATAAACATACATAAACATTAGAATTTTGGGTATTTTTGAACTGCATTAAAAACAACCAATATTAGAAAATTTTGGTTTAACGACTGTTCGATTTAACGTCGCATTTGCCGAGGTCCCGTAAAGAAGGTCCCGTGAATCGTGCGTCTACTGTATATGTGGTTGGACTATCATCTGCTGTAC
Source organism: Maratus michaelseni (assembly GCA_963931845.1). NCBI lineage: Eukaryota > Metazoa > Arthropoda > Arachnida > Araneae > Salticidae > Maratus > Maratus michaelseni. The sequence continues at coordinate 418,667,628 of OZ007588.1, forward strand.
ATGCAAATAAAAACGATTAATTGCACTTCAGACGGTAATTTTTTTTTGTTTTTTATTTATTCTTAAATTCTTATCATAGCTTGTTTGATCAAAATATTTTTTTCCCATCAGCCGGTTGCTAATTAAAATTAAGTAATACCAGCGCCGGAGAATTTTTTATTTTACCTATATAGATTACATAATAATGCCTGAGATATTTTACAAACGTAATTAGTTTTGATTTTTCTCATATTAGGATTAATTTTATAAGCACGTAAAGTTTCTTAATTCAAGCCGAGATATGTATATAAAATAGCTTATTTTTTGTTGCCATTAATATGTTTAAGGGAATTACTTGCTTACATTTTCTATCAAGAGCAGCATATTTACTCGTCTTAGTCACAATATTGAATTAAAATTTTCATATGGTGTCTCATTAAATATGGTGCAAAAATTAAAGTTATCAATAAATACACTGTTACAAATCATATTCAAATAATATATATTTGTAGTTTGTATTTTTAATTTGGCAAAAATAAGTTCAAATGCAAATTTTAAAATCAGAAAATCAGAAAAATTTTATTGACTTCATGAGGAAAATAGTAAAAAAATTGTTTTTCTGCTTCCCTATTTCATCGTTGTCCCGCACCTCCGCATGATATATATATATATTGTAGAACTTAACTATCCGAATATTTGAAGCATTAGGCAATCAGAATTTTACAAACATGCTGGTTAATTCATCTTTTACATTATTTCTTTTTTTATTTCATAAAGTTATAAGTTTGATAAGCTTTTTCAGAAAACTTTGTCCACATTATTTTTTTAAATTATGTGCTATTTTAAACTATGTAACTAATAATTCTAAAGTATGCATGGTATTATTTTTTCTTAAGTAATTCGTGAAAAAGTTTGTGCTTTTTGAAAATCAATCACAGGGCATCGGAGGGAGAGGGGGGTGATACATAATTTTTATTGGCTACTAGAAAGTTTTGCTGGCTACCAGATTTTATCAAATTTGTATGTCCGGGTAACGGCTACGATGATTATCGGTATATTTTTCCTGAGTTTTATTTCTAGGACATTGTAAATTACAAAATGTATATCATAAAAGTTACTTTATGGTAGACGTGAAATCCTACATTACAACTTTAAATTCGTTATTAAGAACTAAAGTTACAAACGACATACCAAGGAGCCTCACAATTTTACTATTTTTAAAAGACATAATGTATTTTGATCATTACTCATACACTGTAACAAATGACCAATGTTTCTTATTTCATGAAAAAATACTATAACCACGAATGAAAATATAATATAATCTTCTGAGTTATCGACATTGCGAAAAGCGTGTTCCACTGTCTTTTGAATCCCCAGAAAGCAATACATTTCCAAAATTTAAAGAATTATTTATAAAAATCAAAATTCTCTAGCTGTCCGTATTTTTCAAAAAAGTTTCCGAATAGTTTTATAGTGTATTTATCAGTTTCCTCAGCCTGGAATACCTATTTATCTAATGTCATCCATTCTCCAGTAAACGTTTTCAGCTGCATAAGTTAATTTATACATGAAAGAGTAAATTTTAATGTTAATGTTAACGCTGTTAATTTTGCATTTTTGTCTGTTAAACATATTTGTTGAACATGGAAAGGTTTACTTTAGAATGGATAGCATCGGAAAAAATATATTCCGGGCTTAGAAAACTGATTAATACACTTTAAAAGCTACTCGTAAACGTTTTGGAAAATTACGGGCAGCTAGAAGAAATTTTTTTTTTCTAAATGATTCTTTAAATTTCGAAATGCCATTGATGTCTGAGGTTTCTAAAGATAAAGAAACACTGTTCAGAATAATGGTTAACAAGGATGAGTTTATATTATAAATTTATTCATCATTACATTATATTTTAGTAGATTCAGAAACATTCTTCATTTTTTACAGTGTAGGAACGTTCGATGTACTTTATTGATTTTTAAAATCAATGCTACGTTTATTATTGTAATTTATTGCTTGCAATTTATTAAAAATTAGATTTTCTTTCGCATTTTTGAAAAGTATAAGTGTGTAGAATTTGCTTCTAAAAGGGTTTTGAATTCATTCATTATTTATGTTGCTACAGCCTATCGAACGTACTCGCATTCCGTTCGGAAAAGGACGACCAGATACTCCTTTCCACCTTTTGAATTTTGAAAATATGACCTCATAACCATGTTCGGAATAATCGGAATAATAATATCTGTGCTAAACGGACGATTAATAAAAATTTTATGTGTAACAGACTTTACAAAATCTTAAACACTTTTTTGTCGAAACAAGATTTTTTAATTCTGCGCAGGTTCTAGCGATTCAACCATTTGAATAATTGACTTGAAAATTTTTCCCAGCAAAGTGAACACATTTAGTCGAATGAACCTATAAAATGTTAAAATTGTCCATATTAATTATTTTTTTCAGTAGATCAAAGGCAAAACAAGTGGGTTAAATAATCCACATTAATTTAAAGTGTCTGCCATTTTGTGAGCTATTAACTTTTAAATTGTTTTTTAGGTTTATTCTATGTCCAGAAGTATTTACTTTGCTGGGAAAAAATTTCAAATCAATTAGTTGAACGGTTTCTAGAACCACGCTGATATGCCATATTTTTCAAACCCGAGGGTCTCAGATTTTTCAGACCGCTGTACTAAAAGCCATCTTGAATTTGTTTAATAAAAAAATTTATTCAGTTTTTTTAAATATTAATAAATATTTGTGTAGAAACAGATTGTTCACAAGTCTAGTTTATTATCTCAAACAAATCTCAAACGTGAACTATTTTACAGTCAATTATATGTAAACGTGGCCTTAAATGTGGCATGTTGTGCTCTTTGTGATATTTTTTGTATATTTACATGCATTAGGTTTATTGTAATAACACTTCCACGTAGTAAAGTATATTTGCATAGGGTAAGTGTATTTGCTATACATATTATTAAGAAGTAACTACATTTATCTGTGTGATGAAAATATTTTTATTCAAATTTAAAATGTATACGTGTATTTAAATAGAGACAGAAAGTTTTGGAACGCTGGTACAAAGGATATTTTTATGGCCAGAATTAAAAATAATTATAGTTTTTATTTCGGATATACTGGAAATGTTAAAACAATATCACATTAGTTTTATTATTTTTCCATTCTAAGAGCAGTTGTAATATAGAAACAAAATAAACACAATCTAATAAACCAAATTATTTCAAAAATTTGTATTTTTTATAAAAGGGTACACACACTTGATGTGTCCTTAATTTTTATGAAGGTTTGAGATTTGTGTAGAAACAGATTGTTCACAAGTCTAGTTTATTATCTCAAACAAATCTCAAACGTGAACAATTTTGCAGTCAATTATATGTAAATGTGGCATGTTGTGATCATTGTGATATTTTTTGTATATTTACATGCATTAGGTTTATTGTAGTAACACACCCGTTGGTAAATTAAAATAACGTAAACGTTTGAAACTTTTAAACATTTTCAGAGAACAATAAAAGTTAAATTTGCTTACTAATTAACTTTTTAATTTAAGTCAATATATTTAGGCATTTTGTACTTTTTTTAAATATCACATATATAGAAATTTTTAGAAATTTTACAATTATGCCTTTAATTTCTTTCTTGTAAATCTAGTGATAGACTGAATCAATTCATTCCAATATCTATTTTATACTACAGGATTTGGATCGTAAAATTTATCTGTTTCCACAAAATACAAGATTCTATTTTCTAAGAAATATCTTTTCCGTAATATATATCTGTATCAAAAGGAAATACGATCTCTAACATCTAATGTTCTAGAGGAATGATACTGTGAAACATAATTTATTGCACATATTAAACGACAGACTTTAAGTTGATGACATTTTCTGGACAAGTCTCAAAGGATAATGTGAAATTTATTTCTTTTACCATTTTTCTCTTTTATGGTGAAAGAAAAAATATCTCTAATTTTCTTCATTTTCAGCAAAAACATCGTAGTAACTCTCTTTCAGGAGGACTTCTATTTGCCACTTTTAAAAAGTGTTATAAATGATTCACTCACGTAAGATTTTAAAAAATGTTAAAAATACGTATCCCGATGAGTTTTAACAGGTTATATATTATATTATTTGTAGGTGGAGATCCTTGTTGAATAAATTTTTCCAACAGAATGAAACGTATCTAGGCCAGGAATAGAACCTGGGCACTTGGCTATATGCGGTAATGCTCTGTCGCTGAGTTATTCAGATGATATCCAGTCTGACACAATTCACTCACATGTTTGTATTATCCGATCTGCCACCCTACAGCTTTACATGATGAAAATATACTATGTATAGTACTCCATTACTCCATGGATAAATGTTGCCAAAACGGCATTTGAGACTCCCTGAAAAGTTTTTGCCTTCCATTTGTCTGTCTGTCTGTCTGTCTGTTTGTCTGTTTGCGATAAATGCCGCGATAACCGCCGCAAAGTGTCCGATTAGGTTGATTTTTGGTGGGAATGTTGGTGAGGTACCCTGATTTAGCTGTGTAGTTTTTGGTTAAATTTGGTTCCTTCGTTCAAAAAATATAGAACATTTATTTTTAGGTCATAATGCTTTCCTATGGGAATTACCAAAGGTGAGCTCTCAGTAGGAAGTCATGGATATGGGAGGCATAATGAAAGATAAAACAGATTGATTGTTGCAGAATGTGAACAGGTGTATATCATGAATTCATTTTTCAAGGAAAAGCTACAAAGAAAATGGACATGGCGTAGTGCAAATGGCTCAACAAGTGAAATCGACTTGACTACATCTTGAAAAACAAAAAGCATCTTATTCAGGATTGCAGAGTTCTAAACAACTTCAATACAGAAAGCGATCACAGGTTGGTTAGATGCAAACTGCTTTTAAATACTAAAGTGGAAAGAATGAAGCTTTTTCAATACTCAAAGAAATCAGTCAATATTATAAACCTCCGGAAACATAAAGAGAAATTGAATTTGGAAATTAAAAATCTTTTCCGAGTATTTTTAGAAGAAGAGCAAGATGTTACAGTATTGAACAAGAAACTAACCAACACTCTACAAGAAATTGCCAGGACGATAGCCGGTGAAACACAAGTAAAGCCGACAAAGAAAAGAAAAGAAGAAACAAGAAGAGTTATGAAGAAACGCAGAGAATTGAAAATGAAAAAAACTACCCAAAATCAAGCGTGGAGAATGCAGAATTATGTAAAACGGTCAGAAAATGTGTTACAGAAGGTATCAGAAAATTTAACTGTGATTTTGTCAAGAAAGTTCTACAAGATAACAAAAGCTTAAAATTACAAAATCGTAAACTGTAATTTTGTCAAGAAAGTTCTACAAGATAACAAAAGTTTAAAATAAGAAAATCGTAAACTGTGTGTTGGAAGTAAAGTTATTTTTGCACTGAAGAGGGTGGATGGAACAATCAACAAAATAAATAATAAATTAGTATACATTGTCAAAAAATTCTAAAACGATCTAAATAAATGTGAATATCAAAGGGAAATCAAACTACGTGATCCACGAGTATACATAACAGAAACTAAAGAGATAATCCCAGTGATGACATATGAAGTTGTACAATCCATTAGACGCATGAAAAAAGTAAATGCCCTGGCGAAGATGGAAATGAAATTGACTTTATCAAAGAAGCAGGAGAAAACTTTACAAAAATGATATTGTGTGCCTTAATGTTTTCCAAATGTCTCGAGAAATCAGTATCAGAAGATTGGAATAATGCTGTGACCGTACTACTTTACAAGAAAGGGGAGAAGCAAAACATCAACAAGTGGGTAAGTGTGACCGAAGATCGCATAAAGTGTTTCGTTTAATATTGCTTTCAAAACACTTTATCATTTCTTTAACAAATCCAAATAAATTTCATAAAAAAAGTCATGTTTTTATTAAGTAAAAATTTACCGGTCTATTTTTCTCGTGTTTTTGAAAATCTGAACTGGTCGGATAGCGGGCGAAGCCCGCTATTATACTCTATCATAATAAGATCTGTCTCATAATAAGATCCGTCATGCGGACTAAATGCGATATTTAAAAAATAATTTCAAAATTAAACAAATTGTACACCTTCAAAATGTTAAAATATCCCAATATTTTCATAATGAGGTTTTTATCCTGATTCCATACGTTCCTCAAACTCATATATTTACTATTCTCTATAACTCATATTGATACTCGCTTTGTATTATTCTCCAACATTTGAAAAATCCGTTATGACGTCAGATTCATTTTCTTTAAATTCTCTAATGACGTCATATTAAGCTGGTTTCTGTACATACAGATACTCATACTCCTTGTATTGTTGAGGAATCTCTGAAAATTTCCGTTTTCTTATCAATAATGACGTCATATTAATCTTTTTTTCAATTGGTGAAACTTTTTATTTCATTTTCATTTTTCACATGAAAATCTTGCAATAGAAAATTAATTACTGTAGAAAGAATTTTATTGCGGATTTTTAATTGTTGGCAACTGCTATAACAAAAAATGTTTAAATTTAATAGGAAAAGGCTGTTAGAATTCTGTTTTTTTTTTATCTCTCTATATTAAAATAATACGATTTTTTCAGATTTTAGTACTTTCAGCTTCATAGTAGATAGTTAGCTATAAGTACACAAACTTTCATGCCTTTAAGTTATATAGTTTCTGAGAACGGCTTTGTGACGGACAGAAACCGGAGCGGGAGTAGTAGTGTTTCGTGAGATGAACGAAACTCTAAAAACTACAATCCATTCAGCTTACTGTCAATGATTTATAAAATTTTCACCAAAGTTTTAACGACAAGACTTGAATCATCTCTGAACTGAGCTCAAGCTAGAGAACAAGCAGGATTCCGAAGAGGATTTAGCACAAAGGATTATATTCAAACAGTAAGGGAACTCATACAAAAAATAAGTATCATAATTTACCTCTCTGCATTGCCTTTATCGATTATGAAAAAACATTTTATTCAGTTTACATATCAGCAGTAGGTGAATCTCTGGAGGACATTGGTATAGACAAACCGTACATCAATATCATAAAAAAGATTTACAAGAAATCAACAGCCACCATCCCTTTGGAGTAATGAAATGCGAATGTCAAGTTTGAAGAAATGAAATGCGAATGTCAAGCTTGGAGGAGGAGTAAAACAAAGAGACACCATTTCGCCTAAGCTTTTTACTTCTGTCTTAGAAAATATTTTCAAGAAGCTGGATTGGGAAAACAAATAAATTAGAATAAATTGGAATATTTAAGCAATCTCTGGTTTGCTGATGTTATTTTAATTTTCAGTAATATCCCTGAAGAATTGAAAAATATTCTAAAATATTTGTCAGAAGCTAGCATTAATGTGAGATTAAAAATAAATTTGGAAATGACTAAGGTGATGTTCATTGTTCCATTCCTTTGCATCAAAAAAGAAAATCGTCTACAACAACACTGAGATTAAAGAAGTGCAAAGTTATGTGTACCTTGGACAGGAAATATCATCGGACAACAGTATCATGAATGAAATCAATAGAAGAATAAAAAATGACTAGATGGTTGGTTGATTATGACGGCCGATTATCTACTCTTAGGATATAAATAAAACAAGTGGGTAAGTGTGATCAAAGATCGGTCAAAGGGTTTCGTTTAATATTCCTTCCAAAACACTTTATCCTTTCTTTAATAAATTCAAACAAATTTCATTTAGAAAAAAAAAAAAGTCATGTTTTTTATAAAGTAAAAATTTACCGGTCTATTTTTTTCTTTTTTTCAAACATCTAAACCATTCCAATAGCGATCTAACCCCGCTATTATATTCTCTCACTGTAATATCTGTCATAAAGACTAAATGCGATATTTAAAAAAAATAATTTCAAAATTAAACATGTTGTACACCTTCAAAATGTTAAAATAAGTGAATATTTCCATAATCGGATTTTTATCATGATTCAATATGTTTATCAAACTCATATATTTACTATTTTCTCTTACTCATATTGATACACGCTTTGTATTATTCTGAAACATTTGAAAAATCCTTTAAACTTCCGATATGACGTCAGATTTTCTTTTTAATTCTTTAATGACGTGATATTAATCCGTTTTGTGCACATACACATACTCATACTCCTTGTATTATTGAGAAATCTTTCCGTTTTATGTTTTATTACCACTATCACGTCAATCAATTTTCTTTCATATTAATCTTTTTTTCTATTGGTGAAACTTTTTATTTAATTTTTCAAGTGGAAATCGTCTGATAGAAAAATAATTATTGTAGAAAGATTTTCATCGTTCATTTTTAATTTTTGGCATCGGCTATAACAAAAAATGTTTAAATTTAATAGTAAAAGACTGTTCGAATTTTGGTTTTTTATCTCTATTTATTAAAATAATACGAATTTTTCAAATTTTAATATTTTCAGCTCTTCACAGCTGATATTCTGATTTATACACAAAGTTTCAACTCTGTAAGTTACACAGTTTTCGACAATGGCTCTGTGACAGACAGACAACGGAGCGGGAGCAATAGGGTTTCGTGAGATGAAAGAAACCCTAAAAATGGATGGAGTGCTTTTGGGAAGAACAATATTATTCTGAAGAGTAACATGCCTCTTTGTTTGAAAAGAAAGGTTTTTAACCAATGTGATTTGCCTGCACTAACTTTTGGAACAGAAACATGGATGCTAACAAAACGGATGGTACAAATATTACAAACAACACAGAAAAATATGGAAAGATGCATGCTAGGAATAAATAGAAGAGACAGAAAAAGAATAACCTAGATAGGAAGTCAGACGAAAATGTTTGAGAGAATTAAACGGCTAAATTGGAAATGGGCTGGGCACATTGCAAGAAGACAAGACAATAGATGGCGCACAAACACCCTACAGTTATATCCCAGAGATGTAAAACGACCAAGAAGACGACCTCAAGTAAGATAGAGTGGCGAAATCCGAAATGTTGCTGGTGTTAATTGGATGACTAAAACACTAGGCAGGAAACAATGAAAAATTCTGGGGGAGACATTCATCTAGCAGTGGATTAAAAACGGTTGTTGTTGATGATATACACTGCTCAAAACAATTAAAGGATATTGCAGTTTTAGGTGGATTTTGTATCTGGAAACTTTTTAGCTGATTGATACATGGTCGACAGACATAGTAGGTTATATGAGAATAAATTACACATGTATGGCAGAACAAAATGCATTTTATTGCGCATTTGTGTACAAAAGGAAAAAAACACAATTTGTGCATATGAGAAAAAAAAGAATAAGAAAAGGTGTTTTCTTCAAAGAAAATCATTTTCAGTAGGGGGTATAGTTTCCACGGGCGGCCAGCAACGTTGAACACCTTTGAGGCATGGACTCAATGAGGCTATTAATGACGAGTTGGGGTATTCTGCCCCGCTCTTCCAGAAGAGCTCTTTCCAGTTCTTGGAGAGTTTGTGGGGGTTGTTGGCGGCCAGAAACTCGTCTTCCTAGAGCGTCCCAAACGTGCTCGATTGGATTCATGTCTGGAGAACACGCTGGCCATTCCATTCGAACGATTCCTTCCTCGAAAAGGAAATCCTCCACCAGGTTTGCACGATGTGGCCTGCAGTTATCGTCCATTAAAATGAAGTTATCTCCGATTGCTGCAGCGTAAGGGACTACAATAGGTCTGAGGATCTCATCCTGCAGTTATCGTCCATTAAAATGAAGTTATCTCCGATTGCTGCAGCGTAAGGGACTACAATAGGTCTGAGAATCTCATCCCTATATCGGCGACCAGTCAGAGCTCCATCTCGAATGATGTAGAGGTCAGTGCGTCCGTCAATGGAGATGCCACCATACACCAACACTCCTCCACCGCCAAATCTGACACTTTCGTGCACGAACGCAGGATTATTCCTACTGCCACGGTCCCTCCAGATGAAAATACGCCTATTATCCGGATACACAGAAAAACGGGACTCGTCAGAAAACAGAATATTGCTCCATTCATTTCTCCTCCAGTTGACATGCTCGGTTGCCCACTCCCTGCGGTCGCGACGATGCCTTGATGTTAATCTAACACATACCATCGGTCGGCGAGCATACAGACCTACAGCATGGAGCCGGTTTCGGACAGTCTGAGTTGAAATCGTGGTGCCTGTTGCCAAGCGAAGGTGTTGTTGGAGAAGAGTAGCGTTCATGTTTCGGTGTCTCCGAGCTGTTAACGCTAAATACCGATCTTCATTGGGCGTTGTTGCCCGTCTAAGACCTTGCTCTGGTCTTAGGCCTGTACATCCACTCTCCAAAAAACGGTTCCAGATCCTGGAAATGACACTTTGTGACACTCCAATGGCTTGCGCTACTTCGGCTTGAGTTTGGCCTCCTTCTAACCTACCAACAATTCTCCAAGCTTCTGAATCTGTCAAATGACTTCGCTGAGACATCGTACTTATCGAAACAAAGCAATCACTGAATGCCGATCATCCTTGTCTTCATTCTCTTTTATCCAGTTGAAAGTCAAATTTCATTCGCTGCCGCTGAAGCGACGTTTTTGACGTCGAACTCAAAATTTGCATACTCCACAGTTTGAAAACCAGAAAAATTTGCATTTGTGATTCTCTTCTTCTATTTTCGGCAAAAAAAATTTCGTTTATATCTTTATTTTATATAAAACTTCAAATATCCTTTAATTGTTTTGAGCAGTGTATATATATATATATATATATATATATGTGTGTGTGTGTGTGTGTGTGTGTGTGTGTGTGTGTGTATGTGTGTGTGTGTGTGTTTATAGAGAGAGAGAGATGTATGTGTGTGTGTGTTTTGTAAATTAAAAGGATTAAAAAAATATTTTTATGTATGTGAACGAGGCTTTAAAATTTCAAACACGCTGAAGTAGAACTTTTTCTCATCAAAGAATTTTTAAGTGACATTTAATCTTGAAATCTGTCAAAACAGTTCAGCTAAACAAAGTTTTAGGGGATCAAAAACTACGCGTGGAAATTTAACCATCTGTCGCACGTACATACTGGACCAGGTCGATGCGTAGTGTCCACAGATTTATTTTTAATATACCTAATTTTTATTGTTTATTTCCCATTTTTTATTCTAAATTTCATTATCTGAATAGTATTTTATTTCATATTTCGAAAAAGTCTTTTTTTTTTTTTTTTTAACCTACTGTTGCGAGGTTTAATAAAACGCAAATAACAATATTTTTAAACTTCATGTGTAAAATATATTTACACTTGAATAGTTAAAAAAAAGAAAGCAACGAAATAATTCAATTATTAAGTATTTAACGAGGAAATTTACGTTATATTTAAAAGCCCAAATAATAATATTGACAACCTGTCTTCAATTGAAAATATATTTACAAATGAATATTGAAAAAGATAAATAACAAACTAGTTATAAGAAACAAGTTACTTAAAACTCGTTGAAGAAAAGTTTAAAATAATTAAATTATTTAATTATATCATACGAAAATCATTAAATAGAGAAAATTATTTCATATTTAAAACGATTTTCTTATAGTGCCTAAAAAGAAAACTTTTCTTTAAGACGTTGTTTTGCAAGTGTGGGAGGAAGCCATTTTTTTACTTAATCATTTTATACAAGCTTTCTTAATCAATCACGAACTAAGGTGTCAACTGCCGCAACATCGGTTGACGCAGCCTTAGAAAAAAAATAATGGCAACTCGATTACATAAGATTATCACTGGGAGTGATAAAATTACTCAATCTTCCGTAATCGTGTAAAATTTCTTCTCACCGCCGCGACCTAATATATCCGTTCACTATGCTGTAGGTTTCACAGCAATACAAGGTTTGTTTAAATTAATATAATTCTACAAATATAATGCATTTTTAAAACATCAAGTAATGATTGATACTCTCAAGGATTATACTTATATACGTAATTAAGTTTTTCATCTCAAGTTTGAAAATTCAGATTTTTTAGGCATTTTAAAAAAATTACAGAGAAAACAACATTACAAATTTGCCCTTTTACTCGGTGGTCAGGGGTTAAACAGACCAAATTAACGTATTTTCAGTGTCTGTGGAGTCTTGACGGGGTTTGGCGACCGTAACTAGTAGGGACCGGAGACTCCTGGTTTAGTAAAAAATAAAAGTTATTCTTTCAATTTGAAAGATACCTTATAATAAGATACATATCAATTGTATTTCTATATAAAAAATTCTAGACCATTGCAACTCTCCCACTTCGTGAATGTCGTAATTTCCTTTCATTTTACAACACTAAGTAAGATCAAAGACTTTTTTATCTGCAAAATAAATAACCAAGTAATCCATGTTGATTTCTTTATTCAAACTATATTTTCTTTTTCTTTTCACATTAGTTTATTACATGTATTTTGCAATGTGTTTTCTCTGTTCTATCATTACTTCAGACTAATTAATTACAGAAATATGTAAGCTTTAGAAAAAGAAGAAGAATTCAATTAAAATCATCATATGAGAAATGCTGTTGCTTTTCTTCAAAGGATTAGTGTAACAATCTAAAATAAAACTAATATTATATTGCTCATTGTTTTTTATTTTACCACTAAAACAATAAGTGGGAAAAAGTATTATTTAAAGTTGTGAAAATGAGATAAAAAATGCATTCAGTATTTCACATATAAATTTCATGAAAACCTCCGCATATTTCACAAATATTCAATAATTCATGTTCATTTAGGTGATTGGCTGTAATGTTATAATAAAATAAAAATCATGGACGCACACAAACAGGGACAAAGCATTGCCTCTCCCGAGATTTTAAATTAAATTATTTATATTTACTCAAAATAAAAAAAAATTATAAAACAAATATTCAAATGAATTAAAATAATTAAACACTAAGAGAAAGTGAACTAAGGATTTTTCACTACGGAAAATCTGGTCCCTTGAATCTTCTTAATTCTTTATTAAGCAAAAGTCTGCAGAAATTTATTTTTGAATTTTTAATATGTCCTTTAGTTACATTTTGTATTGTATTTTATATTCATATGTTTAAAAATATTTCCACACGTGCGTTTCTGAAAATAAAATTATTTATTTCATATCATGTTTGTTTTCTCCATTAAAAAAAAAAAAAAAAAAATTAGATGTGGTATATTACACTACAAGCACCAAAAAATTGTTCCTCCTTGGATTTTCTTCTGTGGTCGCTTATGTTAACAAATAGTCTAAAATAAATTTAAAATATCTAGTTTTAAAAATTTTAATCTTTGTTGGCTAATGTGTATGAGTTTAAGAGGGAGGAAGGAATTAAGAAAAATATTTTTGTAAAAAAAGTGGATAATTGTCACCTTGAAATAAGGTTTAAATTCCCAAAATTTATTTTTCTGGTAAATCAACCAGATTTAATTACTTTAAATAACTGAAAAATAACCTTTTAACATATACAAATAATTTCAGGCTATCAATTATTATATCACTAAACGGGTTTTATTAGTTTTGTTGAATATATAAAGTTATGTGGATGTACATGCAGCGTATTTAAATAAACAGGAAATAATGGGTAATAAATAATTTCTTTACACAGTACAATAAAAGGCTTCAGCCTGAAAGGCTAGGCAATATATTCAATATTGGACATCTGTCTAGCGAAAAGTATGAAACAAATTTATCTTCTTTTCGACTTGTTTGAAAAAATGAGCTTGCTCAAAGCTTTCTTTGATGGGTATCACAGGGTGCAAAGAAAAGGAAGAATAGACAAAACCTTCATCTCCTTTCTCATTTTTCCCTTGCTAAGATGCCTTGCAAGTCCAAATGCAATCTCTAAGTAGTTGCGGGAATTATAGAGCATATAATATCAGATCGCCATGAAGTTGTATAAATGAATATCACGTGCGTATTATTATACCATGCGTTAATATCAAACTTAATAATTCAAGTATCAATCTTTTCTCTCTCTCTCTTGTATATGTATATGTAATTAATAAATTCACTTTCAAAATGCATACTATTAAATTATTCATGAAGCGCATGATATTGTATATTTATACAGCTTTATTAAAAAAATAATAATCTCAAGTATTATTTTTGTCTTTTAATCTTATTTCTACGTTTAAGGGCGTGCTAAGAGAATCTTATAATAATTCTCAGAATGAATTTATTATTTTACAGAATTACACACATTTTCCTTTTGAAAATAACATGTTGTGTAAATAAAAATAAATATTCATTTTGTTTAAAAAAATAAAGATTCAGAAACTGTTAAACCAAATCAATATGATAACTAAAAATCAGTGTTGTAACTGGGCGAACTCAATAAGTCGGGATTCACGAATCTGATCAAATTGTGTAGAGATTTGAACTTAATCTGACTCAATTGTGAAAACTTCTGAGTGCAAAATAAACTAAATTCCTTGAATTGAGTTTAAATTAGAACTCAAATTATCATTAGTCTTTATTTTCCTATCAGAAAATATTCCTATTGTTAAAGATTTTTCTTACTTTTTAGAAGTGCCAGTAAGAAGTATTTAGAACAATTATAAGATAGAAAATTGAGGGAAAACAACATTTGGGGTAGGTAATGCGGGTTGGTACACCAGCCATCCCCCAATGAATTTGATTTTCCAGAGTGTACGAGTGCTCACAGATTAGACTCAAAAGCAGAATTTCTGAAATTAGATGAAATCTAATATCACTTATCAAATTTGACTATAAATTAGAAATATTATTATTAAATAAATACTTTAAGCGCAGAAATTAATAATTTTCATTTATATTTCTTAAAACCTTGTTATTGCAACATTCTCAATGTGAGACACTTGTATCAATAATTAGTACTTTGGATCATTTTAAACTGAGCTAACATTTTTTGCAACCCACAACGCCTACATATTTGTACACTTTTACGAGACGTTCAGGACAGAGCCCTCAGAAGAAAAAAAAATTAAACTGTGTTAATCCTTCATTTTGAAAATTTGTTAGTAGAAACTCATATTTGAGTATATAATATATCTTAATTGTTACATTTCGGTTCACATTCTTAAAACGTTTCTTGCTTTGGATAGTACTGACAAACAAAATCTTCGTTTAGCTTATTTGAGGTTTATTTCTGCACTTGACTATTTAAATACCAATACTTTATTTGTTAGCTCTAAGATTTTCTAATATGCAAAATGTTTAATTTCGCATTAAGGAAAAAATATAACAACTGTGGAAATTTGTGGAACTGTAGACGAATGGTATATCTGTCAAGACCTGTTGCTTGCTAACTAGATTCCTTTCTGTCAGCGCCACTCTCTTTTATTTTTTTAAGTTATATCTTTGTATTTTAGAATATTTACAGGATTTTAGACAATACCACCCTCCAATACCCCCTTTCTCCTTTGCGAACATGGTTTCAAATACCGAAATTGACAAAAATTTCAGAAAAAGAAAAATATTAATTAATTTTAATGAGAAAGTAAATATTTATCTTCATTAATACGATAAAGGAAGTTATTCGTTGAATGATAACCTTTATCATTTTTCAATGTTTAAAAATATTTTTCTCTTTCCTCAAAGAGTTAATTTATACAAAGAAGTTTACCCTTATTTATGCAAAGCCGTTTACTCTTATTTATATAAATATGTTTAGTCTTATCATGAGAACCAAATTCCTCTAAAAATCTAACGAGCTGTATAAACTTATATATATATATATATATATATATATATATATATATATATATATATATTATTTTTTATTCTGTAGCTGAACGAACAAAAGAATTAGCTATAAACAGATAAACAACAGAAATTCTATCATAGAGGGCTATTTTCCTAGGACAAAAAGTCCAATAAACAACTATCGGGATTTCGCTTTAAATCAGGTATCACGACGACATAGAACAGCAGCCCTTTAGAAGGGAAAGCCAAAATTTACTTACATGATGCCTTCAACACAAGATCATATTTGTCACTTTCCATTTGATTACAAAAAATAGCTATAGAGATAGTTACATTTCTGTTTGATGTAATATCTAAAATTTACAAAAATCGAAATTCCAAGACGGTATGGCATCTCTTTTCCGCAGTAAGTAGTGTAGGAAAAACAAGAAATATTTTTGTTGTTGTTGTTGCTTTTCAAGAAAAAAATGGGAAGAAATGGTCAGTGGCTCCGTATAGCAGTAGTGATAACCAAATTGAAAAACCAATCTGAAAAATTTACAGATATACTCAATTTACTTTTTATTTTTATTTAAATGCATGCTGGCCAAGGCAATTTTCAAATTAACTCTACTTACTGATAAGTATTCTTTCCTTTTCCCAAAGTAATGTCTCGTTCAATTGAATACAACTGTTCAATGGAACATTCATATTGAATTAAACCAGAAATAACTTGATTAGTTTGTCTATGTGTTCTTTTTAAATAGTGTGTATTGTAATGGAAGCAATCAATTATAAATCAACATGTATCATACTTAAAATTAAAATATAGAGAGCTGCTCTTTTTTTAATTTCATAGATATTACGTGAAAAGATTAGTTCGTTAATGTGTCAGAAAGTTTCGGATTGTTAGGTGGGATAATAAAAAAATAGTAACAGCTTTAAGCAGGGATTAATAAAAACATGAGTCAACTGTACCATGGCCTTCGGACTCTTGATTTGGAGATCCGCAAATTTGGTATAAAGTGTTCAGAATGCTCATATTTTAAATCTAGTGTAAAATTTTGTACTGATTTTAATCAATATCTTGAACTTTTAGAATAGAATAAAATTAAAACAAACAATGTATATCTAAATATGTATTATATTATAAATTCATATCTGTATTTTAAGGCACAGAAAATGGTTAGTTCTTTGGAGGAAGATCTTTAAGAACAATATTTAAGAGCACGATGCACAGGACTGGATTTAGTTGAGGGAAATGGAGGCAGAAGACCCACGGCCTTCACAAATTTCCACAGTTGTTATATTTTTTCCTTAATGGGAAATTAAACATTTTGCATATTAGAAAATGTTAGAGCTTACAGATAAAGTATTGGTATTTAAAGGTACATGCCTTCTAACTAACATAAACAAACAAAAAAAACTTTAAGGTCTATGTGTAATGCATTTTCATTCATGATCCCAAGAAAATTGCATCTATTCTTATTGAAATACCAATAAATCAGATATAATTTCCCCTTTTTCTATAAATTCTGCTAAATAGGCATTTAAAGTTTATTTTCGAGACGCGACAATTCGAGAAGGGCCTTCATCAGGAAACAATCGATTGTAATAATTAACGATGTTGCCCATTTAGGAGGTTGGACATGGACAACCTGACTAAAATTCTCAGTTCTTCTTTCTATTAGTGTTTAATTATTTTAAGTCACTTAGACAGAAAAAAATCGTTTAGAAATAATGAATTTTACTATTGTTTTCAAAAACATCACAGTTAAATGCAATTTATTTAATTAAATTTCACAATGGAGTCTGGAATTACAACGGAGTCACAATGGAGTCACAATGGAATTAAATTTCACAATCTGCCCCCTACTTGACGGCGTCTATATCTATATGTATCAAGTATGAAACAATCAATGAAAACTAATAATTATAATTATTACATAGACACCATTTTGAGAAAGTGTAAGAAATAAAATGATAAGTATAAGTTTTATATACATTGAACATAAACTTCGTAAACTCATTAGAGCTAAGCTTTTTTTTTCCTTTTGTTTATAAATATTTCATTAAAAAACATAAACCTTTAAAGAAAGAAAAAAGACAACTTATCATGCAGGTGTGATACATATAAAATAACATCGAATAACCAAAAAGTAGTTGAAAATACTTTTCAAATTTGGATAATAGAAGTTCTAGTATACTTTAAACAAATCTTTAGTGAATTTTGACCTTTTTTAGAAATGAGTTGGAATTCACTGGTTTCGTTTTATAAATTTTGATTTTGAGCATAAACTTAACTCATTGTTCAGAAGATGAATTTGATATTGAATTAGTTCGGTATTTCTTTAAGTGTTCCAAAGCTGTTGAGAATATGTTTGAACTATGTAAAATTCAGAAGAAAGGAAATTCTGTTGATTCGTACAAAATCAGTTTGCTGATTGTAAGGAAACATAAGTAGTTTTAACCTTACAACATGTCCAATAAACGATTTTAAAACCGGCTATTACTATATATGGTTTATCTCCGTATTTACTGAATATATTAGAGTGGGATATTTTTTATAAAATGGGAAAATTATCAATTCCGGAAAAACGGTATCCGGGAAATTTGATCACTAGATAAAAATAAATCTAAAAATAATTTTTATTTCACAATAACAGGGTTTCCCTAGCGACTACTTTATGTAGGTTTTTGTCTACCATTATTCCCAAGCAAAATTAATCTTTCTTGAACATTAGTAGATTTCAACGATGAAGATTTTTGTTTTGGAATAGTGGTAGTAAAACTAATAGTATAAAATAGTCAACATTGCCAATACTGAAATTTAATTTTCCCAGGTGAGAAAATCCATCCACCTCCTCCAACCCCCGCCACCACCACTAGTTTTTTTGGTACTGATAGGACTCTAATTTAAAAAAAAATGCTGCAGTCTTCTGACATTATCAAACATAAAAGAAAATGTAATTAAGATTTCAAAATCCAATGAAACATGCTAGAATAATGTGTTCTTTCCATTGTGCCTAAATTTATCAAAGATTGTAATATTTTCAGATATTTATGAATTTTTATTAAAATTATGATAGAATATCACTTTATTCATTTTGAAAAAAATTTGGAATAATTATACAGAGTCTAATATATATACAGAAACTAAATAATACGTTTTGGTTTAATTTCGTATTGTTATTTAATAAACAATATTTTCTGGCTGTGCCTAAACTTTTGATAGAGAATTATGGATAAAAGGTGGTATATAGTCAGCATAGCATCATGCCGTCAATTCTATTATCAATACCATTATCGGAACCACTGTGCGCATGTATGTCAGACATCAGTCATTGGGCGTGTCGAAATAGTGATGGATCTTGTATTGGCAGCCGATTACCTGCCGATATTGCCAATAAAAGTAATCGGCTGTCAAACAATCGCTTTATGCTAGCTTTGTGTTTGTTGGTTCTTAGAAGCCAATTCAAATGATGAACTAGAAGGCTCTTTACATGGAAAATTAAATGCTTCAATGTTATATCATTTTAACGGAGAAGTATTATTTGGGCTATCAAGAAAACTGAACCAGGTATAGAATGTTTTAAACACTCACGCAATAGCTCTCATAAGAATAACACATTAAATTATATTTGACGCAGAATTTCAAAATTCGTATCATTATTATAAAATACTAGAAGGAGCCCTGCGAAGCTTTTGCACTGCAATTTTCGAGATTATTTCCCGGTACGTTTTAGCGCTAATTTTTAATTAACTGATTTTTTTTAGTCAAACAACGCGTTTTAACGAAATGTGGGTGTACTATCTCAGAAACTTGTTCAAACACTTTTCGAATGATACCTCATTCATCGTTGTATGTTTTGTATGTGTATAGAAAAAAGGATGTTGACAACAGAAATATGTTTGGGAAAGAAAATGGGAATAGATTGCCAGAAATTTTTTTGCCAAATTTTCTTCTCTCACCTTTCTCTAGGTTACCAAGACCCCTATACTGAAAAAAAAAAAATAAAAAAAAATAAATGAATTATAAAAAAAAATTGAAACACTGAATCGGACATTTGGAGAATTCATATGAAAGCATTTCCTCAGTTTTTGCAAAACTTTTCCGGAAATGTCTTAAATAAATAAATCAACATTTGGCACTCTTCTGAAAGCCTATGGGGAGTTAAGCATGGGAAGTTCAACCTTTGTGGTCCAGCAGTCATTTAAGTGACGTCAGACTTCGCTGGCGTATTAACACCTTAATGAAATATTAGAAAAATAAATACTTAAAATTTTTGTGAATCCTAATGAACTGTATATCTAAATGGAAGATAATCCTTAAATTACGTAATCTATTGGTGCTCCGATACAGTACGCATATACACAGCCATGAATAAATAAAGTAAACAAATAAACAATAGGTGACGCACGCGTAAAAATTAAATAAAAACCCTATTAAAAGCTTGATATTTTTTCAAAAAGTACGCGCAAGAAATAAATTAACAATCGTATTTTAATTGCTTTATAGGATGACGTCATTTGATAATGCAGTATTTTATTTTTGTGGCAACACTGATTTCATGAAAACCTTTCATTTCATTTATGAAAACAATGCCAATTTAATTTTTAATTAACTACAATTTTTAATCAAAAACATGTTTTAACGAAATGTAAAGTGTGCTATGTCAGAAGCGTGTTCAAAATCCTTTCATACGCTATCTCATTCGTCGTTCTGCGTTTCGTATTTTCTGAGAAAACGGGATGCTGACAGGAGAAAAATATATCTGTTAAATCATATTATTTTACAAAATGCTTGTTACTGATATAGTTTTTCCATCTTTTGTTCGTACGAATTATAAATACTTTTATATAGCCAAATCCTTAAATTATTAAATATGTATCGTAAGGTTTTCTCAAACAAAGATGCTCATAATTATAAACCATGTTTTATGTTAAAAATGAAAGATAATTCTAGAATGTATTCTTAAAATGTCTTTATTGTTTACACTTGTTAGATGTTTTGGATGAAAATGTGTTGTTACATATTTAAGAAAATAGAATTAATGTATCTGAAAACATCATAAAAGTACTAAAAAGGCAAAGAGAAAAACGTTACTAAAAGTATGTTAGTAAAAATAACAGTTTATCTGCAATTTACGGCAGATACTTTATGTTAGGAAACTCGAAAACGTTTTCTTCTAAAGTGATTTAAAAAAGTAGACCCAAAAAAGGATTCTTTAAAGCAGCCATTTCTTTTGAAAAATGTAATATGCATTACATGAAAAGTTTGGTTCTCGGGAAAAAAGTAGAAATTGAATTGCATGATCATTTTCCGCAATATCTTTCTAAACAATTGTAGTTTTGTAACAGAAATATACTCATCTAACTGTTTTTAAACATATGGAATGTTTTACCGCATTTAAACTTAAAATCATACATTTTATTGTTTTTATAATAGAAAAGAAAACGAATATTTTATAAATGATCTTGCCAATTTCGGCTAAAAATATATATTTTTCAAAAATTAATTGAAAGTAATTTTTAATTTAAATGTATATTTAATTAGGTTTTTAAAGCTTTACTCGAAAATCAAATAACAATTAAATAAACTATACAATTCAACATATTACATCTTAAGCTAATGCGTAATATTAAATTTTAAATACTGTTAAAAAAAACTGTTCTTAATTTCCAAAATATAATATAACAACGAACGAAAATATACAATAATCACTTCCGACATATTGGTTATTCTACGATTCTTTTGCTACAATTGATTTTCGGAAACGGTCCCGAGTAGTTTATATAATGTACTAATCAATTTTCTCAAATCGAAATATCAAATGTTAAAGATGCTATCAATTCTCATTAATTATCATTTGCGAAATTTAATTTATACATGCTATATTAAAAAATTAACATTCATTTTAATGTTAATGTTAATGCTGTTTAATTATCATGTTTTTATGTAAAACGTGTTTGTTGAACATGTAAATATTTACTTGAAAATTGACAGCATTAAAAAATTTCATTCCGGATTGAGAAAACGGATTAATATGCTATAAACTACTTTTCCGAAAACCAGTGGTAGCAAAAGAAACTATGTTTTTATAAATACTTCTCGAAAATATATTTGTTTCTGAAGTTTTTAAAGATAAAAGGACGTCTTGGGAATCGTAGATAATTCGGAAATGGTTATTGTAATTTTTATTCGTTGTTAAATTATTCTTTACTAGCCAGTTTTTACAGTGTAAGTGTTGGTATAGAATTTAAAAGTCCATTCTTTTCAGTTCTAGTCGGAATTAAAAACGACTGCCACAAATTTTCGGAAAGTTTTAACATAGTATATTATCCGAAAAGCGAAGTTTTTTAGTATGATAATTTGTTTTTTGTAAGTATTCTTACAAATGTATAGCTTTAAGATCACATATTTTTCTTTCTTACTTTGAATGACACATTGAAACCTCAAATATTGTATTCTTATAAAAATGTAATTGTGTTGTTTAAAAGAAGAAGTTGAATCTCAAGGAATGAAATGAAACGAAAAGACACCTTGTGGACATTAATGCGAAGAATAGAACGGTTAAAACGCGCATTTGTTTTTTCGTGATTTGCTACACTCTGACGTGAGAAAACCACCTTAAAAAGAAAAAAAACAACTAGTGATAAAAATATACCTAATTTTAGATGTTCAAACTGCTCACCGTCTGCTGCAAAGCACATTTGGATCCTTGTTTGAATTTCACGTTGCACACGTTGGAGCATAAAGGGTGACACGCTGGCACAAGCTTTCATAATACGTCGTTTAAGATCCTGCAATGTTTATGGAGGGGTCGCATACACTTGCTGTTTCAGGTATCTCCACAGAGAAAAGTCCTGTGGATTCAGATCAGACGAACGTGGAGACCAATCTTCGAAACCGCCATACCCAATTATTTTGTTCCCGAATTCCTTGACGAGGTACTGCTTCATTGTGAGCAGGCGCGCTGTCATGTTGAAACCATAGATTCCGTAGATTAAACAACGGCAGGTTCTCTACAAAATCGGGTATTGTTGAAGTAGAAATTGTAAATATCGTGGGTCTGTTAACGTGCCATCGTAAAATACTGAGCCGATCAGCTTGTTAATTTAAATTACACACCAAAGGTTAATAGCAAATCGCATTTGATGTCGAACGTTGGTAAAACATCTAGAATTTTCCAGCGCCCAGTAATGGGTGCTCTGCTTATTGTACATGCCATTCCATGAAAAGCATGTCTCATCCTTCCATACTATACCTGCCAAGAATGTTGCTTGGACCTGTATCTAGTTCATGACGAAGCTGTACCATGCATAGCGTCGCTCGTGATCCGCGTACAGCAAAAGCTATTGAAGTATTGGTCGGTATATATGAGGCGCCTAATTCGCTTAGGAATTTACAAACATGACTTTTGGAGAGGCCACAGTGTTCACTGATCTCTCTTGTGTTGCATTTCGGATATGCGAGGGGCATATGCTAATACCTCTTCCGGTTGAATCTGCTGTCCTACCTTAACTGGTCTGCCACACCGAGCTCGACTAGTTACGCAGCATCTATCCTTTAAACGTTTTGCAATAGTTAGGGTGTTTTGATGAGAAGGATACGGCCTGCAGTGAAACGTTGCCGGTACAAACGTGCTGTTTATCGTGTCTTGCGTCCACATTCACCTTAAAGTAAAGCAATTTCACGATAGCCATCTTTGGAAAATCTCTCCATGACAACAAGCATCAATATACAACCCCAAGAAGATGTTTCTTTTATAGCTGTCCCATGTGAACAGGCGTGACGTTTCTTACGTATTTACATACTGCAAAGATTTCAAACACCAAGAGCAAGTTGCGGTGAGTTAGTAGGACACTATTTAACACGATCTACATATTGTCTACTCTGTTTATAAAAACAATCAGTACACGTATGCAACCCTCGGTGTTTGAACCGCAGTCCTTTATTTTTGGAATCAAAAGCGATGCCACTGTGCGATATTGTGGTGTCGTGTTTTGTCTAAAAGATAATCATTTATCCCTCCGTTCAAGTTTCGTGACGTCGCAGTGTAGAAAATCACGAAAAACCACATGCGCGTTTTAACCGTTCTGTTCTTCGCATTAATGTCCACAATGTGTCTTTTAGTACTAAATCGGTGATGCTCTACAACTTTTTTAATCACTTTTTTTCCTAACTCTTTACGTTTTTGAGATAGGAATGATAACTCCACAGTTTTTCACCATGTGTCGTGTAGGCGGTTTCATTCAGTAGAGCCTGGCAACTTTACTATACCTAGACACCACTTTTATGAATATAGCAGCACCCGTTCCGAAGTTGAGAGTAGCAAGGGACTTTAGTGGGCATACTGTATATAGATAGACAAACAGATAGATAGATATATAGGAATATAGATAAGTATAAATATCAACTTGACCACAACGCATCAATTAATTACACTCGATTTCAAGACGATATCTCATAAGATACAGTTTATAGAAAATTACAAAATTGGTGGATGAATAGTGAGTTAATACGTCTTAAACATGGTGAAATACCATCTTAACAATAATAATGCAATGGAGTAGCCGTTTTGCTAATTCTTGTCAAATTAAATCAATCGACATTGTTGAGCCTTTTGTATAAAACAAACTTCGTACTGTTCCTCTCGAGACGAATATAATTTTCTTAATACTATCATCTCACATTGTCTTATCTCGTGAATATTTATACGTCATTGAGCTGAGTTCACATTTAAACACCGTTCATTATTCCCACATTATTCGGCCCTCCCTACAAAACTGGTAGAGTAACTGTAATATCGAGTGAGCGAGGAGGCCATGATCTTGGTCCATACTGTCCGAATAATCTTCCAGGAAATTTGTCATAAAAAATTAAGAACATGACTTTACCATAATAAAAGATTTACATTATTACATTCAATGTTTATTTTGCAAAAACGTTTTCGTAATCAGGGGAAAACTTGAAGACCACTCTGTATATATATAATGGTAATCCAGAATGTAAGTTACAACGGACAATAAAATGAACAGAAAATGTAACGCAATAAAATCCCTTATTGTAAAAATCTAATGGTATAATGGTAGTAAAAAAATTAGTAAGGAATCACTTTTACAATTAAATGGAATTTACAATTAAAATGTAAATATCATAAGCTAAAAGTGTAATTATTATAATTTATAAATCTTAATTAGTTCTTTCAACAACCATAAGATTCTATAAAATTGAACAATTCGATTCTGGCATTCTCTATCTGAACTCCATAAGTTAACCATAATTTATGCACACGTTACTGAGCATATTCCGAGAAAAACAGTCAAACAAATGTTACATGTTATTTTTGAGTATGAGTAATTTAAATACACTGCTCAAAACAATTAAAGGATATTTGAAGTTTTATATAAAATAAAGATATAAACGAATTTTTTTTTTGCTGAAAATAGAAGAAGAGAATCACAAATGCAAATTTTTCTGGTTTTCAAACTGTGGAGTATGCAAATTTTGAGTTCGACGTCAAAAACGTTGCTTCAGCGGCAGCGAATGAAATTTGACTTTCAACTGAATAAAAGAGAATGAAGACAAGGATGATCGGCATTCAGTGATTGCTTTGTTTCGATGAGTACGATGTCTCAGCGAAGTCATGTGACAGATTCAGAAGCTTGGAGAATTGTTGGTAGGTTAGAAGGGGGCCAAACTCAAGCCGAAGTAGCGCAAGCCATTGGAGTGTCACAAAGTGTCATTTCCAGGATCTGGAACCGTTGTTTGGAGAGTGGATGTGCAGGCCGAAGACCAGGGCAAGGTCGTAGACGGGCAACAACGCCCAATGAAGATCGGTATTTAGCGTTAACAGCTTGGAGACACCGAAACATGAACGCTACTCTTCTCCAACAACACCTTAGCTCGGCTACAGGCACCACGATTTCAACTCAGACTGTCCAAAACCGGCTCCATGCTGTAGGTCTGTATGCTCGCCGACCGATGGTATGTGTTAGATTAACATCAAGGCATCGTCGCGACCGCAGGGAGTGGGCAACCGAGCATGTCAACTGGAGGAGAAATGAATGGAGCAATATTCTGTATTCTGAGTCCCGTTTTTCTGTGCATCCGGATAATAGGCGTATTTTCATCTGGAGGGACCGTGGCAGTAGGAATAATCCTGCGTTCGTGCACGAAAGTGTCAGATTTGGCGGTGGAGGAGTGTTGGTGTATGGTGGCATCTCCATTGATGGGCGCACTGACCTCTACATCATTCGAGATGGAGCTCTGACTGGTCGCCGATATAGGGATGAGATCCTCAGACCTATTGTAGTCCCTTACGCTGCAGCAATCGGAGATACCTTCATTTTAATGGACGATAACTGCAGGCCACATCGTGCAAACCTGGTGGAGGATTTCCTTTTCGAGGAAGGAATCGTTCGAATGGAATGGCCAGCGTGTTCTTCAGACATGAATCCAACCGAGCACGTTTGGGACGCTCTAGGAAGACGAGTTTCTGGCCGCCAACAACCCCCACAAACTCTCCAAGAACTGGAAAGAGCTCTTCTGGAAGAGTGGGGCAGAATACCCCAACTCGTCATTAATAGCCTCATTGAGTCTATGCCTCAAAGGTGTTCAACGTTGCTGGCCACCCGTGGAAACCATACCCCCTACTGAAAATGATTTTCTTTGAAGAAAACACATTTTCTTATTCTTTTTTCTCATATGCACAAATTGTGTTTTTTTCCTTTTGTACACAAATGCGCAATAAAATGCATTTTTTTCTGCCAAACATGTGTAATTTATTCTCATATAACCTACTATGTCTGTCGACCATGTATCAATCAGCTAAAAAGTTTCCCAGATACAAAATCCACCTAAAACTGCAATATCCTTTAATTGTTTTGAGCAGTGTAATCGATTGATCTTCGAAATATTATACACGTATATTGAATTTAAAGGCCTTGGACTTCGTTTTTACCAGAAATGTTATTCATATTGGGACACGTGTCATAGCGATACACGAAGATTTCGATTCTCTATTCTATCATTCTCTATCACCCCATGATAAATTTAACGTTTTTTATGAACACGTTTTTGAACCTTTTCCGGAAAAAACAGTCAAACAAATGTTTAAATTTTACTTTTGACTATGTATCGTTTAAATAACCAGATGAACTTAGAAATATTATATACGTAGATTAAATTTAACACGTTCGCTACCGAGGACGCATATGTGGCGTCTCTCGATAACTCATTTGAATACCATTTTTAATCCAAAATGACGAAATCATACCAAAAATTTCGAAGGAAGTAGTTTTATTTACTGAAATCACGAAATGTCTCTCATTAAATGAAGCAAATACTCAAATTAGTATTTTCTGGTATGAATTCGGAATTTCTGAAAGAATAAAATTCCACTAATTTTAATCCGGTAGCAAACGTGCCTTCTGCGTCGTTTTTATCAGAATTGTAATTCATGTTGCGACACGTGTCATAGCCATTCATGACAATTTCTATTCTCTATTCTCTCATTCTCTATTTACCCGTGTTAAGTTTAGCGTTTTTTATGCACACGTTTCTGTTCCTATTCCGGAAAAGCAGTCAAACAAATGTTTAAGTGTTATTTTTGACTACGCGTCGCTTAAATAATGGAATGAACTTTGAAATATTATACACGTATATTAAATTTAAAGACCTTCGACTTCCTTTTTACCAGAATTGCTATTCATATTGGGACACGTGCCACAGCGATACACAATAATGTCTATTTTCTATTCTTTCATTCTCTATCACCACATGATAAGTTTAACGTTTTTTATGCATACGTTTTTGAACCTATTCCGGAAAAAACAGTCAAATAAATGTTTAAATTTTATTTTTGACTATGCGTCGTTTAAATAATCGAATGAAGTTAGAAATATTATATACGTACATTGAATTTAGCACGTTCGCTACCGAGGACGCATACGTGGCGTCACTTGGTAACTCATTTGAATACCATTTTTCATCCAAAATTACGAAATCATACCAAAAATTTCGAAAGAAGTTTTATTTACTGAAATCACGAAATGTCTCTCATTAATTGAAGCAAATATTCATATTAGTATTTTCTGGTATGAATTCGGAATTTCTGAATAAAATAAAATTCCACTAATTTTAATCCGGTAGCAAATATGTTAAAGGCCTTCTACTTCGTTTTTATCAGAATTGTCATTCATGTTGCGACACGTGTCATTGTGATCCATGATAATTTCTATTCTCTGTTCTCTCATTCTCTATTTGCCCGTGTTAAGTTTAGCGTTTTTTATGTACACGTTTCAGATCCTATTCCGGAAAAGCAGTCAAACCAATGTTTAAGTGTTATTTTTGAGTACGCGTCGTTTAAATAATTGAATGAACTTAGAAATATTATATAAGTAGATTGCATTTAAAGGCCTTGGACTTCGTTTTTACCAGAATTCACATTCATATTGCGACACATGTCGTAGCGATAAACGAAACTTTCTATTCTCTATCCTCTCATTATCTATCTGCCCATGATAAGTTTAGTGTTTTTTATGCACGTTTCTAAACCTGTTCCGGAAAAACAGTCAAACAAGTGTTTAAATGTTATTTTTGACTATGCGTCGTTTAAATAATCTAATAAACTTAGAAATATTATATACGTACATTGAATTTAAAGGCCTTGGACTTCACTTTTCTAGAATTAGCATTCATATTGCGACACGTGTCATAGCGATACACGATACTTTCTATTTCGCTACCGAGGATGCATACGTGGCGTCAATTGGTAACTCATTTAAATTCCATTTTTGATCCAAAATTACGAATTCACACCGGAACTTTCGAATGCAGAATTTTTATTTCATGTAATCACGAAATGCTTCTCATTAAAAGAAGCAAATATTGATATTAGTATTTTCTGGTATGAATTCGGAATTTCTGAATAAAATAAAATTCGATTAATTTTAATCCGGTAGCGAAGATTTTACAGTCCCTGGACTTCTTTTTTACCAGAATTGTCATTCAATTTGTGACACGTGTCATAGCGATACACGAAATTTTCTATTCTCTATTCTCTCATTCTCTAACTGCCCATGATAAATATAGCATTTATTATGCACACGTTTTTGAAGGTATTCCGGAAAAACAGTCAAACAAATGTTTAAATGTTATTTTTGACTTTGCGTCTTATAAAGAATCGAATGAGCTTATAAATATTATATAAATAGATCGAATTTAAAGGCCTTGGACTTCATTTTTACCAGAATTGTCATTCATATTGCGACACGTGTCATAGCGATACATGACATCTTTTGTTCTCTATTTACCCTTGATAGGTTTAGATTTTTTTAAGCACACGTTTCTGATCCTATTCCGGAAAAGTAGTCAAACAAATGTTTAAACGTTATTTTTAATTATGTGTTGTTTAAATAATCGAATGAACTTAGAAATATTATATAGTGCGTCTCAAAAGTATGGTGATTTTTGCAGGTGATTTTACAGGTGATTTTTTGAAATAACAGTTCAAAAAATGAAGCAATAATCACGAAAAAAATAATATGCATATAGTATCGTAACATAAATTTATTACAACAAAGAAATAAAGTATCAGTTTTACAGATTTTTTGTAAAAAAATAAAAATAAAAATAGGCTGTCCCAAAAATATATGGACTTTTCGAATATTTTGCAGTTAAATTCAAATTGTGTATCCATTTTTTTTTAATTATCTTGTAAACCCTATCAGGCATACTTCCAACTAGTGTTTGGAATATGAGGGGCTGTAAAGAGAACCAACTCTGCTCTACTTGTTGCTGTAATTCCTGAATAGTCGAAACTTGCACACCATGGGCATACACATCTCGTGCAAGTACTCCCGAAAGGTTTTCAATTGGATTCAAGTCTGGGCTGATGGCTGGAAAGTCAATAACAGTCACTTGATTCTGCTTAAATCAAGCTGTTGTTGAGTGGGAGGTGTGAATCGACGCATTGTCCTGTTGGAATTTCCAATTTTCGCCCCCTGAGAGGTTTACTATTGGATGTAGAGTGCTTTTAAGGACATTTCGATAATCCTCAGAGCACAGTCGACCTATAAGAAAAGCAATATCCGCTGTTCCGTTGAAACAGAATGCGCCCCACACCATTAGAGAACTCCCTCCTTTTTGTCGACTAAAGAAATCGCGAGGTTCTTTTCGTAAGTCATGCCAATAGTATGCCCAGCCATAAGGGCCATCTTATAATATCCAGCCATAAGGGCCATAAGGGCCAGCCATAAGGGCCAAATTGAATTTTTTTCGTCACTGAAGAAAACACTTAACCAATCATCCGTCCAATGCATGTGTTTTTTAGCCCAAAGAACTCGAGCCTTTCTATGGTGCACTTTCAGCATAGGTGTCCGATACATTCTGCGATATTTATAATTTTTGCTTACCTGTATGCGACGGTGAACATTAGATCTGGAAATAGGAAACGACAAAGTCCTCGCAATTTCACGAACATACTTCTTTTGGGTTGAAACTGCTCGCAAAATTTCTCTATCTTGCCTTAAAGATGTTTGTCTTGATCGACCTGAATGCTTTTTTGCAATCGTATTACTACATTTTGCTTGGTAGATCTGCTACGCTTCATTTGTTCTGCAATAAAAGAAACTTTAAAATGTCGAGCCTTTAAACGCAAAATTTTAGCAATATCAGCAGCAGAGAATTAAACGTTGCGAGGCATTTTCCAACTATTCGACAATTGTAGAAAGAACATTGATTTTATATTTCGAAGGGGTTACGTCACAAGTACAGAACGCAGAAAATGCAAATTTTTCTGAAACGGTGGTGATAAAAGTAATTCGTTTCATCGTCCATATATTTTTCAGACAGCTTATTTTGAATTTTATTTTTTTACGAACAATCTGTGATATAAACATAACATTTCTTTATCGTAATAAACTTTTGTTATGATCCCATAGGCTAATTTTTTTTTCGTGATTACTGCTTTATTTTCACAGCTGTTATTTAAAAAAATCGCCTGTCCATATAATTTTGAGACGCACCTTATACGTAGATTGCATTTAAAGGCCTTGGACTTCGTTTTAACCAGAATTGGCATTCCTAATGCGACACGTGTTATAGTGATACATGATACTTTATATTCCCTTTATCAAAGAATGATGGCGTCTATTATGATATCCATCATCATCATCCCAAAATTAGTCTCCAACAACGAAACCTTGCAGTTGTGTAAACGGTTGAAAATCAGACGGCTATGGTTATGGCTGTAGGATGGATAAAATGTATCTGATGAAAGGATTGTGCACTGCTGTCTATACAATGAACGGTCTATTAAACTGCTGCATCATATCGATGTCATTGCGTTACACATGTTTTTTCCATCATACACTTTTAAATGTGAATTTCAGTTGCGGACACATAACATGCATTCAAAAACGAAACTATAGAGACACCTTTATACATATAACGAATCCAATGTAAAATTGTTTTTTAATTTTTCTTAAATGATTCAACATTTATGAATGAATGGTTGCGAATTTAGCGACAGAGGAACTGATGTTAATATCCAAGCCACGATACATTACCCTGTTTAATTCAATATATATATATATATATATATATATATATATCACAATACGAAAATTAAAGACCTAACGGATAAATTAAATGTACATTGCATCTTAATTTATGCAGCTTCAATTATTAACATAATAAATGTAACAATGTCATTGATATGCTTAATTTGCAACAGGTCTGTGTGTATCTCGATGTTGGCTTTGGTCATATATCAAATGCATCATTTATCATCATATATAACATATTTGTCTAATTAATTCTGTTCAATTCGCCAATATAGTTATAACAGTCCTGTTCATATGTTTCCAGTTACTGTGAATAACATAACAAAGAGTATCTCAATACATATAGTATCACACATGTTTTATTTTATATGTATATAATGACAACGGTGCGTTTCTTATAAATGGTTATCTTCGAAAAAAGAAGAATTTTGCTTTGTGAAAAATTGCGCGATCTTTTAGATACCGTTTAGATTTCTATATATCTTTCATCGGCTTACACGAATATCAAAAGACCGCAGTGTCATCAAACAAAGCAATACTGAAGAAATTAATTTCTCATAAAAATGCATAACTGTTATTCCTCTTCACTTTTTACAACAGATGAATTTGTTTATTCTTAGATTCAGTAACAAGTAAAGTCAATTAAATACCTGTAACTGTACTGTTATGAATTATGGGGATCAAAGTCGTAAATTTTATAAAAGAAAAGTAATTAGTTCACGAGATAAAGACAAGATAACATTTATAGTCATTAAAAATATTTCATGGTAAAGAAAGTATATATATATATCATATGTTATAATACGAGCAAATCTTGTGTGTCTCTGTGTGGTTACACAAATTTTATCTTAAAAAGGCTCTAACGATTTTGACGAAATTTTGTATCCTACAGTTTTCGAGCACAAAAAGACCGTTGGGTTAGCCCAGATGTACTAGAAAATTTTATTAGTGGGTCATTTTGGGGTTATAATGGGTCAATGCGTTTTAATTGGACTGAAGGTTGAAATAGTTATTAAGTTATTGAAGTAGTTGGCAGTAAAAGAAGTCGCAAAGTTGGAAACATTTTGCAAATTTGACGATTTTTGATGAAATGTTGGCGACATTGGCCAGATTTAGCGGGAAAATATAGTTTTAAGATTACCAATGCCAAAACACATGCTTGGCGCTTGACGACAAAATTGGCTTTTAAAATCTAAAGGAATTTTCTAGAAAGTCTCAATAGGAGCCGAGATATATTATTAAACCAATCAGTCCATGGAACGTTCTCGAAAACAGAATTGAACTAATCAGGGTACATAGAACTTTGTAAACATATGCTTGGCGCTAAATGAAAGAATGTCACCAAACATGGCGATATTTGGCAAAAATATGGCTTTCAGATTCTGAAGGTATTTTTTAGAAATTCGCAATAGAAGCCGGGATACATCATTAATCCAATCAGAGTCCGTAGAACATTCTCGAAAACAGAATTCAAATGTAGTTTGGAATGATGGCCTTTTGTTGTAAATATGTAATGCAAATAATGTAAAATTTAGAAATATGAAATAGTTTTAATATGGATTGTTTCTGTAAATAATGCTGTTAAAAAATTATATTCTTTATACCAATAATACAGCAAGAATTTATTGTTATATCGAGTTGAACGTAAAGCTAATTTTAACCGAGCATAGCTCGGTCGTCCCAGCTGGTATAAATATATTTAGGGAATTATGCTTTAGTATTTGTAAATTAAAACATTTTTCATACCTTACTTTTCTTTCTAATAGTTATCTATAGATTTTTTTGTAAACGCTAAGCATTCCTTTGCAGAAATTTTCAAAATTTTAAAGCAAGTTAATGGGTGTTAGATATTTCAGTAGCAATTTCTTTGAATACTAGTTTCTTTTCCAGCAGGTTAAAAATGTATAATGGTAAAAAATCATTAAACTGGATTAGTTTTTTATTCGTACGCTTGCCGTAACATACAAAATATAAGCTACATGTTTTCCATTTTTCCTTGTCAAGAAGTAACTAAAATATATGTCGCAGTTTTTAAACCTTAAAAAGGTAGTTTTTGCCTGTTGTCTTTGTAACAATCATTTTTGCTGCATTAGTAACCGGCGTCAAAAACTTCTGTAGATCACATGGATTTTTCTCATACTAATTTAATACATGAATTTCTTATGTCAATTTTAAACATGCTCGTTCCATGTATTTCGCCTGAAATTGAATAGTTTAGAATTGTTTTTCAGAATTATATAACTTCGAAAATATAAAATCTATATTTTAACGCAAAAATATGTCCATTAGTAATGCTGACGTCCTAATGATGGTGCCAACATCTGACCAATAAATTTCGCCTCTATTGCATTTTTTTTAAATTTCTAAACATCGTGTAATTTGATTTTTTATAACATCGAATAGGAAAATAAATTATCTTTTGAATGCAAATTGTTTGCAAACTATATCTCAATTTACTGATTTTTTAAGGTTTTTAAAATAATTTAAAAGCATATATTTCTCAAATCCATCTCTATAGCGTGCAGCCCGGTTATCAAAGATTAACCGGTTTACACTGAAGATAATAGTTCGCCTTTTGTTTCTGGATAGCATTCTATAACGGAATTAAAACTATGAAAATAGGTAACATAATAGGTAAATAATATAAATAAAACATAATTGTAGCAAGTATGTAATTGAACTACACACTGATATCCTGAAAGAATCCAAATCAAAAACCTTTCTATATTTTTTTGCAATGTTTTGCGAGATTTTTTTTACTTTTACTGCTGGCATGATGCTAAAACGAAAGTTCCGATTTTAATAAATTTATTTAAATACATAATTGATATTTTGGTACTTTCATGTTAGCTGGGTGACAGCAATCGACAAAATGTTTTTAATATCGCCAACCCTTTTTTTCTCGTCAATCTTTTAATATTAGCTAATAACAAATAGCCAATATTTTAACATTGAAATATAATATGTTAAAAAAACTTACTCAAGAATATTAGCTAATATATAATCATTATAAAATACGTAAAAACAAACATATCAATACAAATAACAATATCTCAGATAATATGGTTTATTAATGATCAGGCCTAAACAATTACAAAATTTTTAAAATAAGACATAAAATAAACTAGAAACACTTATTTTGATAACGAAAACATTGCATCTAATTTTATATGGTACAAAAAAATCTATACTTACGTTATATAAGATCTCAATATTTTTAAATATCATTTAGAATTTGTAGCAAGAACGAAAAATCATGCGTCAAGCATAGATTATGAAACACTTTCCAACACAGCCAGAAAACTGTAATGAAACTTCATCGTTGAATAAGGTGAAAGAAGATATGTAAGTAAACAGTTTAGAAAACATATAACACATTAAAAACACAGTTTTCAAAATTACCTTCCAGTGTCAAAAAAGTAGATGAATTACTTTGTTCAGTCCTGTATATGATCAGTTGATGTGGATATGTAGTATGATAAAATTTAGTTCAGTTACAATATTCACATTTAGCAATTTTCGCCATTCGATGAAAATGCACTCGAAATCTTTTGTACAACCCTGTATATTATCTGAAGACTTTAGTACACACCATCTATTAAGCTAAAAGGCAACTTAAAACTCACTTGCAGCAATTACCAAACGTAAACGACAATGTATCTTTTTTCCGTAGCGCTGTATATGGATTTATTTATATTCCACATACTTCTATTAATCTACTAAATATACTTCAGCAGGAAAATGCGTAAACACAATTAAAAACTACCCTTAAGCAATTCACTCCCATAGTCTGTAGTACTTACGAATTTCCTTGTGTAGCCCTGTATATGGTCAACCGAGTTTATAAACACACACGTACTATGAAAAAAAAAACAGTTAAAAATGCAAACCAAAGTTGAAAACGCACTTATCACACATAGACTGTAAATATCGCACCATGTACTGTAACCGATATTTTTGTGTGCCCCTGTAAATAAACGCACTGCACACAAGAGAGCAATTTATAGTGCACCTCAGTAATGCATATAATTTTCATGATGCTTGAAATAGTGAAATATCACTAAATTACACTGCCGACGATTTTGCGCATATATAACGATGTGTAAAAGAATGGTTGTGTTTGACCCTGTAAATGAATAATAAATGCTTTGCACCCCATATTCTACAAAAAGCATGTTTTAATGCGCTTCATAATTATACATCAATTTCAATATGTTTTAAATGACGTAGCGTCATCAAAATCCTCTTGAACCGATTATTCCCCATTGACTGTAATGTAACGGAATACTATTGACTGTCCCTGTAAAAAAATTATAAGTGCTACACACTTATGTTCAAATAGGAAACATGCTATAGTAAACGACAATAACATACAGAAATTTCAGGACAATCGAAGCATATTTACGGGAGTTAGAGCACGGACAGACGACAGACGGCAGACAAAACGAAGTCATAAATACTTTAAACTAGGTTGGAAACTGTTAATAAAAATGGATCGTTACTTGTTGAAATCATTTTTCAATGGATCGCTGGTTGCTCGCAATTGAAATTATGCCAATTGAAACAAGATTTGGCGCGTTATCACTGGCGCCCATTTATATAAAATTACTGATATATTTTACATAAAATGCCTTTTGATGTCGTTTATCGCCAACATAAAAAAAGTAAATTAAATACAAATTTCTATTAGCGTTTTCAAATTTATATAAAAATAAATTCATCTATATTAAAGAAGAAAACAAAATTTTATAAATTTGAAAACGCTAATTGATTTTTATATTTAATATATTTCTCTATACTCTGTAACTTTGGAAGCTTGGGTTAGATTCCGTAATATTATTGAAATGAATTTGATTTTTATGTTTTGCTTTCAGTAACATAAGCAAATATAAACTTTCTATTTGTTTTTATACTGTATTGATCCACAACTAACTGATGCAACTTTTCTCTACACTGTTAAAAATTTGCAGCAAACTGTCCAGTCATTTGACCGTTTTTATAGAAAACGGTTACATAACCGCAATTTAACTCTATTCTGACTATATTATTGCCCATATTATGATCAGAATAGAGTTAAATTACGGTTATGTAACTATTTTCTATAAAAACGGTAAAATGACTGGGCAGTTTGCTGCAAATTTTTAACAGTGTATAGTGTTCTAGTTCTTTCCGATATAACATTCCTCAGTGAATGACAGCATTACTTTTTTTCACAGTGTTTCAACTGATGCATAATGGATGTCATTTCGTAAGATCCTGCTTATATGCCCTTCACCTTCAGCTTAAAATGCAGATTTTTTAAACCGATTAATGTGACTATTAACGAATTAACACGTAACGGTGTATTAGTAAAAAAATAAAAATCTCGACAGCGAAAAACATACATGACAAAAAAAGTACATCGATTCTTTATTCCATAAAAAAAAGAAGAAAGTATAGAAATCACAAAGAATTTTGACTTTCGTTTTTTGATGCACTAAGACGTTTTGGGATGTCCTAAACACGATTTGACTGTTTTGGAAAATTCTTGTTCGCATGTCTGTATGTCTGCCTGTTAGTCTGTTTGTCAGTGTGTTACACAATTTTTCTGGTCTCTCTATTTCAAAAACTAATGCACAGAATTTCATAAAACTTTATATTTTGTTAGACCTTGAGGTGAACTAATGCTGATTAGGTTTGGATGTTTATCGCCTGACCGATAGAGTTGTTATGCTATGTTATGCAGAATTTCCAACATAGCTGTATCTCGGCATCTATACAGTGGAATTTCAGCAATTTTCATATTCTATTAGACTTTGATACAAGTAGTCGCTGATTAGATTTCGATGTAGATACTCCAGCACCTACGCTTGTGCAACATTGCTGTATTTTTCACAATTTTCATGCTCGTTATTTGTCACCATCTTTGGAAAAAAATTTCTTCTTAATTTCCTTTTAGATCATGATATAAGTTAATATTGATTAGGTTTGGGTGCATCTTATAATATGGTGGTGCTGCTTAGCTGTGTTTTTAACGATTTTCGTAATAACAATATCTATGATTATATGTATAAAATTTAACCCATTTTAATATGTAATGCATTTATTAAAAATATGTTCATTCCGTTTTTAATTTGTTTACTCAAAAACGGTTGGAAGTATGCTAAAACATTGCGTTGTCACAATCTGACTTTGTAACTTAACTTTCGTATTAGTCGCATGCCAGGAGACGAAGAAATCGACAAACATTTTGCGACAAACATTCAGCAGACCTATTGATTCTAGCGTGTAATGCGATTGCATGTCTATCAAAATTGTGTATTATTTACATATATTATATTGATGAAGTTTGCAATTTCGTGATGGAACATTAGTTTAAAACAAACAAATTATTATTTTTATTATTTGAAGTGGAAGCGTTTTAAAGTTTTGTAATCGGGCTGTACGTAATCAATAGATTTTTAAGAAATCATGCTTAAAAATTATTTTAAAACCATGAAAACAGTAAATTAAGATATAGTCTTGAAACAAATTTCATTTGAAAGAATATTTCGTTTCGTATTCGACGGTATAAAAATTGAAATTGTGCAATGTTTGAAGTTACAAATATTGCATAAAAACGAAATTTATTGTTTTTTAAAAACACAAATTGCACAAATTGTGCTTATTAGTTGCTAAAATCAGTGTAAAAATTGTTTTAAACTCATAAAAGAGCTAAAATCCTACATGTTTCGGCTTTAAACTTAAAGCCATCATCGGGGAAGAGGAACAACACAAACGACTACTGATCTTTTAATTTTCGACACGAGAAAATTGAAATCAACTGTATGGAAAAATTTAAATAAAATAAGCGGGCGCTCTCTGTTGCCAAAGAGCGAAAAACAAAACAATGAATTAACAAGGGGTTAAAAATGTATCCCATAAACTAGGTATGTTGAAAGAAAAGTTATCATTACAAATACAATCTTTTCTAATTTTAATTTCCAATGATTCCCTAATGACGGCTTTAAATGGGTTATTGAACCTATGGATAATTCTTGCTTTATCGAAATTAATTACAGTATCATTATTTTTAGCGTAAAACCGGGAGAGTGCAGTGGATAACCTTCCAAATTTTATGTCGTTTTTATGCTCTTTTAACCTTTCCAAAAAATTTCTTTTAGTCATACAAATGTAAAAAATTATACTATTATTATTTAAGCTAATGGGGATTTCATAAACACTTGCGAATTGATCAGGGGGGATAGGATCTAATTTACATGAAACTAAGTCAACCAATTTTCTGGGAGGGACAGCAATAAGATGGATATCGTATTTACGGAGGGCCCTTTTAATCCTTTCAAATATAATAGGTATATATTGGAATTTCCGATAGTTTGGTTTATTATTGCTAGGGACAGGATGCTAAATTGAATGGCCATTGAATTTTTCTATAATTTTCTGTACGTGATGAGCGGGGAAACCATGGTCAATGGCGATATCTCTGATAAAATTAAGTTCATCTTGGATGAATTCACTTGAACAAATCAGAAAAGCACGCTTGATGAATGAATTGAAGGCAGCAATCTTATAAGTGAAAGTTGTTGAGGCATTAAATGGGATTATTGTGTTACTTCTCATCGGTTTACGATAGACTTTACGTTTTAGGTTGTTGTCATCTTTAATTAATTGAATATCCAGGAACGGCAGTGATGAATTTTCTTCTATTTCCAACGTAAACTTAATATTTTCATCTATTTCGTTTATTTTTGAGAGGAAAGATAGGAGTTCCTGCTTTCCATGATTCCATGTGATAAAGATATCGTCCACGTATCTTAGCCAAACTTCTGGTGTTAAATTAAAACATTTAAAAATAAATTCCTCCATCGGTCTAAGTTTAAATTCAGTCAACAGACCGGAAATAGGAGATCCCAGAGGTGCTCCTTTATTTTGTCTGTAAAATTTCTTATTAAACATGAAAACGTTGTTATTAATGATAAGGTTAAGTCCTGACTTTAGAGATGTTTTTACGCTATCACTTAAATGATTTTGTTTATCAATTTCCAAATTAATATTTTGTACAACTTCATTTGTATCAATAGATGGGTAAAGAGACACAATATCTAAACTAGCTAGAATAGTTCATTTAGAAATCTGAATATTTTCTATTTTATGGATAAAATCTTCTGTTGACTGTACAGTTTTGTTTGAACTTGGTAAAATTAATTTTAGGAATATAACGAAAGCTTTTTCAATAAAATATGTTGGGCCAGAACACCTAGAAACAATAGGTCTCATGGGAGATT
The DNA here is from genome assembly GCA_963931845.1 of Maratus michaelseni. Taxonomy (NCBI): domain Eukaryota; kingdom Metazoa; phylum Arthropoda; class Arachnida; order Araneae; family Salticidae; genus Maratus; species Maratus michaelseni. The sequence continues at coordinate 418,707,043 of OZ007588.1, forward strand.
TGGTTTATGGTCTTTCAGTCTACCAATCAAACGAGGGGTAACTCCTGTATTGTTAATTTTAATAAGTTTTTTCATGTATTCTGGCCAGGCTCCTCTTCTAATAAGTTCTTGTGTCTTCCGGAAAATCAAGGGATTCGGGTCTTTCTTTAGTTCTGTGCAGTCCATTGTGTCAATGCAATCATTCATTTTATAATATTTTGTACAACTTCATTTGTATCAATAGATGGGTAAAGAGACACAATATCTAAACTAGCTAGAATAGTTCCTTTAGAAATCTGAATATTTTCTATTTTATGGATAAAATCTTCTGTTGACTGTACAGTTTTGTTTGAACTTGGTAAAATTAATTTTAGGAATATAACGAAAGCTTTTCCAATAAAATATGTTGGGCCAGAACACCTAGAAACAATAGGTCTCATAGGGAGATTTGGTTTATGGTCTTTGAGTCTACCATTCAAACGAGGGGTAACTCCTGTTTTGTTAATTTTAATAAGTTTTTTCATGTATTCTGGCCAGGCTCCTCTTCTAATAAGTTCTTGTGTGTTCCGGAAAATCAAGGGATTCGGGTCTTTCTTTAGTTCTGTGCAGTCCATTGTGTCAATGCAATCATTCATTTTATATTTTGTACAACTTCATTTGTATCAATAGATGGGTAAAGAGACACAATATCTAAACTAGCTAGAATAGTTCCTTTAGAAATCTGAATATTTTCTATTTTATGGATAAAATCTTCTGTTGACTGTACAGTTTTGTTTGAACTTGGTAAAATTAATTTTAGGAATATAACGAAAGCTTTTTCAATAAAATATGTTGGGCCAGAACACCTAGATCTGTTATCATTAATAGCAACGTTTTCATGTTTAATAAGAAATTTTACAGACAAAATAAAGGAGCACCTATGGGATCTCCTATTTCCGGTCTGTCGACTGAATTTAAACTTAGACCGATGGAGGAATTTATTTTTAAAAGTTTTAATTTAACACCAGAAGTTTGGCTAAGATACGTGGACGATATCTTTATCACATGGAATCATGGAAAGCAGGAACTCCTATCTTTCCTCTCAAAAATAAACGAAATAGATGAAAATATTAAGTTTACGTTGGAAATAGAAGAAAATTCATCACTGCCGTTCCTGGATATTCAATTAATTAAAGATGACAACAACCTAAAACGTAAAGTCTATCGTAAACCGATGAGAAGTAACACAATAATCCCATTTAATGCCTCTACAACTTTCACTTATACGATTGCTGCCTTCAATTCATTCATCAAGCGTGCTTTTCTGGTTTGTTCAAGTGAATTCATCCAAGATGAACTTAATTTTATCAGAGATATCGCCATTGACCATGGTTTCCCCGCTCATCACGTACAGAAAATTATAGAAAAATTCAATGGCCATTTAATTCAGCATCCTGTCCCTAGCAATAATAAACCAAACTATCGGAAATTCCAATATATACCTATTATATTTGAAAGGATTAAAAGGGCCCTCCGTAAATACAATATCCATCTTATTGCTGTCCCTCCCAGAAAATTGGTTGACTTAGTTTCATGTAAATTAGATCCTATCCCCCCTGATCAATTCGCAGGTGTTTATGAAATCCCCATTAGCTTAAATAATCACTACATAGTATAAAACAAAGTCGCTTTTTCTGTCCCTATATCCCTATGTACGCTTAAATCTTTAAAACTACGCAACGGATTTTGATGCGGTTTTTTTTAATAGATAGAGTGATTCAAGAGGAAGGTTTATATGTATAACACGACGTTCTACGTAGATTAGTTATTGAATTATGATAGAAAGTTTTGTTATTTTGGCCGAAAAGGTTACCATTGCTATTTTTTTGGCGATCATTATTGTTGCAGAAAGAAATGAAAAGGCTATACATCTCCAAAAATAAAAGAAAAACTGTGTTAAATTAATTTAAAAAAAAGAAAAAGAAAGAAAAAAGAGTTTTGATGAGAGAATATTATAAAACGAAAATATTTAATTTAAGCATGATTGGGAATGTTCGCAATGCTTAAAAAATTATTCAAGGGGCAAGATTGCTATCGAAACAATATTTCGCGATTTATCTTTTGTTTTTGGCGATTTTGATTTTACTTTTGATCCTAAACAATTTGATTTTAAGCCAAAAGGTGTCTTTTTTTTTTTTTTTTTTTTTTTTTTTTTTGATGCAGAAAGAATTGAAATAGCTATACAGCTGGAAAAATAAAAGAAAAAGCTGTTATTAATTTTATTTAAAAAAAAGAAAGGAATTATAGGGGGAAATTCGAAAATCAGGTGATATTTTTTTTATCAAATATTAGCTTTTTCAGTATTCGATTCGGATTATGAAAGATTAGCCTTCTGAAAAAGTTCTACTGGACGGATTTTGATGAGAATTGTATTGTTAGTCAGATGCTATTTCAGGAATGGTTTTAATGTACTACATATTGTTCTACGCTGCTTAGTCAAACAGTTGTGTGATTAGCTTTTTCAGTATTTGATTCGGATTATGAAAGATTAGCCTTCTGAAAAAGTTCTACTGGACGGATTTTGATTAGAATTGTATTGTTAGTCAGATGCTATTTCAGGAATGGTTTTAATGTACTACATATTGTTCTACGCTGCTTAGTCAAACAGTTGTGTGAAGGTTATACAGTCAGGAGAACCCGATTCCGAAAGATTAGCCTTTTTGAAAGTTTTTACTGGGCGTATTTTTTGCGACTTGCATTGTTAAGTAGATAATTTGTAAGGATGGTTTTAGTATATTTTATATTGTTCCGTTTTAGAATTACGTGGAAAAGTTCTATAATCAGATGAACCCGATTATAAAAGATTAGCCTTTATAAAAACTTCTACTGAATGGATTTTGTTAATTAGTTTGCATTGTTAGTTCGATAATTTTTAGTGATGGTTTTAGTATATTGCATATAGTTTTATCATTCTTTAGCAAACCTTAACTGTAAATGACCAAATAAAAGAGTTGGTCCTTAACAGCTAAAATTTTGACTCCACATTAGAAAATGTAATAGCGCAATCACGTCATTTTTCAGTAATGTGGAAGGATATTCCAGGTAAATAAACAGATTGCTTTCAAATACAAGGTCAAATTAAACGATATATTTTGTTTGCTTAAAGGTTCATTTGTAGAAACTGACCAGCGCAGCGGGCGTAGCTTGGATAGTATAATTTGTTACATTGGTATGACTAAAAGAAAATTTTTGGAAAGGTTAAAAGAGCATAAAAACGACATAAAATTTGGAAGGTTATCCACTGCACTCTCCCGGTTTTACGCTATAAATAATGATACTGTAATTAATTTCGATAAAGCAAGAATTATCCATAGGTTCAATAACCCATTTAAAGTCGCCATTAGGGAATCATTGGAAATTAAAATTAGAAAAGATTGTATTTGTAATGATAACTTTCCTTTCAACATACCTAGTTTATGAGATACATTTTTAACCCCTTGTTAATTCATTGTTTTGTTTTTCGCTCTTTGGCAACAGAGAGCGCCCGCTTATTTTATTTAAATTTTTCCATACTGTTGATTTCAATTTTCTCGTGTCGAAAATTAAAAGATCAGTAGTCGTTTGTGTTGTTCCTCTTCCCCGATGATGGCTTTAAGTTTAAAGCCGCAACATGTAGGATTTTAGCTCTTTTATGAGTTTAAAACAATTTTTACACTGCTTTTAGCAACTAATAAGCACAATTTGTGCAATTTGTGTTTTTAAAATACTAGTTAACAGTGTAGTGTCCAAATGGATTCAATTGCGAAATTTATTGGTTAGGTATTTCTACAAGTCAATATGTCGTCAGCGTTGCTCGTGAACATGTTTTCACTTTATAATATAGATTGTTGCTGTTAGTTTAACAAAAGTTATTAATTTTTCATTAATTACGAAAAGAAAATGAAAAATGCAAAATTAAAAGAAAGTTGGTGGAGTACATGCAGAATGATATTTGTATCATAACTTGTAATTGCAGATTTATTTAAATTGATCTATTTATATAGCATTTTTCTGTAGTTCAGTAAATAAATTGGTGAATATAAATTAATTTGCAAAAGACTAAAAAAATCCGTCACATCCTCATCCCTAGTCCTGATTAATATATTTCTTATCATTTATAAATGCTTTTAAAATTCATATTTGTCTTCACTGTATTGTGGTCTTTTGGACAAACATGTGACGTGACGTATGTAACTAGCAGTGACGTCACAAAAATTAAAAAAATTACGAAAAGATAATTTTTTGCATTAAATAACTTGTTTTATACCATTTTTACATTTTTTTAAAAAATTTTCGAAGCAGTTCACATTTTAGCCACAATAGGGCGTCATTGAGGGGTGGTACTTGTATCATAGATTGCACGTGAAGTGACCGACAAGCAATGACGGCACTGCCACTATGCTTGCTATACGGAACTCTGAGTAAAATTCAAATAAATGCACTATACTTTGTAATTGGTAGTGTGTAACATTCCTATTTAAATGAATACTATGTTAGACTAGTAAATCTGAAGATCAAGAGCTTCAACTTCAACTCTTAAATTCATTTTTTTATCTCCCTTTTCATAATATTTAACATCTTACAATACGCAAATTAAATTTTTAAAATGGCATATATATTTATAGGCATAAAAAACACTTCGAAGGTTTAAGAAATTACAAAAGTTAAATTAAACACGGTTTATGCAATAATATTCTAAAATTCTTATGAGCTGCTTAGTCGTGTAATTTTTTTAATAAAAAAGTACATTTCGGTCACACGGAAGCGATATATAAAAATGCAAACTGAATCTACTATATTTCACTTATATCTAATTTAGAAATCGAATGTTTTTAGAATTTTCGTTTTTAAAAAACAGTTTTGATTGTCATTCTATTAAATTTAGATGTAAGATTTTATTATATCCTAATCTACTCGATTGCGTACTAAAATAACCACAAAATATATGTATTTTAACATGTTTAAACTTATTGAGTAATCATTCATAATCGTATCCACTGCCAATTCAATAAATTGTAAACGTGATTTCGCGGTATAACGTAATTTTTTGATAGTTTTATATGTTCTCAATTTCTCGTAATTGTACTATTTCAGGATTCGACGAGATGTGTGGACGCGTTTTACTATACTAATTTCATCTAATTGATAATCTCGCTGTAACTTTTCAACCACGAAACATCAACATCTATTCCAGAAAATGAATAATATCTCATGTAACATATATACCTCTACAAATGTAAACTTGAACTATACAGAGAGACTTGAATCCAAATTACACATTAAACGTTTTTATAATTCTCATTTTGAAAAAAAAATGTTTCGGTAATCATTCTGCAGTAATTGAAACGTAACTTGCATCAATATATATTCTCATTTATTTCAATAGAATACTAAAATCAACAGAAAATAAGTTATTTTGTAAATAAAATATTGAAACAATATAGTGCGAATGAATTTTACTTGAATTTTGTTACTTTGATATTCTTTGAAATATAATTGCTAGGTAACGATTAAATTAAACAGGGAAATAAAAATAAACGCATTTTAAAATTTGTGAAAATTGATAAAATGAAATTATTCGATATTTTATATTATTCGAACAGATGTATAAAATTGCACCAAAAGTTCTACACCTAATTAAAAAAATCGGAAAAATGTATTATCAAAATTTAAAATTAATTGGAATAATTTAAGACCTCACTTGATACGAGGGTTGCCTTTTAAGTTTTTACAAAAAGTTGGAAGAAAAATAATTTTTTGGGAACAAACGGTTTTATTGCTTTTCAAAATATTCGCCTTTATGATTTATACAATTTTCCATCCATTCAAACCAATTCTTGTAACAGTTTTTCCACTCTGAAGTTGATATCTCAGAAACATAGTTTTGGAAGGCATCAACAGCTTCTTGAGGTGATGAAAATCGCTGCCCACACATTGTTTTGTTTGACATAAGGAACAAGAAAAAGTCTTTAGGCGACAAATCAGGAGAATATGGGCAATGAGACATTAATTCGATATTTTTATCCTTCAAATAATAAATTGTTTCATGTGCTGTGTGGGAGCTGGCGTTGTCGTTGTGAATTATGATGCGGCGTTTTTTGTTGTTTTTCTTGATTTCGTTGATGATATTTGGCAAAAAAAATTTTGTATACCCTTTAGCGTTAACAGTTTTTCGATCCTCTAAAGGAATGATTGCGATATGTCGTGTACGGCTGAAGAAACAAGCAATCATTTTCTTGGAAGTGCTTCGTGAGCGAACAACGTTCGTAGGATTCAGTTCATCTAGAAACACCCAAACTGTGGATTGTTGTTTAGTTTCTGGCTCATACGAATATATACAAGTTTCGTCTCCTGTAACGGTGTTGCATACAGATTTTGCAGTTCCAAATTTGAATTTTTTTAGCATTTCCTTACACCAATTTGAACGAGCCTCTTTTTGAGCTTCTGTCAAATTATGCGGAATCTATCAGGAACAAATCTTTTTAACAGCTAAATGTTCGTGAAAAATCGAATGTATTGTAGTCTGTGATATGCCAAGGGATGCTTCTATCTCACCATACGTGACATGCCGATCTTCTTCAATCATCTTGCGCACAGCATCGATGTTGTTTGGAATCACTACCGATTTTGGTCGTCATTCACGAGATTCATCACTGACGAACGCACGACCACGAAGAAATTCTGCAAACCAATTGTAAACAGTCTTTTCTGATGGTGCTTCATTACCAAAAGTTTCACGAAGCGATGCTAAGCATTCATGTCGAGTGAGGCCTTTCTTAAAATCATAAAAAATCATCCAACGGAAACCTTGACGAGTTATTTTCATTTTTATCACTCACTTGTTTCTTTAGAACACTCACTGTAAACAAAATACGCAGACGATTTCGAAGATGCCACGGATTCCAAGATAAAAAATTGTAAATTTTACGAATATCCTGATGACAAATTTCAGTAGCGCCTTTTATTGGTCGTTTGTAAAAATTAAAAGGCAACCCTCGTAAATTTTAGCCTTCATAACTTGCCGATTAAATACATTAATGAAATTCGTCATTTTCTTTTCAACGAATGGACATTTTGAAAATAGTCTGAATTCCTATAGGAACGCATTATAACCTAAAAAGAAATGTTCTATATTTTTTCAACGAATGAACCAAATGTAACTAAAAACTATGCATCTAATGCCGGGTACCTCACCAACATATATAGGGTAGACCGGGGCACGTTTACGCAGTGCACTTTTTCCGAAACGAGTTATAACTGGCCCACCACCAGTCATAACAGATTGAGGCTGCTCCCTAGCGGGTATTCTCACAAATTTTTGAACGTCAGTCGAGCTTCGGTCTAGCATGCGGAAAGGATAACCTGTTTTCTGTCAAGGTGAGTAAATTTTGTGTTGAACTTATTAAAACTTATTGTGAACTAATAATACTTTGTAGAGGATAAACAAATATATGAACATTAGTACAATTTTATCCTTTTTTGAGAACTGTATTTGTATGAACAGAAATGTTATTAATTTTCGTTGCACATTAAAAATAAATCCAAACATGGTGACGCATTGACATCGGGGCACCTTTACGCACGTTCTTACTGTGTAAACGTGCCCCATAAGCTTTTTTGCTCCGTACTGTCTCAAACCGTTTTAGTATTTTCAGGCTATTTAGTTTTGCAAATCATCATTTAATGTTTAATTGAGTAAAAGATTCGTCTTTTATAGCTTACAATCATATAGTTCTGTCTTCATGCCTGTTCAGCTTTAATTTTATAGACTGTTCAGCCTGTAATAAATTTTCTTTATTTTATAGATGGTAAGACATTATTAAGTTATAAATAAAACATCTCAATTTGATTAGATATTTATTTCACTTACTCTTTGGTATCACTTAGACTATGCGTAAAGGTGCCTGTTTCCCGGCCACGTTTACGCAAGTGACACAAATAGGCCAACAACTGAATACCCAAATTTTGACATTATTAACTTCTTTATAAAACCACAATGTCTACAATTTCCTAAGTTAAAACATAAAAATTAGAAAATTCATTGAACAAAATCCGCGTAAATGTGCCCCGGTCTACCTTACCAAAAATCAACCTTATCGGATGATTTTTGCGACAGTTGTCGCGGAACAGACAAACACGTGGATACCAAAAAATCTTTGGGTCTCCACAATGAACCTCAACAGACGTTTTTGCAAATATTTTAGAATAACTTTCTGTGATGGCCACAGCATAAAAGTGTATGATATAGTTAAATTCATTGAAAATGTATAGCTGCTCGATTTCATGTAAAATTGTTCGAATTGTTCACTGTTATTTCCATATTATTTGTTTGTTAACATTTATTTATGATTGGAAATAACTTATTGTTAAATTTGAAATTCTTCAATATTACTTTTTATAGAAAAACCATTTACAAGCATTTTGGAACAATTTAGTTATACCAGGGGAATCAACCTCCATTTAAACTATAAAATAGGGGAGTGCACAGAAACCTTTTTATACTGCTTTATCCGTTCCCATTTTATTAGGTAACTAGCAAGCTACACCCGCTACGCTGGTCAATTTCTCTTAACAAACTTCTAATCAAACAAACTATTGACATTTCATAATTCACTCTTATATTTTAACAGAATAATAAGGTTACTATAATTTGTGACTCGTGCCAATATACACGTCAGGACACGTCGCCCTTATCATTATCTTTTTATGCATGAAGGTTTCGCTATGGTACTCCATTCTGAAATTTGGTAATTTTTGAAATTCAATATTTGAAAAACGGCATAATCATTAGATTTGAAATTTATATCAAGAAAAATACAATTTTTTTACCTTTCAAACGCAGTTTGTCTAACAATTTTCTGACAAATACTTTTTGAGCTATTATTTTTTTTGAGCAACTTCAAAGGTTTCATTTTCCGAGATTAATCTGTGGCAACAATTAGCAAAAAACCCAGTCGTCAGCATCGCATATCTTTTTATTAAAGAGGCTGTTGGAGCAGGGATTGTCATCATCAATTTGCCACCATCACTTTTGAAATCGGTTCTGTAGTTCCAGAGATTCCATAGAAATTGTATTTTAGAATGTTTTTAGAACGGTTTTCGATTATTTCACCCTTTAAAATGTCTATTTTTTTTTAAATTTGTTCTTAGAGAGTATTTACATCTTATAAATAACTACAATGCCAAATTTCAAATTTTTAGCACTTTCAGTATAAAAAAATTTGCAATTTTCGAACGTTTTTTGCTCCTGCAACCCCCTGGGGATAGTGGCATCGACATAAAATATAGCCTATGTTGTAGCAGTGGTTGTCACAATCAATTTGCCACCATCACTTTTGAAATCGGTTCTGTAGTTCCGGAGATTCCACAGAAATTGTAATTAAGATAGTTTTTAGAACGCTTTTCGCTTTTTTCACCCTTTTAAATTTCGAATTTTTTTTTAATTAGTTCTTAGAGAGCATTTACATCCTATAAGTAACTACAATGATAAATTTCAAATTTCTAGCTCTTTCAGTATAAAAAAAAATTGCAATTTTGGAACGTTTTTCGCTCCTGCACCCCCCTGGGATTAGTGACACTGACATAAAATATAGCCTATGTTGGAGCAGTGGTTTTCACCATCAATTTGCCACCATCACTTTTGAAATCTGTTCTATAGTTCCAGATTTTCCACAGATATTGTAGTTTAGAATGTTTTTAGAACGCTTTTCGCTCATTTCACCCTTTTAAATTTCGATTTTTTTTTTTAATTTGTTCTTAGGGAACATTTACATCTTATACGTAGCTACAATGCCAAATTTCACATTTTTAGCTCTTTCGGTATAAAAAAATTGCAATTTTGGAACGTTTTTCGCTCCTGCACCCCCTTTGGGTCAGTGGCACCGACATAAAATATAGCTTATGTTGGAGTAGGGGTTGTCACCATCAATTTTCCACCATCACTTTTGAAATCGGTTCGGTAGTTCCAGAGATTAACCCCTACAAACAAACAAACAATCTTTACTCCTTTATAATATTAGTATAGATAACAAATCATACATTGTGTAATGTCAGAAACACTACCCTTAGTTTTAGTGTGTAGTCGGGCAAAAACAAGGCTTCATTTGGTAATTAAAAACGACAAATTATTATGAATTACGTTATATAAAAAGTATTTAGCATTTCATAAATTATATGTAATAAGATTCATACAAATGCATTTAAGTTTTATTTATATGCTTTCAATAACATAGAAATACCAACTTTATAGTTTTCCATTGCTCTGATACAGAACTAATTGATATGATTTTGCTCTAAACCGGTTTAATTTTTGTTATACTAATTAAACTTTTCAATTTTATTTGTCGTTTTTATAATAGATGATGTAAAAAGGATGTGTTTATTCGAATTTTTTTTTAATTCATTTTGATAACTACTATTTTGGATAACTTTGGATAAATTCTTCTTTTAAAAATTAAGAGTTCCAATATCATATTCTAGAAATTAATAAGAAAGGAAAAGCATGCGCGAGTCATAAATTGTAAAACACTTTCCAGCATATTCAAAATACTCTAACAAAACTTTACCATTTAATACGGTGAAAGACGATGTCTTTGTAAACACTTTGGAAAACGCCGAACATATTTTGAAATAAAATTTATTCAATTACGACCTAATATGAGAAAAATATCCTAATTATTTTGTGCTTCCCTGTAGAAGATCTATATATTTGTATATATGCTATATAGTATAAAAAACTTTATTTCAGGTAGGAAAAAATCTGCATATAGAATTGAAAATTATCCTTTATCAATTTTTGCCAAAAAGCAGAAATGTACTTGATTTTTTTTGTGCAGCTCAGTATATGATACATAGAATTTATGCACACTGTAATATGCGAGAAATTTTTTACATCTGAAAACTGAGACCGCGTTTGAATATGAACTACCAGCAATTATTTCTCATAGACAGTACGTACTGTAAAAGAAATTTTGGAGTGTCCCTGTAAATTAACGATAAATATTATGCGCACCCTACTCTTTAATGTAGTTCTTATAATGCACTGCAGTAGTGAATAGATCAATTTCAATATGCTTGAAATATTTAAACGCCATTAAAACACATTGAAAACTATCTTCATCATAGTCGATAATGTAACGGTATTCTTTTGAGTGCCATCGTTAAAGAACTATGAATTTTACACACTCCATTTTCAGTACCGAACATGTCAGGATAAGTCTCAATATTGTATTAATTACATGGTGATACTAGAATATTTACACAAGTTAAAGAAAGCACAGAAACCCAGTCAAACCGCATTCATAAACACTTTTCAACTATTTTTGAAACTGTTAAAAATGACAATCTTTAAAAGGAATTTGAGTTTTCTTTGTTTCAATAACAGAAAGAAAAGTGCTCCATGTTTACCTCTACCTTTGTCCTAATCTAACCGATATAAATGTCAGAGCTGTTGTTTTTCAAAACAGTACTGCTTTTCAATTTTTTTCGACATGTTCGTTTTATCTACTTTCGGGGTCTGGCGCCAAACGTTTCTCTAGACCGCATTGATTTTTCTCAAACTAGCTCAACAGATGTATGTTGCATGCCATTCTGTATCATGCTCGGTTTACTAGCATTGACTAGTTATTCTGGTACATAAATTTCAGGGGAAAATTTAATATTGAAAGTGCATTTCTGATGCTGATAGTAATAGAAAATATACCTGTTTCTTTCATTATTTAGCTTAATTTGGACATAATCTAAAAAGATTTTTTAAATATTTTGAACAGTCTCAAAAAGATTTTCAAGATACATAGCTATTTTATTATTCATCTGTATGTCTACATGGAGATATTTATTCTTTTAATACTGTCCCCACTACATTTTATGAGGTATCATATTCATTAAGCAGTATTGATTTTCTAGAAATTTATAATATTTGTATTTTAGATAATTGTGAGTGAAATATTATTAGCAGTATTACAAATTTGAAATATTTTCTTGCCTTTATGGAATGAAGCAATACAAAGTACATTTGCGTTATTTTTAATAAAATCACATTATAAAAGACATTATTATTGTTATTTTCGTAAAGTTAGTATTACATTTTTTAACGCATCCGTTATTTCTTAGTAGTGTTGGGGTAAACATAACATAATTTTTTTTCTGAGAAATTTGTATTTAACTCTTATTATGCCAAGGGGGGTTGAAATTAGCTTAAAATTACCTTGAAGAAGCCTTAATATACCAACGGGCTTCAAATTAACTAAAATTTTAAAAAGTTTCAAGTTTAGTGTTACCTTTAAACCTGTAAATAAGTTTAACTTCCGATATACTAAACCTCCCGTTCCTCATCTTTGCAATTTGGGAATCTATAATGTCCCTTGTAATGGTTGCCATTTATGTTATACTAGCGGCCCGTCCCGGCTTTGCACGGGTGGACAATGCAATTTTTTTAGTACATTTGTTTTCCTGAATTTCGCGCTCCTACCAAAAACTGTTGCTAAGATATGGCGAAATGACGTGAAACTTTCGAATCCCTCTTTAACCACCTTCTGGGGGGGGGGGGGTGGGGAATTTCCAAAATCGCCGAAATACGTGTTTAACCAATTTTTTAGTAGATTTGTTTTAATTAGTTTCGCCCTCCTACATAAAATCTAATATATGGCGAAATGACCTAAACAATTCAGCCCCCCCCCCCATTTAACCACCTTCTGGAGGGAATTTCCAAAATTGCTGAAATATGTGTTTTATTCATTTTTTTTTGTAGAATTTTTTTCCTGATTCTCGCACTTCTAACTAAAACTGCTGATGGGATATGATGAAATGATCTAAAACATTCGACCCCCCCCCCCTTTAACCCCCTTTGAGGGGGATTTCTAAAAGCGCTGAAATACATGTTTAACCATTTTTTTAGTAGATTTGTTTTCCTTAATTTCGCGCTCCTACGTAAAACTGCTGCTGAGATATGGCGAAATGACCTAAAACATTTGACCACCCCCTTAACACCTTAATTTTTGAATTTCTAAAATCATTGAAATACGTGTTTAATAATTTTTTAGTAGATTTGTTTTCCTAATTTTCGCGCTCCTACCTATAACTCCTGCTGAGATATGGTGAAATGACCTAAAACATTTGACCACCACCCTTTAATCCCCTCCGGGAGGGGAATTTCTAAAATCGCCGAAATACATGTTTAATCATGTTTTTATTAGATTCGTTTTCCTGATTTTTGTGCTCTTAACTAAAATTGCTGCTGAGATACGGCAAAATGACCTAAAACATTCGACCCCCCCTTTAAACCCCTCCGCGAGGGGAATTTATAAAATTGCTGAAATACATGTTTAATAATTTTTTAGTAGATATGTTATCCTGATTATTGCGCTCCTACCTATAACTGCTGCGGAGATATGGCGAAATGACCTAAAACATTCGATCACCCCTTTAACCACCTTCTGGGGGGAATTTCTAAAATCGCTGAAATAGGTGTATAATTATTTAATTAATAGATTTGTTTTCTGAAATTTCAAGCTACTACCTATAAGTGCTGCTGAGATATGGCAAAATGACTTAAAACATTCGAACCCCCCTTTAACCCCCTTCGGGGGGGATTTCTAAACTCGCTGAAATAGGTGTTTAATCATTTTTTAGTAGATTTGTTTTCTGGAATTTCATGCTCCTACTATAACTGCTGCTGAGATATGGCAAAATGACCTAAAACATTCGAACCCCCCTTTAATCCCCTTCTGGTTGGAATTTTCAAAAATCCCTTCTTATTGCTTGCCTAGGCCATAACAGCAATCTACAGTCCAAATTGCGTGACCCTGACTTTAGTAGTTTCGGCTGGGCGTTGATGAGTCAGTCAGTCAGTCACCGTTTCCTCTTTATATAATAGTATAGATTGGTCAAACTAAATAAATCTAGAAACACGCTTAACCCTTTCCAGCACAGTGGTCCCACTCCGGGCACACCTAATTTTAATTCCAAAGTTGCACACGGCACCAAGAATATTTTAATAAAATTTTGTTTCTACAATGAAAGCTTAAAATAAGGAGTTCTTATTTTCTAAAAAACTCGTTTGTAAATTCCGGTGTCAGTCAGTAATTTCTCATTTTACGAACACATTTTGTCTGTGCCGGAAAGGGTTAAAAGAACACTCCTGTTATGTCTCTAACCAAGAAATTTCTAAAACTTCTATTGCCAAGCATTCTTGGGATTCCGGTCATAGTTTTAATTTTCAAAATGCTAAAATTATCTTTAACGCCAACAGCCCTTCAGAATTGGACTTTCTTGAAACTTTAGCTATTTATCTTAGTTAATGGAAAATCTGATTCCACTAGGTTCTCTGTAGCTTGAAAAACCTTGTTCAGCTCAACTATCTAGTTTTTTTGTATTATTTTTTCTATTTCATTTTTTAATATTTTAATATTTTTGGTATTTAATTTTATCAATTTTTAACACTTTCCAACCTAGTTGAAAAGTGTTTATGACTTCGGTTTGTCTGGCCGTCTGCCGTCTGGCCGTCTGTCCATGCTCTACCTCCCGTAAATATGCTCAGATTGCACTGCAATTTTTATATGTTATTGTCGATATCTGCAGCATGTTCCCTATTTCAACTGAAGTGTGTAGCACTTATAGTTTTTTTACAGGGACACTCAAAAGAATTCCGTTACATTACGGTCTATGGGGAAAAATCATTTGCGGTTTACTTTAATGATGTTACGCAATTGCAAATACATTGTAATTGATATATATGAGTAAGGTGCATTGCAAGAACCTTAATATGGAATAGGGTGTGCATAGCACTTATAGTTACTTTACAGGGACAGTCAAAAGAATTCCGTTACATTACGTGTATGGAGAAAAATCGTTTGCGGTTTAATTAAATAATGTCTCACTATTTTAAACGCATTGAAATTTATATATATTACTAAGGTATATTACAAGAGGTTTACTACAGAATATTGTGTGTATATCAGTTATCATTCATTTACAGGGACACACAAAAGAATTCTCTACTGTCTGTTAACAATAATTCCTGGAAGTGCGTTTTAATTTACTGAACGCGATTTTTAATTTATCTCACTTTTTGTCTATTACTTGGTGTGTATAAATGCTATATTTCATATGCAGGGCAGCACAAAGGTTTGCAAACACATTTCCGTTTGTTGACAGAAACTCCAGAAGGAGAATTTGAAACTGTGCTACGCGTTTCCTAACTAAACTAAAATTTAGCATCCTATGCAGTATATATACAAATCTATAGATCCTATACAAGGCTGAATAAAAGTATTCAGATATTTTACCGAATATTGTATATGTTGGAAATTCCTGAAATTTCGTTTTTAAATATGTTATGCGTTTTCCAAACTGTTTACTTAGATGTTGTCTTTCAGCTTATTAAACAGTAATGATTTGTAAAATTATTTTGGAAGCGTTGGAAAGAGTTACATAATCTATGCTTGACGCATGATTTTTCGTTCTTGTTAATCTCCATTTTACTGTCATTGATTTTGATTTTTTATTATGATTTTATCTAATTTGCTTTAATGCTTTAATTTGTTTTTTTTTCTTCTCTTTTTGTCATTCCTTTTTGACTTTTCTGACTCTGTTTTTTATCTAATTTTCTTCATAATGTTTACTTCTGTTCTCTATCCATTTGATAAGGTAATTCTCCTCTGTGATTCGCTGATGATCTGCTGTGATTCTGCTTCCTTATTGGGTATTCCCTTAACTTGTTTCCTATAGGTTTTTCATTAACTTGTCCTTTTTTCCCTCCCATTTTTTTTCAGTCTTGCTTCTGCCTTCAAAGTAGTAGCACCTCTTTCTTGCGCATGACGAAGAAAGACAAAGCCCTTTCGAAAGGCCTAGAGCAATCCTTAGTTTATGGTGTTTTAAAGAAGTTCTTATACCTAGGAGTATCTACTGAGGACCCCAAAGTGTTATTTTACTTACCCATCATACGTAGTATAGGGTAAGTCTTGTAATCGTTTTGAAAATCGGAAAAAAAATTTTGACGGATTTACACGTTTCAGACACTGGAGATTCCGAAAAACATATTTTTAGAAAAAAAAAAATTTGCCGTCCGTCTGTGTGTCTGTGTGTGTGTCTGTGTGTCTGTAAACGCTCTATCTCCCGAAAAAATTGAGATAGAGACTTGCAATTTGGTATGTACTTAGTATGTAATAATGGGAAGAAACCTATTTCATTTCAATAACCTCGATTAACCGGAACAATTTTTTCCGGACTCTCGAAATATTCGTTCTGATGAAAGGTATATAAAAATTTTCGAAATTGTTTATTTTAAGAAATGAATATAAAAGACAATAAAAAATCATAAATTTTGAATAAAGCATGAAGTCGATAGGATAATTAGTTGCCGAGATATTTGGAATCCTATTTCCCACACTCTTCGATTTTTCATGACCCTGTATTTCATCCAAATTTCACTTCAAATATATATTTTAATTGGAAATTTGACGCTTAATCAGATGCAATAAACCGCTAGTTAATAGGATTATTATTTTTGGAGTTATAAGGAAAAACCTCTTTCAAGCAATTCAGTAATCGAGCCTTTAAAGTTTGTGACGTCATCAAGCCACGATTTTATTTGAATTGCAATGCATTTTATAAGTAGTTTACACATTTTTATTTTAATATTTTACATTATGCGTATCCATGATGGGTAAGTATTACTGTGGCCCCCAACGACTAGTTTCTGGACCCTGGCGTATCTATAACAACTTGTTGCTCCTTATTTTATGTGTCCAGAATCAGATTAACATAAATAATGTGTATTTTTTGCTTATAAAATGTTCTATAAAAGTAACGTAAAAAAGCATTGCTTTCCCATCTGGAACCCACTTGGTATACTATGTTTCAAATTCTGAATGTTATTATCCTTGTTCTTTGAAAATTCTGAAGGTTGTGAATTTTGAAAAATGCCCCGTAAAGGGCTGTCAGAAGTTGAAATTCGTCAGCTGATTAATGACAGTGATTTAAATGAGAAATTCCTTCAGCGAATATGATGAGGGGTGTTTTCCACAAGTGGACGTAACAGAATGTGAAAACAAACTTGAAGTTAATTATGAAGAAAGCGACATTGCCAGTGCATCACCTAATGATAATTCGGATGAAGATGGAGAGTTCATTACAAAATCAGGAAGAGTGTGGAGATTTTCCGTGCCCCCGGTTACTTGCCGTCCCCAACGTAATATTGTCAGAGGACCACCAAGCGAACGCACTCTACTGATGGACGACTACAATATTTCAAGTTTTCAACTGGTACCGTAATGATAAAACTGTTGAAACTATATGCACATCCAACAATGCTGAAGCGTCACGTGTTTTTCAAGATTTTAATGCAAATGCTGCTCTGAATAGAATAAGAATTCGGATAGATGTACTTACTGTTGAAATAAGAACTTTTTTGTATACCGCTGACATTAAGAAACTGAAAAAACATAATTTTGGTAATTTACCCATCAAACAGTTAGAATTTACCGGTAAAGATGGAGGATGTTTAGTTTTAGCTGGGGTCTTCAGAAGACCCCAGCTTAGTAAAGTACGTTGACAAGGTCGGCTTGGTATATAAAAGGTTAAAGGTGAAGATATTCATTCTTTGTTGTATGTTCTTGTTAATATTTTTACCTACTTACAATTGAAATCTAATGATATAGCCTCCCTGAAACACAAAAATCAATATAAAAAATGTAATCTTTTAGCGTATGACTTTAGAAAATAAGAAAATTTAATTTTCTTAATATTCAACATCAACAAATTAAGACCTAAAACAAATTGTTATGAATTTTCAGAACGCCGCCGTAATGATGGGCTAATAATATTTTAAAGACATTAATGTGGATTATGCAAAGTTGTGCAGGGAAAGAATGGAAAATTTATCGCGCCATTGGTGTAATTAAGCAGGTAAAGAGTGCTTTTCGTCATGGAATCGCTCCCTTTTATCTAAGTTTGCGGCAAGCGTAAATGAAAGTTGTTCTAAAGAATCTGAAAACTGTACTCACTCGTGCTAATAGACATATATAACAATCGACATTTAAATTTTGTGAAAGTTTTGCTTAAATGCAAATAATCATTTAAAACAAAGAATGGTAATTTCTTCGAATATAATAAAATGCAAATGAACAATCTGTCTAAGCTTCTCTACTTGCTCCTTTCTTTTTAATATTTTCACAAATATGTTTTAAATTCTGCTGAACTTGAACTCATGAAGGAATACAAGAAACTCTGAAACAGCTGTTTGCTAGCAATATTTTAACGTAATTTGTGCTTTTGTCACGCTGTTTGTTTGAATTTTAATTAATTATTGTTTTCCACATAATTATCTGATATTAAATCGTTCTTCGCTATCTATTGGCAAATGTTTCAACTATATTTTTTATGGTAGTAAAAAGATTTCTCCCCGTTAAAATAAATTTCGAACAAATTATATTTATTCCTATCACTTTTATAAATGTCGGAAAGGTGAATGAATTTATAAGCCCCCCGGACAACATTATTAACCTTTTTGTAATATCCGATGTAGAAAAAATAAAGACATCTAAATGCTCTATGTAAATGAAGGAAATGTTCGTCTATTATGTAACGAACGAATAATCATATATTATGCGTTAGTACTTTACGTTAACTCAATCTTGCATAATGAAAAATACATATGATTTCTGAATTAAACATATGATTTGTAAGAAACGGGTCGTAACATTGCACTCGCATCCGAAAGAGTAAACGGCGCAACAGTTACTCATGCAACAGTTGTACTTGAGACATTTTCCTTTAGAACAAACCCCGCGACGACGTTACGATAGTGTGACTGTGACAACGAATCTCTGAGATGTTCAGATCACGTTTAATAAGAACAGCGATTGTTTTTTGTTTTTATTTTCAGATTGATCAATTTATTTTATTATTTGTTTTATGTCACTGTCAGCTTTTAATCTCAGGACTGTTGTGTGTGTGTATTAATTGGCTAGACAATGTTGTATTAAATGAGTAGATAAACTTTAACAACTTCTCCGACCAGAATTCTGATCATTATATAATTCTACCGCGTTGACTGATATGTTAAACAAACAAAACATATAACAGAATGAATCTTAAGACATATTTTCTTATATTGAAATAGTTATGTGCACATGTGCATGCAATACATTGTTAAGGATATACCTGATCTTGTCTGTAAAAGAACAGTTTATATGTATGTGAAAATAACTCAGAGTTTAAACATAGGCAAAAAATTTACGATAAAACTCGAACTGATAATGAGGAGTCTTGTTATATCAGTCAAAGAGAAGTCTTGTCCTGAACGTGACCTCCGTTGCTTCAAATGTAGTCATGCCGGACACAAGAGTAGTCAAAATAACACAAAGGTACTCTTAGTTTTATTTATACGAAATCTGGCCATAAATCCGTTCAGTGATATCATCTTATGGAAATTAAACTGAACTGTCGAATTTTGCTATTATTACTTCTAAAACTTTTATGCCTTTGTCAATATTTCTTCATTAGATAATATTCGTTAATTGATACTGAGTGTTTATCTGAAATTTCAATAATACTACAATCATACCATTAGGATTAATAATTCTAATTATCAAACTATTCTTTATGTCGTACAAGGATTTCCTTAACTATTAATTTTACCATTGGTATTCAAAAAATACATAAGTGTATTTTAACATTTTTTGTAAATGATACTACATAAAATTCAATTCCAAAAATTATGAAAAATATCTTGATATTTTTTTTAATGGTACTCATAAGGAATAGATGAATATAATCTTGATTTATCTCATATTACTAAAGAAACCATATGTTTGCGCATGCTACATCTTATTCGGAATTATGCAAACATACGAAAAATTAAAAGAGACATGATTCATTTTAACGAGGAAACATCTCAATCTCTCCTTCCCCTTCTTTCGCCGACTGATGTTTCTTAAATAAAATTTTGATGTAAAACAAATTTCTAAATAGTTTGAAGAAGGAATAATACGAAAAATTACTTCTAATTGTTTTTGCCCGTTGCTCATGTAGAAAAAAGATAACTAGTTTCAACTGTGTGTTGATTATCGCAAATTAAATTCTAAAACATATAAACAGCGTTTTCTTCTCCCAGTAATTGATGACATTATTGATCAGTTGCATTTATTTATAAGTTGCAAGAATATATACGATTCTTGATCATAAATATGCTTCCTTTCATATAGCAGTAGATCGAAGTCGTAGGAAATATGTGTCTTTTGTCACACATACCGTCGTATTTGAGTATTTAGATATACATTATTGTGTCTGTGTTTCAGCAATAAATGTTTCAAAGATATATTTATGAATTTTTGTGACCTCATTCATCATAAAGTATTTATTATTTATTTGTATGACATTACTGTTCCAGCTAAAACCGAAGCTTGGGGGCACCAAACATTAAAACGCGTCCTTACCATTGCATCGGAGTACGGTTCGAAATTAAATATAAAAAAAAGCTACTTTTCAACGTTAAATTGACCTTTCCAGGCTAGCACATTATAAATTGTCAATTTTATCCGTCTCCATCAAAACTAAATCTATTTTTAATTTCTCAGATAAATTAAAAGTAAAATAATCTTTTGCTGGTTTGACTTCTTATTTTCAAAAATTTGTCCAAGATTATGTCTTAATATCTATACTCTTAAAATAATTACTCAGAAAAAATACCAAACTACAGTGATTAAGAAAATTTAATCAGCGGAAACATGTTATTTCTTCTGATCTGTTATATACATGTATTCATGACGCCAATAGTGAAGGAGAACATCATTGCGAGGCTTCTATTGACGGTTACGGCGCAGATGCCTTCAAATATCCACCGTCTACAACGTCTAATTTATGAACCAAAAAAGTAAACATGTATACTAAAGGTAAATATTCAAGTTATGAATTGGAAGTTTTAGCAGTTATAGACGCTTAAAAAAATTATGTTTGCATACTAGGCCATTCCCTTTCAAATAGTCAGTGATTGTAATGTGCTTGCTGTTACTATAAATACAAATATCTGTATAGTATAATTAGAGATCGATTGGCTTTAATCTTCTGGCAGCAGAACAAAAAGACTAACTTGTAATGTTATTTTCTTCGTATTCTTTTAAAAATGCTTATAACAGATGATTTTTGCAACATTATATAAAAAACTTATTTACGTATATGAATATAACCCTCGAGAGTATTAACCATTACTCAAAGTTTTAAAACTGTCTTATATGTGTAGAATTATAATATTTAAATATTGGTTCTATTGCAGTGAAACCTACAGCTTAGTGAATGGATATATCAGTTCATGACGCTGAGAATGTTAATGTTAGTTGATTATAAATACACAATTAAAAGCTAAGTAGTATACGTCATGCAGACACTTTCAGTTGAAATCTAATATCTATGCTAATTCATGATATGTTTACTTCGAAAATCAAGCAATAACAAGACACTGACGATCACATACAGGCTATGAAGAAAGTTTTGAAAACAAAGCTATATGACAACTATATCATTAAAGATAACGTCACAATGATGTGAAGCTGATAGTTGAGGCAGATGAAATGTAGCTGCATGTCATTAAACATGTTACTATCAAAGATCCTTTTGGTCTTTAATGTTGTAAGAACATTGTTGTTTAAATGTTGTAAGAAAATCCTTAATGAAAAATTTTATATTCTAATTTATAGAGTAAAATTTATAAAACGAGAGGGCTCTGTCCCCTACGAGCTACGCTCTCCAACCATCATTCTGACACGCAAACTTTAAAAATACTCTGATTTGATCAACTCTAAAACAATGACAGAAACTGAATTATAATTAAACGACCATTGGCGATCTGCTGTAATCGGGTTTCTATACCTTCTCCCTTGACTGAGGGATTTTATGAACGAAACAGCGAGCAGCACTTTTCGTGATTGATTAAATAAGATCAAATTATATAATAAAATCACTTGTTAACTTCAAATTAAAGTGTAATTATTGCTTAAAGTGATAAAAATTATAACGCCAAAAGTTTAAAAATAACTTTTAATATAGATGGCATATGTTTCCTTCTCTCAAACAGCGACATCTTCAGATCAAAATGATAAATAAAATATTCTCGCAAAGTTTTTGAGAATGATAAACATAAATCACGAGATGAGATGTCCGATGTAAGCAGGGGCTTAAATTGGTCAAACTGGAAAACGTGAAAATTATTATTTTATTTCTATTTTTATTGCTTTTTAAATTTGTAAAACATCGCGTGCCAAATTTATGTAATTCAAAAGCAGCTGATTCGTTGCAAATGCTATTGTTTCGCAAATATATTTATATTCATTCACGGTTAGTAGATGGGAAATGAACACATGATGGGAAATTATTTTACTGTCCTTGAAATCAATCTGCAACGGCTCTGTTCTATCTGGTCTAGCTAAGGAAGTAGTTCTTCTGTCATATTTGGTATCTGCCATATGTTTATTTATTCTCGTTTTCAATTTTCTGTTTGTCATTCCTATGTAGTATGGTAATGTTCAATTTGCCTTGGTGAATGGGATTTCATAAACACCGGAATGTTGATAAGGTTCTACTGGATCTATTTTTCTACATACTATGTTTTTTAATTTTGTGGAAGGTTTTGCGATAAGGCAGATATTAAATTTTTCTAAGTTTATATTTTAATGTTTCAAAGAAACCAGGCAAAGACTCTAAAGGTGATAGCTTTGAGTTTTGTTCATTAAACATTATCTTCTTTTCATTATCCATGCCCGTAATTAATTGTATCCGTTATTTCTTGCGATGTCACGAATTTTATTTGTTTCATTAGTTAATTGATTAGGGGTACAGGCAGTAAAGACTCTGCTAATAAAATATCTAAAGGCAGAAACTTTATAGAAAAAAGGTGCTTGAGCATTATTTGGAATAGTGGATTGATAAGTTATTGGTTTTCTATATACAATACTTTCTATACTATGGTGGGTTTGAGTAACAGCCCGTTCAAATAAGGGAGTGTATTATTTTGTTCAACTTCCTAATAAAAGAAAAAATGTAGAATTTTGTAAAACAATTTCATTACAAGTTCAACAATTTCAATAATCAATAAAAAATCCAAAACCAAAATTATATTTTATATGAACACGTTTAATGACAAGGAGCTACATTTCCTCAGCCGAAACTATCAGATTCAGATCATTGTGACGTTATTTTTAATGATAGTTCTCATATAGTTTTGTTTTCAAAATTTTCTTCAAAGCCTGTATGTGATCGTCAGTGTCCTGTTAATGCTTGATTTTCGAAGTAAACAAATCAGGAATTAACGTACATATTGCTTTTAAAGATTAAAATAAATATTATTTTCAAATTTAATATCTGCCTTATCGCAAAACCTTCCACAAAATTAAACAAGAACGAAAAATCATGCGTCAAGCATAGATTATGTAACACTTACCAACGCTTCCAAAATAATTTTACAAATTATTACCGTTTAATAAGCTGAAAGATAACATCTAAGTAAACAATTTGGAAAACGCATAACAGATTTAAAAACGTAATTTCAGGAATTCCCAACGTATATTTCCAACATATACAATATTCGGGAAAATATCCGAATACTTTTATTCAGCCCTGTACAGGATCTATAGATTTGTATATATACTACATAGGATGCTAAATTTTAGTTCAGTTAGGGAACGTGTAGAACAGTTTAAAATTCTCTTCTGGAGTTTCTGTCAATAAACGGAAATGTGTTCGCGAACTTTTGTGCTTCCCTCTATATGATCTACAGAATTTATACACACCACGTAATAGACAAAAAGCGAGTTAAATTTAAAATCGCGTTCAGCAACTTAAAACGCACTTCCAGGAATTAATGTTAACAGACAGTAGATAATTCTTTTGTGTGTCCCTGTAAGTGAACGATGACTGCTATACACACAATATTCTGTAGTAAGACTCTGGTAATGCACCTTAGTGATATATATAAATTTCAATGCGTTTCAAATAGTGAAACATTATTTAATTAAACCACAAACGATTTTTCTCCATAGACGTAATGTAATGGAATTATTTTGACTGTCCCTGTGAAATAACTATAAATGGTATGCACACCCTATTCCATATTAAGCTTCTTGTAATGCACCTTAGTGATATGTATCAATTACAATGTGTTTGAAATTGTGTAATATCATTAAAATAAACCGCGAATGATTTTTCCTCATAGACCGTAATGTAACGGAATTCTTTTGAGCGTCCCTGTAAAAAAACTTTAAGTGCTACACACTTCAGTTGAAATAGGGAACATGCTAAAGATAACGATAATAACATATAAAAATTGCTGGGCAATCTGAGCATATTTACGGGAGTTAGAGCACGGACAGACGGCAGACGGCCAGACAAACCGAAGTCATAAACACTTTTCAACTAGTTTGGAAAGTGTTAAAAAACATAGTATGTAAAAAAATAGATCCAATGGAACCGGATCAACTTTCCGGTGTTTATGAAATCCCATTCACGAACGCGGATGGAACATTACAATACTACATAGGAAAGACAAACAGAAAATTCAAAACGAGAACAACAAACCATATGGCAGATATCAAATATGACAGAAGAACTGGTGCCATAGCTTGTCGAAATAGAACTGAGCCGTTGCAGATTGATTTCAAGAACAGTAAAATAATTTTTCCATCAAGAGCGTATTTTCCATCCATTATCCTTGAATCAAAAGAAATATATTTGCTAAACAATAACATTTTCAATGAAACAGCTTATTTTGAAATATCTAAAATTTGGCATGGGATGCTTTACAAATTTAAAAAGTAAGAAAAATAAAAATAAAATAATAATTTTCACGTTCTTCAGTTTGACCAATTTAAGAACCTGCTTACATTGACATGTGATCTCGGAATTTATATTTATTATTTTCAAAAAAAAAATTGCGAGAATATTTTATTTATAGCTTTGGTCTGAAGATGTCGGCGTTCGAACGGAGGAAGCATGTGTCATCTATATTAAAAAGGTATTTTTAAACCTTTTGTGCTATTTTTTTTATCTCTCGAAGCAATAATTATACTTTAATTTAAATAAGATCAATTAAACTACACGAGCAGGGAAGACCGAGCTGTGCACGGGCAAAATTAGCTTTGAATCCAAATATCATGATCAAAATGACCCTCTAAACAAGTTTTCTCGAACATGTGACCAAGCCCAATTGTCTTCTCGTGCCCGAAACCCGTAGGATACAAAATTTAGTAAAAATAGTCTGAGCACTTTTTTAGATAAAATTAGCTTGACCCACAGTGACCCAAAAATGACCCACTAATCGGATTTTCTCGAGCATGTGACCTAGCCCAATGATTTTCTTGTGTCCCAAAACCGTCGGATACAAAATTTAGTTCAAATCGTCAGAGCCGTTTTTAAGATAAAAATATCTTGACCCATAATGACCCATGACCAAAATGATCCACTATTCGAAATTTCTCGACATGTGACCTTGCCCAATAGTCTTCTCATTCCCTAAAACTGTTGGATACTAAATTCAGTTCAAATCGATCTGTGCCATTTTTAAGATAAAAGTAGCTTGACCCATAATGATCCATGACCAAAATGACCCACTAATAGAATTTTCTCGAACATATGACATAGCCCATCAGTCTCCCCGTGCCCGAAAACCATAGGATGCAAAATTTAATATAAATAGTCTGAGCCGTTTTTTAGATACAGTTAGCCTGACGACAGTGACCCAGAAATGCCCACTAATCGAATTTTGTCGGACATGTGACCTAGCCCAATGATTTTGTCGTGCCGAGACTCGTAGGATACAAAATTTAATCAAAATCGTTATAGCCGTTTTTCAGATAGAATTAACTTGAGCCGCGTTGACCCAAAAATAACCTACTAATCGAAAGTTCTCCAACATGTGATCCAGCCCAATAGTCTTCTCGTGCCCGAAAATGGTAAGTTACAAAAATTAGTCAAAATTGTTTGAACGGTTTTTTAGATACAATTTGCTTGACCCTGATCCATGGTGAACCAAAATGACCCACTAATCAAATTTTCTCGAACATGTGACCTAACCCAATGGTTTTCTGGTGCCTTAAAACGATAGGATACAAAATTTCGTCAAAATCGTCAGAGCCGTTTTTAAGATAAAATTTGCATATATATATATATATATATAACCACACACACACAAGATTTGCTCGTATTAGAATATATGATTTGAAAATCAACTTTTGTAAAATTTGAAAAAAAATAGTAATATTTTAATAAATAGAGATAAAAAACCAAAATTCTAACAGCCTTTTCCTATTAAATTTAAACATTTTTCGTTATAGCAGTTGCCAACAATAAAAATCCCCAATAAAACTCTTTCCACAATAATTAATTTTGTATTGAAAGATTTCGACGTGAAAAATGAAAATGAAAAAAAAAAAGTCACCAATTGAAAAAAAAAAAAGATTATGAAGTCATATGGGTAATAACACGGAAATTTTCAAAGATTTCTCAATAATACAAAGAGTATGAGTATGTGTATGTACAGAAAGCAGCTTAATATCACGTCATTAGAGAATTAAAAAAAAATTAATCTGACGTCATATCGGATTTTTAACGGATTTCTCAAATGTTTGAGAATAATACAAAGCGAGTATGAATATGAGTAATAGAGAATAGTAAATATATGAGTTTGAGGAACGTATTAAATCATGATAAAACCTGATTACGGAAATATTCTCATATCTTAACATTTTGAAGGTGTACAACATGTTTAATTTAGAAATTTTTGTTTGATATCGCATTCAGTCAACATGAAAAATATTATTATGACAGAGTATAATAGCAGGCTGGTTTTCGAAAAAGCGGAAAAATAGACCGGTAAATTTTTCTTTATAAAAAACATTACCTTTTATTTTGTTGCTAAATGAAATTTTTTTGGATTTATTAAAGAAAGGAAGTGTTTTGAAAATAATATTAAACGAAACCCTTTGTGCGATCTTCGATCACACTTACCTACTCGTTTAATATTCACGCGCATATATATATATATATATATATATATATATATATATATATATATATATTATTACGTAATTTTCTACATCCACTGCTTTTAAAACTTAATCGTTTTATTATTACTTTAAAGTTTTTTTTCTGTTCTTTAGAACTTTTTTTCTGTCTCTTATCACGTTTTAGTCACATGTAAATACATTTCTTAATTGAATGGGAATATTATCATGTGAGCTGTTTTACAAATTGGCAACAATTCAAATAATGGAGATTTTGAAAAGTGAAATAAATCTCCATCAAAATAATGAAAATTTGAATAAAAAAATTAAATAAAGCCTAAAAAAACTAGTCAAATTAAAAAAATAGTTGCACTCTGCACACTGCAATCTTCTCAACTATATCCTTTTAAATTAATGTTAAATTCCTATGCATAGTTTTCGTTCCTATAAAACGTTTTTAAAATAACTATTTTGATATTAACAGTTTTGGTATATGATTTGTAATATTAAATATCTTTTAAACTATTTCATCGATTTAAAAACTGTCTGTTTCAGCGTAGTTACCGAACCTCTATACCAGCGGTTCCCAAGCTCGGGTACGTGGTGAAATATTTGGTTGTACGTGAAAATTACATTGGTAATGACACAAGAATTAAACTTAAAATGAAAACAGAAAAGAAAACTGTAAACTTTTCGTATAAAAGACAGACTTTTGTAAAAGTACATAAGCAATTTGGATAAAATAAAGGAAAATGCCTAAACTTAGTAATTGGTTAACCATTTGTTTTCATTATCAACGCCCACTCCAAATAATATCTTGCGATTTCACATATGTCCCTCCTTTCTTTTATTGTTCTTTACTTTCTGGTAATTCTAGAAATATTTAGAAAACACATGAATCGTATCGGGTCTTCTCGTTTCGATAAATTCATTTAAAACCCATTTGAAAGAACGTCATGATTTTGGTGTTCGGCTGGTCAGCATAAGCATAAACTCATTAACTTGTATTAATAAGTGTAGCTTCAACCCTGCTACGTGAGTGCTTAATTTCAAATCTTTGGATAATATTATCATGTTTTGAGTGACTGAGTTGATATTGTGTTGTAATTCAAATTAGATAAATGGTTGAAAATTGGATTCTTAAGAGAACTGCATCTAGCATTGGTAACTAACACAAGAACATTACTAATGAATAAAAATAAAATATTTGGAAGGGGTTTATGTACGAAGGGGTACGCATAACTGGAAAGTCTAATCAAGGTGTACGTGAGAGAAAAAGGTTGGGGACAGTTTCTCTATACAACTACCAATTTTATAGTTTTATTGGAAAAGTTTTCTGAATATTAGTCCTGAAAGACATAATGGCACAAAAAATGCATTGACAGCGGCTGCTGCGGTGGTTACTTTTTTTAATATAAAGGGTGTCCATAATTAAACGACCCTATTTTAAAGTTGTCTACAGACGAAGCTATTGGTCAGAATGTTGTGGAATTTTGTGAAGGACATGATAAGGAATGATAATTTGTTTAAGCGAAAAAAAAACATTTGTTCAAAACTTCGCCATAAGAAGGCGTTTTTAATTAATTACACATTTAGCCACCGTCCACTGAATACTAGATCTGAACTCTGACAAATATTGGCGGCTGTCGTAGGTGGATTTTCTCAGAGTTTATACGGTCCGTTCAATTCGAACATCAATATTTTTTTTAACTTTTTACGCTTTATTTTTCTCAGATTAAATAAGACAAAGATACAGCCTCCACCCCTCCTCAAAATTATTCAGGGAGACTTAGCATACATTTTCAATGGTTTACATATTTTATTACAACAATATATTTTCAACAGAACTTATTTTTCTAAATCAGAAATTTCAAATTCACACCAGGAAATCTTAGTAGTTCTTTTTGCTTTGTTTAATTTAGGATATTAAGTGATTATATAAAGCTAAAAATATTCTTTCGAAATTTACGGTTAGAATTCCAAATATCTGAATTTTAAAAAGTCCAAACTGACAACTGTGATCTGCAATCGTCGGGTAAAATTTTGCCGCCAGAGGGCGTGAAATCCTACAATTTAAATAAACATGCAAATAAATTTCTGTCGACGTCACACAGCAGATTTTATAAAACCTAGAAAACGTACAGGCTAGTACCAATGTCATGTGGCAGGAGCATTGGATATGCCTCGTTCAACTGTTCAAAAGATTATGCGGACTATCGACAGAGAATATACGTACAAGCTTCAAATTTTGCAGGAGTTGCTTCCGCATGATTTCGAGACTCGACGCCGGTTCTCACTTCAGTTTCTTGCTCGTTTTGAGATTGATTCAGAATGGCCTTGGAATATTCTCTGGACAGACGAAGCGCATTTTCATTTGGCTGGTTCAGTGAATACTCACAATTTCAGAATTTGGGAACCAGAAAATCCACGTTCAATCTTACAGGTTCCGTTGCATTAACCAAAAGTGACGGTGAGGTGTGGGTTTTCTGCATCGTTTATTATCGGCCCATGTTTAGGTCATACAGCGATATGCATCCTTGTTAGAAAATAAAATTATTCCGGATCTGCAAGCACGTCAGTACCATTCACGTAGAATTTCTATACAAAGTGGAGCTCCTCAACACATCAGCCGTTGTGTTAAGGACGTCCTTAAGAATCATTTCACAGAAGAACGTATCATCAGCGGCCACTTTCGTAATCTAAGGCCTCCCAGATATCCAGACCTCAATCCATGTGACTTTTGGCTTTGTGGGCATTTGAAACATTTGGTAAGTCATGATAAACCAAGAAATGTACCTGATCTTAAAGACAGCATTTCACGACGCGTTTTTAGCATTATCCAGAACACACTGCGGTCAAGTGTGGAAATTGCTGTCCTACGATTCCAGAAGGTAGCGGAAAATGATGGCCGTCATGTGGAACATGTTTTGTTGCAATAGAACATGTAAACTATCGTAAATGTATGCTAAAAGTGTAATTTATTAAAAAAGCCACCCGGTGGTAAAAGTTTGAACTATTTTTTTCGCTTAAAGAAATTCTCATTTCTTCATTTTGTCCTTCACAAAATTTCCCAACTTTCTGACGAATAGTGTCGTCTGTAGACAACTTTAAAGTAGGGTCGTTTATTTATGGACACCCTGTAGAAAAAATATAACAATCAGTGTAGCATGTTTTTGTAAAATCGCAAGTGTGGGAAGGAAGAAAGCTACTAACATCCTTTATCAAAAGAAGAGACACCTCTCCAAACTCCATCATCCATATCTTACAAAACGTCTAATAAAAATTTTAAATATATTGTTCATCAGATGAATTTACTAAATTGATGTGGTTCTGAAATGTATTCCTGTACAGCTGCTTCTTCTTCCGATTTAATATCAAAACTACAGCAACTGAGTTTTTTTTTGGTAATCCATTCACCGTCATCAGTTGTAAGGGTTCTGAATTTGCTAGTAAAACTTTTCATCATTGTTGTCAGGAAGAAAATATCAAACATGCGAGAATTACAACTGGCCTTCACTATGAAAACGACCAGGTACACAGACTAAACTCTACTGTAATCTCAGTCATGTGTAAAATGTCAAAAGATAAATTAAACGAGTTGTTCAATCTTGCCTCTAAAATTCAAAAAGTTGTTAACTCTACCTATCAAAGAAGTATCAAGCAAACAACTTTTGAATCATTATTTCTTACAAAAAAGCAGAAGAAATAATATTTACAAATTACTGATCATTTAAGCAGCGTAATCAAAGAACAATTTATGAAACCCCCGTAAAGAAAAAAAACTTGGAAACCCCCGTAAAGAAGATAAGAAGAATATTCTTAAAATTCAACAAGAAAATTGGAAACAATATAATTTACAACGTAAAGAACTCTGAAACTACAGACTTGGTGAATTCGTCGTTATAACAAAAACTATATAAGAAACAGGACTGAAGTTTAAAACCATATTCTTAGGCCTACATAAAGTGACTAAAATCATGTTCCGACACTTACCATTCTGAGAAAATAGCACCTACCAAATGACCGATGAACATTACCACCTCTGCTAAGTATATGAAACCTCGGCTTGATGAACATTATTGTTGTGGTTTACTGATCTGACTTTATTATATTTTATTTTTTCTAGATTTCTTCTCTCTCGACTGTGTTGTGACAGTTTCCGATGCCAGTGACTCTGGCGGACAATCACCGAGTTATCAAACGAGTGGAGTAGACATATCAATCTTCCGCTTTTGAAAGCTTTGAAGCTGAAAAAATGAGTTATTTCTCCGTCTCCTACTTCCGCCTTATTTGACTTTGAGCGGTAGCAATCCCAAGTGCAAGACGAGGATAAATATGGCGTACGATGCAGGGGAGTAGGAACGGCTTTAAATGACGTCCTTTATGACTACTGTATCTATTTTATCCTCCTTGCGTACAATGCCCGTGACGTTACCATGTTTTGACCGTGTAGACGGATATCTGTGATGTTCAGATCATGTTTAATAAGAACATTTACTGTTTTTTGTATTTGCTTTTCAGATTGCTGACACTGTTTTTTTAACATGTCGCTCAGCAGCTTTTGATCTCAGCACAGTCGTCTGGGGTAAGACTCCTATAATAGGAGCTGACGCATATCCATTTTGTTTCAGATTATTGGTGCTCAGTTCAGCATCAATCTACCGCAGCCGGAGTTGGGGTTGCCTAAGACTCGGTTCTGATTGGCTGAACCGGTTCTGATTAGCTTGGTTTTTCGACTGAACTTCAATTTGGGCACCAAATCTGCGAGGATGAGTCAGCCTCTATTATAGGAGCTCTAGTCTGGAGTTTGTGACGCTGAACTTTAACCTGAACGTGTAGTAGTGGAAGAGTCGCACTCCCATGACACGAAACCTTCTGTCGATGTTAAGGCGGGAACGATCAAGAGAATGGAGAATTTATCGTTGATTTGATTGCGATTCTAAACTTTTCATGTCACTAAAAAAATTTTACGTCTGTGATGTTCGAATAAAGATGAACTGTACCGCATACTATGAATGGTTTTGTTTATGATTATCTCAGCGACGACCAGTAGAATAAGCTTTTTCTATCCGTTTATATGATTTGCTTTATCGTTATGTGTCTGTTAAAATCTAATAAGAGTGTTCTTTTACAAGTAGTGGTATTTACTAAACTTTCCTATGAGAATAAAAACACTAAATGAAAAAATATGCGATTTTCTTCCTTTTGTACTTAAAAAATGTTAGCGCATTTGAAATAAAGTATTTGAAAGGAAAATAGCTAAACAATTTATTACAGCAATTTATTTTTTTATTTTTAGTAAACAAAATGAATTTTTTAATAGTTACAATAACAATTAAAAGCTTAAAGTTTGTGGCAGTATTTTTGCATTTCTGTTTTATGATTTGTAATATTATAGCTGTGCAAAGCATCGGTATTTGTATTTGAATATCTTTAATATATATTTATCTTTTTCACTTGAAAAAAACCACCATGAATGTTAGCAGTTTATGTCATAACGCATTGAGTGCAGAAGTTACAGGACTAAAAAATAAAATTTAAATGCATAATTTAAAATATTTTCTTCCATTTTTAATTATTAACTACGTAATTTTTTTTAACATTATTTCCCAATTTATTACTGTTTAAAACTTTATCTGGTACAAAATATATTTAAAACAAAACATGTGTTACGTTTTAAACCATATTACATTTTTAATGAAAAACATTTTTTAATATCTTGCAAAATAAAACGATAATACGATAAAGATATAATTCAATATATATACAGTAAAACCTCTAAATAACGGACATCTCGGGAGCGCTGAAATTGTCCGCTATTCGGAGGTGTCCGCTATTGGGAAAACTTCAGAGATCCACAAAATCGCTAAGAAATGCTTAACGTTTCATTAATTGACTTTTATATGTCCGAGAACTTCTATTATATGATAAATCAGAAATTAAAATTACTTTTTTAAGCAATAAAATTCAAATGAAATTGTACATACATTTTTCCATTGTTTATTACATTCTTAAGGAAGAAATATGTTACAAAAGTTTGCTTTTTCTTGCTGTTACATCTGTAGTTAGTGTTTGTATGCGACGTTTTAATGCTGTCAGTAGTTTTAATCTTTCTGAATCATCTTTTTTTGGAAAAAAAAAATATGTGTAACTGCTCACTGTATTTTGCCGCTTCTTGGAAATTCTCGATATTGCAGGAAACATCTCCTGGTTTCAGTATCTGATTCATATCACTAATAGAGTCATTTTTGTCGAAGATTATGAAGGAATATAATCGCCTACGTCAACTGATTCTGTTTCAATAGGTCATGATCAATGTTGATGGACATTTCGGCATTTCTTCACTCCTGATCCATTTCATTAATTCACTTATTGCGATAGTTCTTCATATCTATCTGAAATAAGTGTTTCATTTTCTTTTAATATAAAGCCTGCTTTTCTGAAACATTGTCGTACGCATTCCGGTTATATGTTTTTTACAGCTGAAGAAATTCGAATTTGAAAGCATCGGAAACATTAACTAATTTTAGGCTGTTCTCAAGTATATTCATAGAATAAAACTTCCAAAGAATATGGCTTAATAAAAGCTTTCTCTACCAGGCTTTACAATTGTGTACAACGTCATGATCAAGGGGCTGGCATACGGAAGTTGTCTTTTTTTTTTTTTTCTTTTTTTTTTGGGGGGGGGGGAAGATGACACAGTTTTAATATTGTCTAATTTATAATGTTTTGTATGAGAAGTTGCACTGTCTAAATACAAGATAAATTTTCTTTGTTTTTTCATCCTATTATCAAAGGAAGTTAACCATTTAATCACTAAAAATCTGGTTATTCACGCTTTTTTATTTGCTCTATAACACCAAATTTTTTAAATTGGATGTTCTTTGAGAAAAACATGGGTTTCAGCGATTTTTGAACTATAAGAGGAATTTAAAAATCCCCTAATACGTTGCAACATAATAAAATAGTGATTCGCTCTTTTGTCATTTTTTCGCCACTACAGCCATCCTTTTTAAAGCACAAAGTCTTATTCGAAAAAATTCTGAAAAAGAGTCCGCTTTCCTCGGTATTAAAAATGTTTCTCCCCTCATAACCTTCATAAATTGATTGCAGTTATTCATGCCAATTCTCCACTTTTTTCAGAGCTACAGATTTTGCTTCACATATTGTTTTGAAAGAGATGTTGTGCCGAGACAGAGAAACTTTTCCAGTCATCGATCCAAACCCTTAAAATCATGTAATCCGAGTTCTTTGGCGACTTTTAAAGCCTTTTCCTGAATCAAAGGCCCACTGATAGGATTTTTTTTTTGAACGAAGTGAAGTAAACCAATTCATAAATATAGAATTAATTTCAATGGAATCAGTATACCTCGATTTCACATTTTTGGTGTTATCGTTAGAGTTAATAATCCACAAATTCTTTATTTCGTAAAATCTCTCCTACTTGTGTTTTAGCTATTTTAAAACATTCGGCAAGTATCTGTAAACTCTATTTCTGTTTTTCAGATTCACTTACATTTACACTTTCAAATTTTTCTTTTAAAGTTAATCGCTTTCGTTTTGAGGTCATTCTCGAAACATTAATCACGAACAAGACACTAAATTCAGAATACGCAGAACTCAATATCTGCAGAAAACGATAAAAATGGTTTTAACATATTTTGAAGCTTTGAATATTGTATGTCAATTAAATCTGAAAAATCAAACAGTAATCGATACAAAATACATAGGAATTTGGGGGATTCCTCAGGCCATTGGGGATTTTCCAGAAACCAGCCCCTACATTTATCTGTGGTCAAAAAATTTGTGACATATTGCCTTAATAAATTTCGAGGCTTTTTAAAAAAAAATTTCATTTTCTTTCTCGTTAAAAAATCATTTTTCATCCTTGATCGCCAAAACTACTGTCCGCTATTCGGAATGTCCGCTATTCAGAGGTTAAACATACAAAAATTTAGATTTTGGGAGTGGGGATTTGAAAAGTGTCCTTTAAATAGAGGTGTCCGCTATTCGGGAGTGTTCGTTATGGAGGTTTTACTGTATATATATATATATATCTGTGTGTGTGTATTGATATGAATTTCTCTTAAAAAACAAAATGTATATTTTACTATTATTACCACTACTGAAAAATTGAACCACCATTCATTTTCATTTTATTAATAATAAGCATTTTTCCCCTTCTTGAAAGCTTTTTTAATTTCTATAGAACTCTACGAAAATAATTTAATAGTTAGAGAAGTGTTGCATTAGATATTTCTCAATCTGAAGCTCTGTTCAACAGTTGTCCTCGAAAGTTATTGATTTGTATCTCGACTGTTGAAACCTCGGAAGTGCTTTTTCACACTAGAGCAAAATTAATTCCTTTTCAAAAGTATTTATATTCCTGAAACGGACTGCTCTTCTGGCGGATATCGATTTCTATTGAGAAGGTTGTTTATGAAAAGACAGGAGTATTTTCGGATAATTCGATTGAAAACTTCAGACTTTCACAAAAGACATTATAATTTTTAATAGAAATTAAAAAAATAAGAAAATGTTATAAAAGTTCGCACAAATAAACATGTCATTCCATTACCTAATGCCATTTAAGCATTCCGAACTTCTTTTATATACCTATTATATTTAAATGTAAACACGGAAAACCTGTAAAAACGGAACCTGATTAAAACGGTAAAAAAATTATAGTCTTGGACAAAAAAACAATTTAGTTATAATTGATGGTGTCACAAATATAACGTGAACTTCTCTTAAATCTTAAACATGTAAATAGCAATTTTGAATTAGCAGTTTTCACTACATAGCATTTTTTATGTGGATTGCCCATGTAATTAAGAATACCTTTATTGTAGCGAAGTTGTGTTTAACTGATGTGGATGGATATGTTCGATGTTAGATTACGTAGTTTTGTTTTAGAATTTACAAAAGTAGCGATCATCTTCGCTTCTTTTTTTAAGTTGTGGAAAAATATTATGAGCAATTTGAAGCATTATGGATTCCTCCTGATCAGCGCAAAGACCTGTTATACAATTTCTTTGTAGTTCTGAAACACATTGCTGAAGCTTAAACAGGTCATAAAAAGAACATGAAGAAGTTGAACATATGGATAAAGAAAATAATGATAGTTTTGATACAACGCTATTCCACATTTGGCCAAGAAGACCCTAGACTTAGAGAAAAGAAGCCGATGGGAATTTTTAAATATCATCCTTACAGTTTCGAGAACTCCCTAATTGACTCCATATTGTCTACACTTTAAAAAATTCAGAACAATGTCAATAGTTCACCTGTGACAAGGAAGTGCATATCACAGTGGTAAACTTTATCCGTAAGCAATCCATCTGTTATTATAATGAAGCGATCTTATTTCGCACTGTGGCCCGTGCAGTATCAATGCCAATTATGTGTACTTGTGATGATACACATAAACTGTAATTAAAATATTTAAATTCAGTCGTAGCCACTTTAATCTGGGTACAAATAATATGTTGCTATATAGCATAAAATAAAATAAGATGATATAACTTTGCGTTAATATATTAAGAAGTGAAAAGGCAACGTGATAAGAGCACAAGCCCCTCCCTATTTTTTTAGCATTCATATTTTTATTTGGATTTTATGATGTTGCCTTCTTATTTCTTATTATAGAAGTTTAACACCAAGTTTATAGAGTTATTTCAAATTAAATAAACATATAAAATCTCTTGCAGTAATATTTATCAAAGACTGTTCGAAAATACCACTTGAACAGACATTAAACAGCTGCCTTAATTATACTAAAACACCTAAGTCGGAATTTCTAGTAAACGAAAACAAATTCCATGTTAAACAGATTTCGGTCTTGGCTGGTACACCTTCAGTTAGAACCAGGGTTTTACAATTATAATAAAATCGGGTAGCCAGCAAAAAATTCTAGTCGCTACTAAAAAATACCTCTAGACCCCCATCATTCATTATAAAAAAAAGTTTTTTAGGAATTAATTGAGAAAATATAATAGCAAGCATAGTTTAAAATAGTACATAATTTTCAAAGTTTTCTAATAAAACTTAACATAATTATGTCTCTAAAAAAAGAAGGAACAATTATGTAAAGGATGAACTAACTAGCATCCAGAAATTGTGATTGCTGAATGCTTCAAATGTTAGAATGAGTGCTACAATTATTTGTCTATTTTCCAGACAAAGTCAGCATATTTTAGCATTGTATAAAATTTTATATGCCACAGAGACTAGATTGATTCTATTCATTATTGTTTTACTAAAACATCCCTCCTCCCACAGTCTAATCACAAGACTTGTTAGAAGGCTAGAGCGGAAATGAATGGTGTTTTCTATGCTTGAGAAGAAAAATACGAGGGGCAGTCGGAAAATAACTTTCCCCAGGCCACTGTGGACAGAGGTGTGTATGAAAATTTCTATTATTAATTAAAAATAATTATTTAAAACTTTTCACTTAAAACCGGATTCATTTATAATCGGAATACATTGCCAGAGGTTTTAATCAATTTAAAGCAAAAAACACAATTCAACAGTTGACCTCTAAAGTTATTGAATTATATCTCAACAGGTAAAACCTTGGAAAAACTTTATCAATCTGAAACAAAATTACTTCCTGCTCTAAAACATTCATATTCCTGGAACAGACTGATCTTCTGGCGGTTATCGATTACTTTTGGGGAAATTGTTTAAGTAAGAACACGAGACATTTCCGATAATTCGATCGAGACGATTCAAAATTCCTTGAACTATATTGTAATTGTTTATTATATTTCAAAAGCTAAAAAAAAGTATTACCATTAAAAATAAAAATAAAGTAACCTTTGAAAACGAAAAGTGTCTCGAAAAGAATTCTGTCTTAAATCGACAATTTTTATACTCAGAGCAAAGCGAATCGAAACAGTTATAACTAACCGTATATACTAACTATAAGTTATAATTATTTATCTGTTAAGACTTAGCATTTTACAAAATTAAAAATAGATTTTCTAGTAATGTAATTTGTTTACTGTTATACAAACAGTCATTTGTAATGTAGTCTTACATATGACATAACATTTTATGTATTTCTTTTCAACAAATGAATATTTAAGAATTCTAATCCTTACATTAGTAGGCCAAAATTGTAAGATTTATTTTAAATGGTGGGATAAGTTCATAAACGATAGGAGGTGTTTTTTAAAAATGAAAATTTTGAAAACATTCATATATTTTCTTAAAGATTTTATAAAGTAAATATTACAAATTTTATTACAAAAACTACATTTTTAATTATTAAATCATCTCTCTTCATAAAACCATTTAAGAATTTCTCAAAAGGATATTATAAAATACTCAAAACTATTCATAAAGTACCTTGTCATCTTAATTCAGAATTCTATTATAAAGAGATTTTAGGAGCTGTGTTTTTAAGTATAAACAGATGTTGTCTAAAAATACTGATTGATTTCTAAAAGATTGATACATCCGATGTGCGTTTTCACACTAGAGAAACTTTACTTCTTTTACTTACCCATCATACATAGTATAGGATAAGTCTTGTAATCGTTTTGAAAATCGAAAAAAAAATTTGACGGATTTACACGTTTCAGACACTGGAGATTCCGAAAAAGATATTTTTAGAAAAAAAAATTGCCGACCGTCCGTCCATCTGAATGTAGGCCTGTATCTCCCGAACAAATTGAGATAGAGACTTGAAATTTGGCATGTACTTAGTATGTAATAATGGGAAGAAGCTTATTGAATTTCAGTAACCTCGATAATCCAGAACTATTTTTTTCGGACTTTTGAAATATTCGTTCTGATAAAAGTTACATCAAAATTTTCGAATTTTTTTTTAAAGATTAAATATAAAAGACAATAAAAAAACGTAAGGTTTGCATTAAGAATTAAGTTGATCGGATAATTAGTTGCCGAGATATTTGTAATCACATTTTCCACGGTCTTCGATTTTTCATGACCCTGTATTTCATTCAAATATAAATTCAAAGATATGTTTTAATTACGAAAGAGACGCTTAATCCGACGCTGTAAACCGTTAGTTAATATGTTTATCAATTTCGGTGTTATTGGGATGTTTCTTTTACGCAATTCAGTAATAGAGCATTTAAAGTTTATGACGTCATCAAGCAACGATTTTATTCGAATTCCAATGCATTTTATAAATTGAATGCACTTTGACGTGAACTTTGAATGAAGT
Organism: Maratus michaelseni; assembly: GCA_963931845.1. Lineage (NCBI taxonomy): Eukaryota > Metazoa > Arthropoda > Arachnida > Araneae > Salticidae > Maratus > Maratus michaelseni. The sequence continues at coordinate 418,746,223 of OZ007588.1, forward strand.
TTAACCTGAATGTGTAGCAGCCGAAGAGTCGCACTCCCATGACACCAAACCTTCCCTCGATGTTAAGGTGGGAACGATCAAGAGAATGGAGAATTTATCGTTGATTTGATTGCGATTCTAAATTTTTCAAGTCACTAAACATTTTTTAAGTATGTCAGGTTCGAATAAAGATGAACTGTACCGCATACTATGAGTGGTTTTGTTTATGATTATCTCATCGACGACCAGCAGAATAAGCTTTTTTTATCCGTTTATACGATTTGTTTTATTGTTCTGTCTTTGTTAAAATCTAATAAGAGTGTCCTTTTACAAATATTTACTAAAGTTTCCTGAGAGAATAAAATCACTAAATGAAAAAATATACGATTTTCTTCCTTTTTTTACTTTTAAAAATGTTAGCGCATTTGAAATAAATAAAGTATTTTAAAGAAAAATAGCTAAACAATTTATTACAGCATTTTTTTTTTTAGTAAACAAAATTAATCTTTTAATAGTTTAAAATAACAATTAAAAGATCAAAGTTTGTGGCAGTATTTTTGCATTTATGTTTTATGATTCGTAATATAATAGCTGTGCAAAGCATCGGTATATGTATTTGAATATCTTTAATATATATTTATCTTTTTCGCTTGAAAAAAACCACCATGAATGATAGCAGTTTATGTCATAACGCATTGAGTGCAGAAGTTACAGGACTGAAAAATACAATTTAAATGCATAATTTAAAATATTTTCTTCCATTTTTAATTATTAACTACGCATTTTTTTAACATTATTTCCTAATTTATTACTGTTTAGAACTTTATCTGGTATAAAATATATTTAAAATAAAACATGAGTTACGTGTTAAACCATATTACATTTTTAATGAAAAATCTATTTTTTAATATCTTGCAAAATAAAAGGATAATACGATAAAGATATAATTCAACTAGGGGGCCTACCCCCTGCGAGCTACGCTCGCCAACCCCCGCTCAGACTTCGAGGCCTCTAAAAACATGACAGCGTGCTTTATTTTAAAAATATTGGTAAATCTGTAATTGGGTTGCCATGCTTTTAACGTTTTAATGGGGCATTTTTTTTATTATCATGGCCTCATACACAGCTGTTGCGACAACTGACGATTGTTTTCGGGATTGATAAGTAAAATCAATTACAACTTGAAAACCAGCTTGTATAAAATGGTTAGGTTTAAATTGTGGCTACCTCTCGGACTTTTATAACAACGATCTGTATTCTATTCTTCCTTTGTGTTTAAGGATGAGAAAAATTCCATCTGCTTATGAATAACATTAAGAACCACAGTATTGAAAAGTACTATGTTATAGACATTTTCAGTAACAGGTTTTAATTTTCTTTCTATTTTAGTGCACCATCATGCATATTTTCAAGTTAGTAAATTCCTACTATTAGCTCACACTCTCTCTATATATATCTTGTTCAAATTTTTACTCGTTAATAAAATATGTTCTATTCATCCACTCAAGTTCAAATAATTTTTTTTTAACTTGTAGTGGAGAGTTTATGTTAATACAGTCTTTCAAATATTAATTCATTAATTAAATTTAATTAATTAATTTTAGTTTTAAATGGGAGAAAAAAATTCCTCCCATTGTTTTCATAAATGAAATGAAAGATTTATCTCAAATGAGTGATGCCACAGAAATAAAATACCGCAACGATGATTATAAAATAATGTTCAATAAAGATAACGTTTGACATTCATGCTGCACGGGTTTATTTTATATATTTATGATTAAAAAGTAGGAATTGACTTTAAAAAAAATTATATTACTTGTTTTAAATATGTAAATAATTTATTTTAATTAATATGTATATACGAATTTTCTAATAATTATTTATCATACAAAATTAATTAAATATTTTGTGCATGCATGCCTGCATTTATTCGGCAACAATTCATGAGATATTTAAACAAATTTGCTATCCGCGATAATTTTACACCATGTTATGTCACTTGAATATTGTCCATAAGAAAATCGGGTACTTTTCCAGTATAGGATCCTTTGCTTTTAGGTTTGGCGTAATTTGAGCTTCAAAAAGGGATAGATTCGTTAATATACATAGATTTGTTGCCAAAAGTTATGAAAACAAACCCAATGAACATTTGGTGCTTTCCTATTATAGGGGTCTTGGCGCTTTTTTGAAAAGCTTGGCGGAAAAAACCAAGCAGGATATTTTATTCTCCTCCCGTTCAGTTGGGCAATTATTATTTTATTATTACCGAATTATTGATTTTATAAATTCGTTTAATTAAATTTTACAAAAAAATAACAAAATGATATCAATAAATAATAATTACTATTAATTCCCTTTTCCCCTCTTTCTTTTGCGTTTACATAAATGACGTCATTTGGACGAATTTATTCAAAATATTTTCAGTTTATAAATTAAATTAAATGCTGACAGACGATTGAATCCTGACGATATAAATGAGATTTTTTTTTTTTTCAAATTTTCCTGAAAAACATAATTTAATCACAATCTTGTCTTCATTATCGATTGAAATAAAAGATAAATTCAATTTCAATTTGAAAATGACGAATAAAAAGAAATCAATTATCCCTATCAAGATCCTTTTCAATTTTTTCCCCTTTTTTGTCACAAAAAAACTGAGTAATTAGTTGCCATCATTACAGAAATGTCATTAAAATTAGAAAAAAATTAATATCTCGAAAACTAATTCCAATTTCAAAATTCTATTGCCAGTTTTGACATCCGCGGATTTTTATGGACAATTGGTATTAATTTCACCATCAAGCGTTTAATATTTTATTAAAAACAGCCCTGAAACATAATCAGTCGTTTAATCAGTCGTTTCATAAAATCGTTTCATAAATTCTTTTCATAAAATCGTTTCACAAATTCGTTTCATTAGGATTTTATATATATAGGGTAGATATATATCATAGCAAACGCGGGTGCGTTTGCTATAATATGTTTAAGAAATAGAAAATGCAAACGTTTTTCTGAAATTTCTGGCGAACCAGTTGACATACGGCAATGATTTTTTTTTTAAAGATAGAACTCGACGAGACGAATAAAATGATAGCATTCAAAAAATTATTGTAGCTTACTGTAGTTAATTATTTAACTTTAACCGAAACTAGTCGTTGGGGGCCACCGTAATACTTACACATCATGGATATGCATAATGTAAAATATTAAAACAAAAATGTGTAAACTACTTATAAAATGCATAGCAATTCAAATAAAATCGTGGCTTGATGACGTCATAACTTTATAGGCTCGATTACTGAATTGCTTGAAAGAGGTTTTTCCTTATAACTCCAAAAATAATAATCCTATTAACTAGCGTTTATTGCATCTGATTAAGCGTCAAATTTCCAATTAAAATATATCTTTGAAGTGAAATTTGGATGAAATACAGGGTCATGAAAAATCGAAGAGTGTGGAAAATAGGATTACAAATATCTCAGCAACTAATTATCCGATCGACTTCATGCTTTATACAAAATTTATGTTTTTTTATTGTCTTTTATATTCATTTCTTAAAATAAACAATTTCGAAAATTTTTATATACCTTTTATCAGAACGAATATTTCGAGAGTCCGAAAAAAATAGTTCCGGTTAATCGAGGTTATTGAAATGAAATAGGCTTCTTCACATTATTACATACTAAGTACATACCAAATTGCAAGTGTCTATCTCAATTTTTTCGGGAGATAGAGCGTTTACAGACACACAGACACACACACACAGACACACAGACACACAGACGGACGGCAAATTTGTTTTTCTAAAAATATGTTTTTTGGAATCTCCAGTGTCTGAAACGTGTAAATCCGTCAAAAAAAAATTTTCGATTTTCAAAACGATTACAAGACTTACCCTACACTACGTAAAATGAAGACGAAAAGTTCAACAAACTGTAGCTAAACTTCCACTGGCTGTATTAACTTCGTTTTTGTTTTATTTTTTTCCTCTTGGGAAAACTTAAAATAGTTTTTTTTATCTTTGTATGTTTGACGGTCGCTGAGAAAATCGAATTTATGTTGTAAAGCTTCGGTTGAACATTGGTTTTTCTTTTCTTTCTTTATCGTAGCAAACGCGCGCGTTTCCACGAAAGTTTAAATAAATATTATTATTATGTACTAGATGGAACCCGTCAAAACTTGACGGCAAAAAATTTGATAAAGTTACCACTTGATAAAATAAAAATTATTATCACTTGCGATACACCCAAGAGGTGTAGTGAACTCTAACACTTTATTAACCTTTCAGCGGCTATATGCGTTGAAAAGTTTTAGACAAAAATTGTTTTTCAAAAACTTTCCGGTGCTTTTCTGCTGTATGGATACCATGCCAAAATGTATGCTAATGTATAATGTATGTAAATGCATGTATGTATGTAAATGTATGTATGTATGTAAATGTATGTATTAAATGTATGTAAATGTATGCTTGGCGACAATGGTGTCCGTATAACGGAAAAGTACCAAATTTTCTCTTACAAACAGTATTGAAAATCAATTTTTACTATTGATATATATAAAAGTGCATATTTTTAACTGACGTAGTATGTTAAGTGTTTTATATTATGTGCTGGTTGGCGCGATTGGCCAAAAAATCCAAAATAGCGCCAAAAGGGGTGTGACGTCACGTAGATTAATTTTATTTCAGTAGTTAAAAATGCAACCCCAAAGACTGAAAATCGCAACAATCACATGAAACACTTATCACCAAAATCAACTCAAATACGAAAATCCTCCCTAAAAGATTTTCTTACAATTATTTTTCTTAGAAAATATAAAATAAATAGTTTTTTGGCTTATGCTATATGAATTATTTTCAGTGTACATAAATGTGTTACAAAAAATGGTACTTCTATATTATCCCGTCGACCACTTTTCATAACAAAAAACTATCGCCAAACTGTAACGCCAAATAAACGGGAGAATGTTGCCATTGGAATATCAAAATAAATAAAATATAAGAATTTAAGGACACAATTGTTATTTTAATTAATAAAATAACAAAAAAATCAGTAAAACATAATTAAAAATACACGCAAATGTCGAATTAAAAACCACTTGATAACATAACCAACACGTATAATGCTTCTGACATCAAGTAAATGTGACTGCATTTTTGGCGTTTAATCTTTGAGTTGGCGATAGTATTTTGTTATGAAAAGTGGTCGACGGGATGATAGAGAAGTACCCAATTTACAATGTTCATTATTAAGTCATTCCCGTACAGCTTGTGCTGTATTTTTTTATTTTGATACTTTTCCGTTATACCAACACCACGCCAAAATGTTTGCTAATGCGCCAATTATTTCAACCCTGACCGAGCAGATGTTGTCTACAAATCGCGTTGTCATGCAAACCGTGACAAACATTTTGATTTGTTATTTATTGAATGTAAAACATTTTTCGGTACAGGTTATCATAGCAAACGCGGTAGCGTTTGCTATAATATGTTTAAGAAATAGAAAATGCAAACGTTTTTCTGAAATTTCTGGCGAACCAGTTGACATACGACAATGATTTTTTTAAAGATAGAACTCGACGTAATATATAACTTAAAATAATAATAAATAACTAATAAGTCAGTAAAACATAATGAATAATACAAACCGATGCGTCGTGCAAACCGTGCCAAACATTTTGATTTGTTATTTATTGAATGTAAAACATTTTTCTGTACTTTTCCGTTATACAAAAACCATTGTCGCCAAGCGTAATAGTAAGCGCAAAATGAAATTCCCGTGAATCAAAACACTTGAAAAAAAAATACAATGGCACTCCGGGAGTGCCGACAGAAGTGAAAACTTGAACAATTACGTGTGTATTTTTGGAATCGTCAATAAATGTTTTATTGTGCAGGAAATACTTTTAAATGAAGTGTTTTTTTTATTCATTATTATAAACTACTACTACAAAAGTTATATTACAATTTTCATTTAATGCACTATTGTACATGAAAAATAATGCATATTATTTTACATACAAATATTGCAATCTGTTGCTTAAAACGTAAATTTACAAATACATAAAATATGAAATTTAATTAAATGGTATTCTTTGAAATGAATACCAATGAAACTTATGAATTTTCATCCACAATTTTAACAACTCTCAATACATTCATCATTTCTTCCATCAGATGTAGTTTCATATCTTTTGTAATAACATTTATCTGCAAAATAGGGTACCGCTTCCTATTACTCCAAAAATTATGACTTCTTTGTTGCCTGTCTTGTTTACGGTATTCGTGAACATTATGCTTTTTTTCTATCTTCATACTGCGCGTACTGTTTGCGGTATCTATAATTTCTATCAACAAACTTTTCTTTTCTATAATTTTTTTTACTTCATTTCCATATCAGTAACCACGTTTCTTAAAACTTTCGTGAAATATTTCCTTATTTCAATTTTTACTTTTTATATTACTTCTGTCTATTTTTTTTCTCGTGCTCGTTAAATTATAATATTTTCCGGGTTTTGTTATTTCATTTTTATCTTTTGATTTGGTCTCGCGAGTTGAGTCACTTTTATCTGTTTTCACCGCGCGTGCTAAATTTATCTTTATAATACCAATTTTATTCATAATACCAATCATTTCGTTTTCTGCACGTGAACTATTTCCTTTTGATACTTTCCCTTCATTGTATGAATTGGCAACATAATTAAATTTGGTGTCGGTGACGGTAACGGTAACGGTGTCGCGAATTCAATGGTTTTTTCCCATCTCAAAAAATGCCCAACGCGCCGAAAGAAGTTTTCACTTCAAAATCAATGTTGAAACGAAAGAGAGCATTTGGAAAATATAACATTTGAAAATTACAGTCTTTTAAGCACTATTTTATTAAAATTAAAACACAAATATATACTTAAAATAAGAAAACAAATAATTGTTATACAATAAAAGGAATAATCCTGTGCCGGTAGATTTAGTGGGTTCTTATTGGCGATAAATGTTTGATGTGGTTGTTGCGATCTTGTGAAAAACCTTCAATCATATCCACATTTACATTGTATCAATATTGTTGCTATAATATCTTTTGGTACTTTTCGGTTATCCAGCTGACAGTGAAGTATATATGTACACACACATATATATATATACATACATATATGTATATATTTTACTGACTCCTGGCTAACCGAAAAGTACCTAATTTTTTTGTTTCTCGCTAACATTGTCTGTAGACTCTATTTACGGAATATTAGAAAATCTATCATTATTATCATCTAAACGGTCATGGATACTGTGACATAATCAGGCTGCATATTATTACACATAATTTTCATGTATGGTTTGGTGAAACATTGAACTTTACATTCTGTTAAAGACTGCATTTTATCTCGAAAAGGTGGACACCATGTTACACAGTTATATGGTTTGAAACGATCAGAAAAACAAACTTGGATCAATGATTATAATCCCGTGATTTTGTTCATGTGAGCCGCCAATATTGACATCCAGTTTGTTTGAGAACCCAGTTTGGTGTTCAATCGTTACATTACGCGTTATATAACCAAACCGAAAAAAATCGTAAGGGAGAGATTTGGAAAACCATTGACGAAAACAAAAGTTTTAGTGCCAGATTACGCGCTTTTGCCAGATAAAACTTGATTAGTCGAGAAACTGGAAGTTACGAAGCCGTAGACAAAATTCTTGGCTATAAATGTTTCTATTCATGGGATGCTGTGCAATACTTAAATACCAGCATGAAAAAAGACCGACGAAGAAAACTGAAAGTCACCATGATTTGGTTTTATTGGCAAAAGAGGATGAACGATCTACTGAAATTTACTGTCGGAATTTTATTGATGATTATTACATGAATCGACATGACAAATTGGAAAACATGTGTTTATACGAATTGGCCACTAGGTGCTAATACGAACGAAATAAACCAAAGTCTGTAGAATATTACGAATTAAAAAAGAACCACAGTTGGTTCAGAAAACGTTTGAAACACGCCCCATCATAACACGAAAACGGACGCTGGAATTGAGTTGTACTATCATAATTCTTTGCTGATGTTGTTCAAGTCATGGCGAAACGAAGAAGACCTATTGGGAAAATTTAAACTCTACCGTGAATCCTTTCAGCACAATGTGAAAAAATTTTCATAGATGGAAGAATGTCGCGAAACAAAACAACGATTACAAGCTGCAATCGACTTGGCTGAAAAGTTGCAACAAGAAAGTGATTTGCAGAACCAACTTTAAAGTATCGAAGAACCAATTGAAGACGTTGATATGATAGCCGCAAATTCTGATAACACTGAAACTCACCAGGAAATTGTTATTAATGAAGATAAATTGAACAAAAAAATGAATGCTGACCAATGGAAAATCTTCTAATCAATTATAGCACATAGAAGAACAAAAGAAAGAACCGTCTATTCCACACATAAATCTGATTGTACGCGTAGTTGCTGGTAGAGGAAAAAGCTTTCTAATTTAATTACTCAGTCAAAAAGTTCGTTTAATGAGTAATCACAATAATGATGCTGCTGCAGTACTAGCACCAACGAGATTTGCTGCCTTCAGCATTGGAAGAAGTACAATTCACAAGTTTTTCAAGCTGCCCGTCCAACATACGAATGAAGCAGAATAATTTAAGCTTGATTCTGACGATTTCAAATTATTTAAGCAACAATGGAAATCATTGGATTGAGTAATTATCGATGAGTGCAGTATGGTTTCGAATGTACTTTAGCGATGATCAACTAACGATATGGCGAATGTTGTAAACACAAGCGAGATTGCTGTTTTGGTGGCAAAACCATTATTTTGTTTGGGGATTTATTGCAGCTAGCATCCGTAAAGGCCCAATTTTGATTTCGGGAATTACTTTTAAACAAAGTGAAACAATTGTTTGGTGGTGTTGGTGAATTCAACTTTTGGTACGAATTTGAATATAGTGAGCTAACAATGAACATTGTGTTATACACATAAAAAATATATATATCGCGGCATAACTTTCTTAAATAACAGGCTCATGCACCAAATAACAATGAAAAATCAAAACTCAATTTTTATAGCATCATCACTGAACTGATCGTTAGTATAATTATCAAAACCTAATATTCGGTCCCATTCACCGATTTTAAGAAAAATTAAGAAGAGTAGTAAGGAAAGATACCACTGAAAGAACAACTGAGTCCCAACCGTCTTCCGAGACATATATATTCGGGAAGTACATAAGGTCCTTCGGCAAATTAAACTTCCCGAACCCGCCCTCCCGTTTAACTTATGTATTTTTACTTTTAATTTTTCCCGGTATCAATCAATTTTTATAGTTTTTTTTTCTATTTAGTGTCTAAGACATACGGCTCGCACGCAAGTATGTTTGACGGAGCTCTTGGCCGCTTCTCAGCGGCAGCACTTCGTGCAAGAGAGTGTTATATTCGGGTTGTAGGTAATGTTGTTTGATGGGGCTCTTGACCGCTTGGAAGCGTCTGCGCTTTGCGTATAAGAGTGTATTATACGGGACGTCGCAGCGGTTGCGCACGCAATTTGGCCGCTCATCGCGGCGGTTATAGCAGGCGACTTCAGTGCAGCAGAAACAGTCCATGGATATACGACCGAGACAATTATAGAATCCATTTTTTTATGAGGTAATAGTTATGGAAAAATACCATTTAATTATTGATGTGACGGTCCCCTGACATTTGAGAGAGCAGGTAGACATGAAAACATGCTACTTCGGCGATAGCGAGTGTTGTAAAAACAATGTAACAATAAAATTTTGACAATAGCAAAATTTTTTGCTTTTCAAGATATTAAAAAATCTTTACTTTTTATCAAAAAATTTAAATGACTAGTATTAAAAAATGCTCTGAAGAGCACAAAATGTTAATATATTTAAGTATGAAAAAGGGTTGGACAAGTGCTTCTAATTGAACATGAGAAAGGAAAGGGGTTCCTTCTTGGGTGCAGCTTACTGTCAATACCAACTTTTAAAAAAATCATATTCGCGCTTTTTCCATATAAATAAAATCAGTCACAGTTACGGTAAAAATGTATAGTTTAAAGACGTAGCCAGTAAAGACGCAGCTTGATTAGACATGAAAGTAAGGCGACATAGTACCAAAAAACCTTAGTTCCTGCAGAGTATCACACTCATGCAGTGCTACCAAGCATGCCTGCAGTGTAGAACTGCGCAGAAAATTGATTTGTATTGCAGTGCAGAGTGTTGCAGCATTCTGAACAGGAACAATTTCACATATGCACGCATTACAGTATAATGCATTAATTGATTGAAATTATATGCAAGTGGCTGTGGCTCCACAATGCAATATGCAGTACAGCAATGCATATGTAAGTTATAAACGAACATTAGGCGCATATACCTTTAATACGGAAGTACAAAGAAACAGTGCGGATGTGCACTGAGGCTCAAAAGTATAATAGGAGTGTACAGTGTAGTATAGTCTGTAGATCAATAATGGTACACAGTGCACTGTACAAAGTTGCATTGCAGACGCACGCACAGTATAAAGAAAGAACAGTGCAGTGGAAATATAAAGCACGTTGGGAAGTTTTACTACAGTACCGCAAATTTATTTTATATGAAAAAGCGCGAATATGATTTTTTCAAAAGTTGGCATTGACAGTGAACTGCAGCCAAGAAGGAATCCCTTTCCTTTCTCATGCTCAATTAGAAGCACTTGTCCAACCCTTTTTCATACATAAACATATTAACCTTTTTTGGTGCTCTTCAGAGCATTTTTTAATACTAGTATATATATATGTGTGTGTGTGTATTCATATGAATTTCTCTTAAAAAATAAAATGTATATTTTACTATTATTACCACTATTGGAAAATTGCACCACCATTCATTTGGATTTTATTAATAATAAGCATTTTTTCCCTTCTTGAAAGCTTTTTTAATTTCTATAGAACTCTACAAATATAATTTAATAGTTAGAGAAGTGTTGCATTAGATATTTCTCAATCTGAAGCTCTATTCAACAGTTGTCCTCGAAAGTTATTGATTTGTATCTCGACTGTTGAAACCTCGGAAGTGCTTTTTCACGCTAGAGCAAAATTACTTCCTTTTCAAAAGTATTTATATTCCTGAAACGGACTGCTCTTCTGGCGGATATCGATTTCTATTGAGAAGGTTGTTTATGAAAAGACAGGAGTATTTTCTGATAATTCGATTGAAAACTTCAGACTTTCACAAAAGACATTATAATTTTTAATAGAAATTAAAAAAAAAAAGAAAATATTATAAAAGTACGCACAAATAAACATGTCATTCCATTACCTAATGCCATTTAAGCATTCCGAACTTGTTTTATATACCTATTATGTTTAAATGTAAACATGGAAAAACCTGTAAAAACGGAACCTGATTAAAACGGTAAAAAATTATAGTCTTGGACAAAAAAACAATATAGTTATAATTGATGGTGTCACAAATATAACGTGAACTTCTCTTAAATCTTAAACATGTAAATAGCAATTTTGAATTAGCAGTTTTCACAACATAGCATTTTTTATATGGGTTGCCCAGTCCATGTAATTAAGAATACCTTTATTGTAGCGAAGTTGTGTTTAACTGATGTGGATGGATATGTTCGCTGTTAGATTACGTAGTTTTTTTTTAGAATTTACAAAAGTAGCGAACATCTTCGCTTCTTTTTTTAAGTTGTGGAAAATTATTATGAGCAATTTGAAGCATTATGGATTCCTCCTGATCAGCGCAAAGACCTGTTATACAATTTCTTTGTAGTTCTGAAACACATTGCTGAAGCTTAAACAGGTCATAAAAAGAACATGAAGAAGTTGAACATATGGATAAAGAAAATAATGATAGTTTTGATACAACGCTATTCCACATCTGGCCAAGAAGACCCTCGACTTAGAGAAAAGAAGCCGATGGGAATTTTTAAATATCATCCTTACAGTTTCGATAACTCCCTAATTGACTCCATATCGTCTATACTTTAAAAAATTCAAAACAATATCAATAGTTCACCTGTGACAAGGAAGTGCATATCACAGTGGAAAACTTTATCCGTAAGCAATCCATCTGTTATTATAATGTAGCTATCTTATTTGGCACTGGGGCCCGTGCAGTATCAATGCCAATTATGTGTACTTGTGATGATACACATAAACTGTAATTAAAATATTTAAATTCAGCCGTAGCCACTTTAATATGGGTACAAATAATATGTTGCTATATAGCATAAAGTAAAATAAGATGATATAACTTTGTGTTGATATATTAAGAAGTGAAAAGGCAACGTGATAAGAGCACAAGCCCCTCCCTATTTTTTTAGCATTCATATTTTTATTTGGATTTTATGATGTTGCCTTCTTATTTCTTATTATAGAAGTTTAACACCAAGTTTATAGGGTTATTTCTCATTAAATAAACATATAAAATCTCTTGCAGTAATATTTATCAAACACTGTTCGAAAATGCCACTTGAACAGACATTAAACAGCTGCCTTAATTATACTAAAACACCTAAGTCGGAATTTCTAGTAAACGAAAACAAATTCCATGTTAAACAGGTTTCAGTCTTGGCTGGTACACCTTCAGTTAGAACCAGGGGTTTACAAATATAATAAAATCGGGTAGCCAGCAAAAAATTCTAGTCGCTAGTAAAAAATACCTCTAGACCCCCATCATTCATTATAAAAAAAAGTTTTTTGGAATTAATTGAGAAAATATAATAGCAAGCATAGTTTAGAATAGTACATAATTTTAAAAGTTTTCTAATAAAACTTAACATAATTATGTCTCTAAAAAAAGAAGGAACAATTCTGTAAAGGATGAACTAACTAGCATCCAGAAATTGTGATTGCTGAATGCTTCAAATGTTAAAATGAATGCTACAATTATTTGTCTATTTTCCAGACAAAGTCAGCATATTTTAGCATTGTATAAAATTTTATATGCCACAGAGACTAGATTGATACTATTCATTATTGTTTTACTAAAACATCCCTCCTCCCACAGTCTAATCACAAGACTTGTTAGAAGGCTAGAGCGGAAATGAATGTTGTTTTCTATGCTTGAGAAGAAAAATACGAGGGGCAGTCGGAAAATAACTTTCCCCAGGCCACTGTGGACAGAGGTGTGTATGAAAGACAGAAAATGCAATGAGACATTAAAGATAAAACATAATTTTATTTTTTCACATAAGTACGAAGTACATTGAGACATTTGTCACACCGCTTTATAAGCTTCAAAAAGCCCTCCAGGAAAAAAAATCAGGGCTTTGCATGCGGACGAAGTGTTGTACGGCTATGGGTGAAAGACGACATAGCAGGTGAACGCGAACGTGCAAATCACCAGTACACCATTCCGCAATCAAGCAGATGGTGCTGTTGCAGTGCCTGCGCAGATGGCGCTGTTTACTTCGTCCGTATTCAAAGCACTGCTTTTTTCCTTGAGGGCTTTTTGAAGCTTATAAAGCGGTATGACAAATGTCTCAATATATTTGGTACTTATGTGGAAAAATAAAGTTAAGTTTTATCTTTAATGTCTCATTACATTTTTGTCTTTCCTACACACCTCTGTCCACAATCACCAGGGGAAACTCATTTTCCGACTGCCCCTCGTACCGTCTAAACTTGGTTGTTCCATTAAAAATACAGCAGAAGAGAAAGATCACTGCTTGAAGCTCACGAGCAAGGGTGGGGAAGAGACAAAATACCGTTTGTGCATAGGTTGTGTTTTTATATGAATTTTTGAAGTTAAAAAAATACGCACAGATCAAATAAATTGGTTGCCAGAAAAAAAAAACTTGGTCGTCAATGGTGACCAGGTGACCGCGTTTTTAAGCCCTGGTTATAACTATGATGTATTATTTCTGTTATTAATTAAAAATAATTATTTAAAACTTTTCGCTTAAAGCCGGATTCATTTATAATCGGAATACATTTTGCCAGAGGTTTTAATATATTTAAAGCGTAAAACAAAATTCAACAGTTGTCCTCTAAATTTATTGAATTATATCTCAACTGGTAAAACCTTGGAAAAACTTTTTCAATCTGAAACAAAATTACTTCCTGCTCTAAAACATTTCTATTCCTGGAACAGACTGATCTTCTGGCGGTTATCGATTACTTTTGGGGAAATTGTTTAAGTAAGAACACGAGACATTTCCGATAATTCGATCGAGACGATTCAAAATTCCTTGAACTATATTGTAATTATTTATTATATTTCAAAAGCTAAAAAAAAAAGTATTACCAATAAAAATAAAAAGAAAGTAACCTTTGAAAACGAAAACAGTCTCTAAAAGAATTCGGTCTTAAATCGACAATTTTTATACTCAGAGCAAAACGAATCGAAACAGTTATAACTAACCGTATAACCTAACTATAAGTTATAATTATTTATCTGTTAAGACTTAGCATTTTACAAAATTAAAAATAGATTTTCTAGTAATGTAATTTGTTTACTGTTATACAAACAGTCATTTGTAATGTAGTCTTACACATGACATAACATTTTATGTATTTCTTTTCAACAAATGAATATTTAAGAATTCTAATCCTTACATTAGAAGAGCAAAATTGTAAGATTTATTTTAAATGGTGGGATAAGTTCAAAAACGATAGGAGGTGTTTTTTAAAAATGAAAATTTTGAGAACATTCATATATTTTCTTAAAGATTTTATAAACTAAATATTACAAATTTTATTACAAAAACTACATTTTTAATTATTAAATCATTTCTCTTCATAAAACCATTTAAGAATTTCTCAAAAGGATATTATAAAATACTCAAAATAATTCAAAAAGTACCTTTTCGTCTTAAGTCAGAGTCCTATTATAAGGAGATTTTAGGAGCTGTGTTTTAGGTAGATTTCGTAAGAAATACTACCTATTACATTCTCACCTAAGTTGGAAATTTTGAAAAATTTTTGCAGATCTACGCCGATCATGACTCCCAGAACCCAAAACCACCCCCAGTTCAAAAGTTTATATCTATCTATCTATCTATCTATCTATCTATCTATGTCACTTTTTTCTGACCACGATAACTGGAAAAATTCTGCATAAATCTCTTCCAAACTGATACCTAAAATCAAGGGTCATAAAATCTCGGTCAAGTTCGTTAATGGACAAAATCGAACCAAGGGGGGGGGGAAATGGGGGGGGGTTGTGAAAACAGAAAAATCCTCATAATTTCTTTATTATTATACGTATCGAATCCGTTTAAAGTTATTATTACTTCTAGGAAAAGGGCCGAAAATGTATGTATGACAGATTTTTGATATAATTAAAAATGGTCCCAAGGGGGGGAAAAAGGGAGGTTTTAGAAGAAAAAAAATCATAGCTTCGTCAATTCAGAAGATATCAAATCCGCGTAAATTTATTATTAATCCTCTTAGTATTATCTAAAACTTTTATATTGACAAGTTTTTTATAGAACCAACCGTTGTAGCAAAAAAAAATTAAAAACAAAACAAATCATTGCCGGCTCCGCCTGCAAACAAGTTATTTTTCGAAGTAGGCGGTTCCAACTTCCGCATCTTTTCGAAACTGATACATAAAATCAAGGGTCATAAAATATCGGTCAAGTTCGTTAATGGGCAAAATCGAACCAAGGGGGGGGGGGTGAATGGGGGGCTTTTTGTGAAAACAGAAAAATCCTCATAATTTCTTTAATATTATACCTATCGAATCCGTTTAAAGTTATTATTACTTCTAGGAAAATGGCCGAAAACTTATGTATGACAGATTTTTGATATAATTAAAAATTGCCTTAAGGGGGGGAGGGAAGGGGGTTTTAGAAGAAAAAAATTCATAACTTCGTCAATTCCCAATATTTCAAATCCGCTTAAATATATTATAAATCCTCTTAATATTATCTAAAACTTTTATATTGACATGTTTTTTTATAGAACCAACTCTTATAGCAAAAAAAAAAAAAATCCTTGCTGGCTGCGCCTGCAAACAAGTTTCGTTTCGAAGTAGGCGGTTCCAACTGCAGCATCATCGCAAAAAGGTCATTTCTTCCGCAATTCCCGACAAACAGGCACCCCACGTTCTGCGTCTTCGAAATCTACCTGTGCCTGTAGGCCGAGCCGTCAGGGATTTTTTAAGTATAAACAGGTGTTACTATTTATTGTCCATTTTACCAATTTTTATTCAGACATTATTTAAAAAACATGGTTAAAAATTTTCACTAAAAACGTTCTCCATTTAAAAAATGTAAAAACAGTTTCAAATAAAAAATCTTCACCAGTCCACAAAAGCGCTTTCGCCCTAGCTAGAGCATCATCAGTTGTAATCATCAATCCTCTGTCTCTCCGCTATATATACGACTGCTGGTTGAAGAGCTCCCCATATCGGCATTCATTTCTCTCTGTCTCTCTCTCCCCCTCTCCTAACATTTTTTTTCCAGCGGCAATCAATGAATGAATGAACCATATCACTGCATGCACCTTTGGATGCATTAATTTCTATTGCTACTCTTAATAAAGCATTATGTAAATTTTCGTAGTTCGCTATTTTCTGTATTTGTAGGGTTTCAAGTTTGATTGGGGTTTTAGTGTTTAATCATGCAAGAGCTGTTGACTGTTTATTTAGTTTTATATCTCTGATATGTTCTTTCATTCTTTCTTCTATTTTTCTCTTTGTCATTCCTATGTAAGTAATCTTTTCATTTCTGCTGTTTAGACAATTTATTTTGTATATTCCTTCTGTTTGTATTTCCTCATATTTTTCTATTTCATTTCTTATTGATTTGAAGAGGGATGGATTGGGGGTTAGTGGGAGTATTTTTCCTAATTTTTCTAATTCTCGTTTTATTTTCAAAGATACATCTTTTTATATATGAAATAGGAGGGGTGTACGTTAGATTCTTATTTGCTGGTTGTATATGGTCAATTCTTTCTCTTTCAATTAGTTTAAGTATAGTTTTTCTCGGATGTCCTGTCTTGAAACCTATGTTTTCAATGATTTTTAATTCTTCTTTTAGTGATTTTTCTGTTTAACAAACATGTAAGGCTATATTTATATATGTATTCATGGCTGCTAATCTGTACGGTAGTGGAGTATCAGCTTTATAGGAGAATATGTTTAAGTTTGCTGTGGGTTTTCCATATACTGTTGTATTTATTTTAGTTATATCATGAGTTATTATTACATCTAAGTAATTGATCGAATGCTTTATATCTTTTTCTATTGTAAACTGGATATTCTTGTCATACGAATTTACTTTGTCAAGGAGGTTATTTAGATTAATTCGTTTATTTGTGATAATAAATATGTCGTCTACATATCTAAGCCATAGCCTGATTTCAGTTTTGTGTTCGTTTATGATTATTGTTTCTAGATTTCTTAATTTCTATTCTGCGACTATATTAGAAGTTGGGGATCCCATAGGTACCCCTTTAATTTGTTTATATATTTTGCTATTGAACTTAAAATAACTTTCGCTCAGGTTCAGGTTTGTTGGGCTTTATAATAGAGTACTTAAGTTAGATACTGTATAATACTTTTTCATTTTATTATTGATTAGATCTGTCATTTCTTTCACGTTAATAGACGGATAGAGGTTTTGGACATCCAGGCTTAACATGTAGTCATCAGGCTGTGGTTCATATTCTTTTAACTTTTGTATGAAACTTTTTGTTGAATTGATCGAAATTTCTGAGGGGGAGATTATTTTTTCATATGGCATTTTCATACACTTTTCAATGTCATATGTTGGTCTAATCGTTTTATTTATAATAGGTCTTAGTTTATATGGAGTCTTGTGATCTTTCAGTTTACCAAAAATCATAGGGATGTTTGGTGTGAAATAATAATTGTAAATAAAATAATTGTAAATAAAACGATCAGCCCAACATATGACATTGAAAAATATATGAAAAAGCAATATTAAAAAATAATCCCTCAGAAATTTCTGAGGGCAAATTCTAATGCATCCAAAGACGCATGCAATGATATGGTTCATTCATTGATTGATTGCCGCTGGAAAAAAAAAAATGTTAGAAGATTGAGAGAGAGAGAGAGAAATGAATGCCGATAGGGGGAGCTCTTCAACTAGCAGTCGTATATATAGCGGAGAGGCAGAGGATTGAAGAACACAACTGAGGATGCTCTAGCTAGGGCGAAAGCGCTTTTGTGGAGTAGTGAAGATTTTTTATTTGAAACTGTTTTTACATTTTTTAAATGGGGGACGTTTTTAGTGGAAATTTTTGACCAGGTTTTTTTAAATAATGTTTGAATGAAAATTGATAAAATGGACAATAAATAGCAAATTTACAGACATTAACAAATGAATACCTGTTTTTAATAAACAGATGTTGTCTAAAAATACTGATTGATTTCTCAAATATTGATATATCCGATGTGCGTTTTCACACTAGAGAAAGTTTACTTCTTTTACTTACCCATCATACATAGTATAGGATAAGTCTTGTAATCGTTTTGAAAATCGAAAAAAATATATTTTGACGGATTTACACGTTTCAGACACTGGAGATTCCGAAAAACATATTTTTAGAAAAAAAAACCGTCCCTCCGTCTGTGTGTCTGCGTGTATCTCCTGAACAAATTGAGATAGAGACTTGAAGAAGCTTATTGAATTTCAGTAACCTCGATTACCCAGAACTAATTTTTTCGGACTCTTGAAATATTCGTTCTGATAAAAGGTATATAAAATTTTTCGATTTTTGAGGATTAAATATAAAAGACAATACAAAAACATAAGGTTTGCATCAAGAATGAAGTTGATCGGATAATTAGTTGCCGAGATATTTGTAATCACATTGTCCACACTCTTCGATTTTTCATGACACTGCATTTCATTCAAATTTCAATTCAAAGATATGTTTTAATTAATAAAGAGACGCTTAATCCGTCGCAGTAAACTGTTAGTTAATAGGATTATCATTTTTAGAGTTATAAGGATGTTTCTCTTACGCAATTCAGTAATAGAGCATTTAAAGTTTATGACGTCATGAAGCCACGATTTTATTCGAATTGCAATGCATTTTATAAATAGTTTGCACATGTTTTTTTTTTCATATTTTATATTATGCATATCCATGACGGGTAAGTATTGAGGTGGCCCCCAACGACAAGTTTCCAAAGTATTTATATTCCTGTAGCTGTTCTACTGGGCGTCCATTTTTATTGAAACGGTTTTATATACGAGGACATGAAGTGTTGTAGTGGGGTAGGATTATTAATTCATAGTGCTTGGTTTCTACCACATTTTCAAAATATTAATATTTGACTTATTTTAAGCGACTGATTAACTACAGTATGTATAAGGCGAATATTAAAATTCCAAAAAACTGGTCTTAAACAATTGGTATTTTAAAAAAATCCCTCAACTGGCAGGAAAGAAGATATGAGACTTTTTTTGAAAGATCGATCAAACATAAAACAAATATGCACAAATTGCATATCAAATTGCTTAATAATATGTCGAAAGCACATCCAGATTTTTGTCAGTTTCAAAAGTGTAGGAAGACTCGACCAAGTTCCGTTCAATAACTTTTGATCCAGTACCCTCGTTTTTACAAAATTTAAGTCAAAGTAAAGGTACAAATCAACGAAATATGTGCAAATAGGTTACAAATGAATAAATTGTTAAGCGTTTGTGTTGGTGTTCCGTGTTCTTAAGTTCTGTGTACTTTTAATAAAAATAATACCAGTTATTAAAAAAAGTGAAATATATGTGATAGCCTCAAATAGAAAAACGTATAGTTGTAACCTTATGTTATTTTTTGTTTTCAGGTTTTTTTTTCAAATATACAAGCGTGCTTTCTACATTTTCGTCGTAAAGCATATACTCCACACCCAATAATTTTTAAACTGGATGTAAGTTTTTTTTTATTTATTTTTATTTATTTTTTTAAACATTTCTGTGCGGCGTCTTGAGTCGTGTATGAGCAAATTTCGAATGATAATAAAACCCATAATTTATAATTAACATTAATAAAGTATCGGGTTTTGGTAGTAAAATCGTAAGAAAGCCATTTTCTGTAATTTTGGTCAAATTTCAAAAACATGTCTAAGCCAAATAAATAAATAAAAATCTAGTTATTGCTTTAAAAATAGGCAGACAGTTTCTTTCCATTATTAAGTCAATTTTAAATGAAGTTAAATAAAAAAATTCTAGAAAGCTACATAAAATTAATACAAACACCTAATAAATAAACAAATATTTATTACCCTACACAGTTTTATAATTGGACATAATTTGCATATATTCAATTTTATATTGATATAAACTTTGTAAATATAGAAATATTGGTTTAACAAATACTAAAAAAAACCCTGCTAATGTATCTTCCCGTAAATATTGTATTTTTTATCTAACCTATATAAATAACATCGTAATGAAGCGGTTTTCTAAAAGTAATTTATGTAAGGATTTTAGTAAACGACTAATGTATGGATTCGAATATATGAAACAACAAATGTATGAATTCGAATATATGAATCGACTAATGTATGAATTCGAATATATGAAACGAATATATGAATCGAATTTATTGGTTTATAAAATTTACCCCTTTTCCGTTAATTTTACTGCTTTTAATTAACATTAAATATTAAAAGTGCTATCACTTTTCAAAAATACCTTAAACACACAATTCTACATTTGAATTTATACATAAATGATGCATTAAATATTTTTAAGTGTAAATTGGAATTCAACAGATGTCTTGGAAAGATATTGATCGGTTTCTCAACAATTGAAACCTCGGAACTGCTTTTTCACACACATGTCAAATTACATCCTTTTCATATTTCCAAAACGAACTATTCTTCTCGCAAATATTGATTTTATCTGAGGTGGTTGTTTATGTAAACACTGATTTTCTGAATGCTTAGTAGAAGATTATACAAAAGTTCACAGACTAGAATATGGTTTGTTTGTTCTTTAATATTGCAAAATTTGGTTCTATATAATACAATTTTTAATTTGCCGATAAATGAACACCTAAAAAATATATGAACATTTATGAATATCAATACGCTACAAAATATTTTACTTGCCAAAGTATGCAAGAAATTATCTTCTAATAAGTTTGAGGCACAATAATGAGTCATACAAACTAATTCTAACAAAAAAATATTTACTTTTAGTAAAAAATTAAAGTAAAAATCAGTTGTATTTAAACTTATTCGAATGATTATTAAAAGTGCTATCCCTTCGAATGATTATTAAAAGAATATTAAAAGTGCTATCCCTTTTCAAAAATACCTTAAACACACAATTCTACACTTGAATTTATACATAATTGATGCATTAAATATTTTTAAGTGTAAATTGGAATTCAACAGATGTCTTGGAAAGATATTGATCGGTTTCTCAACAATTGAAACCTCGGAACTGCTTTTTCACACACATGTCAAATTGCATCCTTTTCATATTCTCAAAACGAACTATTCTTCTCGCAAATATTGATTTTTATCTGAGGTGGTTGTTTATGTAAACACTGATTTTCTGAATGCTTAGTAGAAGATTATACAAAAGTTCACAGACTAGAATATGGTTTGTTTGTTCTTTAATATTGCAAAATTTGGTTCTATATAATACAATTTTTAATTTGCCGATAAATGAACATCTAAAAAATATATGAACATTTATGAATATCAATACGCTACAAAATATTTTTTTTGCCAAAGTATGCAAGAAATTATCTTCTAATAAGTTTGAGGCACAATAATGAGTCATACAAACTAATTCTAACAAAAAAATATTAACTTTTAGTAAAAAATTAAAGTGAAAATCAGTTGTATTTAAACTTATTCGAATGATTATTAGTAGCAGTTCTCTGCATTTTTTTTTCCACGAAAATTCAAAATAAAAAGTATTTATACCTCTAAAAACATTCTATGCAAACAGTAATAAACAGTATATGCATTTTCCTTTTATTTCATTCGTTTTTTTTATATTTACAAACAATGAAATTCTTTATTAACTTTTTTAATCTGTCTATATTAAAAAAAAGTAACCACCGCTGCGGCCGCCGCTGTCAATTAAGATTTTGTGTCTTGAAGTTTTTCTGGACTAATATCCAGAAAACTATTGCAAATAAAAATTTACAAATTGGTGATTTTATAAAGAAATGTTCGATAAACACGCTGAAGTAGACAGTTTTGAAATCGAATAATTATTTTAAGAGTTATTTAAAATCAAAGTTGGTCAAAACAGTTTTCTTATAAAAGTTTTATAGAAACGAAAACTATACACAGGAATTTAAAAATAATTTGTAAGGATATAGTTGACAAGGTTGGGGTGTGCAGACTGCAATTATGTTTTTCAATTTGACTCATTTTTTGAGGTTATGTTTCAATTTTTTAATCAAAATTTTCATTATTTTGACGAAGATTTATTTCATATTTCATAAATTCCATTATTTGAATCGTTGCCAATTTGTAAAATAGCGCACGTAATAATATTCCCTTTCAATTAAGAAATGTATGAACACGTGACTATTAAAAACAGAAATAAAACTTTAAAATAATAATTAAATGATCACGTGTTAAAAGCAATAAATGTAGAAAATGACGGAATAAAAAATATACTTGCGCGTGAATATTAAAAAGATAAATAATTAAATTATTCCGCGTTTTCAAAGCATTAAGTAGAGTAAAATTAATTTATTTCCACAAAATATTTTATCTATTATTGCAAATTTTAAAGCAGCGTAATTAATAATATTTCCCTTCAATTAAAAGCTATACTTTTACGTTTAATAATTACGTTTAAATCAACGAAATAACTAATAAATTGGTAAAATATAATTAAAAATACAGATAAACGTTGAATTAAAGATCACTCGATGACATAACTACCACGCGTAACGCATCTGGTATCAATTGAATATGACCCCACAGATATGCACTTTTGGCTTTAAATCCTATATTATGGAGACAGTTCATTTCTTTTATAGAAAGTAGTAGTCGGGATAATGGAGTAATACCCAACTTTCTATAGCATAGTTATAAAATTTCCCGATGCCATGACATTGCTTACTTAACCATTTTGCACGAGTTGATTTTCAAATGTTTAATTAACCTTATTTTATCAACAGTTGTTAGCTGTCTCGACAGCAGTTGATTCGGCTTTAAAATCCCTTGGTCAAAGGAAAATGAATGGAAACCCAATTATAGCAGATATTACAGCGAGCAGCGGATTATAGCAGCTGATTACAGCAGGTCGTTTAATTATAATTCAATCTTCCGCAATCGTTTTAAGGTTGATCAAATCAGAGAGTTTTTACAGTTTGTGGTGTCAGAACGGGGGTTGGCGAGCGTAGCTCGTAGGGGGCAGGGCCCCCTAGTACAATATAAAATAAATCAATAAACATATTCTAAAATGAAAATATGTCATCATATTTGTAAATCTTTCTTGTTGTATTACTTAATAATTTTCATTCATCTAAAAATTAATTAAATAAAAGAAAAAAAAATCAGTTCTAACATGCTAAAAATGCTGCTCTGTAAAGTGACTTTTTTAACAGATGCTATTTTGACCTCAACTTCTTGTGATCCAGGCTCTGCAACTAATGGGTTAGTCTCTTACAGAAGCAATGACCGAGAATTTTTCTTATTTTTCGTCGTCATATAAATATTAAATTTCACTTATCTCTGTTTAAATCTTAATTAATTTCAATCATATTTTAATGCTTTATTAATTAAAAATCTATAGTATTCATTTTTACGCAGTAAACAATTTTATGTAGTAAATATAGTATTATTACAATACAGAATTAAAATATAAACTTGATGTCAATGAATTGTTTTTTTTTTATGCTCCTTTTGTGGTAAACCATTTTTGTTACAAATATTAGAGACATGCGCATGCACATGGGCTAATATGCAGACCCGATCCAAACTAGCAACTAAAAAAAAATAACGCTAACCCGACTCGACCGAAATCAACGGTTTCGGTTAAAATGGGTCACCCCGATGCTTTAATCCATATTCAATTTAAGGGGACTCGGCACCCTACGAATATCAAAATTTCGTATTTTCAGATTTTTATCTAGTTACGTACCACATACTTACGACTACATCCTGACAAAATTTCCGGCTGATACTCCGTATAGAGTAATAGTTACGGCTGATTTGACAAACATCAGCTGTAATTTTGTCACTTTAAATACCACGACAATCTCTTCGTAAATGAAATCTTTAAACTCATTTATCTCAGATCGTGTTTTTCAGATTTTTCTTGTTTTCAAAATAATGCTAAGGCTTTTCCAGATATACATGAAATTGCTTGAATTTTTTTCTAGAATATCATACTATATGTAAGAAATTTCAGGAACCGATATTTAATACTTTGGATATTTAATAACTGTTTTTTTTTTAAATCATATGTGCAAAAACTAGTTATTTTTTCCGCTTTTTTCCATTTCTATTTAGTTGATTGTTTTCCCTAAAAGTACTAATATAAAAAATACTATCCTTAAATCTATTCTAAATATCTTTGATGACCACCACAAAAACAATTAACCGAAAATTTTTAAAAATAAAATTCTACTAGTGTTTTGAAATAAGTGATTAAAATTGATTTTTTTTTCAATTTTGTCGAAAAAATAATTTTATTTTAGTAAATTATTTGTGGTTAAATTATTTCTATTTAACATTTACATAATAAAATACAAAAATATTTTTTTTAAGTTGATAATATATATATATATATATATATTTTTTTTTTTTGCTTTGGGTGCCGAGTCCCCTTGAATCCTATTATTTCCAATATCGATGATTTTGGCGCGTTGTAAAACCATGATGTATGAAGGTTTTTGACCGGTCCCTACAAAAAAGTTATATAGGATACTAGGACTGTTTTAAAAACTTAAAATAATACTCTGTATCTATATAAATTTCCAAAATATCTATATAAATTTCCAAAAAACAATTTATTAAAAAACAACAATGTTTCTTGAATGTAGATCCACAGTATGATGCATTATTTCCATATGTCTCTACATCTGATATTTAAAATTTGTACTTTAAAAGGATATTTAAGTTTTACATTACAAATGTTTCCATAATATCGCTTTATATCAATAAGTATTATTTTCAGAAGATTTATCGAAATAAAACAATATCACGCTCATAGAGAACAAAAGTATGATTTTTCTCGAAAAATGGATAATTTTTTGAAGAAATGTTCCTAATGTTGTAATATATGTTTGCGTTATTTTTTTACAAGTGGAACATTTTACAGTTTTTATTTTCATCTTTACAGAATATTGCGTCACGCATTTTTGTAATGTAAATATTTTTAATACATAAATAAGAAGGATATGTTTTTATAATTTAAATGTCAAAGTGAGTTTTGAGTTCACTAGTGTAAAAAATTATAAACTTTCAAAAAACCATTTATGAAAAAACAACAATGTATCTTGAAAGTTTTTCAAATTATTGTCTTATCTCCACAAAATATACTTTCACCTTATGTTTAGTAGCAATTGTTTTGGAATTAGTAAACAGAATAAATATTTATGACTGTCTTCGAAAATATGTTATTTGGTAATCGCTATAAATATTCTTATTTAACTAGTTTAAATATTGTGATAAATATTTATCAATAATGTAGGAAAGAACAATAATGTAGTATCATAAAATATTTGCAAGTTTTCTTCTGATCTTCAGAAAGCATAATTTCACAACCATTTTATTATACAAGTAAAAAGCAGAACATATTTGAATGTTATTGAAAATGTGTGTTTGAGTTATCAGTATAAATACTCAAATAAATATATGGGGACTAAAAATAATGTATGTAATAACAATAATCAGTTCGAATTCATCAAACTCGAAAAACAAATTATGGATAGTGTCATGCACTTCTTTTAGTATAAATATTACAATTAATTACAAAAAATTACTTTTTATTCGAAAAAAAGTGTTATATGTGTAAAACGCGCTTTTTCGTCATATAATGACACTGGTTTCCATAAATTTAAGAACAAACACAATATTCTTATTTACTGAACAAAAGTTAATTTTAACGCCAGGTGTAATAAATAGGCATTAAGCTAATGGCACATTCACTTGATGTAACGGTGAAAAAAATCTGTATGAAATCTTTTTATTGGCCATACTAAGACTCTAAGGTGATCCATATTTTGTGGTTTCCCAGAGAAATCACTTAGACTGTTTCTTTGTGATATGTTTGCAGGCGACGTAACAATGAAATTGCTTTTCGAGTCTCATGAGACAGTCACTTGGAAACTTGATGCAGTTTTATTCACCATGGCCATAGTAGTCAAGTCACAGTGAAGTTATTGGGATATGCTTATGTCCATCCTTTTGCTAGGCTAGTGTGAAATCATCATGGCCATTGCTTTTAGACATGTCACCATCTGTTTGGGTAATCAGTATAAATATTTATATAAAATCATGTAAAATAACAACAATGTATTTAATAACAATTATCAGTTCATATTCATCAAGATAATAAGAAAAAAAATTGCGAAAAGTGCCATTTACATATTTTAGCACGACGTCTTTTCATTTTTTTGGCGTCATTTTCATTATTTCTCACATTCATTATTTTGACGTCAGTTTGGAACTTGTCACAAATCATTATTTATGGGGACTTCATAGTGGAATCACCAAATGACAGTCCCACGAGTGTCACCTGGGGATTTTATCGTAGATTATTCTGCTGACTCATCACAGACAAATGGTGAAAGTGACTTCAGAGTAAAATAGCGAAATCACGGTGATCTAAGGGTGCTTATGAGACTACTGAAACATATCGAAATGTCGTCACCGTTGTGAATGTGATACATTCGACCGTCTGCGACATTAAAGTAGCGTCACATAGACTGGCTGTGGTATAACGGAATACCTGTTTCATAAAACTGCCATATTTTGTCATCCCCTGACCACAAAGAATTAAGTTTTGTGTAGATTATCAAGTTCCGATAATTCCAGAGCCTACAATCGAAACTTGTTTAGCTTTCTTTAGATGCAGACCACACCCCAGATTTTGCCAATGTAAAAATAATTACAATAAAAACAATTGCTACACTGTTAAAGATAGCATTTTTATTGAGGACTGGTTTAAGCGTTTACAGAGTTGTACCCGTAATGAAGCTTATACGCTTCCAACTGAATATTCGCTTCGTATATCGCTACGTACTGTGACGTATACTCCATAGTGGTTCAATAATTTGAATGCATATTTTGATCGTTAGCATGTTGAACAAAAACATTTGTTATCGATTGACAATATACTATTCTAGACTATATTAATATAATAAATTTTGTTCTCTTTTTAATAAAATTTATTCGGAATTCGTGCACCGAATTTTCTGTTTTTCGTGATTTTTAATTGTGATTTTTAGAATTTAGAATAAAAACTCAAATAATTTTTGTTCAAAATTCATGAATATTTTCCCGTTATTTATTATAATATTTTTATAGAAATATAAATTATTTGTTTCTTAAATAAATTATATAAAAATAAAGAAAATTATCTATTAATGTAATATATATTATCATTTAATTTAGTTTCCGCATTATGCTGTGAATATATCAAACCTAATTTTTTAACCCGGAAAAGGCTTATTTTGTGGTATATTTAATGAATAAGTCGACAACGAAATTCACTCACAAAAGAAACAATCATATTTCTTTTTCTTTCGTTCTTTTTTTTTTTTTTTTTTTTTTTTTTGAGAAGATTGAATTAAGCCCGAAGTTGAATCAAAGACATGGAAAGAAAAAACAGAGGATAAACAAAATAAATTGAGCATTTTAATTTAAATTTTGCTTTTTATTTATAAACATAAAATAAACCCATGCAGCAACTATGTCCCACTCTACCATTATTATTATTTTTTATAATCACAGTTGCGGTATTTTATTTCTGTGGCTACACTAATTTGAGAAAAACATTTCATTTCATTTATGAAATCAATGCCAATTTAATTTTTAATTAATTACAATTTTTAATGAAAATACATGTTTTAACGAAGTATGAGTGTGCTATGTCAGAAACCGCTTAAAATTCCTTTCATATCGTATCTCATTTATCGTTCTGCGTTTTTTATTTGCTTAGAAAAAGGGCTGTTGAGAACAGAAATAATATATAAAATACTTTATAATTAAAATGAATAAAAATTTAAACGATGGAATTTATAAATGCATTCATTAAATTTTCTCACTTATTTTAAAATACTTGATTTTGCAACACACCAATAGTTTATTTTCATTAATAAAAATGCATAAAATGTTTTATAATTTCGATATGATTACAATTAAATTATAATCTTGTAAATGAAACAAATAAACTAAAAAAATACCATTTGTCGTTTATGATGAACTTTAAAATTTAATCAAGTTTTCGTTTTGTTTAAGTAAATTAAATTCTGTAAAATATACGATAGTCTGTCATTTAAATAGGAAAAATTGATTAAAATGAAGAAAGTAATAATTATTAATGTTTTTATAAGTAAATTTATTTAATAACTAAAACAAATTAGAAAAGAGAAAATCGTTCTTACTATTTAATACCTTAAAGACATTTTCTAACAAATGACGATTTAATGAAATTTAAAGAACATTTAAATGATTATTGTAAACATCCTGTTGTTTACAAAAATTTCCAATAATTTATGAAAATTCAAAAAGTTGTGTCACGTTACGTATTATGAAATAATTTCCAACATTCCAGAATATTCAAACGCAACTTCATATTTTGATAGCGTTTAAGAAGAGAAGTCTGTAAAAAACTGAAAAGACTGTAAAAAACATAGATGATTCTTAATTTACGCAAATATAATTTAACCACGTATGAAAATATACTCTTTTAAGTTACGCACGATTTCGAAAAGCGTTCATAAAAACCAATATAATTTCGACATTTAAAGAAAATTTTATAAAAACAAAGTTTATTTTGTTGCCACTGATTTTCGGAAACCTTTTGAATAATTTTTCATATTGTAAAAGCTAATCCGCTCGGGGTTCCCGCGCACGTGATAATAAGCTTAAAAAACGTTGGTATGATTTTATATGTTTAATACGATTTTGTATGGAACAATATATAACGATAAATTTTTACAGGTAAAAATCACGTACAAATATTGATATTTTATTGTAAAACCGCTCGTAAGAATACATTCTTGTTTTTGTCACCTAGTGTTGTTTCACAGTTTTAAAAATTGTTCTTGTTGTCCGAACTGTTTGAAATTTTTATTGATTATAAATGTAACGATTTCACAGCCTTTATAAAATGTTATTTAGTTATAAAAGAAATATGTTTTCTTCTCGATTTTTTTTGTATTAGCGTCGGGTCCTTTAACTTAACAATAACAATCAACATTTATATTATTCCGAACTTTCTGAAATATTAATCGGTTATAGATATAACTGTATGCAAGCGCTCTTTAAAATTTCGTGAAAAATGTATGCATATTTAGTAGTGAAAACATGAATCATCGAAGCCGCGTCGAAACTGCCCGCAATTTGCCGTTTTCATCGAAAATTTCTCAGATTTAATTTTTATAAATGCTTCTACTCTTCGGAACGTTACAAAATATTTGTAGGTGATTTAAATCTGGTCTGTCAAGATGCCTTAAACAGATTGTGCTAAAATACGGATGATTTAGTTACTTTTAGCGTATAAAAGAGATAGTTTCTTTGATGTTCGGAGTCATGTGCTGTCTCCACTGTTTTTGAAAGGGTTAAAATTCGTGTTAAAAGCGATTGCACCATCAGAAAGAAGAAGGTCTCCCTCACCTTTAAAAGCATATGTTTTGTTTGTTGGTATACATTTTTTGAAGTACCCTGTGTGTACAAATATTATACAGAATAAATGTTTGTTTGTTTGTGTGGGATGTTCTTTGGCACCACCGAGTTGATTTGAAAATTAAATTTAGGAACATTTTTTTGGAAGTCTCTGTTTTAACATAGGCTTTATTTTATTCTGATACAACTATCTCAAACGGGGATCAGGAGCAAACACGATGTAAAATTGCAATTTTTGCAATGATGTTGGGGCTAGAATCTTGAAATTTGGCATGTTGGTTAGTCTTAAGACATAAATGCTCGCTAACAACGGTTTCTAAAAAAATTATATTCAGCGAAAAAACATTCTAAATTACGATCTAATTAAAATTGTAACATTGTAACTTGTAACTTGAAATTTCGCAAGGCTATTATTTTTAAGGCGCGCAGAACAGATTCTTAAAAAGCAAAATTGAAAAGGGAATAGGAACAAAAACTGTTTTAAAATTTCGATTTCTGTGATACTGTTGGGTTTAGAAACTGGAACTTTGACGTGCTAGTTCTTTTAAATCTCAAGGACTAATGCACGGATTTTAATAAAATTTTAGATTCAGTTAGACATTGATATCAACTGGTGCTGATTAGGTTTTCGTGTAAATGCTATAACAGGTGGCGCTGCTATGCTGCATTGTTGCATTCTAAATTGCATATTTAAAAATTACGCTTTTTGAAATATTAACATGTATGAGATAACAGAATATTTTGGGATTTCGACATCCGACTAGTTAATTGTGTTTTGATTCTCTGGTTGCAAAGACATGTTTGAAATGAAAAACGGACTTTCCAGAGAGCACAACAACAGCATATGGATAAAGAAAAACCTAAGGAGACTGCAAGTTACTTCTACTATACTTTTTAACAGCTCAAGATGAGCTCCACTATACTCTCCACACTTCAGCGAAACACATTATTAGGTGTGGAGTGGCTTCAAGAGGAGGACAAAGCTCTAAGCTTCAACGAGGTTTGGTATTTCGGAGGAAAAGTTCTCGAGGAAGAATGGAAAAAGAGAAATGAATGAATTGATGACTGATGCTCAAAATGATGATGATGATCGCTTCTGCAGAAACGAAAATTATTTTATTTACAGGGTGTTTCAAAAATGACCGGTATATTTGAAAAATCAATAAAAACTAAACGGGCAGCGATAGAAATACACCGTTTGTTGAAATATGCTTGGGACAACAGTAAATTTCGAGGCAGACAAACTTTCGAAATTAGTTACAATTTTCAACAACAGATGGCGCTGCAGTCTGGAAAAATCTAAACGATGATATTTTCCACACATCCACCATGCACAGCAATAATATGGCGTAGTCTCTGAACGAAATTACCAGAAACCTTGTAAACCTGTGACTTCTTTCTGTGGGGACACTTGAAAGACCAGGTGTACCGCCACAATCCGGAAACAATTGAACAACTGAAGCAGTACATCTCTTCTGCATGTGAAGCCATCCCGCCTGAAACGTTTACAGAGGTTTCTGGTAATTTCGTTCAGAGACTACGCCATAATATTGCTGTACATGGTGGATATGTGGAAAATATCGTGGTTTAGATTTTCCAGACTGCAGCGCCCTCTGTTGTTGAAAATTGTAACTAATTTCGAAAGTTTTTCTGCCTGAAAATTTACTGTTGTCCCAAGCATATTGCAACAAACGGTGTATTTCTATCGCTGCCCGTTTAGTTTTTATTGATTTTTCAAATGAACCGGTCATTTTTTTTAAACACCCTGTATGTACTTGTAATTGTTTAGTAAGTTGCTAAGATATACATTGTTTGTTAGCGATCTATTTTGGTGTCTGTTATTATAAAAAAATATATATATAATTGAAAGCGTCTGGTCGAGTTGTTATTTGTTGTCGATCTCGTGAACGTTTGGCTACAAGTCTCATGCTCCGCAAACTGGGCCACCACAGCTACTGTATCGATCGTGAGGTCCATATTCGATGGGTTAGCCTGATTAGAATATGGGCAAACATGCTTATTATACCTAAAAAAAGAAGCTATAGCTAACTAGACTATTATTAATGATTACTTAGATATTAAACTAACAATATAAATGCTGTTCATTATATTGCTGAAGTTACCTAGGTCATTAATTAATTGTTACTTGACTATTAAACGTTACTATTACTAACACTAAAAGTTAACTAGGTAAACAAATATGATATATAGCAATTTGAAAGCGAATGTCCACTAAGATTTCCCATCCAAAAAAGTATATTTTGACGTGAACTTTATCCCCTAATTTTTCGTAAGAATTATTTTGAGACATTTTGTATATTTCATAAATATTTCCATTCTATAGGATTAAGCAATTAAAGGAACGATTTTTTTTTAAATGGAATCTTTCCTCAAATTTTCCAGATGTATTTTCCTTTTTTAAGAATGCTTCTGAAATGAAATCCGCATATTAAAAAACAAATTTTAAAAGGTTTCTTATTTCATTCAATTTTGAAGAATCCAATTATAGATCAATTATTTCATTCACTAAACTTTGTTGTTTCATTTCGATAGTTTTTAATCTCCTCTATGTGGAAAATTGAAAGAGTTCAATTATATTTGTGTAATATATTTAAAACTTTGTATAGTTATTTAGTTTTTCTTTTTTTCTCCTTTCTTTAAACATTTATCAAGCGGAAAGTTTCATTTTCATTTTTTTGTGGTGGGAATCTTTTTACAGAAAATATTATTTTTCCCTTCTTCTTCATCACTTATGTGAATGGAAAACACTTCAGAAAGACTCTTTTTTTTTGTATTATTCTAATAATATTATTCTAGAAAATATAAAATAATCTAGTTTATTTTTATTTTATAATTATATTAACTTTATCTTACAAATAAATTCCTCATAAGAATATTAAAAATGTATTTAAAAAAAATATATATTCTACACTTTTGGATATACAGATAGGTATCTGCAAAAACATATTTTTTTATCACTAAAAGATAGTATCCCATTTTATTAATGATTCTATGTCATTTCACTAAGCAATGAAATATTTGAATATATTTGTTCAGTGGTTACCTAATGAAAATGAAAGATTCATATAGAATTCGGAGAATTTCAGCATATTCTTGAAAAACTCCCACCATGTATAAAATATAAAACCATTTTAAAAATGTCTAATTCAAAAAATAATAAAATTACAACTGCGATCTTAATTACTTCGTGGAATATCTGAACAATTCATTTAACATTCTGCCGTACAATATTCGTAAAACATACATAAATATCTGGAGCCTAATGAATATCGCTTTTGAGAAACATACAAATTTTAAATAAGTTATATTCTAATTAAGACGTATGTTTTGAACGTAATCAGGATATGGAGAAATACGAATAATAATGAGCAATCATGAAAATGGGTCTTGTTGTGAAATAAAATTTCTCTTCGGTTTTGTGTCATAAAACGGTAGGTCTGTTGTATATAAAGCATATGTTAAGCGTACTTCAATAAAATTAATTTTCCTACGAACAAGAATGAAAAATCATGAGTCAAGCACAGATTATGAAACACTTTCCAACACTTTCAGAATACTTTAAGGAAACTTTGCAGATTAATAAGGTGAAAGTTGATGTCTGAGTAAATATCTTGAAAACCCGATTTTTCAATAGTTGGAAAAAATATTCGAATTTTTTGTACTACCACGTATATGATCTATAGATTTGTATACATACTACATAGTATATTAAAATTTAGTTCAGTTACGAAACGCATAGCACATGTTATAAATATCTATTCAGCAATTTCCGCCAATAAGCCTAAATGTATTCGATATCTTTTGGGGTTCTCTGTATATATATATCTATAACATTTATATAAACCAAGTAATATATAATATTTTTTTACATTTAAAAATGCATATTACAACAGAAAATGCACTTCCAGCAATTATTGGTCGTAGACAATACTGTAACCAAATTATTTTGTGTGCCTCTGTAAATGAACGATACGCACCATATTCTATATTAAGTCTCTTGTAGTGCATATCAGTGATGTATATCAATTTCAGTATGTTTCAAATAGTGTAGCATCATTAAAATACACCCCAAACGATTTTCCCCATGGACCCTAATGTAACGTAATTATTTGAGTGTCCCTGTAACTGTGCTATGAATACTACACTCTTCATTTTCAACACCAAGCATGCCATAGTAAACCTCAAGTTTTCTAACGACAGTTCTCTAACGAAAACATTTATCAGTTGTGTGGCATTCTGAGTATATTTACATGAGTTAGAGCATGGACAGACGGTAGACAGACAAGCCGAATTCATAAACAGTTTTCAACTGTGTAGGGAACTCTTCAAAAGAGGAATTAAGTAATTACATGTAGTTATATGTGTTAGTCAAACTTGTATAATCCTGGAATGAAACCAAAAAAACAAGTAAAAGAACGCACCACCTCCTACTCACTCTACCTCAAATAATCGTATTAAAAATCATGAGGCAGGCATAGGTAAGGAATTTATAACACTTCCAGAATGCTGCAACGGAACTTCATTGTTTAAAATGGCGAAACTATATTTCAGCAGTTACCGTCTATAGCCGGAAAGTCACTCGAATACTTTTGTGCCTACCTGTATAAGGTAAAGCTAGGAGAGTCTGCGCACAATTCGAAAGAATAACAATAAAAAATCTAAATAAGATTTTTTTGCTAAACTATCCATGAATAATTTTTACTTCATTTGTTTTTTATGCATTTCTAATGCTATTTTGTTGTTATGTTGTAATTTAATAGAACAGTTGTAATAAAACCAAGAAAGTTATTTTGCGCAATCTGTCCTTACAGGGTTGGTATGATTGCGCACATGGGTAGGAGAGATTGTTACTAATAATAACTACAATTAAATTGTTAACAATAACAATTACACCTAAATGACATTGCTGTAAGGTTTTTGTAAACAAATATTATTGTATTAGGAGTGACTATTTCAACCTAATGATTAAAGAATCAGAAAAAGGAAATAATTTTTAAAACGATAAAAAAATTAATTAAAGGGGAAAAAATTAAAGAATCAGAAAAAGCAAGTCCAGATAAGATTACAAAATAAAATTAAGTTACTTTATAATACGTTTAACTTCAAATTAGTCCATTTTAATTTTTAGTTTTTTATGCAATTTTACCAATACGCTTCGCAATCTCACCTAGCATGAAAACTAATGGGAACAATGCGCCATCTCTCCTATGTAGCAGATGCGCAAACTCTCTAATTTCGGTAGGAGAGATTGCGCGCCCTTTTATTTAAACATGGCCGCTACTAAAACGAACCGTTGGTGTTCACACTGTTAGTCTAGATTAGTAGCTTATGAGAAATCGTTTAAGTTTAAAATATTTTGTACTACTAACATTGCATAGAAATTCTGACGAATAGCTATTAAAATTCAAGCACTGACTTTGGGAAAACGAAACAAAATTGCAATGCTTTATCTTAGACGCTCAAAGCAATCAACGTGCACTGTCAAGTAGACACTCCACTACTGCTGTTTCACAACTACCTGCAGTCGCTGCTCGCTCACTCTACTCCTTCTCCCCGAACCCCTATGTGCGCAATCTCTCCGACCGCGTCATCTCTCCTGGCTTTACCTTATGTTCTATAGAACTGTATATACACTACATAGTGTACTATAATTTAGCTTAGCTGCAAAATGCATCACACAGTTCAAAATTTCCCTTCACCAATTTCCAGCCATACACAGAAATATACTCTAATAATTTTGTTAACCCTGTATATTATGCACAGATTTTTATACACTTTTCATATCAAACAAAAATTTAATTCAGAAATATATCACGCAACACAACTGAAATCGTACTTTCAGAAAATACTATTCATAGACGAAAATATATCCAGTAGTTTGCGTACTATAAATTTAATTATATTTTATAAAACACTCTTAGTATATTAAATATAATGTAGCCAAAAATGGATAACTAAAAAAACATCCTTAACGTAAAAAAAAACGTAAAAAACATCCTTAAGCATTTCGTCATAAATACTTTTGCTTATTATTTAAAAAAAAAAAAAAAAACTCATATCACATTGGAAAATGCACTACCAGCTTTTATCTCTTATAGACAGCTCTCTAACGAAATCCTTTTGTGTGTCCTCGTAAAAGATCAATATTTTTTATGCAGTTTTATTCTACAGTAAGCATCTTGTAGTGCCCCTCAACAAAGTATATAAATTTCACTATTTTTGAAATAGTATAAATTAAAATATGCTCCTATCATATTTCCCCATAGACCCATTATATAACCGAATACTTTAAGCGACTCTGTAAATGAATGATAAATGCTTCGAATATGATACTATATGTAAAGCATGTGTTAGTGCACTCCATCCGTTTTTTATCAATTTCATTATGTTTGAAATAACATAACAAAATAAAATAAACCACAAACGATTTTTGCCTATTGATCATAAAGTAACTGATTTATTTTGAGTGCCCCTGTAAACGTTACCATAAAAGCTACATACTGCATCTTCATTACCGAATATGCCAATGTAAACTTCCATAACATACATCAATAACATGGTATCCGAGTATATTTACGTCAGTTGGAGCACGCACAGACAGATGACGTAACAGCAGGCATATAAATCGAATTCATAAACAGTTTTCCAATATGTTGGAAAGTGTTAAAAATGTGACTGTTATCAGTGTATTCGTAACAACATATACTAATTAATGCTGCACTTTAAATTTTGCAAAGGGGGTCATCTACATATATAAATTGCAACAAACTCTCAACTTTTCAATAATAACACCTAATTTTAACATTATATTTGGATTTTTCAGTAAAATTTAATTTTGTATATCGAACGTTAGTTAGTTTATGAGTTATGCTGGTTTAAAGTTTTGAGCTCTTAATGTCAAATTTACTTTTAATCGTTGCATAAACATATTGCACAATAGTTTTTTTAGCATAACTTAAAATATACTTTGTGGAATAATCTGTTATTTTACATTCGCAGATTTGAAGATTAAAGATTTGAATTCTATTAGAAATTTGATATGTTACTTCTCTTATTTTATTCAAAAATAAATTTCGCAATTAATTTTTTTATATTGAGTTTCAAGAAAATATAAAATGTAACATACATATATATAGATATATATATATTCTAGAAGTTACAAATATGCAAATGCAAAATTACAACTCTTTCCACCGAGTAGTTTTTGAAATATACATAAAAAGACTATCTGTGTTGAACCTGTTTTTCAAAGAATAAAAATTGGAGTTTCAAACTTTAAACCAGTATAAATTCTAAACTACATAAACAAATGACGTCCCGTTTAATATACAAAAGAATAATTTACCAAAAAATCCTGATATGTTATCAAAATTAAGTGTTTAATCATTAAATTCCAAATGGCTGACTTTGCACATGATCCCTGCTCAAAATCTTTCATTTCTGATGTATTCGCTATAGGGAATACATATAAGTCTCAAATGGGCATCTGCAAATTGTGAAAGTAAGAATCAGTATAGTTGGAACACCAGGGGTGCTTCAGTGAAGTTCACTATGTCACTGTTGCAGAAAAAACGATCAAAACACTAAGTTTGCTATATTACAGGTCATCATACAAGAAACCTTACATATTGATAATATGTGAATTAGTAAAACCTTGGGTGCTGAAAAATATAATTGCAGTATTAAAGATTAGAAATCAATCCATTCGTCACCACTTTGTCTCAAACTTGTCCGTACAATCCGCCATTATGAACTTATCTCTAACATTAATAAGCAGTAACTGCTGAAAAAATTACTTTGAAAACGTATCTATTTACAATTTAATTACCCATGAAAATAAATGATATAGATGTACTGAACACCTTTCTTGTCTGCTTAAATATTTATTAAGTTTACTAGTTTAAAAATCACTCAGAAATTGAATTGAGACATTACTGATTTGTTGACTGTTAGTAGAACTTGAAAGAGCACACCGCAAATTGCAGGAAAATTTTCGTTTCTTTTTGAACTTCTGCAATATGAGTTAAAAAAAAAAAATAATAAAGGTTTTCCAGACATCCAATTTGCATAAGTTTTGCAACTATATCGTGTGCAAGGTAAAGTCCGGGTTCATGTATATATCTCTTAAATGGATAAATCTAGAATTGTGAAACAAGTCTCTACCAATAGTAAAAAGTCAATGCAATATCATAGGAGAATGACTGCAGTACCCCTATTTGCGAAATTTATGCAATTATCGATCCTATCTCGATCAATATGAGAGATAGTGACAAAATATCCGATGCAAAAATGTAGAACATCTTCGATTTAATATGAAATGACATCTTACATGTAAAAATAACATTATTAGAAGATCTGAAATGTTAATATTTCTATAATCAAGCAGTTGTTTAAATACGTCACTAATGACGTATAGAAGCGTGGAATTTTAAAGCAGATGCATATTTTCTAATTAAAGTAACACATGAAAGTATGGTACACATTATTTTAATAAGAAACTCACCTTACGTATACTCGATGAACACACTGAGCCTGACCACATCCAGTGAGATGCGACCTGGACAAATTGAGTATAGTTAACTTGAATTTTTTTTTATCCCTCCGTCAATCGTCCCTGTTTTTGTCACACAATCACTCGAGAGGGTATTGTAAACACAAACTTTTATCGCAATTTTTAAGTTATAATGAATTATAATAATTTTGTAATTTACTCGTAATTAAAATAGCTTACTTTAACTTCTTCTAAATAAAGACAATTCAGAAATACAAGTAACATATGATTTTATAAAAATATTATAAAAAAAGATTTACATATACTACTACTACTGAACTACAGTTAAAATTTTATAAAAAGATTTGCATTTAATACGTACATTACTTGTACTCCAAAAATATTGTCTTATGATATTTTTTTTTGCTATATTACAACACACATTAAGTATGTATAATGACTTGATAATGTTATTCATTAAAATAATTTGAACAGACGTATGACTGTTTTAAGCACATGTTTTTTTTGCAGGAAACGCAGTAGCAATTAGATTGTATGTCTTTAACTCAAAGGCACATCACACAATGACCTTTCTTTGGAGGATTAGTGCTTTCAAAACTTGTGATAGGAATTAAACTTTTTTCAAGCTCTTATTGATTTTTGGAATTTGTGCTCTTTCATCTATGTGAGGTTATAAAGCTGAATCCGATTTCTTCTATAATCTTCGAAAGTGGTATTTCTGTATTTGGAAACATAGAATAGTTTAACAGGAAAGCATTAATTTCTGCTGTATTTAGTAGATGAAAAAAACATTCGAAGTGTCCAACGATTGCAAATTCTGCACATTTGAACAGCTGTATCAACTGCACATTTAGTAGAATTATAAAATTGTACAATTTCAGTCTTCATTAATCCGGGTTTTGTTTCGAATATTGTATCATCATTGTATGCATTGTAGATAAAAGAATTACATTTTTGTTCTTTTTCTTACAATAAGAATATAGAGTCATGAACACCTTGTTATGAAAACCAAATACCAACTTACTCGGCGTTTTCTGCTGTATAAATTCTTTCGGCAATTGCTTTTTATTTTTTATAATAGTACCAAACAATGTTAGCTTCTTCAATAATTCATCCACCAATGGAACACTCGTGTACCAATTATCACATTCCTTCCTTAACCATGTGTATTTTCTCTTACCCTCATAACTATATCTAAGATGGCATATGAGGTTTTGAATGGCCCATCTGGTTGAGTACCAACGTGAGGTTCAAATTTTGAGTATAAAATGTTTTAGCATCACACAACGCAAAAAACTTTAAACGAATGTTCCAGATTTATTTGGCATAAATTGTAAAAATGGTCAACGTCCTCAAATTGGAGTGACTGCTCATCAATCGTCACGTATTCAATCACTGAATAATATTAGGCGCTATTTTCGTTAAAACTTGAAATAAAATCTCAGATAGAGTATATTTATCCAAAGATTTTCTTTCATCCCGATCTAAAACATTATCAAGACGAATACAACGTAATTGAAACGATTAAAAGGAATTGTGCAGTGAAATTTATTAATACCAAGACGAAAAATGTTCCATAAATCACCCAGTGTCCCATGACTAGATTTTCACAATCCAGAAAGAACTAATAAACCAATTAAAGCATTTATTTTGGATTCATTTGTCACTTTGCAGTCTCTTTTTCTGGAAAAATTGAATTGTATTTTATTTACACATGTATTTCTATGTTTAACTATATATTCGATTATATCATCTGATGTATCTGAAAATTTCAATAGGCGTTTTATAAGACTTTGCAACGTCTTTAGCGACCGGGAAGTATCTAACTATGTTCAAATAACGAGTACGTATGGACGTCTTACCTTTTTTCTTGTACTAATTTGTATTTTTATCCTTTTTTAAGAAATAAGGAAAGTCCGACAGTTGTTCGGCTTCAGAATCTTGTTCCAATATTTCATCAGCTTCTTGCTCTGATTCTGAGTTGTGATTAGAAAAGCTCCTCAATAAAGTCGTCATCATCCAAGAAATTATCATTTGTACTTGCTTCCTCATCATCGTCAAAATTCGGTGAAACACAACCTAAAAGATTAAGCAAACGCTCTTGCTCCATTTTCCATGGAGATTTCGATAATGTCTAGAAAAAAAATCGATGTAAAAAAAACTCAAAATAAATAAAAAAACAAGCGTTATTCATAAATTTAATTATTTCTATGATGAAAATAAAATAAGTCTTTAATATAGCGTATCTTGTTTTTCTCAATCAAAATTATTACGTGATTATTCAATGGGTGTTCTTAGCACCCCAGTCGAAATCTTTCACGTCCTCACTTCTTCTAAATAAAGGTAGAATAATATATTTGTTGTCAGTAGGCGTGGCATCTAGGAGTATGCAGCTACTAAAAGTATTTGACCTTGAGCTTGAGTTATTCCATAGTTGAGTGCATGTGCGTTCCATACCTCGTGGGGTACTCAGAACTCCCCACGTTAGTAATGGAGGGTTAAAATAAATTGCACCTTGCTTACATGGCTTATAGTTTTATCCGAAAAAATATATATGCCTTCTAATGTCACGCTTCCAGAAACGAGAAGTGACATATATATAAGCAGGTGATTGGTTATATAAAAAAATATTTCAGAGCATCTAATAAAGTTATTTTTACATGTAAGATGTTGTGTCATACTGAACAGAAGACACTCTACATTTTTGTAATTGACATTCCTTTGCTATATCTTGTAATATTCAAGATAGTGTCTAGAACTTACAAATTTCAACAATAGGAACGGTGAAGTCACTCTCATATGATAGCGCATAATTGTTTTATATATCGGTAGACACTTGTTCCATAATTTTAAGTTTATCCGTTCCCAGATATATTGGCGAATCTTCCTCAAAGTAAACGTTTGAACCTTCCTTTTTTACATGCTTTCTTTTGACTTACATTTCTGTATGTATGTGGCAGTCAAATCTTGTTACTCATGTTTCACCCACTTCCTGTTGACATACAGCTTTGACATTTGGAATATATATGTATACCTGAGGGCAACATGGGGGCATATGTATACATTTATTTTTCAAAATTTGATCTTTAAGTGTGTGTGTGGGGGGGGGGGTTAACGTCGGCCCCAAACGTGCATTTCCCCCATAGAAATAGCTTTACGATTGTTTAATATTAATTGAAAAAATCGCTCCATTGTTGCAATATTTATTTAATTTAAACATGTTGTTGATCGCATCATCATGACGTTAGCATTGAGCGACACACACATTTGTGCTTTATAATATAAGTTGACGCTTTGTGAATTTTAATGAAAGCATGTTTAAAAATGTCTTTATTACATTTAATTTATTTACGTTATACTGAAAAGACCCAAAATGAAACATCAGTTTTCTTGTCAATTAAGATGTTCTCTTTCCAGTGGTACTAAAGGTAATAAAAGCATGAGTATTATTTTTCTATATAGGCGTCTGAAAATGCTGTTAAATTTATGAATTTAATTTTTGATTAATTTAAATATGAATGAATCAATAAATATCTAAGAAGCTAGTGAAGGACTTCAGTAGCATATATATACCTATATATTAATTTACATTATGGCATTTGATACCTATGCCGTATTCATAGGTAATTACTTGCTAGAGTGTCAAAACTTCAAAGTAATTCATTGTTTAGTTGCAACTCTCTAAATTAAGTTACAAATTAATTGCGACAGGATGTTTCATGGAATGTATGATAACAAACTTGGTGTTTTGATCGTTTTTCTTTCGACAGTGAAATAGTGAACTTTACTAAGGCATACCTAGCGCTCCACTTATACGGCTTCTGATTCTGACAGTTTGCAGATGCTCTATTTGGACTTAAATGTAGGTCCGAAGGTGGTGGGGAAGGGATCCGTACAGCAGTTGGCAAGAAATGACCCTGCATTTACCGAAAATGTTAATGCTTGTTACAATTATTATATGTAAGAAATCGCTTAAACAAACATTTTTATAGTATTAAATAGTAGACTTTATTACGAATCAATACGGTCATGCGATATGTATCTGGAAAATGAATCGCGTAGATACGCAGCAGCAGTCATCGAAAACAACAAAATTCGAACAAATATTGAGTATGACTCTCGTTACATAGTAAAAGACATGGCAGAGCACTTAAGCCATAGGTGCCAACCTCTCATTAATATTCCGTAATATGCGGGTTAATTTGACCCAGTTTAACAATGCTTCAAACCAGAAAAATTATTCGATGAATCTTTATTTATTCAATTTCAGGTTTCTACGTGGAATTTACTTAATTTGATTTCTTAAAAAAATGTCTGGTGCGAAACGAGTTAAACCTGGGTCAAATTAACCCGCATATTACGGAATATTAATGAGAGGTTGGCACCTATGATTTAAGCGTACACTATTTGATAGTTTTCTGCACGCACTTTTTAAAGTAAAAGATCTGGATAAGTGGGTTCATCATAAACTCACTAAACATAACCTAAAATGTCTATAGGAAGTTCTCAATTCTTTTTTCTTCCGGAAAAGAAACGATCAGGTCTTGAACAGAGTAGTGAAGCCTCGATATCGCATGGAAAAACAATACTTCATCTGGAGAAGGTAATGGTGACTGTCTAGAGCTGGTCTTTCCCGCATTTTGTGTAGAAATTATTAATGCAGAGGAAAACTCTGTCCAACATGATACAATTAATAAACAATTACGAGCTATGCGGAATACATTGGTCAACAGAAATGAAGCTCTGCTAAATGACAATTCAAAACCATAAGTGTCCAGAATAATTGCCAAAAATACACAGTTTGCACTATAAATCTCTTAATACCTCTCCGTATTCTCCATATCGTTTGCCAACCAACTATATATTTTACAGCATTTGCACCTTTGTTTAAACAATAAAACAGCTCACAAAACGTCTTTGAATGGTGTGTTTGGTCCAGAAAGCCGGACTTCTATGTTACTAGTATAAAAACAGTAGTATCTCGATGGAAGAGATGTATTCCATATAAAGATTCTTATTGTGATTAGAAAAAGTCAATTTCCATAGCTTGATTGTTGTTTGAAGTCAATCTACTAAATTTAACATTTAATATGCAACAACTTAATATTTAAGCCTCACATTAAATGTAGAACATTCACTGAACAAATAAATAAGCTTAACATGTTTTTCATCAATATGCATATTAAAAGTACATTAATCATTTAAATAAGTATTTAAATACAATAATTAAAAATATGTTTCAAGTAAATCTATATGCATTTTAATAAATAAAACTTGAATTAATAAAAAGATAAATCATATTCAGTTGGTATAAAGAACGTTGTTATCTTGGAGTCTACAAACATGACAGTGTAAGTAAGACTTTTAAATTCTTATTTAAATATTTGTGAAAATCAATCATTTTGAAAATTAACTTTTACCATAATGTTTCGATATAGATGAGTTAATGTGGAATTATATTAAGAATATAAATATAAGCATTTCATATTTCAGAGCTTAAAAATAACATTTCATAATCCCAAATTTTTCCAAAAATGCCATTAAACTTTTCAATCAAATTCATAGTTTTCAAGCTCAAGCAAGATTTTAAATCATTTTCCTGTTAAAGCTAATAACTTACTTTGGATAAAATATTAATACGTCAGATATTTTGTAACTCAATTTAAATAACTTT
Source organism: Maratus michaelseni (assembly GCA_963931845.1). Taxonomy (NCBI): domain Eukaryota; kingdom Metazoa; phylum Arthropoda; class Arachnida; order Araneae; family Salticidae; genus Maratus; species Maratus michaelseni. Next base: position 418,790,164 of record OZ007588.1, read on the forward strand.
ATAATAAGCTTACGCATATTCAGCCATTAACTTCCATTCATCATGATCGTGTCAAAGCACTTACCTTATTTTAACGAAATTTATCTTGAAAGCATCTGATGGAGAGACTACATTAGCACTTCCCGAAATATTCAAGAACTTTGATGTACACAGGTTTAAAGTTTTAATATAATAAATGTATGAGAGGATGATATACTTTTCTTTATAAATCATGAAGATTTCAATTTTAGAAAACATGTGCTACATTAAATATATAAGTTGGAAGTCATTATATATTTATAGCTGTAATTGAAACGTATATGTAGGATGTAGTCTGTGTTGTCTAATGGAACATGCAAAAATATTTTTTTCGACTGATAATGCATCATAAAGAGCTTTTCATTTTGCTATTTTATACTACGGGCATCACAATGTTTAAATTCTGCCTATTTTCACAGTATCTATTTTATTTAAATGAATAAAATTGATTCAAAGTTAAACAAAATTAATATTTTATTCAAACTTAAATTAACAGATAATAAAATCAACTATTTTATGGATGCATAAACGCCAACTTCAATGTTCAAACACAAACAATCGATTACTTATACACAATATCACATTTTATCAGATAATTAAGTACATTAAACCAACATGAGTGAAAAATTGACCTGGGCCAGGACTCGAACCTGGGACCTCAGCGTACCGCGCTGACGCTCTGCCACTAAGCTACCCAGATCGACATCCTAGCCAGGCAACCTCTCACTTTATTCATGTTGGAAACAGTCATCGGCCACAATTTTGCAGCTTCAGATGACATAATACAATGAATAACCATTCATCGGTCCGTAATTAATTATACATAATATTTCACATCATAAACAGTACGTCTGATCACTTGTTTTACTTATACACAATATCACATTTTATCAGATAATCAAAAAAAGTGATCAGACGTAGTGTTTATGATGTGAAATATTATGTATAAACAATCGATTGTTTGAACAACGTGTCCGAAACGTGAAATATTTTTGACCTTATTAATTAGTTATTGAAGTTTTTTTCTATTATTTTATATTTGTTTTAGACTGTGAATTGTAAATTTTCTTCTTTGAACAATGTCTGGTACATAAGACGAGTTATCTTTAGTCACGCGCGATACAAACGTGTACTTATAAAATAATGCTGCACCTTCTGTGAAATTCCAAAATCGATAAAACAAACTGCATCAGTTGTTTATTATGTCCTCAAGAAATTACAAATTAGGAAGCAATATTCAAAATACATATTACATACATGTCGAGAATGTAGATAAAATACATATGAGTAAAAAAAAAAATCTTTTATTAATTGGGTAGACGTAACAGATGATATTGCATCGTGGTTCATCTCAAACAGTATGGAATTTTGTAAATATAGGATAGAAAACCAGACATGCAAAATAGTACATTTTATCTGTAAAATCCATACTAATAAAAGTCTCCAGTTGGCAAACGAATATGTAAACAAACTTTGCAATTTTTTGAAATCCTGTTCTATTCCCTAGTGATTTCTTTTATTTATTTGGATTATGTACCCATAAATACGTTTCGTGAGAGAATAAGAAAATAAAACCATGCATCAGACATAGATGATTAAACACCTTCTAATATTACCATAATATTATTAAAAACATTAACTTTTTTCAAATAATGAAATGAGATATGTAATTAATCAATTTCAAAACACATAACACAATCCATCTTCAGCAATTTTGGTCCAAATCCGATAGTTTGTGCAAATTCTTCCATGCAGTCTTGTATTTTATCTATATAAGGTATACAGACAACGTAATACTCAAAAAATTAAATAAGTTTAAAAATACATACCACAGCAAAAAACGCACTTCAGAAGTTTTCGAATAATGTCAGTACAGTAACCAAATTCGTTTGTGTGTCTCTGTAAATGAACTATAAATTCTACGCACTCCATAATATACACCAAACATGTTGTAGTGTACTTTATTGATCCTTTCTACTTTCATTTTGTTTGAAGTAAAATAACATCAATAAGATGCAAGGTAAACGATTTTTTCTCCATATATTATTGAATAATTGTTGGCAAAAAAGCCGCCTCTGCTCTGCGCTGTAGGTTACGCGCGCTAATACTTAGATAAATAAATGGATATCATTCTGGCCATGAAAACAAAATTAATATAATAATATAGGTAATTTCTTACCTTTATCTTTCTTCAGCAGCAGTATTCCTCATACTTCGGCTTGGTACACATTTTTAACTGCGGTGGGTAATCCATTTATTACGGAGCTAAAGTGTTAAACACAGAAAAGTGTTGGTTAAATGTATTATATTAGTTATATTGAGTCCACACTTGAGACTTGATCACTTTTGTTATAGAGAATTATATTAAAATTTTGACTTAATATTTTCAATTAACATTTTACATACAGCTGCCTTTTGCAGCAACAGATTAAAATTATTACATCTTTCTCTATTGAGATAAAAAGGGCAACTAACTTAATAATAAAAAGAGTTTTTGAGTCAGAGTTCTCTTGATGACGTCAGACAGACGCAACATGCGTGGGTTGATATTAAAACTAATTTCGCGAACATATTTCACATATTAATATCATTGTTTATCTTGAGTAGGATGATTTGGCTAAAATAGAAAAGTTTGTTCATTATAGAATGATTTATTATCACTTAATGTATTTATTTACGTGTTCAAATGTTTGTGTCCTTGAATTGCTTCCTGTTTTGAAATCAGTTAATGATATCTGAGATGGTTATAAATCCATCAATAATCACGAAGGATTTTGCATTGAAGGGTTTTGAAGAGTACACAACAATATTATTATTATGGTGAAAACCTATTTATTTCACTATAAAAAGCTCAGATTTTTATCGCATCATTATGCTAGAACACAATTATCCAAACGAAAAATTCCACAACTCAAAGAAACATTTCCCTACTCATCGGGACGCTTTTTCACGGGCGTTGCAGCACCATCTTCACTACAGAAATGTAATTAAACATGAATGACCGAATGTAGGAATCAAACAAACCAATTGCCTTAAAACCTCAATGAAGGTTCAAAAATACAAAACAATAATATGCATAAAAAGTTACAATGGGAGTAAGTACACGTTATTCATACTTCTTTTAATACGGCCATATTTAATCAACAGTTAGAACACTAATCTTTTGGTCATTTCCAGGTAAAAGTTCTGTTATTCCAAAAAGTTTTCACTGAAGTAGTGCTACATTGTTCATATGTGGAAGTATCAAATCTCAAACATTGAGACAGGATCTCGGTTTCCAACATTTGGAGCGATGTTGCAATCGTTGCAAATACTCTTTGTAAAACTGTTTAAGAATTGTTAACAAAGTTTCTGTATCAGACGCCACGCTTCATTGACCCATTTGGCGTCCGCTATATATATTAACCTATTTTTTATTGAAAGATTGTTTTTTAGAAAGAATAGGAAGTCTTTAAAGTGCTTCTAAAAAAATTTTTAAAAGTTGAATATTTAGGAGAAAACAACATGTTTTCAAAATAGGAGCAATGGCGCCGATTGGGGTAATTTTTTTAAAAATATTTACTTATGCCTTTGTGCATATAAGGTAGTTATTTCTCAGTTCTTTTATCTATAAAAGGATAATATCATTCTGAAACTGATATGTTACGACGAATTCATATAAATCAGTCCAACATCTGTATGTATAATAAAAATAAAGATAAAAATTACCGATTCTATAAGCTTTTTCATTAACCATCAATCTCTTTATTTTTCCCTATTACATCATCTTTGTCCTACTATTTTATATGAAAATGATTGATATATTTTAATCCAATATTGCATTTTTTTTTCGTTTTTTTTTTTAAATTGTTTTTTTAACTATATATTTTCTTTTTGCACTTTGTTTACTTTTTTCTATATCCTATTTCAAGATTCGTCTGAATTTTAGTCTAAAATATCAAATCTGTGTATAATACTTTGTTTTTTCTATAAAAAAATAAATCACGTATATCTGGATTGTCTGTTGATTTAGAATTTACGGAAAGTTCTGCTCCAGCAGATCGTCGCATAAATTATTTTTTATTACATCTTCCTCATGTGTTACAATACTGCGGTCAGGTGGAAAGCAAACGGTTCCCGGAACATTCTAAAAATCATTTAAATATAAAAAAAATTGTTCAATCATCTTCCATGTAAAATAGGCATAACAAAATGATATAATGATGTCAAATAAAGAGATGGATAATGAAAATGCTTATGGAACAGGTAACTCCATTTTGTTTTTATTATAAATGTAAAAGTTGGACTCATTTATATAAATTCTTTGTAAAATATCAGTTTCAGAATGATATTATCCCTTTTATAGCTAATACACTGAAAAATAATTACTACCATAAATGGACGGAGGCATATGTAATTTTTTTTTTCAAACGATTACTCCCATTCGATGTCATTGCTCTCATTTTGCGAAAAACTTGTGCTTTACGTAATTGTGATTGATCTATTATATTGGGTTGGCAAGAAAGTAATTTCGGTTTTCACACATTCAGAAATTTATGTAATTTTTTTTTGAATGAATTCTGCTAGAAATGTTTTTGGCATTTTGCCATTTGATAGCATTGATCTTGAGGTTGCTTTTTAAGCCATTGCAGTGTGATTTAGTTTGCAACTATTTGTTGAGGGTCAATTTTAACATGGAGTGCAAAAACGAACATTTTCGGCATATTTTACTTTTTTATTTCCGGAAAGGCAAAAATGCTGCAGAGGCTCATAAAGAGATATGTGAAGTTTATGGTGTTGACTGCATCACAGAGCGCACGTGTCAGAATTGGTTAAAAAAATTTTGTTCTGGCGATTTTTCACTGAAAGATGACCAACGTTCTGGTCGACCGACTAAAGTTTCTGATGACCAAATCAGTGTCATTATTCAAGAGGATCGTCATATAACTGTTCGAGGGATTGCAGAGAGGTTAAAAGTATCTCACACAACCATTGAAAATCACTTAAAAGGTCTTAAAAGGTCTTGTAAGAAGCTCGATATTTGGGTTCCGCATGAATTGAAAGATATTCACTTAACACAACGAATCAATACTTGTGATATGCATCTTAAACGCAATAAAAATGATCCTTTCTTGAAAAGAATCATCACTGGTGATAAAAAATGGGTCACCTACAGTAACATCATTCGAAAACGATCATGGTCGAAGCATGATGAACCAACACAAACCACATCGAAAGCTGAATTGCATCAAAAAAAGATCATGCTGTCTATTTGGTGGGATTACAAAGGTGTTGTGTATTTCGAGCTTCTCCCAAGAAAACAGACAATTAATTCAGATATTTACTGTCAGCAACTAATAAAACTGGATGAAGCAATAAAAGAAAAGCGGCCGGCATTGGCAAATCGTAAAGGAATCGTCTTCCACCATGATAATGCCCGGCCTCACACATCTTTGGTAACTCGTGGGAAATTATTAGAGATTGGTTGGGAAGTGATGTCGCATCCCCCCTACAGCCCTGACGTGGCACCATCTGATTAACATTTATTTCGAAGTTTGCAGAATTCTTTGAATGGTAAAAATTTCACATATGACGATGACCTAAAACAGTTCTTGGTTCAGTTTTGTCTGATAAGGACCAGAAGTTCTATGAACGTGGAATCATGCAGCTGTAAGAAAGATAGCAAAAGTCCTTGAACAAAAGGGAAAATATATAATTGATTAAAGTTTATTATTTGTCTTAAAAAAATGAGTTTTCTTCAATACTACAAAACCGAAATTACTTTCTTGCCAATCCAATACATATTAAGTCCAAATTGATGATGTTTTATATAATAGACAGTTGTAAACGTATTTTAAATTAAAAACATATCATTTTTATTATATATATACGGTGAAACTTCCATTTAACGAAGTGTCATCGTTACACTTAAAAACTTCGTTATGAAGAAAATTCGTTAAATAGAAATGAACGTTAATTCATGAAATTTTTCCTTCAGATATGACACACAGGTATTGGATGCGGAAGTATTTGATTCAGTTTCAATTATGTAGCCGTCTTTTACAAAACGGTTATGTACAGTCGATGAAATCATGTCATATTCCCAATCGTTGGCTCAAGCTTTCATCAGCTGTGATACACAGGTTCTCAAACTAACTTTTTCACGCATTGTCTATTTTCTGCCTTTTTAGATAATGTACTTCAACATTTTTTATCATAACTTAGATTTATGGCTGAAGTTTAGAAGTCTTATTGGTAGGAACAAAAATAACTTTGATGTTCTTTGATTTGAATTTTGAAGCCCGTTCTTGTGGATGTACAAAACAGTTGTCTATAAGCAAAGAAAGTTCAGAATGGTAACTGTCTGTCTCTAAATGAAATTTTTTCTTCAATGTATCTCACGCCATTGGGTCCATCCTCTATATCATTGAATGTAAAAAGCGGATTTTGACTTTCCCCAATTGTCAGCGCTGGAGACTCGGTGTGGGAGAGTAATGATAACAAGTGTTTTTCTTAGTGTGAAAAAAAATTGTTTTATTTAGCACCAAGCAGAATAGAAATTATTTAAATGTGTTCATTTTCATATAATCCGCTGAAATAAATTCGCATATCCATCGCAACAGCAACCTCTTAGTTTGGATTCTCTACACATACAAAAGTGGAATAAACTTCGTTATATAGAATATATTTTTTGTAATATGGAGATTAATTTACATGCTAATGGTGTTCAAATTCAAAGTTCTGCAGAAAATTTCGTTAAGTAGAAATCTTCGTTAAATAGGGACTTCGTTAAAGGGAAGTTCCACTGTATATTTTTATTTCTTCGAATGCGGCCAAAAAGCTAAATTTCGCCATTTTAACACAATTTAAAAATTAGATATTTCAAATGAAACGTTTTAAAAAATTACAGAATTCATCTCATATATTGAAAACGCAAATAACATGGAAGTTTTAACAAAATATAAATATTTACTTTAGTAAAAAATCCCAAAGTAATGTTCATAAAATGGGAGCAATTACGCTTAATGGGTCAGGACACAAGCACTTAGATGGTAAACAAGATCGAAAAATCATGCGTCAAGCATAGATTATGTAACACTTTCCAACGCTTCCAAAATAATTTTACAAATCATACCATTTAATAAGCTAAAATATAACACCTAATTAAACAGTTTGGAAAACGCATAACATATTTAAAAACATAATTTCAGGAATTTCCAACATATACAATATTCGGAATAATATCCGAATGCTTTTATTCAGCCCTGTATAGGATCTATAGATTTGTATATATACTACATAGGATGCTAAATTTTAGTTCAGTTAGGAAACGCGTAGCACAGTTTAAAATTCTCCGTCTGGAGTTTCTGTCAATAAACGGAAATGTGTTCGCGAACTTTTGTGCTTCCCTGTATAGGATCTACAGAATTTATACACACCACGTAATAGACAAAAAGAGAGTTAAAATTAAAATTGCGTTCAGTAACTTAAAACGCACTTCCAGGAATTATTGTTAACAGACAGTAGAGAAATATTTTGTGTGTCCCTGTAAATGAACGATGACTGCTATACACTCACTATTCTGTAGTAAGCCTCTTGTAGTGCACCTTAGAGATATAGATAAATTTCAATGCGTTTAAAATAGTGAAACATTATTTAATTAAACCGCAGACGATTTTTCTCCATAGGCGTAATGTAACGGAATTCTTTTCACTGACCTTGTAAAGTAACTATAAGTGATATGCACACCCTATTCCATATTAAGCAACTTCTAATGCACCTTAGTAATGTATATAAATTTCAATTTTTTTTAAAATAGTAAAACATTATTTAAATAAACCGCAAATGATTTTTCCCCATAGATCGTAATGTAACGGAATTCTTTTGAGTGTCCCTGTAAAAAAACTATAAGTGCTATACACTTCCGTTGACATAGGGAACATCCTATAGATAACGACAATAACATATAAAAATTGCAGAGCAATCCGAGCATATTTACGGGAGTTAGAGCGCGGACAGACGGCCAGATGGCCAGACGGCAAGACAAACCGAAGTCATAAACACTTTTCAACTAGGTTGGAAAGTGTTAAAAATGGTTCTGGAAATTCATCAAGAGGACCGTCGACCAGGTAATGATATGTTTAGGACATTCAATTCAGCTGGATTGTATAATAATGCAGTGAGTGGTCTGAGATTTAAAGTTTTCCTTTATTTGAAGAAGAAGCGTGTAAATCAATATGAAATTGATAAGTGCAGAGTTAGACACTTGTGTAAACTTTTGTTTAGCACTTTTAAGTATTACTGTCTCTTTTAGCTTCTCATAAGCTTCGAAAATGAGGTATACTATATTGGGAAATGGATAACTACCACATGCCTTTAATAGAACTGAAATTTTGCAAATTTTCTCTTCGACACAAGAGCAATAATAATTTCCTAATGTGCCTGGCAGCTCCTTTAAAGTTGAAGCCGTTGTCAAAGATGATCTTACTTCGACAGCCTGTTCTAACGATAAATCGGCATAGTAATGCAGCAAGGAAAAAGATGATAGAGAGTTGAAACACAAACTAAAGAATTACTGCATTTGTTGCTGTGAATATTAAAAGGCAAATCTAAGACATAAAATTTGGTTACAGATTTTTATGAACACATTTAATTTAGAATCAGAAAGTGTCAACCAATCATCTAGAATACCATAAAAATTTGGAATTAAAAGCAACATTGAATTAAAAGCAACATTGTGTTCATCATCTCTTTTTACACTATCATTCATACTTATTCTAGTAATACTAGCTAACATTTTGCTCAAGATTTCAAAAAGTTCTGCTCCTTCATTAGTATATTTTTTATTCTCATCATCATTACATATTCCAAAAGGAGTACTAAAAATAGTTTTAATACCTCTCCAATATCACTATATATTCTTTGAATTACTTTTATTTTAACTGAATCTCCAATAAATGATTCTTCCGTAGTTTTATTAGTTAAGCGTTTACCCGCTGGTTTAGCTACGTTCTTTGATAATAAGACTTAATATCTATTTTAAATAAGTCTTAATATCCATTATGAAAATAGCAAGTAAACAAAGTACATAAAAATAATCTATTTCAAAACCAGATATGAAGAACCAGAAATATTCTTTAAAACTCAAATAATGAATTAAACACAATACTAATTCAGAAAAACAATATTTACAAAATAAAATAATTAAAACAACTCACATAAAATTCCTTCGAAGATATTCTAGACAAACAAATTTCACGAAAAAAAATATTCACTCATATTACACAAGAAAAGACATTACACAATATTCAGATTATTTCGCCGATCAGATTAAAAAAGTAGAACAACATTGAAAACACTTTAGAATTCTTAATAACACTAGGGTTCCGGGTCAATAGACAAAAATTAATTATGAATAATCTGACAATGAACTGCATTCACTGGGATTTCTAGAAAACATAAAGATCGCATTCTGTTGGTGAAACGCTATTTATCTCACAAAAAAAAAGCTTAGTAATTTATCACATAGTTATGTTTGAACACACATATCCGAGCGACAAAATTCAGAACTCAAGAGAACTGTTTCCTTTATCTTCGGGATATTTTTATCTCGAGCGTCCTAGCACCATCTACATTATATAAAAACAACCAAACATGAACAGAAGATTTTAAAAACCAAACTGGCATAATTTAAAGGAAGTCTTTTGTGTGTCCCTGTAATCGAATTATAACAGCTACAGAGTTCATTTTTAATGCCAAAAATTCTACAGAAAACCTCAGCAACATAAAAACTTTATTGATGTCCTAGTAAACTTATGAGAAATGAGTGTAGTTACGAGTGTTTAGAAAAAAAACTTCAGTTATTTTCAATGTGCGTATAAATGCGAAGCACGGAGGATACATCATCATTGTCAAAATAAGTAGTGTTCAAACACTTTTTTTGTCCATTGTATGTGCAGCAATGGCTGTCAGGATTTAATTGCTATAATTTATGTTTAGTTTCGTACTAATATAATTCCATTCGAATAAAATTAATCTATTATTCATGATGCTATGATCCAAGCTCCAAGTTATGAGAAAAGAGATATTTCCTCGACCCTATTCTGTATTACAAAAGCGTATTAGAAGATTTATTAAAAAATACTACAAAAATGAAGATAAAATTTCGTTAATTACTATACTTAAACGAAATAGGTACAGTTAAGGACCGTCGCGACGTATCGATATAGGCGAAAACATTCCAGTACTTTGAAAATAAGAAAATTTGCAATATTTCATTGCACGTATCTACTTCTATTTGAAACAAGAAACATATCTCTATTATTTGATGCAAATTCCGCAAATAGATTTTATTTCATTTAAACATTAAAACTCATTGTATATCAAAAAATTTTCAGCAAGCCTGCAACAGAGGGCATTTTAAATTTTCTTTCTCCATTTGATGTGTTTTTAATATATTTTAATGCGGTTAGATACATATTGCTTCGTCTTTTCTCTATCAAGTAACTTTTTTTCTAAGTGAGAATGGATTGGATATAAGAAAATAATGCATAAGATGTAGCAGAGTAAAAAAAAAAAAAAAAAAAAAACTATTGAAAAATAAGCTGCGTTTCATATGTTATAAATTGGTTGCCACACTGCAAAAAATAATTGTTGATTTTACAGTATAAAACTGGCATCTCAGCTGCCAGTATTATACCGTAAAATTAACAGTATTAAACAGTAAAAAAAGCAGTAATACGCTGCCGTGCAAGCAGTAATACGCTACTGCGCATGCGCGTATAAACTGGTCAAGATGTCAAAACTGGTAATAGATTTTTGAAATTGGAATTAGTTTTCGAGATATTAATTTTTTTCTAATTTTAATGACATTTCTGTAATGATGGCAACTAATTACTCAGTTTTTTTGTGACAAAAAAGGGAAAAAAATCGAAAAGGATCCCGATAGGGATTATTGATTTCTTTTTATTCGTCATTTTCAAATTGAAATTGAATTTATCTTTTATTTCAATCGATAATGAAGACAAGATTGTGATTAAATTATGTTTTTCATGAAAATTTGAAAAAAAAATCACATTTCTATCATCAGGATTCAATCGTCTCTGTCAGCATTTAATTTAATTTATAAACTGAAAATATTTTGAATAAATTCGTCCAAATGATGTCATTTATGTTTATACAATTTATTTAATATAAAGAAGCCATTTATCTATTTTTATGTACAAAAAGAGGTAAATTGAAAGACAATTATAAATAAATTGTATACATACATATAAATACACATATAAACAAGCATAAAAATTCGGTGCTTTTCCAGTATATTGGGCCTTGACGCACCAGAGAAAATAGCCTTGGCGGAAAAGGAAAATTTGGCAACATACTTTCTGTCAACCTATTCACTTTGTCATTTCATATACAGAAGCATTTTTTCAATATTTATATAATTTGTTTAGCGTAAAATGTCATTTATCCTATTTTATATGTAATCAGAAGTAATTTGTATAGAAAAAACAATAATAATACACGTATATTAAAATACGCATATAAACAAAAAAAATCGTCGAGTTTGTTTCCATGGCTGTTTATGTCATTTGGCACCAAATCTCACTTTCTGATGCCCGAATTGCGCCAAGCTTTTTAAAAAAGCGTCAAGACCCCTATAATAGAAAAGCACCAAAAGTTCACTGGGTTTCTTTTCATAACTTTTGGTAACAAATATATGTATATTAACGAATCTATTCGTTTTTTAAACTCGAATTACGCCAAACCTAAAAGCAAAGGATCCTATACTGGAAAAGTACCCGATTTTCTAATGGACACTATTCAAGTGACATAACATGGTGTAAAATTATCGTGGATAGCAAATTTGTTTAAATATCTCATCAATTGATGCCAAATAAATGCAGGCATGCATGCACAAAATATTTAATTAATTTTGTATGATAAATAATTATTAGAAAATTCGTATATACATATTAATTAAAATAAATAATTTACATATTTAAAATAACATGAAAATATGCATGATGGAGAGAAAATTAAAACCTGTTACTGAAAATGTCTATAACATAGTACTTTTCAATACCGTGGTTCTTAATGTTATTCACAAGCAGATGGAATTTTTCTCATCCTTAAATGCAAAGGAAGAATAGAATACAGATCGTTTTTATAAAAGTCCGAGAGGTAGCCACAATTTAGACCTAACCATTTTATACAAGCTGGTTTTTCAAGTTGTAATTGATTTTACTTATCAATCCCGAAAACAGTCGTCATTGGTCGCAACAGCTGTGTATGAGGCCATGATAATAAAAAAATGCCCCATTAAAACGTTAAAAGCATGGCAACCCAATTACAGATTTACCAATATTTTTAAAACAAAGCACGCTGTCATGTTTTTAGAGGCCTCGAAGTCTGAGCGGGGGTTGGCGAGCGTAGCTCGCAGGGGGTAGGCCCTCTAGTATATATATAAATGAATAGAAACTCACTGCTTATTTGTTATCTTTATATATATCGGATTTTGTTATTAATGATTACTTTTAATGTCACAGTATAAATTAACTCAAAAGAGTTGAAAATGTAACAAGGGTGAGGTGAAACGTCAAACATTAAAGAGGACGGGGCTTACATTTATGTAATAAATATTCCTATCCAATAAAGTAATTTTATCTGAAAATCTATTTATAAGTAAACAAGAAATGAAAAAGGGATTTATATGTAATAATTATCTTAATTTTTATGAGTGTTTTGGCACATAATAACCTCCATTGTGATTATAATCCTTATACAGTTGTACCCATAAATAATATTTGGCTATTTGACAACTGTGGTTTAAAAACAGAAAAATGCCTTAAAATTAATTTATTAATTTATAATTAAGTTCTCAAAATTTTAAAATGTTGTAATGTCATTGGTAACACACCTGTATTCATAATTTTTATCATTCCAGCGTATCAGGAAGTGGGAGGGGGGGGGAACCTGTTAAAAAATTCCTACTAAAAACAAGTTAAGTTAAACAAAAGAGTGTAAAAAAAGATTAAAAGTTCATCATTACCTTCATACAGGATCGACATAAATTTGTAGAGAAATGTGAAGCGTTTATTGTCTGTATTTTTACAGCTAAGCATAAGCGGACACATAATTAGAATAAGGTAGGTGAGCCAAAGGTGGTCATAGTTAAGATTTGAGGATTTTTTATAATTTTCTGGTTGAGTGTTTGTGGCTGAATTTTTGTTTGTAAAATTTTACACTTATCTCTAACAGATGTCAAGTATATTTTTCTTTGTCAAATAAAATTTAATTACTTTTGTAATATAATTTCAAAATTGTAGCTTGTGGGTCACCTTTGACGCATAGTCCTCCAAAAGTGGTCGATGTATTGAAATCACTTTTAAAATGTAAACAAATTACTTGGCAAACTATTTTCGTTACTATTATTCTGTGAGGATCCTTTCTTCCTTTTAGAATCTTTCGAGTTTTTCTCCTTATTTTTCTTATTTTATGACACAAAAAATCCTTGAAGCACTTTCTGTGCGCAGTATTTCAGGGATTTTTTTCTGGGTTTTACTGACTTCTTTTGAGTGATCTCTGGTAATAAATAGTAATAAGTTTTTTCAGATATTTGTGTAAAAATTTTGAAAATCTCCCTCACTACGCTGATAAACACATTTGTTTTATAAAGTGGCCACCTTGGGAACATGCGTATGGTCGCCATTTGCACGATGTAAAATTATTAATGTGATACATTTCTTATAATTTAAGTAAATGTGGTGTAAGAAAAATAAATAAGCTTTCAGCAAACGTATCATAACTCAAAGTTCTAAGAATTTAAACACGTGTAAATTAAAATATCTTCTTACCTGGAAATTAGAACGACTACTACTCAAAAGTGAAATCACATCATAAAATGTCGGATGATCAAAGTGATCTCTTTAAATTCAGGCACGTGCGCCGCAGATACATAATTGGCAATGCAATAGCACCATTTTGTGATTAAAAATTAAATTAAATCTACTTTTGAGGGGTGGGGTACCTTAGGAACACTGGCCACCTTTGGATCACCCACCTCATAGTGATACACACCTAGTTTATGGTTATGTATAAATGTTTAATATGGCTTCGCTTTTTTTCCTTCAAATGTCCTATATCTAAATAAGTTCTTGAAAATCGTTAATTCAGATCATTAATTTATAATACTGTCTTTTTTTAAGAAAAAAAATGCTTCACTTGCACAGTGGATTAAGTTTCATAAATCGTAGGAAACATGTCGCTTTTTAACGGTGTTATACGTCTCCGTCATTGCGAAAAAACGCAAGAACACAAAAAAACGATAAACCAGAATATATCACCCAGACTTGGACTTGAAACACGTTGCTTCGTTTATCTGCCAACTTAGGATATGCTATCGAACTAAGACAAGGCAATCGATATTTAGCATTTTATTAAGTACTAATTTGCGTTTACGCTGTATTACGATTAAATTTATTAAATAATTTGATGTCAAAATTTCCGCATATCTGAATATAATAACAATTGATTCTTATATTGATAAATTATATGTTTTCTGTTTTTAAGAAAAGAGTTTACGGAATAAAGAATGAAATACATTAAATGCATATTCTTTGTTAAATTAATCTGAGAAATAGGAATTAACATTATTTGCTTACATCAATTTTGAGAGAATTTCATACGCATTGAAAATTTCCTTTCACATATGCACAAGTGTACTTCCGATTTCTTTTTTTACCGTCTTAAAAATGTATTTCGATAATAATATAAGTAAAGTTTCTTTACAATTCTATCGCATTTTATTAACTACTTTAACGGCAGTGCCGAGATAAATCGGGAATACTGTTTCCCTACCTCTGCAGCCGTTGAAGTACTTAAACATGATTATTTTACATTAATTAAAAGAGAAAGCGAATGTAGTTGAGAAAAATGTGATTTTACAGATATTTTATAAAAAAATTTCAGTTATTTAATACATCCCAGTTAATTATTGCAAAATACAATCAGTGATGTGCACGCAATTTGCTGATTTAATAAGAAAAACAAACTATATGCCAAAAATAATCTTTATACAGTTAACTGTATCTAAGCCTGACTCTGTGTAGGATGAAAATTTGTCAAACGTGGAAAGATTTTCCAAGTCCCGTGGAACGATTTTAAACGCATTGAAGTCTGTATAAGCAGGAATATAATCTACAAGAGGAAGTTTTCTTGATTCCGCATTAAAAACAGTATACTGTACTTTTTTTTTTTTTTATCTTCTACTCTGCTTATAATTTAAAATATATTTTTTACTAGCAAGCTACGCCCGCTGCGCTGGTCGGTTTCTACAAATGAACCTTAAATCAAACGAAATATAATTTGACCTTGTAGTTGAAAGTAATCTGTATATTTTCCTGGAATATCCTTCCACATTACTGAAAAATGACACCATTGCGCTATTATATTTTCTAATGTGCAGTAAAAATTTTAGCTGTTAAGGACCAACTATTTTATTTGGTAATTTACAGTGAGGATTTGCTAAAGAACGTTAAAACTATATGCAATATATTAATACAATCACTAAAAATTATCGAACTAACAATGCAAACAAATTAACTAACAAAAGTCATCCAGTAGAAGTTTTTATAATGGCTAATCTTTGATAATCGGGTTCATCTGATTATAGAACTTTTCCACACAATTCTAAAACTAACATAAAACGATATGAAATATACTAAAACCAGCCTTAAAAATTATCTACTTAACAATGCAAGTCATAAAAAATACGCTCAGGAAAAACTTTCAAAAAGCCTAATCTTTCGGAATCGGGTTCATCTGACTATATAACTTTCACACATAACTGTTTGACTAAGCAACGTAGAACAATATCTAGTACACTAAAACAATTCCTGAAATAGCACCTAACTAACAATACAATTATCATAAAAATTCGTCCAGTAGAACTTTTTCAGAAGGCTAATCTTTGATAATCGGAATCAAATATTAAAAAGGCTAATATTTGATAAAAAAAAAGGTCACCCGATTTTCGAATTTCCCCCTCTATAATTCTAGAACTAAGCAACGTAGAATGATATGTTATATGATAAAACTTTCCATACAAAATTATCTAATGGTGTAGGTTTCATCGAAATCCATTTGACAGAATCTTTTAAAAAGGCTAATCTTTCATAATCGGATTGATCTGATTATAGAACTTCCCCTGATAATTCTATAACTAAGCTACGTAGAACTATATGTTATACAATAAAACCTTCCCTGAAAAATTATCTATCTTACAGTTTAAGTTCTACAAAAATCCATTCAGCAGAACTCAAGTTATAAGCAGCCGGGACGAAATTTCATAAATAAGGTAGAAGTAAATAGAAGTATATTGATATTAATATAGTTTACATTTGAATAAATAAAAGGTACTTTTTGGTTAGCCGGGCGCCAGTGATATATGTACATATATATAAATATATATGTATATACATATGTATATATATCTTCAAACATATAAGTGTAAATATATGTATGTATATGTATATATATATGTGTGTGTGTGTGTTTTCACCTACCTATTCAAATATATACAAATAAAAACACCTTTTGGCTTAAAATAAAATTATTTGGGTTCAAAAGTAAAATCAAAATTGCCAAAAACAAAAGATAAATCGCAAAATATTTTTTCAATAGCACGTACATGTATATATATCACTGGTGTTCGGCTAACCGAAAAGTACAAAAAAAAAAAAAAAAACACTTCAAAAATGATGTCGTATACTTGAAAAAACATCTTTTGGCTTAAAATCTCTAATCAAAACTGTTTTTTTTTAGCCACACACAGGGTGGCTTATTCTTTCAATCTCTATCATTTTTCATGTTTATGAAAAGTCACAGCAATCCATCGTTGCCACAGATTAATCTCGGAAAATGAAACATTTGAAGTTACTTAAAAAATTAATAACTCGAAAAGTATTTGTCACAAAATTGTTTTACAAACTGCGTTAGAATGGTAAAAAATTGTATTTTTCTTGATATAAATTTCAAATCTAATGATTATGTCGTTTTTCAAATATTAGATTTCAAAAATTACAAAACTTCACAATGGAGTACCGTAGCGAAACTTTTACGCGTAAAAAGATAATGATAAAGGCATTGTGGCTCGACGTGTATCGTGTATACTGGCCATAGCATGAGTAACGAATTATAGTAAACTTATTATTCTGTTAAAATATAAAAGTGAATTATGTATATACATTTTTTAAAAATAAAGAAAAACATTTTATCACAAACATCAACAAAATTTTTTCTTCTATTCATTCCCTTATTCCAAAGATATCGTTTTATCGTCTGCTGCCATAGCAACATGAATTAAATTTCATTAAAAAAAATTGCTCAGTGGTAGAAAAATATTTTTCTAAATCGAATGGTTATTGAACAACTCAACACTTTAACAGGGGAATTTTTATTTGTTATTTAGATATTTTAAAATTGTTTGTTGTCATTGCGTTTTTATTCTGAGTTACAGCTAGTTTATTTATTTTTTAAATAAAAGCCGTGTGTGGCTATCTATATTCGGCCTTATAGCAGAATTTTCCCCTCTTGTTTCTCTTTCTTCCTTTTTTTAAAGTAAAATTAGTAACAGTTTTTATTTTATTTTTCGAGATGTATAGCCATTTTAATTCTTTCTGCAAGAAAAAATTACCTTTCGGCTTAAAATCAAATTATTTGGGATCAAAAGTAAAATCAAAATCGCCAAAAACAAAAGATAAATCGCCAAATATTTTTTTCAATAGCAATCTTGCCCATTGAATAATTTTTTAAGCATTACGAATATTCCCAATCATGTTTAAATTATATATTTTCGTTTTATAATATTATCTCTCATCAAAACAGTTTTTCTTCTTTTTTTTCTTTCTTTCTCTTTCTTTTTGCTTTTTTTTTTCTTTTTTTAATAAAATTAGCACAGTTTTTTCTTTTATTTTTCGAGATGTATAGCCTTTTCAATTTTTCTGCAACAATAATGGTCGCCAAAAAATTAGCAATGGCAACCTTTTCGTTCAAAATAACAGAACTTTCCATCATAATTCTATAACTAGTATACGTAGAACAATATGTTATATACTAAAACCTTCCCTGAAAAATTATCTATGGAACAGTGCAAGTTCCATCAAAATCCCTTCAGCGGAACTCGAGTATAAAGGAACGGAACGAAATTTCCGTTTGTGTTTTATATATATAGTAGATAGTAGATGTATTACAATGGTTTCATTTTAACTCCACTTAAAATTCAGTATTTTACTTATCGGAAACTAATATATTTAATATCATTAAAATCAAGAGCATTAAAAATGATAAGCACAGAAATTTTTTGAAAAGTGAATTAAAATATGATTGTGTATTTTTTTTTCGGAGGAATTGCTTTAAACATCACAATTAATTTAAATAGGCTGCCGTGAACGATGTTCCATTTTACAGGGTTTGCCACTCCGTCTGTCATATTTCATGTAAGTCATACTAATAGCTTAGCTATGATATAAAAATATGAAATTAAAAAAAAAAAAACTTGATATGCATACATTTTGATGCATCCTTAAGAAATAAGGAGTAATAAGTGAAGCCATTAATGAAAGTTATCATGGAATTTTAAACAATTTTTTAGTTGCATTATTTCTGTACACATAAAATTTTCAAAATTGTTAAAATAATTATGAAAGAAAATTACAACGATGTATCAAAAGACAAAGATAATTTGTTTTGGAACCACATTCGTTACCTACTATCTTCGTTAACTGAAACATAATTTCCATTACATAAAAAAATGCAATTCAAATGCTTTATGTTGTGTTCGGCTAATGTAATAAACCATTTTCGACGTAAACAGTGAAGGACGTAGCAAGGGAGTGGTCAGAGGGGAAAGGATATCCAACGAGTTTTTACGAACAGCATTATTTAATCCCTGAAAGTTTTAAAATTCCTTCCATTAAATAAGACACAGATGTCTCTTCTACAAAATTATGGGATGGTCCTTTCAGACTCTCTCTGGCAAAACTACTGGAAGTAGCAAAAAATGTTGTTAGCCGAGTTATTTGTTAGCAGAACTATTCAGTAACAGAAATATCACTGTACTTTAATAGAATCTAAGCCTGTAAACTACAAAGCTTTATAGAAGACATATTAATAAATATTATGACTTTTTTCTTCTTCATTCAATATGTATCGTTTTTCTTTTCAGATTCAGCCCAAGGACCCCACGAGAAACGACTGCTGAATGACCTTCTATCTTCGTACAATGTCCTAGAAAGACCAGTGCTCAACGAATCTGAACCCCTGCTTATTAGTTTCGGCCTCACCCTTCAGCAAATAATAGATGTGGTAAGTTTTATTTTCTAATTTAGGCTTAAATGGTCGGCAACGGTTGCGAAATCACATGTTAGATAGCTGACATTGATGTATGTAAGTTTTTCTCAGATCGTTTGATTAGGAAAAAAAAAAGTTAAACATATAACAGTAATCAATTTGAGAAACAAAAATTATATGTAGAAATTGATATACAATCATTGAAAGAAAAGCGATCATTCTCTACTAATTCGGCCGCAAATCATCATATAAAAATATGACTCTTAGCAATCGTTTAGTAATGACTTATACTAATTAATGCTATATTTATATATGACTTTGAAAGTCGTCTACATATAGAAATTTTACCAAACTTTAAAATTTTCAATAGGAACACCTAAATTTAACATCATATATGCAGGGCTGCCACTAGCGACTATTTTTATCTTCTATTCATACCACTATTTTTAAGAAATACATTTTGTATGTATTTCTCTTGCGCATGTAGCTGTAACTTCTTTCTATTCTTTTTACCGCTAGCTATTGCTAGGGCTGGGTGTCATCGTGGGTCTTTGTATATATTTTTTATGTAGCATTTTTCTTTCTGATTTATTTTTAACTGTAAATATTTTGTAGGCTTATTTTAATTTTTTTTAAATTTCTATAGCATTCATTTAATATACTTTGTTCTTTATTTATTTCTCAACGAAAGCTGTCTTTTTTCGTTTATTAGCCACACACAGGGTGGCTTATTCTTTCAATCTCTATCATTATTCATGTTTATGAAAAGTCACAGCAATCCATCGTTGCCACAGATTAATCTCGGAAAATGAAACATTTGAAGTTACTTAAACAATTAATAACTCGAAAAGTATTTGTCACAAAATTGTTTTACAAACTGCGTTAGAATGGTAAAAAATTGTATTTTTCTTGATATAAATTTCAAATCTAATGATTATGTCGTTTTTCAAATATTAGATTTCAAAAATTACAAAACTTCACAATGGAGTACCGTAGCGAAACTTTTACGCGTAAAAAGATAATGATAAAGGCATTGTGGCTCGACGTGTATCGTGTATACTGGCCATAGCATGAGTAACGAATTATAGTAAACTTATTAGTCTGTTAAAATATAAAAGTGAATTATGTATATACATTTTTTTAAAAATAAAGAAAAACATTTTATCACAAACATCAACAAAATTTTTTCTTCTATTTATTCCCTTATTCCAAAGATATCGTTTTATCGTCTGCTGCCATAGCAACATGAATTAAATTTCATTAAAAAAATTGCTCAGTGGTAGAAAAATATTTTTCTAAATCGAATGGTTATTGAACAACTCAACACTTTAACAGGGGAATTTTTATTTGTGATTTAGATATTTTAAAATTGTTTGTTGTCATTGCGTTTTTATTCTGAGTTACAGCTAGTTTATTTATTTTTTAAATAAAAGCCGTGTGTGGCAATCTATATTCGGCCTTATAGCAGAATTTTCCCCTCTTGTTTTTATACTTTCGCTCTTCTTTGGCCTATTTAATTTTTTCCAGTGTAATTGTTATTCCGGACTTCAGCTACGGTCATACATCCAAAATTCACATTGCTAATAATAGAGATATGGAGACAATTGTTTCAGGGACTCTGATTAATGATCTCGTTCAAAGTTCCATATTGCAAGTGTAAAAGTGTATGTAAAAGTGTATGTAAAAGATTTTGTTTTGAGTGGCGCGAGATAGAATTTAAAAAAAAATAGTCGTCAGTGACAGCCCTGTATATGGATACTTCGGTAATTCTTATCTTCATATTCCAAACGGGAAGACTTTATGCCATGTAGTTTAGAAATCATACAAGTTTAAAATTTATTTATCCTACCGTGTTTATGGTGAAATGTATGATGATAAACAAGCTAAAACAGACAGTTTTCAAATCGGAAAATTATTTTAAACGCAATTTCATATTCAAACCGGCAATGACAGTTCAGTTTTATACGATCAAAAACGATGCATTGTATTTTTAATAATTTGTGCATTTATTCATTTAAATGTTATTGATACCACTTTCCGAGGCCTTTGATGTATTTTTTTAATGCATTAGTTTTAATTACACCGATCTTATAAGACGTTTTAATATTAATTATATTTATATATTTTTTAAGAATTAATAACCGGAAGAGATTTGCCTAAGAACATATAAACATGGAAGAAACATCTTTAAGCTAATACAATTATACTTAAAATATTATAAATAGCTATTTTAGGATCATAAAACGAAAATAACCCAAAACTACAAAAGACATTAGTTTAAAGATCACATCGTCATTACCAGGATAACTGTCTTTAATGTATTTCTTTAAGTACTTTAGGTTTACTACATTTTACGAAAAATGAACAAAGTCATTAACACGAGTTTTCTTTCATTATCAGCACTAAAGTGCTAGAGATTCAATTTGCGATTAAGTAACATTTCATGTAACTCTCATTAACTACACATCTCTAATTTGTGCTAATTTAATTATGAATAGATATTTTCTGAGGATTAGACTTTGTTTAAAATGTCTTTCGTTAAATCATCTCGCAATTTACAGAATAATCGTCTGTCTATTAAATACATGATTAGATGAGAGTTCATGTTATTAAATTTTTAATTAACTAAAATAATGTGGTTAATATATGATGGCGCAGAAATATTAGGTTTGCAAAATACTGATATTTATCAAACTGTGTTTGAGAAACATATTTCATGACTCTTAAACTATCTAATTGTATAAAGAAATAGTTTTAAATTTATTAAGATATAGATATGATTTATCAAATTTCCTTAATTATGATTAGCTACCAGTAGTTTGTATGAGTATTATAATATTTCTAATTCAAACAGTTTATTAGATGTAAAAAAATAATTTTTTTTTTCTTTTAATTTGTTTGTAGAAGTAGGAATTTATTGAGCGACATTTGGTAATTAAAAATATATATATATATATGGGTTTGTATATGACCCTAAGATATTAGGTGGGTTAGTTTTACCAGAAAGTATTGATTATTAGTAACCCAAATCATATATATAGCAAAAAATATGCAGAGCTTTTGCAGGCATATATTTGACCAGATTGTGGAGTATCCAGTATCCAGTCATTTTTTTTAAATTTAAAATTCCAATATCTGTATAGAGATTTAATTCATATTTTTAAATAGCTGTTTTTATCTAATGTTCCTAGATTTTAAAAAGCCCAGATTATAATATTTCCCAACACTGTATTTTCAGTTTAAATATATACGTGAATAATAATTTAAACATGAATATTAAAACAAATTATAAAACTGTAAAATAAATAAATTATTACGTGCAAAGAAACATTTGATGGTGAAAATTACGTCATACTGAAAACGAAAAGCGTAATACAGTTTTTTTTCCTTCTACAAAAAGTTGAAATAGTTCCTTTCTTATTGAAATTGTCCGGTAGGCTGCGACATGTTTACTAAACATTTCATACAAGCTGAGTTTCAAATATGTAAATGGTATAAATATAAATGGTATAAATATGTAATACTTAATAAATTTCGAAAACAGCCGACAGATGTCGCGACAGTGGTATATGCTGCCTCAGTCAAAGAAAACTTAATGGTAATCATATTACGAAAGATCCCAGTAGGTCGCGTTACAACATTTAATTTTCCGTAATCGGGCATATGTCTTAATAGAGTAGATTAATGTGTTTTTAGAGCTTTTGATGTCTGGACGGATGGTTGGTGAGTGTGGAACTCTTAGGCAGCAGTGTTCGCTAGTAAAGGGAATATATAATATATAACACTATTTTATAAGCATTTATCGTCTAAAAAAATCACGCCTAATTTTAGGACTCAAATTTATGTTGTTCCAAAAATATTACTTTGCAATGCGTTAATTTGGCATGGGCCACTAACTTTGGAAAATTAACTACTTTGATTTATGCTTGGTGGAATTTTCATGCGTTTCTAATTATCAACCTTTTAGGTAGATTTCGTAAGAAATACTACCTATTACATTCTCACCTAAGTTGGAAATTTTGAAAAATTTTTGCAGATCTACGCCGATCATGACTCCCAGAACCCAAAACCACCCCCAGTTCAAAAGTTTATATATCTATCTATCTATCTATCTATCTATGTCACTTTTTTCTGACCACGATAACTGGAAAAATTCTGCATTAATCTTTTACAAACTGATACATAAAATCAAGGGGCATAAAATCTCGGTCAAGTTCGTTAATGGGCAAAATCGAACCAAGGGGGGGAGGGTGGGGGGGCTTTTTGTGAAAACAGAAAAAACCCCATAATTTTTTAATTATTATACGTATCGAATCCATTTAAAGTTATTAATACTTCTAGGAGAAGGGCCGAAAATTTATGTATGACAGATTTTTGATATAATTAAAAATGGCTCCAAGGGGGGGAAAAAGGGGGGTTTTAGAAGAAAAAAAATCATAGCTTCGTCAATTCACAAGATATCAAATCCGCGTAAATTTATTATTAATCCTCTTAATATTATCTAAAACTTTTATATTGACAAGTTTTTTATAGGACCAACCGTTATAGCAAAAAAAAATTTAAAACAAAAAAAAATCCCTGCTGGCTCCGCCTGCAAACAAGTTATTTTTCGAAGTAGGCGATTCCAACTCCCGCATCTTTTCGAAACTGATACATAAAATCAAGGGGCATAAAATCTCAGTCAAGTTCGTTAATGGGCAAAATCGAACCAGGGGGGGGATGGGGGGGGGGGCTTTTTGTGAAAACAGAAAAAAAAACATAATTTCTTAATTATGATACGTATCGAATCCGTTTGACGTTATTATTACTTCTAGGAGAAGGGCCGAAAATTTATGTATGACAGATTTTTGATATAATTAAAAATTGCCTTAAGCGGGGGAAGGGGGGGGTTTAGAAGAAAAAAATTCATAACTTCATCAATTCCCAAGGTTTCAAATCCGCTTGAATTTATTATAAATCCTCTTAATATTATCTAAAACTGTTATATTGACAAGTTTTTTATAGGACCAACCGTTATAGCAAAAAAAATTAAAAACAAAAAAACCCTGCCGGCTCCGCCTGCAAACAAGTTGTTTTTCGAAGTAGGCGGTTCCAACTCCCGCATCTGTTCGAAACTGATACATAAAATCAAGAGGCATAAAATCTCGGTCAAGTTCGTTAATAGGCAAAATCGAACCAGGGGGGGGGGGATGGGGGGGCCTTTTTGTGAAAACAGAAAAAAACCCATAATGTCTTAGTTATGATACGTATCGAATCCGTTTGAAGTTATTATTACTTCTAGGAGAAGGGCCGAAAATTTATGTATGACAGATTTTTGATATAATTAAAAATTGCCTTAAGAGGGGGGGGGGGGGTTAGAAGAAAAAAATGCATAACTTCGTCAATTCCCAAGATTTCAAATCCGCTTAAATTTATTATAAATCCTCTTAATATTATCTAAAACTTTTATATTGACAAGTTTTTTATAGGACCAACCGTTATACCAAAAAAAAAAAAAAATTAAAAACAAAAAAATCCCTGCCGGATCCGCCTGCAAACCAGTTAGGTTTCGAAGTAGGCGGTTCAAACTGCCGCATCATCGTAAAAAAAGTCATTTCTTCCGCAATTCCGGACAAACAGGCGCCCCACGGTCTGCGTCTTCGAAATCTACCTGTGCCTG
This sequence comes from Maratus michaelseni, assembly GCA_963931845.1. Lineage (NCBI taxonomy): Eukaryota > Metazoa > Arthropoda > Arachnida > Araneae > Salticidae > Maratus > Maratus michaelseni. The sequence continues at coordinate 418,815,170 of OZ007588.1, forward strand.
TAGGCCGAGCCGTCAGGGATTTTTTTTTTATTTATCCCGTCTTCAAATATTTTTAGTACTTAACACTTTGAATATTTTTTTTCAATTATTCTAAAATTGAATAAGTTAGCTAGTTACAAAAACTTAAAAACAGTTTTGTCACTTATTTACCATTCAGAAAATATCTACGAACACTAAAGACTATTCTTGTATGTAAACATAATTTTGTATCATTTTTTGTACTTTAGACAGGGAAATTGACCGAAACATTTCCACGACTCAAAAATGAGAAACAAATGTTCCTTAATGATAAGCACCCCTTGACTTCTGCAATCACCACTTTTTTAAGGCGGGCATTTCGAAATCGATTCATAATTCCCATAAAGAAGCGAAATCTACAAAAAAAAAAAAAAAAAAAAAAAAAAAAAAAACATGAAAGAACCCGAAACTAAGGTGCACTTACCTCTCAATTCGAGGGAAACATTTTTGGTGATTTTTTTTTTCGAATGACGTTCAATTTTTCATAGCTGAATGAACAGATTCTGTTCAAAACTCGTCACAAGGGAGTCAGATTTGTCAGTTTGTTCCCAATGAGTTCGACCGTGCACAGTGTTCTATATATGGGATTTTGAAAAACAGATATTATAGCGTGTTTAAAATAAAAAATCGGAAGAGTTAGAAAGTTTATATATGATATATATGTTTGGTATGATATACATTCCTGTGGTATTCTCAATTTCATAGCACTGGTTGAATTTTCAGTCGTTACAGATTTGTGTTTAAACTTATTTATTATAAATTTTTAATACAGTAATACTATTTTAGTTGTCCCCCATTAAATTAAACCTGAAAAAGACTGCAAATATATATTGTAAAAAAAAAAAAAAAAAAAAAAAAAAAAAAAAAAAAAAAAAAAAAACTAGTAATGTTTCATAAAATAGAAGTTTAAAAGCTTGGCGTCAATGAAAATGAAAATTATGTATAACTTTTTTTTTTTTAAATTATTTATTCCGAATGTAGTAAAAGGAATTAGGTATATTTACATTTAATACATATTTTAAGTCATTTGTGGCATTATAAGTTGAAAGATGATTATTTAAAATGTATATTTAGAAAAAAAAAATGTCTCATTCAGTTATATCTATATAGACTGTAGGATGTAACTAGGAAAACGAAATAACGATCTGATTGAGAGAAGTACATAATTCTACAAATAGTGAAATGCGTTATTTTATATTTAAAAAATATATATATATTTACGTAACATGATTACGTTACATGATAATTTGCCCACCCATTATGGAATTCGATAACGTAAAGAATAAAAATGCCAGAATAGTTAAATGAAAAATTATACAATGAATAATTGTAAAATTCGCAAAGATACAAATAAAGGTAAATACATTTCTTAAAGGTGCGTAAAACATAATAAAATCATTTAAAAACACATAAAGTCCTTTTTAAAATACCGGAACGTTTTCAAACGAAACTTACTCGGCCTTCACCAGTGAAAGGTTTTTTTCACTGATGAAGGCCGAGTAAGTTTCGGTTGAAAACGTTTTTTCTTTTAAGGACTTTAATGTCATTTTAAATGATTTTATTATGTTTTACGCACCTGTAAGAAATGTATTTACATTTATTCGTATCTTGGTAAGTTTTAATTATTAATCAAGGTGAATTTTCCACTGATATTTTAACTTTTTATGAATAATTGTTTTGGATTTTTTAAATTCCATAAAATGTTTTATCTTGTACATGCATGGATTCTGCAATAATTGTTTGCTTTTATCAAATTCAAAACTTTATTCATAACTATATGCTGGTAGTCTATGGTTTTATTTGACAATTTTATAAATGTTTATGTGTTCTCGATAGAAATCAAATACTTTTTTTAAAAATTAATATAGATCATGATAAACTGATTTAAGATTTACACAAAAAAAAATGATGGCAGACTTTCTTGGCAAAAATAAAGTAAGTGCAAAAACGCCTCCAGTGCTTTGTAGAAAATAAAAAATAACGTTCTTATTTATTCTCTTTTATTAAATTCAATCTTAAAATCCTTACTTAAATGAATAAAAAATATTTGCTTAGATCCATAAACATTTATATATATAAATCCGATGAGAAAATTGTACCTACTAAAAGCGATTTTGTAATTGCTATGCAATTATAATATTACTCAAATAAAGTTTTTATGTTTTGGTCTCTATAAGTATATTATTTTTCTGGATTAATTTTTCATTATCACCGGAATATTGTAATCAGTTTGACATTGATAAAAATCTTTTTTTTTTCAGAAAAAGGACTTATTCAACATGAAACTCACTTTATTGAGTTTTAATAAACATCGGTGAACAAATACATATACATGTTGAAATAAAAATAAATGAAGTGCAAAAATTCGCGAAAGGTCCAAAAATGCCTCCATTGGATTCTACAAAAACAATGTAATAACCTCTTATTAAATTTAAGTTTCAAATCGTTACTTCAAATCGTTAATGATATTTGCTCTTATCCATAAACATCTATACATAGAAATTCGAAAAGACCAAAGTTATTTAAAAAATGAACGACAACCTACTGGTCCAATATGCATATTTTATATTTTAATAGAAAGGGCTTGACTACCCAGGGTCTTGACACCACTACCTCTTCATCTTGTTTTGTGAGATTATTTTTTCATGCAAACGAATATTCGGAATATATAAGTAATAAATATTTATTCCGTTAGTAAAAATGATAATTATTATTGATATAATCATCGTAAAATGTTATAAATAAGAATGCGATTTATTTTTTTATTTTGTTTTAATGAATCTCTAGTGGCGTATTAAACAAGAACGAAAAATCATGCGTCAAGCATAGATTATGTAACACTTTCCAACGCTTCCAAAATAATTTTACAAATCATTACCGTTTAATAAGCTGAAAGATAACATCTAAGTAAACAATTTGGAAAAAACTTAACATATTTAAAAACGTAATTTCAGGAATTTCCAACGTATACAATATTCGGAAAATTACCCGAATACTTTTATTCTGCCCTGTATAGGATCCATAGATTTGTATATATACTACATAGGATGCTAAATTTTAGTTTAGTTAGGAAACGCGCAGCACAGTTTACAATTCTCCGTTTGGACTTTCTGTCAATAAACGGAAATGTGTTCGCGAACTTTTGTGCTTCCCTGTATAGGATCTACGGAATTTATACACACCACGTAATAGACAAAAAGCGAGTTAAAATTAAAATCGCGTTCAGTAACTTAAAACGCACTTCCAGGAATTATTGTTAACAGACAGTAGAGAATTATTTTGTGTGTCCCTGTAAATGAACGATGACTGCTATACACACACTATTCTGTAGTAAGCCTCTTGTCATGCGCATTAGTGATACATATAAATTTCAATGCGTTTAAAATAGTGAAACATTATTTAAATAAGCCGCAGACGATTTTTTTTCCATACACGTAATGTAACGGAATTCTTTTGACTGTCCCTGTAAAGTAACTATAAGTGCTATGCACACCCTATTCCATATTAAGCTTCTTCTAATGCACCTTAGTGATATATATAAATTTCAATGCGTTTAGAATAGTGAAACATTATTTAAATAAACCGCAAATGATTTTTCCCCATAGGCCGCAATGTAACGGAATACTTTTGAGTGTCCCTGTAAAAAACTATAAGTGCTACACACTTCCGTTGAAATAGGGAACATGCTATAGATAACGACAATAACATATAAAAATTGCAGAGCAATTCGAGCATATTTACGGGATTTAAAGCACGGCCAGACGGCTAGACAAACCGAAGTCATAAACACTTTACAACTAGGTTGGAAAGTGTTAAAAAGTTTGATTTACTTTAACTCATGTGGTTAGCAGGAATTGAAACTGTTTGGAAATACAGAAGTTTTCTTTGTTGTTTCTAAGTTTTCACCTGTTCTTCATGTAAAAATATTTGCTGAGACTTCGCAAATTCTGTGACTATAGTCTAATTTACTGCTATTAAAATTTACAATACATTTAATCTGCTGAAATCTAAAGATGAGAAATCTGTTACAGACCTGTATTACGAAATATAACACAGAAAATAGATTGAATTTAAACTACCAGAAACATACATGGCACTAATCTGAGACGCGCCTGCCGTTCAAGAACTAACAAACAACAATGAATCACAAAACATTTCTGCAGTCATTATAATCCTCTCCATGGTGATCATTCTTCATACGGACGTATGAAGGATGTATTATATAGATATGATCTTAAAAGCTATTTATCGACTTGGCAGTGCACTATTCTTCCTCCAAGACAAGACACCACACAACAAGTGACGTGATCACAAAATTTCTTTTATTTACATAGAGGAAAATAACCCAACAGGTCCCTGATTTAAAATCTAACATACTAGCAAAGAGCGTGGCTTTCTGCACGCGGTTGTTGAAATGTGTCAAGTGATAGTGTGCGTCTATTAAAAAGAGATGAGACATGAGGGGGGGAAATATACATAGCTACTGATAATTTGAATATTGCTGTCTATGTCACTTTTGGTGAAATCTCATTTTTGTATCAACATAAAATAAACATGAGCAATTAAAATATTTTAATAAATTCTTGAATTAACACAGAGAATGCGCATTTTATCACATTTGTAATCACCTCCTTTGGAAAAAATGGAAAACATTTAGTGTATTTGTGAAACCGAGATGCCACATAACTTATAGTAAAATAGTTTTTAAAATCGAAACGGTAGTTTTTGATAATACTTACTACAAAAAAAGAATCACAATTAAAGTAAATTCATTAAACAATAAGTAATAATAATTCGGTTAATTTATCAGATTACGGACAGTAAATGAAATCTGGTTTTAAGACGAGTTTTGTTAATTATTTAATAAGATACCTTCTTTCGCCTATTTCACCATCGGTTTCTAAGACAAAAGGTAAAATATTAAATACTTCTTTACTTAGTGTGCAGTCTTGTTACTCTATACTGTTATTTTAATTAATGTGCATTTTATATATAAGCAAAATTTTAGCGGTGTAGTGTATATATAGATATATAGATCATGTCCTGGGATACACAAAATAATACCAATTACCTTCAGGTTACGAACAGTAAATGCCGAAATCTGGTGTTAAGACGAGTTTTCTTTGTTTAATTAGATACATTATTTCGCCTTTTTAAACGGTGATGTTAAGTTATAGTGTTCTGGAAGTGTTGGAAAGTTTTTTATAATCTATGCTTGACGGCAGATTTTCTTTCTTCTTTAGTGATACATTTTATATTACTGGACTTATGCGCAAAGTATCTTCGTTATTGAAATTTAGATCAAAAATTTATCTTTCATTATCATTTAATTGAGAAAAAATTCGCTTTGCACGTTTAAAAGTTTCTCAGCTTGCATTTAAACAATTTTACAATAAACCCAGAATTTAAAAAAAAATATATGATTTATCATGTTTTACACGCGAGCCCTTCAAATATTAAATCCATTTTGAGTATTTTAATTCAATATTATAAACATACCATCCTATTTATTTCATATTTTTCTATTTAAAATCATGATATTTCTTTTAATATAATGTTTAAATATCCCCGGGATATCGCAAATAGTTTTAACAATTTTTTTAAATATATTTTATGTGTTCTCTTTAAATAATCTCTTTTAACATGGATTTTCTTTTCTTGAATTTAAATAAATTACTTTTGAAGCAAATGCAAATGTATATTGATAAAGCTATAACATTACAAAAATGCCTCCAAGTGACAAAAACGCCCTAAGTGGAATGCAAAAAAAGACAGCAATAATCTCTTATTAAATTTAATCTTGCAAGTATTACTCAATTGAAAAATTTAATGATAACACCTAAAGTAACAAAATTTAAATATTGGACATTCAGCAAAATTAAGCAATTGTGTATCAATTTTGGAAACATTAAAACTGTTAGACGATTATTTAAAGTCCAATTTTTACATTTCATATGTGTGATGTAAATATAATGTTTATAAAATAAGCGATCAAAATAACCATTTGACTGTGAAACATAAATATTTAGCATGAACTTAAGAAATGCCACACACACACATATATTTAATTTTTCATTACATAGAGATATTTAATTGGATGTCCCGTAAATCTCTCTTGGTGCGGTGTTAAGTACACAAATATTCTATTAATTTAGAGATATAGTAAGCAGTTTTCATAATTTTTGTAACTATCTTTTGTAGACAAATGTTCTCCTATAACATAGAATTTCCTATCGTGAATTACTAAACTACTTGCGAAAGAAACGAGGTTTGGCTATTAATTTCGAGGACTGTATCAGCAATTATTAAAATTGAACTTTCATTGGTTGGTTAAGGATGGTATTTGCATGATCACATATCTGCGCACAATAACTGAGCTGCGTATCATTCTCTTTTTACTTTCTGGTGTTGAAATACGTAAGCAAATGGTCCCTGTCAAAGCATTGTTGTTGAAGTGAAAATAATGGAACGGAAAATAAACATTATGATTCAAATTGGGAAAATGTGCCATCGAAACACGTAAAATGTTTTAGCAAGTGTACAGTGATGTCCGGCCTCCGTACAAGGCCGCTCTCCATATTCTCCGGACATAGCTCCACAGGCTATTTCCGGTTCTGTGTCAATTCCTCGCGCACAATTCATCGTGCGGAACAATTCATCGTGCACAATTCATCGCAGCGTCAATTCGTCGCGGCGACAACTCATCGCAGCGTCAATTCGTCGCGACGTCAATTCGTTGTAACGAAAATGTTTTTGAAGGCTATGATGATAAAATAAAGGCAATTTAGTAAAAATGTTTAATGATAATTAGTTTTTTAGATATACAGAATTATAACTAACAATTTACATGCGATTATATCTAAAAAACAAATTATCATTAAAATAATTTTCTAAATTATCTTAGTTTATCATCATAGACTTCAAAAACATTTTCGTTGTGACGAATTGACGTCGCGACGTATTGACACCACGACGAATTGACGCTGCGATGAGTTGTCGCCGCAGCGAATTGTCGCTGCGACGAGTTGGGCGCGATGAATTGTTCTGCGATGAAATGTGTGCGACCAATTGACGCGACACCGCTATTTCCCGTTTCCAAAACTGAAAACACAACTAAAGGGAACAATGTATCTAGATATTGATAACATCGAGAAAAACGTGATATCTGAAATTAAGAGGATTCCCAAAGATGACTTTGCAAATTGTTTCAAACAATTGTACACCCTCGCGCAAAAGTGCATTACGTCAAACGGAATTTACTTCGAAACATATTAAGCAGTTATGCGCTGTAAATTAATATTTTAGAAGTTATTTCACCAGTCCAGAAAATTAAAAGCCACCCATTGTATAATGAAAACACGTATAAGAATAGAATTATGCCTTAAATTGACAAAAATTCCTCAATTGGAATGCAGAAAGAGAAAGCTATAACCCCTTATTAAATTCAAGCTTCTAAACATGACTCAATTGCAAAATTTACTAACAGCATCTAGTGTAACAATATTTAAATATTGCATATTTAGTAAAAAATTAAGCAAATTCATTTAAACTTACCAGTATTTTAGTTATTGGACAATTTTGAATTTCCTTTGCTTAAGTTACTATACATTACAATATTATATGCACACATTTGCTGATAAAATATTACTTTTTTTTAATACAAAATATACTCTTTTTTTATTAAAAATTATTATATATATATATATATATATATATTAATTATATATAATATATATATATATATATATATATATATATATATATATATATATATATATATATATATATTATATATATTAATTATATATAATATATATATATTAATTATATATAATATATATATATATATATATATATATATATATATTATATATATTAATTATATATAATATATATATATTAATTATATATAATATATATATATATATATATATATATATATATATATATATATATATATATATATATATATGAATGCTCTTAAGATAAAAATTCGGGGTAGAAGTTAAATCCATTTCTCATAATTTAATAGAGATCCTGAGAATCGGATTAAAAGTTTTACCTATAAATAAAAAATATTTTGATGAATTTCAATTTTTCCTTGTGTGTAAATATTTAATGTATTTTTGTAATTTTAATTCATTAGAATAAATACATCCATTTTTTTATTCATATTTTATTGTTTAAAAGCAGACTATTTCTTTCGATGCAACGCTTTATTATCCCAGAAATACTGTAAGCAACTTTGACATTTAAAACCAAATTGTGTTGAAAAGTTTTCCTTCAACACGAAATTTCTTTTCTTCATTTTATAAAAATCTTATGAAACGTGAAACAATGGCAAATATTTATTCAAAACACAATGGAAATAAAAAAAAACAGGCTCTAAAATACCATTCACTCCTCATGTGGAATATAGAAAAGAAAGTAATAACCTCTTATTAAATTCAAGTTTAAAAACATTATTCAATTGAAATATTTATTAATAGCTTCTAAAATAACAGAACTTAAATATTGCATGCTTAACAAAATAGAACAAATGCATTTCAATTTTAAAATACTTATGCGTATAAAAATCTTATGAAACGTGAAACAATGGCAAATATTTATTCAAAACACAATGGAAATAAGTGATAAGAATGCGATAAGAATGCGATTGCCAAATATAAATATTTACTATAAACTTTATAAATCTGATTTGATAAATTTCTCACTTTACATACCAGGATAATTCATTCTTTTAATTGCATTTTAAAATTACAATACGATTATTTGAAGTTCCATTTTTGAAGCGCGAAGATGTGATGGATATTTATTTATAAAATTATAAGATATAGTAAGCAAAGAAAATAAGAATGCGATTGCCAAATATAAATATTTACTATAAACTTTATAAATCTGATTTGATAAATTTCTCACTTTACATACCAGGATAATTCATTCTTTAATAAATATAAACAGCTATTAAAGAATTTAATGTTCTCTTCTTTTATATTTCTATATGTTTTAATAGCACCGATTAAATATTGCTTCTCTGAAATATACATTTTATAGTTCTTTATCCCCAAGATAATATAATCCGCTTTTATGATTTATTATAAACGTATAAGACATGCCATTTTATAAATTCTCAATTTAAGTATTAAAAATTATTTTTTATCTAAAAAAATTCTTTACATAAAGGTATCAAGTTGATAATCTTATTAAATGCAACGTTGTTAAATACACAAATATATATTGGACTATTTTGTGTTTCCTCCGCTTAAATTACTATATGTTCTCTGTTTTATATGCACACATTTGCTGGTAAAATATTACTTTTTTGAAATACAAAAATTAATATTTTTTATCCCCTATATTTTCTGATCAGGTGTGACCACCACACAGTTTCACTAGTTCCTTATTCCTTAATAATATCTATCGTTAATTCTATTAATTTTCCCTTAAAATCATTATTATTTTGCCCGATTTGCTTAAATATAAAGCTTTTAGTTATTCCTAAATTATATCATGATTTCTGATCATTTCTGTGAATCCGAATATTTTTCGAAAACCATTTTTTTTCTTTTCCTCTTTCCGAATTTTTTCGCGCCTTGGGTTTGTTTTACTATACAATGTGTCCGCTTAGAATGCATCAGAACTCTTTACTTTATCACTCTCACTCGTCATGACGTAGATGGTACGCGTATTCCGTATTCTCGTATTGGCTAGAGCGCGCGTTATGCCATGATTTGGTATCTTTCCGCTTATTCACAAAAAGCAGATGCAATCGATCTTCAATCAGATTTTTGCCGAATTTTTAATTGTAAACAGTTCCCTGGCTGTGCGTTTGACTGACCATGTATTACAAATTATTTAAACTAATATGTTGATAGAGAGTTATGTTACACATCTTTTAAGAACAGAGTGTAACAGCTAACTACTTAGAGATGACATTGCCCTTTTAATCATGTGTGGACTGCTTCCTCGATGATGGTTTAATAAATGCAGAGAACTATTCATCGCCTTTTTTTTTGTTTCATCTTGGAGAAGCACTCAGTGCTTTGATTTATTGCCTTGTCCCGCCACGAAACGGCTGTATTAATAGTATTACACTACTGAATAGTATTATATGACTGATATAACGCTGCGTCCATCCAATCTCAGTATTCCATATCATCAACTTCAGCGTATTCTTACACACATATATATAGTATGTATGTATGGATATTTAATGTTGTTTCGACAACTATTCTATTTAAATAGAAGTCAATTTTTATCCATTTCTCATAATTTAATAGAAATCATGAGAAATGTATTACCGATTTAACATAAAAAAATATACAGGGTGAATCTAAACTCTTGAGCAATACTTTAAGGGGTGATAGTAAACATCAAGATAAACTATATTAAATTGGAAACTAAGGGTCCCAAACGTCTTCCGAAGGAGATAGGCGCCATTAATATTTAGGGTCCAAAAAATCAACTGATTATAAAACACGGAAAAATTGGTCGATTCGTTTGCGATTTTCACTAAAACTATTCTTTATGTCAGTTATTATGTGTGTTATTTTCTTGAAAATAAATTTTAAAGATAAAGTTTAAAAAATGCTGATAGAGGGTGCTTTTGACTTTGGAGTAACGAACAACTATTTTTACCGTTATTTTTTGTATCCCATTAAATGCTTTCAAAAGCTTAGACTTAAACTTACATTTTGAGCTCAAAATCTGAATCGTTGGGAGTGGTTAAGTAGCGCAAACTGAACTGTGTTCAGGAGTTGAAATTTGAACCCCCCTCCTCAACACAGTTCACTTATTCCCGATGTTGTTGTCTTAGACCAGGCAGAAACTACTACCCCCTACACGTAAAATAAACAATAGAGGGATGACAAAATTAAATAAAAAAATTATTAGCGCGGTAAATAGCACGTGCGCAGCAAAGTCTGGTTGTGCATCCAACTGTTGGAGGAACCATCGTGAAAAATCGACACGTGGCTGATGGTCGGTTGCTTTCAAGGCGTGCATACGCTGTGTATAATAGGGTCGACGGCCTTCGGCTCCTAACACTCGCCAAACCGTCATCTGGCTCACATTGGATATAGCCCGCGTACTGGTCTCCGGTTGCTCCTCGAATTCATGCAACACATGATCTTCAAGCTCCGGTGTCATCGTACTCCTGGTACGCCCAGTGTCGTGCATCCCGCTGACGAACGAACCGATTTCTCTGAGTCACGCCGATGCAAGTGTTCAAAAAATTTTCGGTCCGGCAAGCGTCTCAAAGGGAGTCGCTCCCCGTACAATCGCCGGGCCTCCAGGGCATTCTCATTTGCAGCGCCGTAAATGAAATGCATATCGGCCATTTTCTGATTAGTGTAGCAGGTCATCACTACTGCCGTCAACGAAGAAAACACGATGAATGCAGACAACGAGCGCTTTTATAGCACGTTCGATCACACCGCCATCTGGAGGTTACATCCTTCTGTACTACACATTGCCGGCCAATCGGATGACACGGATCGTTACTACGTAATGGCTACGTAACTGCAAATTATTTCTTGTTATTTTTCCGAAGAAATTGCTCATGTGTGTTATGAATAAATTTTTTTATTTAATTTTGTCATCCATCTACCGTTTATTTTACATGTAGGGGGTGGTAGTTTCTGCCTGGTCTACGACACCAAGATCGGGAATAACTGAACAGTGTTCAGGGGAGGGGGGGTCAAATTTCAACACTTGAACACAGTTCCGTTTGCGCTACTTAACCACTCCAACGGTTCAGATTTTGAGCTCAAAATTTAAGTTTAAGTCTAAGCTTTTGAAAGCATTTAATGAGATACAAAAAATAACGGTAAAAAATAGTTGTTCCTCACTCCAAAGTCTAATGCGCCCTCTATCGGTATTTTTTAACTTTATCTTTAAAATTTATTTTCAAGAAAATAAGGACATAAATAATAGTTTTAGTGATAACCGCAAACGAATCGGCCAATTTTTCCGTTTTTTATAATCATTTGAAATTTTGAACCCTAAACTTTAATGGCGCTTATCTCCTTCGGAAGACGTTTGGGACCCTTAGTTTCCTATTTAATATTGTTTGTCTTGATGTGTAATATCACCCCTTAAAATTTTGCCCAATAGTTTAAATTCACTCTGTATTTTAGTGAATTTTATTTATTTTCTGCTTGCAAAGATTTAATGTAATTTCATAATTTTAATTCAACAGTAGAAACATACCCATTTTAATTATTTCATATTTTGTTGTTAAAAATCAGAATATCCCTGCCAAGCTAATGTTTTATCAACCCTCAAATTTTATATTTATACAGTAAGCAGATTTGATATTTTATAAAAATCATTTCTGTATACTAAAGTTCTGCTTCAATATGGAATTTATTTCTATAATTAATTAATATCCTTTGAAACAAATATAAATATTTTTTGAAAACATAATAGAAATATAAAAAAAAGCTTTCACTAATCTAAAATTTTTAAGTGGAATTTAGAGAAAGAAACTATTAACTTCTTATTAAATTCAAGTATAAAAACATTACTCAATCGAAATTTTTACTAACAACATCTAAAGTAACACATTCGTTGCATGTTTGGAAAATTCAGCAAATGCATTTCAATTTTATAAGTATCTGGAGCCACGGCAGTGCCTCCGCCAAGTCGAGAGAGGACAGCCGTAGGCATACTTTTCTGGAAGCAACTCAGGGCACTTTTGACCCCCCCCCCCATATCTTCGCGCTGGAGTATCCCAAAAATTTGAAACTTCGTTTTTCTAGAGAATTTGGCACACAGGTCCAAAATTTAAAATTACAACTTTCTGTCTTTTCTAGTTCAGACGATATATGAACTCAAGCATTCGATGTTTTGTCACTCACTCCTCACTCGTTCACGCGTCATCAAAAAGATTAGGTAGATCCCTTAGCCCTAGAAACTTGACATTTGTAAAAAAGGTAGTGTTTAGGATACAAAGAAAGGAAAAATTATAAAATCCGGAAAATTCTACAAAAAAACATTCGAAAATTCAACAAATTCCATCAAAATTGAAAATTAAAAATAATACGATCTTGTAGTCTTAGAAACTTAATACTCGGAGTGAAGGTAGTGTTTAGTATCCAGGAAAAAAAAAAACATCAAAAACACCACAAAATTCGAAAGCAAAATTAAAAAAATCGAAAAAATCGAAAAAAATCGAAAAATTTCAAATAATCCGATTTTATTGCGCTAGAAACTTGGAATTGGGAATAAAGGTAGTATTTAGGATGCAAAATAAGGAAAAATTAAAAATTCCGGAAAATTCGAAAAAAAAATTAAAAATTTGAAAAATTCGAAAAAAATTAAAAAATTAAAATAATTTGATTTTTTAGCCTTAGAAACTTGAAATTCGCAGTAAAGATAGTGTTTAGGATTCAGAATAAGTTAAAATAAAAAACGCAATAAAATTCGAAAATAAAATAAAAAAATCGAAAAAAATCGGAAAAATCGAAAAATAAGGAAAATTTGAAAATAATTCGATTTCATAGCGCTAGAAACTTGAAATTTGGATAAATGTAATATTTAACATACTAAATAAGGAAAAATTAAAAAATATGGATAATTCAAAAAATACCCATAAATTAGGGCAGACGATATATGAACTCAAAGTTTCGATTTTTTGTCCCTCACACACTCACTCACTCTAGCGTCATCAAAAAGATTGGGTAGATCCCGCAGCCACAGAAAATTAAAATTTGGAATAAAGCTAGTGTTTCGGATACAAAGAAAGAAAAATTTATAAAATGCGGAAAATTAAAAAAATAATAATAACATTCGAAAATAAAAAAAAAATCGAACAAAATTGAAAATTGAGAATAACACGATCTTGTAGTCTTAAAAACTTAAAATTTGGTGTGAAGGTATTAGTGTTTAGAATTCAGAAAAAGAAAACCTCAAAAACACAAAAATAAAATTGAAAATAAAATCAAAAAATCAAAAAAAATCGAAAATTTTCAAATAATCCAATTTTGTTGCGCTAGAAACTTGGAATTCGGAATAAAGATAGTATTTAGGATGTAAAATAAGGAAAAATTAAAAAATCCAGAAAATTCGAAAAAGATCAAAAATTCGAAAAATTCGAAACAAATTGAAAAAAAAATAAAATAATTTGATCTTTTGGCCTTAGAAACTTAAAATTCGCGGTAAAGATAGTGTTTAGGATTCAGAATAAGTTAAAATAAAAACGCAAAAAAATTCGAAAATAAAATAAAAAAATCGAAAGAAATTGAAAAATAAGGAAATTTCGAAAATAATTCGATTTCATAGCGTTAGAAACTTGAAATTTGGAATAAAGGTAATATTTAAGATACTAAATAAGGAAACATTAAAAAATATGGATAATTAAAAAAAAATAGAAAATTTCAAATAAAAAATAGAAAGAAAGAAATAAAAAGAAAAAGTGAGAAATTGAAAATAATATGATCTCGTAGTCTTAGAAACTGAAAATTTGGTGTAAAGGTAGTGTTTAGGATTCAGAAAAAGAAAAAAACAAGAACGAAAAATCATGCGTCAAGCATAGATTATGTAACACTTTCCAACGCTTCCAAAATAATTTTACAAATCATACCGTTTAGTAAGCTGAAAGATAACATCTAAGTAAAGAATTTGTAAAACTCATACCATATTTAAAAAAAAAAAAGATTCAGAAATTTTCAAAATATACAATATTTGGAAAAATATCCGAATACTTTTATGCAGCCCTGTACATGATCTATAGATTTGTATACATACTACATAGGATGCTAAATTTTAGTTCAGTTAGAAAACGCTTAGCACAGTTTAAAATTCTCCTTCTGGAGTTTCTGTTAATAAACGGAAATGTGTTCGCGAACTTTTGTGCTTCCCTGTATATGATCTACAGAATTTATACACACCACGTAATGAACAAAAAGTGCGTTAAATTTAAAATCGCGTTCAGTAACTTAAAAAGCACGTCCAGGAATTATTGTTAACAGACAGTAGAGACTTCCTTTGTGTGTCCCTGTAAATGAACAATGACTGCTATACACACAATATTCTGTAGCAAGCCTCTTGTAATGCACCTTAGTGATATATATAAATTTCTATGTGTTTAAAATAGTGAAACATTATTTAAATAAACCGCAGACGATTTTTCTCCATAGACGTAATGTAACGGAATTCTTTTGAGTGTCCCTGTAAAAAAACTATAAGTGCTACACACTTCCGTTGAAATAGGGAACATGCTACAGATAACGACAATAACATATAAAAATTGCAGAACAATCCGAGCATATTTACGGGAGTTAGATCACGGACAGACGGCCATCCGGCCAGACGGCCATACGGCCAAGCGGCAGACAAACCGAAGTCATAAACACTTTTCAACTAGGTTCGAAAGTGTTAATAAAAACACAACAAAAATTGAAAATAAAATAAAAAAATCTAATAAAAAAAGAAAATTTGAAAATAATTCGATTTTGTACAGCTAGAAACTTAAAATTTGGAATAAAGGTAGTATTTAGGATACAAAAAAAGAAATACATAAAATATCTGTAAAATTCGAAAAAAAAAATTCTAAAATTCAAAAAATTGAAAAAAAATTCGATTTTGTAGCTTTAGAACTTACAATTCGGCGTAAACTTATAGTTTAGGATACAGAAAAAGGAAAAATTAAAACACAATAAATTCGAAAATAGAATAAAAAACTCGAAAAAGATCGGAAATTTCAAAATAATTCGATTTTGTAGCGCTAGAAACTTGAAATTTGTAATAAAGGATACAAAATAAGAAAAAAATTTAAAAATCCAGAAAATTATAAAAAAAAATCGAAAAAATCAAAAATTCAAAATAATTTTATCTTGTAGTCTTAGAAACTTAAAACTTGGTGTAAAGGTAGTATTTACTGTTCAATAAAAGGAACAATTAAAATATTCGTTAAATTCGAAAATAAAATCAAAAAATCGAAAAATCGAAATATCTTTAAGAAATCTGAAATTCGAAAACAATTTGATTTTGTACTGCTAGAAACATTAGTTTTAAGATAATTGTCCTATTAGCTAGTACAACGCTCCTAATTGTTTTATGTTATTTCCCCCGGAATATGGTTTTCTTTTCTTTCGTTTACGAATTTCGTTATAGAAAAATTCCGCTATAGACTGGCTACGATATAGGCGATTTCTTTATAGACAGATTTGTTTTCTTTCACAGGTTGTACTCTATTTACTTCACATATGAAATATGGATTGTTAAATGATGTTAGCCCCACAAAAATTTTCACAGCTCCCCCTACCCTCCCGACATTACTAGCTGATTATGGCTTGATAGTCCTTTCTAAATAAAATCATGGTGACTCTAAGATTCACTTGATTTATCTCTAAATTGAACCTAAATGATCCTAAGAAGACGGATCAAATAATTACTATATTGGCATGACAATCAGGTAACTTAGAATTAAAATCGAAAAGTCAATAAATTTATAAAAAAAACGAAAATTTGAAAATAATTCGATTTTGTAGTCCTAGAATCTTGACATTTGGCAGAAAGGCAGGGTTTAATATACAAAGTAAGGAAAAATTAAAAAATTCGTAAATAATAGAAAAAAAACGAAAAAAAAAACATCGAAAAAAGGAATATACTTTGATTTATTGGAAATTTCCGGAAATTTTAATTTTGGCTTTCTTTCTATACTAAAAAGTTCTTTTATGTTAAATATCAAGTATCTAGGGCTACGAGTAATATCTCAGATGGATAGCACCTATCCTGGAAGCAATTGAGAGTACTTTTGACACTCCCCCTCCCATAACTTAGTGCTTGCCTAGGAACCTGAAATCTCTTTTTATCTACAGTACTTTGCAAACGAAACTAAAGCTTCACATTTTTTATACCTGTAAATAATAGGGACAGAGTGTGGGCTTAGCGAAAATCAGTGGATGATCTCCAAAAAGAACCCAAAATCAAGAAAAGGAGGATTACATCAAAAAGTCACCTGTAAAAAATGCAGCCAAGTCTCGCAACTCATTTACCGTAAAAAGTACTGAGATCGTATAAAACCAAGTTTAACTATATTATTAACTCTGAAATTTTCATTCACAAATCACTCCTAGTCTCTACATCTTTAGTTAATTATTATTTTGTGACTTGGCAATTACGCAGCACAGGGAAGTTATTACACCTTATTATGTTATGGGATGGGATGGGATAATTTAATTAAGGCAAATACGCACAGGGAAGTTATTACACTTTAATATGTTATAGTATTATATGACTAACTATATATACATCACATTCTCGTGCTACGTAATTGCCAAGTCACAAAATAATAATTAACTAAAGATGTAGAGACTAGGAGTGATTTGTGAATGAAAATTTCAGAGTTAATAAGATTGTTAAACTTGGCTTTATACGATCTCAGTACTTTTTACGGTAAATGAGTTGCGAGACTTGGCTGCATTTTTTAGAGGTGAAATTTTGATGAGATTTAGTTTACGCGAAACATTTTAAATCGTAAGACGATTATTAAAGTCTACTTTTGGAATGCAAAAGTGGGATAAAAATATAACTTTAAAATTATAGCATATAATAAGCAAAGAAAACAAGTGGGTAAATGTGATCGAAGATCGCACAAAGGGTTTCGTTTTTTATTCCTTTCAAAACTCTTTATCCTTTCTTTAATAAATTCAAATAAATTTCATTTAGCAACAAAAAAAAGTCTTTTTTTTATTAAGTAAAAATTTATTGGTCGATTTTTTCGATTTTTCGATTATCTAAACTAGCAAGATAGCGGACGAAGCCCGCTATTATACTCTGTCATACTAATATCTGTCATGTGGACTAAATGCGATATTTAAAAAAAAAGTTTATATAAAATAGACATTTAAACCTATTGCGCAATACTGTGTAATCCAGGTCTACTGCCAAATTGCGTATTTTAGAAAGTGAGACTTTTTGTAACAGTTTTTTAAAAGTATCTACATTGATTTTAAACTATATTGTTGCTACCAAACGCCCATATTTGGAGCAAACCTTGCCCACAGATTACCGAAGATTAGTTATTTTATATTTTACTAGCTATTACCCGTGACGTCCTTCCCGTAACATTAAAAGAAAAATAAATACATTAATTAAAGAAAACGTTTCACCCCCGATAATTAGAAAAAAAATATGTAACTATCTTTATAACAAATTCCGTTTTTTCGAATATCTGAACAGGCCCAATAGCTGGCAAATCCCACTATTATACTCTATCATAATAACATCTGCCATGTGGACTAAATGCGATATTAAAAAATTATTAACTTCAAAATTAAGCATGTTGTACACCTTCAAAATGTTAAAATATGCGAATATTTCTATAATCGGGTTTTTATCATGATTCAATACTTTTCTCAAACTCATATATTTACTATTCTCTATTACTCATATTGATACTCGCTTTGTATTATTCTCAAACATTTGAAAAATCCGTTAAACTTCTAATTTGATGTCAGATTACTTTTATTTTTAATTCACGTGATATTAATCTGCTTTCTGTACATACACATACTCATACTCCTTGTGTTATTGAGAAGTCTTTGAAAATTTCCGTTTTATTTCCAGTATGTCGCCATATTAATCTTTATTTCAATTGGTGAAACTTTTTATTTCATTTTCATTTATCACGTGGAAATCTTTCAATATGAAATTAATTATTGTAGAAAGAATTTTATTGTGGACTTTTTAATTGTTGGCAAGTGCTATAACGAAAAATGTTTAAATTTAGTAGGAAAAGGCTGTTAGAATTTTGGTTTTTTATCTCTCTATAGTAAAATAATACGATTTTTTCAAATTTTAATATTTTGAGCTTCATAGTAGGTATCTAGCTATAAGTACACAAATTTTCATACCTGTAAATTATACAGTTTCTGAAAACGGCTCTGTGACGGACAGACAACGGAGCGGGAGTAATAGGGTTTCGTGAGATGAACGAAACCCTTAAAACCAATTTGATTGCGAAATATACATATTTTATATAAACGTTATAAATATTTGATAAAATTCTCAGTTTACGTAATATTATTGTAATATCATGACAGCCGAATGACGCACCGATTCTTCTTTTTAAAATTTAAATACACAGTTTATTAAATACGAGAGCTGGTATTTACAATAATATTTACATTATATACATTTTCAGTAATATTCATAACAATTCGACCAAAACGACATTACTTCTTAAAACAACCAAAATATACTCGGATGCATTCCACATCCTACTCCTCCGAGCAAAAAACCATTCCTTCTCTCTTCTCTTCAGTTCTGTTTACTTTTTAAAAAAAGGGTTGGAAGGATGTTGGTTGCATGACACCCCCCCCCCCCCGATAAGATTGTGCTACGCAAAGCGAAGCAAAATCTGACAAATAGCAACCATACAACTATACAGCATAAAAAATATATATAAAAACACAATTCAAAACAGATGTATAGAAGCCTTGTTATAATAGTTATAATGAATATATAATAAACATATAAAAAAACACAATTCAAAACAGACATATAGAAGCCTTGTTATAATAGTTATAATGAATATAAAATAAACAAAAAAAAACCCACTAGCAATTCAAAACAGATGGAAAGACGACTTGATATAATACTGCATACCAAAATTAAACACAATAGAAATAATCACTTAAATAATCCTTATACAGTAACTAGTCGTGGCAGACTATCTGCATATTTTTAATTTTGCATCTGGGAAATGAGAAATATTTATATTATATCTTTGTAGAGATAAGGCCCATCTTTGTAATTTTGCAGACTGAGGTGCAGATTTCTGAAGATATATTAAGGGATTGTGACAAGTTATTAGTTCAATTTCCGCACCAAACACATAAACTTCAAATTTCTTTAATGCCAACACTACCGCATATGCTTCACGCTCAATAGTCGACCAGTTTTGTTGAACCTTAGTGAGCTTTTGGCTAGCAAAACTAATAGGACACAACTTTTCTTTCTCATCTTTTTGCGATAGACAAGCACCAACTCCATAAGAACTGGCATCACACTGAATAGTGTAAGGCTTTTTAGGATCTGGTGTATACAGCTTAGGAGCTTCACACAATAATTGTTTTAAAGTTTTTAAAGCCTCTTCTTCAACCTCAGACCACGGAATGATTTCTGGGATTTTCTTTTTTGAATTTTGCCTGAAAATAATGGTGCATGTTTTTGTAAAAGTTTACTTAACTCGAATTGTTTATCAACCTCCAGATGACTAAGGTCTACTTCTATGTTATTTTCATTCAAAGTATTAGCTTTAATTGGTGTTGGGTGAATTTCACCAAATTCTACATCGTCTTCAAAAATGACCCCAACAGTCTCTTACGTTAAATTTCCTTATTTTATTCGCATGAACATGTCTGACATCAGGTAATTTCACTTTATACGAATGTGGTTTTATTCTTTCAAGTATTTCTCCGGGTCCTGTCCACCTAGCATACAATTTATTGGTAGAATCAGGGATAAGTAAATATACTAAATCACCTTTTTCAAATTCTTTCATTCTACTTCGACGATTGAAATAGCGAGTGTAATTTTCTTGTTTTTCTGCAGCAGTTAGAGAAGCAATGTCAGCGGCTCTTTCCAAATTTATTTTTAATTCTTGTAAATAGTCTACTGCTGAATTACTAATATTTAATGGTAAGGGGATTTCACCTGACCATGATGACTTTAGTACTGCTTTACTCTAGCTTCCCGACCATATATGAGCTTAAACGGTGATACTCCAGTTGTGCAATTTGGCACCTCACGATAGGCAAAAAGCAGAAAAGGAATATGTTTATCCCAGTTAATAGGATCCGTACGTATTACATGATGTAGCATTTGTTTAAACACACGATTAAATTTTTCAATTAATCCATTCGAGGCAGGGTATGATGGAGTTGAAAAGCGAGAACATGCCCCTAACCGGTTCTCAAATTCTTTAGTCAGTTCAGATTTAAAATTAGTGGCCTGGTCTGAACAGATAACTTCAGGAATTTCGGTGCGCATAAAAATATCTAATAAAGCATCATATGCCGTTTTCGCAGAGAGACTCCGTAATGGTACTACTTCCGGCCATTTAGAATTTTGATCAATTAAGGTAAGACAATATTTATGCTTCCTTCCTGACGGCGGAATAATTTCACCTATACAATCAATATTTACAGTATGAAATGGATATGGTGAGCGGACAACAGGTGTTATCGGAATTTTATCTATTTGTTTCTCAGGACTTTTTAACTGACAGTTCTTACATGTTCTACAATAATTTTCTACATCTCTTGAAATATTCGGCCAATAAAAAGATAATTTGATTCTTTCTTTAGTTTTTCGCATCCCTAAGTGATTTCCAAAAATTGAATCATGACTATCTCTAACACTTTACTTCTATAATTTTCCGGTAAAACGAGCTGATATATTTTATCACCGCAAATAGTTTCTTTATGATACAATAAATTATCCCGTATCAAAAAATTATTTTTTCCTAATCTAGCGTCCTTGAATGAATTCTTTAAAGTTGCGCAATGTTTTTGTGCTTTACAAAACTTATTAAACTCTGAAAATTCATCGTTTCGGTCATTTTGGTTATTCTCTGAAGAAATCCTCTTTCGCCAGTGGGGCGTCTGAGCTATTTTTAGCTTCGTGACCTTCGAACTTCTGCAATTGACTATTACACAGCTCTTCATTTTGAAGTTCAATCAAAGCATTATATACGTCCGGAGTTATTAAACACGGAACATTTAAGTTTTCAGTGAAAGCAAAAAGCGTATTTAAAGTCACATAAATTCCACTGTTAGGTAATTTATAATGGATGGGTATAGTAGCCAAATTTGCTTGTATTTTTTCTTTGAAAGCGGATTGTAACAAAATACTACCTTAAGCTTCGATTTTCAGATTGGGAATTAATGACGTATTTAAAATACTAATTTGGGTACCTGAATCCAGAGTCGCTTCTATTTCTTTTCCTTCTACATAAATAATATTTTTTTTAAAGGAAAAAGAGTAACTTCGTTTAATTGATCATTCATGTGTAAATGCATGGAATTAACATTAGTAACTACCGCATTAGTATTTTTTTCGAATTCAATTTATTTGTATCTTCTTGCATTTTATGTTTTCTCTTCACCTGATCATCATTTTGAGTATAAGATTTATCGTACTTATTTCTTCTGTTTGGGCAAAGTTTTGCGAGGTGTAATGGGGAATTACAAATGTAACAATCACGCAATTTTGGGAAGTATCTGTTCTCATACGTAACTTGATTTTTTCTTAGTTGTGGCGGAACATATTTAGTATTTTCATTATCCACTTCACATATGTCGTTTATCAAATTTTGTTTCCTCGAAAGACCTGCCTTTTGCAGTAAAATAAATGTCACAGTTTTTCGATAACTGATCGGGCAAAAGCCAACTTTCTCCTTGCTTGACTGCAATGTGAGTTGCAAGCTCACCATCCAAAGTTTCAAAAAATTTATCTGATATTATTAAATTAATAAGTGAGTCGAAATCATTAACATTTCGAATTCTACAATAATTTAACCAACAGGATCTTAATCAGAAACTGAACTGTTGATGGGTTTCACCAGGTAATCTTTTAGCGTTTCTAAAATTTTTAAACAGGTAAATGGGGACGGTTCATATTCTTTCAAAATTAAAGATTTAATTTTATCATAATCGGCTAACTCTTCATCATCAATATAAACAAGAACATTTCCTGCTTTTTCACCTACTAATTTCAGTAAAATTTCCGATTTATATTCCTTAGGAACATTTTTGTGCTTAAACGCTCGTTCTAAAGAATCAAAAAAGAGATTCCATGTTTCATTTTTCTTGGGCACTGGAATTACCAAAACTTGAACTGCTTTATTTAATTTATCTAGTGATAATGACGTACTATTTCCCCCCCCCCCGTTATAGGTTAAATTCTCGCTTCTCATTTGTTGGTGTAAACGCAATCTATTTACTTCCTCGCCATTGTTTCTTTCTGAAACTGTAGTCGATAAAAATTCAGTTACGAAATCTTTATCCTTTAAGTATTCTTTAGATTTCAATAACAAACATTTTAATTCGGGTACTTTCTTACTCGCATCAGCTTCTTCGCCAATTTCTTGCAGAACAATAAGTAAATCTGCTTTAGTTACGTTTTTAAACATATTCGAATAAAGTTAACAGTATCTTACTAAACAATCAAATGATAAATAAATAGCTCACCTCTATTTTGTAATCCAAACACTGCGATCCAAAGCACATATTTTATTATTTTAATCGTAGAAATAGCTCTGGTTCTCGTAAGAGAGCGTGCTGTAATATCATGACAGCCGAATGACGCACGGATTCTTCTTTTTAAAATTTAAATACACAGTTTATTAAATATGAAAGCTGGTATTTACAATAATATTTACATTATATACATTTTCACTAATATTCATAACAATTCGACAAAAACCACATTACTTCTTAAAACAACCAAAATATACTCGGATGCATTCCACATCCTACTCCTCCGAGCAAAAAAACATTTCTTCTCTCTTCTCTTCACTTCTGTTTACTTTTTTTTTAAAAAGGGTTGGAAGGATGTTGGTTGCATGACAATGATAATTCTTCCTTTTATTAATTTCGATAAAATAAATCCATCTAAACGGTTATAAAAAAATTGTCTTTTTTTTATATTTATATGTGTTTTAAATGCACCGATTACATATTGTTTCTTTGAAATATAAATTGAATAGTTCTTTATCCCCATGATAATAGGAGCAGTTTGTATTATTCTATAAATGTTTGAACAACAATTCATAGTCGAATTTATATTCATTTCTCGTAATTTAGTGAAAATAAGAGGAAACTTGCATAAAGGTTTAAGTTTTCTTTGTTGAACTTCAATGAAATTTTTATGAACAAATGGAAATGTATCTTGATAAAATTATGAGAATACAAATATGCCTTAAGGAGACAAACTCGCCTCAAGTGGAATGCAGAAAAAGAAAGAAAATATTCCCTTATTAAATTCCATCTTCAAAACATTAACCAATTCAAAAACTTTTTAATAGAATCTAAAGTAATACAATTTAAACATTGCATATTTAGAAAATTGGAGCGCAGTATTTTAAACTGCAACACAATTATTTTAAGTTTATTTTTTGCGATGCAAACGTCAGATGAAAATATATATATATCTAAAGTTATAAGGTATAAAACTATACTGCGCCGTCAGACGCCCACGGGGGTCGCCGACGCGCGTAAACGACCATCGCACCCAAGCCTCTGAAAGGCTTATAACGCACCAGGGCTTTGTCTCGCCAGGTATAATAAACAAATAAAGTAACGTTTCGATTGCCAAGCAAATTTAATATAACCTAAAGAAATGTGATTTGAAAAAAATCCCAATTCACGTAATATAATTCTTTCTTTAATTAATTTTGACAAAATAAAGCCATCTAAATGAATAATAAAGAACTTTGTGTTTTCTTTTTAGGTAGATTTCGTAAGAAATACTACCTATTACATTCTCACCTAAGTTGGAAATTTTGAAAAAATTTTGCAGATCTACGCCAATCATGACTCCCAGAACCCAAAACCACCCCCAGTTCAAAACTTTATCTATCTATCTATCTATCTATCTATCTATCTATGTCACTTTTTTCTGACCACGATAACTTGAAAAATTCTGCATAAATCTCTTCCAAACTGATACATAAAATCAAGGGTCATAAAATCTCGGTCAAGTTCGTTAATGGGCAAAATCGAACCAGGAGGGGGGGAATGAGGGGGCTTTTTGTGAAAACAGAAAAACCCTCATAATTTCTTTATTTTTATACGTATCGAATCCGTTTAAAGTTATTATTACTTCTAGGATAAGGGCCGAAAATTTATGTATGACAGATTTTTGATATAATTAAAAATGGAACCCAAGGGGGGGAAAAAAGGGGGGTTTTAGAAGAGAAAAAATCATAGCTTCGTCAATTCACAAGATATCAAATCAGCGTAAATTTATTATTAATCCTCTTAGTATTATCTAAAACTTTTATATTGACAAGTTTTTTATAGGACCAACCGTTATAGCAAAAAATAATTAAAAACAAAAAAAATCCCTGCCGGCTCCGCCTGCAAACTAGTTATTTTTCGAAGTAGTCGGTTCCAACTCCCGCATCTTTTCGATACTGATACATAAAATTAAGTGGCATAAAATCTCGGTCAAGTTTGTTAATGGGCAAAATCGAACCAAGGGGGGGGGGGGGATGGGGTGGCTTTTTGTGAAAACAGAAATAAACCCCATAATTTCTTAATTATGATACGTATCGAATCCGTTTAAAGTTATTATTACTTCTAGGAACAGGGCCAAAAACTTATGTATGACAGATTTTGATATAATTAAAAATTGCCTTAAGGGGGGGAGGGAAAGGGGGTTTTAGAAGAAAAAAATTCAGAACTTCGTCAATTCCCAAGATTTCAAATCTGCTTAAATTTATTATAAATCCTCTTAATATTATCTAAAACTTTTATATTGACAAGTTTTTTATAGGACCATCCGTTATAGCAAAAAATATTAAAAACAAAAGAAACCCTGCCGGCTCCTCCTGCAAACAAGTTATTTTTCGAAGTAGGCGATTCCAACTCCCGCTTCTTTTCGAAACTGATACATAAAATCAAGGGGCATAAAATCTCGGTCAAGTTCGTTAATGGCCAAATCGAACCAAGGGGGGGGGGGATGGGGGGGACTTTTTGTGAAAACAGAAAAAACCCCATAATTTCTTAATTATGATACGTATCGAATCCGTTTGCAGTTATTATTACTTCTAGGAGAAGGGCCGAAAATTTATGTATGACAGATTTTTGATATAATTAAAAATTGCCTTAAGGGGAGGGGAGGGGGGTTTTAGAAGAAAAAAATTCATAACTTCGTCAATTCCCAATATTTCAAATCCGCTTAAATTTATTATAATTCCTCTTAATATTATCTAAAACTTTTATACTGACATGTTTTTATAGGACCAACTCTTATAGCAAAAAAAAAAAAAAAAAAGAAAATCCTTGCTGGCTCCGCCTGCAAACAAGTCTGGTTTCGATGTAGGCGGTTCCAACTGCAGCATCATCGCATAAAGGTCATTTCTTCTGCAATTCCCGACAAACAGGCGCCCCACGGTCTGTGTCTTCGAAATCTACCTGTGCCTGTAGGCCAAGCCGTCAGGGATTTTTTTTACATTTCTATGTGTTTCAAATGCACCGATTAAGTATTGATTCTGTGAAAATAAATTTCACTGTAAACACAAACGACTGAAATTCAGTTAAAAAGTATCTTAAATGGATGGTCACATTTTAAGTGAAAAAAGTGTCTTACTTTTTAAGACGCCTTTTTGCATCTGAAGTTAAGACATTGGAAACGTCTTAAAACGCCACCATTTTTAAAACACTTGAAATGTCTGAAAAAACCGCCGTTTCGTCAAGTTGTTTGTTCGAAAAAAATGACTGATGGCACTATCTATTGACAATTTTAGAAGCATCTCGAATTGGCGGGAGGAAGGGAATGTTACATCGCATTTCTCAAGTCTTGAACGGGATTCGAACGCGCAACCTTTGGCTTGGGAGGCGAACGTGCTGACTGCTTTGCCAGTGAGACCTTGTCTGATTCTGATTTTAAATGTATCTACCGGATGTTGATGTGTGATTATATTTTTAGAAAGCATATTGTATTTTTATCGGTTCTGTTATAATATCAGCATGTTTTAATTAATAAAGCTAGATTATTATTATGGTTTTTCTATGGTTAATAAATAATTAGAATATGGCTTGATTAATATAATTTATTAGAGAAATTGCCTTTGTTCAATGAATGATTAGAATATGCTCTAGTTAATTTGTTAATCAGAATTTTGAATTGTATATTGGAGGAGAGATATTTACGCGTTACTGTTTATAGAGGGGAAAGGGATCAATTTTAAAGGGGCATATTTAAAATTTGATTTTTATATGAATATATTTCTTATATAAAAAAAAGCTCCTAATTTTTTTTTTTAATTTTGGGAAAATGGTTGTTGCTTTCGGTTGAAAATGGACCAAATGATGTTCGCAGTTTACTATTTTAACCGAAATTCTGTAACTTTAGAAGAATTTTTTAAGCGTTTTTAACGAAATTCTATAACTTTAGCAAAATTTATCTTTGAATAGGCAATAGAAATGCATAAAATCGTTACAAAAATGTTAAAGTTACAAAAAGGATACACGCAAAATATCAGATATGAAAAATAAAGTAGAAATTTAGTAATTTCGTGTTATAGCGGCCCCCAAGGATGAAATATTTTTGTTTCTGTTTTCATTAATATATTGTAAATTTGGTACTTTCGTGTAATGTTTTTGAACGATTTTGTAACAATAAAAATAATCTGGCCGTGGATAGGAAAACATTTTCGTAAAATATTTGAGATTTTCCATTTCATTTGAAATCACTTAATTTCGAGACGAAATAATTGTCAAAAATGTTGAAATGTAGCTCAAGAATTGCGGAATAGTCAATAGTGAGAGTGTTATTTTTGACAGTGAGGAAACAGTTTCGTCAGATATTTGAGGATTCACGTTTCGTCAAAAACTACGTGACTCTGTGACGAAATGATTGTCAAAAATAACGAAATAGGGCTTAAGGATTGCCGAATAGTCAAAATTGAGTGTTTTATTTCTGAGAGTGTACAAAGCAAAAAAAGTGTTGGTTTTACAGTATAATACTGACACCCCAGTTGCCAGTAATATAACGTAAAATTAACAGTAATAAACAGTAAAATAAGCAGTAATACGCTGCCGAATCGAAAAATATCGAAAATAAATCACTGGCCGAAACTCAACTTAGTGGTAATAAGACATGAAAATTTAGTGAATTATAATAGTATATTAAATAAATAAATATTTAAACTACGCCGAAAGGCAACCGAAAACTGTTAGCGAGTACAAAATTTTCATGATTTAGAAAATATATTTGAATACCAACGCATAAAATGGAATTTTGAAAAATGCATAATAATATCGAAATAAAGAACAAGAATCTTATAAAAAAATATCTTCATGGATAAAATTTACCTTCTATACTTAGACACATATCATACGTAAATAATAAAAAAGTCCTGTGATAAAATACACGTAATAGTTAAAGTAGACTACAATACAACCACATAACCCAAGCAAAATCATCATTTTTTAATGATTTAAGACAAAATACTTATTCTAGACAAGTGACTTGAAAGTTATTATATAAATATAAACGTGATAAAAACTAAATTCGTATTTGACAAATATAGAATAGAAATTATGTGACGTTATTAAAACAAAGATATAAGAAAACCTAAATATAAAACTTACTTTTATTCTTTAAAATATTTTCTTTTATAATCTAAGGATCTCTTGTATTTATTATGTTTGTGAATGCATTACGTCGTCATGTAATGCTGGCGTAATGCTGGCGTAATGCTGGCGTTTCCTATCTCTGATACTCATCACTACACCTGCCTGCCCTGGACTCCCTCCCTTTTCATTTCAGATGTGATCAACAAAAGCAAGGTCTTAATTTAAAACATTTTACCATATTAAGACACACTGGCCACAGAAACCATATTGGTTCATTTCTACCACCAGTCGATTAAGACACACAAGTGTCTTAAATTAAGGTATCTATTATGTCTAAGCTCTATATTAAGACATTTACGTGTCTTAAATGCATTTCAGTGGTTTTTTTTGTCTTACTTTAAGACTCCTTTATTTGCAGTGTTTATAGCTCTTTATTCCCATGACAATATGGGCAGCATGTATTATTCTATAAATATTTAAACAAAAATTCCTGGTCGAATATATATCCATTTTGCGTAATTTAATAGAAATCAGAAGAAACGGGCAAACGTTTTAAATTTCTTTTCTGGAATTTCTGGGAACTACTTCAGGAAAAAAAAAACGAAAATACTTTTTGAAAACTTATAAGAATACGGAAATGCCTTAAAGTAACAAAAACTCTTCAAGTGGAATGCAGAAAAAGAAAGTAAAAAACCTCTTAATAAATTCAAGATTCAAAGCATAACGCAATTGAAAAAGTCACTAATAACATCTAAAGTAACAAAATTTAAATGTTACATACTTAGCAAAATGAAGCGTAGCATTTTAAATTGTAAGACTATTATTTAAAGTAAAATTTTTATAATGGGAATGTGTGATGAAAGTATACATTTATAAAATAATAGGTTATATCAAGAAAAGAAATAACGATTTGCTTGCCAAGTATAAATATTTAAATGTAAACGCAAGAAATGCAATTTGATAAAATTCCAAGCTTATGTAATATAAATGTTTCTTTAATTCATTTTGATAAAATAAAGCCATTTAAACGATTAAATAATTTTGCGCTTTCTTCTTTTATTTTTCTGTGTGTTTCAAATACACCGATTAAATGTGGTTTCTTTGAAATATAAATTTAATAGTTCTTTATCCCCATGACCATATGAGAAGTTTTATATTATTCTACAAATGTTTAAACAACAATTCATGGTAGAATATATATCCATTTTTCGTAATTAATACGAAATCACCAGAAAGGGGCAAAAGTTTTCTATTTCATTTCTTGAATTTCAGTGAACTACTTGTAAACTAGTCGGAAGCGTCAATCCCAAAACTTTCTTCTATCTCACGCAGATTTCGCATACACTAAAAAGAATCAGCACCCATTTATATCAAGGTCTAACTGAAACTCAAGTTTTATTAAATTCCGTGTATTAATTCGTGAGATATGACTTTGACTATCGCTAAAATCGTGTAAACCCTGAAAAATGCTGTATAGCAGCGCCACCTGCTGGGAGATTTTTACCAAAAACTAATCAGCACCAATTCATATCAGAAACTAACTGAATATAAAGTTTTATTAAATTCCGAGCGTTAGTTCTTGAGATAGAGCTATTGCGGAAATTGCGAAAAATGCTGCATAGCAGCACCACCTGCTGGGTGAATTTTACCAAAAACTAATCAGCACCAATTTATATCAAGGACTATCTGAATATAAAGTTTTATTAAATTCCGAGCATTAGTTCTTGAGGTAGAGCGCCCAAAATATGATTGTCACATACAGACAGAGTCACAGACAGACATTTTCTAAAAATAGTCAAATCGTGTGTAGGACCTTCTAAAACATATATATCCGTTGAAAACCAGAAGTCGAAAAGTTTCATGAATCCAATACTTTCTTCTTGTAAAGATAGAAGAAAGTATATATATATATATATTGAAAAAGTCTAAGAATACGAAAAAAAAAAACGCCTTAAAGTAACAAAAAACGCCTCAAGTGGAATTCAGAAGAAGAAAATAATAACTTCTTAATAAATTCAATCTTCAAAGCAAGCCCAATTGGAAAATTCACTAATAGAATCAAAAGCAACAAAATTTAAATATTGCATGTCCAGAAAAATGAAGCGTAGGATCTTAAACTGTAAGACGATTATTTAAAGTTAAATTTATGCAATGTAATAGTGGGAGAAAATACATATTTATAAAGTTGTAGGATATAATAATCAAAGAAAATAAATATAGGAATGCCAAGCATAACTGTTTAATATTAGCGTATAAAATGTAATTTGATAAAAATATCATTTTACGATCAATTCATAATTCATTATTTAATAAATTTCGACAAAATAAAGCCATCTAAATAGATAATAAAGATCTCTGTGCTTTCTTCTGTTACATTTCAAATGCAGCGACTAGATATTCCTTCATTGAAATGTAAATTTATTAGGTCTTTATCGCCAGAATAATGTAACCTACTTCTATGATTCTATCAGTGTTTAGTCAACAATTCATAGTCGAATTTATTATTATATCAATTTTCCTAATTTAGCAAAAATCACTAGAAACGGTCATAACGTTTTAAATTTCTTTTCTGGAAATTAAATTAACTACATGTAAATCAAATGAAAGTATAAGTTGAAAAAAAAAAAACTATGACAAAAGTCCCTCATTTGGAATGCAGAACAGAAAGCAATAACCCCTTATTAAATTCAAGCTTCAAAACATACAGAGTTGAAAACAGTAATAATTGTACCTACAGAATAAAAATTTAAACAAATTAAAAAATAATATTTTTTCGAAAATAATAATTATTTTTTGTTAAATGTTTTGTAATAAATAATAACTTTTTTGGGATATTCTGCAAAATGAAGCGTGGTATTTAAAATTGTAAGACGATTTTTTAAAGTCAATTTTTTTACAATATAAATGTGTGATGACAATATATATTTATAAAATTATAGGATAAAATAAGCAAAGACAATAAAGATTTGATTGCCAAAATTACTTTTTTAATATAAACGTAAGAAATGTTATTTAATATAAATCTCAATTTAGGTAATATAATTCTTTCTTTAAAATATTTCGATAACACAAACTCATTTAAACATTTATCAAAGTATTTTGTTTTCTTATTTTATATTTCTATATGCTTCATATGCACCGATTAAATATTGCTTCTTTGAAATACAAATTTAATAGTGTTTCATCTCCAGGACAATATAAGCATCTTTTATGATTTAAAAATATTTATACATAAATTCACAGTCGAATTTAGAATAATTTATTTTAATTTAGTGGACATTTTTAGAAATGGGCTTAATATTTCTAATAGGAAATAATCATTTAGATAATTTAAATTTATCTCGCATTTAATTCATTTTCAAAATTTTATTTCAATCGTATAAACGTACACATTTTATTGTTTAAAAGCCTATTATTTCTGTCATTGTAATGCTTCTTTATTTCCCGAATATCGAAAGAAGATTTATCATTTTTATAAAATCATTCTTGTCGAAAAGTATAGCAAGGAATTTATTTTCTTGAAATTTAATAATCATCTTGTGAAACAAACGCAAATACATTTTAAAACACAACAATGTCTAATTGGGACAAAAAAAGCCTCTATTGAAATTTATAAACGAGAGTAATAACTTCTCATTAAATTTTCAAAGCATTACTTAAAAGAAAATGTTTATATATATACATAAACCATACAAATTCAAAATATATCATGTCTCATAAAATGAAACAAAAATACATTTAAGCTTTACAAAAAATATTTTAAATGATGCTCAACAATTTAAATTGTAAGACGATTATTTAAAGCCCAATTTTACAATACAAATTTCAATTCTGAATAAACATATGTCGAGACGTTTTAGAAGAAAATAAATAAATAAAACTGTCTTTCGAATTTAAGAGATAAATATTCAACATAAACCCCAAAAATGTAATATTAAATGTTTTTTTTTTTTCTATTTAATGGAATGGCTATTTCTTTTGTTTAAAAAATCAATAACGACATGAAAAATTATTTAATAGTTATTGGACAAATCCTTTCTTATATAATCTAAAGATGTTTACATGCATAAATTCCCAGATAAAATATTTCTTTCTTTCTAGTAAAGCGGTTTTTAAAGACAAAATATTCAGTGCAATATAGAAACTCTTTTTTTTTTTTTCACTTGTATATATATCTTGTGAAACAGACGTAAATATATATTGGAAAATAACGGGATCACTAAAACGCCTAAAACGGCTAAAGGCTTTAACTGAAATTGTAAAAGAATGAAGTAATAACTTCTTATTAATGCTTCAGTGGTTACTTATATCACAAAAAGAATTTCAGTATGTAATGTAAAAATAGTAAACTATTCCATTTATAGGATTATAATGCGAATGCACTGCAATTTTACAGACATTTTAAATCATGTATAGCATTTTAAATTTTCATATTTATTATTTATAAACCATTTTTGCAATGTGAACGTGATATGCAAATATATATCTATAAATTATAGTATATTATAAACATATAAAATAACTCTTTGATTTTGACACCTAAATATTTTTAGCAAACGAAAGAAACGTGATATTATAACAATGTCAGTTCATGTTATATGGTAATAGGATATCAGGTTTTACATACCAAAATATATCTGTTGGCGAGTTTGAATATATATGTGTATGCCTGTGTGATTTTACATGCAAACTGGACTTTAATTTGTTGATAATTGCATGTTACCATATTATGACAGTAAATTAGCAGTCTTGACTATTGCACCCTATGCACTGGTGTTCGAAACATTGGAGGTTCCCGACTCAAAATATAACAACTACTAAACACTAGATAACATCGTTTATTATGAAGCTTGAAAACTTACAAAATAAAGCATCCGCCACTTGAGAACAAACACCGATTTAATCTATTAACTACACTGTATTACTTACAAGGTGAGTATCAAGCTTGGTAATCACAGATTTTGATTATTTTTATATATGATGTTGGGCAGAAGTCTCAGGTTCAATGGATTTTATACAACGCTCCTTAGTTCTCGAGAAATAGGGGGGTCTAATATTATAACACAACGTAAATACTTACTTTGCAACGTAATAACTGAGTTCGTTGTATCTCAGTTGATATAGCGTCTACTCGTTGTTCTGAGGGCCCGGCTTCGAGGCTGGAACGCGCTACGTTTGATTTTCACATTTTTGTTTATAAATATACTGGTAATTATAATTTAATAATCTAAATTAAAAAATTTGTTAATATAATTAAATTTTGATTTAGCATTTTTGATTTTTAAACCATTATTAAACATTTCTCATCATTTAAAGAGATTTAATGAAATTGGATCTATTATTGACTGGTACAAATTCAAAAATCATTACAAAGTCAGCATATTTACGATCGAATTACAGAATTCTTCTCCCATAGCAATAGAAAAAGAAGATATTTCAGATGCTGGATTATTTGTTAAAAATCCATTGTTTTGTAATAAAATTTTGCAGTACTTCAGCGTATTTGTGACATCACTTTTTAATTTTCATCGAATCCCGACACTTCAGATTGATCTTTTTGTGAACTACAGCTTGCTTCTTCCATTTTTATACGAATATAAGCTGTTATAGAATGATACTCACTTGTGCGATAAAGATTAAAAAGAAGAGCCACTTAACTGCACCAAACTTAAAAAAGAAATATCCAAAGTCCTATTGTTACAATAAAATAAAACAAAAATATATAGTAATTTAATTCTTATGCTAATTTTTAATATAATTATGCTTCTTACTTTAAAAACAGAGTAGTATTATCATCGCATTGACTGCCCTTGTTAAGGCAGTTTATAAATGATGTTTCTTTACCATCACGAAATGACACAATTGTTCAATATCGTTGCATCGATAAAGCATACATAAAATACATTTTTGATTTTTTTTATAATTAACCGTTTAATGATGTTTTATACAACGATTTAGTTACAGATTTAAAAAAAAAAAGGTTAACATTATAATTAATGCGCAATATTATAATTTTTAATTCAGATTATTAAATTATAATTACAAGTGTATTTATTAAAAAAATGAGAAAAACAAACGTAGCGCGTTCCGGCCTCGAACCCGGGCCTCGGAACAACTGAGCTACGAATAACGCTGTTATTTTGTCACAAGGTAAGTATTTAAGTTGCGTTATAATATTATACTCCACATTTCTAGACAACTAAGGAGCATTGTATAAAATCCATTGAACCTGAGACTAAGGGGCTTCTACCTTACAACATATATAAAAACAATCAAAATCTGTGATTACCAAGCTTTGCACTCTCCTTGTTAGATACGTAATATCGTACATTCACTATATCCAGTTGTATCACTTCACAAAAACAGGTTGTTTGTAAACAACCGAAATCACGCACAAAATATAAACTCCCGACTCGTGTTCTTTGGTTAAAAATCAGAAAGGCGCAAGTATTTATACAGCACTGCCACAAATGAGAAAGCCAATGAGGGTGGAGAAATAGATCTGGACTCTATTTTAATCTCGGTAGGAAATTGGAGTGATTCAATTCCCAGTAAAAAGCGCGCGAATAGATTTTTAGAACGAATTAAACACGGAAACTGGTACAACATGATAATTCTAAATATAATAAAATATCGTCATTTAAGAATCGAGAAATAAAAAGATTTCTGAAGAAAATAATGACGAGAAGTGTTTTTTAAGGATAATTTTAAGGGGAATAAAATATTAAATTGCGCATTTCAAATAGACTGTGATTTAGATAAATAAAATAAAATAAATATTAAGATAGAAAATAATTAAATAATTAGGGTTGTAGAATAATTTTAGAAGGAAAAATTTTTATAGAATAAATTTAATGAAGCGCGGACATTTAATTTTGTAATACACACACACAGACATATATATATATATATATATATATATATATATAACAGTACAATTGTAATGCATTTTGATATTTTTTCCAAATGCATTTTCATATTTAATACTTTATAAACAATTTATAAAATTTTAAAATAAAAGAGGAAACGCTTCGTTGTCCTCGGCTCGGTATATCATAAGTAACATTAATATTATAATAAAACGTATGTTTATATTGTTGGTCAACATACACCATTTCCTTAAATTTAATAATGATCTCGCGAAATATGTGTTGATAAAATAATAAACAGCAAAAAAAAAGATTCGAGTGAAAATGTCGCAAAAGAAAGTAATAAACTCTTATTTAATTTAACTTTTAAAGCATCTCTCAAATGCAATAAGCTAGCATTCAAAATTTATAATATTCTACGTTTAGTAAAATGAAGTAAACGCATTACAATTTTTGAAATATTTTATGTCATGTGTTGTATAAATTAAATTGAAAGATGATTATTTTAAGTTCATTTCTACCATGAAATATGTAATTATAAATTTTCGGTTAAAAAATTACATTAAGTGATAATTTAATTGTGAAGCATAAATATTTGTCATAAAAGTGTGATTCTGTAAAATCCACCTCCGGTATTGTAGTATGTTAATTCTTTCTTTTGAAAAAATCGATAACATAAGCATACATATGGCAGCATAATTCAATGCAATATTATTTAATGCATAAGTAGAATGTTTCAGATTTTTTCTTTTATTCATTTTTTAATACCTTTTTATTTATATGTTGCATTTAAAGATGAAAAAAGAAAATCTCCCGAACAGAAAATTTAACAACTCGTTATCCCCAGTTTATCTTGAAGAATTTTAATATTTTTATAAATGCTTAGGCAAAAGTTCTCGATCGAATTTAAATCCATTTCTGGGAATTTAACAGAGATCATGTGAACAGGAAGAAAAATCTTGAATTAAAAAAAAAAAATCTTAGAAGTTTTTTCATTTTTTCTTGAGATGACATATTTAATGTTTTTTGATAAATATATGTTTTGAAGCGCAGTGAACCGAAGTCGAACAAAGCTTCTTATATGTATCGACTCAAATTTGACAATGAAATGAACACGATCTCTCGTCAATGGATCGATCAAATAAAATGTTATTTACCATAAACATAGATATTATTATGACAGAGTTAATAATATGGGCCCGGTTTCAAGTTCGATGTGTGCTGTGAATAATTATAGTTCAAATTTCTTATGCAAACTCTATACACAACAGATTTTAAGAGTGGGTGTAAATATTGCTGGTGTGTTTAGACAACGGTCAGCCCTGCCACCTTGAGGTAAGAAGAGAAAACAATTCGAAGCTTCCTCGGTGGTTGATGTGTTAAGTGCCATGGTACTCTCAACACCGTCTTTTATATCTGTTACTTAAGTTGAATTGCTTTAATTTTTTTCTGGTGAGATTTTCCATAGTTGGGCCAATGTCTCAGCAATCGAGTAGGTACAGCCACGGTGTGGATAAAGGTCGGTCATAATTCGAAGTGAAATGAACAATTTAGCAATGAAATTTATTTGTGGTATCTATTTTAATACATTTAATATTCATAAAGTAATTCGGTTGTAGTTCGGTATTATTTAGAGTGTTTCGCAATTATTTTAACTATGGCATCCAACCCGGGCTTCCCGGGATAGAGAATATTTGTGTAAACCATTTATTTTATTTTATTTTATTTATTTATTTATTTATTTATTTATTTGAAAACTCTAATAGATTTTTTACATTTAATAATTTTTTTTAGATTGTTCCCTAACAACACCTAAGTGCATTTTTATATGAAATATGTCAATTATATATTTAAATAAAATTTTGAAATTTATTAAAAGCGTTAAATTGGTATTGGCCGTGTGTCAGAAGTTAAAATGCTAAAAATTTCGTTATCTATAAAAGTTTTATTATTATCATTATTATTCTGATAATTTCATCGGTTTTAAGCGCTTCTTTCAATTACCTATTTGTTACATTTGTATTTTATTTATATTATTTTATTGATTGCTTAATAAAGTTTTAATTTCGCTATTGAATATTAGCTGGAAACAAATGCTGAACATTTTATATTGTTTAAAGTGCAAACGGATTACTATTTTGTAATCGTATGCAAGAAATAAAGATAGATTTTTTTAAATATATTGAATAAGATTGAAATTTAATTTAAATGCTATAATAAATGAGTAAATTGCGATAGAGTTTTCAAACAAATTGTATTTGAAAGTAGATTTTTTTCTTATGTAACGGTGTAAAAATTAAAAATATCCGATGTATAGAAATTAAAAAATTGCAGTAGCAAAAATCGCAAAACCGAAGTATCATCCTCAACTGTTGCCATTCGCAAAATGACGTCAGCGTTACGCACGGACACGTTTGTCCTTTATAATATAGATAGTTACTTTTAGCTGTGGTACGATAAGTTCTCTGAATTTCATAGACACAAACTAACCTGCTGCGATTCAATTACGATTCCTATATTAAGCCTAGTATTTGTATAATCATACTTTTGTCATTTATTTCAAACATATATTGCATTTCATATTTTTTAAAATAAAAATATTACTCATCAAACACAAAATTAATACTTCATTATTTCCTGTGGACATTCCTATTATTACTATGGATATTTTAAGCAGCTTTGATGTTATAACGAAAGCCTTTTTTAGGTAAATTTTCTTCTTTAACATGATTTTTTTCTTTTGTGTTTTAAAGGTATTGAAATGAAATACAAATACATTTTGAGCAAAAATAATGGTATACGTAAAATCACTTCAAGTAGAAATGTAAAAAAAAAAAAAAAAGAAAAGAAAAAAAAAAGAAAAAAAAAAAAAAAAAGAAAAAGAATAATATATTCGTTCCTAATGTGAAGCGCAATGTTTAAATGAAAACTTTAATCTAACGTCAATGAACCAATTTTAATTTTGCAAATATTGTAAACTAAGTATTGCATTTTAAATTATCATTAAATTATCATTTGATGGCGATTTTTGTAATGTGCATCAGAAATAGTGTTTAAAAATTATAGAATAAAATATAAAATGAGAATAACAATATGATTCTGAAATATAAACGAGACAAATGTAATTTTATAACATTTTCTTTCCTTGAAAAATTTGTATAATGTAAATACATAGAGATGACAGCTTACTTAAATACAAAGTATTCAATATGCAACGTCCTTATTGGAGAGTTTTGTGATTTTTTTTATTATTATTTCATTATTTACAAACATACTTTTACTGATGAAAACATATTTCTATAGAACAAACAATTTATTAATTCGTTATCCTTGAGCTATTATGACAAGCTTTAATATTTTTATGAATGTTTAGTCCATATCGCTCTGTCGAATATAAATATTTTTCTTAATTTATTTGGATCATATGCAATAGATTTAATGTTTTTCTAATGGAAATAAAGTTCTTTGAGAGTATTTACAATCTTTCTGGCGATGAAATATTTGATTTTCTTTTCGTACTTTTTCTGCTTCTTCAAATTGTATTTAATTTAGCTATTTCATACTTCATTGTTTATAAGCATAGAACTTCTTTCAAACAAAATAACTAATGCTGATTTTCCCCGGGATACCATAAGAAGATTTAATACTTTTAAGAAGTTGCTTTTATGCAAGAAAATATATTTTAATAATAATCATTTTGTAAAATTGATTTAAGTTTTTTAAATAAATCACTTTATTGTTTAGAGTGTATTCCTTAAATGTAATATTTAACTTGTTTTCATAATTTTATTGCAGTTTCGTGACTTAAATATCTATATTTGTAGAAAATAACACAGAAATTGTTTTCTGAAAGCAAAATTTCACATAAATATTAACTTGGTAATAAATAGAAATACATGAAAACTAAAGGGTGTCTCAGAATAAGTGAAGGAAAAAAAAAGATAAGACATAATAAAGTTTATTTCAGACATTTCCGAAAAAGCATTTTTTTTTAAACGTAGGAACTGGTCTTGCAACTGAGAAGTTAAAACACAATTGAGCGCTATGTGACAGTTATGTTGACACATTACATTATTCTATAAAGGCTACAAATTATTTAACAGTATAAATTTGTTCACAACAACAACTTTCAATCGAAAATTAAAGCACAAGAGAAAGGTAGATAAAGATTAAATAAAGCTTAGAAAGCTTAAATATATATTTTTTTTTTATTTAAGACAAGTTACAATACTATACCTATAATATTTTGTAAAGATTGCAACTAGGGATCTGTGAGGTAGTGATTCGATGGAGGACATGCTAGAACCGAAAAATTTCTTTTGAAAATCCATTTCAGAAACATTCTTCTGACGGCAATGTCGTTCTCAAAGAAAAAAAATATTTCACTGATCGACAACACGGAGTTTTTTCTGACTCATTCACGATCACATTTTTAAACGTAAAATTATGATTGGTAGGTTTGTTTATTGAAAGATTTTGAAATTGAATAGCAGTTTTCATATATCTTGAAAATTATGTGACTTTTTTTCTTAGAAAGACATTTATTGGGTTGTCGCGTTCGGAATTTCGATACATAATTCCACTTTTGACAGCATTTACTGAAAAACCTTATAGAAAATTGAAAAGGGTATTATATTTCATAGTTTCTGATTAAGAACACCTGCAATTACATTTATGACAAAAAAAATCGCGAATATATCAGAACGTAGCAAATGTAAATTTGAGAAGAGTCTTAAACTAGCCGATGCTTAGTAATATAGGATGGTCAAAAAGTCTTACCCTGAATACAACAATTTATTGCAGAAAGACTAATATAATTAGGTATATGCTTGTTTCAATATATTGTAAAGACATTTAGGAAGTGTTTAATACAAGCACGTCTGTAAATTTCGATGTGAGCACCCTCGGTAGCTTGAAGAATGTCAAGAGGGTATTGTATTTCTCCCCACGTATTGCCCAATATTTGGGCTGCCACACTAGACACAGCATCTGTGATACTGACTTTTAATGTTTCAATATATTTTACGTTTCACTATATTTTACTGGTATTGCAAGTACTCTGTCCTTCATGTATCCCAAAAGAAAAAAAATCTAAAGTGGTTTGTCTATCCCGTCTGATCTATCTTCTTAGATGTTTGTCATCAAGGAACTCACAAACGACGGTAGAGACTGGACTAAAAAAACTAAGAACATGATTTTTCCACAATAAAAATTTTACAATACTACATTCAATGGTTATTTCGTAATATTTTTTTTTTGTAATCAGGGAAAGATTTTACGACCACCCTGTATAAACCACATAACTTTTAAGCATCATTCGTGTTCTAACAAGAAAATTTATTGTTTTTAAAATTCCAATCCTTCTTTGCATTTCAGAAAAATAGAAAAATACTAGCATTTACTTCGTAAAAATATTATCTACATGAAAACCAATGGCATAAATATTTTAAAGAAAACTCGTCATTTTACAGAATTAGAAAAAATCCTTTAGCACCTTAAAGATTCAGATTCACTGTTAAAAATCTGTAGCACACTATTCAGTCATTCAAGCATTTTTATAGATAACGGTTCCTTGGTCCTTACTTGCAGCGTTCTTATAGGTCAAAATAAAAATAAATAACGATTATATAATCAATTGAATCCATTTGGACATTACACTGTTAACTAGTTATTTTAAAAACACAAATTGCACAAATTGTGCCTATTAGTTGCTAAAATCAGTGTAAAAATTGTTTTAAACTCATAAAAGAGCTAAAATCCTACATGTTTCGGCTTTAAACTTAAAGCCATCAACGGGGAAGAAGAACAACACAAACGACTACGGACCTTTCAATTTTCGACACGAGAAAATTGAAATCAACAGCTTGGAAAAATTTAAATAAAATAAGCGGGCGCTCTCTGTTGCCAAAGAGCGAAAAACTAAACTATGAATTAACCATGGGTTAAAAATTTATTCCATAAACTAGGTATGTTGAAAGAAAAGTTATCATTACAAATACAATCCTTCCTAATTTTAATCTCCAATGATTCCCTAATGGTGGCTTTAAATGTGTTATTGAACCTATAGATAATTCTTGCTTTATCGAAATTAATTACAGTATCATTATTTTTAGCGCAAAACCGGGAGAGTGCAGTGGATAACTTTCCAAATTTTATGTCGTTTTTATGCTCTTTTAACCTTTCCAAAAACTTTCTTTTAGTCATACCAATGTAAAAAATTATACTATTATTATTTAAGCTAATGGGGATTTCATAAACACCTGCGAATTGATCAGGGGGGATAGGATCTAATTTACATGAAACTAAGTCAACCAATTTTCTGGGAGGGACAGCAATAAGATGGATATTGTATTTATATAATCGTTTTATATAAAAACCATTTCAATGACTAGACAGTTTGGTGCAGATTTTTAACATTGTTCTATTCACAAATTTTGCTGTGAATAAAGAATCTGTCAGTGATATTTACTGTCCTTTAATTTTCCCAATCACTTATGACAATCTCTGTAAAGTACACTAAAAAACACATTATCAAAAAATTATGTTATTTCACAAGAAACTCAAATTTAAATAAGTTAACAAAGGTTTACCTTTCCACTATTAGTTTGTTAACAGAGATTCCTTAAATCATATTTTTTAAGCCTATAGTTTTACGTGTTCTTTGAGCACAGGGCATTTCTTTTGAAATTGAAGTTATATTACACGAGTATAATTGGATAAACAGGATATACAATCTGTGGTTATTTTATTTCTAACGAATAGCTATTTTTTAAACCATTAGTACAATAACATTTCTAAAAGAAGATTTAAAATAATGCTATATATGATATTAAAAATAATTTAAATCAATAAACTTATTTTTGTAAAAGTTACATATTTTAATTTTTCATATAATTCGGAGTCAATCAGATAATATTTGAGTTATTGAGCTATATACATAATTTATGTTTGAAAAAATATTCCCCATAAGATAGACAAAATATCCCGTTTTTTTTAAAAGTCTCTGGAAGATTTTACCCTATTTTTCCATTTTTCTAAATCTACTTAAGTTTGCTGTAATTTTTTAAACAGTATTATTTATTAAGAATAATTCAAAATTAAAATGTATGAAATGTATTTTAGTAACAATAGGCAAAAGAAAACTTAATTTTCTGGATTTAATAAACTTCTTTATCGAAATGCAGAAAAACCGTCAAACATTCAGAGGATTATGTAAAAAACTTTCCGAGTTTTGAGACCTTGAACAGGATGAAATTTGAGCTTTTTTAGGTCGCTGAAGGCGTAAAAACTCATTTTTAGTACCAATAATAGTTGAAAATGCAGACAAATAACTCTATCTTAAATCTGAAAGATTTTGTCGCACAAAATTATAGTTTTTATTATTTTATTTGTTAGAAAAATATAACGTTTTTCTAAATGTAACTTATAGAATACAGGAATCGCATAATTTTTTAAGTAACATAAATTTTTTAAAAGTGCTAAATATTTTATTCTAAATGCATTTTTGTGTGACTAACAGCAATCTTTGAAATTGTTTTTGCAATCGAAACTATATTTCTAAAACTAACGGTTTAGGAATTAGCTGTATTTCAACAATAAAATGCTGATACCCTTTATATAATTTTGCCATTATATTACTTTTCTCAAAAGAATGCTTTCTTAATTATAAAAAGAAAAATTAGTTGCATTTTTTCTGCTGTAAATATAAGTACTTTAATGCTTTGTTGTGACCTTTTTTGGAATGCAGGGTGTTTTAACACTTGAACAT
Source organism: Maratus michaelseni (assembly GCA_963931845.1). NCBI lineage: Eukaryota > Metazoa > Arthropoda > Arachnida > Araneae > Salticidae > Maratus > Maratus michaelseni. The sequence continues at coordinate 418,858,141 of OZ007588.1, forward strand.
ATATGGAAAGTAGGAAATATAATTCGCTAGAAATCTAATAATATATATATTGTCCATGATATATTATATCTATTTCACATCATATAATTAACACAGCGAATAGTTATAAAGATATAATTTAATATAAAGTTATTTCCTTCAGATGAACTCTTAATATCAAATTAGAATGAAATACAGATATTTTACTTCCTAATAGATTCACCTGATATATATATTTAATATAATTGCTTTCAATAAATAACAAAAAAAAAATACTTTATTTTTAACGATAAATATGATATTTTTTAATATATATTAATATATATATATTATTTTTTTTCACTGAATAAAAATTGATGAATGCTTTTCGATAAAAATAAATCTTTTTTATTCTAACGAATATTTTTCATTTAATCTAATGTTTTAATTTTGTCCAACCATTATACTACTCTTTAAAAGAACACTTTAAACAGCCAAAGTCGAGAAAAAAAAACAGATGCTATACTTAGGTCCCGTCCTGTTGTTCAACATCGATGACGTGATGAACTTGGATATCTGAAACAGCTGAATGGTGTCTCATTTTCTTTCCTTTACGGTAAATATTTTATTGGTTGCGTAATTCGAAATCACTCGTTGTAGAATATCGTGAATTTCTCAGGTCATAAGCATATAGATATGTTTAAATTGTACGCCGATATGAATTTTCGGTCTAATTTCGACCTAACATGCAATTTACCTGTATGTATATCAATCCGAAATGAGCTGTATTCATCACCCGAAGCGATAACATAAACGAAAAGACCGCTATACACTTTATCTGTATCCTTTGCTTTTATATTAGCCACTTCGAAACCGATTGGTATGTTTTCATTTATCTACACTTCAGTAGGTAAGCCTAAAGGAAACTCTGAAGCATATTTATTATCAGAAAAAAAAAAAAAAAAAAAAACTTGTTGGGGTTGGTTGAGTTATATCATTGTTTCGATTGTTTGATTTAATCAGATTTAAATTGTTTCTTCAATCTGTATATAATGTCAACACCCTTAAAACACCTCTATCTGTTAGTGTTTGATTACTGTTACGGTCGGTAACTTTCAGATTTATTGATTGATATAACATCAGCAAAAATAGTCCTACCAGTCGCTGATATACTAATGGTTTTCTCACGTATATTTAATTTCTTCAAATCACAAATGTTTCTTATTATACCAGATATTGGATCCAATTTTAAACAAAGATTATCATTTGAAGGTACTGTTTTGTTTTTTTACAGCTACCACTAATATTTTAAAAACTCAAGTCGAAATTATGCGATGTTACGCATAGGTCTGGTTCTCACTTTTGTGTAAATTTTTGTTGATGTGTAAATATATTTCGAAAACCTTGAAATATTTTGCTAATTTGTAAATATTTTTGTAATATTTTGTTAATTTTTTTTTAACTTTGTAAAAACAATTTTTTTTAACTTTGTAAAAACAATTTTTTTTTAAACTTTGTAAAAACTTTTTTTTTTAAATTTGTAAATATATATGTATATTTCTTACTGTCTTGTATATACTTTTTCATTAATCTTATGTATGTTATTATTAAAAGTTGATTTTCATATGTATGTGTGTAAATTGGATGTTTATTGGTGAAAATGTTGTTACTTTGAACAATTTAAGATATATTCCAAGTCTTACGTAAATTATAATTAGTTATTTACTATCATGTATAAATTTCATGTTAAAAATCACACAATATATTTTAACAATGAAATATATTTTATAAAAATAAACACAGATTTGTATAGATACATTTTTATTATTATTATGGGTATTTAAACAATACATTGTCAATATTGTCTACATTTATATCAATTAGAAAATCATGAGTAATAAAATTCTTTACAACACATTACACTTTTTTGACAAATTTCACTTTTGGATATCATATGTCAACTATCTAATGTTGCGTGAGTAGTTTGGATAAATGTTCTAAAATCATAACTTTTATAATAGAATAATTTAATTCAGTGATTAAAGAACATATATTTTTCACTATGTAGACTCAATTTCTCGCTAGGGTTATATATTATGTTCTATACATTCAATTTTTCGAAGTATCCAGTCTGATATCTTACTGTTAAATTCTTCAAACTACTGGTTATTTTTTTAAAAATGAATCCTCAATATGATTTGGGATACTGTCTCCGACAAGTTCAACATGACAGTCATATGTCTATTCAGTTTGTTACGAATAACAAATATTTTCTTACACTTTTCACACTGAAACATTTTTTTAACAGGATATGTTTTCATATGAATCGATAGTCTGAATTTTCTAGTAAAATTTAATTCAAGCTTTTTTGTAGACGATTTTGACGATGATTACAAGTGTATGGTTTTTCACTAATATGGATTTGTATATGTTCTTTTAAATTTTGTGTACTGGAAAAGTATTTGTTACAAGTAGAACTCATCTACAAGAGAAATAAATGTAGATATTTAGAATTTCTTCTAACACTATAGATGAACAAATATAACTTTTTATAGAACTTTTGATACAATATTTCTTTTGCAAATTCACTCTAATTATATTTAATATATGCATTCTAATATATCACATACGAGGGTGGTTTGATAAATTCTCCACCTGACAGTGAAAACACAAGATTTTTGACATAATTTCATATTATTTTTCAATGTAGTCCTCTTGCAACTCAATACATTTAAGACACACTCTTGTGTGCGAATTCTTTAGTGCAGCCTTGTACAAGAGTGTTACGAAAAGTTATCTGCCTGACAGAGAAAATACAAGATTTTTGACAATATTTCAATATATTTTTCAACTTTTAACGCAATAAATTTCAGAAGACTCTTTATAAATATTCATTCTTTGGCGTTTTTGGTCGACGTTTAACGAGCGCGGTACGCATCGAGCGAAAGGCATATTCATACACAAAACACAGTGTAAAATGTGGTGGACAGGGTCTATCGAGATGTCTGTAATGTCAGCAAGTTTGCGTATCTTCAATCGGCGATCATTCAATAAGGCATTGTGCATTTTTGAGACGATTTCGTCGGCCGTAGCGGATTTTGGGCGTCCTGAGTGTTCATCATCGTGATTTGATTTCCTACCATGTTTAACTTCCCCATCCCACTTTTTTATCGTCGATTATGAAGGACAAGTATCATTTAAAATAGACTGTAACTCTTTTTGTATGTTCGTGGGGATTAAATATTTTTTAACAAACTATTTTATGACAGCTCGAACTTTTTTTCCATATTTCTAAAATATCAAAACTTGTTTACTTTACATTATCGCCCAGCCGTAATCATTAAACTCACGTGTCTGAAACTTGGCGGCATATCATCTGAAAGATCATGCATTACAAACAACATTGTCATTTGGTCATACTTGATACATTTCTGTGTTAGGTCGAGAATTTATCAAAGTGCCCTTGTATAAATACTCACATGTATATTATTCTTTAACTCTATATGTGTTAATGGCGAATCATCCGGTGTATCCGTTTCTGACAAAGAGGGTTTCTGAAATTTTGATTCATCTTGGTGTCGCAGCTATACAATAAAAGAAATATAATTATATAGTTAGAAAAGAATTACTAGATAAATAATCATTCATTGATGTTTTACAATGATACAGTACAACTTACTTTATTCGTTAAAAGAGAAATTGATTCCTCAATTGGGTTAAAATAGGAAATTTACTGGAGCTACGCATATACAGTCATCTTTATGTAAGAGTTTGACATGGGAAATGAGACACACTTTGTCACTTTTCAAAATTTTATATGATTATCAGTTAAAGTGATCATGTGACAAAACTGCGCATGCGTACTTAATAAATCAACTTAATAATCAGTATAATAATCTTTATCAAGAAATGTTGCTTAAATCTTGTCTCATTCTAAAATGGTTAGTATGTTGTTGATATTAGAATATTAATTATACATATAAAAGTAGCTTCAAATGCTAGAGTATAAAGTCACTCTACATGGAAGATGTTAATTGAAAATTCGCTAAATACAGTATAAAATTCGGTTTATGCGAACTTAATAGTAGAGTTGGTACAACTGCAGCAAAAATTTTCTTTATAGTAAAGTCTAGATTGCTATATTCTGAGATGTGATGGTGGTAATGGTAGCAGTTAAACTTCCAATATTTAAAAGTTGTTGTAATTTTTTTTTTACTTTTGTAAAAATTAAAACTTTTTGTAATTTTTTAAAAATTTTTAAAAATCTTTTGTAATTTTTTTTGTAAAAACTTTTGTAATTTTTTTTGTAAAATCTTTTTTTAACATTCTAAAAACCTTTTTTTTTAACTTCGTAAAAACTTTTTTTTTAACTTTGTAAGTTTTTTTAAATTTTGTAAAAAAATTTTTTTTTTTCAAATTTCAATTTTTTTTTTTTTTTTAACTTTTTTTTAAACTTTCAAAAACTTTTTTTTTTTAAGTTTGTAATTTTTGATGAATAGTTTTTGCGCTTGATATTTTTAGATACTATAATTTATTATTTTCATTTACCGTTATTTGATTTCTACTATGTTTCTATGGTAAAACTTATGTTTGGATATATAGTTGATAAGTGACAGAACATAAATTTTAACTTGAGATTTGAATTTTTGAATAGAAAAGACAGTTCAAATATTATTTACCATAAATAGTATTCAAATATTTTTCGTTTATGTGATATAAAAATAGCTTGACATAATTGAAATGGTGTAAAAAGTCTCTAGGTGCAAGCTAAAATTTGATATTTATTCGATAAATCTATATTTTTATATGTATATTTCTGAAAGAATTGGGTAAAATAGTATTACAACATCCAAGTTATGTTATAGTTATGTGAGCAGTATTTAAGCTCATGTTAAAATGTTGTCTAATATTTGGTAATATGTATCATTTTCATAAACTAGGCTGTTTGAAATAAAATATGTTTAGATAAAATTAAAGTTTATATTCGTGCATATTCTACAAAAACTGGAAAATTGAAAATGTAGTATTCGTATTCATGTAGATAATAATCTGGTCTACTAAAGTCAATTTGTGTAAGCAGGGTAATTGTTCTATAAGTTCTTATAATTTCAAGTAAAAGTTCAAGAAAAAATATAACTAAAGGTTAATATCAATACTTAGAACATAAATTTTAACTTCAGATTAAAATTTTTGAATCGGAAACAAATATTATTTTCTAGCGTCTGTTTTCAAATAGTTTCGTCTGTGTAACACAAATAGTTTGAAATCATTCAAATGGTGTGAAACATTACTATGTGAAGCTAAAATTGGTTATTGACTCGGTAAATCGATATTTTTAAATGTAAATTCATGAAATATAGATTTAAATTTTGTCTTTTTTTCCGTTATGGATATTCGAATTGACGTTAGTAAAAATATTTTCACAATCATAATTTAATACTATAATATTATTATTCGCTACACACGAAGATTATGGATAAAATAGTATCAAAATTAATAAGTATACTGTAGAATTCATACCATGTTAAAATATACATTTTTATTTTTGTACTTGATGGGTATGTGTTCGTTTTATTCGCGTCACGTGTAGATTGTCTCATACGAATTATTAATTTAATTTGTTTCGATTAATTATTAATATTTCGTGGAGGTGTGGTTGTCCAAGGGTTCAACTCTGATAAAATAACGTTTATATATTGTATATGTACGACTCTATTGTATTTGATTTCTCCCCTTTGGAATGAGGGGCGTGAAATAGCAACGCCTTTAGAAGTTTATGTGTATTGAGAATAAATAAACAGCTGTTTTTTTCTTAAATATGGTCGCTTATTTCAAGTCTGAATAATATATATAAAAAAATATGCTACGTACAATATAAAAATAATTAAATCAAGTATACACAGTAAAGTTAGGTGATTGGTTGGTAAACTCCTATTATTTAATGGAAAAATCAATTAATTCGGTAAAAATCATTCAAATTTTGAATATTTTCTATGTATTACGGTTCAAAAACTAAAATATAAGTGTAATTTTCCGTTACAGCAAGAATAGCTAATCTTATAGTTGAAAAAGTCTTATGAAATCAGCATTTTTTCTTGAAAATTAATATTTTCTTTTGCTTAACTATTGTACTCATTAATAATATACTCATTAAGGTGCCCATTGTTCAGAAACTATAATAAAAGTTTAAATTTCCTCTTATAAGTTAATATCCTCATCTTATAGTTAAATAATTCTTAAGAAACCAACATTTTTCAAAATTAATATACATGTTTAATCTTCAGCTTATGGTTTGACATCATCTTCTTATAATTGAAAAAATCTTAAAAAATCGGCGTTTTTTTTTAAATGAATATTTTGCATTGTTTTGTCTAATTATCAGTACTCATTAATGTGATGATTGTTCAAAAACTAAAATATAAGTTTACATTTCCTCTTATAAGTTGATAACGTCATCTTTTAGTTGAAAAATTCTTAAGAAGTAGTATTTTTTCCTTAAAATTGATATTTGATTAATTGGTAATCCTCATTAATATATTCGTCATTCAAAATTAATATATAAATTTAATATTCATCTTATAGTATGATAATCTTTCCCATTTAACCTTATCTTAGAGTTCTTACGCTTACTCTTCATCTTACAATTGAAAATTAATCCTTTTTTCTTGCTAGGGGGCGCTCAAGTCGATTTCAGCGGGTGAACCGGAGGCGGGTGTGTGGGGAGGAAAGTGGGCGGGAGGAGGCGGCACGGTGCCGTACTGTCACTTCCTCCTGAGCCAGAACTCTCATTTTCTACTCATTACTACTTATATACAATAAAGAAATTGCGTGATACCGGCAATGAATATTTAACAACAAATCAGAAATTTCGTTGACCCTGACACTTAATGTCATATCGAGTGTTGAGAAATTGCGAGGCATCGCAAAATGGTAAAATAAAAGACTGTGCGGTTTAAAATACTTCTTGCACTATTTAAAATCCTATCTCAATCAGTTCATGTTGCAACGTCTTTATGAAATAAATGAAATGTTTACTGCAATGCTATGAGACATTTAGTTTAATTTGAGTTTTATTTTAATATTTTATTGTATAATATTTGATTTTTTTTTGTTATTTTATTTAAAGTATACACTGTAAAAAATGACCAATGTTTCTTATTTTATGAAAATATGCTATAACCACGAACGAAAATATAATATAATCTTCTGAGTTATCCGAAATTTCAAATACCATGTTACATTGTCTTTTGAATTCCCAGAAACGAATACATTTTTAAAATTTAAAGAATAATTTATAAAAACAAATTATTTTTAGCAGCCCGAATTTTTCAGAAACGTTTCCGAAGGGTTTTTTTAGTGTATTAAATAGTGTCCTCAGGCTGGAATACCTGTTTTTCGAATGTTATCCATTCTCAAGTACACGTTTTCAGCCGCATAAGTTACTTTATACATGAAAGAGTAAAGAGCTTTATGTATTTTAATGTTATTGTTAACGCTGTTAATTTTGCATGTTTGTCTGTTAAACATTTTTTTTAGCATGAAAATGTTTATTTCAGAATTGATAGCATTCGAAAAACAGGTATTTCGGGCTGAGGACACTAATTAATACACTATAAAATCCCTTCGGAAACGTTTCTGAAAAATTCGGGCAGCTAAAAATAATTTGTTTTTATAAATTATTCTTTAAATTTTGAAAATGTATTCGTTTCTGGGGATTCAAAAGACAATGTAACATGCTATTTGAAATTTCGGATAACTCAGAAGATTATATTATATTTTCGTTCGTGGTTATAGCATATTTTCATAAAATAAGAAACATTGGTCATTTTTTACAGTGTATATTTGTGTTGATTTAGTAAAATAGTTCGCTAAATTGTGTAATTTTTAAATATTACATTTTTTAAATGATCACTTTCGCACAAACAATATTATTTTTTATTTCAAATCTTTCTTTACAACTACTATGCTTGGTGATATTTGTGTTAATATAACGGAAATGTACGCATTTTTATTAATGCATGCGTTTTCATAGGTGAAATTCTTTTCATTACTTAAACATTTTAAATACTTTTTTATGTTTAATTATGTTATATTTTTTATTTGTTTTACATGTGTTATATTAATGATTGTTTTCATAATTAAACCAAAGATTAAATGAAGCATTTCGTTTAAAATTGGTAAAGCAACCACTATATTCTTATATCTATAAATTTTATTAATCGTGATATTTAAGAATAACTAAGTATATGTAAATAAAAAAATGAAATTCCTTTGAAATGTAAATACATTTTTCTATCGAGCATAAATTTATTGCACCATTTGATATGGATATGAATTTTTTATTTATGCTTATACCATTAGTTTTCTTTTTTCAAATTTAATTCGTTTTTGCATCTTCGTCTAGTAAGAGGAAAATAAATCCATATATAAAGTCTTAATTAAGGAATGAAAAATATTTCTCACAAGTTGAAAATTATGCTTTGAAACTTAACAGATCATTGGAATTCCATTCAGAAAATGGCTTCGATAACTTGGTCTCTGTCATAAAAATGTGTTTTGAATTATCGAATTTCTATATTTTCTCTCATATCAAACCCTTAATTAAATTTGCCGAATGCATATTACGTCCATGTAATAAACTCCACATTATTTTGTCTTTACACGGGTCATAATGAAAGCAAGCTCCAAGCCTGAATGAATTTTCTCATGATATGCCTTTTATTTTATTCATTCATATCACGTAACCATTAAATTTGGTTCATGGAAATAAATGATTCTAAAGTAAATTTAATAGTACAAGTTTTCTCTTCTTCCGACGGTTTTATAATAGAAAATGGAAAGGAATAAGTTATTATAAATTCTTTAGAAAAAAGATTTGCCAATTGTCTCATAAATATATTTTTCTTTTTGTAACATGTGTTTACATAAAATATAATAAGATTTCTGAAATAGTTTACTGTTGTTTATTGATATTTGTGACATAAATAAAAATGTTATGATGTTCAGAAAAATTTGAACTTATGAAGTTTCAATTACTTGTTAATCTCGATTACAAATTTTTTTAATTGTTAGTATTTTTTATATAAGTATGATAAAAATTTAATCACTACAATTTTTAAATTAAAAGGAAAAAGAAAAAAAAAACTTATATTATGAATTATAGTATGACACAATTTAGAACATTATAAAGACATGTAATTAATAAGAACATTACTCGTATAACATTGTGACGACATGGAAAAGTCACAGTGGCGTCACATTGTGATCTTGTACCGTCGATGTCAAATCACACCAATGTGGATGTCTTTTTTCATAAAATGGGCTTTCTCGACTCAGTGCAAGATTCTAATTCATATTCAGCATGCACCAAGGAAAAAAAAAACTTTGAATTTGCTTTTGGTTTGAATAAAAGTTACTCACCCGACTATGCAGAATAATGACAATTTTACATTTTTTTCCTATAAAAGTCTTAAAATAATCGTTTTTTTCCTTTCTAAAAATATACCATTCAGCAAAGGGTTCTGTTTACACAGTTGGGAAGAAAAAGTGAGACGACGCTCAATACATTTTAATCACCAAAACACTTTCCAACACAGCCAGAAAACTGTAAAGAAAATTACCTGCCAGTGTTAAAAAAGTAGTCGAATTATTTTGTGCAGCCCTGTATATGATCAATAGATTTGGATATATAGTATGATAAAATTTAGTTCAGTTGGAATATTCGCATTTAGCATTTTTCGCCAATCAATGGAAATACACTCGAAATCTTTTGTACAGCCCTGTATATTATCTGAGGACTTTTGTATACACCACCTACCAAGCTAAAAGGCAACTTCAAACTCAATTGCAGCAATTACCAAACGTAAACGACTTTTATTTCATAGCCCTGTATATGAATTTATTTATGTTCCACAAACTTCTATTAGTCTACTAAATATAGTTCATCAAGAAAATGCGTAAACACAATTAAGAACTGCCCTTAAGCAATTCACTCCCATAGTCTGTAGTACTTACGCATTTCCTTGTGTAGCCCTGTATATGGTCAACCGTGTTTATAAACACACACGTACTATGAAAAAAAAGTTAAAAATACAAACCAAAGTTGAAAACGCACTTATCACACATAGACTGTAAATTATCGCACATGTACTCTAACCAATATTTTTTGTGTGTCCCTGTAAATAAACGCAATGCACACAAGAGAGCAATTTATAGTGCACCTCAGTAATGCATATAAATTTCATTATGTTTCAAATAGTGAAATATCACTAAATTACACTGCAGACGATTTTTCTCCCTACAGCGATGAGTAAAAGAATTATTTTGTTTCACCCTGTAAATTAATAAGTTCTTTGCACCCCATATTCTACAAAAAGCATGTTTTAATGCGCTTCAGAATTATATATCAATTGCATTATGTTTTAAATGACGTAGCGTCATCAAAATGCGCTTGTACCGATTATTCCCTATTGACTGTAATGTAACGGAATAGTTTTGTAGTTTTGACTGTCCCTGTAAAAAAAAAAAATAACTATAAGTGTTATACACTTCTGTTGAAATAGGGAACATTCTATAGTAAACGACAATAACATACAAAAATTTCAGGACAACCAAAGCATATTTACGGGAGTTGGAGCACGGACAGACGGCAGACGGACAGACGGCCATACGTCCAGACAAACCGAAGTCATAAACACTTTTCAACTAGGTTGGAAAGTGTTAAAAAAGACGAAAATAGCCATTCCGCAGGCAATTGTGCTTTTTTAAATTTATGATAAAAATATTGGCTAAAGTTTAGATCAACGTACCGAAATTGTTCCAAACTATGAAAATTTCAATGCGAACATCTAATTTTGGCATCATGACAAGCTTTTTAGGCAAATTTTACCTTAGGATACCAACTGGAAAATCATTCGGTCAAATAGTTTTGGAATTATGAAGGTTTAATTTTGAAACTCGTAGTGTTAAATTCATTGGTAATGGTTGTAAAACAGAGTGCTATGCGGGTAGTTTTTTAAGCATAAGTCAAAACCATTTAAAAGGATATGCTGCCATTTTCGATTCGTATATTTGAAGCTTCTAGAAATCCACATATTAATTTTCATGTCTTTTACAAAAATATCAACATTTTCAAAATAATTTTGGAAAAAGTATACAATTATGTGAAACCAAAATTACAACACTTGTCTTCTAAAAGTGTTTGAGTTATGGTTAAAAAACCACCCGCATTGCAATGGGTTTTGAAAAGATTACAAATTAATTTAACTATAGTAGTTCCAAACTTTAAAACTTTCATATTTTCTAAAGTATTTCACCGAATTACATATCAATTTGTTGCCCAAGTTATTTGTATCCCAAATATGGTGTCAAAATTAGGTATTCTTATTAGAAATTTCAGAATTTGGTACAATTTCATTACAAACACAAGCCCCTAAAGCCTATTTCATTAACCAAAAAATGAGAGAAGACATAATGTCCAGTAGAATACCTAATTCAGTTTTTACATGGGATAATTTGGTGATAAAAATGTATATATATATATTTAATTTTAACTCATATTATACTATATAATTAACATAAAACAAATTATTATAAATGACAACTCAAATTCAAACTAAGAAAGTTTTCCATACTTAATACAAAATTAGGAACTAGCAAGTAGTAATTTATAACAGATTTTCTCATAATGTTTAGAGGAATGGTGGAGTTTAAAAATTATTTTTCATTATTTATTTTCTTCCAACAAGAAATTCTACAAAAAAATGTTCTGTATCAAAATTTCAGTAAATATTTATAAAAATATATATTAATTTACTGAAAATATAAAAATTTATAGATCTATATTAGTTTTCTCGAAATGTTTTTAAACACATCGTACGGTCTAATTATTAACATTTGTTATACATTTTTTTTTATTATTGCTTTAAATATTTTTGTTAAATATCTGTGAATCTTTTTTTTTAATTGAAGAAAGTTATTTAAAAAAACTGAAACTAAATTGTTTATTAGTTATGTTAAAGTTATGTTCTTTTTTTTTTTTTTAAGCACGACATGTTAATACGCTTAATTACTAATTCGATGACATTAATATACCAGCATTCTAAATCGAATGTACTAAGTTATTGTAGTTGTGTATCAAGATCTTACCTTACGGATATTAAAAATTCTGAACAAAAATTAATACATGAAGTACTTGAAATATAATTTTTTTATTTCCAATGCAGCAGGCGAACAGACATTATCCTTACGCCGTACAGAGATCATGAAAAAAAAACAGAAATATAAGTAAAAAGATAACACCAAACACAGGAACAAAGTAAAGGGTAATTAACATGAGAACCACATAAAATCAAGAAGTTAAAATGTGTAAAGAGTCTCTGGCCTCCCAGTAACGGGAGTACATGCAGTTCTTCGTGAGTGCTGAACAATCAGAGAGGTGATCAGCAGTCATCGCCGCAGCACTGTGGCAGAGGGGGCAGGCAGGACTATCCACTATCAAGAGACGGAAAAGATGAGCATATAAACAATCATGTTTTGTCGCGAGACGAAACGCAGCCACAGCACAAGAGACGGAAAAGATGAGCATATAAACAATCATGTTTTGTCGCGAGACGAAACGCAGCCACAGCACAAGAGACGGAAAAGATGAGCATATAAACAATCATGTTTTGTCGCGAGACGAAACGCAGCCACAGCACAAGAGACGGAAAAGATGAGCATATAAACAATCATGTTTTGTCGCGAGACGAAACGCAGCCACAGCACAAGAGACGGAAAAGATGAGCATATAAACAATCATGTTTTGTCGCGAGACGAAACGCAGCCACAGCACAAGAGACGGAAAAGATGAGCATATAAACAATCATGTTTTGTCGCGAGACGAAACGCAGCCACAGCTTCTTGGACAATCGGGTAGGTTAGAGATGGTATTTCTACGAGAGCCTAAAATGAGCGTCATTCCATCTCATGCGCATGCGTCAGAAGTTACCTTTTCTGGGAATTCAGAGCCTGATTCCAGCGAGGTATTACCATTTTTGGCGGTAAATCGCTTGCAATTTAGCAAACAGTTGTATTGAATAAGAAAATATACGAATGCAATATTTGGCAGTTAATCGCTTTCAATTTTGTGTTTTACTTATGTTTGTTTTGATTTTTTTTTAAATGATATGGCTATGTTAAACTTCATTTTATAATTTATAGTAATTGAATCAGTGTTTGATTGTATTTAGCAAGCATTTTATAAAGCCTTATTTTTCTTATAAAATTATTAATCATTACGTGTAATAAATATTCTATTTAAAAGCATATAGCATATATTTAAAAATCTATTGAAGAAACGCTAATACCTGTTTAAAAGAAAATGTATTCGCTATTTTTATGTTTATATTCATTAAGTCTGAGCGATACAGTTTATACTATTGTGTTATTCGTGTTTTAGTACATATGTTAAACTTTTCTGTAAATATTCAAACCTGTTTACAAAACTGCGGTATGAATTCAAATAATATTTCGATTTAAATTTCAGCAAACAATATGACACAGAATGCAAGCTTTTCGGTTATACATTTAAAATTATTTCCTTGCAATTCGGAATAACTTTTATATTTAATGGTTGGATTCCTGTACTATTTATTTGAGTTCTGTAGTGTTTATTGTGAATTATATGTCTGCAATAGGTTTTATGTTAATATTCTAATTCATTTACTATTCTATAACATCATAGATTTGTTTATTTTTTGACATATTTAAAATTTATTTAAAACATTCTTTATTTTAACACTACAGGTTTACTTATTTCTTGGTTTAAGGTAGTAATAATTAATTTTGAACAAAAATATACTAGATTTCAATAAATTTGTTTATTTGTAGTAGAAAAACTATTTTTAATCTGAATTTTAACACCACACCTATTTTTAATGCTTTCTATTCTCATTTTATTCAGGTTGGAAATGAGCATGCAAATCATTTAAAAACATAGAAGATAATTCATAAAATCTGATAATCAGGTTATAAATAAACAAATAAGTCTTCTGTTGATGTGATGTTTAAAAACACAAAAATTAATAAATTATTATTTTTAAAAATGTATCTGTATTTTTAAGTGTGTAATTTATTACCATTGGTAATTTAAAATTATTCAAAATATTTGTTTTGAAAAATTAGAGAAAAATATTGAATTTACCAAAAATGTTTCAAAATGCTTGGAACCAAGCTTAATTCTAATCATCATATTTTAATGCAATTAGATAGATTACAGCACTCTTTTCTAGATAAAACATGTACTACTAACGATGAAAAAAATGTAAATCATTATTTCGTCTTGAATGTTTAATTAAATAAAATCAGCTTGGATATTTGTAATAGTTGACAATTTTTTTTTCCTTAATATATATAATTAATTTCCACATGTTTTCTCCAAATAAGAATTTTTTTTAATATTCAAATACATGTGTCAATTTCTTTTTTGTTTATTTTTCCTTCTTAAGTAATGAAAACAAGCTGTTTACAAAAGTATCTAAATGAAATATATTATTGTGTAAAAAATAAATTATTGTATTTATCATGTATCTAAAAGTTAAATACCAGTAGTAATTGATGTCAGTGTTTTAATTCCTTTTATTTGAATTTTTTTAAATGGTGTTTACCTCTTCAGGGACTAAGAAAGTAATTTATGTTCAATTCTGATTTTTGTTTCATTAGAAATAAATGTGTTAATTATTTAGCTGGGTATAGGTGATAAATCACTAAATGTTGTTCCCATCATCAATATTTCTAATGCATGTATTTTATTTAAAGTATAAACACCTTATACCATTTAAAGTACACAACTTTCATTTAATTTATTTCATTAAAAAAAAAAGAAGAAGAAGAAACAATATAATTAACCAAAATAATTTATTTCACCATCAAAATATTGTTTCTAATTTACACACACAATACATAAAAGCTGCTATTGAAAAGGGGGGGGGGTGCTTGGTAAGATTTGCACCCAGTTAACAAAAGGGCCAAAATAAGTTTTTATTTTTTAACTTTGGATTGGGCTTAAGCTTTGATAAAACACAGTAAAAACTTAACTTTATTGATAAAAAATTAACTTTTTAAATAAACAGTAGTAAGTATCCAATTCATGTTTCAATTTAGTATCAGATTTATAAAGTTGGCTGAGAATCATGCATATTACTTCTAGTATAAACAAATACGTAGAACAGTTAATAAATTTTTCTCTTCTTAAATATTTCTTATTCTCTGAAAACGAAAGCTACAGCTTTCAAGAAGTGTTTTATGAGTTATGTTTTAACTTAAAATCTTATTAAATTAGTTTTATAACCATAATTTCACTTTTCCTGAAAAATTTCTCTTTTTATCAAAACAGAACATTAATGTAATCAGAATTTTTAAACTGTTTTCAAGACTACCTTTTTATTTCACTGAATAGCTTTTGTTTATGAATCTTGTTTTTTTTTTTAATTTCAAAACTGCAGAGCAAAATATTAATATTAATTCTCTTAAACTTGAAAAGTACATTGAATCTTTGTGCTCCAGTCTCCTCATCAGATAGCATCATTATTCTTATCTAATTAATTTATGTACACAGAAGCTTATAACAGTGCCTAAAACAGATTTTTTTTTTTAATTGTCAAATATAATTGCAATAAAAGCTGCTAGGATAGAATCACTATGTACTGGAGAATTTTTTTTTTTTACTAGATACACCTTCTTTTGTAATTGTATTTCATTTTCTATTTAACATAGGATTTAGTTGTATACGCTCAATTTTCTTGTACTGTATTTAACAAGGCATACTAAGTACAAAAATGTATTTATTTATTTTTCAATGCATTAATCAAACTCCAATCATCCAAGAATTAAAATCACCCTTATCAATATTAGGAAATAAAAAGTAGCATTTTCAAGAGAAAAATAATCATTGAAATGTAAATTGTATCTATTTCTTCCTAAAAATATATATTTTTTCTTTTAAAAAATATTTCTATTTAAAACATTAAAATTTATATAACAGCCCCTCGATATATATTGCGCTACTAGGGAGATAAGAGAAAAGCGCGAAAAACTGAAGGAAGTGAGAAGAGTGTTTATAAGTGAAAAATAAAGAACCCTAAATTAAACTACTATGTTTCGATTTAATACTTGTTCAAAGAAGCTACAAGTTCAACACAATGAGATGGTCAAACGTTAAAAAAATACAAATCCGTACACATACAGTATATGTTTTTACTTACATGTATAGTATTTTTTGAAAATGAGTATCCAGAGTTGTTTGTTTTTTATTTTCTTTGATATTTTCTTTTCTTGCCACTGGAAGTTAAAGAACTAAAATGAACTAATTGCATTTCATTTATATGCTTGGATATCAATGTTTCAAAAGTTTCATATGCTTTTTTCAAGAAACTGAACAGCTTCTGTCATCGAAGCTACTAAATCCTCGTCAGATACTTCCTCTTCGTCATTCTCTTCTTGGGCCATAGAACTATTATCTTTTTGAACTGCAGAAATAATTTCTGCTTATACAGAAATGCTGCTGACTATTCCGTATATTCTTTTATCAGCAAACCAGAAATTTATCAGGGACAACTAAAAAAGAGCAAAATAGCCGAATGTGTGATATAACCATAACGACGAGTTAGTGTATTTAATTGGGAATTTCAAAGTTTATATTTCAATAATTCTAAGTCAGTATTTCACCAATTTCAGAACTACTACACAGTACTTCTTATCACATCTGTTAATAAAATTCAGTGTTACAGTCTAAGTATTTTTCTTCACATATTTATGTGTATAGTATGTTCATTTATATAAATCCACGTTAGGTCATCAAATTTCCAAATGATTCAATAAAATTAAATTTTAAATTTTTTTATTTACATATGAAAAATATAAAAACATCAATTAAATTGACAATATAAAATATAAGCAAAAAGAATTACTAACAATAAGATTATGAATAAGTAATTTGAAAATATCTTAACTTCAGGAGTCTTTTTGTTATTCAGCTGCATATCACAATTTGATATGATTGAGTTTCAATTAAAAAATAAATAAGGGAAGATTTCATATTCACATGTGTCAGTCACACTGTGTCATAAATTAAATGTGTGACTGGCACATTTAATTTATGACACAGGTAAGCTCATAAATTAAACATGTCAGTCATTTCATTAAGTATTAATTTGACAAAGAATGAACTAATTATTTAATAACTTTAATTAACTTATATATAAAAAATAACTTTTGAAAAACTATACAGTTATTAAATAGTTATTCCATTCTTTGTCAATTTAATGCTTACTTAAACTACTGATGCATTTAATTTGCTTTATGCAGTGCCAGAAGTTTGACATAAAAGTCTAAATGACACTAGCTGCTGTTGCATAGGCCTTCAACATCTTGCTCATATATGTCATAAAAATTATTATAGTTAGAGATTATTATATTTATTTTAATGAGGTTTTTTTTAATGAATGTTATATCACTACTCTATGTTTTATATTGTATGTTATATGCAAAAAGAAAAACTCACGACGATTAAACAAATGCAATGTTTTATGTTTTGTCTACTTTTTTTCAGGTTAACAATATTATTTTACACTAAGAATTATAAGGATAGTTTTTATTGTATTAAAATTAAAGACTGATTATAAGGGTATCCGTTATGAAAAGTAGTACTAAATGTGATTGTAATAACTGGGATGAGCTGCAAAGATTTAGTATATTTGGTTTATTTTTAAAAATTTAAGTTAGCAAGAAAATGGCTTTTGTTGTTTTATTTTTGGTTGTAATGTGCAGTGGCGCAGCCAAGGGTGAGGAGGGGGGTTCCCCCCCCCCCTCCCAGAGCTAAAGAAATTACTATAATTTCCGCTTATATGAATCAAAACTAAAGTTAAAATTAAACTTTTTGGCCTTTCTGCCTTGACGGAATCTACCGCTTTGTTAAATCCAATGTGATTCAATTAAACGGCGAAAATTCTACTTAAAACTGTGAAAGCGCATATTCATCGGTTATGTCAAAACTGGTTATTTGGACTGCGTCCCTTTGTCAAGATGTCTTATTGTAAAAGAAGGGTCATATACTGCCACACAGATGCATTGAGTTATATATAGTATACACTGGGCCGTTTCTTAATTGCATTTCTGTCTTTGTTCCATGTTCAAAACACTAGCAGACCATCGAATTCCAGGGAAAAATAAAACATACACTTTGTAAGTATCTCTCAGTTTCAAACGGCTTTTTTTTTAGGTTTTTTCTGTCACTTATATCTAAGACGTATAATATGTGCGTACCCAGGAAATATCTTTGCAAAAGTAAGAATTAAAATAAAGTACTTTAAAGTTATAAAAAGCTATTTTTTTATTGTGATTCAACAGATTTTCGCAATCAGTGTTTCTTTCGAATCATTTGTTTCGTAGAGGGTCTGTACACAAATTTAAAGACTGAATTTCATTTGTTGGTAATGTAGTAACGACGTCTTGCTCTCGGGGAGGTACTGCATCCTGTCCCTCGGAGGAAAAAAGCACTGATTGTAAATTCATTGACTTATAGATCCATGCCTGTGAGCGGGGATTAATTTGCGCGATAGCTTACCGGAGCTTGACTCTGATCAGGAGTCAATGCAGGTTTTTTTTTTTCTTGGGGCCCATTTTGTGAAAAGTAAACGGTATTTTGTGAAATTTATTATATTTTTGTGAAAAATAACATTTTGTAACGAAAATTGAAATCCAGTTATACTCAAATTCGAACCAAGCATTTATAAACAAAAACTTTTTTAAATCCTTTTGCTGAAGTTTTCTTCTCTGGTGAACTTATTTGTTTACAAATTACACATTTTAAAATATCATAAAATAATAAATAAATAATAAATGGTAAGTTTTTATGGAACAGAATTTTGCAAAAGGACCCATTTTAATAAAAGGAATTTTGTGAAGGGCCCCATTTTATTAAATTGATTTTTGTGAAGGGACCTCAAATAAGCCCTAAATTTTGCCTGGATTGACCCCTGCTGATACTTCTTTGTTTTTAGTCAATGTTTAAATATTGGTCTGACTTCACCGGAACTCATAAACATTGCGTTCCGGTGCTCAGCGGAAGAGCATTTCTAAAAAATCTAAGCTTAAATTGGTTTTCCTTTTTCTCCCATACCAATACTTTGCATCCTTTCCTACTAAAGCGATTACATACGTGACGTAGCGTGTCACACACGTTAGAGCATGTATCAATCTAGTGATCGCAGATGTAGACTCAATTGTTTTTTGTCTCAATGGCTTTCGAATAGCGATGCGAAATGCCAGAATTAACTGTACCGTATCCACAATTTTTACTCATGGTATTGTTATATTTAGTCCCTGTAATTTGCTCGTGTTTGTAAAACATTGTAAATTTGCGATGAAATTCACAGGCACACAGATCCAGTTTTATCTTTTGATAGTTCATATAAAGAGATCCTAATGACCCCTGTTGTATGAATTCTATAAATTTTTCATCAGTTATAAATATAATGGTTTTACAGACCGTGGAAAAAAATTTATATCTATAGCCTGTTCAGGGAAAGGAGATAACGAAAGTAAACAAACGGGTTGCAGAAAAATCGCCAAGAAACCACACATTTGGTACAAAAAACGTAAATGTCGTCAAAAGATCGCAGGAAAAACGCATATTTCGTCAAAAGATCATGAAAAAACTGGAAATTTCGTCACAGGATCGCGAAAAAACCGCACATTTCGTCAAAGGATCGCGAAAAAAATGGCAAATTTCAAAAAAGGATCGGGGAAAAAACGACCAGTTTCGAAAAAGGATCGGGAAAAACGCATATTTCGTCAGAAGATTGCAAAAAACGCAAATTTCGTCAAAGGATCGCGAAAAACACGAATTACGTCCACCGGCCGTAGAGTATACAGGAACTCTCCTGGTCGTGCTCGTCCAGGGATGATTCTGTTCCGAATTTTCCGAAAAATTAAGGCAGCCATTTACGAAAATTTAAAAAAAATCTGTCATAAATTCGCACATCAATAAAATTCGTTTTTCAACAAATGGTTGACGAAAAAATTCAATTTCGTCAATCGTTCGAAAAGAAATTGCCAATTTCGTCAAAAGATCGCGGGATAAACGCAAATTTCGTCGAAGGATCGCGAATTTCGTCCAGGGATTACGAAAAAAAGACGAATTTCGTCAAACAATCGCCGAAAAAACGTAAATGTCGTCAAAAGATCGCGATAAAACGGCAAGTTTCGTCAAAGGACCGCGGAAAACCGCATTTCGTCAAAGGATCGCGAGAAAACTGCAAATTTCGAAAAAGGATCGGGGAAAAACGCATATTTCGTCAAAGGATCGTGAAAAAACGACAAATTTTGTCAAAGGATCGCGAAAAATCCGCATATTTTGTCAAAGGATCGTGAAAACACGGCAAATTTCGTCAAAGAACCGCGGAAAACTGCATATTTCAGCAAAGGATCGTGAAAAAACGGCAAATTTCGTCAAAGTATCGTGAAAAAAAGGCAAATTTCGTCAAAGGATCGCGAAAAAACCGCATATTTCGTCAAGGGATTGCGAAAAAAACGGCAAATTTCGAAAAAGGATCTGGGAAAAACGGGAAATTTCGTCAAAGGATCGCGAAAAAAAAACCACATATTTCGTCAAAAAATCGCGAAAAAACATCCAATTTCAAAAAAAGAGCGCGAAAAAACGTCCAATTTCAAAAAAAGAGCGCGAAAAAAACGCATATTTCGTCAAAGAATCGCGTAAAAACGGCAAATTTCGTCAGAAGATCGCGAAAAAACGGTAAATTTCGTCAAAGGATCGCGAAAAAACAACATATTTCGTCAAAGGATTGCGAAAAAACGGCAAATTTCATCAAAGGATCTCGAAAAACGACAAATTTCGTCAAAGGATCGCGGAAAAACCGCATATTTCGTGAAAAGATCGCGGAAAACCGGAAATTTCGTCAAAAGATGGCGAAAAATCGCCAAAGGGGTGCGAAAAAAAACACATAATTAGTGCCGGGAGTGGATTCCCCCTTCCCCCCTTGTTGCATACTTTCAGAAAATTTGTTTTGAATTTCGGAATTTTTTTTACTCAGAATCACCCCTGAGTTTCTTAGAACTTGGGTACGGTAGTTGACGTGCCTGACAGGTGATCTCCGGCACCTGGTGGCACAGCTCAATTTTACCCAATGCACCTGCGTTCGAAGCCGTCGGTATTGCAAGAACATGTATTAATTCTCTTGTTTACGGCATGGCACACTCTTGGGTTTCCAGCCCCAAAGCTTCTAGAGAATTCTGGTATGGTCCCTAAGTGTTCTGTGGAAGCTTCCTCTTTACATAGGCTCTGCTATTGTAACGACCTTCATCAACTGCTTGGGTGCAGGGGAAGGATACGCAGGTGGCGATGTTCTCCTTGGCCGAAGAGCCCACATGTGGGGTTATTTCCCTATAGATAACTCATTTGGGTTCACAAGAACCTTGAACCAGTGGTGAGTACGCTTGACGTCAATTGCAACTGCTCTGAGGCTAACGAAAAAGACATGGATAGGATCATGGATAAAATAATGATTCTGATGTCACAGGGTCCAAACCGAGAATAACGAAAAAAAAGGCTACAGCGGTGCTTTACGGGTATATTTTTTTTACAGACCGCGGGAGTCACGTGATGCTCGAATCCACCAATGCGGGTCTACGAAAAGAGCATCACGTCACTCTAGCGGTCTGTAAAAAAAGATAAGTGGAATGCACCGCGGTAGCCTGTCTTTTTCGTTAGCCTCGTCCAAACTCGAGGCTAACGAAAAAGACAGGCTACCGTGGTGCATTCCACTTATCTTTTTTTACAGACCTCTAGAGTGACGTGATGCTCTTTTCGTACACTTGCATTGGTGCATTCGAGCATCACATGACTTCCGCGGTCTGTAAAAAAAGATCGCGTAAAGTACCGCGGTAGCCTTTCTTTTTCGTTAGCCTCGCAACTGCCCTATGGGGCTGTCCATAAATGATGTTAAATTTTTTCAATATTTTTTATCCCCCTGCCCCCCTTAGTCACAAAGTGTCACACTTCCCCATACCCCCTCCCCCCCCCCCTTGTCACATGTCACGCTATATTATATAGACATATACTTGGAGTTCAGAAACAAAGCACTACGTTATAGATCATGTTTCAAATTTTATTTTTCAACTTTAAGTTTTACTGACATTTGAGAGCATAACAATAAAAATTATTCGTGTATTTATTTTGTATAAAATAAGATTACGGTTTACGACAAAAACATAATTAATATACAATAAAGTAATACAATTAGTAATAAAATATTTATATTTTTTTTTTTAAAGAAAGGAATATAAGTGAAAACAAATCACGTGAAAGTTGTTTTAGTCCGATTAAAAAATGCACTCAAATTCTGGTAATTTCAAAATAACTTCAAAATTTGATCTGCTGATTTTAATTATTTTATTTTAACCAAAATGTGTGTGAAGTCACACTTCTTCTTACCCCCTCCAACCCCCTTGTCACAAACTGTCACAATTTCATAAACCCCCCTCCCCCCCTCCAAACGTGACATCATTTATGGACGGCCCCTATAGAGCTAGGGGATCAGCAGAGAGGTTTCCAAACCCGGAAGCAGAATGGGCCGAAAATGGAGCGTTTGGAAGGGACAGCTGGCAAACAAGGAAACTGAGTCATACAATGGATCCGGCTGTCCATGGAAGTGGCATTCGCGATTCGCCTCACGGCGAAGGAGTGGGATAAGCGTACACTTTGGAAGACCAGTGGCAATATGATGGGCGGCATTGTAGTGAGAGATGAGAGAGGATGGACTGACATTGACAAAAAGGGATGGCAGGCATACTCTAGGTGGTTGCAAACAGTAGAATTGGCCAAGCTCAACATATGGACGCGGTTTACACTATGACTACACGAGGCAACCGCCTTCAGATAATTTAACCTCTTAAAAGTCTTAGCTCATATGGATGAGAAATGGTGGTTTAAAAAGAGGGATCTACTGAACAATACTCCTAAAATGTCTTCTACAGGGCTCCACTTGAGCGTCGTACCCCAGAGCATGGCCGTAGAAACAAAAGATCGGTGACGAAAGAAATCGATGGCGACGCTTTTGTCCGGTGAAACGGAAAGCTGGTAAGCAGTGCACTGTAATAGCAGCATGTCTATGCTGTTTTATGGTTTTGCAAAGGTGCTTGCTGAGGGGTCTTCTCCCAGCGTGTATAAGAGGATCAGGATATGGACTCTAGGATCTCAAAAATATTTTGTAGGAAAACCATGAATAAGAACGGGGAGAGGACGCTTCCCTGGGGCCCGCCTCTCTTGCACTGCCGACTATTGGAGTAGACTGACTTCCAGTGGACGCAGATGGAGCGGTCAGTCAGAAAATGTGCGATCCAGCGTGTAATCTTGCCCCGTACGCCAAGGACAGCGAGTTTGTAAATCAGCCCGTTGATCCAAACTGAGTCATATGCCAACCGGATGTCTAGGCATATTGAAGGCCGCTTGACGGGAGTTACGAGCACCAGAGATGTCATCATAGAATTTACTGAGAAGCGATGTACAATAATTAAACGGCATAAAGCCATAGTGAGAAGCATGAATTATGTTATTATTGCCAGCCCAGTAAACAAGGCGATGAAGTATAAGCAAGGCAACACTAGATATCGGGCTTGCTCATTCCCTCTCAAAACGTCACAAATGGTGGCTGACCGCGACCATCGATTGGTCCAAAGCAACGCGCCCATCGTTTTGTGCCAATCGCTGTATGTCTTTCCTCCTAGTCAGCCACCTTTTGTGACGTCATCATAATGAATGAGCAAGCCCGGTATGTAGTGTAGCCCTGGTATAAGGCGTTCGAAGACTGGAGCAGACAGCCGTCAGTTCAATCGGACGATAAGGTAATGTGAAATGGGCTGGTTTCCCTGGTTTGCGAATAGGAACTATGATGGGAAGGTTGTTGTAGAGAGCCAGTAACTTTCCTGTAGACCCTGCAGAAGTTTGGCTGAGATCCCGTCTTTTCCTGGAGTCGTGCGACGAGTCTTCTGGATCAGAAGCAATAGCTAACTTTTCGTAAAGGGTGCGTCAAGGCCAACATTGGTCATACGGCATTGGGTATTGGGGATCGTATTGACTGAAGGCATTGAGGAAGAGCTACGAATAAGTAATTTTGAAAAGAAAAGAGTTACTTCAATTTAGCATTTTTAGTTTACGACATACAATTGTTTAAAAAAAATCATGTTATTAGCATTGCCTTTTTCTACTACCAACATATTACGTAGATTAAATTGAATGTGCATAATAAGAAGGCAACACTAGTCACCAGACTGGCTCATTCTGTCTCAAAACGTTACAAATAGTGGCTGGCCGCGACCAGAGATTGGTACAAAGCGACGCGTCCATCGTTTTGTACCAATCGCTGTATGTCTTTCGTCGCAACCAGCCACATTTTGTGACGTCATGATAATGAATGAACAAGCCCAGTATCTAGTGTAGCCCTGATAATAATAAAGGGTTTCCATAACTGTGTTTTGCAAAACTACACTCGCACATGTACTCCAAGTTGCGCGCAATAAATAACCTCTATATGAAAGGGGTGACATACAGGATATAAAATTGAATTGGTTGAGACGATTTTGGACAAAGACGAATCGCCAAGATTAAGTTTTTAACTTGTCCCACTCGTCTAATAGCAGAGCAACACTAAATACCGGGCTTGCTCATTCATTATCATGACGTCACAAATGGTGGCTGCGAGGCTAACGAAAAAGAAAGGTGGTGCTTTACGCGTATCTTTTTTTACAGACCGCGGGCGTCACGTGATGCTCGAATGCACCAATGCAAGTGTACGAAAAGAGCAGCACGTCACTCTAGCGGTCTGTAAAAAAGATAAGTGAAATGCACCACGGTAGCCTGTCTTTTTCGTTAGCCTCGGGTGGCTGGCTGCGACCAAAGACATACAGCGATGATGGCACAAAACGATGGGCGCGCCGCTTTGTACCAATCGTCGTGTAAAGACAGATGATCCACTCTTTGTAACTTTTGGCTTAGATGCTTTACACTCACGCTAAAAAAAAAAAAAAATTAATCGGTTAAAAAAAAGAAAAAAGTCGCCAAATTTAAGGGATTTTTTCCTTTAATGGCAACCTAGCCATTGTATTAAGTTATTCGTTTGGCGCAGTCTTGGAAATCGCGCCAACCAAACAGTCGCCAATCTTTTGTTTACATTTTAGCGTGAGTGTAACACATCTGTTCCTAACTTTTAAACGTCATGAACAGACCACTGAGCTCTATAATTGCCAAAATGATTGCAATTCATTTTTGTCCAAAGCCGTCGCAACCAATCAAATTTTATATTCCGTATGTTGCCATTGTCATCTCGAGCACTCTAATCCTCTAAGCGCTATACTGAAAAGTAAGATATTCAAGATCCTGTTGACCAATCAAACATCTGAAATATTATCTATCAGATGTAAAGTGCCTGTATAAGAAAGTGGTCACATACACACAGCGCGAATGCTCAGACTGAAGTTTTTGTACAAGCTATGGCAAATCTACATTCCAGTATTTAACGATACTGGCAAGGCTATACTAGAACCAAGGCAACACTAGATACCGGGCTTGCTCATTCCCTCTCAAAACGTCACAAATGGTGGCTGACCGCGACCATCGATTGGTCCAAAGCAACGCGCCCATCGTTTTGTGCCAATCGCTGTATGTCTTTCCTCCTAGTCAGCCACCTTTTGTGACGTCATCATAATGAATGAGCAAGCCCGGTATGTAGTGTAGCCCTGCTAGAACCGAGTTTGCTCAATCGTTATCATGACGTCACAAAAGGTGGCTGACCGCGACCAGCGATTGGTGCAAAGCGACGAGCCCGTCGTTTTGTGCCAATCGCTGTATGTCTTTCATTTTGTCGTTTCGCTTTGAACCAATCGCTGGTAGCGGCCAGCCACCATTTGTGACGTCATGATAATGAATGAGCAAGCCCGGTATCTAGCAGGGCTACACTACATACCGGACTTGCTCATTCATTATGATGACGTCACAAAAGGTGGCTGACTAGGAGGAAAGACATACAGCGATTGGCACAAAACGATGGGCGCGTTGCTTTGGACCAATCGATGGTCGCGGTCAGCCACCATTTGTGACGTTTTGAGAGGGAATGAGCAAGCCCGGTATCTAGTGTTGCCTTGTATCAGGGCTACACTACATACCGGGCTTGCTCATTCATTATGATGACGTCACAAAAGGTGGCTGACTAGGAGGAAAGACATACAGCGATTGGCACAAAACGATGGGCGCGTTGCTTTGGACCAATCGATGGTCGCGGTCAGCCACCATTTGTGACGTTTTGAGAGGGAATGAGCAAGCCCGGTATCTAGTGTTGCCTTGCTTGTATCTAGTGTAGCCCTGATACTGGCTATGAAAAATTGGACTAGAGTGCCTCTGTAAGAGAATAGAGACATACGTGAAATAAAATTTGATTCGCTATGACGATTTAGGACGAATTGCCAAGCATCTAGGCCAGTTTGTCATTATCGCCAAGTTAGTCACGTTAATGCAGTGCTTAAGGAGCGCCACCCTGGAACGCTTTACCGCCGCAAGTAACCTCCAATGAAAATGAAAAAACATAAAAATGAATCTGATGTAATCAAATGAGTTTGATCGAATGATGATTTGGTCCACCTTTAGCTCTGATCACAGCTGATATTATTCTTGGCATGCACTCAACACGTTGCTCATACAGTTACAGAGGAATGTTGACCCATGCTGACATAATGGCAGCTGTAAGTTTGGTCAGATTGGATAGAGGCGTTCGACTTTGTCCCACAAATGCTGAATAGGATCAGGGCTACACTACATACCGGGCTTGCTCATTCATTATGATGACGTCACAAAAGGTGGCTGACTAGGAGGAAAGACATACAGCGATTGGCACAAAACGATGGGCGCGTTGCTTTGGACCAATCGATGGTCGCGGTCAGCCACCATTTGTGACGTTTTGAGAGGGAATGAGCAAGCCCGGTATCTAGTGTTGCCTTGATAGGATTGAGGTCAGGGCTCAAGGGACAAAGCTGGTCATGGAAGCAGACTAAACTCTGATGTTCCTCCAACCAATTTAAGACCGATCGAGCGCGGTGATAAGGTGCATTGTCCTGCTGAAAGTGACCATCTCCATAAGGGAACATTATGGCCATAAACGAGTGCACGTGATCGGCAACGACGTTGAGGCAAGCTGCGCTGTTCAGAGTTGTGTCCACATATATCGATGGACCGAGTGTACTCCAGCAAAACATTCCCCACACCATAATTCCACCGCCACCAAAATGAAGAATTGTCATTTGGCAGGAGGCGTCCATGCATTTGTGCCATATTCTGATTCTGCCATCTGCATGATGGAGCAGGAAACGAGATTCATCGGACCAGGCTACTCAAGGCTTTCCAGTACTCAAGTGACCAATTTCGTTGTTTCTTTGCCCATAACAATGGTTGATCAGCTGATTGCAACTTCTCTATAAGCAGTGGGTAAGAGTTTATTGTCATATTTCCTGCTAATTCAATAAAGTTAATTTCGGGGTGCCATTTTTAGTCGTAGCCTAGGCGGACATCTTCAAATAAGTGTTCGGCTAGCTTGCATATTTGAGATTAAGTCTGGCTGAAAGCATCTTGGTTTGCTACGTCTTCAAAGCTGTAAAAGTTACGTTTTTGAGTTCATTATAATTGACATTTGAAGTTGTATTTCGTTGATTGAAGTTTTGGGGAAGCTGATATATATTGGTATAATGAAAATTTAGTGGTGTCTTTCTCAAAATCCTAGCCAAATTAAATTTTTAATAAATTTAACATCTTGTGCTCTCTTTTACGACTGACTAGACTGGTTCACTATCTCTAACAGCAAAATGGCTGTTTCAAATGTTTTGTCCAAAGTGTGGTAAACAATATTCCAGAGCGTGGCGAAACTCACCGGGACGAGTTCGACATGCCAACAAACATTAGTTTGGCGATAATGGCAGACGCATTAAGATATTGGCGATTCATTTTTGTCCACAATCGTTTTGGCTAATCAAGTTTTATTTCCCTTATGCCACCATTATGTTATAGAGGCACCGTAACTACAGTTGGTCGAAATGTGCGATTGATGAAGATCGGATGCCTCTATAAGAGAGTCGCGTTCTGACTACATTCTCAGACTGAATATTTTGTCCAAATTATGGCAGCCAACAATCCATAACTTGGAGATAAAGTTGAAAATAACCCGCATATTTGGTAGCTATAGGTCTCAAAGCAACACTCCTTCAAATATTCTTCTATATTGATTTGTTTGCGAGTTTCATTGTATTTTTGCATTGAGTTCTTTTAATTTGGTTTATTTTATTTTTGTTTACATTGGCTGATTTTGATAACAGGAATGATGAGACAAACAGCCCTGTAGCTTATAGGTCTCAAAGCAACTGCCGTCAAATGTCAAACAGGAGCTTATATTCATGTCAGGCGAGATCTGCCTCTCTCATTTTTTACTTATAAATAACTTGATATTTTAATTTTTCTTAACATTTTTGCTGCTGAAGCGTACATTTTGTTAGTTTTCATGTGAACTGTGCAATATTTCTGTATTTATGTTTTGTTTACATTAGTTATCGCAAATATTTTTATTAGTCAGTCATTAATATGCAAAAAATTGTGAATACAGATCTATTACAGTTGCATAACAGCTGTAAATTAGATTATTCTATAACTGAAACTTTCTGAAAACTCCCGGGAATTTTTTTATTTATGTCCCAAAACACACGATTTATTCCCGGAATTAAACCCGTTTTTTTTTCATGTTTTGCAGCGCTACGTAGAGATAATCTCTGAAGGAGTTCGATTAAATGAGTGAGATATCAACAAACGTTACCTGACGACTATGTTTTTGTCCAAAATCGTCTACACCAATCAAATTTTAATTCTCGAATGTCACCACTCTGTGAGGAACCCTAGTGGAGATATTTTATCAGTTTTGTCTTTCATTGTTGGAATTAGATCGTTGATTTAATCCAGTTACGCTCATATTCACCATCTACCTCAACTGCCGGTTAGCGCGAAAACCTCGGTCGAACATTCAAATGATATTCACCATTAAACTGATTTGACATGATCGCAGCTGAAGTCCAATCAGATTAATCGTGAATACCATTTGAGCTTTCGCGCTTAACCAGTATTTAAGGTCGAGGGTAAATACGAGAGTTAATTGTAACGCACAACTGATGTTTTATTACAGCTGATATAGACTAAAGTGTTGCCATGCTCAGCCTAAATCTAAAATGTCTATGGACGAGCCTGCCGTTTTCACCAAGCTAATGTTTATTGAATTATCTCACTAGAGTGCATCTATATGAGACTGGGGACATACGCACAAGACCAAGGCAACACTAGATACCGGGCTTGCTCATTCCCTCTCAAAACGTCACAAATGGTGGCTGACCGCGACCATCGATTGGTCCAAAGTAACGCGCCCATCGTTTTGTGCCAATCGCTGTATGTCTTTCCTCCTAGTCAGCCACCTTTTGTGACGTCATCATAATGAATGAGCAAACCCGGTATGCAGTGTAGCCCTGACAAGACACGTCTTAAGACAGAAGTCTATTGCAAACTTATATCGCAGAACTCGTCAACTCTCGTCTGGACGAGTTCGATTAGATGAGTCAGACAAATTAACAACAATTAGTTTGGCGATAATGGCAGGCTCTCTAAGATGCTTGGGATTCGTTTTTCCCAAAGTCATCTCAATCGATTAAATTTTATATCGCACTAGGACTAGGAGACTCTGCCCCCTACGCCAATCTCCAGAATTTTTTGTCTGACTCTCTTTTTAAGTATCATCTTTCCATCTATATTCATATTTCTCTATCTTTCTATGTCCATTTCCTTATCTCCGCCTATCTATCTATATCACTCTATCTCCATCTATTTCTCTAACTTCCTGTATCTCTATCACTGTCTATCTCTATATCCAGCTCCTCTCACTATATATAAACTAGAGGGAAATATATATTTCCCTCTAGTTCACTCTCCACCTATTTCTCTATCTCCATATCTTACTCTATCTGTCCCGAGCTCCCTCTCGGTGATTCTGACCCGACCCTTTAGGTAGGGGAGGTGACCGGACGCCGAGCATTGCGCGGGCGCTTCGTTGGGTTTCTCCGAATCGGCCCGTTCAGTCGGGAAGATGACTGGGTGCCCGACACATGGAGCTGAAGTCGACACGAGGGGAGCAGTAGCCGACGAATCCGATCTCCTTGCCGTGGTGGGACAGCTTAAAGGCGGTGTCTGTCTAGCCGGTGAAGCTCCTTCCCATATTGGTGCGGTTTTCGTGTGGACCCTTGAGGGTCCTTAGTGCAGAACTCCCCATGTCGTAGTCGCCGAGAGGCCTCAGGTTCACGGGATGCTCGTTCCGCGGGACCTTCGGGATGACAAAGGTGGCGAAAGGACACCGCGTAGACCGATCCTTCGTGCCCGGAGCACTGAGCTGCCGGGGGGTGACGCGAGGGCAAAAGTTAACTAAATCGAATCGGGCGGCTGCAAGATTTGTCTATGAGGAGAGGAAGGCTCAGACAGGACCTGATGAACACGACTCGCTCGGTTCCCAGTGAAGAACGTAGCGACCGAAGCGGGTTGGGACCCCGTAGGTCATCTTGCGAGCCCTCTGTGGCTGGGTCAGTTGGGAGTCGCCCTCGAAGCGTGGTTCGAGAACGCCCGACAAGAAAACGCAAGGACACGGCACTCAGCCTGCGATAAGTGTCTTGCGCTATTTCTGGAAGAGGGGCTTTCTCGAGATAAGGCCACGGAGTGCGGACCGGTGCCTCGTCGGTAAAACGACGGTGTCTGGGCTCGAAATCAAATCATGGGCCGAAACCCAGTCCGGCACGTCTCTCGTGCAGCCAGGACTTTCCATGTCTGGCGGACGGATGAATGGCACGTCTCTTGACTTTCAACTTACTAAATCTCGATCGGGCCAGTCTTTTCGGCGCGTTTAGGGGAGGTTTCCACGACCCCTAGAGATCCGATAGTGGTGTCTTTAGGATTCTTCCGTTATTTGAGTTATATGATATGTGGATGATCTCGTAGTTCTGGAGTTGTTGCTGGGTTACTGTCTAGTTCCGCCTAGATGGGTTCAACCTCGCGCCAGACTTCGTAGGGACGACCTATCCGAATCCCGTCTATGGGAAAGGACCGAATTTCCTCGTGGTTCTGGGTCGGAGAGAGGCGCCTTTCGCTCTTTTTTAGTGCATAACCATGTGAACCTCACGGCCGATGAAACCAGTAGCTTGTCCTTCCATACATGTCTATGATCGGAAGCCGTGGGAAAGCAAGAGCCGTCGGAGTAACTCGACATATGACCGAGGGACCGTCTCCCCCTATGGGGTTTCGGGAACGAAGTCGTCGGGGGTTCTTCAGGTGTCTGTTCCACGCGGAAGTTTCCCATGTATGGGATTAATGGCGCAACGACCTAGAGGTGGACACCTGATAGAATGACCTGGGGGTCCGCAGTGGGGAGCGGCCTCAGGCCGATCGCAGCGCCGGGCGAGACAAAGCCCTGGTGCGTTATAAGCCCTTTAGAGGCTTGGTCGCGATGGTCGTTTACGCGCGTCGGCGACACCCGTGGGCGCAGGATAGTTTTATATCTTACTCTATCTCTCTTTTTCTTTCTATCTCACACTCTCTATTTCTCTATCACTTTATCTCTGTAACTCCCTAGTTCTCTCTCCATCTATCACTATATCTCCTTCTCCCTATCACCATCTATATCTCTATTTCCCTCTAGTTCTCTGTCTATCACTTTCTATCTCCATATATTTCTCTATCTGTATATATCTCTATCCTCTATTTTCTAATTCTCTCTATATCCCTGTCACAGTCTACCGCTATATCTCCCTCTAGTTCTTTTTCCGTATCTAGCTTTGAATCTCCATATCTCACTCTATTCTCTGACATTATCTGTCTTCATATCTCTCTATCACTATATCTCCTTCTATCGCTCGAACGCCCCCTTGTTCTCTCTCCATCTATCACTATATTCCCCTCTACCAATATCCCTTTATCTACCTATCACCGCCTATATTCCTCTAGTTCTCTCTCCATATCTATCTATCACTATATTCCCCTCTACCTATCCAGGGGTCGTTGCAGGTTTTTTTTTCTTGGGGCCCATTTTTTGAAAAGTAAAAGTTATTTTTGTGAAATTTATTATATTTTTGTCAAAAATAACATTTTGTAACGAAGGTTGAAATCCAGTTAATCAAATTCGAACCAAGCATTTATAAACAAAAACTTTTTAAAATCCTTTTGCTGAAGTTTTCCTCTCTAGTGAACTTGTTTGTTTACAAATTACACATTTTAAAACATCACAAAATAATAAATAAATAATAAATAGTAAGTTTTTATGGAATAGAATTTTGTGAAGGGGTCCATTTTATTAAATAGATTTTTGTGAAGGAGGCCCTAAATAGGCCCCAAATTTTTCCTGAATCGACCCCTGACATCACCATCTATATCTCTATTTTCCTCTAGTCCTCTCTCTATATCTATCTATCACTATATCTCCTTCTATCGCTATTGTCTTCTATCTCTTTATATCTCACTCTATCTCCTTCTATCAATGTATCTTCCTGTTTCTTTCTATCTGTAGCCAGGGATGGTGTCCAAAGGCTCTGGATACCAGTAATAATGCAAAGTTTTCTTTGCGTTGATTATCGCAGAAAGTATTCTGATTAGAAAAGTTAAAGAAAACTTTACAAAATTAGTGGTATTCAGAGCATCTGAATTCTGGACCCACACCCTGACTACGCCACTGTTTGGAGTTATCTATCTAACTCACTCTAGTTCTCTGTCCATATTTAGCTCTCTTATCTTCCTCTATTTTTTTTTTACATCCGTGCATCTCTCTATCCCCATCTAACTCTGTCCGTCTCTCTATCGCCTTCTAGTTCTGTCTCTGTATCGATCTCCTTGTATATGTCTATCTCTCCTCACTCTCTCTGTCTATCTCTCTATGTCACGAAATTGTTTTACAAACCATGCAGTTTCATTCATAAATTCGTTTCGTATATTCAAATCACTTGCTAGTCATTTCATAAGGATTTTATATATATAGGATATGTTGCACACTCATATAGAGGCACCATTGTTTCACAGGACATATCCCTGTTACCCACAAATAGCAACAGCCGCGTCTCTGCAGGTATATCTCAGAAAAAGACTGTATAGTGGTAATCAAGGAAGCAGAATTCAAGTATCCTTCACATCTTTTGGTGTTTATTTCTATACAACCTTAGCTGACATAACATGGACAAGTCTTGTCTAATCATGGCAAGAACTGTCAAGTTTTGGAATGTGGGTTGTGATATTTTTAACAAAAATTTCCAACCTCAGCATACGCCCTTTGCATATGTAGCCACTATCCTATTTATTAAGGCACTCTACTAGTGACAACATAAATTATATTGAATGTGGATGATAATAAAATTTGTTACAACCACTCTTACTAAAATACACCTACTGGTATTCTCTGACACAGTTATAAACTATTTTTATTCTTACCTACACTTCTTCCCCTTGCATTTCAATTAACCCCTTGAAGGGCAGTGGGACATATACATCCCACTTAATTTTAATTCCTAAATGTCACACTGACACAAGGCTTTTGAATTTTTTTTTTTTTTTTTTTTTTTTTTTTTTTTTTTTTTTTTTTTAATGTGCGTGAAGAAAGGTTTTTACTTATTTCCTAATAAATTTGTTTCTAAATTATGGTAAAATTGAATGATTTCAACATTTTAGCAACAGGAGTACTTTGCCACTGAAAGGGTTAAAGCAGCGTGATACCGAAACCAGAGAAAATTAGAGCTAATTTCTAGCGTTTTTGAAATTTCAATATTTGTACGCTGGGGAGAGGGGGGAGGCATTAAATTAGACCTCACAGTTTCATTTTTATAAAAATAAATAAAACGGCAACTAAAAATAGGCTCAGAGGGGTTTGGGAGAGAGAAGAAGAAATAAGAAGCCTGGCCCAACCCGAATCTGCAGGCTAAGCTCGTGCAGACCTATTGTCCAACCACTGCATACCTCTACAGCCATCATGGGGTCGTGTCACTTCTTTGTTCTGCTTTCTTTTGGTACGCCGTTATGTTGGTGGTTCTAGTGGGAATACGAAAGATCTTTACTACATTTTTCCATCTAATTTAAGAGAATGGAGTTATACCACAGAATATTTGTTATAACCTACTTTGTTTGACATCATTTGTCATTATGGTGCATCCATGGGTGCAAGAAATCCATCTATGCCAAGACTGAAAACTTTTAGGAATAACCAAATGAAAATGGTTTAGAGGATTTCTATGTTTTGCATTATGGCTAAAAATTGATCTCTTGCAATAAAAAAAAGCGATTAAAAATTCCTGAGAGTAAAATTGCTATAATTCAAGTAAATAAAGTAAAATGTACAATCAGTCACACAAAAAAATCTCCAAGACTGAAATCACTCCTATGACTGAAGGTCTTGCATCCATGGGTGCATCTTTCGAGTTACACTGTTAGTAAATAATATTATTTCAAGGAGGTAAAACCATACCTCAGAATATGCCAGGAGCTTAGAAGTTGATCTTTTACCAAAGAGTGATTAGGAGTTAACGTAAAAGTCTTTTGGAAGTTTGACTCTCTAGATGAGTACAGCCTGTGTCTGTTGTGGACACCTGTAGCATAGGGGTACCAAACATTAGGTTCGTTTTCCCTATTTTACTATGTTTATTTGAAACCACCCTGCCCATAAACACCTTCAAAACAAAATCCAGGGAGGGGCAAGATTTTGGAACAGAGTGTCTGCAGCCGATGCAAAGGTTGCAATTTTATTTATAATGTTGAATATAAACATGAAATAAATTAACTAAGAGTTTTTCATCAGAACCCCGTGTGCAAGGCAATTTTTATCATATCATCATAATCAGAAGAATAACAAATAACACATTAAAAATCCAAATATGAACTTCTACTGCTTTTATTTAAAATGAAGAATTCAGAGTTTGGGTTTTTTTTCATCAGATCAGGGAAACCTGAACTCCTTTTTAAGCACTATCTCCATAATACTAAATGCTTAACACTTTCACT
This sequence comes from Maratus michaelseni, assembly GCA_963931845.1. NCBI lineage: Eukaryota > Metazoa > Arthropoda > Arachnida > Araneae > Salticidae > Maratus > Maratus michaelseni. The sequence continues at coordinate 418,893,239 of OZ007588.1, forward strand.
GTTTCTCCATATAGAAATTAGAAGTCAATTTTACCCTAAAGTGCGGCACCAGTTATGGGTGACAACTGACATAATCTTAAAATATGTACTGGTAATGTAAACAAAGGCTGTATTAAGAATATGTATATGGATTTTCTTTTCTTAAATTAGTTTTAAAAATAAACTTTGTTAAGAAAAATGTCAAGTTATAAATTTCTAGAAATTCACATTTTTTTTTCATATTTTAAATATTTTTTAATATTTATATTAATTTAAATTGCTGTAGTAACTGATATTTTAATATCAAATATTTGAAAAGAGAAAGAAATTCTAGATCCTTAATCAAATGTACTTCATCTGTTTTATTATATAAATGTTTAATTTGTCTTCTTTTTAAATTACATTATATAAATTAATAGCACCTACCTTCTATTTGCAAATAGGTTTCCAACTTCCAACAAAAAAATAAAGGAAAGAATGTTTATGGAGTAAAAAATATTTATTAACACTATAAAAGCACACATAAATTTTATTAATAGATGAACAACTATGAGGGCTTCAGCTCAATGATCCCCTCTTTTTCTTATGTCCTTGAACATTATTCTTTGCCCCCCCCCCACCTTTTTTCCCAAAATAAACATAAAAGAAGTTTTCAATCAATTCCCTTAATTTTAATTTAAAATATGAAATAATTGTTAGGAAGTATATTAATCTTAAGGGTTAACCTATAGTGATTACTTTCTTTTATCTAATACAAATCTTGTCATCACAATGAAGTTTGAAATAGTGAATGAATTGAAATCTGACTGGAGTCCAGGGAGGAGCAATTGCCCTGCCTTGCGGGTACCCTTGACTCATCTATACTCCATATAATTTCAATTGGCTTCTCAAGGACATCTATGATTTATCCTCCCCAATTCATCCTTTTGTTGTCATGGAAAATAGAGCAATCAGTCATTCAAATGCTGTATTACGAAAGCTACTGACTTAAGGACCAGGACACTGACCTTGTGAAGTCAATTTAAATTATATATAGTTAGATAACACTGAGGTCTGTCCAAATTTTTCAGACAATCTTTTTTTTTTTTTTCTGAAAAGTCTAGTCATAATTTTGTGAATTTGAAATGATCATTATATCCCAGTTCTTGTTTATACATTTTAAAGACATACGTATGTAAAATACATATATTTTCTTTATATATGGAAACCTGACATCTCAAATTTTACTTTTAAATGATTCAATTTGGAAATGGAAAAGTTTTATGCAAGATCTACTTTTAAGGCAAAGAATTTTATGAAGAGTTCAGTTTAAATTGAAAAGTCCTGTTTAAAAGGTGAAATTTTTTCTGAAGGATGCTGTTCTGAAATAAAAAAAATGGTGTAGGGTCCTGTTTTGAGATGAATAATTTTGTGAAGGGTCTTTTATAGTCAAATTATTTCATAAAAATTAAAAGTTATTTTTTAACATCATTTTTATTTTACTTTTATGAGCATTTTTATTATATTTGATTATGACATAAAACATCATTTTTCTGGAAAATTTTTATAAATCATTAATATAAGCAATTTATTATTTAAATATAGAGATCATTCCTTTCTGACAGTAGGGAACATATACAATGTTATTTAAAGAACTACTAATGGAAACACCATGCGAAAAAAAAAAAATCTAAATGTAATATCACCTATAGTTTTTCCTATATCAGAGTTGTATAAAAAAGATTTGTTACTTTTTATATTTTACTTACTCTCATCTTCAGATAGTGAACTACATTCTTATTGCTTGTTTTTGCATATCTTTTATGGAGTGAAGAGTAACTACAATGCCTTGAAGTGCTTCGAAATTCATGTGATTTTAACCCTTCATTTATTTCTTTGCTTGTGAAATAACCAAAGCATTAAGCTGTATTCTTTTCTTATATTTTGTATGTTACTATTTCCAAGTTAATTTCTTTCTCCTACTTAAAATATATCTAAAGTATTGTATGCACATACAATATTATATGTATTTATACTCCATCAAGTGATGAAATATGTAAACAAAGGAACTAGACGCCTTTTTGCGCTCCACGTGATTCCCCTGTGACGTCACATGAATAATTTCCATAAGAAAAGTTTTAAAATGATGCAATTTTCACAATTAAATGAATTTTGTATGTAACAATTTTATAATTTTATGGTTTCTTTTCTTTTTCAAAACTCACATGTAAATATATATTTCAATTAAAAATACTGTATTTAGAAACACTATATGAAAATAGTTTTAAATATGACATTTTAAATAATTTTCACCATTTAATGCTTTTTGCATGTAAATAGCTTGATTATTTTAAAGTTTGCTTTCTGTTTTAATATTCACATGTAATTATATTTTTCAACTGAAAGATATTTCAAATTATTTGCACTTTTTAAATTCTGGCAACAATAGGTGAAAAAACTACTTTTTCAAAATATGAAATAAATATCTATTAATATTGAAAATTCGAATAAAATATTGAAATAAAAAAAAACCCACTATGTCTAACATCAAAAAGTTCTTAAAATAACTTTTCGATTTAAAATCTGCCTAAGCATGTTTATCATACATTTGTCTATAAAACTACCAATTTTTGTATTTTTATATGCAATAGTATTCTTTATTAGAAAACAAGTAAAAGAAAGTAAAAAGGTCACAATTAATTCTATGAAAAGTTACTCTTTTTTAAATAAAAAGATTAAATCAAAGTTAGCTCTTCCATCCATCAATAAATGAATCTACATGCCTGTACATAATAAAATACAAGATTTATGAAATCCTGTTCAGACCAGGGTTAAATATTACATTTTTGAACTAACAAAAATATCTGATACTTCTTATAATAACTATCTGATATTTTCAAAATAGTCAGTTTATTGATTATTATAAACATTTCCAGACTCAATATAAATTAGAAACTGAAACATATTGCACTTAGCATGAAAACTTAATAAAACAATATTCGAAATGTATTTTTTTTCATTTATGTAACAAAATTGAAGATTTAATGAATTGAAAACAGACACAATTTGTATTTTACACCCCCCCCCCCCAAAAAAAAAAAAAAAAAAAAAAAACCCTATAGGATTTAGCATCAAGTTTTGAGAAAATTTTATGTTTTATACAACAACATTTTAAATATGAAATAATTTGTTTTTGTTGAAAATTTGAATATAAATGTAAGTTTGTCTGCTTTTGCTTTTTCATTCCTTAACCTGTTGTTTAGTTTAAATTAAACTGAACCAGAAAATATTATTCCTAATGAAGCTGTAAAAATTTAACCTCAAACATAAACCTTGGAGAATAGTATATACAGTAGAAGATCTTTATAACGCACAGCTTCTCAGATGTAAACAATGAATTTTGCAGTTAAGAAGCACATTCATTCCACATTGTAAAAAATTTGCTAATTTCCAGAGGATTAAATTTGATACATTTATTCATTGTTATCATCTTAATTCAGAACTTTTTAATGAAAAAATTGATATTATTACAATTAAAATTTTAGTATTATAATGAATGATTTGGTCCAGACATATTTAGAACATGTTTATAAAGTAAATTTAACAATGTATGAAATGATCTATATTATCTAAAATTATAATATGCACAACTCTTGGGCCCAAGGACTGCAGTATAAAGATACTGTACTATATTTTGATATGTCACAGACATATTTGGTCATGTTCACAAGGTATGCTTAGTGATGTGTGAAATGTGATCTGTATAACGAAAAATTTTATATAATGCACAACCTCATGTGTTTAAGTTTGGTTATAATATAAAGATCTTCTACTGTAGTATACATTTTTTTCCACTAAAAAAGTCACTGACAGATCAAAAGTTCTTTATCTGTAGAATGACACAGTCAATAACAGCTTTAAAAATTCATTTACACTTGTTTTGACTAAAAAAATCATGCACAATATTTTGTAAATAAATATCTAATGTATGAAAATATCAATAATCAGGGATCTGTTTAGGAAAATTTTGAGTCCTTTAACGACCCTTCAACAAAAATTCTCATCTTAAAACAGGACCCTTCACAAAATTCTTCACCTTAAAAACAGACCTTTCAGAAAACTTTTACACCTTCAAACTGAACTTTTCACAAATTTAATCATTAAAGTTAAATCTGACATGTCTCAAAACAATTAAAGTCATCAAATTACTTAGCCTTTTTTATACATTAAGGATATACACCGGAACCTGAATATAGCTATATTTTCAAATTCACAAAATTATGACTAATTTTCATAAATATAAAAAAACTTCACATTTTCACAAAAACAAGACCCTGTGAGAAAAATCCGGACAGACACCTAATAATATAAAAAATCATGATATTTTGAAAACAAATATCAGATATCTATCATGATATATATCACCAAACCCTGGTTCAGACAATTTTTTTTTTTTTTTTGACATCTCCAGTTTCAAATTTTCTGTGACAATCTGCAGCAAACCAAAATGTATCTATCAACTATGCTGAACCAAGCTTACTATCATAAGAAATCAAAGTAACCCGTAAAATAAGAATCTTGTACGTTCAAAGAAAAGGCAAGAACATAAAATTTACTTTTTGTCTTTTTTTTTTTAAGCCCAGAATTCTTTTTAAGTTTTTAAGATTATTCTGCTAGCTACAAAATAATCTACAGCATCCACTGCCATGCTACACTGTTTCTACTACTGGGCTTGATCAAAATCCAAGTGCTTATTTTATCACCTATTCCAAGAGCTAACTTTGATTAAATCTCTGATAAAAATATATATAACTCTTGCTGTCATAGTCTAATTTATTGTGATCTTTTGACTGTCTCGGTGGTACATAATAAAAAACTATTGCATATAAAAACATGAAAACCGGTAGTTTTTAGCAATCATTTTTTTAAATTAATCTAAATTAAATTTTTTTTCTTCATTACTTTCAATATGTCATATAATGGTTATTCCTGCCTTAAGTAAAAAAAAAAAAAAAAAAAAAATCATAAAAAAGAAAAAGCTTGAAAACATCAGAACAATATAAAAATACAAGTGAAGGTCATCTTCACATGTGAAAAAGTGTTTTATTTTGCAAGATTTTTTTTTTTATGCACTGAAAAAAAAAAATCCCCAGAATTATTGAAATATGCATAAATTTTCCTTTATGCTCATTAAGAATATCTAACTAAAATTGTACATCTCATTTTGTTAATTTTTTGGGTATATAGGATAGATGTGTCAGTAATGGACACCTTTACTCCTCCTTATTTTAGTTATAATTATTATATTCCTGTTTTTCTTTTTTTATATTTATTAATCTATCAACAATATTTAACCATTCTCATAGTTACATTTTCCAATGTGAATCAAAATTTAATTGTAACAGAAATAAATCAAAACACCCAAAATTCCAGTAATTGACACCCTACAAAAAGTAATAGATAATTGTTTTTATGATTGTATTTAGAACCAGAATTTCCAGAAAGCATACTAATGAAACAAAAAGTCATTTTCAAATAAATTTAACAATTAGGATATCCATAGTATAACTAATAAAATATATGAGAATAATTCATGGCTTAAATTATTGTCACTATCAATATTTTAATTATTTTAGGTAAAATATTAAATTTCAAAGTATCACATTTATCGAGACAATATAATGTTTAGAAGTGTTAGTAAAAAAAAAAGTTTTAGATAACTAATGCATTGAAATTATAATTCACATTATTTGTTACAGTCTTAACTTTTTAAACTACTTGATATATTACTCGTCGTAATTAGTTATTAGTATTACAAATATGAAATAAATGATATTGCACATTGAATAAGGATTGTTATGATTTAACCCAACCCAAAAAACCCAGGTGGGTTTTTTCAAAATTTCAACTTTAAATTACATAGGTAATATATTTTTAAATGTCAGTACACCAGTCGTAAAGTTTATCACCCCCCACCCCAAGGGGAAAAAAATGTCTTAATTCTCCCAATGACAATTTTTAAAACAAATAATTGTAACTTAATTTTCTATAAGTATGTGTAACTATCACAAACACTAATTTTTTTCCCATTAAAATAGATACTTTGATACATAATCCTACAATTGAAACTCATAACAAAATACCACATATGCTGAGAATCCTAATTTAATGATGTAGACATGTAGAATTATTTGATTTATTCTATTAATTAATTATAATAAAAAATACTTACTTTACAGCAAATATTTTTTTCCCAGTTCTGCAAATTTTGTTATATCCAGTTTCAATTGCAAAAAATTTTGCTTAATTAAGTATAAACTACCACCCAACTTAATTCAATAACAACATAAACTAAGGGAAAACCGAAATTTCCTATTTACCCTGGGCTGAGGAAATGTTACTTACTGTGCCTAAGAAAGAATATAGCAACACATTTTGGAATGCAAACAACTCAAAAAGAAAAAAAATCTTGCAATCCATCATTAATCAATATGTTTCAGAATGAATTTTTTCTAGAGAAAATATTTATTACATATAGGCAATCACTTCAATTAAAATGAATAAATATACTTTATCCTTAACAAAATATTAGTTTAAAAGTTCTGATTCAGCACTAGTATTAGTATAGTACTTTAATGATAATTTCATTGTTAAAACTATTACTAATAATCAATTTATCTAAAAGCAAAGCATAATTTTGATTATTGTCATTGATTTATATATTTTTGTGATCAATTAGTTACTTTAAATTGTATTTAGTAGTAAGTACATTTTTTTAAAAACATTATGAACCACCTCTTTTCACATAAAAAACCCTGATAAAACCCAAAGAAAAAACCCGGGCATTTAACAACCCTGCATTGAATATTTTAAATACTAAATAAAATGGTTACAAAATAAAGCTGTACAATTGACATTTGAGGCACCTGATCTGCCGATTTACTAATTTCATTACTACTGATATAAATTTAATTAATATTACACTTTTTTAATGTGCAGATTTGAATAATGAAACATTTAAGATAGAAAGTGATAAAATTTTAAATCTTGTGCGACTTAAAAAATTGTCTTTATTTAAATGGAGAGGGCTTCACCATGAGCTTCTCCTGTTCCTATGCTCTCAAACATTGTTTCCTGACTTGTTTGATTGATAGCCAGATTATTAAATATGCATGTTTTTTTTTTTTTTTTTTTTTTCTTTTTTTTTTTTTTTTTTAATAAAAAAACCTTAATTTCATTGCAACATTAAAAATTTTATTAATTACATGAAATTAATTAAAAGCAGCTATATATATATATATAATACATTATGGTAAGTATAATTTAAAAATCCAAATTAGAGTAGCTGTTCCATTAAATTTAAAGATTTTAAGCACTATTACAGAAATTGCACTTTTAGAAATATCCACATGGGGATGTCCATTACTGGAAATCAACCAATTAAGCAATTCAGCAATAGACACGGGTCCTAAAACTTTACAAATAAATAAAGTACTGTAAATGACTGTTAGTAAAAATTCGAAGTTTTCTATCACTATCAAAGTAAAAGCATATAATTTTTTCAAGAAAATAAAAAAGATATAAATAATTGAAGCCAGCTCTTAGCATGTCCATTAAGATTTTCACTGCAAAACAGTGGAACGGAGAAACATTTTCTGCCAACTGATTGGTTTGGTTAATAGTGTCAACAGTAACATAGATTATAAAACATGCAAGGGGAAATTGCGAAAAAAATAAATAAAAAGCTAAATTTTTATTGGTTATTTTTTTTATAAACTAAAAATTTTGAACGGTTGTCCATTACTGATACATCTACTCTATATATCTATATTTACCTTTGTTTTTAAAGGTCATTAGCAGAACAACACGATATAATCAGCTAAAGGCAAGGCATTTTATTCATATATTAATTAATGGTTTTACACCAAAACATTTAACAAAATGATAAGCATCATTCTAACATGTTATATTACAACAAAGAAATGTCTGAAAATGAAGAATTATGTATTTTTGGCTTAAATTCTTTGAAAAGTGAACAACACTCCTTAAGTATTTTTAATTAATTGTAAATATTGTTTAGAAACAAGACAAAACAAAATAGCGACTCAAAGTATTCGATGAAATGCTGGGTTTTTTCACGTAAATTTCACAGATTTTTTTTTTAATTTTAAAAGAGAAACTTGTAATAACAGATTATTTAATCAACAATAACATTAAACAAAATTATACCTTTTATGCTGAAGCAGAATGTTGATTCCATTCTTCACTATTTATTCCAAACTCGCCATTTTCACAGACTACATTGAATCAGGATGTATTGAGAATAGGATTAGGTGTATAATTGAGCAAGTATTATCAATGATACGACATGAAATACTATCAGACCATATAGCAAAGACAATACTCATTCAATTAATATGCTGGGAGTTGCTGGTGCTGATGCTTAGAATGGTGGTAGGCAGGAATTGTCACTAAAAAGGAAAAAAAATATATATATATAAAAGTTTGAAAGAACACAATATTTCATAAAATAGTTTATTAGAACTATAATCCATGTTTATTTTTAAAGTGACGCTCAGATACTATAATATTAATCATGCAAATAATTTTTTTAATTTAAAAATTGCTTTTTAAAAAAGGTACACAGAAATTGAGGTATTTATAAAATATGTAATAAATTGCTTTAAAAAGGTGCACACTACTAAATAATCACGTTGGATTTTTTTTTTTTTTTTTGTAAAAAAAAATGTAGCATTTATAAAATGCTGAATTTTCATTTTTGACAGATACATGAATTTCTACAGGGTCAAATATTTACGTATGTATTAAACTGAGAACCAGCAATCTTAGTAAGAAATGCAATAAAGGTCAAACAAAACTAGTCACTCATTAAAAGTATACAATAATGAACCGCGATTAGCCATTTTTTTTTCCTTATGCACCTATCATTTCAACCGATGTATAAGTTTAGGAAAGGCATTTTTCCAACAGAAAACCTTATAAGTAGAATTATAATCTACTATCATAAATAATAAATATTTTAAAACTTACTTTTTTCGAATTGCTACATTTTCAAAGCAAAAACAGAGGAACGAGACAACAAGGAACGCTAAAAAACAACGCTACCTACTAAGGAAATCAGGATGAATGAGAATGGGGGGATATCGCCAACTTAATGCGTTCAAAGGGTTACTTGTATTGTAGAAAAATAAATTATGCCAAGCCAATCTATGCTGCCAAAATGCCAGAGGTTGCCTGAAAATGTCATGTGACCCTCTGTCCATACGCATGCGCATTATGTGGAATGTCGCTCATTTTAGGGTCCCCAGGTATTTCTCCACAATTTTTCTTTTGTTCGTTCCTTCAGTAGAGATATATGTGATGTCTTAATTATTTGATTAACCATTGAAGAGGAATTGAAAGATAAATAGACTACGTAAAATGTGTATTCAGAAAAAAATCATTTGAAATATATTATTATATGTTATTTTTATTTTTACCTTTCACTTTTAACTTTAATATGTATGAAAACATCATTTCAAACATATTGCCATATATGGATAATTTTAACTATGTAAATACTAATAACACCCCCAAAACATTTGCATTTTTTGGTTGATTTTTGCTCATTTGAAATCGTCCCCCTCTTTCTTAATAAAAAAGCATTTACATGAAAGAAAATATTCAGGATTAAGCTGAATTTAAAACATTATTATTTTCATTTATGTTTCATAAAATATATATTAAATTAAAATAACATTTCAAAATTTATTAAATGTTAAATTAATAATAAAATTTATTATAACAATATTTTGATACTAAATAGAATATATTTCTCAATTTTCGTAATTCAGTTAAGACATATACTAGTAGAAAAAAAAAAGTGTTTATTCTTACAGAAAAATTGTCCAGTATTATAATTGTTAACACTCTGTATTTTATCTTAATCTTTTATATGAAATAATTTTGTATGTATAAAGTTTCCTAATTTTAAATTACAGAAATTTGCAGAATTTATGAAATCTAAAAGAAAAAAAATGAAGGTGTAACATAATTTCATTTTTAACACACTAGCATAAAAGTTAATACTTTACATAATTAAAATATTTCCATGCATCAGTTTTCTGTTTTCGCAGAAAAACAGGTCTAACATTTCTGTTTTATAAACTTAGTAGCCAAAAAGTGACTCCATAACTGTGGAATACAACAGAACCATTTTAACAACGAACCCCCATTTACGCCTAGTTTTTGTTAAACAACATTAAAATAATATTTTAAAATAATAGAGCTGGGCAAAGAAATTTTAGAAGACAACATTGCAGGAAAAACTAATTGTAACAGTCAGTTTCTTTGCAATTGACATTCTTCCTAGAATTAGCAATATCCATTTGTGCTGTCATCCTATATTTATGAAAAAAGATGTTTGTATTTTTTCACTTTTTTTTATTTAAGAGTTCTTTACGATCATTAATGGTGTTTATAAATCAATCTTGAGATTATAAATAGTATATAGTATGGGTTTCTTTTAAACTTTCATGACTGATCATTTTTATAATTTTCAATACTTTTTAGTATTTTACCATTTGTTTAAATTTTAAATAGTTACATATTAAAAACACCAGCTACATGTAATATGAATATAAAAGATTTGTATTACTATGAAAATATTCTATATTTATTAGTCCAACAGTGCCAGACATAAACGGGGATGTATGGCTTATAGACGCTACCAGAGTTTAATACACATTTCTTTTCTTTTCGTTTGTTGAATAAAAAGTTAAGGTCCGAGGAAGTTTTACACCACCTAAATGTATTCTTAATTCTTGTAAGGGAACCCAAGAATTCTCATTATAAGATATTTAGAGTTATCTGAATCATTTTGTGTATTGTGAAATAAATTAGAGGACCTAAAATTTCGTTGAACCCGAATCCGTTTTAAGAGTATAGTCGACCTTTAAAAATATACAATTATTATGCAGACATACATACATTAAATACAATAATCCAAAATGGAGTGAACAATTAGCCAGCGCCAGGAATTGAACCTTGGTCCAAAGCTAGGTTTAATTACTAATTCGATGACATTAATATACCAGCATTTTAAAACGAATGTACTTAGTTATTGCTGTCCACAGCGCTGTGGACCCAGGTTCGATTCCTGGCTGTGGCTAATTTTTCACTCCATGTTGGATTATTGTATTTAATGTATGTATATCTGTATAATAATTGTATATCTTTAAATGCTGAATGCAGGTGTTATTTATGTATGTTTTAATATAGTCAACCTTTCTTTTTAAAAAAAAGCGTTCGATATCGAAATTGTTTAGTAGTAGTCCCGTGCGCTGATCTAAAATGTGAAGGGGCATATAGCTTCTCAGATTTTGATTATTTAACTTTGCTTTCTTTATCGCTGATGATTTAAAAAATAGGAATTACATAGTGGCTAAGATAAAAGAGGACCGGTATACAGAAGTACAAATACTTACTAATTTTGATTTAAAAGTCCTAAATACGGAATATTATGAATAACCACATACTGAACGTTAAATAGTTCACAGGATGTGTTGTTATTCATAATATTCCGTATTTACTACTTTTAAATAAAAATTATTAAGTATTTGTACTTCTGTACACCGAGTCTCTTTTATCTTGGCCCCTCTGTATAATAAAATGCTATTTTCCTAAGTCATTTAAATTTATTAAACAAAAACCGTAATTAAATGTATAAAAAAGTTATTTATTATAGCGCGGCATCATTTTGCCGGTTAAAGCTTTCTCCCCTCCCCCTACCACCCAAAACACTCCCGGTTTTACTTTGAGATCGTTTTGTTAACTTCGACAGAAGCAATAATTTATGTTAATAAATTTTATTTTAGCATGTTATTAATTTTTCATAGAGAAAATTACGCAACCAAATAACGACCTTAATTAAATACTCGATTACTATCCTAAAAAAAATTACGTTATTAGTCTCATTTTATTTGTGAGATACATGACGTAGTACACTTTATACACAACATCCTAACCCTAATGTTCAGCTCACCGTGCGTTAGGAAGATAGATGAGAATAACATTCCCGAACCCCAAAGACGTCTTTGCAATCATGAAAATAAATCACTATGCATCTTACAAAATACTAATCAAGTGTTAATACAAAAACATATTTTCGAGAAAAACACGGTCGACTTCCCAGATTTTTGTCCAAAATGGTCTCGTGAATCAAATGTGATTGGCTGCATCTCGACATTTGATGAAATTTCCAAAAATTATTTTCCACTTATGACGTTAAGCTCATTGATACCGAGATCGGTCTGCAATTTTAGTAGATTTCCTGGTGCTCTAAATGTTGTTTTATATACTACTATATAATCACGCTATGTCTTATCTCATTTTCATATAGCATTTCAGATTTAAGTATGGTATTAGAAGAAGTTTTTTTTTTTTTTAAATTATTATTGTTATCATCATTGCATTCACATCCGTAATTAGCTAAAGAGTTTGCATCATAATTTCCATTTGCATATAAACTAAAATTGCCCTATTCAGAAACTATTTTTTTGTTTTGTTGATAGATAGTGAAATAGATTAATTTGCAAGGCAGTCAACGAAATTAATGAGGCACAGGTGCTCAAGTGCATTAAGACGGCACTGTTGATTTAGTTTTCTTATTCTCTCAGATAATAAGTAATTATATTCTATTCACAATGAGATTTCACTCATGTACGCCAGGCGTACATGAGTTGCAGTAATGTCACTATTACGTCAAAAAATTAAAAATATGTCAGGAAAATATTTTTTGACAGTGAATTATACGTTTGGAGGTTCTTGTCCCTCTTTAAGTTTTTGGAGAAGTTTACGTTTTTTTTAGTCACACTAAGTGGTGACATTTTAGTCAGATATGTGATGTGACGTGTGTTACGTACAGTGACGTCACTGCACAGTGCTTTATGTAAGGGTAATGGTTTGTTCTAAATAAATTTCTTTCAGATATTTTTAAAATCGTCTATAGGAACTTTTTTTTTTAAATGTTAAGCACTATAAGGTGGTTTATTTCTTTTCATATATTTAAATACTTGTACTGATTATTATTTTTTTTAAACTGATAAAATTGATATATGTTTCTGAATAAGTCTGTAAAATACATATAACAATTTTATTTTTTATCAGAATATGAAAAACTTTAAAATTTTATATTTAATTAACAGTATATAGAAACAAAAAAGCGTGATTCAAACAATAGCAGTCTCTAGATGGTAGACATGATTTGAAAGGTTTTCATCATTCATCAAATTTGAAAATGTTATCCAAAGTCAATCATGCCTTTGTTACGTTAAAGCCAATTTCCAGTATATTTATTCTTTCATTTGACAGGGATATGAGTATTTTATTTGCTCTTATAGTACAATTATTAAAAATCAAATTAAATTTTGTTTTGATTTATGTACAGTATTTCTTTGATAGCAGAGATTAATAATTAATAATTAATTAAATTATTAATGTACGCAATAATATTAAACGCAATTTCCATGCCTCAGTTAATCAGTATAGATTTTCTATCAAAAGCGAGAAATCTTGATTTTAATGTGAACGCATCTGTGAAATTGTATTCATGAAATTGTTTGAGAAATTTGGTCTGTTTCACAAAAGTGTATTTTGAATTAATGATTTTCTATATTTCTGATTAGATCAGAACTTTTAATTAAATTTATCGATTTTATAATATGTCGATAAAATAATACGTAATAAACTTCACTTTCTTATACCTTGCAGCAATTGAAATCAATTTATATCGGTACACACGTGATTATGAAAGCAAATTCCGTGCCTCAATATATTTTGCCGTGATATATCTTTTATTTTTATTCATTCAAATAACGTAACAATTGCATTTGGTTCATGGAAATAAATGATTCTAAAGTAAATTTGATAGCATATGTAGCATCTTTTCCAGACGTCTTTGTAATAGAAAATTGAAAAGAACAATTTATTCCCAACAGAGACGTATCAAATTTTGTGACAGAATATATAGGTGTTTTTCTTGTTGTTTCTGTAAGTTTTTTATATGTGTTTACGTTAAATATTGTTCTTAAATATTATTATATTATTCGTTATAAAATTGGACTGAACAATTTATTCCCAACATAGTCTTGTCAAATTTTGGCACCTCATATATAGAATCACGTTTTTGTTTCTGTACATGTTTTATATGTCTTTACGTTAAATATTACTCATAAATGTTGCTACATTAGACTTTAGAAGATTGAAAATAACAACTTATTCCCCACAGAAATTTGTCAAATTTTGCCATCTCATATATATAATCTTTGTTGTTCCTGTATGGGTTTTATATATGTTTACCTTAAATTGTTCTTAAATATTATTATATTACTCTTTATAAAATTGAACAGAACAATTTATTCCCAACATGGTCTTGTCAAATTTTGGCACCTCATATATAGAATCACGTTTTTGTTTCTGTACATGTTTTATATGTCTTTACGTTAAATATTACTCATAAATGTTGCAACATTAGACTTTAGAAGATTGAAAAGAACAATTTATTCTCCACAGAGATTTGTCAAAATTTTCCATCTCATATATATAATCTCTTTTGTTCCTGAGTGGGTTTTATATGTGTTTACATTAAATTACTCTTATATATTATTATACTACTATTAGAAGATTGAAAAGAACAATTTATTCCCAATAGAGAATTGTCAAATTTTGCCCTTCATATATACAATCTTTTTTGTTTCTGAATGTGTTTTAAATTGTTCACGTTAAATACTACTCTACTAACATAGAAAGCGGTTATTAATTCATATTTATGGTAATAATTACTAACATCTTATTTTTATGCTTACACTATGGAATTTATTTCATTGAAACTTTGTTTTATTTTTATTACAGTGGTGTTTTTTTCTCTGGTAGTAACGGGAAAATATTAGCTGAATGTTTAAATAATGTATTTATGAATAACAGTAGAATATTTCAAAGAACGGCAAAATAATGCATTGAAGCTGAACGACCATTGCAAAATCATTCATGAAATTGCTACTTAAATATAAATTGTTTCAATAAAACGTGAACTATCGATTTTCTATAATTCCCCTCATATCATATACTTTAGATAAATTTGTCGAATGCATACTTTGCCCATATGATAAAATCTACTTTATTACATACAGTATCATTTAAAATTTATTTCCTTCGGTTCATTATACACGGTTCATTATAAATGCATCCTCCAAAGCATGCGATATTTAATCCTTTATTTGACATGTATATAAATCATTTCTTTATATATAGAAGGGGGGGGGGTCGAAAAGTAAAATAAATATATTTTTTCGAAATTACTTTTCACGCAGGGTGGAAAAGTTGTCTTTTATGTATATTAGTTTACATGTCTTTTTTTTTATTGAAATCCATTCATATCTTCCTGTGCACCAAGCGCCCCAAAAATAGTTAAAAATTGAAATTTTTATGAAAATTTATAATTTTTCTGTTTTTTTACTTTTTTAGAATTATGTTTGGCGCGGTGTGCAAAAGTTGTTTTTTATGTATATTATTTTACATCTTTATTTTTATTATTGAAATCCATTGATATATTTTAGTGCCCCGAGCGCCCCCAAAATAGTTAAAAATGGAAACTTTTATGAAACTTTATAATTTTTTTGTTTCTTTGTTAAAATTCTATTTGGCGCCGGGTGAAAAAGGGGTGTATTGGATGTACTACATAATTGTGTAGTTTACTTATTTTTTAATCGACATCCATTCATATTAAAAATAAATGTGCAACGTTAAATTAGCACAAATTAAAATAATTTCTAATGGCAAACAGCTGTTTCAAAGCCCTTAAGCTCCATCTTCAGTGCCAACTCAAAAGGTAAAAACGAATTAAAAACTCCTAAACCATGACCGCTTGCCTGCCATCTCTCACCCCGCGGCCAAATGAAATGGCGTTGAATTTTTCAAAACAACAGCGGAGACGAGGAAACACACGTGACAGAGAGACCAATAGGAACACTCCGCCGATCCGGAAAGTTTAAGTGTGGAGGCGAATAAAGGAGGGGGGACGAAGAGAATGAACTAAGCGAAACGCAGCCAGACGTTTGAAACGCTTTGTACGGCAGAGAAAAAACCAGAAAGGGGGGGGGGCAATGAGGATGAATTAAATGAAAGGTAGCCAGACATTTGAAAAACTTGGTGTACTGGACAAATCATTAACCAAGCTGCTCGAATTTTTCCATATGTAATAAGCTTCCCAGAAATTTAGGTCGTAAATTGATGAGCATTTCTGAATTATCGCACCTTCCGAAAAATTAAAACTGTGACTTTCAGACCAACAATGGTTAGCTATTGCAGATCGTTTAATATCACAATTTTTAACATAGTTTTTATTCTCCCCCAAACGGACTCTAAGCGGTCTCTTAGTTTGACCTATGTACATTTTATCACATTCGCAAGATATTTTATAAATTCCCCAATGTGAAAATCTGTCTATTGGATGTTTGAGGTCTGTAAATTTGATTTTGTTAAACGGTGCATAAACTATTTTAAAGTCGAAACTTTTCAAAATTCTAGATATTTGATGGCTTATTCTCGGAAAATATGGAAGTATAATTAAATTTTCATTGCGAACATTGTTAACATTGGAATGCGTACGTTTAATTTGTTTATTATGAATTGAATCAACTATTTCAACAGGATAACCCCGGTCAATGGCTATTGATTTGATGTAGTCTAACTCCGCTTTGAGTAAACTCTCAGATGAACAAATTTTTAGGGCGCGATGAACATATGTATTAAAAGCAGTCAATTTCTGATTCGGAAGGTGAGATGAAAGACGGTGTGGCGGTAATGAATTACCGCCACACCGTCTTTCATCTCATTTCTCAGGGGAAATTTATCGAAGTTCAAATTTTTTTGCATATATGCTAGTATACTTGAGAGACAACATTCGCACCCCGCACCAAAAGTAATTAAAGAAAACTAAAAGAATACAAAAACAAAAAATATTATAAATTTCCATAAACATTTCAGTTTTTAACTATTTTTTGGGGGGCTTGGAGCACCAGAAGATATGAATGGATTTCAACAACAACAAAAAAAAAACATGTACACTAATATACATATTATACAACTTTCGCACCCCGCGCCAAAATAATTAAAAAAAATAAAATAAATAAATAAAAATTATAAATTCTCATAAAAATTTCAATTTTTAACTATTTTTGATGCGCTTGTTGTATAGAAAGATATGAATAGATTTCAATAATAATAATAAAACAACATGTAAACTAATAGACATAAAAGACAACTTTTGCACACCGATTCGATTTTTTAATCCACCATAGTGTATGTAACTTTTTTCATTAAAAAGTAATTTTTTTTTTACAATATGTACAGCGTTATTATATTAGTAAATATAAAGTAATAACTGAACGAAATAAATTTTTTAATAAATGAGTGCAAAATATTTGTCAAAAAAGGCAAATTACTTTGAACCTCATCGGATAATTAAAATTTTATTCGCAAATTATCTTTTAAAATATCGTCCGGTTCGTAAAAATGAGATTGATCAATAACTATAGATTTTCTATAATTCCTCTCATATCATAGTCCTTAATTATATACTTGTCAAATGCATATTACGTCCATATATTATAATCCCTTTTCTTACATTTTGTAGCAATTGCAATTGATTTTTATCTTTACACAGGTCATTATAAAAGCAAGCTTCTTTCCTTAATGCATTTTGTCTTGATACACCTTTTATTTTATTCATTCAGATCACGTAACCATTCCATTTGGTTCATGGACATAAATAATTCTCAAGAAAATTGGATAACATAAGTTTCCTATTTTCTGGACGGTTTATATTGGAAAGTATAATTTATTCTAAATAGAGATTTGTCAAATACTACCCAATGCGTACATTTTAATAAGTGTTTGCGTTAAAAAAATCACATGTGTGCTATTTTATTTAGCTATTGTTAATTTATGTTGACGACATAAATAAAACTGTTAGAAAGTTCAGAAAAATTGAAATTCATAAATCTTTGAATTAAAAAATGAGTAAATGTTATTTTTAAAATAAGCATTATAAATATTTAAAAAAATTAAAATTAAAATTAAATAAAGGTAAAATGAAACAAATTTTATGCTATATGTTACACTCTATAAATAAATCCGCAAAAAATCGGAAATTGTACTTATGTATGTGTTGGCAGTGCGATTTCTGCATTTTCTGGAAAAAAAGAAATTACCGATGGAAGTGATTTTCTTCGAGTATGTCAGAAAGTAATACAGTTGAAAATATTCTTCAACGGTAAGATTGTACTCAGTTAACTGACACTTTCATTAAAAACAAATTCCGTAAACAAATCTATGTTGTACTAGAAAACGGACATTAAATAAAATTTTCACATTTTTAAGGAATTTTTATAGTGTGCACTTTCGAACATGAAATTAGTTTATAATAATCATACACATTAACCTATTTAATCTATTAAAATTTTTAGTTTTATAATTTTCTAAAACTATTTAAACCGATTTGCTGCTATTAAGCAGTCCGAAAAAGACTATTTGATCTATTTTAAAATTCAATTATACTAATTACATATATATACAAATGTATGTGTGGGTTTATACGTATGATTCATGTCTTCTCAAAAAAGAAAATTATTTTAACCATTTATTATATCAATTTTTATCGTGAAAGATTTAATGCAAAATAATCGTGTACATTCTGCTACGACAAATTGTTAATAAAGATGTTTAAAAAATTATTCGAACTGATTACGTATATATTCCATTTAATCTACGAATATAATAATTTTATTCTTTACGTAATAAGGAAACCAAAAATATTTATACACGTTTGCATGAACCCAACATGTACAATTACCTAAAAAAGAAAAAAGAAAATAGAAAACCCCATATATTTTAATCATCAAAGTTGGAAATTATACGCTAAACATGATAAATGTGATGCGTTCGTACTATAACTAGTTTTACAATGTAAAAAAATTAATTGTTATTATTTCAGTAAAATGAATTAAAGCGTATTCAATGAGCTAAATGAGCATGCCTTTTTAGGTGCGTTCGTAATTATATAAATACGTAGCACCTATTGTCGTCGCTTGGTCCGTCCGTCTGTCCGTCCGTCCGTCCGTCTGTCTGTCTGTCCGTCCGTCCGTCCGTCCGCATATAACAACGCAAAAACTACCCAACCGAATGGTTTGCAATTTAAAATATATTATCTTTGCAGAATTTTGTCGAGACATTTCAAATTTTATTAAAATCGAATCAAAACTTTAGGAGATATTAATAAAAATATTTATTAAGAAATTTGATTTTTTTTTTTTTATAATCGGTGCTTTCTTGTTATAGGAGCTTCCGAAGTTTAATCGTCAAGCGACCGATATACTTATTTTATTACAGAAATTGATCTGCAGACGATATAATTCATTTCACAGAATTAAAAATCATCACGATCTGAATATTTATATAACTAGCTAAAGTACGAACGCACCTCGTTTGTAACGTTTGACGTACAATTTCCAACTTGTTTTATTCTCATTACGTATACCACGTTTACTGATGCTTATTTTTTTTTTCGACACCAGACAGCTCTGCAAAATTCACCATGGAGACTTTGCTTGGCGAATGATTACCTCCATGTTTTAATATTTATGTGACTCACGATGTGTTTATTTACTTGAATGGGTTGAGATATTCATGTTTTAACCTAATTCCTACTGAAGTTATCTAAGAATCTATACACTTTTAAATGTAAATCATCTCTCAAGCAAACAATTCTCTTAAGCGATCCAACTAAAAATGTAACTTTTATGCAATTTTATTCGAAAAATTAATTTTGAGTAAAAGTGGCCGCTTGGCTATATGAAAAAATAAGTAGTTAGCCCGTATATGTTTTCCTCAGTCTCATGACTTGAGCTTTTATTATATAGATTACGTGTGATAGGATTTAATAGAATAAAGAAAATGTTTTATTAATATCTTTTAACTATTAATTTGATTTTCATAAAATTTGAAATGACTCGGCAACGTCTGTATCGATTATATATATTAAATTTCAAACCATTTGGTTCGGTAGTTTTCGCCCTGTTATATGCGGACGGTCAGACAGACGGACGGACCAGACGACGACTATAGGTGATATGTATTTATATAATTACGAATGCACCTAAAAAGGAAATAGCCATTCAACTGTAAATTATGTCTTATTTCAGTTTATGTTTAAAAAATAATAATAAATTTAGGAGGCAATCGTGACATTGTATTTGTTTCAAGCTCTAAAATTTACAATAAGGATATCTAATGTTAACATCATATTTGGCTTCATTTGTAAAATTTACCTCAGGGTATCAATGGGAAGTGCTTCGTTCAAGTTGTTTAGGAAGATTTACAGTCTGGAACTCCAAATCTTAAATTATTCATTTGCAATGGTTGCAAGGTACATTGAAATGCGGGTAGTTATTTCAGTATAACTCAAAAACTACGGATGAGCTTCAATTTTGGATTCGCATATTGAAGAATTCTAGATACAGATTTCTGTTAAAATGTTCATCAGTTATAATCCATATTATTTGGAAAAATAATTTAAAAAAATAATTTTTTTTTTCAAATTATTATTGGAAACCTAATTTAAATTTAACCTATGAATTTTTTAACAGAAATCGATTTCTAGAATCTTTAAATATGAGACTCTAAAAATACAATCGAAACGTCAAGTCATTTTTGAGTTATGCTTAAAAAAAATATCGGCATTGCATTTTGTTTTAAAAAGTTGAAAATTAATTTATTATTAGAAGCTAAGCATTTTAGATAGCATTAATTAATAAACTGCATTATTGTTTGACTTCCATTTGATATCATAAAATAAAATTCATAGGCAAATAAATATGATGCCAAATTAGATGTTCTTATTGAATTTGATACAGTTTATATATGAAGAAGGCCCTAAAAGTATTTTTTAACACACATTTAAAGAAAACATTGTTTCCAGTCAAATGAGAAATTTCCTTCGATTTTTCCGTTTTTTCTGCTATAATTTGGTGATTAAAATATACGGATAGTTCTCTGTTTTTCGCCAATTGTACTATTTATATTGATTTTATCATTTTATAAATATATGTAAATATTTATAAAATAAATTTCCAATAAAATTTTCAGCAGGACAGAAACTACGCCATAAATCTTTAATTAGTGCTACAAAGAATGTCTAAATTTTCAATTAAATTTTCAGTAGGACTGAAATTACACCATAAATTTTCCAATTAAATTTTCAGCAGGACTGAAACTACGCCATAAATCTTATATTATCCGATGCTGGGAATTTATTCGTCTCATGTACGCCACTGACTAGTGTACGCCTGTATGGCATTCCATATTGCGCTGCGATGTTGAAGCCTTGCCAACGTATCAAGCAGGGCGGTCGCTCTGCCAAGCCAAGCTTAAAAAAAAAAACGCCACACAAACAACGCCAAGAACTGAACTAGACCGCTACTGCTTATTTACAGGAATCAACTTCGCAATATTAAATCGACAAAACATGCCAGATTAAAATATCAGATATATAATAAACCAAGCGTCGCCGAAATAAAAAACGAAAACTAGAAGAATCTAATGAAGAATTTCTTCAATTTAAGACCAAACTCATCTTCATAAGTGATTTATAAACAGAGATATAGATTTTTTTTAAAAACGTCGAGTTACTTAAAATGATCAAGCAGGGCGGTCGCTCTGCCAAGCCAAGCTAAAAAAAAAAAACGCCACACAAACAACGCCAAGAACTGGACAAGACCGCTACTGCTTACTTACAGTAATCAACTTCGCAATGTTAAATCGACAAAACATGCCAGATTAACATATCAGATATCAAATAAACCAAGCATCGCAGAAAAAAAATACGAAAACTGGAAGAATCTAATGAAGAATTACTTCAATTTAAGACCAAACCCATCTTCATAAGTGATTTATAAACAGAGATATAGATTTTTTAAAAAAACGTCGATTTACTTGAAATGATCACTTTTTTCTTCGTCAAACTTTTTTTTTTCAAACAACCTACAGACCTTAATATTCGGCAGAATAAAAAAGGATTGCATTTTTAGACAAGTAATTACGTAATCTATGTGCTTTTATAAAATCCAGTGTAAAAAAATATTACTTTCTATTCATAATTAGCAAAAAACTGTTAATTAACTTGGCGATTAAAAAATTATGCCAAAACAGAGATAAAACCCGACAACGACCATGTACCATCTGTATTATAATAGCACAAATCAGTTACAGGTTATAACCACATCAAATTTTATCTGCAAGTCAGCCATTTTCTTCTGCAGATATATTTTTTTTTAAATAAAACTTCACAATTATAAGAACACACATTTTATCAAACAATTAAATATGACTGCAAACTGTGGCAGATGATTGTTTCTAACATGAATAAGTATGAGAAATTGCCGGTCATGGATATGGATATGGGTAGCTCAGTCGCAGAGCGTCGGCATGGTACGCATAAGGTCCCATGTTCGAGTCCAGGCCCAGGTCAATTTTTCACTCATGTTTGTTTAGTGTATTTAATTGTCTGATAAATTGCGTGTTCTTATAAATATTGTAAAATAAAGTAATCAGACGTAGTGTTGTGGCTTTAAAAAATATTTTAAATATATATAATTTACGTTTTTAGAAAGATCTTTAAAAATAAATTAGTTTTTGAGGGAAGATGTACCTTCTAAAATGTATACATTAAGAGTTATCGCCATTTAAAATTTCTTTCCAAACGTAAACAAAATTTTTGATTAGGTTGAGTTGGGTTGGGTTGATTATTGACGGCCATTATCTACACATGGGATATAGGCCCGGGGGGAGTGCCCTTCGTGGGGGTCTTTCTAAGGGAACCTAACCCGTATTTACGCATGGATAAATCCACGGCTCGAAGAAAAACACGAAAACTCCGAACGATTAGGCCGACGGGCGCGATTGGGATTGAACCCAGCACCTCCCGTCTACCAGCTTCGAGAGCAGAACCTCTCAGCTACTGGTGGGGCTCAAAATTTTTGAAATGAATTAAATGTGATTCATTTATTTCTCAAAAAAAAAAAAAAAAAAAAAAAAAAACGGTAAAGGACAGGCATTTCGTTCGCAGGAATACCTATCACGTCATTTTCCTATAAATTAATGAAATCCAGTTGTTAAATTATTTTTGTTTTAGAAGTGAAGTTTCCATTTAAATTTATTGTAACAGTACAATGTTTAATTGAACAAAATAATGTAAATCTAAGAAATTGCTAAGAAATTCCAAACATGCACAGGGCAACGCAAAATAATAATAATAATAATAAACAAAAAATAAATAAATAGATAAATAAATAAATAAATAAATAAATAAATAAAAATCAGCTTTCAGAAATTCTAAAAATTGTTCGTATATCTTAATTACAAGCTAAAGGAGGGTTATTTCTATATTATTATATATATAATAGTAATTTCAGCAAATATATTAAATTCCAATGCGATCTGCTTTAAACTTAAAGATAGTTTATAACACATGATAAAAAAGTTATAAAAGAGAATGGCGCGTCACATTTCAGAGAGGGGATGGGGAGAGGCGTGAACAAAATTAGGAAGTATAATAATGCTAATATCACGTATCAAGGCTAATATCACGCTAATATCACAATCTGTAATTTCATAAATTTTGAGCCCCACCAGTGGCTGAGAGGTTCTGCTCTCGAAGCTGGTAGACGGGAGGTGCTGGGTTCGGAGTTTTCGTTCGGAGTTTTCGTGGTTTTCTTCGAGCCGTGGATTTATCCATGCGTAAATACGGGTTAGGTTCCCTTAGAAAGACCCCCACGAAGGGCACTCCCCCCGGGCCTATATCCCATGTGTAGATAATGGCCGTCAATAATCATCTGTTTGAAACTTTCCGATATTTTATAGCACATAACATAAAAATTAAAAATAAAGCCGCGTCAAAAATTATAGGGAGGGGCGGAGCACGTTTTGCCTACACAAGGGGGGGGGGCACTTTTCTAAATTTTAACGATATCCGTCATGTCACATATCGTTACAAAGGGCTGTGACCACTTATTCGTGTTATACACCACAGGTGTCACCCCCACATTTTGCGCCCCCCACCCGACACTACTCATGTGATATATTGTTCGAAAGGCCTGTGACCGCTTATCCCCCCCCAGGGGGCACTTTTCTAAATTTTGTCGACACCTCTCATGTGATATATCGTTGGAAAGGTCTGTGAACGCTTAATCATAATATGTAGGGGGGAGGGGGTATTTTATAAATTTTGCACATACCCCTCATGTGATACATCGTTGGAAATGTCTGTGACCGCTTAATCCTATTATGAATCTCCGGTGATCATTCCCCCTTTTGCCCCCCAAACGCGATTAGCTTTCACCACCAGAGGACGCTTTCCTATCTCTGTTTCTATGGGTCGGATCACGACGGGGTATGGCTCATTCGACTCGAAATCGATAGAGCTTTCCGATTTTAGTTCGTTTTTTCACCACCAGGGGGCACTTTTCTATCACTGGTTCTATGGGCTAGATCACGACGGGGTATAGCTCATTCGACTCGACATCTATAGCCTTAACGATTTCAGTGCCCGAGGTTCATACAGAACAGATTGCGCTACCTGGTGGTGGAAGATGGAACTTGAGCGTGCACAGCACGACTGCTATACAGTGCCGAAGGCAGCGGGTACCCGTGTCGGAAGTTAGTTTGGTTAGAGGTTTATACTATTCAATGTGCAAATTAAGGGATTATCCGATTCCGAAGGCAGCGGGGAACCAGGTCGGAGGTTCGTTCTTGTTCGAGGTTTATCTTATTCGAGGTTTTACAAGATTCGAGGCCCCAATGTAAATTAGGGGCCGAAGCCAGCTAGTGCTAATGAAAAAAGAGCGTGATATCACGTTTGATTTCAAATGCAGCGCTGACACGCTATGTACGTATTCCATTTTTATTCATTTCATCGATAAGTCAGTGATATTTTTTAACGGGGGATAACAAGTGTTATAACAAGCCACATTTAGTATGTTGTTAGTAGTTTAATTGAAAAATCTACTGGTATTTCTAGTTAACCTTTTAAAAAATGACTGAAAGTAAAATGTAATTTTAAATTATTTCCTATGTTTAGATTATTTAAATTATGTTTATTCTGTTTTAAAAAAAAGAAATGATATCTACAAAAACAACTTTTCAAAAGTAAAAAAAGCCAAGCGTAAAAAAAAAAAAAAAAAAAAAAAAAAAAAAAAAAAAAAAAAAAAAGTTGTGGCTAAAAAATGGTGTGATATCAAATTTCCAAGCTATTATATTACTTTTTTAACTTTTTTCCATTAAATAAGTTATCATATATATAAGTCGAGTGCCTACGTATATGTTAATAGAAATCGTTTTCTCCTGTACTAAATACATCCTAACGAGTTTCTGAAAATTCAATTTTTTTCAAATTATCCATGATGGGCTTGGCGGCCATCTTTCCATATTTCTAAGCACCCAAATTTCTAAAGTAAAAGCGTAATATGTTTGCAATGTAATATGTTTATAACAATTTCGAACTTCAGATTTTAACTACGGACAGATAAATTAGATAAGACTGATATTTTGAGAAAGTGATTTATACTAGTTTGAAATTATTAATTACTCTAAAAAATAAATCATAAGATGAATCTTTAAGATAAATCATCATTATCTTAAGACACAATTTTCAGAGCATACAAATCTATAAATGAAACGCTTAAAATATTTGCTTAAATAACAATTTTGAACTTCGGATTTTAACTACGGATTTGGATGCTTAGAATTTTGTGAATAATATGCAAAGATGGCCGCCAAGCCCATCATGCATAATTTGAAAAAAATTGAATTTTCAGTAACTCGTTAGGATGTATTTAGTACAGGAGAAAACGCTTTCTATTAACATATACGTAGGCACTCGACTTATATATATGATAACTTATTTAATGGAAAAAAGTTAAAAAAGTAATATAATAGCTTGGAAATTTGATATCACACCATTTTTTAGCCACAACTTTTTTTTTTTTTTTTTTTTTTTTTTTTTTTTACGCTTGGCTTTTTTTACTTTTGAAAAGTTGTTTTTGTAGATCACTTTTTTCTTCGTCAAACTTTTTTTTTCAAACAACCTACAGACCTTAATATTCGGCAGAATAAAAAAAAGGATTGCATTTTTGGACAAGTAATTACGTAATCTATGTGCTTTTATAAAATTCAGTGTAAAAAAATATTATTTTCTATCCTTAATTAGCAAAAAACTGTTAATTAACTTGGCGATTAAAAAATTATGCCAAAACAGAGATAAAACCCGCCAACGACCATGTACCATCTGTATTAAAATAGCACAAATCAGTTACAGGTTATAATATAATCACATCAAATTTCATCTGCAAGTCAGCCATTTTCTTCTGAAGATATTTTTTTTTTAAATAAAACTTCACAATTATAAGAACACATATTTTATCAAATAATTAAATATGACTGCAAACTATGGCAGATGATTGTTTCTAACATGAATAAGTATGAGAAATTGCCGGTTACGAATATGGATCTGGGTAGCTCAGTCGCAGAGCGTCGGCATGGTACGCATAAGGTCCCAGGTTCGAGTCCAGGCACAGGTCAATTTTTCACTCATGTTTGTTTAGTGTATTTAATTGTCTGATAAAATGCGTGTTCTTTTAAATATTGTAAAACAAAGTAATCAGACGTAGTGTTTATGCTTTAAAAATATTTTAAATATATAATTTACGTTTTTAGAAAGATCTTTAAAAATAAATTAGTTTTTGAGGGAAGATGTACCTTCTAAAATGTATACATTAAGAGTTATCGCCATTTAAAATTTCTTTCCAAACGTAAACAAAAATTTTGAAATGAATTAAATGTGATTCATTTATTTCCAAAAATAAAAAAACACGGTAAAGGACAGGCATTTCGTTCGCAGGAATACCTTTCACGTCATCTACTATATATACGAGGCTAGCGAAAAAGAAAGGCTACCGCGGTGCTTTACGCGTATCTTTATTTACAGACCGCGGGATTCACGTGAGGCTCGAATCCACCAATGCAGGTGTACGAAAAGAGCATCACGTCACTCTAGCGGTCTGTAAAAAAAAGATAAGTGGAACGCACCGCGGTAGCCTGTCTTTTTCGTTAGCCTCGCTATATATATAAAACACAAACGGAAATTTCGTTCCGTTCCTTTATAACTCGAGATCTGCTGAATGGAATTTGATGGAACTTGCACTGTTCGAGAGATAATTTTTCAGGGAAGGTTTTAGTATGTCACACAACGTTCTACGTATAATAGCTATCGAATTATGATAGAAAGTTCTGTTATTTTGGCCGAAAAGGTTACCATTGCTAATTTTTTGGCGATCATTATTGTTGCAGAAAGAAATGAAAAGGTATACATCTCGAAAAATAAAAGAAAAACTGTTACTAATTTTATTTAAAAAAAAAAAAGAAAGAAAGAAAGAAAGAAAAAAAAAGAGTTTTGATGAGAGAATATTATAGAACGAAAATATTTAATTTAAACATGATTAGAAATGTTCATAATGCTTAAAACATTATTCAAGGGGCAAGATTTCTATTGAAACAAATTTGGCGATTTATCTTTTGTTTTTGGCGATTTTGATTTTACTTTTGACCCCAAACAATTTGATTTTAAGCCAAAAAGTGTCTTTTTTTGTTGCAGAAAGAATTGAAATGGCTATACATCTGGAAAAATAAAAGAAAAAACTGTTACTAATTTTATTTTTTTTAAAAAGAAAGAAAAGAAAAAAAAGAAAAACAGTTTTGATGAGAGATTTTAGGCCAAAAGGTGTTTTTTTTTCAAGTGTACGACTGCATTTTCGCAGTATTATTATTTTTTTTTGGTACTTTTTGGTTAGCCGGACGCCAGTGATATATATATATATATATACACACATATATATACACATATATCTACACAAATACATGTATATACATATATATATATATATATATATATATATATATATATATATATATGTGTGTGTGTGTGTGTGTGTGTTCATATATCACTGGTGCCCGGCTAACCGAAAAGTACCTTTTTTTATTCAAATGCAAACTATATTAATGGCAATATACTTCTATTTACTTCTACATATATGAAATTTCGTTCCGGCTGCTTATAACTCGAGTTCTGCTGAATGCATTTTCGTAGAACTTAAACTAAGATAATTTTTAAGGGAAGGTTTTAATGTATAACATATCGTTCTACGTAGCTTAGTTATATAATTATTCTGGGAAGTTCTATAATCAGATCAATCCGATTATGAAAGATTAGCCTTTTTAAAAGATTTTGCCGAATGTATTTCGATGGAACCTATACTGTTAAATAATTTTCTAGGGAACGTTTTATTATATAACGTTGCTTAATTCTAGAATTATAGGGGGAAATTCGAAAATCGGGTGACCATTTTTTTTATCAAATATTAGCCTTTTCAATATTTGATTCCGATTATGAAAGATTAGCCTTCTAAAAAAGTTCTACTGAACGGATTTTGATGAGAATTGTATTGTTAGTTAGATGCTATTTCAGAAATGGTGTTAATGTACTATATATTGTCCTACGTTGCTTAGTCCAACAGTTATGTGTGAAGGTTATATAGTCAAGTGAACCCGATTCCGACATATTAGCCTTTTTGATAGTTTTTACTGGGCGTATTTTTTGCGACTTGCATTGTTAAGTAGATAATTTGTAAGGATTGTTTTAGTATATTTTATATCGTTTTGTTGTTTTAGAATTATGTGGAAAAGTTCAATAATCAGATTATCAAAGATTAGCCTTTATAAAAACTTCTTCTGAATGGATTTTGTTAGTTAATTTGTTTGCATTGTTATTTCGATAATTTTTAGTGATGGTTTTAGTATATTGCATATAGTTTTATCATTGTTTAGCAAACCCTAACTGTAAATGACCAAATAAAAGAGTTTGTCCTTAACAGCTAAAATTTTGACTGCACATTAGAAAATATAATAGCGCAATCGCGTCATTTTTCAGTAATGTGGAAGGATATTCCACGTAAATATACAGATTGCTTTCAAATACAAGGTCAAATTAAACGATATATTTCGTTTGATTCAGGGTTCATTTGTAGAAGCCGACCAGCGCAGTGGGCGCAGCGGGCGTAGCTTGCTAGTTTTCCTATAAATTAATGAAATCCAGTTCTTAAATTATTTTTGTTTTAGAAGTGAAGTTTCCATTTAAATTTATTGTAACAGTACAATGTTTAATTGAATAAAATAAGGCATATCTAAGAAATTGCTAAGAAATTCCAAACATGCACAGGGCAACGCAAAAAAAATAAAATAATAATAAACAAAAAATAAAAAATAGATAAATAAATAAATAAATAAATAAAAATCAGCTTTCAGAAATTCTAAAAATTGTTCCGCTATTCATATTATGTATCTTCGGGGTCCATCCTCCCATTTCAGCCCTCCCACCCAAAGGGGGCACTTTTCTAAATTTTGCCGACACCTCTCATGTGATATATCGTTGGAAAAGTCTGTGAACGCTTAATCATAATATGCAGGGGGGGGGATATTTTCTAAATTTTGTACATACCTCTCATGTGATACATCGTTGGAAAGGTCTGTGACCGCTTAATCCTATTATGCGTCTCCGGTGTTCATCCCCTCTTTTGCCCCCCAAGCGCGATTAGATTTCACCACCAGGGGATGCTTTCCTATATATGTTCCTACGAGTCGGATCACGACGGGGTATGGCTCGTTGTGTGACATACTAAAACCTTCCCTGAAAAATTATCTCTCGAACAGTGCAAGTTCCATCAAATTCCATTCAGCAGATCTCGAGTTATAAAGGAACGGAACGAAATTTCCGTTTGTGTTTTATATATATAGCGAGGCTAACGAAAAAGACAGGCTACCGCGGTGCGTTCCACTTATCTTTTTTTTACAGACCGCTAGAGTGACGTGATGCTCTTTTCGTACACCTGCATTGGTGGATTCGAGCCTCACGTGAATCCCGCGGTCTGTAAATAAAGATACGCGTAAAGCACCGCGGTAGCCTTTCTTTTTCGCTAGCCTCGTATATATAGTAGATGACGTGAAAGGTATTCCTGCGAACGAAATGCCTGTCCTTTACCGTGTTTTTTTTATTTTTGGAAATAAATGAATCACATTTAATTCATTTCAAAATTTTTGTTTACGTTTGGAAAGAAATTTTAAATGGCGATAACTCTTAATGTATACATTTTAGAAGGTACATCTTCCCTCAAAAACTAATTTATTTTTAAAGATCTTTCTAAAAACGTAAATTATATATTTAAAATATTTTTAAAGCATAAACACTACGTCTGATTACTTTGTTTTACAATATTTAAAAGAACACGCATTTTATCAGACAATTAAATACACTAAACAAACATGAGTGAAAAATTGACCTGTGCCTGGACTCGAACCTGGGACCTTATGCGTACCATGCCGACGCTCTGCGACTGAGCTACCCAGATCCATATTCGTAACCGGCAATTTCTCATACTTATTCATGTTAGAAACAATCATCTGCCACAGTTTGCAGTCATATTTAATTATTTGATAAAATATGTGTTCTTATAATTGTGAAGTTTTATTTAAAAAAAAAATATCTTCAGAAGAAAATGGCTGACTTGCAGATGAAATTTGATGTGATTATATTATAACCTGTAACTGATTTGTGCTATTTTAATACAGATGGTACATGGTCGTTGGCGGGTTTTATCTCTGTTTTGGCATAATTTTTTAATCGCCAAGTTAATTAACAGTTTTTTGCTAATTAAGGATAGAAAATAATATTTTTTTACACTGAATTTTATAAAAGCACATAGATTACGTAATTACTTGTCCAAAAATGCAATCCTTTTTTTTATTCTGCCGAATATTAAGGTCTGTAGGTTGTTTGAAAAAAAAAGTTTGACGAAGAAAAAAGTGATCTACAAAAACAACTTTTCAAAAGTAAAAAAAGCCAAGCGTAAAAAAAAAAAAAAAAAAAAAAAAAAAAAAAAAGTTGTGGCTAAAAAATGGTGTGATATCAAATTTCCAAGCTATTATATTACTTTTTTAACTTTTTTCCATTAAATAAGTTATCATATATATAAGTCGAGTGCCTACGTATATGTTAATAGAAAGCGTTTTCTCCTGTACTAAATACATCCTAACGAGTTACTGAAAATTCAATTTTTTTCAAATTATGCATGATGGGCTTGGCGGCCATCTTTGCATATTATTCACAAAATTCTAAGCATCCAAATCCGTAGTTAAAATCCGAAGTTCAAAATTGTTATTTAAGCAAATATTTTAAGCGTTTCATTTATAGATTTGTATGCTCTGAAAATTGTGTCTTAAGATAATGATGATTTATCTTAAAGATTCATCTTATGATTTATTTTTTAGAGTAATTAATAATTTCAAACTAGTATAAATCACTTTCTCAAAATATCAGTCTTATCTAATTTATCTGTCCGTAGTTAAAATCTGAAGTTCGAAATTGTTATAAACATATTACATTGCAAACATATTACGCTTTTACTTTAGAAATTTGGGTGCTTAGAAATATGGAAAGATGGCCGCCAAGCCCATCATGGATAATTTGAAAAAAATTGAATTTTCAGAAACTCGTTAGGATGTATTTAGTACAGGAGAAAACGATTTCTATTAACATATACGTAGGCACTCGACTTATATATATGATAACTTATTTAATGGAAAAAAGTTAAAAAAGTAATATAATAGCTTGGAAATTTGATATCACACCATTTTTTAGCCACAACTTTTTTTTTTTACGCTTGGCTTTTTTTTTACTTTTGAAAAGTTGTTTTTGTAGATATATATATAAGTGAAAAATGACTGGTTGTTTGTCGTTCAGATGTCTTAAATGGTAAAGCACTTGGTGCGCTATGCCAAGGTATCTGGGTTCGATCTCCGGTCTGGACACATTTTTCACTCTGTTGGTTTTACGCGGTTTAGCAAAGTGAAAGGAAATTCACATCCTTTGTAGTACTATTTATAAAATAGTTTCCTGAATAAATTTGGAGTGTCAATCTTAAACACATATTGAAACTAATACTTTAAAATATTAGTAAAATGTTCAAAATAAACATTATACATGACAAGTCAACGACATGTCATTCGGTCAGGTTGTTTATGAATTATGAAGACTTAAAGTGTGGAACTGTTAATGTTAATGTCGTTTATTACCGTTGAAGGCAAACTGCAAAGCGGGTAGTTTTTATGTATAACTTAAAAATTACTTGGCGGAATGAGGTCAATTTTTGGATTCAAATATTTAAAGCTTCTGGATATCGATTTCTGGTAACATTTTTATAGGTTACAATTCATATTTTTCCTAAAATTAATTTCAAAATATATATTGTAGAATTAATATTGTAAAACTATTTGAAATGTATAAAACCGTAACTATTCTATAACTAAACTTTATAAACACCAATGCTGATACACTTAAATTGTGAAAGAAGTCATGACAACCGAAATGTCGATATGTTATAAAATTTTAAAAATACAAAGAGAAGAAGTTAGTCTGCGGGAGTGTTAAAAAATGAGAATGTGAGTTATGTGTTAGGTGTGAATTGCACATATGTTACATGTGAAAATATTGAGCGGAGACTAACGTCGTTTTAAACCTGTTTACTGTATGTGAAAACAAAAAAAAAGGAGTCGTTACGAAAAAACATTGTCGCTTGAAAACATTGTCGGTTATCCCTCAAAGAAAATAAAGGAAATTGTTTGCTGCCGTTACTGTTCAACGTAGACTGTCAACGATATGGGAGGGGTCTTATACCACCCACTTCAATGTATGTGATTTTATCATAATCAGAATTTACCTGTGATAGACGTAATTTAAAAAATGGTGTTTTTATGTTAGCTGGGTGCAGATGATAACTTGCCAAATAATCTTCAAATCGCCGTCATTCGTACTGCACTCATTTCATTTAATAATATAAACCTTTCGCCATTTCATTTAAAATACACATATTTCTCTCATTTCGTTTAAAATAAATAAAAAAATTAAAAAAAATAATAATACCTTAATCCAAATCATTCATTTCAAAATCATAGCATTCTTTCTAATTTACACACGCGAAAAACAAAACCTCCTATTGGAAAGAAAAAAAATATGCTATGGGCGAGATTTGCGCCTGGCAACATAAAAATACCAAAAGTTTAAATAATAAAGCTTTATAAAAAATATACCAAATTATAACACCATGCAATAATATACTGCTCTTAATTGCTGAAAGGCGTAAAATAAAGACTTTATAAGCAGTCAAATAAGTTTTATTAGAATAATGACATGTTTCGGCTCCATCGGAGCCAGTATCAAAACAAATAAGTATATAAAAGTATATATATATAAAGTATAAATGTAACAATATATAAATTAAAAAAACCGTGAAATATTAAATTATGCCATTGCAAATAATAACTTCTTATACTATGCAATTGTAGAATATTCTTATTTGTTTTGATAAAGGCTCCGATGGAGCCAAAAAATGGCAACAGTCTAATAAAACTTATTTTACTGTTTATAAAGTTTTTATTTTACACTTTTTAGCAATTAATAGCAAGTATAATAAAGTCTAATGTATTTATTTTGAAATTTAGCATAAAAACTTACAGTACTGGAAGGATTCAGATATTTTAATTTAACTTCTGTAAAGTTTAACATTTCCTACAATTCTATTCATTATTCCATTACAAAGTATCACGTATCGGTTAAAGATAAGACTGTAATAACTAATTGTTTTCTTTAAATATATAATATTGACACCTGATAGGATATTAAACGCATTTACAAGCCTACTTAACTTCGAAATGCGTATCATACATCATTTTCACGTTACAAATATGAGAGGAGATCTTTTTGGTATCGCACCGGAATTTAATGCCACTCTATTTATGAGAGATGTGACTAAGCAGATTTAATATTCCTGAGTCTGCTGAATGAAAAGCTCTCTACGAAGAGTAATCCCCCTGTATTTTATTCAACACCCATCTGAAAGTGGAATTTTCAAGTATAACGTTACACTTGAGTACTCTGAAATATTTTATGAGTTTTATTCAATAGATCCTATATTTTATCAGCTTATCCATCTTCGTTTCGGTAAATGTTATTAATATTTTTAAGTCAGGTTTTTCATGTTTGCTTCTTTCTTACTATATGCTCGTTAAGTTAGATAGAATACCTTTTTTTTTTCATTAAGCTTTGCTATATTTATACTAAAATTGTATTTTTAATTTAACTACATTTACACACATTTGCTATATATCTGATATCATTTACTTATACACTTCTTTTGAGATTTTTTGAAAAACATCATATTTTATAGAATTTTAGAATTTGCTTAGTTAATATTTCTTATACACAGTTTTTTTCTCTCAGGGCTGTGATATTTTAATCGCATTTTACGTTATATTTTATGACTTTTTTAAAAAGTTAACATGCAGAATATAAGCAATAAAATATGTTTCAATTTCCTAGATTGATTATTGTACATATTTTTTATATATAAATCGACAACTTGCATTAACTACTATTAAGTATCTTGTATGAATTTAATAATATATATGTTTAAAATACAAATATGGAATTATCCTGTATCATTAAAATTTCAGAGAATCTGTATATTTAAAAGAGAAGACCTTTTTTTCTCCCCCACGTTTTCTACTGAACCAATCTTTAAAAAGCACACATTTCACTTACCCATCATACGTAGTATAGGGTAAGTCTTGTAATCGTTTTGAAAATCGAAAAAAAATTTTTGACGGATTTACACGTTTCGAGACACTGGAAATTCCGAAAAACATATTTTTAGAAAAAAAAATTGCCGTACGTTCGCTCTATCTTCCGAAAAAATTGAGATAGAGACTTGCAATTTGGTATGTACTTAGTATGTAATAATGGGAAGAAGCTTGTTGAATCTCAGTAACCTCGATTATTCGGAACTATTTTTTTTCGGACTCTCGAAATATTCTTTCTGATAAAACGTATATAAAATTTTTCGAAATTGTTTATTTTAAGGAGTGAATATAAAAGTCAATAAAAAAACTTAAATTTTCCATAAAGCATGAAGTCGATCGGATAATGAGTTGCCGAGATATTTGTAATCTTATTTCCCACACTCTTCGACTTTTCATGACCCAGTATTTCATCCAAATTTCAATTCAAAGATATATTTTAATTGGAAATGAGACGCTTAATTAGATTCAATAAACCGCTAGTTAATAGGATTATTGTTTTTGGAGTTATAAGGATGTTTCTTTCAAGCAATTCAGTAATCGAGTCTTTAAAGTTTATGACGTCATCAAGCCACGATTTTATTCGAATTGCAATACATTTTACAAGTAGTTTACACAATTTTTATTTTAATAATTTACATTATGCATATCCATGATGGGTAAGTATTACGATTGCTCCCAACGACTAGTTTACTCATAAAGCTGTTACGTTTAGACACTTTTGTGTCGAAAGTCGAAGTGATTTTCAATAACTTTTCATTCCGTTGGTACGGAGTTTGAGACGATAATTTCAGAAAAAAGGAAAATGATTAAAATGTAGATAAAATGCTCAAGTGATACAAAGAGAAACACAAAAGGTTTATAAAAACATTTTAATGATCGACATATGTTTCAGCGCTCATATGGCGCCATTTTTAAGATATATAACGATAAACAAAAATATTCTAGCAAATTTTTGAAAATAAACTTTAACACATAAATCACGAGATCATATATGTAAAAAAGCAGTGCTTGAAATAGTCAACTGTAAACGCGAAAATTACTATTTCTTTATTGCTTTTTTTTAAAACTGAAAAGTACCTCGTGCCAAATTTTAGGTAATTCAAATGAGGCGGATTCATTGCAAATGTTCACGTTACACATATAGATTTCTATTAATTCACGGATAATAGATGCGAAATAAAGCCTTGATGGATAAATTATTTTACTATTTTTAAAATCAATTTTTAAAGTCTCGATTCTATATAGTCTTGCCAATGCTAATTTGATAATGTAATAATTTAAAAATAGTAAAATAAATTATCCATCGAGGCTTTATTTCGCATCTATTATCCATGAATCAATAGAAATCTATATGCGTAACGTGAACATTTGCAATGAATGCGTCTCATTTAAATTACCTAATATTTGGCACGAGGTACTTTTCAGTTTAAAAAAAACAATAAGGAAATATTAATTTTCACGTTTACAGTTGACTATTTCAAGCACCTGATTTTTTACATATATGATCTCGTGATTTATGTTTTCAAGTTTATTTTCAAAAATTTACGAGAATATTTTTGTTTATTGTTATATATCTTGAAAGTAGCGCTGAAACATATGTCGATCATTAAAAGGTTTCTATAAGCCTTTTATGTTTTTCTTTGTATCACTTGAGCATTTTACCTATATTTAAATTATAATTAGTGCCTTATTATGTAATTATATAAAAGGAAAATGTTCTTCGAGTGAAAATGATGTCATATTTAAAAAAAAAAAACGAGAATTTTCTGTATGAAAACTAAATATTTTGCTACGAGTGATTCTAAATTATGTAAATGTCCGGACATTTTATTCGTCGGTACTGAAATAAGAATTTTAAGTATGCGAATGCTTGCTAGCGAAGTTGTTGCTAGGATACATGAAGCCAATTTTGAAAAAAAATATTTATTAAATCTGTTGCACGTTAAAATATTTTTTAAATGTTATGTAAAAAAAAAAAAAAAAAAAGAGAAGTATCAATTTAAATTTTGCGCATACAGATATATATATACAGATTTCATTGAAAAAGAATATGATTGTGGCGTTATTTTAACCGATTGTTCTTTCCATAATACAAAATATTAGAGTCTAAATTAATTACTTCACTGACTTGATTACTTATCTTGATTACATGTTTCAGATTTAAACTCTAAAGAACTTCCCTTTTTCAATAATTTGAAAAAATAAAAATAACGGAAACATTATTTTGGAAACTGTAGTTTTAAATAATGTTTGTTTGTGGAGCTAGACTAACGATATAAGGTTAAACAAATCTAAGCTCCATTTTTTATGGAAATTATATTTCTATGTTTATTAAATCTTTTATTACGGGACTTACTGACGACTATTTTTATATCCAATCTCACCTCAGTTTATAATTTGTTTTTCTTTGTGGTACATTTCTCTTAACAATGTCCTAGTATAAGTGTATGGGAGATATTATTTATCAAAAAGTGGTACATAGAAAAAAAAACATAGTCCACTGTGACGCATATGTCCTGAACCGTCGTCATGTTATATATTCTGAACCGTCAGGTTAAAGGTTCAAATTAACCTTTTGAATCCCGCAATAGCCAAAATCATCCCAATGCTGTGAAACCCAAAATAGCCCAAGACAGCTGGAAGTATTTTTCTTCCCCTTAAATGTGTCAGGGTGCTGTCAAGGGGGTGGTCTGATGGATTGGATAATGTGTTGATGTACAGAAGTACAGAAGTACAGATAGTACAGAAAGAAAAATAAGATACTTTTTCAGTAACTGGAGCATTAATAAACAGAGGGGTGTAACATCTGCCGAAATTTGAATAATGAGAGAAGGCAGTAGGGCCATTTCCACTACTTACCTAGTGAAAAAGGTGAGAACGAAAACAAAAAACCGCATTTTGGGCTATTTTGTTGGGATTCTAAGGTCATTCACTTTTTTAAAGCTTCGGATATAAAGAGTTAACAGTTTGTTGAATACATTTCCGCCGAATTTCAACGGATTCCACCTCGTAAATGCTTCTTTTCCTTTATACAATTATAATGAACACTTGATAATATTTAATTTATAAGTCATGATTGGCAATGTCTATCATACACCATTCATTAATCTCAAATATATTACAAGTTTCTGTTGGCATTCGGGACTAATTTAATGCCAGAATATTTATGAGAGATGTGACTAACTAGGATGATTTTCAGAAGCGCATACTCAGAAAACTTTGAAAAAAAGTATTGAATATTGTTCTACTGAGGATATGTATTTTCTAAAAATTCATAATCCTGCGGTTTCTGTGTATATCGTCCATAGAAAAAAAATTAAACTTCCTTTTTTTCCGTTTTTATCGCTGGTTGGAGACACAATGAAATTTCGAAAAATCTCCTTTTACGATGAACACTCTTTCAGAATTTTTTATTCTACACTTCATACTGAACTAGTTTAAGTAAATTTAACTCCAATTAGTACAGTCTTATAAGTACTGTTTTGTCATATTCATTTATGTGTATATATAATGAAATTTAACGATCATATTATACGGCTTAGAGCAAAATTAAATCTGTAAAAATTGTTTCCAACTCAAAACTTACGTTCCATTCGGAGCCCTGTGAATTCTACTTCGTTATGATTAGTGTCGATGACACAGATTAAAAAGTATTGTTGGCATTGAAACAACTTAAAAATAGGAAATTAAACCTTTGTGCAAGAATTTTAGACAGCAGAAAACCAACGTTAAACAACATTTTCTTTGGTTTTCCGGTAGATGTCTCTACTTGTCCACTCAATTTTTTCATGCTACTCTCTCTCATTGGTTGCTTTTTGGCGTTCTTTACGCATCTGATATATAAACCATGGCCTCTATGTCGGTTTGGCTAGTCTTGCTTATTCTAGCACGCTGTACTTTGCTCTTTGACGCAATGACAATTTTCGCCTGTGGATTCAAAACCGCTGTTTGCAGCTTTTTTGTTTATTATTTGTGCATTTTTAACTTTAGTTATCTGCTTTTTAATGGAAACAACTTCTTCGATTTCGAAATGTATAACGACAGTTTTCTTAATCGGGTCTTTAATTTTAAAGTTCGCTTATTACTTATCCAACCGGCGAAACCGTGTAAATTTAACAAACTGTGGAATGGAGGATAAAATAATGAGAATATCCCAATCAAAGCGGTAACAAAAAACAAAGGGTAATTATTTGTGTAACTCATTTTATAAAATATTTTTAATTAATATTGCTTAATAAATACAGAAAATTGAAAATGGTGAACGCAAAATGGAAACGATTCTGATCAAGAAGAGGCGGTATGATACGTCCTCGTATTAATCCATTCGTGACAAAGTTTTTTTTTTTTTTTTTAAATAATAAATAAGAAAGATTTTACACTTTCAAATTTTACAAAAATCACATAGACAGATTGAAAAATTTCGAACGCATTGTTGAAAAAGTTTAGTTTAACGTATTTGCGTCCGTTTTAAATCTAATTTCACTTTCATTTCACTGTCCGTCACATGATTGAAATAGATTAATAGAAAACTACTCAAAACAACCAAATCCATTTGGATAGAAATACTTATTAATATTCGAAAAAAACTGATTTTTGGATAATTAACCTTATTTGCTTACCTTATTATTTTATTCCACGAGTTCGATAAAAGTTAGTAAACAGTTTTCTACTCTACATTCTGAGCTATTTCAGGTGAGTTTAACCTTTAAAGAGACTGACAGCGTACTGAATTCGCCATTCAATGAGAAAAAAATGAGAATTCCAAAATAATTAGGTGATTAACATTTTCGCTTCATTTACCATCTTACCTTCAATGTTCAAAAATTTAAAATGCGCAATTTGTTCTATTTTCTATCATTAATTTTTTTGGTAAGTCACTGCAGGTGTACGTAATACGCCGACATGTATTTGTGTAATTTATTCTATTTTCTTTCCTAATTTAACTTTTTTAAATATGTGTGAAATCTGTAAATTGTATACTATACCAGACATTAGCCAACATCCTTCTTTAACTTCAAAAGTTGATATTTAGGCTTTAATGATGTTGTGCATAAAATACGCAATCCGTGTCTTTATGTTACTAAATATCGTCCGCGTTATAACAATATCAACTAAATTATTATTATTTTTAACAATTTCAAGTTTTCTTTTAAATGCTAAAAGCTGTAAATTAACAACATAATATGCAGTAAAATAACATTTATTAGATTGTTGACTTGATTCGGCTCAGCCATTTTCAAAAACAGAGCAGAATATTCTATAATTTCACGGTCTTTGAAGTTATTATGTGAAATGCTATCATTTAATTTTCATGTACTTTTTAAAAATTACGCACATTATCTTTTATTTTTACTTGGTTGTTTATTTCCATATTTGTAACCATGAGGTAACTCGAGCCACAATTTCGGTAAGTTAAAAGATGCTGCATCGTTACATAATTTATTTTTGGTGCTACTATCTCTATGGTTTCTCTTATTATGAATGATAATATAGACTGGAGGGAAAAATATTTTACTTTCATTGAAATTTATTTGGATGTTTCCTTCAGATAATTTTGACAGGGCTTTTTTTTTTCTATTATACTTAATATCTTCTTAATGTCTTCTTTAATAAATGTACTTCATATACTCCTGAATAATTCTCAAAATTAATTGGGTCAATTTTACTGTAAATTATATTCTTTCATTTCTGAGGCGGTTTGGCTATTAAGCAGATATTGAAACGTTTAAAGCCTGGATAATATTGAAGAAAATAAAGTTAGTATTTTTGCGAATCAACTTTGTTTTCTGGTTTCCTATTTCACGTTTATTAATTTTATATGATTACTGGACATTTCGTTAAACAACGAAATAATTAAAAGTTGTTTTTTAAACAGATGATGCATAGAGTACCTTTTTGTATGTTTTTATGTTACTACCACCCGTTCGTACCTTTAAAGGTTACCTTAAAATATTTTTATAACTGTAATTTTGTGAAACATACATTTATTGTGGCATTTAACTCAAACATTGAGCAAAATCAGAAAATCTTTTAATTGATTTTCCGATTTGTAAAATAAGATCTTAGAAGTTAACTAAAGGTGAAAATAAATAGTTGCAAAATGTAAAATATTTGTAAATATATATATATATATATATATATAATGAAAAATATTATAAATAATACACGAAATTTAAAGATCAAATTGATTATTATTTGAAAAAGGTATTTGCATCGTGCAAAATATAGAAAATAACTTTTTTCAGTGTTAAATTTAAATAGCTATAGCAGCCCGCCAATTTGCATATTAAATAATGTTAAACAGAAATTAATAAACTAATTAATCGTTTAAGTTTAAATTCGTTAAGTAGTGAGCGTTTAAACTCTCATTTAACAAGCAATTTTCAAATGCAATAAAATAGCTTGCATTGGTAGCGATTATGTTTCCTTGCCTAATCGCTTGGTGCGTTCGCATTTTATTTTTTACAGATTTTCTACTCGGATTCCGCAGTTATATTTGACTGATCTTTTATTACGTACATAAGCTGTTTTATAAGCATGTTTCTCAGAGTATTTTTAGTATGGGCATTAAGGAGACCTTCCATGTAAGCAGATTTACTATTTCTGAGTCTGCTGAATCAAAAGATGCGAAATCTATCCCCTTCTAATCTTTCTGTATTTCATTTAATACCCATCTCAAGGTTAACATTTTAATTGACAATGTTACACTTGAGTACTCTGAAATATGTAATGATATTTTTCGAATATAACATATATTTTATCATCTAATTGAGTCTTTCATCAGTTAAAAAATTAGGATGTTTAAAAAAATTTATAGATAATTTAAATTTTTATTATCTTACGTAGTATTTTGGTCCGGATTTGTTTCACTGAGAGCGGAGACTAATTTTGCCATGTAATTTTACAATACACGCATTCTAAAATAATCATGGATATTTCATTTTGAAAATCCTGCATCGCCAGCAGTTTTCCTAACACATGTACCACACTGTTTGTATTTGCGGGAGTTTCTGATGACTGTGGTCTTCCCGAATATTTCTTGTGATCATTTGGAACAGCTCCATTTGCCTGAAACATATCTCCAATTCCAGCGATAAAGTGATCACTGACTCCTAAAAGTGACTCTTAAACGCTCTCTGCAATAGAGTACTGACCGAAAATTGTGCTTCACCCGAAAAGTAAACCAAACTTGAAAAAAACAAAAAACAGTTTTGTCAATCCGAAAGCTCTTCAACTCGATACATTGCAATCCGATTACGAAATATTCTGCCGCGAACACGAAGTAAAAGAAAATTAATCCCACTTTAATACACTTATGAAGAAATAGTCTACTATTAGTTTTGATATCACCTTTTGTGAAATATATTAAAAAATGTTAAACAAAAGGATAAAAAATGTAAAACACAAGCGTGATATATCTGTTAATTGAAAAAATACATTTTAAAAATATATATAATTGCCAGTTCCCAAACAAAAATGCATTTTAACCAATTTATTTGAACTAATGATTTCAGATTTGATTATCAATTTCTCTAATGTTAACCTTTTTTGAACAAAAAATAGCACATATCCACTGATTAATATTGAAATATATCTTTTATTTTCAAAAATATTCAGGATTTTCTTTAAAATATTGGGTCAACCCGAACATGACACGAAATAGTCCAAACACAACACTAACCCGACAAATTTATTTTCAACTCGAAACCGGAATATTTAAAGTCAACCATTCCTGAACCGGTCCACCAACGAAACAAATTACAGCAAACCAAACTGACCCAAATTGCGACTTGGATAGGGTTCAGGTAAAATTCGGTTACACGATAAATTTTCTTAGTTCAAAACATAGTCTGATTCCAGCCATAATTTCAAATTAGTTAAGCCAGAAAAGAAAAGGAAAAGATTCAAGCTCTTAGAAAATGAATTGTGTATACATTTTTGAAATAACCTATGTATTATTGTTTTCTTTACAAAAATCTTTAGTTAAAATAGATGGGTTAAAACATATGTTTGTTTTAGAACTGACATATATATGTTTTTTAAATGTATTTTTTATTAACAGATATATTAAGCTTATGTTTTAATTTTTTTTGTTTAATATTTTTTATATATTTCACAAAAAGTGATATACTGTGTAACGGCAAACTTCTCGCCAGTAACCGAAAAAATCTGACAGCAAAGTTGCTTGAAATCCCTCGGGATTTCACACAATTTCAATTATTGGATTAGAGAATTTCTAGTTAATTTTATCTTAGAATGGAACATTTCTAAAACAATGTTTTTAACTACTTGTTCCCAAGGGTAATTATACGTTGATTCGTTCTAACGATTTTACAGAAAATGTATAAATTTGAAATTCCGAGAAGAAACGGTAACTACTGTCGACAAAGTTTCCGTCAATACTTTGTGACAAAAATATAGCTTAGATTTAAATATTAATGAAGCTTAGATTTAAGTATTTCAATTTTAGCTTAGATTTCTGAATTATATATGAATTGGAAGAAAATGTTAAAATAAAAACTGAATGTGTTCTATCATTATTTACGAAAAATACACAATTGACGCTTCATTTTTAAAGTGTAAATAAAGGATTTAAAATTATTGCTTTGGTATATATTTTTTTAGAATTCTTCTGTCTTGGCTGTCGCAATTAACTTCATTTTAAAGTATTTATTTACTTTATATTCCACTCAGACAAAATGTACTAGTGTCGTAGCTTGCATTTCTAATAAATTTACAAAAACTCTCTTAATGACTTTAATAGACAAGGAAATGTAACATTGCATATGTTACATTTAGAAATTTTCTCTACTCTTTCTATTTTACATAAATAATTATTGCTATTTGTATGATACATATTTCATTTCTTAAACAAACTGAAAAAATAATGACAGATTTGCAATTTAATAACTATAGAGCACGTACCTATATATTACGCTGCTGATTCTATGTAGAACATTTATGATTTTATTTGATTATGATATTATTTGTAGAATCCTTTTAAAGAGAAAACGATTTATGTAGTTTTGAGTGTTGACATGCATCCAGATTTATGTTCGTCTACATGGATAATATTTTTTGAAGATTATACAGAGACTATCGAATAATCAACTTATTTTATGAACCAATATGTTTAGCCTCATACATCTACAGCCCTAAAAAAATAAATTGCACAACCTTTTGCTATTTTACCACCATATTGCTGTACAGTGATAAGAGATATGTTCTTTGACAAGGAATGTTATCTACCTCCGAAAATGTATGTAATATTTGCGATAATCATCTGTGAATGAAAGGTTATTACTCAACATTGAATAATCACGCATCATTGTACAATATCTACCAACATTGAATCTGCATATGGTAACATCCACTTTTGACATTATATTTACGTTCCTTGGATAAAATTAGCACACAAATATGTATTTGTTATATACATTTCCTTAAATTCTCATAGATTTTTTAAAAACGTCATACGAGTTTATTTATATATTTCGAAATACGGAATTAAGATCTTACATACAGGAACATCCAATTAGTTACCAAAAAAATTATAAAGAAA
Source organism: Maratus michaelseni (assembly GCA_963931845.1). Taxonomy (NCBI): domain Eukaryota; kingdom Metazoa; phylum Arthropoda; class Arachnida; order Araneae; family Salticidae; genus Maratus; species Maratus michaelseni. Next base: position 418,937,610 of record OZ007588.1, read on the forward strand.
ATCTAAATAAATGTCAAACTCACTTTATATGGGAAAGCTCAGTAGAAAATTTCCGGTACCTGTTAAAGATTTTCTCTTTTGTGAACGGCAACGACAACAGCTGACAGTCTCCTTATGCTGCCAAAAAGTAAAATGTATCTGTATTTTCATAGCTACTAATTGGAATGTAGTTGTAATTTTACACCACCACGTTTTTTGCGATTGTGGTTCATTTTATACAAAAATAATGCTGGCCATAAGTTTTTTTTTTATATGATTTTTCTAATAATTTTCAAAATTAAAAATAAATTTTGGAATAAAAAAAAATCCCTCGCAAATGTATTCATATCTATTCATTTTACATCACAAACAATATAGACAAATCATGCACCAAGCATTGAATATGAACACTTCCAGTGTACTTTAAAGAAACTATACCGTTTAAAAATTTAAAAGAAGATATCTAAGCGCAATTTAGAAAACGCATAACATTTGAAAACCTGTTTTCAGAAATAACCGTCCATAATTATAAAGGAAAATTTATGTTCTTGAGTTACACTGACGGTCTATTGACAGTGACAACGACTTGAATAGTAAATGTCGTTTTTATTGCAATATTTACAACTTCAATATATCGCAAAATTGCAATTTTTACACAGTCGTATACAAAAGAAAATGTACTTTCAAGTTTAAATCTGCTTAAAATTGTATTTCAAATTACGTTTTCTTTTTTTTCTTTTTCTTTTGTTTTTTCCAAGTGTTAATATTTTTAAATCTGCGTGCAACCTACATTCGGAAGATTTACTCATTCCCACTTAAAACAATGTACATAACACAGTATTTATTATTTTTCGTATTCAATTTGATATTCAATAATTAAATTTCAAAGCTAAATTAAATCTTCACAATGTAAATAAATAAATTTATATATACTTAGGTAAATAAAACACGAATTTAATAGATATGTATTTGTACTACGTGTTTAATCAATAAAATAATTAGAACAACAAAGGTTGCTTTAAACAGTGAAATTTTTCGCTATTGACCGCGGGCGAAAGAGTCAAAAATGCGTTTTGGTTCGACAGGTGGGAAATCTAAAAAAAGATACGAAATGTAAACTAATGTATTAGAATTTTCAATTAAAAGAGATTTTCTTCTGCGCTCTCTATGCAGGGAAGTAAATTGAGCATCTTTTAGCCGGTGTTGGATTGTCTGGTTATATTAACCTTCCTACCTTGTTGAAATTTTACTCAACTTTGATAAAAACTTTTGACATCAGATTTTTTCATTTAAAACTATTAACCTATTTATTTAACTTAGTTCTCTGTGGCTTTTATTTAACTTACTTTATGAAAAAATTTCTGGATCGAATCGAATGAAATAAATTATAGAAACGGGTCGATTTGACCCATTCAGGGTAGGAAGGTTAACTGTATAATTCAGACAACTATAATTGTCCTATGAAAACTATAATATTTTGAATGAACACTTGAATGAATGAATATTTTGAATGATACCTATTAATTAAAATTTGATTCATAGAAATATATACAGGGTGTTTGATAAAGAACTTTCTAAATTTAAAATACATTAATTCATAAAAATATACATACGAAATGTGTATTTTTTATCAGGTATTTTATATGTTTTGTATGCAGTAGATTTTTAAATAGTTCAAATTTAAATAAATTGGTAGAATTGCACTTTTGAAAACTGTAAATGTGTTCAAATAACTCTAAAAATTTCAATACAAGATTGAATTTTGCGTTTCAATACATAAATACAGTATCAGTTGCATACGTTAGTTTTAGTTTTCAAATAGTTTGAAACGGTGCAATACCATATATTTATGATAATTTATACTATTTTTAATTATTTCAATTATTGTTAATGTGTACAAAACTAACGTGCTGTATGAAAAACTCACATTTATTATTTTTTGAAATTACGTTAATAAATTACAAAATTGTAAAATTAGGGACTCTTTCATCCTTTATACAAGGTACAAATTAACATCGAAAAATGTACGAGGGAAAGTCATTAAGTAAGTCACAAAAGATGATTAAATAATAACTTACAATGATATTCACTTCTAAACTCTTTTTATTTCTCAATATATTCTCCACCAATATTTATGCACTTATATCACCGTTTTATCAGTGTCCCAACACCAGCTGCATAAGATTCTTTGGGTTGCTGTCTCAGCGTTTCTGTGTCCACATTAGGACTTCAACTTGAACCTTTTCATCATTTGTGAACATCATCTTACTTCCAAGATGGATTTTTAGTGAACTAAACAAATGAAAATCGCTTGGGGCTAAGTTGAAGTTGTATGGTGGATGTTGAAGAAGTTGCAAGATGATGTTCACTGATGATGAAAATGTTCAACTTGAAGTCCTAATGTGGCTGGGACAGCAACCCAAAGAATTGTATGCAGATGGAGTTGGGGGCACTGATAAAACGGTGATATAAGTGCATAAATATTGGTGGATGATATGTTGAGAAATAAAAATATTTTTGAAGTGAATATCATTGTAAGTTATTATTTAATTATCTTTTGTGACTTAATTAATGACTTACTCTCGTACATTTCAGGTATTCTAATAAAGTTATTTTTATATACAATTCACCACTTCATACTAAATGAAGGAGGTGCATATTTTTGTAAAGGACCCCTTTTCAATATTATATTATATTTTTCTAGATAGAGTCAATAACTTCATAATTTATCCTCTAAGGGATGCTGAAATTACTCTCACATGAAAGAGCACAGTTGATTTACTATAGGTATGCACTCGCACGAATATTAAAGTTTTTTCAGAGTTTAAGGGAGACCCGTACTCCATTTTCAGCAAAATATCATCCAAAGTTAAAAAATATATATATATATATATATCTCAGAAAACGATAATATACATATTTGCGAATATCCATGCAAAATTTCATAACTTGGGGCACTTGGAACTGGTAGTTAATGAGCTTTTTAATTGTATTCACCAGAGTTTAAAAGGCTAGCGGCCATTTAAAAAGCTCATACATTTTTGTTTATTTTTATATTAAACTATTAAACAAAGTTAGGTACAGTTAATAACATTTTAATTTTAGTGTGATTAATCAAAGAAGAATACGTAATATTATACAAAATAATACAAATGTTTATACATTTTTTGTAAAAGCGAAGAATTTTCTTCTTAAACAAAATTGACATCTTAATTTACGGCTTGTGTAAGGAAAATTATTTTAAATAAATCAGAACGAAAGTCATCATAAAACGGTTAAAAGTCACTATTATGTTAAATGTTTAATTTTCTGATGTGTCTTTATAAAATTACATAAGAAGATTGTTAACATGAGTGTTAATTAAACAATTTTTGTGAGTCAGAATTTATGCACACGCGTATTTATTTTTCAAAAGTTGTACGTAAATCTCGATATATATATATATAATAACATCGGCTTACCTTTCTACATTTATGCCCTAAAGTCAGTTTCGAGACACCAATATAAATGTCAAAAGCTGAAAAGATATCATAAAAGAGATTGCCGGTATTCATAAAAAAATTCTTTTTTCCATCTAATATGACACATATTTGAGATATAAATTTCTAGTGAAAAACGATTTCGTTGGGGTGGCAGAATATTTGCTGAATACTTTTCAAAGCATTATTATTGGCATATGAAAAATCGGAAGTTTATTTTGAAGAATATTATTGAGATTTTTCGAACGCGTATCATTTTCCCAATATCTACTTAGATAGTTTTACCTTGCCGAAAATATTCTATGTGAAACATGATCGTAATCTCTATTGCGTTTTATTTAAGTATGTATTTCAGAAATGAAAACACACTTTACCTGTGATTCCTATCAAAACAGAAGTATGTTAACCCGCCGAGCAAAAGGACAAAATTGTAATGTTTTTTACTCTGTATTTTTTTAAGGCTAAAAAGCATGATATAAAAAACTTAATTACGTTATGAATATAATTCTTGAGACTGTTAATCATTACTTAATGTTTTAAAACTACATTGTATTTATAGAATTATATTAATTTTAATAATGCTAATATTGCTGTGAAACCTAAATCATAGTGAACGGATATATCAGTTCACAACGATGAGAAGGTTAATCCATTCGATTCTAGTGTCCTATTAATATGACATCTGCGTACATTGGTTATTATTTTATCTTATTGCTTATTATTGTTATTAGCTATATGTATTAACGTAATTAATATCAGTGTATACATGGTGTCAGTGTATACAGTGTATACAACTGGGAGGGTAGGAAAGTGTAATATATTCTTGACGCATGAATATTTTGTTGTTTTGTATTTTATTTTGCATTTGAAACTATAAGATTTATTTTTAACATGGAAGTATGATAATAAAACTGTAGTTATTTATATTTAATATTTTTGTGTGTGTGAACACGCATTTTTTAAAACATTTTTAAACTGATTGAAAACATTTAGAAGCACATTGCCATTAATTTTATAGAGAAATAAAATGCTTTACGTTCGCCACTATGTGGGAAACTGGCTATATTTTTATCTTTATTAACAAGTAATCTAATGCAAAAATAAAATTGAATTTTTTTAATATAAAAAGAAGAAGAAAAATCCTTAGTTTTCTCTTCATCAATTTATGCCTCATTTTCTTGATTTTATTCGGTTAAAATACTATTGCATAATATATTTTCAAAATAGTACTTATTTTATAGATTTTATTTTTGCTTCGTAAGTTATATAGTTATATAAAATGTACTGATGTGGCTGTTCTCTTACAGAAAAAAACAAATATTGTCTATTTAAAGTTTATAATAAGTTTCCAAGAATCACACATTTGGATGACATAATTTGGAAATTATACATATTCAGCCGAAAAATGTAATTTTTGTCATTTTTATTTCATTATTTGTAAAAATTGGAAATTTATTAAAAAGAGATGAATATTTTTTTTCACAAGCATTACACACTTACCTATGATATAAAGCAAAAGCATGTCCGTTAGTAATGGAGACGTTGTTTCGACAGTGTCTACCACCTGACCAATAACTTTCGCTTTTATTGCAATTTGTTTAGCTTTTAAACATAAAATAATTTCATTTTTTGAAAAGCCGAATAAAAAAAAAGTGATTTTTCTTGTTTTTTTTTTTTTAAGAATTATCAATCACAAATTATTTTTAAAAATCTATCTCTATAGCGTGCAGCCTGATTATGGAAAATTAACCCTTTTACACAAAATATGTGATCCAGTATTTGTTTCCAGCTGATATTCCGTAAGAAAATTGAAACTTCCTAAATAAATAAATAAATAAATAGAAATTTAACTAATACGTAATAGAACTAAGTGTATAAACACCGAAAAAATCAGAATAAAAATTGATGCTGTAAATAGCAAAATCTTCGGTGATATCATCGAATTTAAAACCGTGAAATTTGACTAAAACGAATATGTAATATGTCTTTTTTAATAAAATTAAAAAGGGCATTCCCCCTTTGCAAAGCATTACCCCTTCACTTTTTCCCAAGAAAGCGACCTGTTAGCTACTAGCTCGTAAGTCTTTAATATGACAATCAGTATTTAAATCGCAAAGCTTTATTTCCAGATAATTATTTTTGAAAAGAGGTAGGAGAAGATTATATTTAGTATAAAGATTAAAATTCGATCACGAAAACGCGAAAATTGTAAAACGTTTTAAAAAACATAAAATTAAATAGAAATTAAAGAAAAATACACCTGGAAAATGAGTTAAACAAACTACCTAATGGAACATCCGCCACAGTTATTTTATTCTACTATGAATTTTATGCTGTATAAGACGATCTTTCTTAAAACTACTGCTGACACTTGGCAAAATGACCTAAAACTTTCGACACCTCTTTTTACCGCCTTAGGAGTTGAATTTCAAAAAATCCTTCCTTAGTGGGTCCCTATTAAGTGTTACGAACATATAGTTGAAGAGTAATAGTTTCGTATATGTGTTCATAAGTAAGACAATCAGTCTGTCAGTCAGTCAGTCAGGAGAAAGTCTCTTATAGTGATAGATTATCTTTCTAAATATTGCTTATTGCATTCATAACATAAAGATTATTGAAGGGAATTAATATCAAAAAGCCATATATTTTTTTTATGTGAAATTTATTGCGGGGATTGAAAATATTAAATATATTGATATGCGTTGTTTTGGACTAAAACTATGAAGTACATATTAATATTTCAATAAATGTGAACTGTGAAAATTAGAAAGTTTCGGTTTCAAAGTGCCATTTGCAATGCATTACCCCTTTGACTAGGACAACGGGGTTGAAACTACGCAAGTTTCTTGTGGCCTTTTAATTTAAATTACACTATTTCCGAATAATAATATTTATTTTATTAATTCCGCGTTTAAAAAATATGAAGAATAGTAAACTGAAATACTCTTATGAAAACGTAACAACTGAACGAATTCTACTATATTGGTTGCGACGATCAAAGGGCTAACTGGCGACGATTGATAAAGAGGCTAAACAAGGAATTAAAAAATGTATCTGTATAGTTTCAATGACTTTGAAAATTAATAGTACAAACATGACCATCGAAGTCTATTGAAAATGTTATTGTATATATATATATTCTTAAGCTTTGATATTTTGTTTAACATTTGACATGCATAAAATTAGAACTGCTATTATAAATAGGAAAGTCATTTAATTGACCACGCATTGATGATCTTACAAGGAGAGTACCAAGCTTGGTAATCACTTTTGATTATGTTTATATATGTTGTAGGGTAGAAGCTCCTTAGTCTCAGGTTCAATTGATTTTATACAACGCTCCTTAGTTCTGGAGAAATGGGGGGTCTAATATTATAACACAACTTAAATACTTACTTTGTAACGAAATGATGGTCGTAGCTCAGTTGATATGGCGTCTGCTCGTTGTACCGAGGACGCGGTATCAATGCCGGAACACTCTACGCTTGTTTTTATCATTTTTTTATATAAATATACTTGTAATTTTTATTTAATAATATCTATAAAAAATTTTGTTAACATAATTAAATTTTAATTTAGCATTTTTGATTTTTTAAAAATCATTTTTAAAACGTATTCCATATACGCTTTAGCAATGCAACGATATCGAACAATTGTGTCAATTCGTGATTGTAAAGAAACACCATTTATAAATTGCCATAACGAAACGCCTTAAAATCAATGCAATGATAATACTACTCTGTTTTTAAAGTGAGAAACATAATTATATTAAAATTTAGCATAAGAAGTAAATTACAACATATTTATGTTTTATTTTATTGTGACTAGAGGGCGCCACAACAGACTTTGGTTATTTCTTTTTTTTTTTAGTTTGGTGCAGTTAAGTGGTGTTATTTTTTTCAATCTTTATCGCACAAGTGCGTATCATTCTATAACAGCTTATAATCGTATAAAAATAGAAGAAGCAAGCTGTAGTTCAGAAAAAGATCAATCTGAAGTGTCGGGATTCGATTAAAATCAGAAAAGTGATATCACAAATGCTTTGAAGCACTCTAACATTTTATTACAAAACAATGGATTTTAAACAAATATCTGAAATATCTTCATTTTCTATTGCGATGGGAGAAGAATTTTATAATTCGATAGTAAATATGCTGATTTTGGAGCGATTTTTGAATTTTTACTAGTCAATAATAGATCCAATTTTTATAATGCTCCTTAAATGATGAGAAATGTTTAATAATGGTTTAAAAATCAAAAATGCTACATTAAAATTTAATTATGCTAACAAAATTTTTTATTGAGATTATAAAATTATAATTACAAGTATATTTATAAAAAAATGAGAAAAACAAACGTAGGGCGTTCCGGCATCAAAGCCAGTCCCTCGGAACAACGAGTAGACGCCATACCAACTGAGCTATGACCAACGCAGCAATTTCGTTACAAAGTAAGTATATAAGTTATGTTATAATATTTGACCCCCCCTTTTTCGAGAACTAAGGAGCGTTGTATAAAATTCATTGAACCTGAGACTACGGGGCTACTACCCTACAACATACAATGGTGGCCAAAAGTTTGGACATTTTTTGAAAGTTTCATGTTTTTCAACTTTGTGTGCTTGTAGAATATATTAATTTCCACTTAAATACAAACATTTATGAAACAAATTGAAGGTAATTTAATGTAGAATTTAATAATAAGAACAGTATTACAATATCTGTATTACAAAAAAAGTTGTGCTCATTTTAGTAGAACAAACAAACACAAATCGTTTTGAATAAGGACGTGTTTTGTAATAAAAGCGTACTAGCCAATCACAAACACTGTTGTGAGGACAAATCAAATGTCTGTAACTATAGTTTAGGTGATTTGGATGGTAAAAGAGTTATTGTTGTGGAAATATTTTGCGGAATGATGCATACTAGTACAATTAAATAGAGTATTGCTGTTTTTGAATATTTAAAGTCCTTTTTTTAATTAAACTAATTTTAAACAATGTCATCAACAAGAAGAACTAATTGGACATCTACAAAAAGCAGAATTGTCATATTGAGAGAAAATGGCCTCTCTTATGCTGAAAGTGTGTATGTAAAAAGTTCTTATGTAAAAAGTTCTGTTTACGTTATGAAAAAACGAAATCAGTGGAAAATAAGGCCAAATCAGGCCGAAAAAAATGCACAAGTGCTACTGCCGATAGAAAAATTAAACGGCTATGCCTTCAAGGTAGAAAATTTTCATCAGATGTCATTAGATGTAAAATGAATGCTGCGGTATTGCAGTAAGTTCAAGAACAATAAGAAGAAGGTTATCAGGATTTTGACTACAAGCTAGAATTCCAGGGAAAAAACCATATTTAAATCAAAAGCAACGCGAAAAACGAGTGAAGTGGGCAAAACAACACATTAAATGATCAGAAAATCAAAGGAAGCAAGTAATCTGGAGCGATGAGAGTAAAATCGCTCTTTGCTAGTGATGGTAGAAAATACGTGAGACGTAGAGTAGGAGAAGCACTTCATCCTGATTGCATTGAAGCAACTACAAAAAACCCAACACATGTCATGATTTGGGCATGTGTGTCTGCAGATGGTGTGTGTCGAATTCAAGTGATTGATGGCATCTGAATGCCAAAAAATACATCGAAACTGTCCTGGAACCAAAATTGATACCTTTCATCAGGGATCTCTTCCCCAAAAACGCACCATTAATTTTTCAGCTGGATTCAGCTCCATGCCACACAGCAAAAGTATGCAAAGCATGGTTTCAAAATAAAGGCATAGATATATTACCATGGCCAGGAAACAGCCCTGATCTCAATCCAATTGAAAATTTGTGGTGACGTTTGAAAATTCTTGTACGAAAAAAACGTCCATCCAATAAAAGACAACTTATTGAAGCTATAATTGATTCTTGGCACAATGTGATTACAAAAGATGAACTCCAAACACTTGTTCACTCGATGAAAACACGCAGTGAAGCTGTCTTAAAAAATAAGGGTTGTCCTACGAAGTATTGATTGTGTAAGTATCACTTTAAAAAAAGGCAAATCTAAGATAGATCTTACTATTAGTTACATAACTTTTTTTGTAATACAGATATTGTAAAACTGTTTTTATTATTAAATTCTACATTATCGATTTGATATACATACGTTTGTATTTAAATGAAAATTAATTTATTCTACAAGCACACAAATGTGAAAAACATGAAACTTTCAAAAAATGTCCACACTTTTGGCCACCACTGTATATAAAAATAAACAAAATCTGTGATTATCAAGCTTGGCACTCTTCTTGTTAGACTGAACTAGAACGTCAAATTGACAAAAATGAAGTTAATAGTTTTTGGTAATGATTTGGTACTGATACAAACTGATTATTTTTTTATTAAAATGCAGAGAATTTTATTTTTTAACATTGATAAAAAGGTATCTTAAAATACAGTTTTTGAAATTCTCAATAAATCCATATAAAATAAAATATGCTTAAAAATTATAATGTAAGAAGCTCAGGGAAAAGAAATAATCATCATATACATTTAGAAATAGAAAAAAGTTATTGAGCGTTAAATTTTGAACTTAATTTTATTTCGTTAATTTTTTTTCCCTAGTATCTACGAACAGGGGGCTTGAATTTAAATGTAACATTTTCAGTTTTTAAAAATTAAATAAAAAGCATACAATTCAGTATATATAAATTTGTAAATATAAAATTTTGTCTTTTAAGTACTATGTGGCACTTTTCTTATTTAATTTTCTGTAAAGTCAAACAAAATTGTTTTGCCATGATTCCGATTCAAATTTAATAAAATGCATGATAATAAATTGAAATTTTTTAAAATATAAAGCTAAAGTAACAATGTATCAAGATCAAAGTGGATTTTTGATTACTTTTCAAATTCTTTAGCATGCACTACAACAACAGTTTTATTTATTCTGTTCTTATAAAAATATTTTGTTATGTAAAATTTGGAATATTATAATTTACTATATTTCAGAAATAATATATATATATTTCAGAAGAGAATGTATCAGTGTGGTATTTGAAAGTATAAAAACGTTTTAAATAGTGTGCTGTGATCTACATTTATTGTCCATAGGGATCCTTCATCGGATAAAAAGAACTTTTAAGTTAATACTACAAAAATTCAAGAGGAGTATATATCTGTAAATAAAACGTTTTCAAAATAAGTCATTTTTCACCAATTGCAAAATCTACAGCAGTGTCGATAAAACATTTTCTGTTTAAATACATTTCATGCTGGGGTATGTTTCTGAAACAAAATATAATTACATTTCATTTAGAAATAAGTTCCTAATTGCAGAATTTCATTTGCATAACGGAGTGAAAATATTCAAAATATATTAAGTATGAACTAAGAATTTTTTTCTGAGACACACTTATGGATACATACACAGGATTGCATAACAGACATTCCTATATAGGAATAAATATAATATTTTACAACCAAATCTTTTAAGTAGTTACATGCAAATATAAAATGAATAAACAAGTCAAAACAAATGCAATGAAAAACTTTGATGTTCCGATTCCATCTGAATGTAAATCCAAAGTTTCTGATTTCTTGGTAAGAAATAGTTTTTTCTACGATAAACAGATTAAATATTCAAAAGACAGTCTTTCTCTAACGGTGATGGAAAACAAACTTCTATTTTTATCTATTTTTACTCTGCTTATATACTTTCTTTAAATGTGCTTTTTTGCTGATGGAGAATTGAATAACATTTTATTCGAACTCAGACAACAATTTAAAATGCTTAAAAAATTGCAAAAATATTTCATTTGTATACGCCTTCATTTCTTGAAAATATAGTAAACGAAAGCTTCTATGAATTTATATAAACTACAAGAAAATCATTGCTCCTAAAGACTATTTCCTAGAAATCCGCACAAACTTTGCAGTTATGCAAAATAGCAAAGGAATGCCAATTAGGCACGAACCATCAAAACATACGAAACCTGCGCATGAAATGTTGTCATATCGTATAATAACGGCACGCTTGTTAGCTGAGAGTTCATTAATTAGTCTGTGTTTGTCTGTTAGAACGGAGTCCAAACAGCAGTGTCTGCGTACGCGTGTGTACAAGTTTTACAAAGGCAATTTCCAAAATGGGAAAAAGTTTGCCGTGAACAATTTATTTTGGCCAAAAGTATACCGAAGCAAACTATATACGATATTCTACAACTTAAAGAGAAGTGACTTCCGGCCGAAAAACAACCGGTATCGGCCTGGAAGGCCCAAAAACACATCAAGCCAAAGTTACAGCAGTTGAAACGACGGTTCGACAAGAATGACCGAGTAACAATCCGACCAACAACTGGCTAATTCAGTGTTTCATCCGGCTACCTACATAAGACAATCACCAAGAAGCTTAAGATAAAATATCACCAGAAAAGAGTCATACCAAAACAAACAGAAAAGCAAATGGTTACCGCGGAAATGAATTTTGGTCGCTAGTTCTGAAAATTTCGAGCATTCATCTTGGATAACAAGTCATACTTCATACTCACTCACTCCACTATTAATGGTAATGGTGGCTACATACACAACTGACGTCTCCACGGCACAAACTATCAGCAAATTCGCTTCTAAAGTGAAATTCGGACAGGGTCCTCGTTTGACTCGTCCTTGGCTAAACTCGTACGTTCATTCTAAAGTCTGGGTTCATTGTCAATGGGCAACTGTATTTTAATGAGTGCATTCGCCGTCGTCTCATCCCCTACATCCGTGCCAATTGTAACAATGGTGATTTCGTCTATTGTCCAGACTTGGCCAGCAGCCATTACTGAAAAATCGTTCTCAACCACTTGCGCCAGCAAAACATCACTTTTGTAGAGATTTTCGGCCAACGTTCCCGAAATTCGACCAATTGAGCAGTTCTGGACGCATCTTAAGTCTTAAAAATGGTTTAATTGAAACTGGATAATTGTTTTACAAAAAAATGTGGTTATTAAAGTTACCTTATAGTGTCCATTTTTGTTATTTGTCTCGTGTTTTCATAACTTTCCCATCAAGAAAATTTTGCGTGGATTTCTAGGAAACAGTCCTTATATTAGTATCGAAGTAAGAAAATTTTTCTGAGACATGCATATGGCTACCTACATAGGATTGCATAACAAGCATTGCATTATATAAGAATAAAAAGAATATTTCAGAACCGAATCTTTTAAATAGTTACATGCAAATATAAAATGAATAAACAAGTCAAAACAAATGCAAGAAAAACGTTGATGTTCCAATTCCATCTGAATGTAAATCCAAAGTTTCTGATTTCTTGGTAAGAAATAGTTTTTCTAAGAAGAACAGATTAAATATTCAAAAGTAAATCTTTTTCTAACGGTAGTGAAAAAACAAACTTCCATTTTTATCTATTTTTACTCTTCTTATATACTTTCTTTAAGTGTGCTTTTTTACTGATAAAGAATTGAACTTTTATTTGAACTCAGAAAACAAACTGAAATACTTTAAAAATTGCAAAAAATATTTCATTTGTATATGTCTTCATTTCCTGAAAATATAATAAACGAAAGTTTTCTGAAATTATATAAACCACATGAAAAATCCCTGTTCATACTCACAGGAACAGTGCATAGTAGTTACCAGTACATTTTATGTTCTTAAAACTTCATTATGTTTTTTATTCATACTTCTAACTATTTTGTTTTACTGGATGAATTAGGTCCTCACGATTCGTCCGGGATGGCTCAGTTGGTAGAGTACTGGTAGCTTCAGCCAAGAGATCCCGGATTCGAATCCTGGCCGGACGTTTTTCGTCCAGTTGGAAAATTACAACTCATGTGATTTCTATACCAATTTGAATAATTGTGTTAAAATTAATCTAGTGTATTTTGTTTTATGTTAAAATTTTCAAAGTATTAACTGTAAATTCAAATTAATATGTAAAAATACCATAATATATATTAAAAATCTATACTTCATTAAATATTTTTAAGGTAAGAACACACAATTTACCACCGATACTTAAAAGGCTCGTTACTTTCTTTACTTCTATTGCTTGAGAGCTATTTTTCCCCAATAAAAGGAAAAGGAGTATTAATGAGTATGTTGCATTCAATATAGTGTAAAATTTTGAGACAGTATTTGAATCTAATATATGTTAGTTTCCTGAAAAAAATCCATTGATTTACTCCACAGCAGAATTTTTATAAATATACATTTTCCAGATGAGATTTAATAACTTTTTCCTTAAATTACACTCTGAGAATTTGTCTATTATATCAATGAGTTAGACAATTACAATGTAGTTTCTATTATTCTCTTCGAATTGTAAATGTTTTTAGGTAGATTTCGTAAGAAATACTACCTATTATATTCTCCCCTATGTTGGAATTGCTGGAAAAAATTTGCAGTTCTAAGCCAATCATGTCTCCCAGAACCCAAAACCACCCACAGTTCAAACTTTATATATATATATATATATATCACTTTTTTATGGACACGATAACTTCAATAATTCTGCACAAATCTCTTCCAAACTGATACATAAAATCTCTGTTAAGTTCGTTAATGGGCAAAATCGAACCGGAGGGGTGGGGGCGGAATAGGTTTTCTTTTGTGAAAACAGAAAAAACCCGTCACTTCTTAGTTATGGTATGTATCGAATCCGTTTAAAGTTATTATTACTTCTAGGAAAAGTGCCGAAAATTTATGTATGACAGATTTTTGATATAATTAAAAATGGCCTCAAGTGCGGGGGGTGGAGAAAGAGGGTTTAAGAAGAAAAAATTCACTTCGTCAATTCACATCATATCGAATCCGCTTAAATTTATTATAAATCCTCTTAATATTATCTACAACATTTATACTGACGAGTTTTTTATAGAACCAACACTTACAGCAAAAAAAACATAATATATATATATATATATATATATATATATATATATATACACATATAACAAAATCCCTGCCGGCTTCACCTACATACACAGGTAGATTTCGAAGTGGGCGGTCCCAAATAAGGCATCATGCCAAAAAGCTCATTTCTTCTGCAATTCCCAATAAACAGGCACTCTACGGTCTTCGAAATCTACCTGTGCCTATCGGCCGAGCCGTCAGGATTTTTTTTTATTATTGGAATGAAGGAATTTCAATAAGGTCATTTCCATGTCATGGAAAATGCTATTTGTTAGATAAAAAATAAAAGAGGCATTTTATTACTTTTACAGTCTAAAGATTAGCCATTAAATAGCTTTCTCTGATTAAAGGCATCTGAATCTAAAGATAATTGAATGGAATAAAAGTGATTTTTTTATTTAGACATTAGAAGAGAAGAGGAGATAAATCACGTGAAAAACAATCACATTATTTAAGCTCGGATTATGTGAGTACATATACGCAGTGCCATTTCACTTGAAAAGAAATTACTCACAATCAGGTGAATCCATTCATTTAAATGACTGACAAATCGTGTGCAGTTTACTATCAGACGTCTTGTACAACATACATTCAGGCTTCTTGTACCAAAATACAGAAAAACTTTGTTTTTATATTTCTGGTAGTAATTTGTTTGTGGAGTTTATCTCCTCATCCCTTCAAAAGTCTAACTACAAAATACGCTGTTATTTCATTTATTAGTGTTAGTTTCCGAAGTCGGAAATAAACTTTATGGCAACCATGTATAATCTATGAGGTGTGTTCGAAATATTCTAAACTATTTTACCTCTTGTTATAAATAGCTAAACTTCTTTTATGAATGAAAATTGCCCAACCCGGGAGTCGATCCCGTGTCCTCAGAATACAGCCTGACGCTTTACCACTGCGCTACCAGGAACGATATCTGAGTTCGGCATTTCTCACTCTTATATATGTCGGAACGGCTGCAATCGCAGCACAAGATGTAATGTCTTAAGGAACACGCAAATTTCTGCGGCAAACATGAGACGACAGTACAAAGCAAAGCATACGGCAACACATAGTTAATTTTTTATTCATTTTCAGCAGTGAATTACGCCTGTAAAAAGCAGGATAAAAATTTCCTTGTTATTATTCAAAGATTACAGGCGTATTGGACTGCTGAAAATGAGATAGAGCTATTGCAGAAATCACGAAAAATGCAACATAGCAGCGCCGCCTGTTGCGCGATTTAAAGTAAAAAGTAATCAGCAACAATTTATATCAGAAAGTAACTGAATAAAAGGTTTTATTAAATTCCGTGCATTAGTTCTTGAGATAAAAACAGCGAAATCGCGTTCAGGACAGCCGGAAATCGAAAATTTTCATGAATCCAATTCTTTCTTCTTGCAAAGATAGAAGCCGGTAATAAATGGGGCAGGGGGATTTTTAAAACTATCTTTGTCCGTCCCAGTGAAAAAAGTTTTAATTACCCCAAAATTATGTTAATCATGTAATTATATAGCTATATAAGTCAAATAAATCAAGTTACGTAAGAGAGATATGGCTACTACACAAGAATTTAATTTTTTTCAAAAATAAAAAAAATTTGCTGGAATTACAAAAATATTGTAAAATTAAAAGAAACAAATTTTGTTAGTTCAAGTAAAATTGGTGAAATTTTGTTAAAATTTTGTACGAGTGTTAACAATATTTTTTTGTCCAAGCAACAAAACCAATTTTTTTACTTGAACTAAAAATTTGACTAAAACAACCAAAATGTACTCAACAAAACAGGTTTTGTTGTTTTAATCAATTCCTTTTTCTGGGTGTACGAAAAACAAAACCACAATCATTTTCTGCTTTTCTTCATTAAATGTACAAGGTCATTTAGTGTAATTGAATGTTTTGGTTAAATTAAATGTGAAATTTTGGATAGTTTTATGGATCTAAATATACAGAATCTACAGGAAATTTAAGAAGTAGTCTATGTTTTTTTAATGGAATCTCGGTAGTCAGTTTCGTGTAAATTTACATAAGATAAAAGATAAGAAGCAAATTCTGCGTTGTTTCAGAAAAAATACTTTTAACAGTGTCTTATACGTAAACGAAGGTATTGTCATTCAAGTATAAACTGTTGACTTCCTTGCTGTATGTTAAAGTTGAACGGAATTTCCCAACAGCGTAAAAAATATCCAGGATTCAAACTTGTGACATTGGCTTCGCGTGCCAATACTGTGCCAAATGACCTTCCCAGACAAACTGTCATGACAGCATTCATATGCATGATGATACCATCAGTCATGCGCACACTGCACTTTTTTTAACTGATGAAAACACGCTACACATGAAAACTCCATTATTATTAGCATGCACTACAACAACAGTTTTATTTATTCTGTTCTTATAAAAATATTTTGTTATGTAAAATTTGGAATATTATAATTTACTATATTTCAGAAATAATATATATATATTTCAGAAGAGAATGTATCAGTGTGGTATTTGAAAGTATAAAAACGTTTTAAATAGTGTGCTGTGATCTACATTTATTGTCCATAGGGATCCTTCATCGGATAAAAAGAACTTTTAAGTTAATACTACAAACATTCAAGAGGAGTATATATCTGTAAATAAAACGTTTTCAAAATAAGTCATTTTTCACCAATTGCAAAATCTACAGCAGTGTCGATAAAACATTTTCTGTTTAAATACATTTCATGCTGGGGTATGTTTCTGAAACAAAATATAATTACATTTCATTTAGAAATAAGTTCCTAATTGCAGAATTTCATTTGCATAACGGAGTGAAAATATTCAAAATATATTAAGTATGAACTAAGAATTTTTTTCTGAGACACACTTATGGATACATACACAGGATTGCATAACAGACATTCCTATATAGGAATAAATATAATATTTTACAACCAAATCTTTTAAGTAGTTACATGCAAATATAAAATGAATAAACAAGTCAAAACAAATGCAATGAAAAACTTTGATGTTCCGATTCCATCTGAATGTAAATCCAAAGTTTCTGATTTCTTGGTAAGAAATAGTTTTTTCTACGATAAACAGATTAAATATTCAAAAGACAGTCTTTCTCTAACGGTGATGGAAAACAAACTTCTATTTTTATCTATTTTTACTCTGCTTATATACTTTCTTTAAATGTGCTTTTTTGCTGATGGAGAATTGAACAACATTTTATTCGAACTCAGACAACAATTTAAAATGCTTAAAAACTTGCAAAAATATTTCATTTGTATACGCCTTCATTTCTTGAAAATATAGTAAACGAAAGCTTCTATGAATTTATATAAACTACAAGAAAATCATTGCTCCTAAAGACTATTTCCTAGAAATCCGCACAAACTTTGCAGTTATGCAAAATAGCAAAGGAATGCCAATTAGGCACGAACCATCAAAACATACGAAACCTGCGCATGAAATGTTGTCATATCGTATAATAACGGCACGCTTGTTAGCTGAGAGTTCATTAATTAGTCTGTGTTTGTCTGTTAGAACGGAGTCCAAACAGCAGTGTCTGCGTACGCGTGTGTACAAGTTTTACAAAGGCAATTTCCAAAATGGGAAAAAGTTTGCCGTGAACAATTTATTTTGGCCAAAAGTATACCGAAGCAAACTATATACGATATTCTACAACTTAAAGAGAAGTGACTTCCGGCCGAAAAACAACCGGTATCGGCCTGGAAGGCCCAAAAACACATCAAGCCAAAGTTACAGCAGTTGAAACGACGGTTCGACAAGAATGACCGAGTAACAATCCGACCAACAACTGGCTAATTCAGTGTTTCATCCGGCTACCTACATAAGACAATCACCAAGAAGCTTAAGATAAAATATCACCAGAAAAGAGTCATACCAAAACAAACAGAAAAGCAAATGGTTACCGCGGAAATGAATTTTGGTCGCTAGTTCTGAAAATTTCGAGCATTCATCTTGGATGACAAGTCATACTTCATACTCACTCACTCCACTATTAATGGTAATGGTGGCTACATACACAACTGACGTCTCCACGGCACAAACTATCAGCAAATTCGCTTCTAAAGTGAAATTCGGACAGGGTCCTCGTTTGACTCGTCCTTGGCTAAACTCGTACGTTCATTCTAAAGTCTGGGTTCATTGTCAATGGGCAACTGTATTTTAATGAGTGCATTCGCCGTCGTCTCATCCCCTACATCCGTGCCAATTGTAACAATGGTGATTTCGTCTATTGTCCAGACTTGGCCAGCAGCCATTACTGAAAAATCGTTCTCAACCACTTGCGCCAGCAAAACATCACTTTTGTAGAGATTTTCGGCCAACGTTCCCGAAATTCGACCAATTGAGCAGTTCTGGACGCATCTTAAGTCTTAAAAATGGTTTAATTGAAACTGGATAATTGTTTTACAAAAAAATGTGGTTATTAAAGTTACCTTATAGTGTCCATTTTTGTTATTTGTCTCGTGTTTTCATAACTTTCCCATCAAGAAAATTTTGCGTGGATTTCTAGGAAACAGTCCTTATATTAGTATCGAAGTAAGAAAATTTTTCTGAGACATGCATATGGCTACCTACATAGGATTGCATAACAAGCATTGCATTATATAAGAATAAAAAGAATATTTCAGAACCGAATCTTTTAAATAGTTACATGCAAATATAAAATGAATAAACAAGTCAAAACAAATGCAAGAAAAACGTTGATGTTCCAATTCCATCTGAATGTAAATCCAAAGTTTCTGATTTCTTGGTAAGAAATAGTTTTTCTAAGAAGAACAGATTAAATATTCAAAAGTAAATCTTTTTCTAACGGTAGTGAAAAAACAAACTTCCATTTTTATCTATTTTTACTCTTCTTATATACTTTCTTTAAGTGTGCTTTTTTACTGATAAAGAATTGAACTTTTATTTGAACTCAGAAAACAAACTGAAATACTTTAAAAATTGCAAAAAATATTTCATTTGTATATGTCTTCATTTCCTGAAAATATAATAAACGAAAGTTTTCTGAAATTATATAAACCACATGAAAAATCCCTGTTCATACTCACAGGAACAGTGCATAGTAGTTACCAGTACATTTTATGTTCTTAAAACTTCATTATGTTTTTTATTCATACTTCTAACTATTTTGTTTTACTGGATGAATTAGGTCCTCACGATTCGTCCGGGATGGCTCAGTTGGTAGAGTACTGGTAGCTTCAGCCAAGAGATCCCGGATTCGAATCCTGGCCGGACGTTTTTCGTCCAGTTGGAAAATTACAACTCATGTGATTTCTATACCAATTTGAATAATTGTGTTAAAATTAATCTAGTGTATTTTGTTTTATGTTAAAATTTTCAAAGTATTAACTGTAAATTCAAATTAATATGTAAAAATACCATAATATATATTAAAAATCTATACTTCATTAAATATTTTTAAGGTAAGAACATACAATTTACCACCGATACTTAAAAGGCTCGTTACTTTCTTTACTTCTATTGCTTGAGAGCTATTTTTCCCCAATAAAAGGAAAAGGAGTATTAATGAGTATGTTGCATTCAATATAGTGTAAAATTTTGAGACAGTATTTGAATCTAATATATGTTAGTTTCCTGAAAAAAATCCATTGATTTACTCCACAGCAGAATTTTTATAAATATACATTTTCCAGATGAGATTTAATAACTTTTTCCTTAAATTACACTCTGAGAATTTGTCTATTATATCAATGAGTTAGACAATTACAATGTAGTTTCTATTATTCTCTTCGAATTGTAAATGTTTTTAGGTAGATTTCGTAAGAAATACTACCTATTATATTCTCCCCTATGTTGGAATTGCTGGAAAAAATTTGCAGTTCTAAGCCAATCATGTCTCCCAGAACCCAAAACCACCCACAGTTCAAACTTTATATATATATATATATATCACTTTTTTATGGACACGATAACTTCAATAATTCTGAACAAATCTCTTCCAAACTGATACATAAAATCTCTGTTAAGTTCGTTAATGGGCAAAATCGAACCGGAGGGGTGGGGGCGGAATAGGTTTTCTTTTGTGAAAACAGAAAAAACCCGTCACTTCTTAGTTATGGTATGTATCGAATCCGTTTAAAGTTATTATTACTTCTAGGAAAAGTGCCGAAAATTTATGTATGACAGATTTTTGATATAATTAAAAATGGCCTCAAGTGCGGGGGGTGGAGAAAGAGGGTTTAAGAAGAAAAAATTCACTTCGTCAATTCACATCATATCGAATCCGCTTAAATTTATTATAAATCCTCTTAATATTATCTACAACATTTATACTGACGAGTTTTTTATAGAACCAACACTTACAGCAAAAAAAACATAATATATATATATATATATATATATATATATATATATATACACATATAACAAAATCCCTGCCGGCTTCACCTACATACACAGGTAGATTTCGAAGTGGGCGGTCCCAAATAAGGCATCATGCCAAAAAGCTCATTTCTTCTGCAATTCCCAATAAACAGGCACTCTACGGTCTTCGAAATCTACCTGTGCCTATCGGCCGAGCCGTCAGGATTTTTTTTTATTATTGGAATGAAGGAATTTCAATAAGGTCATTTCCATGTCATGGAAAATGCTATTTGTTAGATAAAAAATAAAAGAGGCATTTTATTACTTTTACAGTCTAAAGATTAGCCATTAAATAGCTTTCTCTGATTAAAGGCATCTGAATCTAAAGATAATTGAATGGAATAAAAGTGATTTTTTTATTTAGACATTAGAAGAGAAGAGGAGATAAATCACGTGAAAAACAATCACATTATTTAAGCTCGGATTATGTGAGTACATATACGCAGTGCCATTTCACTTGAAAAGAAATTACTCACAATCAGGTGAATCCATTCATTTAAATGACTGACAAATCGTGTGCAGTTTACTATCAGACGTCTTGTACAACATACATTCAGGCTTCTTGTACCAAAATACAGAAAAACTTTGTTTTTATATTTCTGGTAGTAATTTGTTTGTGGAGTTTATCTCCTCATCCCTTCAAAAGTCTAACTACAAAATACGCTGTTATTTCATTTATTAGTGTTAGTTTCCGAAGTCGGAAATAAACTTTATGGCAACCATGTATAATCTATGAGGTGTGTTCGAAATATTCTAAACTATTTTACCTCTTGTTATAAATAGCTAAACTTCTTTTATGAATGAAAATTGCCCAACCCGGGAGTCGATCCCGTGTCCTCAGAATACAGCCTGACGCTTTACCACTGCGCTACCAGGAACGATATCTGAGTTCGGCATTTCTCACTCTTATATATGTCGGAACGGCTGCAATCGCAGCACAAGATGTAATGTCTTAAGTAACACGCAAATTTCTGCGGCAAACATGAGACGACAGTACAAAGCAAAGCATACAGCAACACACAGTTAATTTTTTATTCATTTTCAGCAGTGAATTACGCCTGTAAAAAGCAGGATAAAAATTTCCTTGTTATTATTCAAAGATTACAGGCGTATTGGACTGCTGAAAATGAGATAGAGCTATTGCAGAAATCACGAAAAATGCAACATAGCAGCGCCGCCTGTTGCGCGATTTAAAGTAAAAAGTAATCAGCAACAATTTATATCAGAAAGTAACTGAATAAAAGGTTTTATTAAATTCCGTGCATTAGTTCTTGAGATAAAAACAGCGAAATCGCGTTCAGGACAGCCGGAAATCGAAAATTTTCATGAATCCAATTCTTTCTTCTTGCAAAGATAGAAGCCGGTAATAAATGGGACAGGGGGATTTTTAAAACTATCTTTGTCCGTCCCAGTGAAAAAAGTTTTAATTACCCCAAAATTATGTTAATCATGTAATTATATAGCTATATAAGTCAAATAAATCAAGTTACGTAAGAGAGATATGGCTACTACACAAGAATTTAATTTTTTTCAAAAATAAAAAAAATTTGCTGGAATTACAAAAATATTGTAAAATTAAAAGAAACAAATTTTGTTAGTTCAAGTAAAATTGGTGAAATTTTGTTAAAATTTTGTACGAGTGTTAACAATATTTTTTTGTCCAAGCAACAAAACCAATTTTTTTACTTGAACTAAAAATTTGACTAAAACAACCAAAATGTACTCAACAAAACAGGTTTTGTTGTTTTAATCAATTCCTTTTTCTGGGTGTACGAAAAACAAAACCACAATCATTTTCTGCTTTTCTTCATTAAATGTACAAGGTCATTTAGTGTGATTGAATGTTTTGGTTAAATTAAATGTGAAATTTTGGATAGTTTTATGGATCTAAATATACAGAATCTACAGGAAATTTAAGAAGTAGTCTATGTTTTTTTAATGGAATCTCGGTAGTCAGTTTCGTGTAAATTTACATAAGATAAAAGATAAGAAGCAAATTCTGCGTTGTTTCAGAAAAAATACTTTTAACAGTGTCTTATACGTAAACGAAGGTATTGTCATTCAAGTATAAACTGTTGACTTCCTTGCTGTATGTTAAAGTTGAACGGAATTTCCCAACAGCGTAAAAAATATCCAGGGTTCAAACTTGTGACATTGGCTTCGCGTGCCAATACTGTGCCAAATGACCTTCCCAGACAAACTGTCATGACAGCATTCATATGCATGATGATACCATCAGTCATGCGCACACTGCACTTTTTTTAACTGATGAAAACACGCTACACATGAAAACTCCATTATTACGTGTATAATTTTACATAAAGGAAGCCACTAACTTCAACAATAAAGTACGGATTTTTGAATGGAGTATAAAGTTGGATGAATTTTTCCCTACACAGTGAAATGTATCTATAGAATGCTTTTACTTCCATAGGAGAATTCGATGTCTTATGATTTCTTGTCTACATAACCACGTGCATCTCTATCCGACAGAACTTTTAAATCAAAGGCAAATCGAGATATTGGGGGAAGGGGCAAAGCTAATAATAATTTCTATTATCTGAATTATTTATTGTTTTGTATTAATAAGGAAATTTTTCGCATTATTTTTGTTTGATATTTCAGTTATTTAATGTTATAATTTACGTTTTGCAAAATGTTCCATTCTTATTGCATCAGTGTTTTGTTTTTTTGGTTGTATAAGCATGATCATACAATAAAACTATGAACACATTTTTCCGATCGGAAAATTGGAAGAATACAGTTTGTATTGACTTGTATTTATTGTTTTATTTTTTTGTTCTGTAATTATAAGAGCGTTTGCTGTATTAAAGTTGCTTATATTACAATAAATTATAATGTCGTGTGAGTTCAAATAGGCATTTCTTATGGTATATTTCTTTTTCATTACATTTTTGCACTTTCTTCCACTTTCTTTGCACTTTTTTACGTCTCCTTTTTTTAAATACATTTTCTTTCATATTCTTCGATAATTGCCTAATTGTAGACATATAAAATTATTTTTAGAATTAGAAAAATAAGCACCAATTTTTCTTCTTGATCCAGGGTTAACTATGCATGCAGATGTAAAAAAAATACACATTTTTGGAATTTATAAAAATTATCACTGGAAAGAGGAATTGCGCTAACACCTTTCTCATGTTGCTCTGTACGAGAGATGTGTAAGTCTCTGTCTCTCTGTAAGTATGATGCGATATGTACTTTTATGTGTGAACTGAACGTCTAAAGTCTGATATAAAACCACTATGCGAAGTATAAATAAAATAATTTTGGAAAAATTAATGCCGCAACTTAAAACAAAATGTTCTTTTTCAAAAATCTTTCCAAAATCTTTTTAAAATGTATTATGATTAATGCTTTTTGAAATTTTCGGTAACGTATAGAAAATCCAAACATGAATGATATGTATTGTTCATTTTTATTATGCATTACAATTTTATTTATCAACATATATTCTCTTTATTGCAGGAAGAAAAAAATCAAATCATTACAACAAATGTTTGGCTTAATTTGGTAAGTTTTGTATTTCATATTAATATTTAATACCGTTTTGCGAAATAATATATAATTAATGTAATTTATTGTTACTTTGATACATGAATAAATAAATAAATATATATATATATATATATATATATATATATTATTAAAGACAGGCATATATCTATATGTATGTTACCCTTGATAATGTGTTTCACAATATAAGTTTATATTTGTTTCTTGTAATATTTTTACATTCTTCTTCTAATTTTTTCCATTATCTTTTACTTTTGAGAATCTTACATTTTTGCATATATATATCTCTTATTGTATTATAATTATCGTTTCATATAATGCCGATTTTTAATGTGATTTAATGGTTATTATACACAAAAGTTTTATTATATATATATATATATATATATATATATAGAGAGAGAGAGAGAGATACATGTAGATATCTATAGAGATATCTATATATAAATATCTAGGTCTATCTATCCCAGTATCTTTATCTTTATCTATAGGTCTGTCTATCTATTTATCTATCAATCTATAGTATATATAAATTCAGCGATGTATTGGATTGTACAGCGTTATACTGATAGCGACAAATTCAGAGGGAGAAAGAAGTACAAATATTGCAATGATTCATGCCGTCGCAAATTATGTTTAGAAGGAAAAAATCCCGAATAACGTATGCATGTTCTGACGTCAAAAATAAAATAATAACTCCTATTTATTAGTATATTTACAACACAATTTGTTGGTGCACTGTACAGTTGACGACGGAATAACAATATCCGGATGCGAACGATCATTCTATGTGTAATTTTGATATCGAGGGCAGCGACACGAATCCGCGCTATGGAGTATACAACAGGGCCACAATAGGCGACTCATAAAGGAGTGATTTAGGAGGCTAGATTTCGGAGAGGGGGGAGTATGTTGAATAATCTATCGGGTACACACACATGTATATACAGGGTGTCCATAAATAAACGACCCTACTTTAAATCTGTCTACAGCCGACACTATTGGTCAGAAAGTTGGGAAATTTTGTGAAGGACATAATGAAAGAATGGGGAATGGTTTAAACAAAAAACAAATAGTTCAAAGTGTCACCACCAGGTGGAGTTTTTATTAAAATACATTTTTATTATATATTTACGATAGTTTAAATGATTTATAGCAACAAAACATGTTCCACATGATGGCCATCATTTTCAGCTACCATCTGGAATCGTAGGATAGCATGTTCCACACTTGACCGCAGTGTGTTCTGGGTAATGCTAAAACATGCGTCGAAATGCTGTCTTAAAGAGCAGGTAAATATCTTGGTTTGTCATCACTTAGCAAATGTTTCAAATGCCCACAAAGCAAAAAGTCACATGGATTGAGATCTGAAGTTCTGGGAGGCCAGAGATTACGAAAGTGGCGGCTGATGAACCGTTCTTCTGTGAAATGATTCTGAAAGACGTCCTTAAAACAGTAGCTAATGTGTGGAGGAGCTCCACTTTGCATAGAAATTTTTGTGAATGGTACTGTCGTGCTTGCAGATCCAGAAAAATTTTATTTTCTAACAAGGATGCATATCGCTGCCCAGTTATCGAACATGTTACTGGACCACTAGCATTTAAATCTTCGAAGAAAAATGGGCCGAGAATAAACGATGCAGAAAACCGACACCGCACCGTCACTTTTGGTCAATGCATGGAACATGTAAGATTGAACGTGGATTTTCTGGTTCCCAAATTCTGAAATTGTGAGTATTCACTGAACCGGTCAAATTAAAATGCTCTCCGTCTGTCCATAGGATATTCTAAGGTCATTCTGAATCAACCTCAAAACGAAACGAGCAAGAAACTGAACCGGTGTCGAGTCTTGAAATCATGTGGAAGCAACTCGTGCATAAGTTGAAGCTTGTACGGATAATATCGGAGGATAAACCGCATGCTCTTTTGGACAGTTGAACGAGGCATATCAAATTATTCTGCCATATGAAGGACACTGGTACTAGCCTGTACGTTGTCTAGGTTTTAAAAGAGCTACTGTGTAACGTCGAGAGAAATTTATTTGCATTTTTATTTAAATTGTAGGATTTCACGCCCTCTGGCGGAAAAATGTTACCAGCCGATTCCAGATCACAGTTGTCAGTTTGGACTTTTTAAAATTCAGAAATTTGCAATTTTAACTGGACATTTCGACAGAATATCTTTTGCTTTATATAATCACGTAATATCCTAAATTAAATAAAGCAAAAAGAACTACTAAGATTTCCTGGTGTGAATTCGAAATTTCTGATTTCGTAAAAAAAAGTTCTGTTGAAAATGTATTGTTGTAATAAAATTTTTAAACTATTGCAAATGTGTGCTAAGTGGCCATGAATATTTTTAGGGGGCGGTCTGTATCTTCGTATTTAAACTAAGAATATTAAAGCGTAAAAACTTTAAAAATTATTGGTGTTGGAATTGCACTGACCGTACAAACTGAGAAAAAAATACGCCTACGACAGCCACCAGACCTAGTATTCCGTAGGCGGAGGCTAAATGTGTAATTCATTAAAAACTTCTTTTGGTGGCGAAATTTTTTTCATTTAAACAAATTCCCATTCCTTCATCATGTCCTACACAAAATTGCATAACATTCTGACCAATAGTTTCGTCTGTAGACAACTTTAAAGTAGGTTTGTTTAATTATGCACACCCTGTACATAGTATATAATATATTTATTTATTTATTTATTTATTTATTTATTTATTGTACATACATGTATGTGTGTGCAGGCACGTGTATACAGATATACAAAGAAAATATTTAAAAAAATAAATATATCTATTTATGAATACGTTCTTAAATAATCTCATCACATTTACATTCTATTTATTTAATTTGTTTCCTTTAGAATCATTTTCACGCATGTAAACAATTTATACAGAAACTTGTCTTCCATTAAATAAATTACTGCAACTTAAGCAGGAACAGAAACCTATTACATTTTATTAGACACATTTACCTCCTTTTAAGCTGTCCATGTAAATATTTTACTACTCAGTACTGAAGATAACAATAAGATCTAAGCACTCAAGAAAATGAGTATAACGAAGGAGTAAAAATCTTTTAGATCTATTTGTATATCTTCTAATTTGTAAATATTTCCCTTCGGGTATACATCCACTTATTTGTTTTCTCCAATTTCGGAAAAAGATAATTCTGTTGTTTAGTAAAGATTAATGTGGTCTGGACTCCATAAGTCCCTGTGTAGGTAGAAATTAATTGTTAGTGTAAAGAAAGGTTTGTGAAATTTTACCTTAGGTCAAAAATACGTTATATGTATGAAAAAATATAATTACAAATGTATCTGAGTAAATTATTACACAATCAGATATTATGTAGAAAGGCAAATATAGTTCAAAATACTAGAAATACTATTAAAATAAGCAATTCACCTAGCACTTTCAAAATTCTATCCATTAAATTCAATACATAATTGAACTTTGCTTATAATGCATTTGTAAATATTTGGAGTTCTTCACAACTATCATTGTTCCAAGCGTCAATGGTCATTTCTTTAAATTCGGCTGCATTTAGCAGGCGAGTATTATAAACTACTGTTCGAATCTGGCCCCATAGTGTAAGGAAAGCTGTGTGAAATTTTACTTTAAGGCAACAATACGTTATATGTATGAAAAAAATATGAATGTATCTGAGTAAATCATTAAACAGTCAGAGATTATGTAGAAAGGCAAATGTAGTTCAAAATACTAGAAATAATATTAAAATAAGCAATTCACGAAGCACTTTCAAAATTCTTTCCATTAAATTGAATACATAATTGAACTTTGCTTATAATGCATTTGTAAATATTTGGAATTCTTCACAACTATCATTGTTTCAAGCGTCAATGGTCATTTCTTTAAATTCGACTGTATTTAGTAGGCGAGTATTATAAACTACTGTTCGAATCTGTCCCCGTCGTGTAAGGAAAGCTGTGTGAAATTTTACTTTAGGGCAAAAATACGTTATATGTACGAAAAAAAATATAATTACAAATATATCTGAGTAAATCATTACCCAGTCAGAGATCATGTAGAAAGGCGTATGTAGTGTAAAATACTAGAAATACTATTAAAATAAACAATTCGCGAAGCACTTTCAAAATTCTTTCCATTAAATTCAATACATAATTGATCTTTTCTTATAATGCATTCGTAAATATTTGGGGTTCTTCACAACTTTCAGTGTTCCAAACGTCAATGATCAGTTTTTTAAATTCATCAGCATTTTGTAGGCGAGTATAATAAACTACTGTTCGAAGCCAACCCCATATATAACAAGAACGAAAAATCATGCGTCAAGCATAGATTATGTAGCACTTTCCAACGCTTCTAAAATAATTTTACAAATCATTACCGTTTAATAAGCTGAAAGATGACATCTAAGTAAACAATTTGGAAAACGCATAACATATTTAAAAACGTAATTTCAGGAATTTTCAATATATACAATATTCGGAAAAATATCCGAATACTTTTATGTAGCCCTGTATATGATTTGTATATATACATAGGATGCTAAATTTTAGTTTAGTTAGGAAACGCGTAGCACCGTTTAAATTCTCCTTCTGGAGTTTCTGTCAATAAACGGAAATGTGTTCGCGAACTTTTGTGCTGCCTTGTATAGGATCTACAGAATTTATACACACCACGTAATAGACAAAAAGCTAGTTAAGATTAAAATCGCGTTATGTAACACTTTCCAACGCTTCAAAAATAATTTTACAAATCCTACCGTTTAATAAGCTAAAAGACAACATCTAAGTAATCCGAATAGTTTTATTCAGCCCTGTATAGGATCTATAGATCTGTATATATACTACATAGGATAATAAATTTTAGTTCAGGTAGGAAACGCGTAGCACAGTTTAAAATTCTCCGTCTGGAGTTAAATAATACGGAAATGTGTTCGCGAACTTTTGTGCTTCCCTGTATATAGGATCTACAGAATTTATACACACCACGTAATAGACAAAAAGCGAGTTAAAATTAAAATCGCTTTCAGTAACTTAAAACGCACTTCGAGGAATTATTGTTAACAGACAGTAGAGAATTCTTTTGTGTGTCCCTGTAAATGAACGATGACTGCTATACACACACTATTCTGTAGTAAGCCTCTTGTAATGCACCTTAGTAATATATATAAACTTCAATGCGTTTAAAATAGTGGAACATTATTTAAATAAGCCGCAGACGATTTTTCTCCATAGACGTAATGTAACAGAATTATTTTGACTGTCCCTGTAAAGTAACTCTAAGTGCTATACACCTACTATTCCATATTAAGCTTCTTCTAATGCATCTTAGTGATCTATATAAATTTCAATGCGTTTACAATAGTGAAACATTTTTAAAATAAACCGCAAATGATTTTTCCCCATAGACCGCAATGTAACGGAATTCTTTTGAGTGTCCCTGTAAGAAAACTATAAGTGCTACACACTTCAGTTGAAATAGGGTACGTGCCATAGATAACGAAAATAACATATAAAAATTGCAGAGCAATCCGAGCATATTTACGGGAGTTAGAGCACGGACAGACGGCCAGACGGCCATCCGGCCATACGGCCAGACAAACCGAAGTCATAAGCACTTTTCAACTAGGTTTGAAAGTGCTAAAAATGAATAGTGGTAAAATGAAAAATTTGGTGGGGCCATTAAATTGTTTCTTTCAAACCTCTCCAATGTATATCAAACCTTTCGTTGAAACCGTTTCTACCATTTATAGAATCATAATGTTCATAAGACAGTTTTGCTTTGATTAATGTAAGTTTATTGGTACCCAGATATTAGCACGCTAATGGAATCATCACTAACCGGAACATACATTCATTCAGAAAACATACAATAGATCTACAGCCCAATTTCGGCAAAACAAATATACATAAATTATATAATAAAGTTCTACGATAGTAATTCTGGCGTATTATTGGTATAAAGTATATATATATATATAGAGGCTAATTTGTAACTTTTTGAATAGAATTTATCTAAGTTACAGGAACTTCCATTTACATTAAAACGCAAGCTAATTTAAATAAGTGACAATAAAAAAAACAAGTAATATAAAATTTGTGTTTTAAGTCAATTCCTACTTTTTAATCATCTCTATCTCTATAAAAGAGTAAGTGTCTGTCTGCCTGCCTGCCCGCGGATTTCTCCGTAATTATAACACCTAGGACTCAGAAATGTTTGTCATATGTAGATGTTGTCACCGGATAGTATACCTCGCGGCCGGATTTTTAAATTTTAATTTAGATTTAAAAAAAAATTAAAACGTGTATATGGAAGTTTGGGTTCGAGGCTATTTCAAGCTCCTCCCATGAAATAGCCTCAGCAACGCCATTCGTGGCAACGAAGCAGCCAGCCAATGAGAGCAGGTGCAGGATCCAGGATCTAGCGACCAGCGACGACAGTTTATTAGTCGTAGCACAGTGTTTATTTTAAAGAAAAGGAATTGAGATTAATTTTTGCCTGATTGAGATTAAAGTAGGTTAGTTTTGATTGTATTCATTCTTTGTATGTTTAGTTGCCCCCATATATTATGTTTTAGGTAAGAATATAACTTGCATTTTACTGAATGGTTTCAAAACGTTCACATATTTGCTCATGTTCTGAAATGAAACAAACTGTTTTCAATAACAAATCTTAATGAATCAAATTAATCTTACACTTTACTATAAAATGTACAGTTCGGGAACTAAAAATGTAGTCAAAAGCTGTAACAGAAAGATTGTAAATTAACAAACTCATATATATAAATCAAACAGCAGTTTTTACTGTTGAGCTATAGTTTCTATTTTTAAACATTTTAGTATTGCAAAATATATTTTTTACTAATTTAAATTCCCGTAAGTTAGTTTCTTTAGTGTCTGTTCCTTTTTATATATTTATTTTAAGTTTCCGTAAGTTAGTTTATTTACTTTCTGTTCAGTGAAGTGTAAGATGAAATTGGCCTAAACCCAGTGACAGAACTATTTTCGTGTTTCTGCAACGCTAATAATATTTCAAAAATAGTCTGAAATATGCAATAAATATCATATTAAGTTCCCGATAGTTAGTTTTGTCACTGGGGTTTAGGCCTATTTCATCTTACACTTCACTGAACAGAAAGTATATCTTCATGTATCTGCAACGCTTATAATATTTAAAAAAACTATTCTTGACTGTATTTTTAGTTAGTTTGTTTCATTTTTTAACATTTTTAGTATGAAAATATTCAGTAAATAATTTGTGCAACGCTTATAATATTTAAAAAAACTGTTTTTGACTGTATTTTTAGTTAGTTTATTTCATTTTTTAACATTTTTAGTATGAAAATATTCAGTAAATAATTTGAGTTCTTGGGCGGTTAGGAATCCATTGTGATGTATTTTTTACCTCATACTTACAAATTAAATATTTTTGATGGAAACAAACAATTTACATTAAATTTTTGAGTATTTATTTATTGTTTACAATTTTTTTCCTGTAATGCTTTTGGACTACATTTTTAGTTCCCGAGAATGGTGAATTCATAACATGCGATAAATTGTTAAGATGTATGTTCTCATTAAGATTTGTTATTGAACTCCATTTAAGAACCATTTTTAACTCCATTTAAGAAGTTTCATTTAAGAACTTTATTAGCCGCCCAAGAATCTAATGTTTTATTCAGTAAATAATTATTAAAACTTAATCAATTGACCTGAGAATGGAAATTATTTGCTGAATGTTTTCATTTTACAGAAAGTAAAGTTCAAGAAAAGCAGTCAATTCTTGGGCGACTATAAATATTTTTAATGAAACAGATTTTCTGATCTGTTTCTATATATTCATTATTTTTTTGTTGGTGCGTTTTTGAGTGATGTTTATGATTTAAGAACTTTTTTAGTCACCCAATAATCTAATGCTTTTCTTGAACTTTACTTTGAATAAAATGAAAACATTCAGTAAATAATTATTAAATCTTAATCACCTGAGAACGGAAATTATTTGCTGAATGTTTTCATTTTATAGAAAGTAATGTTCAAGAAAAGCAGTCGATTCTTGGGCGACTAAAATTTTCAACTGCAATTTCTCGGTGTTTTTAAATTATTTTAAATTATTGAGTTTGTTTTATTTTTCTGTTACCATATTAATGACAGATATTAGTGTTATTATTAATCTAAATGCATTCCAGTTTCAAAGCTTCTGAAATCCATAATTTTTTATAATCTGAAATCGCCGTTAATATTAAAGTTATACTGTTTTTCTATTTTGTATATCATTTTTTTTCCAAATTTGTTTCTTTTGTCACTTTATAGAATGCATACTTTGCGACGATCGGCCGGTAGCATCCAACCACCACAACCACCCATAAATATCATATACTACAATTCTAATACCGTGCAAGCGCCCCCCCCCCCGGGTTATTTTACGATTTTCCGTCGCATTTAGGGGGGCAGATTTACGGTAATTATTAAATTGTTTTGATGAACTGATTATAAATTCCCAGTCCGTGAAATATTTATGATGTGCATTTTGGGACATGAGTTTCATAAGAATCACTCACATATAGGACAAAATTAGCACTCACCAATCTGCAAGTAATACTAAAAAATTGTCGATTGACTGTTTTGCCACCACTGGCCATCTTAATAGTCACACTCGCCAATTGTGATGATTGATTGAAAAAAGATTTTTTCCCCTGCTGTCGTTTGATGATTTTCAAAATCATTTGGTACATTTCACAATTACCACCCCCCCCCAAATCATTTCACTAATTGTGATTTTTTTAAAGCTATTTCCCGATATTTGCATTTTTTCCCCCGAGACCATTTGATGATTTTTGAGATTTTTTCAACTATTGATTGATGAGTTTTGTGATTTTCCGTTTTCTCACATTATGAGTTTTATCAGAAAGTAAAACAATAAATAAATATGAATGATTTCCGGTGCTGTTTCAAAATAATTATAAAGAATAAGTCTTTAAAAATGTAAAATCAATGTTATTTCTGGCCGAGTTTTTTTTTAAATAATTATAAACCATTTTAATTTGTAAGCATGTTGTAAAAAAAATCACCATTTTGTGACAAATTTTGTGTTTTATAAGAATCGCTGAAGAACGGACATGCAAATTTATGTTGTCATCGCACTCTTTATAATTATTTTTGTTGAGGGTTTTTGGGTGATGTTATTGAATTAGTGATAGAAACAGCTCCGCAAATCATTCATATTTACTTATTGTTTAACTTGCGGATAAAACTCATAATATGTGAGAAAACGGTGATTTTTTTTCTTTTTTTTTACTTCATATATACAAATTAAATTGTTTTGAGGATTGTAAGTATGAGGTAAAAAAAATCACTGTTTTCTCACATAATGAGTTTCATCAGAAAGTAAAACAATAAATAAATATGAATGATTTGCAGAGCTGTTTCAAAATAATTATAAAGAATAGGTCTTTAAAAATGTAAAATCAATGTTATTTCTGGCCGAGTTTTTTTAAAAATAATTATAAACCATTTTAATTTGTAAGCATGTTGTAAAAAAATCACCATTTTGTGACAAATTTTGGGTTTTATAAGAATCGCCCAAGAACGGACATGGAAATTTATGTTGTCATCGCACTCTTTATAATTATTTTTGTTGAGGGTTTTTGGGCGATATGATTGAATTTTTGATAGAAACAGCTCCGCAAATCATTCATATTTACTTAATGTTTTAACTTGCTGATAAAAATCATAATATGTGAGAAAACGGGGATTTTTTTTAACTTCATATTTACAAATTAAATTGTTTTGAGGAAAAAATACATCCTACACTGCACTGAATGTTTTAATTTCTTAGGAAACTCATAATGTTTAAGAATTATTTACATTATATTGATTTCGACAACAGTTGATGAGGCATATCAGTTTAAAGTTGTATCTTATATATGAGTTTGTTAATTCAATGATGTGAAGGTTATGATTATTTATTTATTGTTATTTACAATTTTTCTCTCTGTTACTGTTATTGGACTACATTTTTAGTTCCCAAGAACGTTGTAATATGCGATAAATTGTAGAACTGTACATTTTATAGTAAAGTGTAAGATTAATTTGATTCATTAAGATTTGTTATTGAAAACAGTTTGTTTCATTTAAGAACATGAGCTGATATGTCTAACGCTACGAAAACATTCAGTAAAGTGCAAAATATATTCTTACCAAACACATAATATATGGGGCAACTACGCATACAAAGAATGAAGACAATTGCAACTAACTTATGTGAACCTCAATTAGCCAAAAATATATACCTTTTCTTTAAAATAAAACTCAAACATAAACAAAACAATGAAATCTGTGGCTAGCCGCTTTCAGCTGTGAACATGAACTGCCGTCGCTGGAGCCTGGATCATCCCATATTCACACCTGCTCTCATTGGCTGTCTGCTTTGTTGCTGTGGATTGGCGGA
Source organism: Maratus michaelseni (assembly GCA_963931845.1). NCBI lineage: Eukaryota > Metazoa > Arthropoda > Arachnida > Araneae > Salticidae > Maratus > Maratus michaelseni. Next base: position 418,972,321 of record OZ007588.1, read on the forward strand.
GAACATGGAATAGCCTCGAATCTAGAATTCCGTATGCACGTTTTAATAATTAAAAAAAAATCTAAATTGAAATAAAAAAATCAGGCCTAGGTGTTATAATTACGGTGCTTTCCTCAGGCAGGAAGACAGAATAGGTTTGTTTGTGTAGAGGTTTGTGTGTGTGCTGTTTTTAATAAAGACAGTTGCATTTTTCCCGCGACCCTTTAACGAAAGTTTTTTCTGTGAACCTTTCACAAAATCTGCATTTTTTCCACAATCCTTTGACAAATTTCGTACTTTTTCTGCGATCCTTCGATGAAATTCAAGTTTTTCCTGCAATCATTTGACGAAATTTGTTTTTTTCTGATCCTTTAACGAAATTCGTGTTTTTCCACATACTTATGTCGAGATTCATGTTTTTTTCAGTGATCCTACGACGTAATTCGTGTTTTTTTTTCAGCGATTATTTGACGAAATTCACATTTTTCCTGTGATCCTTTGACCAAATTTGCGTTTTCCCCGCGATCCTTTGATGAAATTCGCATTTCCCGTGATCCTTTGATGAAATTTGCTTTTTTAATGATCGTTTGACAATATTCGTGTTTTCTCTGTTGCCTTTTGACGAGATTCATGTTTTTTAGCGATCCTTTTACAAAATTCATGTTTTTTCAGCGATTATTTGATAAAATTCGTGTTTGCCAGCGATTCTTTGATAAAATATGCTTTTTTTCTATTATGATAGGGAAAAGCGGATTAGGGTAGGTAGATAGGAAACCCCATTATCAGATCGGGACATTAGATGTAATTAAGAAACATTTGTATATTTGTAATAATTAGCGAAAATGGCGAGATAAAGGGGGTGGGGTGGGAACGACTTTTTATTAAATATCACATTTATTCTACATCAACTTCCTCTCACCACCAGGGGGTGCTTTGCTATCTCTGTTTCTATGGGCTGGATCACGACGGGGTATGGCTCTTTCCACCCGACATCAATAGAGCTTACTGATTTTAGTTCGGATTTTCACCACAGGGGGCGCTTTCGTATCTTTGGTTCTATGGGCTGGATCATGACGGGGTATGCCTCATTCGACTCGACATCGATAACCTTAATGAATTCAGTTATGTTCGTATAGAACATATTGTGCTCCCTGGCGGTGGAAGGTGTAACTAAAGGATTTTGCAGGTAACTCGGGTTCTATGGGTCACATCACGACACGGTTTGGCTCATTCGACACAACATCAATAGAGCTTACCTATTTTAGTTCTGAATTTCACCACCAAGGGGTGCTTTCCTATCTCTGTTTCTATGGGCTAGATCACAATGGGGTATGGCTCTTTCCACTTGACATCGATAGAGCTGACTGATTTTAGTTCGGATTTTCACCACAAGGGGTGCTTTCCTATATCTGGTTCTATAGGCTGGATCACGACGGGGTATGGCTCATTCGACTCTACATAGATAGAGCTTTTCGATTTTCACCACCAGGGGTGCTTTTCTATCTCTGGTTCTATGGGCTGGATCATGAAGGGGTATGGTTCTTTCGACTCGACTTATGGTAATATATGGGAGTGTGTATGGCACGCCCAGTGTTTGCTGTTTAAGGTAGTGGGGCCCCCAACTTTAGATTTGTTTAAAAAAAAAAAATTCAACACTGATTTCAGGTACATTTAAGGTTGTTGGCACGGGCAACGCCGGGCGGGTAAGCTAGTAAATATATAAAATAAACCCGTGCAGCATTAATGTCCCACGTTATCTTTATTGAACATTATTTTATAATTATCGTTGCGGTATTTTATTTTTTGTTGGCATCACTAATTTGAGATAAATCTTTCATTTCATTTAGGAAAACAATGGGAGAATTTTTTTTCTCCAAAAATTAAAATTAATTAATTAAATTTAATTAATGTGTTAATATTTGAAAAAAACTGTATTAACATCAATTGACATCCAGTACAAGTTTTAAAAAAATTATTTGAACTTGAATGGATGAATAGAAATTTTTTTATTAACGATTGAAAATTCCAACAAGATATATATAGAGAGAGAGTGTTAGCTAATAGTAGGAATTTAATAAATAAATAGTCAATTTTAAGTCCGATTCTGCATAAAGATGTTAGTCTGATTGTCATGTCATTGCTCTTGTCGGATTTTTATTTTATTTTCATAACAATTTGGCTGAAAAATGGTATTAGGTTTTTTTGTGTTTTGCAACTAACCGAAATTTTTTCCACATTAATCGAGGTATCAAAGCGAGGTAAACGTGTATATATATATATTTACAAGTGATAATGAATCGCTTCCAGACAATATGTTACAAAACCATTTAAAATAAGCATATTTTGCGTCCGTAAACTGCCTCCAGAAAACTAGAACAATCAGTTTTCCAATCACACGGAATCAGTCAACTTTATCTGGTGGTATGTTTGACAAAAAATGGTTTTATATTATCACAATAATGGACTTTGTGTAAATTAATTACTTCATCTTCTGTAAAACAAAGTCCACGTAATGATCTTAATAAAGTTGGAATTTATGCCTTCCAAGATTAAAAACCAGTTGCAGTTTGAAAGATGCCACTAAAAATCAGAGGAGTTTGGTGCCGAAATTTTGAAAATGGATGCAGGAGACATTTTTCTTCTAATAGTCTTGCAATTGAGATTGTAGGCAGACCCAAAGTTACGCATCCTGCTCGAATGTTTCCTGCCGTTGTTACGGACCAGCTTATCCCGTCGATCCTTGCGAGTGTTGTGAAAGAGTAAGGTCCCCCACCCCCTCCTTTTTAAGACTCTTTATATTAGATTCATTATGACGAAGACTGCACTAGGGGACTGCTGCGAAGACTGCTCCAATGGGACAGCCTACGGAGCGTTTTTACCACTGCCTCCCCTTTCAATCCGGCACTTAATTTAATAAATGTAAGTTTTAGTATATGAATGTATGACGAATTACAGATTATTGTACCCGAATTATGAATGAATGTAGATAGCTTTAATTAAATAAATAGAAAATATTGTACATAAAAAATATATCCTGAATATAATCTGTAACGCATATTTTGAACATAATTTATACTACCCGATGTCTTATTTTCAAAAAATCATGTTATTATCACAATCAATAGTTTAAAATCTGAATATATTTGTAAATGTTAAACAGTGTGATTCTTAAATATCGAAACATTAAGCTATTACCTTAACCCCTTAGCTCCACCAGTGGCTGAGATGTTCTGCTCTCAAAGCTGGTTGACGAGAGGTGCTGGGTTCAAACCCCTCTCGCGCTCGTCGACCTAACCATTCAGAGTTTTCCGTGGTTTTCTTCGAACCTTGCTGTAAATTCGGGTTAGTATCCCTTAGAAAGACCCGCAAGGAGGGCACTCCCTCCTAGAGCCTATATCCCACGTGTAGATAATCGGCCGTCATACAATCAACCAACCAATCAACTTAACCCCTTAACTGTCGCGCCAGATAAATGTAGGCTACTTTTTTTTTAATTCAGCTTGTTTGATTACCCCCACTTTTTTAAGTAGAAATATTCACCTTGCTTAACAGCAGATAAAATAATAAGATAATAAAGCCAATTGCACTGTTTTAAAAAAACTGGTGGGAATCAAGCAGTCTGAATTTTCAAAAAAAGTATCCTACAAAGCCCGTGAATATCACGGGAGCGAGAATTAAGGAGTTAAATATTGCCCCTAGGCACATACTTCTAATTGCAAAGTTCCATAAAAACAGGTGCAAAATTTGTTGAGATAAGTTGCAACTCCATGAGGAGTCTATTTGAGAAAATATAAAAATTAAATTTTTATACTGTCCCCGTAGGATTAAATTTCCAATTAGGAAATTTTTTCTTATCCATTCCTGAATTAAACAAAAAAAATCCATCTTGATATCTGCAAAATTCACAGAGATATGAATATCGAAAATTGGTGACTTACACCACTTAAGCATACTTCTGAGGGAACCGGCGGGCGCCTCCTGGTGGTCCTGAGTCGGTCCCTTTAGTGGGGAAGATGACCGGAAGCCAGACACTGCGAGACTCTCTGTTTGGTTGTTCCGACTCGGCCCCCTTCAGTGGAGAAGAGAACCGGACTCCTGATATAGTGAGAAGGTCTTCGACACGACGGGAGCAGGAGGCGGACGGACCTTAACATGGTGCGCCGGTGAAAAAAAAGACCGAACAAGCTGGGGATGCCACAAAGACCCGTTGTAATGGGACTATGGTTCTGAGCCCCCCCCCCCCCTGGAAAGCGCGGGTTCTCCGCGGCGCGATGACTCGACCAATGATCGGAGCCTCCTCCGTAGGTGGTGGAAGAACGTCAAATAGGCCAATCCCAGTTGATCGAGCGAGACCCTCACCTAGCATCGATGTAGGTGACATTGGGAAAAGGCTAGCGAACGGTAGCCGGACCGTCTCCAAAACTTTATCAGAGAAATTGATTGTGGTGAGATTGAGCTTTGTAGAGCACGATGCGCGGTGACTCTATTGTGACACTGGTCGGTTGGGGATGTGGCGTGCAGCAATCATCTGCACCCTGCCAAAGGTAGAGGTTAATTACCGGCATGCGGCCGTGTGGGCCGCATGCTCCGCAACCACCACGTCATCCGCTGCAGCTGAAGCAGTTGAGTGCTGACCTCAATGGTTGAGCAGCACAGGAGGGGCACAAAATCAAGTGGAGTTTCAATACGAAGGTGCTCTCAGGTCGTTGTAGACGAAGCCAATCTTGGTGGAGGGATCACAAACTTCTTGTGTTGTTTGACTACTACTTACGTTGTTTGAACCGGGACGGTGACTCGCCGACAAACGCGGCAGCGATCAAGCCAAAACTCGAATCCTCCGGTTGAAAACCAGTTCAGCGCGTCTTTGCGTAATCGGAGTTTGCCGTGCCCGATGGTATAATTAGCGGGAGTCTTCATGTAATTCTCTTTCTACTAAACTCGACCGGGACCGCTTTTTTAGCGTTCTTAAAGGAATTTCCCATGTCCTTCTGAGTCCGGTAGTTTTCTTAAACTAACTTTCCGTTGATTCAGACATTTTTTGAGGTTTTGTTTTGTGTTTGCGTTTGTGTTGTGTAGTTTTTTACATGTGCATGATCCTCTTAATAGAGTAGTTTGTGGACCACCTGCATTCTTACTGTAGGACTCACCGAATGCAAAGCCATTGTGGGGGGGCTGCCATACCCAAGCCGTGCCTTTGTGTCAGGGACTAGCTTTCCTCGAAGTTCCGGGTTGGCAAGAGGCCTCTCCCGCTCACCGCGGCCGATGAGCTAGTTCTCCCTCCCTAGGACTCGACAATCGGAAGCCACGGCAAGGAAAGGGTCGTTGGGGGGAACTCGACATATGGACGAGGACCCGGTTCCCCTCATGGGGTCTTCGATTGTTCTCAAGCGATTCATCAGGTGTCTTCGTGATGGTTTCCTCTGGTTTTGGGATCCACCGTGTATCCTAGCGACCTATGTCGTCACCTAATGGGTTCAATCGGAGTGATACGCAGATGGCGGTGTTCCGGCCGGTCGCAGTGCATTCCGGAGGCTTCTCCCGTTATAAGTGCCTCAGAACTTGGGTGTGATGGTTGAAGCGTGTGACGGACACCACTCTGGCGCCTGGCAGCGCAGCTCAGTTTTACATCTGAGCGACGCGATATCACTTCATTTCATTTGCAAGTTAGGGATCGACCATAAATTTCACATTATTAAAAGTCGATCTAAGACAATGCCTTAGCTTTTAGATATAAAGTAACAGCGTATAGATGTTTGCGTTAAACTTATTTGAAAAATATGCTAGAGGTCTGCATGAGCCCGAGCTTGACGCCAGACCCGTATCGTTATTGTTCTTAGGACGTGTAAATCGTGCAGGCAATAAGTTTTGTAAAAATAGTAATAGCGATTATGAAACTTCTGTTAACAGAATCATTGGAAATATATTTTAATAAAATACACAGAAATATTTTCAAAAGTCTACTTTTTGTTATACAGCTTCAAAAGGTATGATGAGAAAAAAAGAACATAAATTTATATTCTTAAAGTAAATGCTCAAAATGTTCACCATCGAAAACAACGCATAGTCGCATCCTTCTAATAATATTTTTGTGCACTCGATCTAATTCGTTTGGAGTGATAGCACGGCAGGCGTCTTCAATTCATTGGCAAAGGTCTTTCTAGTTTTCCGGAGGTGTCAAAAACTGTCCTACGTAAACGGCCCCATTCCACAGTTAATTCAAAGAAAAAAAATCAAATCGACAAATAATTTTTCGATTTATAACGATTTTAAATTACTCTAAATTTTTTGAAAAAAAAATATTTTATAAATTTTGTAAAAAGTCTTATGATGTGATTCTGTTTACAAATTATATAAACTATCACAAAAAGTTCCAAAATCTAACTCTATAAATAAAATAAAATAAAATAAATGTTTCCCGGACGCCTTACAGTAACATTGTTTCTTGAATTACACCCATTTCAATTTGTGTCTGATCCCTTGAAACCTCAAGAATTATTAAAACGGACGTATCGCTATCAATTTTGGAGATATCAAGATGAGAATTTTTTTGTTTAATTCAGGAATGAATAAGGAAATTTTTCCTATTTGGAAATTTGTCCTACGGGGGGGGCTTGTAAAAATTTAATTTTTTGTATTTTCTCAAATAGACCCTCATGGATTTGCAACTTATCTCATCAAATTTTGCACCTTTTTTTATGAAACTTTGCAATTGTAAATATGCGCTTAGGGGCAATATTTAAGGAGATAGCCTGTTGTTTCGATATTTATGAATCACACTGTATACTAACGTTTAACACAGACGTAAATAACGTTATCAAAACGACATACAATATTCCAGTTGACGAGATGTTTGTTCAACTGATCAAAACCCTCAATTTTTCCTATAAAGTAGATTTGAAAATTTAAATAAATTTGGAAGTTTATATATGAACTGTTGTGAAACAAATTAATAAATCTCACTAACCATGCATATTAATAATAAAAATGTATCCCGAAGTGAAAAAGAAATAAAAAATGTATATATATTGTTTTCAGGAATGGATTGACGTGAACTTGAGATGGAACGTTAGCGAGTACGGTGGTGTCAAGGATCTTAGAATACCTCCTTGGAGGATATGGAAACCAGATGTGCTGATGTATAATAGGTCAGACATTATGAGATATTCATGTTTTAAGAGATTATTATTTCATTATCTAAATACATTCGCAAGTAATTTATGATAAGACTATGATGGATGAAAGTGGCTTTCACACTGTTAAAAATTTGCAGCAAACTGTCCAGTCATTTGACCGTTTTTATAGAAAATGGTTACGTTACCGTAATTTAACTCTATTCTGACCATAATACAGGCAATAATATGGTCAGAATAAACTTAAATTACGGTTATGTAATTAAATTACGGTACTTAAATTACGTACTTATTTTACGTACTATAATTTATGTACTTAAATTACGGTATCTATAAAAATGGCCAAATGACTGGACAGTTTGCTGCAAACTTTTAACAGTGCACTGAATGTGGTCATATAGGTTTATTCTAATTTTTTTATTAGAAATTATTTATTGTTTATTATGTCTATTTAAATTTGCATACTATTTAGGTTCACCGCAGTTGTTAAAAAAAATCTGCTTTCTAGGGTAAACTTGGTTATTACCTTTTTTATCGAGTCAAGCTGGCAAGTTTTTAAGTCTTAATTTATAAATAAATAATGCACGACTGTATCTTAAAAATATTTAATTATTGAATTTAAGAACAAAAACAAGAGTCTCAAAAGAAAACAACTTTATTTATCTTGTAGAAAAAAAATGTCGATTTTATTATGAACAAATTGAGATATATTTTAAGATTTAATTTTTATAAATCCTTATATCGCAGACATGCACAACACATATATCAAAATCAAAACGATAACTTCAAGTACTATGTGGGTAAACATTAGATTAATCGTCACAATAAGCAAAACAAACAGCAACAATATAAAATAGACATGTTTAGCAACCAAAACAAAATGTGTTTAACAAGTGCAAATAAATATTGTATAATGTTGTATAAATATAATAAATAATTAAAAAAAGATGGAAGAAAGTTTATGTTCAGCTTCGAAGGCGGTAACGGTAACATTCAAAATCATATTCACCCTAGTTATTTCTTGATTTTTTTTTTAAATTTTATTTTACGTGAAATAAAATAAAATTTTTGAAAACAAATTATACTGATTGCAAAAATAAACAAGCGTAAAATTGCAAACTATTCATAGATAAATTCTGAAACATAAATGTCGTAAATATAAGATAGATAAATATTAACTTACTCATAAATTCACTACCCAAAATTTTATATTTCAAGAAATGCAGGAAATAGATATTTATTGGAATAATGTGCTATTTAACACTAAAATATGTAAAAGTTCAAAATTTTCTTGGACAAACAGCCAATTTTAGTATTTAACACTAGAACGTCCGCTGGTGTCATTTCGACACCAAAACGAATTTAGCCTTATCTCTCTATCACATTTTGTCACCTATATTCTTCAATTTGAATGACTTTTAATCATTTTACGTAATAAGCACACTATCGAAATTTTTATTATGTGATTCGATTTTTTAAAAAATTACAGCCAAATTCAACTAGAACGTCCGTTGGTGTTATTTGGACACCAAGTGAAGTTCTTTTGTGAAAATGTAACAACAATATAAGCTTAATTAAAGTACAATGATGCAATATACTGATAAATTAGAACTTATAGCATCCATTTTACACAAATAAATTAGTGGTGTCGAAATGACACCGGCGGCTGTTTTAGGATGTCGAAATTTTCGGCCGTTTTGATTTAATGTATTTTTCTGTAAGATTAATCATCGTTCTTTAGTGAAAATATAACAATATAAACCTAATTAAAGTACAATGACGGAGTATAATGTTAAATTAGAATTTATCGCGTCCATTTTGCATAATCAAATTAGTGGTGTCAAAGTGACACCGATGGCTGTTTTAGGATGTCGAAGTTTTTTACCGTTCTAGTGTTAAGTCATTGCAGGATATTCTAAAATTATAGGAACATCCTACAATGACAAAAAACATATTTCCACATCCATATAAAATTTCAAATTATGTCATACAGAAAAGACTTCTGTATAAGAATGCAGTATATAGTTTAAATAATTTTTTGACGTTTAAATAAATTTTCCGTTTTCTTTTCTCATTTTTCTTAAAATCTAAACTAAACATAAATTCTGAAATAAAAGCAATACTTCCGTGAAATAATGCTTAATTTACGGCAACTGCCTCACCAGCAGTTTTTCCGTTTCTTTACGGAATGGCACATTTGTCTTTTTTTGTACCGAAATAAGGAACAAATTTTTAATATAACTGGAAATTTTAATCAGAACTCAAATGTAACCTACGCGAAATTAATCTTAGCTAAAAAGTGACCAGAAATTCTACAATTTAAACCGTTTGAGTTTATGGAAATTACAAGACATTATGCGGAATTTTCGGCAATTGTGTTGCCGAATTTACCTTTTTTGACAACATTTCATTACAGTGACACTTAAAAAATTGGAGAAAAATGTATAATATTGAGTGAATGTAAAAGATTGCTTGATTTGTTTCTTAATGCATTTTAAGCTTTTAACAGTTTAAAACTTGGGGGTGGATAAAATTATGAGATACAGGTGAAACTTTTTATGCCTTTTTTGAAAACTATAATAATTGTCTAATTATATTTGCTTATATAGTGTTATTTATTTTACAAAAGTGATTTCTAATGTAAAGAAAAATACCAAACTTCACCAATTTAATATATCTTTTGTCAAAATGTTATGTCAAATCCTATATTTTGTTATGTTAAATCCTATATTTCTTTTGTTTCAGCGCAGACGAGAAGTTTGATGGTACCTACCACACAAATGTCGTTGTTAGAAACAACGGAAGCTGCACCTATATACCTCCCGGCATTTTTAAAAGCACTTGTAAAATAGACATAACTTGGTTCCCTTTCGACGACCAACGATGCGAAATGAAATTCGGATCTTGGACCTATGATGGGTTTCAAATCGACCTTCGCATGTCATCAGAAGAAGGAGGAGATTTATCCACGTACATAACAAACGGGGAATGGGAACTTATAGGTATTTATTAAAATACGATCATTACAATTTATTAATTAGATTTTAAAACCATATATTTAAAAATGCTACCAATAGAATAATGAATATGCACGAAAATAAACACTATAACATCCGTATTTACATTCCTGTGTGTGACTACCTCAATGAAAATTTTTCATATCAATGTTTTGGACTATGTATAGAAAAGAGTTTTTCGTTGTTCGTATGGTCTTCAAGATTTACAGATTTCACATTGTGCAAATTTTTTATTTGGGGTACCTTAAAGACGCTGTTTACATAACTTCTGCCAGAAAGTTTGGTGAGCTAAAAAATCGCATTACCAATACAATTTTGGCAATTAGTAGATGGATGCGTGAATCAACTCCAAGATTTGTACTGACATCTGTCGTTTGTTCGGAGGTCGTCACATTAAAAATTTGTATCAAAATATAAAAAACTTGGATGCTTATAGCTAATTTCCCTGAATTTTTGTTATACGTGTATTTTGTTAAATAGTTTTTTTAAATCCCGATGAATCATCTACAAATACTCTGCGTGCATATGACTTCTCAAATGGAGAAATGAGATATCATGTGTGACCAAACATTTGTGTGTATGTGCTTGCTCAACTAGTCTTTAGTTTTATATGCCACAAGTATGATGCCATTAGACGAAATAATTTGAAAGCACAAAAGCATTTGAAAGCACAATCATCCGAATTACTACTTTTGTAGATTTTAATCATTAAAATCTACCATCTGTGTGACTGCTGTTAGCGGTTTCATAGACGGCTGCGTTTTTCAGTTCTCACAGATTAACTTTTAATTTTCAGTTCAACTATAGATAGTAGTGCAATTTTGTTTCGTTTCGAGCCCTAGTAATAACGCTAGGGGCTTTTGAATAGATGGATTTTAATTATAATAGTTCTATGGATAAAGGTTAGTACAGAAACTGTATCCTATGACTTAATTGAACTATATATTCAACATTCATCCTTCGATCAAGTGGTCTCAATGACAAGAGAAACATGAACTAATTCTGTTATTTAAGGAATTTAAATTGCATGAATAATTAAATTTGAAATGGACAATGTAGTTCCACAAAATTGAAATATGAAAAATACAATGTGATAAAAAGTCCAAATACAAATTCATATATTGAACCAAGTAGATGTTTCGGTGTTTCTAAATCGTCTGCACCAGTGCAATTTAAATAAAATTAAAAATTCCTTCCGGCCTGTACCGGGAGGAAAAGGTAGCTTTCCTATATCTTCGTTTTTAAATTTTAGCTAATGTTACTCGAAAACAGCTAGCTAAAAAGTAAAGAACACAATCACAGAAAATTCGTCACTACTGAATTTGAATAAGAAATATGTCAAATTAGTCAGCTGTTGCCAAGTTGGCTACAGTTGGGAGATGAATTTTTGGTCGCTAAATTTCGCGATATTTTGCCAAGTTCGCCAAGATTGGCGAGAATTCGACGCTAAAGGATATGAATATATAGTTTTATGCGCATGATTGGTAAAATGATTACAGCAATGAAAGATAATAATTTGCGAGAAATCACGTTCTCTAAAACTCATAAATAAATCATTGCTTTTAGATAGCTTTCAACACAAAAAATATAAAGCTACCTATTGCAGCCGTTCGGAGTAAAGCAATTCTGGAAAATTTCAGTATATTTTCACCGATTATGACTCCCAGACCCCAAAACCACCCTCCGTTCAAATGTTGATATATATATAAGATCTATGTCATAAGATAGCCCTCGTATTTATAAACCGATTTGAATAAAAATAATTCTTTGTATTCAGCTCACCAATATCTCGACCGAATTCGTTGGCCAGCTTGGTCCGCCATCTTGTTTCAAAATGACGCCACTAATTTAAAACTAAAAGAGCTGGATTCTTGATGATTTTTTGTTTTTCCTCTATCTTTAATAATAGCTGATATATAGCTGTTTGAAATTCTATAATGGCTCTCATTTTGAAGCAAGACAATATATTACAAAAAAAAAAAAAAAACGATAATTTATGAGTTTTAGTGAGCGCGATTTCTCGTAAATTATTATATTATATTGTTGTAATCATTTTTCCAATCATACGCATAAAAATTCCTATCCGTTTGCGTCAAGTTATCGCCAATCTTGGCAACACTTGGCGAAATATATCTCCATAAATGAAGCCAACTTGGTTATAGTTGAGTAATTTGGTGGCGGCGAGGTCTAACACTTAAATAAAATATAAATATGAATTTAAATTTTTTTGTAGATTTATTTTAGTTTTAAATATTTTAGTGGCCGCCATTTTGAAACATGATGGCGGACCAAGCTAGCCAACAAACTCGGTCGAGACATTGGTAAGCCTAATACACACACTTAGTTACATACAAATGTCTGAGGGCATGATCGGTGAAAATATACAGTAAATTTAGAGACTAAAATCTCGTTTACTGGACTTAAAAATTGTAACTTAAATGAATATACTAAATGTTCTGACCATGGAAAACCATTCTTGATCCAGAATCCATGCTTTTATTTTTTTAGAATGTTGCATAATTCGAAAATGTTCATAAAAAATGAATGCTTTATTTGTGAATAACATCTATATCTAGGTTTTTCAAGTATGGATGTGTTTATTTTAACTCAGTTTCGAAGACTTTTTATGCGATGTGCTTCCTGTTGTTTATTATTAATGATAGTTGCGTCAGCATTACCTGTAAGTATACAGTTCTTGTCGTTTCTTTGCTCCTTGTCACCACTTTTATTACGATACTTTTGCTCGTTATTGCCATTTTCAATATTTTAATTAACATGTCTCGAGATATCAGCTAATTTCACTGAAGAGGTTTTGAAACCCTGAAATATATGTACTTAAAACCACTTATACTTTTTATCACGTAGTATTTTCACATTTTAATTTTGTACTCGTAAGTTGTTCGTTGCATACTCGTTTCAAATTTCGCATGTATGTGTAGAATATAACTGAGATATTATTTAATACTTTTAGGTGTTCCCGGCACGCGGAACGTGATCGTGTACGCATGCTGTCCCGAACCTTACGTGGACATCACTTTTTATATCCACATTCGCAGGAGAACCCTGTATTACGGTTTCAACCTCATCATCCCTTGCGTCCTCATCTCGTCCATGGCTCTGCTTGGATTCACGCTGCCGCCGGATTCCGGGGAGAAGCTCACGCTCGGTACTGCACTTTATAATGCATTTTTGTAACGTATTAAGTTTATATTGTAATTGCATGACAGGAAAGTGCTAATTTCCGGTTTATTAGTGCCATTGGAAAAAGAAATATCGTTTTATATGTAACCAAAATCATTTATAGAAATATAACAAGCATAAATTAATGTCATGAATACAACTTTTATCATTAAACATTATATGGTGCAAATGGGTTTGCAAACGAAGTTGAATCGCAGACGAACGCTGTTTTAAGTGTGAACGGCAAACAAGTATTTTCAAGCCCAAACATAAATTCGATATGTATCCGAATTTCGACCGAAAACTAAACAGTCTCAGATGAAAATTTTAAGTTATTATTGTATGTTTGCATACAAATATATTTTTAATTACTAACAAACACATATCTGAATACAAAGGCACATATTTATGGATATGATTTAAATGTGCATGTTTTTTTTCTTTATCAAAAACTAAAATATTATTCAACTCTTATATTTATAATCATTAATCAAAAGCAGTTGTTAATAATTAACTAAGCAGTTACTCATAATGTAAAAGTTTTGCACAGGGCTCAAAATTATAAATATGTTTATTGATTGAAAAAAGTTTTTATAATTTGATGCTTAAAAATGTAGTAGCATATTCATTATTGGAGTTCAGAAAAATAAAGTATGTTGCCATTTTTGATTATTATTACTTGAGAAGAAATTAAAATATATATTTCTATGTTTAAGTATGCTTCATACTAAAATGCTGAAGATAATGTTACCTATGTTTTATACTAATTTTAATGCTGTGAGATCGCATTTGTGTGTGGTTGACGGGACCTATATAAAAAACGCATAACCGTGGACACTTGTATCTTAATTTATTAAACATATATTTTTTTATAGAAAATTCTATCAGGGCGAAATGGCGGAACATTGAATCGCATAAACTTAACAGATAACATTTAAATGAAAATATTTTTATGTTTATCGTTTTATAGTATAAGATATGTTTGCCATAACAGCTATTGAATCTTCATTTTAAATAGCTTATGCAGTCTTTAGTTGTCTCTGATAATGTTCAAATGCTAATCAATCAGAAAGTGCTGCATTTTTCTGATGTAGTCGAGCCTAACAAATGCGAAAGGTACTTCAATCAGAACATCCTCTGAACGACACACTCTATTAAAAAAACCATAAGTTTCTCCATTTCGCATCTTTTTTGGACCAATGTCCACAGTAATTTTTGACAAAGTTATACCCTGTAATTTGTGTACGGTGACAGCATATGCAACAGTTAAAAACAACGGAGTTCGTGAGCATGATACATTATTTTCTTTCCGGGATTTAAAAATAGGTGTGAAAGGGAAAGTTATTTTATTTAGAAATGAGCCATAATAATAAACAAAATGAATTATTACAGTCTAAGGCAATTCTGGAAGGCGAAGTCCTTGGTCGCAAACAATATCTTTGACCATACCAAGTATACCTTTTAATAATCCTTACTCTACCGGCAGATTGGTACGAAACAAAACTCTGTATCCAACTGCAAAGAAAAGTTCAGCCTAAAGTCCAGATGCGGTGATCGTCTTCACTCCACGCTGCTATTTGATTATTGTCTACTAATATTCTTCCTAGTGGCCATTTTGATTTACGGAGTATTTCTTTATTATGTTCTGCAGCTTACTTGTTTGTGGAGAGAAGACATATGGCATCTTGCATTCTTTCAAGCTCAGATGTGGACAGTATATACGAGCCACTTAAGATACGTTGCATAAGATATGAGTATTGGTCTCCTGCAACTTGACCCACGTAAGGCGAATCAAGAGTCTCTCCTAACTATTTTTGCTGATTTTTTCTTCGTCTCATTGACTTT
This sequence comes from Maratus michaelseni, assembly GCA_963931845.1. Taxonomy (NCBI): domain Eukaryota; kingdom Metazoa; phylum Arthropoda; class Arachnida; order Araneae; family Salticidae; genus Maratus; species Maratus michaelseni. The sequence goes on from OZ007588.1 coordinate 418,987,472, forward strand.
TGTTTGGGGAAATACTTTTCAAAAGTCCTAAGAACTGTTTCTCCGTACAAAGACAAAATGACTTTCATACAATGTCTATAATATATCGGATGGGGTTTCATTTACAGGCTGTATCTGCCTAATATCTCCAATGAGGCAATTTAAAAAGACTCTAAATGGGTCAATGCTATCTGGATTACCTTTCCGTCTCAAAGGTAGGCATCAGATGACTTCCGATCATTGAAAATATGTCAATAATGAAAAAGGACTCTGTATCCCCTCTGAGATGTAGATTTCTTGCTAGTTCACTTCCTAAATACGCGAACGATTTAAAACACGTTGGTTTGCATTAGTTTAGCGCAGAGGTGAATTAAATTGCCCTTAACATTAATTTGCAACAGTACCTGTTGGAGTCAACACCATTATAGCTTTCGGTTCTAAGTACTCAGTAAATCTTTTAAGAATTTATTTGATTACCGTGCTTTTTCCAGCTCTGGCATTCCCAATAATAAAAGTTAACTTAAAACGACTTGAACCTCTTTAATTTTTAATTATAAATTTCACAAGGAGAAGTTATTACCTATCGCTTTTATCAACTCACATTTCTTTAGCGCTAAAGCTGTATTTCATAACGATATATATATATATAACAAAAAAATAAAATCCGTTCATATATAAAATGCTCTTTAATACCTTTTTTTATCCTGGATTGTCTGGACTAAATACAAATATACAGATTCCATGCAGAATTCATTTAGAATAAACTTGAAAAGAAAATTTATGTTAGTATTGAAACAAAGAAATGAAAATTATGTCATTAACTTTAATTATTATTCATAAATCAGCACCATTACAACGATTGCGTTTTCATTTATGCACTTTTCATTCATTTTTAATTTAATCCGGAATGCAGATTACCTACTTACACAGTAAATAATATGTGGAGCAAATTGAGACCGAAATTAAGACCTTTTGCTAAAAAGTTTTTCCGAGTTTTTTGTTATTTAAATAAGTTTTTCATGGTATAAAAAATGCTATAAAAGTTCTATGAATTTTCTTTTAAAAAATCTGAAGTCTTTACTTCTGTTCTTGAGTAAGAAAGAAGTCTGGGGACCGAAAGACGTGCGTAAATTCTAATATATGCGCACACGCACATACATACATGTAGAATAGAATTAAAAATCTTTAACAAAAGTTATTTTTGTCATTTTACAATTTTATTTTCCCTAAAGAACATCTATTTTAGAAAAGTAAGTGATAAAACAAATTTTGACTATCTTTAAATTTCGTAAAATAAACATATTTAATTGAAATATATTAACCAACTTATTATTCTGGTATATGTATTTGTCCAAATGTATATGTGCATGTATGTCTATGTGTATTTTATTTATTTATTATTCTTACAGAGATCATCTCCCTCTCTCTAGGTATCCGTATGTCAATATATAGATATGAATATGAAAGTAAACAACAAATAATACAAATATAAGAAATGATATAGGTGTTTCCAAAATAAAGAACACATTTCAAGAATTTGTTTCATAAAACCAGCAGTTAAAATGTAACATTAAGTATAAACCGTTGATTTTCCCTGATCCTCTCATGTATAAATTATTTTGAAACAGATGAAAATGTATTTTGCACTTAAAATATATTTAAAGTGGATAATAAAAAAAAAACGATGTATTTTTAAAACCTTGCATATATTTCAAAATTATGAAACAACTCTAATTGAACGTTTACAGGTATTAACAAATATTATAAAAATATATTAAGAAGTTTTATGATAACTTAAACTGAAGACACGTTCCCGCACAGTAAATTGCAAAATAATGGTCACGTGTTTGTTTCAATCCATGAGCAGAACTTATTTTAGGAAATCTTCAATCATGCATAACTGAAAAAAAGAAAACGCAGTTTTTACAACTGAAAAATTAAAAAATAAGTGACTCTGCTATCTATAATTGTACGTAACAAGCATTATTGAAACTTATATGAAATTTATATTTTATAAATTATAGAAATAACATATGCAGAATTCGCTGTGAGCCGTTTTTCAATAAGATATCTTAAGATGTTACTGTAAGACTATATATGATTATTAGCTATATATTTATTACTATATATGTTTATATTAGATGTTAATATCATGAGAGACTTATAACGTTACTCTATCTCACACTGGCATTAGTAATTGATTTAAATAACTCATTAATCAAGTAATATTCTAAAACTCAACAGGCATTTTACAGTAGGGTGTTTTAATTTGATAGTCCGTAGTAATGCAGCCAAGATTTTCCTCATAAAAGTATCAGTTTCAATGTTTCATGGATACATTTGTTGTTTTTATTGAAACCGTGAAATGTGAAAAATGACTAAATGAAAAGAATAAACAGCCAAATAATTTTAACTTCCAAATCTGTCATAGATTTGTAAATGGAGTCCCTTCTTTATCTTCAAATCAAAACTCTTCAATCAGAGTAGTAGTTGTAACACAGGTGCACTGTGGAACGTCATATTTTAATATGGTTTCTCAAATTAGCTACTGTCGCCTTAAAACGTAAATTCTACCCGCATAAATCATGCGATTCAATATATTAGGGATCTTTCACAGTCGAAAATGACCACAGATTTATTGATTTGTTATTTTTAATGATTGTTTAAATAATTCTAATAACAGTTTTAGAATTCAAAAAGACATAACAAATCAGATGATATATTCAGTAGACAGGAGTATACAGGAGTTTCCGTGTTATTTGAGATTCATCATGTAAAAGGCTATAGTTATAGCTCGGATGAATAAAATTAGCGCTGAAACTCGCAGCCTTGTACAACAAATCTACAAAAACAACTTTTCAAAAGTAAAAAAAAAAGCCAAGCGTTAAAAAAAAAAAAAAAAAGTTGTGGCTAAAAAATGGTGTGATATCAAATTTCCAAGCTATTATATTACTTTTTTAACTTTTTTCCATTAAATAAGTTATCATATATATAAGTCGAGTGCCTACGTATATGTTAATAGAAATCGTTTTCTCCTGTACTAAATACATCCTAACGAGTTTCTGAAAATTCAATTTTTTTCAAATTATGCATGATGGGCTTGGCGGCCATCTTTGCATATTATTCACAAAATTCTAAGCATCCAAATCCGTAGTTAAAATCCGAAGTTCAAAATTGTTATTTAAGCAAATATTTTAAGCGTTTCATTTATAGATTTGTATGATCTGAAAATTGTGTCTTAAGATAATGATGACTTATCTTAAAGATTCATCTTATGATTTATTTTTTACAGTAATTAATAATTTCAAACTAGTAAAAATCAATTTCTCAAAATATCAGTCTTATCTAATTTATCTGTCCGTAGTTAAAATCTGAAGTTCGAAATTGTTATAAACATATTACATTGCAAACATATTACGCTTTTACTTTAGAAATTTGGGTGCTTAGAAATATGAAAAGATGGCCGCCAAGCCCATCATGCATAATTTGAAAAAAATTGAATTTTCAGAAACTCGTTAGGATGTATTTAGTACAGGAGAAAACGATTTCTATTAACATATACGTAGGCACTCGACTTATATATATGATAACTTATTTAATGGAAAAAAGTTAAAAAAGTAATATAATAGCTTGGAAATTTGATATCACACCATTTTTTAGCCACAACTTTTTTTTTTTTTTTTAACGCTTGGCTTTTTTTTTACTTTTGAAAAGTTGTTTTTGTAGATATCATTTCTTTTTTTTAAAACAGAATAAACATAATTTAAATTATCTAAACATGAGAAATAATTTAAAATTACATTTTACTTTCAGTCATTGTTTAAAAGGTTAACTAGAAATACCAGTAGATTTTTAAATTAAACTAATAACAACATACTAAATGTGGCTTGTTATAATACTTGTTATCCCCCGTTAAAAAATATCACTGACTTATCGATGAAATGAATAAAAATGCAATACGTACATAGCGTGTCAGCGCTGCATTTGAAATCAAACGTGATATCACGCTCTTTTATTATTAGCACTAGCTGGCTTCGCCCGCTAGCGGACCCCTAATTTATATCGGGGCCTCGAATCTTGTAAAACCTCGAATAAGATAAACCTCGAACCGAACGAACCTCCGACCTGGTTCTCCGCTGTCTTCGGCACCGGATAATCCCTTAATTTGCACATCGAATAGTATAAACCTCTAACCAAACTAACTTCCGACACGGGTCCCCGCTGCCTTCGGCACCGTATAGCAGTCGTGCTGCGCACGCTCAAGTTCCATCTTCCACCACCAGGTAGCGCAATCTGTTCTGTATGAACCTCGGGCACTGAAATCGTTAAGGCTATAGATGTCGAGTCGAATGAACTGTACCCCGTCGTGATCTAGCCCATAGAACCAGAGATAGAAAAGTGCCCCCTGGTGGTGAAAAAACGAACTAAAATCGGAAAGCTCTATTGATGTCGAGTCGAATGAGCCATACCCCGTCGTGATCCGACTCGTAGGAACAGATATAGGAAAGCATCCCCTGGTGGTGAAAGCTAATCGCGCTTGGGGGGCAAAAGAGGGGATGAACACCGGAGACGCATAATAGGATTAAGCGGTCACAGACCTTTCCAACGATGTATCACATGAGGGGTATGTGCAAAATTTAGAAAATACCCCCCCCCCCCTGCATATTATGATTAAGCGTTCACAGACTTTTCCAACGATATATCACATGAGAGGTGTCGGCAAAATTTTAAAAAGTGCCCCCTTTGGGTGGGAGGGCTGAAAGTGGGAGGATGGACCCCGAAGATACATAATATGAATAGCGGAACAATTTTTAGAATTTCTGAAAGCTGATTTTTATTTATTTATTTATTTATTTATCTATTTTTTATTTTTTGTTTATTATTATTTTATTTTTTTTTTGCGTTGCCCTGTGCATGTTTGGAATTTCTTAGCAATTTCTTAGATTTACCTTATTTTATTTAATTAAACATTGTACTGTTACAATAAATTTAAATGGAAACTTCACTTCTAAAACAAAAATAATTTAACAGCTGGATTTCATTAATTTATAGGAAAACTAGCAAGCTACGCCCGCTGCGCCCACTGCGCTGGTCGGCTTCTACAAATGAACCCTGAATCAAACGAAATATATCGTTTAATTTGACCTTGTATTTGAAAGCAATCTGTATATTTACGTGGAACATCCTTCCACATTACTGAAAAATGACGCGATTGCGCTATTATATTTTCTAATGTGCAGTCAAAATTTCAGCTGTTAAGGACAAACTCTTTTATTTGGTCATTTACAGTTAGGGTTTGCTAAACAATGATAAAACTATATGCAATATACTAAACCCATCACTAAAAATTATCGAAATAACAATGCAAACAAATTAACTAACAAAATCCATTCAGAAGAAGTTTTTATAAAGGCTAATCTTTGATAATCTGATTATTGAACTTTTCCACATAATTCTAAAACAACAAAACGATATAAAATATACTAAAACAATCCTTAAAAATTATCTACTTAACAATGCAAGTCGCAAAAAATACGCCCAGTAAAAACTATCAAAAAGGCTAATATTTCGGAATCGGGTTGACTTGACTATATAACCTTCACACATAACTGTTGGACTAAGCAACGCAAGACAATATATAGTACATTAACACCATTTCTGAAATAGCATCTAACTAACAATACAATTCTCATCAAAATTCGTTCAGTAGAACTTTTTTAGAAGGCTAATCTTTCATAATCGGAATCAAATATTGAAAAGGCTAATATTTGATAAAAAAAATGGTCACCCGATTTTCGAATTTCCCCCTATAATTCTAGAACTAAGCAACGTTATATAATAAAACGTTCCCTAGAAAATTATTTAACAGTATAGGTTCCATCGAAATACATTCGGCAAAATCTTTTAAAAAGGCTAATCTTTCATAATCGGATTGATCTGATTAAAGAACTTCCCAGAATAATTATATAACTAAGCTACGTAGAACGATATGTTATACATTAAAACCTTCCCTTAAAAATTATCTTAGTTTAAGTTCTACGAAAATGCATTCAGCAGAACTCGAGTTATAAGCAGCCGAATCGAAATTTCATATATGTAGAAGTAAATAGAAGTATATTGCCATTAATATAGCTTGCATTTGAATAGAAAAAGGTACTTTTCGGTTAGCCGGGCACCAGTGATATATGAACACACACACACACACGCACACACACACACACACACACATATATATATATATATATATGTATATACATGTATTTGTGTAGATATATGTGTATATATGTGTGTGTATATATATATATATCACTGGCGCCCGGCTAACCAAAAAGTACCAAAAAAAAAAAAAAATACTGCGAAAATGCAGTCGTACACTTGAAAAAAAAACACCTTTTGACCTAAAATCTCTCATCAAAACTGTTTTTCTTTTTTTTCTTTTCTTTCTTTAAAAAAAAATAAAATTAGTAACAGTTTTTTCTTTTATTTTTCCAGATGTATAGCCATTTCAATTCTTTCTGCAACAAAAAAAGACACTTTTTGGCTTAAAATCAAATTGTTTGGGGTCAAAAGTAAAATCAAAATCGCCAAAAACAAAAGATAAATCGCCAAATTTGTTTCAATAGAAATCTTGCCCCTTGAATAATGTTTTAAGCATTATGAACATTTCTAATCATGTTTAAATTAAATATTTTCGTTTTATAATATTCTCTCATCAAAACTCTTTTTTTTTCTTTCTTTCTTTCTTTCTTTTTTTTTTTTAAATAAAATTAGTAATAGTTTTTCTTTTATTTTTCGAGATGTATAGCCTTTTCATTTCCTTCTGCAACAGTAATGATCGCCAAAAAATTAGCAATGGTAACCTTTTCGGCCAAAATAACAGAACTTTCTATCATAATTCGATAGCTATTATACGTAGAACGTTGTGTTACATACTAAAACCTTCCCTGAAAAATTATCTCTCGAACAGTGCAAGTTCCATCAAATTCCATTCAGCAGATCTCGAGTTATAAAAGAACGGAACGAAATTTCCGTTTGTGTTTTATATATATAGCGAGGCTAACGAAAAAGACAGGCTACCGCGGTGCGTTCCACTTATTTTTTTTTACAGACCGCTAGAGTGACGTGATGCTCTTTTCGTACACCTGCATTGGTGGATTCGAGCCTCACGTGAATCCCGCGGTCTGTAAAAAAAGATACGCGTAAAGCACCGCGGTAGCCTTTCTTTTTCGCTAGCCTCGTATATATAGTAGATGACGTGAAAGGTATTCCTGCGAACGAAATGCCTGTCCTTTACCGTGTTTTTTTTTTTTTTTGGAAATAAATGAATCACATTTAATTCATTTCAAAATTTTTGTTTACGTTTGGAAAGAAATTTTAAATGGCGATAACTCTTAATGTATACATTTTAGAAGGTACATCTTCCCTCAAAAACTAATTTATTTTTAAAGATCTTTCTAAAAACGTAAATTATATATTTAAAATATTTTTAAAGCATAAACACTACGTCTGATTACTTTATTTTACAATATTTAAAAGAACACGCATTTTATCAGACAATTAAATACACTAAACAAACATGAGTGAAAAATTGACCTGGGCCTGGACTCGAACCTGGGACCTTATGCGTACCATGCCGACGCTCTGCGACTGAGCTACCCAGATCCATATTCGTAACCGGCAATTTCTCATACTTATTCATGTTAGAAACAATCATCTGCCACAGTTTGCAGTCATATTTAATTATTTGATAAAATATGTGTTCTTATAATTGTGAAGTTTTATTTAAAAAAAAAATATCTTCAGAAGAAAATGGCTGACTTGCAGATGAAATTTGATGTGGTTATATTATAGCCTGTAAGTGATTTGTGCTATTTTAATACAGATGGTACATGGTCGTTGGCGGGTTTTATCTCTGTTTTGGCATAATTTTTTAATCGCCAAGTTAATTAACAGTTTTTTGCTAATTAAGGATAGAAAATAATATTTTTTTACACTGAATTTATAAAAGCACATAGATTACGTAATTACTTGTCCAAAAATGCAATCCTTTTTTTATTCTGCCGAATATTAAGGTCTGTAGGTTGTTTGAAAAAAAAAAGTTTGACGAAGAAAAAAGTGATCATTTTAAGTAACTCGACGTTTTTTAAAAAAATCTATATCTCTGTTTATAAATCACTTATGAAGATGAGTTTGGTCTTAAATTGAAGAAATTCTTCATTAGATTCTTCTAGTTTTCGTTTTTTATTTCGGCGACGCTTGGTTTATTATATATCTGATATTTTAATCTGGCATGTTTTGTCGATTTAACATTGCGAAGTTGATTCCTGTAAATAAGCAGTAGCGGTCTAGTTCAGTTCTTGGCGTTGTTTGTGTGGCGTTTTTTTTTTAAGCTTGGCTTGGCAGAGCGACCGCCCTGCTTGATAAGAGTGAAATAGGCCCGCCTGGATATGGCTGAGATAGCTCAGTAGGAACAGCGTTGGCACCGCAAGCCAAAGTACCCAGGTTTGAGTCCTGGTCCGGGCATTTTTCGCTTTGTTGGAATAAATCTCAACTATGATACACCAACCATTGGATATAATTTACCTAGTTGAAAATACTTTGCTCTATTCATTATAATCAGATGATATTTGAATTATGCACAAATTAGTACGCATAACCAAAGTAAACCAATGCACATATTTTCTAGTGACTGCACACGTCGCATGACAGTACACAAATCTAAGATTAACAATTGCAATAACAAACAAGCTTTCAACTTCTGCGATTCCCCCAGATAAATTTCGCTTGAGATGCGATGAACAGCTAAATATCAACAGAAACAATGTAGCGTACACACCATTTCCTGAATAATAAATCCTCTATAAATTAAATTATCCTACTTCTGTTGTCTCACTGTAGACATAGTTTTGTGAACAATAAAATAATATTAGAATGACAGCATCATTTATATTTTACAATAAAAATAATCTGCCGCCGCAATAAATCATTCTGAAGCAGTTGAGGTTCGAGGCTCCAATTTTTAGCTCTAGACTGAAAATATTACGTTGAATTTGGCAAAAAAAAATACTCGATTGGTTTAATAAATAACAATACAGTTTCGTTGTTAATTCTGTTGGATAAACATTACATATAAAGAGAAAAAAAGTTAGCGCATTTGTTGAAATGTTTAAAATTCAGGAAGTATTTGATAACAAAAAAATGTCCATGTTTAATTTTTAAGGAAACAAGTTATAAAATAATAAAGATTCCAGAAACATTCTTTATTTTTTCCCCTTAAATCACTATGCATGTCACGACTATTAAAACATACACATGATCAGACCCATATGTTTTATTAAATTAACTTTCCGCATTATTCTCCATTTCTTCTAGTCTAATGTTGCTCGCTAGACTTTTCCGATTAGCGGAAACTGTACGTTTCGAAAATCTATACATATACCGCTGTTTACCATAGAATTTTACTGCACAATGATTTTGCTTTATCGGCACTGTTTTGTTATTCTATCTGATTTCGCCCTCTTTGATTTTTTTTTCAACTAACACAGACTTTTTAGTAACGTACTACTGCAGTAATAGGTTTTTGGGCAGCATAGTATTATTTATCCTATCACGTTAATTAACGACCATTACTACTAGGTGTAGGGAAATTCAAGTTTATGTTTTCTACCACTTCCTCCGCCACAGAACACTGTTATCATCTGTATGGCACCAAAAAAATAGGAGAAGTCATTTTATATATTGTAACCTTTGACGTTTGTAAGCATTATTTAAAAGTAAGGGACTTTCTTTTTTCAGTTGAACAAACAGACGCCTCATCATAGGCTAAATTATGAGCTGCATTTAAATAAAAAGTATTCCGTCCAAATTATAGTAGAAGGAAAATACATATGCATATCTAAAATTCCTGATAAACTACGTATGTCAGATGACAATGTCCAGCATATAGGAGATATGCAACGTGGCTGATATTCGTTTTGACCTTCTTACACTCATTGATGTGTGATATGTATTTTTAAAGTTATACAGATTGTCTGAGAACACATTCTTGAAATCTGTTCTATCATATCTAACCCGGGTGCACAGGTGCAGTGTATGACAGATCCTTGGGGCGTAGTGCTGTTATTTTGTCACCAATACATCCAAGTAATCTTCTTCGCCCTATTTAATCGCACACAATTACTGCAAATTCTGTGATAAATTAAGTCGAAGATTACTTTCATAAAATACTGGTGCCAAATGTAAGAACCGTACGCACTTACAGTATCTTATACACTGTGCGTGTGCTCCCAGGTTAAACACTCTTTATGATGTTCAAGTTACAAATTAAGTTTCAATGATTATAACATGTTATATCGATGTTTTGAAAGTTGATTTAATTTAACTTTGAATACTTGTGTAATATATGTACTTTTTATTATAATTTCCGAATATTCTCAGGTGTGACTATCCTGCTATCATTGACTGTGTTCATGCTACAGTTGGCTGAAGCAATGCCACCAACCTCTGATGCCGTCTCGATCATAGGTTTCTAACTTCAATATCGGATATGCTTGCGTTTTATGTTTAGTGGTTTCAATAAAGGATTTTATTCAACGAGTATTCCTTTTATTTATGAATGATTTCTCAAATGCTTAGCATGAATAATGTTGAATATCAGTCGAATTCAATGAGTACTTTTCATGTATTTATATCGAATGCAAAGTGCGCATTTTGATGAAAAGATATAACAGTTATTGTCGTTTGTATCGTATGCATCATGAGCTTGGGCTTACTTTTAATTAAGCGTATGATTATGTATTTGCTTTACAGCAGTTTGAAAACTTTATATTCAAATATTTATAAAGTTGTCTGCATGCCCTGTTTGTTTTTCTTATGTATATATGTTATGCTGGTCAAATTTAGACAGCTTATATAATTAACAGTACAATATACTCCATGAAAAGTAAGTAAATCAAGTTACGCATTTTTTATTATTTGATCAGCATGTTTTATTAAAAATGTTTAAGAAAGTAGTTTATACTATTAAAGACGATATAAAAATTAATGTGTGTATGAACTATGATCTATTTCAGAATCTTTGGTAATATTTACAAGCATTGTAATTAGTTGTTTAATTAATTTGAAGTAAATATTAACAAGTATTTTACTTTAATTAAGAATGATATTTAAAAACCAAAATGAAAAACATATCTGAAATTTAGACCTTTAGCCAATAATGAAAGTCGTTGCACTTTTACCGTACTTTACATAACTTTGTTTTGTGAATGTATAATTTTACCCTTAGAAAAGAGTAAACTTTAAACGTAACTTTATCAGAAACGACATCCTTCTGTTTCAGGTGTTACTATTCTGCTGTCTCTAACAGTATTTTTTATGCTTGTGGCTGAGATCATGCCAGCCACTTCGGATGCTGTTCCATTGCTAGGTTCAAAAATTAAATCTTTATTTTATTCCACTGCATTTTTAGCTTTTCACTTGCTAAACTTTTATCACTTGCACTGATTCAGCGATTGCTCGTTGCTCCAATTGCATTTTAGATTTTTAGATACGTTCAGGTTAAACGATCCCTTCGTACAGATAGCTTTAACTGTAGAAATAAAATAACTTAATAATATTGCATTGCCAGTTAATTGCATTCAATATAACCTGAAGTTTTTCACACAGAAAATAAATATTGGTTGTAGTATTTGGAAATTCTCTGGTAGATATTAACTTTTGTGAATTAGAATTCTACGAATCAAAATACTAGAATATGTGTATTGAAATTATCGATTAGATATTATTATCCAAATAGTTTTAGTCGGGTTATGAAGATTCATAGTTTTTTGACGAAAAAAATGGTTAATAATTTTAAACCATTAATCTTGCTGCATTTTAGTTGTACATTATGAATTCATGCATGATAAATATTTGAATAGCAATCACATTTTCCATTCTAGAATCAAGATATATGAACAAAGAAACTGCATCAAAGAAATAATGTAAAAAAAGAAAATTGAACCTCTATTGCACCACGTATGATTTAGTACATTTCCGTTAATTTCAATATAAAAAACCTTTAAATGGTCACACGGCTGTTCCTGAAATAATGTATTGAAACAGGACAAAGATAAAAGAGCAATTGCTAATGGAACTTTTGGAGCAACGAGTTATTCGATTTTTTTGCTTTTAACATTATTAAGTAGATTCATTAAATAAAACATAGTGTTTTTTAAGGAGTTTTTTTCCTATATTATACATTTCCTTTTTGTTAAAAATAGTCAAAGTCACATCTTCTTGTTTTGAGTGTATATAAAATGCATTATCTTCAAATAATACATTCAGAACTTCAAAGGTATATGATAACTGGTGCAATATGTTATTTCAATATAAAATAAAAGATAATCTGTACTTAACGCATATGAGTATCTTAGCTGTATTGAAACTATAAGAATTTAGAAGAAAGTAAATTTGAGAAATCCATTTATTATAATATATTCTTAGTAAATGTTTCCTTGTACCCCCTGTTTTAAATTACATATGACGATTACATTATAGATAAAAAAATAGTTAAAATTACTATACACTCATTGCCATAAAAATTATCACACTAAGAAGATATAGCAGGATCTTTACGATACATAAAATAAGCTTTATTTGTTAGCATAGATGAAAATTATTAGATTTACAGCATGATGTCATTTTTCGCATAGCCATCAGATACCAATAGCTGACATGACTGTTTGCTGTCAGGCACTCTGTCATATAACTGTCATGTTTTTCTTTTTGGTTTAAAATACAGTGAAAACATTGTTATTGCCATTGTGCCGATACATATTATAAGGAGAAACCCGATTAAAATTTAATTGTTTGTCCAGAATGTAAGATAACATTGTTAACAATATACCATCTATATTTTAATACTTATTTTACAATTCAATAGTAAAGTTACACCAAAGTGTAACAGGGTCGCCATTAGAAACGAATACATACTATGCTTGGGTACTGATGACAATCATATTTTTGTTTCGGGAACATGTAAAAAATGTCTTATTGTTGCTTACTTTTTACAATGGCATATTGTAGCAGTAACTATCATGGTGAACTAGGGCAATGTCACATACAGCATCTGAAGACCACTAATACTGAGTCACAGCTTTAGGAGAGTTTGTTATTAGTACTTTGTGAAATCCTTCAACTAAATGTCTTGGCTTTATCTGTTTTAACTTCTCTGTCCAGTGACTGTACTTGTTGTAAATGATGCATTTGAAATCGGCATGCCAATTCTTGTTCGAATTAAGTTTGATTTTTTTTTAATCTCTTTTTCATAAAATGTCATTTAAAACAACAATCTTGTAGACAATTAATAATACCAGGAATATTTAACGCTTCTTTGGGCGCGCCAGATGCTGCGTCATCAGGCGCGATGTATCTGACATATACGTTACATAAAGACATGTGTTAGCCTAATTTGTTTAAAACATATTTTTATTCTTGGTACCAGGCTTCACCTTCTTTAAAAATTCTCTTTTTTTATTTTTTAAACATATAAATCCCATAAGGATTTTATAATATAATGTATACATTGTAATGTATTGCCATATTCAGTAGGCGTTTTCCACGAATAGAGTGTCAGGTGGCTCAGAACATAGATATTGTAGGGATGCTGGCGCCATATTTCCACATATTCCTATCCGTCCCGAATAACACATTTTCTCCGAATGAGGAAAATTCATACGTGAAAACAAGCAGGGCAACCATTTTTATTTAAAAATGAAAACTAGTTTTGAAAAATTTGGAAGTCAATCATTTTGAATGTTTCCTTTAATAAATGATCCTTTACCTTTTATTTTTAATCACTTGCAATACTAAATATTAGAATTGCACGTGTATATGTACTCCATTCCATTTTGACAACTTTTGTTAGATGCGATAATATTTATGGACATAAGTGTATATATCAATAAAGAGGTACTAGGATTACATTTAAAAATATATTATATTTTTTCATATTAATGTAAAAAGAGAAAAACCGTTAGAGTAATAATCTTTGATAATGCATTTTAATTGATTTAAACTGAAATTTCTATTTTATTTTGCTGAATCACTTTACAAAGTAAGCAAATTCACAGACAAATTCACAGGTAGCAAAATGTCTACGGAAAGTATTAACGTTTTAAGCTGAACAGCAAACAGTGTTTATTTAAAAGCCCATTTTTTACGTGCTTTACCTGGAACTGTTGCATCTACACCGATAAAACTCTGCAGCAAACTATCCAGTCATTCTACTGTTTTATAGAAAATGGTTACATAATCGCAACTTAACGCTATTCTGACCATATTAGGGACAGAATAGAGTTAAATTACGGCTATATTACAGTTATTCATAAAAACTGTCGAATGAATTGAGAGTTTGTTGACAAAGTTTAACAATAAGGGCTTTCTCTGTAATTTTACATTTTTTTACAGTAATATAGCTATGAAGAATTGTAAATACTGTATGTAGTCTCAAAGAGAATAGTAGTTTTAAATCTATGTAATAGAATTAAAGTGTAAATATTGCTTTAAGTGATAAAAAAGCTTTAAAATACAACAATAAAGACGTGTATGGTCATTATGTAATGACAATAGAAGGTGGTCGAAATTTCGATATTTCTTATTTTAATGTATGTATAATATTTTTAATTTGACATTTGTATACACCATTCAGTAAATTTGTGATGTTTTATACTCACGTCTTTAATGTTGTAATGTTTCATGGTGTAATCGTCCATCATTTATATTAGCTTTAAAATACTTTTAAATGTTTAAAATTACTTTTTAATACAGATTCAATATGTTTCCTTCGCTCAAACATATTCAGATCAAAAAGATAAATAACATAGTCTCGCAAAGTTTTTGATAATGATAAACATAAATGAAAAACTTTGCGAGAATATTTTATTTATCATTTTGATCTGAAGATGTTGCCGTCTGAGCTAAGGGAACATATGTAATCTATATTAAAAAGAATTTTTAAACCTTTTGTGTTATGTTTTTTATCACTTTAAGAAATAATTACACTTTAATTTAAAGTTAACAAGTGATTTTATTATATCATTTATATAATAGAATTTAAAATTAAAATTACATTTGGGATTCAGTTAATTATTTATTGGAGCTTAGAGCGTGGAATACTGCTTTTGCTGCATGGTTGCATTTTTCAATGTGTCTTTTATATATTCCAAATGCTTATCTGTATCTTGAAAAACTGTTTTGATTTGCATGGTTTAAGCTTTCGAATTGAAGCATGTTGCATTTTTAATGTTTAAAATTGGCTTTATCTGTTTTAAATTATCTGTCCAGTGACTGTACTTATTGCAAATGATGCATTTTACATCTGGATGCCAATACTCGTTCGAATTAATTTTAATTTTCTTTTATCTCTTTTTCATAAAATAATATTTAAAACTCCAATCTTGTAAAAAGTTTAATATAATAATACGATGAATATTTAACGGTTCATCAGGCGCACCGAATGTTGCGTCTTCAGGTGTGATGTATCTGCTATGTGATGCATATAAACTACATAATTTAAACGCATGTGTTAGACTAATGTGTTTAAAACATATTTTTATTCTTCGTACCAGGCTTCACCTAGCTTATAACTTCTCTTTTTTTTAAACATATAAATCCATTGAGGATTTTATAATACAATGCATATTAGTAGTGTTTCAAAACTCAATCTTATTTCATACAAATTAAGTGATATAATATTTCTACAATGATAAATAATTATTTTCTTATATGAAAAGCAATTAATCATAAATTGAAAAAATAATATTTAAAGTAATTAAATTAAAAAAGAACGAAACGCAAAATTAATCAGACTTGTGTACTGTAGGTGGTGTCACAATTAATCATTTTCTACAAAACATAGCATGATCTAAATAAAAATTATTGTTGCACTTCGAACTAACAATATAAGTATAAAAATATTGTCTTCTAAACATATAATATTTGCAGCGTCACTCATTTTCAATGCATTTATGAGAATTTTGTTCCACATAATCATTCTCCTTGTGCCTTTCATAAAAATTTTTTAATCAAAATTTTCAATATTATCGATAAAGAGACTTTTATGGACACTTTGAAGATAGCTCTGGCTGTTTAAATCTAAAAAACCGCAATTCCCAGTCATTCTGACAATATTTCATGCTACTGAGTTCGACACTGGCCGAATATACGTTTGCTACTAGTTGTATATTAATATTTATGTACGGTATAATTCGAAAATGGAAAATATCAAAGATTAAATAAGACAAAGCTCATCATTCAAAATGTGTGAAACAGATAAAATAACAAAGCAAATAAACAGACGATGCCTTGGATCGAATATACAGTGGTTGCCAAAAGTTTGGACATTTTTTGAAAGTTTCATGTTTTTCAACTTTGTGTGCTTGTAGAATATAATAATTTTCACTTAAATACAAACATTTATATATCAAATTGAAGGTCATTTAATGTAGAATTTAATAATAAAAACAGTATTACAATATCTGTAGTACAAACAAAGTCATGCTCATTTTAGTAGAACAAACAAACACAAATCGTTTTGAATAAGGACGTGTTTTGTAATAAAAGCGTACTAGCCAATCACAAACACTGTTCTGAGGACAAATAAAATGTCTGTAACTATAGTTTAGCTTATTAGGATAGTAAAAGAGTTATTGTTGTGGAAATATTTTGCGGAATGATGCATACTAGTACAAGTAAATAGAGTATTGCTGTTTTTGAATATTTAAAGTCCTTTTTTTAATTAAACTAATTTTAAACAATGTTATAAACAAGAAGAACTAATTGGACATATACAAAAAGAAGCCTAATTGTCATATTGAGAGAAAATGGCCTCTCTTATGCTGAAGTTGGAAGACAAGTTGGTGGTTCAGGGACTTGTTCTGGTGTACGAAAGTTCTGTTTACGTTATGAAAAAACGAAATCATTGGAAAAAAAGGCCAAATTAGGCCGAAAAAAATGCGCAAGTGCTACTGCCGATAGAAAAATTAAACGGCTATGCCTTCAAGATGGAAAAATGTCATCAAATGCCATTAGATGTGAAATGAATGCAGCGGGTATTGAAGTAAGTTCAAGAACAATAAGAAGAAGGTTATCAGGATTTGGACTACAAGGTAGAATTCCAGGGAAAAACCATATTTAAATGGAAAACAACGCAAAAAACGAGTTAAGTGGGCAAAATAGCACATTAAATGGTCAGAAAATCAATGGAAGCAAGTAATCTGGAGCGATGAGAGTAAAATATCGCTCTTTGGTAGTGATGGTAGAAAATATGTGAGACGTAGAGTAGGAGAAGCATTTCATCCTGATTGCATTGAAGCAACTACAAAAAACCCAACAAATGTCATGATTTGGGCATGTATGTCTGCAGATGGTGTGGGCCGAATTCAAGTGATTGATGGCATCCTGAATGGCAAAAAATACATCGAAACTGTCCTTGAACCAAAATTGATACCTTCCATCACGGATCTCTTTCCTAACATTACACCATTTATTTTTCAGCAGGATTCAGCTCCATGCCACACAGCAAAAGTATGTAAAGCATGGTTTCAAAATAAAGGCATAGATATATTACCATGACCAGGAAACCGCCCTGATCTCAATCCAAATGAAAATTTGGACGAAATGGATTTCTTGTACGAAAAAAACGTCCATCCAATAAAAGACAACTTATTGAAGCTATAATTGATTCTTGGCACCATGTGATTACGAAAGATGAACTCCAAACACTCGTTCACTCCATGAAAAGACGCTGTGAAGCTGTCTTAGAAAAAAAGGGTTATCCTACTAAGTATTGATTGTGTAAGTGTCACTTTAAAAAAATGCAAATCTAAGATAGATCTTACTGTTAGTTGCATAACTTTTTTTGTAATACAGATATTGTAATACTGTTTTTATTATTAAATGCTACATTAAATTACCTTCAATTGGATATATAAACGTTTGTACTTAAGTGAAAATTAATATATTCTACAAGCACACAAAATTGAGAAACATGAAACTTTCAAAAAATGTCCACACTTTTGGCCACCACTGTATATATTGAGTTACAAAATAACATTACACAGTGACAAAAACATAGTAACTGAACGGAAAATTGAAAATCACTTATATTTATAACTTCGTCTGGGATTCTGCAGTCATGTTTCCCGGACGTGCAAGAAAGCTTACACAAAAGTATAATCCAATAAAATTTAAGATGTAATGCTACGATTACAATTACGATACGATGTACTAACAGAAACAAAAAAAAAGTCAAATTTAGCAGCTTTGCAAACAGGAGTATACTGGTTAGCAATAACGTAATCGTTGACCTGCCAACAATGTTTTTAGCTTTGTAAGGTTTTTTTTTTCTCATTTCGTATATAACCATTCTATCTCTCAGTAATTCAACCATGATTTTGTATTATATCTTTTTAGCTAGCATTATTTTTGCTTTAAATATCAGTTCAGTTTACTAATGTTGTATTTTGGAACTTATATTTCTTCTTTATCATAGATAAAATTTCACTCAAATATTCTCTTTAAATAAATTTTCTAGATATATTGAATCGAAGGTAGACTATCATAAATTCTTGTTGATAATTTATAAACTGGGTGATGTTTCAGTGTAAAGTCACATAAGCCTAGAAATAATTCATTTAATTTAATGCTGCTCGTCAGTAAACATCCCGATTCCCCGCACTAATGTTATTCCTATGGGCGTAGGATGCATTCGTATTTTTAAAATATCTCTTCGGAAAATTAATATTTTTAACTTCTGTTTTCTTTGTACTATTATTAAAGAATGTCTCTTTTTTTCTTAGTTGTCAATTTTTTTCTAAAATATATACTGAATTTTATATGAAATGTTGAAATCTTATTCAGTTTCGCTAAGATTTTAACACATAAAAATATTAATTAAGCACATAGTTTAGAAATATTTTGATAACTAAGAAAAAAAGAGACATTCTTTTAGAACAGGACACAGAAAACAGAAGTTAAAAATAATTATTTTCCGAGGAGATATTTTAAAAATACGAATGCATCCTACGCCCATAGGAATAACATTAGCACGGGGAATCGGGAAGTTTACTGACGGGCAGCCTTAATGGTTTTAAGTATTTATAGGTTTAAACTTTTAAGTATTGAAAAGTGGAATGAAAAAAAAAATCAATTTACACTTACGTAAAATAAGTAATATCTAGGCTCTTGTTTTATAGCAATAGTTGTGATTAATATTTAGAGATTTTTCTTCTATTATTTCTAAAAGAAAATTTATAAATTTGAATTGAAACAGACGTGTTTAAATTTATAAATTTGTTTATTTTGATTAAATGTTTTATTTGAAATTTTATAATGTTTGTAATTACATTTTATTTTCTCTATGTAGGTACATATTTTGCCTGTATCATGATCATGGTAGCCTTCTCAGTGGTTATGACAGTAGTTGTTTTAAATTATCACCACAGAAGTTCAGACACACACGAGATGCCAGATTGCGTAAGTTTCACATCAAAATGCCCAAAATTTAAAGGGTGCAAAATCTTTATTAACATTATCTCTAACTACATTCACATTTCAAGAAACGTTACAAAAGCTAGAATTTGAAAATAACGTTATGGGTAAAATATTATGCATACACTTTTACTTTGACTTGTTTAATTATGTACACGCATGATTAATTTTTAACAATAAATTACTAATTATTAATAATACATTTTTAATTAAGATTCACTTTACAGTTTGCTTTTCTCAAAAGATTTAACTCAGCAACAAAATAAGAATAACTTTTAGTAAGTTTTTGTGTTCGCTGTGACACAAAACAATGTTCGTCATGACTGGTTATTTTTTATTTTGAAGTAGTTTTACTCTGTATCAATAAACTCGAACATTATCAGTATTTTTTTTATTATGACTAAAAATAAATAAATAAATAAATAAATAAATAAGATCCTTAACACAAAAGTACAAAGAAATTAAAAATGCTGTGGATATGTACAGCTTATGGTGTGGTAGAAGGTAATAAGCAAGTCATTCTTATTATTGTAGTTGCTTTTAATCCACTTTAAGGGAGTAACTTTTTCTACTTGAAAAATAAAAAAAAAGTTATAACCTACTAAGTGTAAAATATGGAGAAAACATTAACATAAAACTTATTTATTTTTATCATTTTCTATCGAAAGAAATATGAATTATTAATAATGAACAGAGCAAAGTTCATATTTTAAATTACAATAAAATGGGGTTACAGAATATTTAAAAAAATGTATTTTTAAAATATTTAAAATATTTTTGTTAATATCGTAATATATTGAACAATAGATTATTTCGTTAACAATAAATAGATAGAACTAATAATAAGAATTGAATTCTGTCTTAAACCGTTCCTCTACCTTTTACTATTAATATGTCAAACAATAAAGTAAAAAATATATTTCGGTGCCAAATTTACCCTCTTACAGTTTAACGATTACAAACAAATGTGTATTGCATACTCTTAAAAGTCTTATATATACAAAATAAAAGTATAATTTTTAAACTTCTCTGTTTTTCGAATCTTCTATTGTCTGTATATTTTCATACAATAAAAAAAGCATAAACAATATGCTAGAGAAAGACATTTTAATAGTATACCGTAAGAAATAAAGCAAATGCAGTAATAGGATGTTTCTTTTCATAATATTGGGTTTTATAGGATTTTTTGAAAACAAAGTATTTAAAATATATAAAGTCACTATATTTATCTTAATAAATTTGCGATTTGTGGGAAAGAAATATGAAGATAGTATAGCAGAATGAGAGAGAAAGCAGAGATGGCGCAAAGCCGTGAAACATTTCTGACTGACTGATTTGTTGTGTTTACGTTTGTATAAAATTTGCTTTTTGTTCTGTGATCGTCATTTATCTAAGTGTATCGTCTCTCGAATAAGTAATCTTTATTAGTTAAAAATGTTTCTACATGATTTTAAGCAAGAAGATAGACAAGAACCATAAAATGTGGTGAGATCAAACTTTTTAAAACTTTTTATTGTTTTTTATGTTAACGAGAGTACGATTCTGTTGCAGATGGAATCAACATCCTGTAGTTACATTTTCCGGAAGTTATATTTTATTCCTTTAATAATTAAAAAAATAAAAATACAAAAAGTTTTTTAGAATTAAAAATGCAAATTCCTTTTATTTATATTTCGCAGATTTTACTGAGTGCCATGTTTAAATTTTCAAATAAAAATATTGAAAAATCAGCTAGCGACAAATTTTGTATAAGAGTATGTGTTTCTTTTAATTTCATTAATTGATTATAAAGTTATATTTGTCTGCGTGCGTAAAGTTTTTTTTATTATTTTTTTTTAATTAGAAAGTAGACAATAAATTTCCAATCATAAATATTTATTAATAAACTTTTATTAAAAGCTTCATTAACAACTTCAAATAAAACTGTACTGTAGCTGTATCTAACATCATAGAACTTTTTAATACGTATTAAAACACACATTGTTGATGCAAAACATATTATAAAGTATAAAATAAAATACATGTATACAATTTGTCTATAGTCCTGTAAAATAATGATTCGCTTGTGTAAAGCGTAATTGACGACAGAAACAGAAAACAGTGTTATATAACAAAAAGTTAGAAAAATTGAAGTGAAATGCTTATTATTATTATTATTATTATTATTATTATTATTATTATTATTATTATTGTAAATTATTTTTTTTTTTTTTCATGTTTCTATTTTAAAATATTAAACTCTTAGTGAAAACTATTAATATTTATTTAATTATAAAATATTAAAATATAGTATTATTATTTTCATTGTTAAATCTAAACATATTAAATATGACTCATATGTCATGCATAAAATAAAACAATTTGTGAAAAGAAATATGACATAAAACATTCTTCTAGTTATTTCTTACATATAGTCTCAATTTGTTGTTTTCGTAATAATTTATCTCAAGTATTCATAGGAAGTAATGTACACAAAAATATAAAATACGTTTTAGAATGCACTATTTACATTTCAAAATGGGCAATATTTCTCTAATTTTAATAAAAATATCATTCCTGCATGGTACAAACTCATATTATATTCAGTTTTATTCTACAGTTATTTCTTTTATATTCAAAAATAATAATAAAGAAGTAACGGTGTGCCTTTAGAATCAATTGTGGTTTTATATTCTATGGAGTAAGTATAGCTTTTAGGCATATTAATGTATATGTAAATTTAATAAAGTGATTGCTACATTAAAAAAACACACACATAATGTATTATCTTTATGGCATATAGATATCTTTTGACTGAAGAAACATTTGAAAATAAAATGATTCATTCGTTTAATGGTTTTCACCAAAACGCAATGTTTTGCAGTATGGAATAAATTTCAATAATTTTATGATGCGTTAAATAGTTTCTATTAAATAATTTTTTTTTCATATTTTTATATTTAACAATAACACGTATATCTTTTACATGTACAATGGTTAACATAAATTATGGATAATCACACGTAAAGCAGCAACTAGTTAATATTTTAAAAAGCAGTTACGAAAACTCTGGTAGTTAAGTAGATTCGATAGAGCTACAACACAGGTTTATTTAAAGCTTTCATGAAGCTTTTAATTAAAGTTTACTACTTAATATATAAACGAGCAGTTTCTAAAAGTGGGAATCTTGTTAAGTAAATAAGTGTTAAACTAAGTGTTGCTAATTAAATAAATGTTTACGCAACAATATAAAAATAAGAGTTATTGGAAAAAATGCTTCGACTGTGTGTTGGAATATATCATCTTGTTTTTTTTTTTTTCAATGACAGTGAATTAGCATATCTGAATTACATAATTCTTTAAAATAATTTCGAGGGATCATTTGTTCTAAGAATTGCAACGAATGATTATTGGGATATTAGAAAAAGACCAAAATAAGAAGCCAGTGGTAAATAAGAGTTCTACTGTAGTTTATAGAATTTAGCAACAATTTCTAATAATATATATACCAACTAGATGCTTGCCAATGAGGCCAATTGGTATAGCGAAGCACACATGAACGCCATTGACAGTGTATCTGTATATAACCGCATCTGGAAAAGAATTATTATTTTTCTGTTACTGTACTCACTAGAATGATAATGAATAGAGTGCGGTTAGTAGTGAGAGTGGCGATATACGCCCAGAACATATGCTGATATTGCATTTTTCCATCAAACTATGGCAATTTACAATCGAGAAATGACTGAGACTAGCCTGTTCGCATACATAAGTCAGACAAGCATACAAACATTAGTTTGGTGACAAAAGTAGGCACGACAAGTCCCAGATATTACCAAGATCGCTAACATGTGTGGAAAATCCTCTGGATCAATATAATTTTCTTGCTGCATATTGTCACACTGTTAAATTAGGCCACTCTCATAATGTGTGTCTACTAGGCTCCAAACTTTCTTGAATGCTATCTTTGTGCGATGAGATAATCCTTTTGAAAATTCAACAATGCACATTTTGCAGAAGGTTTTATCAATTTTAGCTACTATTGCACAAGTATTTTTATACAGTTCATCCTCTCATTGTAATATTTTAATTACAAAATGGAATGTTTTTGGAAATTCGTTAAATAAATTATTTTGACATAATACTTTTATTTTTAAACTACACAATTACTTTTCCAGAGAACACCCCCAACACCCTCCCCCCCAAAAAGGGACTAGTTTAAAATCTGGAGTTTTAGTATGGCTATTAATGCATTATTAATTTTATTGCGCATTTTGTAAGGTCCAAGATAAGCTTTGAATCAGTCTGTTATGCATATAGTTTTTTTTTTTTCGATAAAGTCTTATTTGTTTTACCATGGCTGTTCAGTCGTGATCAGAAATGGATAGGACACAGTTAGATGACTAAACTAACTGTTGCTCTTTCTATAACTTAAATAAAACTTATAATTTTTGCATAATTTAAAATTTTACATAATCGAATAGGGAAAAAAAAGGTACTTTCGAATAAAGTTTGTACTTATATTTAATGACATTTCGTGACTTTTCAATCGACATGCATGCGATGCTTTTTTTTTAAAGCTAGGTCAATTTTAATTTCTTAGTCTGTTCGATTATCTTGACTCGAGTTTTTAAAACACGAGTTATAAACTTATTTGTAATGTGTTGAGAATAATTGATTTTGCTTCAAATTTTATTTTTCTAGATCCGATCTGTCTTCCTGGGTTGGCTACCCCGCTTGCTTCTGATGAAACGTCCACCTCAAAAGATGCAACGGAAGGGACTGCATGTTAATTCTAAAAAAGAATTCGAGCTAAAAGAACGTTCTTCAAAAAGCTTGCTTGCTAACGTGCTGGACATAGACGATAGTGGTTTCAGACAAAATGAAACAGGATCTTCTACACCATACCTAGGTATGGAAGAAGTCCCGGCCACCGTCCGAGGGTGCTTCGCCGTGCAGCGCGAGCTGAGCGCCATCTTACGAGAACTACGCTACATCACAAGTCGAATGCGTCGCGAAGATCGCGTAAACGACATAATCGCGGAATGGAAGTATGCGGCTATGGTTGTAGACAGAGTTTGTTTAATAGTTTTCACTGCATTTACGGTATTGTCCACGTGCATTTGTCTATTTTCTGCACCACATCTTATGGCCTGACACATCCTGACACTGCTTGTACTACTTGTAATTTGGAGGACTGCTTCGGTTTTAAAAACTGAAAAGCAGATACTGTTCGTGAAGATAAAAGTATTGTGCAAGAAAAGTATTAAAAATTTATATTTTAAACTACACGATATCAAATTACAAAAGTAAAAGAAAATACGCCTGCTTTGCAAGACTGGAATTAGTACGGCGAAATTCACTTCAAACAAAGTTCTTGATAAATTACAACAAATATCAAATTGTAACCAAAAAAGTTTATAAAGTAATGAGGAACTAAGTAGAAAATGAAATAGAAAATACCAATTTTTATCTTTTTATTGAATTATTTTATACATTTATATGTATTTCATGGTTTTTCTAAAGTTCATTTTCATATATGGTTTTTAAAATATAATGATCAGAAGTGCATGAATTACAATACAAAAATTCATGTTTGATCTCTAGGAAATATTTTTATTGAATATTTGAATAAGTATTAATGAATACTAAATATATAAATTTATGGTAATATTCCGCATTACTTGTAAAAAATATTTATCATTATTCTTATATTTCCTCTTTTCATTGAGTATTTTTGAAGTATTTATTTATTTTTTTATATATAAACAGATTCTTAAAACACAATGGTGTACTAGAAATTAATATATTTAGATCATGGAATAATCTATATCATATTTGTGTTTCAGTTATAATTTGTTTTTATAAATATTTCTGCGTTATAATTTAAAATTTCGAAATTAATTCCATTTCGAAAAAGTATAAATTTCTTGTTTAATTAACGACAAATTGATGATAATATATAAATGCATTTAACAGTCAATGCTTGAATTTTACTTATTTCGTCTGAATAATATTAATTATAAATTTGTATGTGTTTTTTGTGGAGTATTGCTGTAAAAATATGGAAATAAATTAGCTTTTTAAAGAAATTAATTTTAGAAAAGGCTTTAAAGAAGTTTGTTTCAGATAAGAAAAAATATTACTTTCAAGGAAAAATATTTTTTGTCAGAAGACAAATTATAATGAGGCTATACCCTGAAAAATAGTAAAACAAATGAGCATTTAATGGATTTTCTGACAAATGTATTTTAAAGCTTGTTATGTTTACAAATTTTATGTATGACATTGTATTGTTGCTCAATAATATTTTACTCTTATTATTAAAAAAAATTAAGAATTTTTTAAAGATCAATTTTTAATAAAATTTATAGTTTTTGAAAGAGTGGGATATAAGCATTATAGTGTAGAAAATATACGGAACCACACTTATCCCATAGATGATGGATTTGAGAAACATTTATATAGATTTATGTTGTACTGATTTTATTATATTATATCTCACCAGGTTTCCTCAATTTAAAAATGTATATTTGAGCATGCCATTCATCTAGAAAGTGAATAAATGTGCTATAGAGAGAGACGATATAAGGAAAAGTAAAATATGTTTAAAAATGTATGTTTATAATAAGTATTATAAGAAATCAATGTTTATTGTACATGGAGATATATAAAGGCGGCAAGTAACGATATTTTTGGTGCTGAAACATTGAAAGAAACAAACTAATAAAACATTTTTAACATAGCTTACTAAATAACTTTTACTATACGTTCATATATTTGTATATTTTTACTTTATCTTCCATAGATAATGTACGGTAGACGTTTTAATAGATATATCTATATATAAGTAATGTTTTTTTAAATGTTGGATGTTTTACTTTTAATGAAATTTAGAAGTGAATATGTATTCTACACGCAGTGAGATCTATTGCTGTATTAAGTGTATAGTAAGTAGAAGTTAGCTAATTTATGCAGTACATTAAGAAGACACATTTTAAAATTTCTGTTACTTTACGAGATTGATTATTTTTTAATTATTCTCGCTGCTATTAACTCATCGTTTAAATATTATAAGCAGAAATTTAGTTTTAAAAATAAATAAAAATATAAAATTTATAAATATTAATTTAGTGTTGATATTTTTAAGTAATTATCTTTCAGTAAAACCTTGCTTTGAAAAGGTGGTTTTAAAAATGCACTGTATGATAATGATAATAATAATAAAACAATGCACAGTTCGCAATTATTTGAATATTTTATCATACCATTTCTTTAAATCGCTTATAGGATAATACTTACCGGGTATATCGGATTATATCGGATAAAAATATCAATTAATTTCGCACCGATATTTCACGTAATATTTAGGCACATTATTACAATCTTCACTGATAATAATGATTCTCAAGTACAACCTTCACTGCCAACCTCGCTGAGTGAGAACAAAAATTTAATAAATATTTTTTTTCAACTTTATGAAAGAAAATATTTGAGATTTATTAAACACGGCAATGTAACATATTTTATCTAATGTTTACGATCATCTTTACCTTTTTCTTTAAAATGTACTAGTATTTAAAAAAGTATTTTTATGGTTCAGATATTATTTGAATATTTTATGTTTTCTTTGAAAAGTTTGTTTATCATATATACCAACGAGATATACAAAATAGACTGCTTGTCCGACGTGTTTACTTTTTAAAAAAAGTATGCCATTTCAACAAAGATGTGTAAAAAACAAACACCCTTTTTACTTCGTTTAAGATTTTCCTAAAACGATTTATTTAGTGTTAATAAAGTTTGGCTTACGTCTTATAACGTGTACAGTTGAACAAAATTGCTCAAAAAACTGTTAATCACGTGATTATAACTAATATGGATGAGCTCAGTTTATAAATCAAATACTTACTTCCTCAATATTTGATGTAAAAGAAAAACAATAAATATAAAATTTTAGTTTATAACATTAAATAGGCAACATAAAGATAAATATATGTTCATGTGATTTACCCTAGTATCTACAATGTTTAGCATTTATGACATTTCTATGACAGAGTCTACCATTTTTCATAAATTAAGAAAAAAAAAACATTTATTTAAATACGGTGTCTTTTCGTCAACGGTTTCGAGTTTTTTAATAATTAATAAATCTTATTCTTAGCGTTTAATCTGCTGTTAACATGTTTAACTCATTAAATTCTTAAATTCAAAGGTAAATTGCTACTAGTAATTCACTATAATGTACAGTTAAAGGGTGTTCGCGGGTCAAAATTCTCAGAAAAATGGATTTATCATTTTTTCTGCTTGCTAATGAAATATTACACAGTTAAATAAAATAAATCAAACAGCATTTTCTACCATGATTACATCAGCAGATATAACAATTTTTGTGTTGTTCTATCAGTCCTCCCCCCTCCCCCACGAAACTCAAAAAAATTAAGCCCATTTATCAAGAAATGGATTTTTTCGTAATTTGTCATGTTTAAAATTATTTATCTAAACTTCCTTAAAAGATATGTAAATTAATTTTTGGTACAGAGTTTTTATATTATATTTTTAATAAATTGTCTTAAGTATTTTTAATTTCATATAAGAATTTTGAAAATATAGAATAATTTCCAATTTTTTTTAAATTTTTAAATTTATTATAAATTTTGTAAGTAATATTTTTAAAAATTCTGAAGACAAATTAACAGGAAATCTTTTTTGCACACAATAGTGAACAAAGCAATGGAATGGGACAAGTATTTCACGAGTTATATTAAAAATTATATAAGTTTATTTTATTTTTTTTATATAAAGTAATTTTCAAACTTTTAAAAAATGTTATATCTCAAATGTAATCTTTATAGAAAGGGAGCACATTTCAGGAAAAAGGTTTATTAACAAATGCCTATAAATTAGGAAAATAAAATGTTGCTTCCCCGAACCCTCTTAACAGTCATTTAACTGCTGTCTACATTTGCTATGACCATACGTTCGGGGAGGTGTAGCAGCTGAATTATTTCCAGACTCAAACATGGGTCTTTATACTGGGTCGGATTCAGCTTTAAACGAAGGTCCTGGTCTATATAGCCCGCATGTGCAAAACATGACCGTAGAGCCCCCAACACAACAAACCAAACTGAATTTGCAATTTTTTCAAATATCATTACACGTGCCGGCCATTTGTGCGCTCTATTTTATATACCTCGTTGTTCAATAATATATTTGATGATTTTGGTGGTTAGTTTAGCTTAATCTGTACTCATATATTTTTTTTATCTTTCAGTATGCTTTCTGTGAATTTATTTAAATATTTATTTATGAAACATTAGTTATAAATAGTGAAATTTTGTACAAATTCAAGTAAAACTATTTGTTTTATTTAACTGTTTTTATCTTTAGAATGGTTATCTGTCTTATTATTAATATTTAAAATTTACTGTTGTTATTTACTTCGTTGTCAAGACAGAAAAAAATAATTTGTTAATTCTTTAATTAAAGTGACAAAAACACAAATGTTAAAAAATATAGCTAAATTATAAATAGAATTCTAACAATCTAAACTTTGAATCTTAAACTTTTTAAGGAAGAACATTTTCATCATCTGTTATGTTGAAGTTCTAATTTTTTTTAAATGTATTTAATAAATTTGTTTAGTTCTATCTGTAACTAGAACAAAGAGTAGTTTTTATTATTTTTTTAAATTTTCAAAACAGAGGCACAATAGGAAATGTAAAATAAAACATTAGCCATATTAAAATATTAGCTTAAAATACTAATGATGGAAGTATTCTGCTGATATTACCTGTACGCAGAAACATATTTTTATTCCTATTCGTATTTGCTTAAAACATTAATACATTAAACTTTTATTCAGTTGATGCATTAAATCTTAGTGCGTTCTTTGGTGTGATGCATTTTCGTGTTAAGATTGTGTTTATCGTATCTGTTCCTCGCGAAATCGAATCCAAGTGCAACAACTTTTGAGAAAACTTTCACTTCCCAAATTAGTTAAATTATTCTTCTCCCCACAACTCAATTACCTTTCAAAACACTAGCATGACATACGTTTGCGTGTGGAGGAGGAACAGGGATATTATTATTATAATAAAAAGAGAAACTTGATTGCACTGTGTTAAAATAAAAATGTATCATATAATAAATAAAGGAGAGGGGGGTACATGTGATATTTTTTTAAATTTTGATTCTGATTTTAAATTAATTTGATTTTTTATTTAAAGTTATTTTAAATGTTATTTTAAATGTTATTTTAAATTAGTCAAAGAGAATCGACACCATACAAACATATGCAATTTTGCTCTTTTTGTGGATATTTTATTTATTTATTTATGAAGAATTTCTAAGGACTCTGATCAGTTTAAAGAATGATTTTTGCTTTTTTGAGGATATTTTATTTATTTATTTATGAAGAATTTCTAAGGACTCTGATCAGTTTAAAGAATGATTTTGGCTTTTTTGAGGATATTTTATTTATTTATTTATGAAGAATTTCTAAGGACTCTGATCAGTTTAAAGAATGGTTTTGGCTTTTTGAGGATAGTTTATTTATTTATTTATGAAGAATTTCTAAGGATTCTGATCAGTTTAAAGAATGATATTTGCTTTTTTGAGGATATTTTATTTATTTATGAAGAATTTCTAAGGACTCTGATCAGTTTAAAGAATGATTTTGGCTTTTTTGAGGATATTTTATTTATTTATTTATGAAGAATTTCTAAGGACTCTGATCAGTTTAAAGAATGATTTTGGCTTTTTTGAGGATATTTTATTTATTTATTTATGAAGAATTTCTAAGGACTCTGATCAGTTTAAAGAATGATTTTGGCTTTTTTGAGGATATTTTATTTATTTATTTATGAAGAATTTCTAAGGACTCTGATGAGTTTAAAGAATGATTTTTGCTTTTTTGAGGATATTTTACTTATTTATGTATGAAGAATTTCTAAGGACTCTGATCAGTTTAAAGAATGATTTTGGCTTTTTTGAGGATATTTTATTTATTTATTTATGAAGAATTTCTAAGGACGCTGATCAGTTTAAAGAATGATTTTTGCTTTTTTGGGGATATTTTATTTATTTATTTATGAAGAATTTCTAAGGACTCTGATCAGTTTAAAGAATGATATTTGCTTTTTTGAGGATATTTTATTTATTTATGAAGAATTTCTAAGGACTCTGATCAGTTTAAAGAATGATTTTGGCTTTTTTGAGGATATTTTATTTATTTATTTATGAAGAATTTCTAAGGACTCTGATCAGTTTAAAGAATGATATTTGCTTTTTGAGGATATTTTATTTATTTATTTATGAAGAATTTCTAAGGACTCTGATCAGTTTAAAGAATGATTTTTGCTTTTTTGAGGATATTTTATTTATTTATTTATGAAGAATTTCTAAGGACTCTGATCAGTTTAAAGAATGATATTTGCTTTTTTGAGGATATTTTATTTATTTATTTATTTATGAAGAATTTCTAGACTCTTATCAGTTTAAAGAATGATTAAAACTGATCACCTATGTCCTGTCGAGAGGGTAGTTGTGAACATGTTCAGAGCACATGTGAACAATAAAGAAAAAAAAATGTTTTCTAAAACAACAGCAGATATTTATATTTTAATACACAATTAGAAATAATACAATATGGGCAAATATTTATATTTAGGCACATTTTTTACCACATTTGCAGAAATACGTCTAATTAAAGAAAAATTATCCACTCTACGGGATTCACAAGGCGCAAACCTTCAAGAGTGGGAGCGTTTTAGAAAGCATATATTGTAATTTTGCTTCATTATATGCTTTTATACATTAGAAATATCTATTCAAGAGATGAAAGGGACGACCACATCGATAACTTATTTTACGCTTTAGAATGGTAGTGTAATCCCGAGGGGCGGACCAAATCCACTAGCAGCTCGTGTTACAAATGACGTTTTCAATGCTTTTATTACAATTTTACAAGTCCACATGACAGCATAAATATCTATGATTTTTTGAAGAATTAAACAGGTTCATAGTTAATTCAAGTTACAATTAACTTAAAGAGCAGTACTTGATTAAACCACATTTATGAAAATCCATCAATTTTATACTAAATTGCGAATTATTTACGTATGCCAACAATGTATAGCCACACCAAGCTATAAAAACAGCATCAAATCGCGATGATATACATTAATACAACACGTTAAAATGCAACGGTAAGACACGAAGACTGGAACAGATCTATATAGTCTACTACATAGTATTTTGTAATAGCTCATATAATGCATTATGCTTCTTTTTTTTTAGTACATACAAAACATATTTGAGATAAATTAAATGATGTGATAGTACTAAATTCTCAATTTGGCAAGAAAGTAAACGTGCAGAGAAATTTTAAATTTGATTTACCAAAAGTATTAGGTAATAAAACAAAAAATGTTGAAATGTGTAGAAAGTGTAGTTTTAAAATCGACATAAGCTTATACAGTAAAATGAAGAATTGTTGGACGCATTTCAAAAAGACACAGCAAAAAAAATTAATTGAAAAATCACAATAATTTTTCTTGCGAAGTATTTGGAAATTAACCAAGGTTTTTTTAGATGTAATTGTTATGCAGCTATGAGCTTCAGACGATCCACAGTAGTGACGCTCAGTAAAAAAGGCTTTTGTGCTTTCCACACTTTTTTGATGACCTGTATATTTACAATTCCGAAACAAGATTTAAACCCAAACATTTCACTGAATACCGTGGGAATTTTTTAATATGTATCACATAAGAAGGTAAACAGCTTCTGAAACTCATTTTGAAATCGAAGAATTTTAAAATGTAATTATAATTCATTGAAAATACAGCCAGCCTCATTGGCCGTACTGTAATTCGAATTTTCTAAGTGCCGTTATTTTCGAATGAATGCACAATTCTTTCTCAATGACAAACTGATTTTAGATATTAGAAAAATGAATTAAATATCCATATTTTGTTCTCACAGCTCCTATATTTTCGATATTGCCGTTATAACACAACTCAATAACAGATGCCGATACTAAACTATAATACGCTTCAAAAACTCAAATGCAGTTTTAATCAAAACTATTGAATTAATACCAACGAATTTCCTTTGAATTTTCACTTACCAAAATAAAACCTAAAAATTTATTATAATGTCCGAGATTAATTATGAATAAATAGCGAATTGAAAATATAGCCACATTGATGGCAATACATACACGAATGGTATTTGGATTGATTAAATAAGAGCTATTCGTGATCGAATTATAGAATCTTCTTGATTAACGAGCTCATCCAAGATATCTGCAAGATGCCCTGTCCAACTTTGGTTCGAAATTATTCATTATTTATGATGTTATCGTCACAATGGTATTTGCATTGTATATAGATATATTAACGAAGTGAATGCAATAAGTCGATTTCTACAGAAATAATCTTTAAAAAAGTTACAACCAAAAAACGCTCTAAAATTCTGCATCAACGCAATGTTTGCCTTTCTGTTTGCTCTAAAATTTAGAGAGTGATGTTTTTAATCCGATACTGAATCTTTCATTTGTCTAATAATATACATATAGATATATACATTAATTCTTTTTTTTTATAATTCAGTTATAACAATTTCACAGTTAAACACTTTATATAAATCAAATTCAAATTCACATTTCAAAGAGCAGCTATATTTTCTCTTCGGTCTAAAGCATAGATTTTTAAAAAACTGTTCTCTCCCAATACTTATAGATTTATTTTATAATATCACTTATTGTAAACATTTATGACGATTTTAACCTTTTCACTAGCTTATCTTGGTTTGATCATTAATTAACTTTCACACATTGGAATCTAGTCATGTTTTTCTGAATGACATTGTAATAAACTTTTTTTACTTTAAAATTTTATGTGACTAAAAATTTCACCTCTGTGTTCCACTTTGAATACAATTTATTCAAAAGCGTTCATATGAGCTTATTATATTTACTTATTTACATTTTCTACCTAACATGAATTTTCCTTAACATTTTCATGATTGCTGGTGTTTAAAAGAGATAAATTTTATGTTAAAATTAAGAAAAGTATGATAGTAGCTTTTGAGAATATTTTGGTATTAAAAATTGTATACTGTTTTGATTATGTTACACAGAGTTCGTTTGTAATTTTCTATATGTTTAGTATTTACGCATGACCACCATTCAATGGAAATTAGCTGATAAGAGCTTATTGATAAATAAATTTATTTCTTGATATATTTTTGTCTACTTTATTTCACTATTTATTTCGCACCATTTAAAAAAAAAATTCTTATTTTGTTTATATTACAATGCCGGAAATTCCAAGCAAATGTGTGATATATAAAAATGTAAATTAGTCCTTCTGTATGTCTTTCTATACAAATTCATAGTTTGAAATCCAGAATCCCGAAATTTTACTTAAAGGAGTTAACACTCATCCGAGGCATAAAAAGTAATCTGGAATTAAGCCTTGCGCGGTAGCGCAAGGCTTATTTATTTCTAGTGTGACATCCTAATGTTAATTTAACACAGGAAATCCCATTGAACGAGTTAATTTACTAGAGTTTTTCCCACTTTTTGTACGCGCTTCCACAAATTTTCTTCAAAACACCTAATTCTGTAAAAAAATAAATCCTCCAATCAAAAAACTCTAAATGTAGTAAACGTGGAGTCTGTAATTTAAAGTCCAAATACTGCTTAAAGTGATAAAAACATAACACGGAATATTTAAAATAATTAGCTAAAATTTGGCACGCGATGATCGATAGATTGAAGAAGCAATAAAAATAAAAACAAATAATAATTTTTCACGTTTCCCAGTTTTGGCCAATTTAAGCACCTGCTAGCCTTGGACATGCGATCTCGTGGTATATGTTTACTATTTCAAAAATATGCGAGAATATTGTATTTATCTTAAAGATCCGAAGATGTCACCAATAGTTGTGAACGATCTACATTAAAAAGGTATTTTAAATATTCCGTGTTATGTTTTTATCACTTTAAGCAGTATTTGGACTTTAATTTAGATGTTACTGTCTTTATCAAAATTGGATGAATGTTCGATATTTACTTATCTAGTGATCCTGTGATGTTACGAAATGCGTTTTTAAATTTCTCTCTTAATCGATGATTACTAAAATTCAACATGGTGAAAAAATGCAAATTTTCTGGTTGCAAGAGTGATGCACGATACTTTTACAAAGACTATATGCTGGGAGTTTTGTTTTTCCCTTTTCCTAAACCACAGAAAAACTTGAGTAAATGTAACGAATGGCTTTCTGCTTGTGGTATAACAAATACAGAAACGGTGACTAGAGACTGGTATGTTTGCTCTCGGCATTTCATTGATTTAAATGGCCCAACTGAAGAGTATCCTAACCCTATACAAAGAGTATCTCTGTCTGAACCGTTAAGTGATACATCAAATAAATTTCACGATATTATCGAGGAAATCGTGAAATTATCAAAAATAAAAGAGCCGCATACTATAAAAAATGTAAAAGCCAGATACAGAAGCGTAATACTTCATATTTTTTGCGAAATAAATCAAAGGCTAATAAATATAAGCTAAAATACTGGAACAAAAAAATACTCAAATCATAATAGGATTCTCACCTCTAAGAAAATTAATCCTTCAAGATATCGACAGCTTGCTTTAGTGAAAAATCTGCTAAAGAGTTATAAATCAAACATAGCTCAGCAAAGCAGAAGAACAAATATTCAATTTGTAAAAACTCAAATAAAAGCTCAATTACTTGCGCGTAAAGCTATTCATACTGAAAATGTTTTGTATGCAAAAAGTTTATCGGCTTCAGAAAAATTTTCAAACAAATGTCAACAGATGTTATCAAAATCAACTCAAAATATCACTGCAGAAAATTTATGTGAAATAATTGGTGGCGAAAGAATTCACAACTCCAATGCAGAACCCTATTTTTGGGAAATAGCATATCACCCATTAGTTCACATACATTTAGATCATAATTATAGTAGTCATTCCAATTCTAAAATAGAACATATTCCTTTAGATGATTTACATTTCGAGAAAAACATTGATGGTCATCATCCCAAAACTCTAATGTGGAAATTTGGACCTCTCTGTAACATTCAAGAGAATTCAGTTCGAAGGTTATTGCATATTCTTCATATATTTGCTTCTTCTCAGGGCAGTTCTACAAAGGAATTATTTTCAAACATAGATTGTTGTGAGTATAAATCGTATTACATAAAAGAAGATCAAATGTGTGCTGTTAAGTTGGGTCATCCAGTTCATTGCTTAGACAATTACAAATGTAAAAAGCATTTTGAGAGTCATGACTGGTCACCTCACTATAGTGGCTTGAGAACTCTTCTTAGACATGTGTATGGAATAAAAAAACTTTTTGATGCATACAATTTAATTGATAAAGCCATTCTAAATGCCGATTTTATTGATTTAAAAGTGGTAGTCGAAGAATTGGGAGGTCTCATAGAAAAAAAAAGAAAGACAATTGTGAAACAAATTCAAATACATCTGTCATAAGACCTATTTGGAAAGAAGCTGAATTGTTAGAACAATTTGAAAAGCCCTTGGCACACTGATTTCGAGAAATACATGAATTTCATGACACACCTTGCTATTCCTGTGAAAAATTGTACCAAAAAAGGAAACTTACACCAGTGTCTAAACTGGTTTCCAAGCATGACTTAGAAAATACACAAAATATTGCATTCAATATATTAAGAACAGCTTGGCTTTTGCAAAAACCAGGCTCTGATATAGAACTGTTTGAGGAATTAAATCTTTGTGATTACTGCTACAAGAGAATTAAATTAGTTAAAAAAATTCAGGAAAGCGTTATTGATCCTGGTCCTACAACAAAGGCTTTGAAACAAATATTCACTACTTTGCAAAATCCACAGATTGAAACCGTAGATGCACTTGAACTCAGAAAAACACTTCATGTAAAGTTTCATGATGGTACTGATCAAAACCCGTTAGAATTTCTTGATTACCTACTGGAAAATTTGTCAAAAGAAAATGTCAATGCCATAGATCTTTTTCAACTGAAGCAAGATCTTTGGGAGAAATGTAGTAATTGCCCAAGTTATCGAGATATATGTATTAGTACAGAACCATTTAATGCATTTATTGTGAGATTTCCACATGACTTTAATAATAGGGAAGATGCAGTTGATTTCAATGATCTCCTAAACACGATGGCAGACTGAAAACATTGCCTGTGTTCATTGCAAAAACAGAACTAAAATGTGTCAAACTCGATTAAATTCTTGTGGAAAATATTTGTTTGTGCAACTAGCCAGATTTTCTTCAACAAATGTCTCTATGGGTCCGAATAAAACTTTTAAAATTACGTGTCCTATAACAGGATTTTCAAACCAAAAGGTTTTAATAAATAATATAACCTTTCAAACAAAATCTGCTATTTTGCATAAAGGAAAGTTCATTGATTAAGGCCATTATATAACAACTAGGGGGCTCAGCCCCCTACTCGCTAACGCTCGCCAACCCCCCGTGAATTGCAAAGCAATTCACATTGAGACCGCTACGCGGTCCCAGCTCGTTTCGCTCGCTCGCCCCTTTTTATTTTTCTAGTAATTCTAGCCGGAATAAGTACTACAATAAATCATTTGAACATATGAAATTGCCAATTTTTTAATGTAAAAAAGTAATTGAAAATTCCGTTGAAAACAGAGCTAAAAATGCATTTCGTTGATGCTGCTAATGGGCATATAAATCATTTAAATACTATGAAAAAAGGATCTTGGAAACATAATTAGTTTAAAACTTATTGCACCTATAATATTGTACAGCACGGCTTAAATTCATAAAAAAAAAAAAAAAAAAAAAAATCGATTTTTGCAAAAGAAATTATTTTTACTTCAATAACACAGCAACAGATGGCAGCAGGGGCGTTCTAGAAAGTTTATATTTTATTATCTCCGATTTTTTGTGTGAGTGAAATTCGTAAATAAATTCTAAATAAGAGTTGAGAATTCATTTGAAATTAACAATATTACTCATAATTAAAATGAGGAATCATCTCAGACGCTTTGGATTACGTTCATAGTATTTTATTTTTAATATAATGTTTTTTGAGTTTCACTGCTCTGACACTGAGCGCCATATTGGAG
This sequence comes from Maratus michaelseni, assembly GCA_963931845.1. Taxonomy (NCBI): domain Eukaryota; kingdom Metazoa; phylum Arthropoda; class Arachnida; order Araneae; family Salticidae; genus Maratus; species Maratus michaelseni. The sequence continues at coordinate 419,025,105 of OZ007588.1, forward strand.
GCGGAGCTAAGACAATCTTGTCTATTCATTGGTCTGAGCTCTGGAAACTACGGTTGTTGCCAACGATAAGGTAGAAATTCAGTCCTATTTCCGCGCCACGTAAGACAAATATATATATAGATGGTGCATTCAAATGAAAACGAGATCAATAAATGGACTGTTTGTGACGATATGAAAATAACAGATCGTACACGTTTTGTAAAAAATTTTGCAGATGTTTACATTTTGCTTCTACAGAAATGTTAAATTAAGAAATTGTCAATATAAGGTAAAATATTTATTCAGCTACACAAAGAAATATTTTGCTGAAAATTTCATCCTCCATAACTACACATTTTATAACAAAATCAGAATACAGTTGTTTCATATATGCTTATTATTATTTTTATGCTTCTTATGTGATAAAACAGCATAACTAGTGTCTCTTTCCAAAGTGGTTGCAAATGTATTTGGATGGAACACGATGGAATAAAATTATTTGCAAAAATGAACATGATTCGTTTATTATTATCATTATGAAGATGAGAAACAATCCGTTAAAGTCCGTTAAATACATTTTTTGTTAAAAATTACTTTTATTATTTTAATTGTTTACAGAATAATCAATGTTTGAACTGTATATTTCATATTATCAATACTGATTTTGATATGTGCAGTCTTTTACATACTTGCCTCGTTTGAATCTTATCTGCTTCATATTAAATTGTTAATAAAAAACTTGAGATATTAAAAAAAAAGGAACTTGCAAAGCAAATTAAAAAAATTAATTTATTTCCATATTGTTAAGCCCGAGAAGGGACAGATATTAAAATTATTTTATTTAGTCAATGCTACAATAATGTTGCATTTTTATATTAAATCTTGCTCAGTCTATTTAATCTTAAAAAATTAAATTTAAATTTGAAACATGATATTAAAACAACTTTAAAACATTTCATTTAGAAATCTAAATAAATCTTCAACTTTTTTTCCAGTTTTACATGCATTACGGAAAATTTGTATTGTAGCAAATTCTAACAGACAAGAAACTTGAGAAGTTCAAATAATTTAAAAAGTTGAAGATTTATTTAGATTTCTAAATGAAATGTTTTAAAGTTGCTTTAATATCATGTTTCAAATTTAAATTAAATTTTTTAAGATTAAATAGACTGAGCAAGATTTAATATAAAAATGCAACATTATTGTAGCATTGACTAAATAAAATAATTTTAATATCTGTCCCTTCTCGGGCTTAACAATATGGAAATAAATTAATTTTTTTAATTTGCTTTGCAAGTTCCTTTTTTTTTAATTAAAATAAAGGCACATCTCTATTATCCCGTCGACCACTTTTTATAACAAAAAACTATCGCCAAACTGTAACGCCAGATAAACGGAAGAACGTTGCCATTGGAGTATCAAAATAATTAAATAAATAAAATATAAGAATTTAAAGACACAATTGTTGTTCTAATTAATGAAATAACTAATAAATCACTAAAACATAATGAAAAATACTCGCAAATGTCGAATTAAAAACCACTTGATGACATAACAAACACGTATAATGCTTCTGACATCCAGTAAATGGGACTGCATTTTTGGCGTTTATTCTTATAGTTTGGTGATAGTTTTTTGTTATGAAAAGTGGTCGACGGGATAAAAGATAAGTAGCAAAATAAAGTATCGTTAATTTTAATTAATAAAAAACCAATAAGATAAGAGCCATTTTCTATAAAATTTAACATTTTCGTTATACTTACTAAAAGTTCAAAACTCACAATAAAATACTTTCCACAGCAACTAATTTTTTATTGAAAGATTTTCACAAGAAAAATAGGAAATAAAAGTTTCAAGAATTAAACAGAAAAAGAATATGACGTCATATTGAAAGTATAATGGATATTTCAAACGTTTGATAATAATACAAGGAGAATGAATATGAATAAGCATTGAAAGCAGGTGATTACGACGTCATATTTGAAATAAAACAGATATTTTGAAATAGTTTTAAATTATACAAGGAGCATCAATATAAGTAAGTACAGAAATCAGGTAAATATGACGTCATATTTGAAATGAATGTAAAGTTTATGTATAGCTTTTACATGGAAAGTGATGTTATGAATGAGTTTTCATTTATAAAACGTAAATTTTCATTTATCTTTCAATTTTGTTTTATGATACAGGATTTATTTAAGCATAGGAAACATTTTTGATTGCTAAAATATCGGTATAAAAGCCGTTGTTTTTGCGCTTTCAATAAATAAAATTAAATGCATATTTCTGCAAGATACATTCAGTGAAAGAAAAAACAAATATCTTAACAAGTATTAGTCCTTACAGAAAACTGTCAATGGTAAAAGTGTCTTCATATATTAAATCATGCGCCGATTTTTATTTTTTTTAAATGTATTTTACAGCAAATAAACAAATGGCATAATTTCCACACAATGTATCACCCCCAAATACAGATGTTAAAATACCTTATAGCGTACAGTCTTCCAGAATTCCAATTTCACTAAAATTATATAACTATATTAAAGTTATATAGTTAAAGCTATATAAACGTTGTTAGTATTTAATTTTTATTAAATAACTGCATATTACCCGTTACATCATTCACGTGAAACTCAGACTAGCCAATGCCACTAATAAGGCAAGAAATTGTCTCTCCACCCTTCTCTCCCCTTTTTTAGTGGTACCTTGATTATGGAAAACGCAAGATAAAAGTCAGTAAAGAATCACGGTATCAATCGGTTAAGTTCCTATACTATATGTTATCCAGGACAAACTAGATTGGATAATCTGATACTTCCTTTGAATATTAAAATATCTAAATATAAATATGAAAATATCTCTTCGAGGTAATCATTGTTCCCCATTAAAGCATATTCCTGCCAAATTTCGAAATTCCGATAATCCTAAATTCCAACGCAAGAATGTATGCAACATATTTATCCATAATTTGGGTGCATAATCAGTTTTTTTTTAAATAACAGATTTTTATTGCAGAATAGATTGAAAGTACTAAGCGCAACTATATTTCTTTATAAATAAACTTTAGATTTTGGAAGTCCTTCTAGCGTGATAAACATTTTGCATTAAAAACATTTTGCAAATGTTACGTGAACGAAGTCACGGATAATAGCTAGTTAACATGAATGCGCAATGAGACACATAATACATACAGTTTTATAAATAACGATTTAAAGACTGTTTAGCATATAACAGGATGTAGTGTATTATAACAGATTTATGTGCATAACTTGAACACATTAGAGATAAATTACAAATATGAAATATTTGTCATTTTTCACCATTCTACGACAATCATTTTGTGACTGTTTAGTAAACCTTGCCATCATTAACAGTGATTTTCTTTGAAATACTTATTCAATAAAATGTTAGAATATATTTATTTGTATTAACTGCAGACGACATAGAGTTCTGAATTTCTATACAGAACTATTTTATTTATATTATCAGATTACAAACTTTTGGCCGTTTGCAGTATTTTTCAATTTAAGCATGTTAAAACTTTAAAAGAATTTTAACTAATGTTCTTCCTAAACATTTATGATATTTTTCAGTTTTTTTAAATCTAAAACAGTAAGCTGTATTTTTGATTTTTAAATCTCTATTATGATAGCTTGAAACATTAATTAGTTACAAAGAAAAAAAATAAACCTAATTTGCAACTTTATAATCTTACATGGTTTGATAGCTGTATTTGCGTAATGAATTAACACACATATTTCTGATTTCTTTGCAAAATAACATTATGTATATACAAGTAATATTTATTTTCAGCATTAATATTTATAATTATTCTGCATTAATATTCTTGTAATACTTAAACAGCAAAATTTAAGATTTCGTTAAGGATGTTTTGAAAATATTTATTGAAAATATTCCTTAAAATTTTATGCCTTAAAATTATTTACTGAAAATATGCCATAAAAGGCATATGTACAGGATAAAGAAAATTCAATGATTGCTGTAACTTCTGTTCTAAATAATGAAAGAGAATAAATAAAATTACCGTTTTTATTTGTAGAAAAGTTTTTAATTTAGCATGCTTAAACTGAGGAAATAAAATTCTTCATCAATATTTGATAAAAAAAAGATAAAATAAATGGCCAATCGAAAATAAGGGAAACTTATAATTTTTAGACATAACTAGTAATTTTTTAATTATCTGTGGCTGTTAAATTTCCAATAAGGAAAATAGACACACACATACCACTTGGCATATTTCAACAATTGCTCGAGCAAAGCCGCAGGTTTTGCCAGTATATTATAAATAAGAGCAACTGTTAGTCAAATAAATATTTATTACTTAAAAACGAATTGTTATTTATATTTATATATTTTATTAAAAGAGCTATACATATTTTACAGAAATTGTCGTCTCATTGCGAATACCTTTATAGCAATATAAAAATAGAATTACGTTTTCTAACCTATTAGATCTGGCTTTTATCGTTTAAACCAGCTTAAATGCAATGAATATATTTTTTTAATCAACTAAAGTTACTGGGCACAATTTGTAATATTTTGATGCAGACGTTTAAATTTTAATTGTTATTTTATCTCCACCAATCTTGATAATGCCATTTATTATTATTTTTTATATATACAACATGAGTTTTTATTTAAAATGAAATTAAATAAATCTCTATGATGTTATGGAAATTAGAATTCATGACAACCAAATGAGTATTTGACTTTAAGGTTTTATCTTTCATGCATAACAAAAGTATCGCATAAAATGCATTAAACTTAATCAATTTATTTTTCATATAATTCTGTTAAGAATTATTGATAATTTTATAGCAAATTGAACGTGCTGGAAGAAAAAAATGTTTGAAAAATACATTTTATAACATTTTATACATTTATATGCTTTAATTATTAAAAATCCATAAAGTGTGCAATTGCATATGCAGATATGCAATTTAATGTAATCCACTATCTATGTATCATAGATTGTATTCTACAGTGTCTTAAGTTTGGAAGTATATTAAATTTTAGTAAAAGAAATATATTTTATGACACTGTAAACAGGTTCAAACTTACCTGTTACTTAAGGACTCTTAAAATTAAAAAAAAAGAAAACAAAATGACCATTTTTAACATTTAATATCTTCAAATGTATATGATTTAAAAACACAATTTTTATTGGGATGAAAAGATATAAGTGCGTTCTTTCATTTCACATATTTAAAAAGTTAGAAAATGCAGAATTGATATTTATAGGGGGCTTCAAACTGTCAGACATTTGTCGAGAAGAAAATTGACATGACAGCTTACTCGCGCGATTACAAAACAATTTTTGCATCTAGAATAAAAATTTTGGAGCCTAATTATACTTCATATTATAATAATTACACTGAACCTAAATAAATTTGTATTTAAAGCATTTTTATATTTTTAATGCAAAGTTGTATTGAGCTAATACATTTTTTAAAATTTTTCAACATTATACCCACATAACAAAAATATTTTTTAATAATAAAAATTAAATTTTAGGTTCAATTTATGTAGACTAACATGACACATATTTTTGGAAAATTTCATGAAAAAGTATTGATAAGTTTTTGAGATATCATGCGCGGTATGCCCAAAAACATAATTTTGAGAAAAATGACTTCAAAGTTTTCGGAAACGCCGCTTCAGCTTTGAGTGGGTATAATTCTAAAAGCCATAACGTCGGATCTAATGGGAATTTCAAGAAAACATTTACACTAAAATGTTCAGAAAAAAATAGGAGTTTAATATACAAAAAATTAAAAATTTGAAAATTTTGAAGGTTTAAGAGTACTGAGACCCCTTAATACTTATACTTTATACTTAATACTTTCACTTTTACTTAATACTTAATACTTATTAAATTGCATATGCAGATATGCAATTTAATATAATCCACTATCTATTTAACACAGATTGTATTCTACAGTGTCTTAATTTTCGAAAGATATTAAATTCTAATCAAAGAAATATATTTTATAACACTGTCAACTGGCTCAAGAAAAAAAGTCATCAGAAAAGCTAAATGAGTCTATTAATCTTCTAAATATGAATATTCCAATAAAAAATATACCTAATAAAGATTAAAGATTATAAAACAGAATTTTTATTTATAAATTTAAATTATTTACTTTTAATTTTCAATAAATATATGATTATTCATTCTAAATAAGTAACATTTTTTAAAATCTTTTTTCAATAGCTGCGATAATGAATTTTATATATCACATAAAAAAGATGCAAATCAATTAAGAGATTTTCATAGCCATAGAAAACAAATTTTATTTAAAATATATTATTTTTGAATCAATAATGAATATTGGATTGGTAGTATAAGGAACAATCTAGCACAATAATTTTGGCGCAATTATAGCAGAAGCTCTTATATAGTATAAATATGCTGTGTACAATATACATACAGTTTTATATGTAGCTGCATTTTTAATAACTTTTCAAACTTGCAAAGTTGTCTTTAATTATTTATTTTTTTGCATTCAGTTAAAATAAAAATATTTAATTCTAGTGTATGTTTTTTACAAAAGACATACATTATGCTATAAAATTATTCAGAAGATAAAAATACGTTTTTGTTTAATTTAAATACAATTATTAAAGGATATATAATTGACCATATACGCTAAATGGCAATTGTGGTGAATAAAACACCCCTTCAAATGCAGAGGGTATAACATCTCACAGCTGTAGTTTTGAAGGAAATGTACAAAAGCACACGGCAATAACTATATTCAGCTCTAATTAACTTAACTTTAAAAACATACAGTGTCTCACAAAAGTGATGGGACACTTGTGCTTTATAAAAAGAAACTGCAATAAAATAAATAAACAAACATGTGCAAAAATTTTTTGGGTGTGTTTCATATTTAAAGTTAGTAACAATTATTACATAACATACATTTTGTCAAAATATTAAAATATTAATTTAGTAAAAATACAATTGTTCAGAACGGAGCAAAAAATGGCTCACATAAGTGATGGGACACTTACTTTTCCATCAAATATTTATCCACAAATTTTACTTTTTAAAAGGTTTTAATATTTTGTTGGATTTCCTTTTACTTTTAAAACATGATTTAATCTTTTTGGGATGGATTCGACTATTTTTTTTGTGATTTCTGGAGTGATTTTACCCCATTCTTCTTGAAGCACCGATTTTAGTTGTTGTTTTGAAGAAATGGTGTGTTTGCGAATTCTTGATTCCAATTCTTGCCAAATATTCTCTATGGGATTTAAGTCTGGAGATTGTGGTGGTGTTTTTATTATTTCAGGACAGTTATATAGCAGCCAGAGTCTAACGTTCAGAGCAGTGTGCTTGGGGTCATTGTCCTGGTAGAATTTAAAATCGTTATGAAGGTTCAATTTTCGTGCTGAAGATTTCAAATTTTGCTTTAAAATATCAATATACTTGTACTGATCCATTATACTGTCAATAAAAACAAAATTACCAACTCCAGCGGACGACATACACCCCCATACCATAACTCCTCCTCCACCATGTTTTACTGTTGGTACCAAGTTCTGTTTGCGAAGCTCTTCCCTGGGTTTTCTCCACACCAAGATTCTACCGTCAGAACCAAATATATTAAATTTACTCTCATCAGCAAATATAACTTTATTCCAGTAATCAGAATTCTTATTTATGTTGGATTTTGCGAAAGCTAGTCTGAGTTTTCTATTCTTTTCACTTACGAAGAATTTTTTCCTGGCTACTCTACCGTGATATCCAGCAGATCGAATTACCCTTCTAATAGTTTCAGGATTAACAATTATTCCATATAATGCTTGTAAATCAGCAGCAACTTTTGAAGCACTAATTCTTGGATTTTTTTTAATATTTCGAACGATAATTCGCTTTATTCCATTGGATAGCTTTGATGGTCAGCCAGGTCTTCTTTTATCCTGAATCATATGATTCTTTTTATATCGTTTAATGATATTGAAAACTGTTGAACGACTCAAGTTAACTGTTTCAGCAGTTTTTCTAATAGATTTTCCACGTTCAATATGCAAATTAATAACTAATTTTCGAATTTCAGGCGAAGTTTCTTTTCGTTTAGCATTCATGACTACACAGAGCTAAAAAACACAAAAATTCCAAAACAAACTGGAGAGAAATACTGCAGACGATTTTATAAATTATTGCCAATTGCTTTTAAGTAAAAATAAAACCCCAAAAACTATTTTTATTGCTTATTTCAGACGATTTTTGTTGCATATATAATGGTGTCCCATCACTTATGTGAGCTATTTTTTGCTCCGTTCTAAACATTTGTATTTTTATTAAATTAATATTTTAATATTTTGACAAAATGTATGTTATGTAATAATCTTTACTAAAATTAAGTATGAAACACACCCACAAAAAAAATGTGTACATGTTTTTTTAATTTATTTGATTAGTTTCCTTTTGTAAAGTACAAGTGTCCCATCACTTATGTGAGACACTGTACATCTTAATAAAGAAATATCTGCATTAGCTATATTTTTACAACTGTAATAGACAGTTATAATTGAGAAATTAAAAAAACTTACTTTTTGTTATGGGTATTGCAAAATACACCGTAATGTTTCTTTATTTTCACTTCAAGAGCTTAAAATATGCAGCAACCCTAAATTGTATATTATGGTTTTAGCTCGTACTTAATGAAAAATATTTAAAAAAATATAATTTCCAGACTTTCCCGATAGTCAAACATTGCACGTTTACTTTAGAAAAAGTACAAACTTAATTTATTTTACTAAGAAAAACACCAGAAAATTATTTGGTACATATTTTTGTACAGGCATGTTTACATTTATAGATATTAATTACAGTTTACTTACTGTATAGTTTATGGCCATTCTTTTATCAGGCTGTGTATTTACTTTCAAACACTACTTGTGATTCATATCCAGCTGAAAAATCAAATTTACTCTTGTTTTTTAATAGCGCTACATACAAGTATAATAATAAATAACATACAAGTATAATAATAATAACAATAAATCTATAATACCAGCAGAAATTAATGGTATCAAACAAACAGAAATTACGCCATTCAAAAACGTAGGGAAACACACATTTTCTTTAAAAATATACCAATAATTCAAGTAACAATTTATGTAAAACGAAAGAACATTAGTCTCTCTAGAGTATAGCGGAAATCGAAATAAGAAAACCTCAAGTGCATATAAACGTTCGTAATGTCATGCACTGGAAAAAAAAGTTCAAGTAATGATAATGTCATTTATACAGAAGTTTTTTCAGTGCGCTATCTTGTTCTTAAAACTCAATTGTTCGAAGTTTTTTATGAAAAGCTTATTTATCATAAACGCGTAATTCTGTGATATCCGAGGTTTAGCTGGCGAATTATTATGAAAATGAAAGCCGGACTAACACTGAAGATTTGTAGCGGAATCAGTTCGAGTGGTAGAAAGTGTCAATTTCCTGTTTTACACATTTTATAATTACACACGCAGTATTTTGCGGGGGAATATCAAGAAACAAGGAATGTTAGACTTCTCACAGCGACGAATTCAACTAAAATATCGTTCAAAAGGCTGAAGTAAAACGTTCACTTTTTTACGCATACAATTTTGCAGAAATGTACGTTAATGTCACAATAATATGGATTATACATACATCATTATCGTGTAAGGTAAATGCACAATGGTTTATTTTAGCTCATACTTTCAAGATGCTGAATAATTAGAAAACAACTTTTTTTTCACTATCTTCATAAATTGATTATTTTTAGCAAAATGTGTTTGATGATTGTGTTTTAGGATGAATCTGTAGGTCGGTTTTGAATGAAGTATATAAGATTTCAAAAATATTATTCACAAAATTAATAATTTTATATTTTTATAAATATACTTCTCGAAAAAGCGTGATAGTCCTTCCATCCATAGCAGATACTGAATGCTAAATACAAATCGTAACGATACCTCTACAATATAACAATTTTATTATATATTCCGTACTTTTTCGTAGAAAAGTTCTGTTTTATTGTTTAATTATTACTCTCAATAAATTCTCGAAGTGGGTGAAATTTTGCACTGCAATTTGCACATTACCCTATATGATACCCCTGAATGTTCGTTACACATACCCTTCAAATAAGAACTAAAGTAAATCTCCATTCTATTACCTTTCTTCAAACTAGTCGTTGGGGGCCACCGTAATACTTACCCATCATGGATATGCATAATGTAAAATATTAAAATAAAAATATGTAAACTACTTATAAAATGCATTGCAATTCAAATAAAATCGTGGATCGATGACGTCATAAACTTTAAAGGCTCGATTACTGAATTGCTTGAAAGAAACATCCTTATAACTCCAAAAATAATAATTCTATTAACTAGCGGTTTATTGCATCTGATTAAGCGTCAAATTTCCAATTAAAATGTATCTTTGAAGTGAAATTTGGATGAAATACAGGATGAAGAAAAATCGAAGAGTGTGGTAAATAGGATTCCAAATATCTCGGCAACTCATTATCCGATCGACTTCACGCTTTATGCAAAATTTGTTTTTTTATTGTCTTTTATATTCATTTCTTAAAATAAACAATTTCGAAAATTTTTATATACCTTTCATCAGAACGAATATTTCGAGAGTCCGAAAAATATTGTTCCGGTTAATCGAGGTTATTGAAATGAAATAGGCTTCTTCCCATTATTACATACTAAGCACATACCAAATTGCAAGTCTCTATCTCAAATTTTTCGGGAGATTGAGCGTTTACAGACACACAGACACACAGACACACAGACGGACGGCAAAAATTTTGTTCTAAAAATATGTTTTTTGGAATCTCCAGTATCTGAAACGTGTAAATCCGTCAAAATTTTTTTTTCGATTTTCAAAACGATTACAAGACTTACCCTATACTACGTATGATGGGTAAGTAAAAAGCAGAAAGACATTCACGTTTTATCCAATACTAGACGGTTTTTGTTGGTCTAGCCGTTCGCTTTCGTGTGGAGCCCAGATGCCTTCTGCAGCGTATGTCCCGGACTTCGCTTGGGGCCCAGAAATTGCATGATATGTGGAAACAGAAAAATATAGATAATATACTTTAATATAAACTATACGAAAATAACGATGGACAACATCAAAATAGCACGTAAAGAAAGATTTCGAGACTTTAAATAATATCTTTTTTTTTAATGATTCACTAGACAAAGATCCGCTCGGACCTGCTTGTGGGAAAGGGATAAATTTCAGATAAAGTAAACAAAAATGGGACAGCCTAAGATACATGGCGTACATCGTAAATGGTTACTGTGTTTTCACGCCCATAAATTGTTAATGCGGTGATAAAAAAAAACGGGGCTTTGTTTGCTTCTCAGCCATATATCGTTAATACAGTGATCCCTATAACGGGGTCCTGTATAAATAGTTAAACTGATAATCATATTAACAGAGCCTTGTGGGTTGCACGCCTATAAACCGACTATATAGCTATCATTATATCGAAGAGTTGTGCTTACCAGAGATCATATATATGACGATCAGTATTTAAATCGCAAGTCTTTACTTCCAAAAAATGTATTTTGAGAAGAGAGAGAAATGTACTATATTCTGTATAAAAACTGAAATCCGATCGCTAAAGCAAAAAAACGCAAAAACAATTTATAAAATATCAAATAAAAGTCATTCAAAATATCTAATAAAAAATCAGCAATGGTAGTCTTATTCGTCTAATCTTCCGTAATCGAGTTCATAGTCGACGTTGGCGGCAAAATCACTACATCTAAAATCGCTGAAACATGCGTTTAACTACTTTTTTAGTAGAATTGTTACGCTCCTACCTATAACTGCTTCTGAGATATAGCGAAATGACCTAAAACATTCGACCTCCCATTTAACCTCCTTAGAAGATGATTTTTGAAAAAAAAATTCTTTGTAGGTGCCCGCTTGGGTAAGGAATATGTCTTCCAAATTTCATTGTCCTAGGACCATCGGCGCTGATTGTGAGTCATCAGGGCATAAACATTTATAAGTATTTATTTCGGGGAAATTCAGCACTGCTAGTTATCTAGTGTAATGTAGATAGTGTGTTACCTCAAGAACTGAAGTCTGTTATCTCATGTTACCAACTCTTTGAATTAGCGTACACTATAATGCGAAGCTAAAAATTGCTTTTCCTTTGCCAACAAGATGTAAAATGTCAAATTAAGCGTTTATCAACAGACTTCATCAGTACGTATGTCACCAATAGTGAGTATTGCTTTGTTCTCATTACATCGTGCTGCCGGAAGAAGATAGGCTGTTGAACATAGAGATTGGCTGCAACAGGATTACAGTTGCATTTTTCTCTGATGAAGTCGGATTCAAATTCATATGTGATAACAGATCTGTTTCGGATTAAATAGAAAAGATAACTCGAATTTGAGTCGCTTTCATACAGGTTAGATCATAAATCTGACTTAGAATCAGCATATGAGAAAATGAGTACCTCCATAATTTCTGGTTCCACATCTCACCTGAATAAATAGGTGTAGACTAAATACATAGAACTTAACCTTTTTACTGTACTTTAAGTGGCAGACATTGTGGGAAATTTTTTTTCAATACATGATAATGCAAGACATGATGCGGTTGGGCTTCTATGGATTGTGCGTAAAACTGGGAAAGCAAAGCTTATGAATTGGTGTGAATGCTGGCCTGACTTAAATATGATCTATCATATATGGGACATAATCAAAAGACAAAATGTACGAAAACTCTAACGTCTCTGTTGAATTAACAAGATAATTTAATATTGTATATTTTGAATAGTAGTGCACACTTTCCTACAGACATACTGCGAATCGTATTGTATTCGTTGGAAACAGGTATTCAGAATTCTTAGCTATCCGGGGTTACCATATATCATAAAAAAAGCCGATACTTTCGTGTTACGTCGGGCCTCAAGAATGAAACGACAAGCGACCCAGATTTAGCGCCGAATTATAAAGCATGTATGACATCGTAATAATATATGATGTATATAACATTTCGTGACGTATATGTCCAAATTATAACCATATATGACGTATATACCCAGCTAAAAATGAACTGCAGTGAAACTACAAAAAAAATGCAGTTGGAAAACTGCGGTGATTTGGCACAAATCCCTGCAGTTTTTTTGAAGTCGACATAACTACAAATTTACTGCAGTAAATTTGTAGTTATGTCGACTTCAAAAAAACTGCAGAGATTTGTGCCAAATCACCGCAGTTTTCCAACTGCATTTTAACTGCACACTTACTGCAGTAAATTTGTAGTTATGTCGACTTAAAAAAAACTGTAGGGATTTGTGCCAAATCACCGCAGACTTCCAACTGCATTTTAACTACACACTTACTGCAGTAAATGTGTAGTTATGTCGACTTAAAAAAAACTGCAATGATTTGTGACAAATCACTGCGGTCTTTCAACTGCATTTTTTTGCAGTTTCACTGCAGCCTTTTAGAAATTTATTACAAAATATGTATATATATAAAATAATATTAATTTTTCTGTATGAAAAAATCAGCACTAAAATCTAATTAAATATTTTTTTTTCATATCTCAATTTATATGCAATCTGTGCATAAAATATATCATGCATACAACGATTAATCATCACTGAAAAATATTTTTTGATCATGGCTGACTTATTCAATTATTATGGTTACCTTTTGAAAAATGAAAGAATTCAAGAAATTGTATGAACGACTTTACTCAAAATAATAATATTGAAAGATGAGTGAAGTATTCATAATAATCATAGTACTTCAATCTTCAAGCAATGATTTTTTTATGGTATTGAATTGTTTTTATTTTTTCAATAGTTTCATTACTGGGCAATTTCTTTGAAATCAAGGACACATGGTTATTGGCTAAAAATTAAAATCTTACTTTTAAAATTTTGTAATAAAAAGTGCAATTTTATAAATAAATTCAATGTGAAGAAGAAAATTGATAATGTGTATTTAGTAATTCCATTGCAACAATAAAAATTGCAATTAAAAATAATTGTATATGAATTTTAAAAAATTAAATTATAATTCTTTATATAATGGCATATATTTTCAATCCTCTACAGAAATTTCAAATTGATAAAGCAAATAGATGCACAAGAATTTAAATCAGAGTGGACATAACTTTTTCTTTGTCCATTGTAATTTTGTTACCCAAGCATTTAAACATTTTTATAAAAAATCCTTGTTTTTTTAATTGCTGTAACTGTTTGATTATTCAATATGTACTTACTGCCTCCCCCCCCCCCTCCACAAAAAAAAAATGATTTTCTTTGTAGCTTGTGAGAATATATATTACGAAGCTTGTGAGAATATATATATTGTGCGAAAGGGATTACAAATTTTTAATCTCATAAGCAATTCATAATGAAGTCTATTGTGGCAGATTTAGATGATAATTTTAAATATTAAATGTAGGGGAGACTGGTACACAGTGGACCACTTTTTCAGTTAAACTTTTTTTTTCTCTTTAATGGACAAACCGATTTGCATAAAAAATATTTTTGAATATTCCTTAAACCTTTATACATTTATCATAACATAGTTTTCAATATATTTTTCAAAAGAAATTTTTTTATATGCATCCATAAAGTGGACCGCTATTAGGTATTATCTGAAATATACAATATAAGTCTATTTTTCATTAATCTAAGTCTTTTTTATTTTCCCTTTACCCACGAAATAACATAGTAATATAAATTTACGAGTAACATTTTGAAACAAAAACAAAATGAATTATATTTTGAAAATAACAACAGATTAATACAGGAACAATTGCAATTTAGTTGAAGTTATTAGTACTTAAGTACGAAACAATCAGCGCACATTACAATTTGCAAGTGAAATTCCAAAATACTTATGAGTATGATTGAGCCTGGAACTTTCCTGAAATACTTTTGGGTCTGAGAGCAATATTATGAAATCATTGACATCAACAATAGATTCATCTACAGTTTCGGGAAAAATAAACTGATTTCCATTCAATTTGCATCTCACGAATCTTACTTGAATAGAATAATCACCAATTTAGACTACAGTTATATTTATCAAAGGCAGTAAATACAAAACAAAATATTTCTTACTATATTAAATAGTCATTTTTCTTTGTTTACTTTATTTTACAGTTAAATAACTACTTTTAAACAATATTTCTTTATAGTAAATAAGCAATTATTAAATATTTTGAACATTCTGCATTACAGGAGCAGAGTGGATTGTGGACCACTGTGCCCAGGAGTGGGTGGTCCACTGTGACCCATGTTGAAGTTCAATAAATAATCGTATTAATATTGTTTATAGCTTCCTTTTAAACATATTAACTTTAAAGTTAAATAAAAACAAGTATCTTAGCTTTACAAAAAAGCTGTTTTATCTTATTTATCTACAACCTTTAATTACTAAAAAAATTCAAATATGATGAAAAATTTTACTTTTAGAAGCTCAAAACAACCAATCAGGATAAAATAGTTCAATCTGAGCTAAACATATTTTCTGAAGGCTATAAATAATCAGTGCAGTGCTGTTGTCTATTAGGATATAAGAGAAGCTTTTAAAAAGTTTAAATAAATAAATAAAATATTAGGGGGTGGTCCACTGTGCCCATAGGTCCAGTGTGTACCGGTCTCCCCTACACGAAATTTAAATGCACAAATTAATTTTAATTGCAACTAATTTTTCCACAATGTAAATTTCAAATTTGAATATTTTTGCATCTCTTAAAGAAATTATCTATATGTGCATTGAATATTTATATAATTTTGAATATATAAAATAAATTATATGAAAGGATACATACATATATGTAAATTTCTAAATTATATACCATTTACTATGAAATAAAATGTATTACATATATTACAGCTAATAAAAAATAACTGTATAAAATTCATATTAAAAGCAAAACAAATATATGATTTTCTGTTTTTCTAAAAAAATGCTAAAATTTACAAAAATTACTCTTACCTGCGTCCTGATTTGTCCTTCCAATTATATCTTGTATACAATTATGGTGCAAATAAGGTTTAAATTAAAAAAAAACCATTTTATTAACATTTGATGTTTATGCTTTATAATTTACATTGTATTTAAATACCAAATGTATTTACAAATTCTTCTCACATTTCACAGCCTTTGCTGCCGAATTTAGCTTGTTTCGAATAGTGGCACGTACAAGTGATACATTTACAACAAACTTGCAGGCAACATGGCCCTGAATATCCATTATCCTGGATCCCATTACCAGAGTAGACCGCGAAAACACTTATATAAATGCAAATATATGCAATTATCCGTTACCGGATTAAGCAGGTACATTAACCGAACATTAACTCCGCATACATTAACTGAAAAAAAAAACCCTGGATGCATGAAACTCACCATGCAGCAATCTCTAGAATGCATAAAATTCATTCAAACAGCAGTTAGCAACATATATATGTATGCTTCGCATACATTAACTGAAAAGCCCCACCAGTGGCTGAGAGGTTCTGCTCTCGAAGCTGATAGACGGGAGGTGCTGGGTTCGATCCCAATCGTGCCCGTCGGCCTAATCGTTCGGAGTTTTCATGGTTTTCTTCGAGCCGTGGATTTATCCATGCGTAAATACGGGTTAGGTTCCCTTAGAAAGACCCCCACGAAGGGCACTCCCCCCGGGACTATATCCCTAGTGTGGATAACTGGCCGGCAATAATCAACCCAACCCATTAACTGAAAAAAAAAAAAAAACGTGGATGTATGAAACTCACCATGCAGCAATCTTGAGAATGCATGAAATTCATTCAAACAGCAGTTAGTAACATATATATATATATATGTACGCTTCACCTACAATAACTCCCCCCCCCCCCCCCAAAAAAAAAAAACACTCCTGGATGCACGAAACTCACAATGCAGCAATCTCTAGAATGCATGAAATTCCTTCAAACAGCGGTTAGTAACTTATATATATATGTGCACTTCACGCACATTAACCGAAAAAAAAAAAAAAACCACAAATTGAATTTTGGAAGAAAAATTACAAATTTCACCATTCAAGAGTGCAAAAATCCTGAATTTCATCCATAGTGCGTGTAAAATCATGAATTTTTTCAATCGTGTGCGTAAAAATAATGAAGTTTGTCGATCATGCTCAGAAAAAGTAATGAATTTTGTCGATCGGCTACGTAAAAAAACTTCGCCATTCGGGAGTGTAAAAATCCTGAATTTCATCGATCAAATGCATAAAAATCACGAATCTCGTCGATCGGGCATGTAAAAATCATGATTTTTAGCGACCGAGTGCATAAAAATCATGAATTTTATCGATCGGCGTGTAAAAATCATGTATTTTGTCGATTGGCTACGTAAAAATCAAATTTCGTCATTCGGCAGTGTAAAAATCTTGAATTTTGTCGATCGTGTGCATAAAAATAATGAATTTCTTCGATCGGCCGGAGAGAAATAATGAATTTTGTCGATTGGCTACGTAAAAATCAAATTTCGTCATTCGGCGGTGTAAAAATTCTGAATTTCGTCGATCAAACGCATAAAAATCATGAATTTTATGGATCGCCACGTAAAAGTCATGAATTTCTTCGATTATGCACGGAAAATCGTAAATTTCTTCAAACGGGCGCGTAAAAACCATGAATTTCTTCGAACGGACGCATAAAAATTATGAATTTCGTCAAATGGACGCTGAAAAATCTTGAAATTTAGGAGAAAATGGTAATTGGGAAATCCTGCATTTGGCTTGTGCTTTCCACATTTTTAATCGCCAGTTTTTAAAGTTTAATCAACAACTGGCGACTGCTTATTTTCACCTTTAGGGGGGGGGGGGGGAATCGCAAAATTAGTCGCTCAAGGATTGCCATGGAATGTGTTACCTGAAAGCAGAGGTGGTAAACAATGACAATGTTTTAATTGCCGTTTTACAAATTTAATCGCTATGTGGTGAATAGCTACTCACTGCTAATTTTCACCTATAGCTAAATTCTAAACCTGTTTACATTTTAAATGCGACTCTCGGCATTGAGCAATAAGTGACAGCGTTCGTCCATTATTTTCTGTAATTCGCTAACTTTGTTAATATAATAATTAACACCTTAATTCATTTTTTAAATGTTTATACATAGCCATAAGATAGCTAAAAATATGTACCGACAGACACTTCTTCAAAACTGGTTTCTCTTTTTAAAAAAATTAGATAGATTCAACGTATTTATAAAAGCCTTACTAGAAAAAATATTTCATAGGATATTTGTATTTTCAAAGTTTTGTTCATATTATCTTATTTTAAACTTTTCTTTAATAGTGATGGAGTTAATTTAGAGTTTGTTATTGTGAATTCAAATAACTCATATTTATTACAAAATTAAATTAAATATTTGAGCCTTTTATCGTTACAATGAAATTTATAATATTGTTTGGGTTGTTCTTGACTGTACTTAGCCTGTGTGTCAATACAATTAATGGTTTCTCAAGGTTTTTACATATATTTTCAATTGCTTTTAATCAAAGTTTACAAATAATATACCAGGAGGAAAATAACTTTATAAAAATTATAATTTAATTTAAAGTAATGCTATTTTAAATATTGTCCTCCTGAATGATGATATGTTACATGAAATGTGATTAAAAGCTTTTTCTTCTTTTTCCAAGATAGTTTGCCAAATTGGTATGTTACAGGTGTCAGTTAACATTTTTCAATTAATAACAAAATATTTGTTGCTATATTTTTATACTTGATAGCAGGGGTGTAAAAATCTAGTCGCCAATGGGTAGATTACTACCACTAAATTTTTAATATTCTTCGACTAATAAGAATACTGATAAAATTTAGGTGAAGTATAATAATAAAATTTAGCTGAAGAATACTAATAAAATTTAGTGGTGAGAATTGGCCCATTGACTCCTAGATTTTTACACCCCAGCTTGATAGCTTATTTTAAAATTTTGGATGCTGTTACTTGTTTGTAATAATAAAAACTTTGGATTTAAAGAAAATAATTTTTTTTTAGCTTATTTATCCATTGAACACCATAAAACACGTTTCAGGATTCATTTTTTTGCATTTTTTATTACAAAATAATGTAAAATTAATATAAGAAAAAACATCTAGTGACCAAAATTTATCAAATTATAAAGCATATATGACATTATAATAATACTATATGTGTTCAACATTTCGTGATTTATGTGGCCGAAAGTTATAGTCATATGATGCAAATAATATATATATAATGACGTATTAATTACGCATAATATGAGTGTTTGGTGTGTAATATATATATATTCATATATACGATGCATATGTAAGCTTGGCGATGATTTTGATAAAATCATAGCTGCAACCTTGGCATAATCGTAATTGTAGGGGCAACAAACTTTAAATTAACTCCATCGCTATTACAGTATTTAAAAAAAAAGTCTAAAATAAGACAATATGGACGACACATTGACAATACAAATCTCCTCCGAAATAATTTTTTTTGGCAAGACAACGTGGTACTTTATAAATACGTTGAATGTATCTAATTTTTTAATCTATCTAGATTTGTAGAGGTGTCTGTCGGTACATATTTTTAGCCATCTTATGGCTATATATAAACATTTAAAAAATTACGGCATTAATTATTATATTAACAAAGCTAGCGAATAAGAAAAATAATATACAAACGCTTGCACTTACCGCTTACCGCCGTGCCGTCGCCGTCAAAATGTAAACAGAACGATCAGAATCTGAGTTGAGTTGAGATGTAGCGTTTCTTCACATAGTCAGTTACGAAAAAAAAAATCAAATGTTCAAAAGGAGATTTACATTTTTCACTTGTTTTTTGAAGTAAAATTTTCTTAAAAACTGGAAGTCATCATGCCTGTAGTTAATAAGTGGAAAGGCAATTTCCCCCTCCCTCGATTTTGAAATTTAAATAACTAAATAATTAAAATAACTAAAATAAATAATAATAATAATAATAAAAAACTTAAAATAAAAGAACTAAGAATTTTTCGTTGTGTGTAGGGTGTATATATGTGTGTGTGTGTGTGTGGGGGGGGGGTGTTCAATTACTACTTTGTACTTTTACTTACTACAATTATTACCTGAATTTTAAAGTTTAAGTAACTAAAATTACGTTTTCTCCGTTTTTGAACAGCATAATAAAATTGGTTCTTTTGAGTAAATTAAAAGAGGAACTAAAAATTTTCCGTTGGAGGGGGGGGGGGCGTCATTAACCCTCCCTGGATTTTGAAATTTTATTTAATTTTTTATTTTGACCGATTTTGTAAAACAGTAAATTTATTCTTTTTTCGAGTAATTTAAAGTACAGAGACTAAGACTTTTAAACACTAAGAGAAAGTACAAATTTCCCGTTGGGGGGGGGAAGGGCGGACTTTCCCCCCTTAAATTCCCCATGAAAGTTATTTATTTGTTATTTTTTATATTTATGTGTTAAAAATTTATCTCAAAAGGGGTGGTTCAAAGCAGTGTCCGCTGCTTAACTCGCTGTTCCTCGCTTAACTTAAAAGAGGAACTAAGAATTTTCCGTTGGAGGCGGGGGGGGGGGGGGGGGGTTGCGTCATTAACCCTCCCTGGATTTTAAAATTTTATTTAATTTTTTATTTTGACCGATTTTGTAAAACAGTAAATTTATTCTTTTTCCGAGTAATTTAAAGTAATTAAACACTAAGAGAAAGTGCAAATTTCCCGTTGGGCGGAAGGGCGGACTTTCCCCCTTAAATTCCCCATGAAAGTTATTTTTATTATATATATATTTATGTGTTAAAAATTTATCTCAAAATGGGTGGTTCAAAGCAGTGTTCCCCCCCCCCCCCCCCGCCTGAGGATTTTGATTTTTGTTCAATTTAGTCCCATTAAACTAAAAGTCTTGAAAACAGTGTTAATTATTAATAACAGAGTAAATACGCAATATTGTCAAAAACTGAAAGACTTTAATATTGCTTAGCTTTTAAAACTGCAGATAAATTGCAGAAAATATCTCACAAACTTACTAAAATTAAGTTCTGTAAAATTACCTTAAAGTAACTGCAGTTATACTGCAGATACATCAGAAAATATAATACTGAAATAATGACTGTAAAAATACTTCAAATTTACTACAGTTTTACTACAGATGTAAAGTCTCATTATTTTTTTAATTTATGAATATAACATAAATTCACGTAAACTGCAGTATTTTTGCAGATAAAAGCTCACAGTATTTTTGAAATAAATTACTGCAAAATTACTTCACATTAACTGCAAAATAACTGAAGTATTTTTACAGTCAAGATTGCACTACAGAAAATCTACAGTTGCCTGTAGAAAAACTTTAAAAATACTTCACTTCTGTAGAAAAACTGCAGTTCATTTTTAGCTGGGTATATATAACATATGTATAAGACGCATATGATGCGTGTATGACATATAAGACATAAATAATATGTATATAATGACGTATATGACAAATATATGAGTGTTTGGAATATATAGTATATGCGTATATATGGTGCATATATAAGTTTTCCGATGATTTTAACGAAATCATAGCTGCAACATTGGCATAATCGTAATTGTTGGTGCCGCTATGACATGAAAGTACCAAAAAGCCTTCCCTTAATCATATATCATTATAAATTCCTTATAGTATCCAAATTCTTTGAATTCCACATTTATTGGTTTTTTACATATACTTAAAGTGTTGCTTTCGAGTTTCTTTTCCTGTTGTTGAGATTATCTCAAAGTATTAAATCTTAGTATGTAGACGCGCACTAAGACGGGATTTTCAAAAACTCCATCCCTAAGGGGGTTAAAAGGGGAACAAACTTTTAAAAAAATTCCTTAAAAATCGGGTATTATAGATACGTGACAAATGATAACATATTTTAATGTATTTTTGTATGCTGAATCGAATGGTATCAATTAAATACTCATAAGTCAAATAGTTCGTGAGATATTGCACATTTTTCTAATTTGGCGAAGTCTGACGTCAAAATCTAACAATTCTAAAAATACAATTGATAATTTCTAAAAATACGTCCGTTACTGTAGCAATGGAAGAAATTCAAATTAAATCTTTTTGTTTATTTTTGCAGATAGAAACATTAACTGCTCATTGGGAATTGAATATTATTCTTACGGATATTTATGTAATTGTGTATTATTATTATTTCTACAAACGCTACGATTTAAAATAAAATGTGATTGCTAAAATAAAGGGTACATCTCAATTACACCGTCGGCCACTTTTCATTAAAAAAAAAAAAACATCGCCAAACATGAACTCCAAATAAACAAATGGAAGAATGTTGCCGTTGGAACATCAAAATAAATAAATAAAATAAATTCGAAAAAGCCCCACTCACCAAAGTGTCCAGTAAGTTTTAACACAAAAAAATTACAATATATGAATGAAAATAGAAAAAAAATCTTGGATATTTATTTATTTACATTATTTTTCTTAATTATCCTTCTCGGCTGGTTAATAAATGTTTGTGACGTCAGTTGAAATTGATCTATTGCACTTAACTATGAAACGCAACATTTTTACAATGCATTTTCTCTTTTAATGTCATGGCACAGCCGTTTAAATACGCAATTTTTATTTTAATTAACGAAATAACTAAAATATCAGAAAAACAAAATGAAAAATACAGGTAAATGTCGAATTAAAAACCGCTTCATGACATAATAAACATGTTTAATACTTCTGACGTCAAGTGAATGGGACTGCATTTTTGGCGTTAAATCTTTTAGTTTGGCGATAGTTTTTTTTATGAAAAGTGGTCTACGGGATAATGGAGAAGTACCAAATAAAGTGTCGAAGATCTGATTAGTATTATGTATTACTTCTTTATTTGTTTTCAGTCTTCAGCCATGTTTCTCTTTTTCTTTGGGTAGTTATTCATACGATTTCGGGCTAATTTTCCGCAATCGGATACCTCGCTAATTGGCGTATTAGCCACAATGTTGAAAGCATCGTTTATGTTTGAAGCGAAATCTTCATGTTGAATCCTGTTACAGAAAATCATATTAACATCTACTATGAGTATAAACCGCATATTCACATTTTAATCAGGTAATGTTTTTTGAAAAATTTTAGCGTATAGCTATTCTACGTTGCTTTGTTATAGAGCTAAAGAGGAAAGTTCTAAAATTATGTGAACCCGATTATAAAAGATTTCTTTAAAAAAATTTTACTGAACAAATTTTAATGGAAGTGATTTTTCAGGTATGGTTAATGACCGTATAACATATCATGCTATGTTGCTTAGTGGTAGAGCTAATGGGAAAGTGATTGGGAAAGGTGAATGCAATTATGAAAGATATATCTACTATGTATTTAAAATGCAAATTCGTATTTCATTCCGACTGTTTATAATTTAAGTTCTGCTGTACGGATTTTGTTAGGATTTACACTGTTAGTTAGGCAATTTTGTAGGGATAGTTGGTACTTCTCTGGAACAAAGTTTTTGTCTGCGTTGTGTTTTCTGAAGCGAAAGCTTGACAACGAATCCTATTACAAAAATCATATCATAATCATCTATAATATTTATAAAACGCAAATTCTTATTCAAATCTGATCGGTTAAAACTCAGGTTCTACCGAACAGATTTTTATATGATTTCACTCTTAGTTAGGTAATTTGTTTTAGAAAGGTTTTAAAATAAAGCACATTGTTCTACATTGCTTATTTATAGAGCCACGGGAGGAAGTTATAGATAAAATTAGGTGAACCCGATTATGAAAGATTACCTTTTTTAAAGTTCTACTGAACGGATTTTAATGGGAGTTTCGCAGTGTGATAATATTTCAGGAATGGATTTTCTACATTGTTTAGTTATGGAGCTATGGGAGAAAGTTGTCAGTGGTGTAGCCGTAAAAAAACAGTGCATATACTCTATAGACAGAGGATATATACTAGAGAGTATATATTATAGCTACGGACGGTGTGCAGAATTTCGTCTTAAAAATTCCAGAAGGTTGACGGCGTATACCAGCATATACTTTCTACAAAATCACTGAGAGTTCTATCAACAGGTGAAGATATTATGAAAGATACATTTATCTGTCTACTGTATATGTATAATGCAAAGGGAATTTCGATCCTGCCGCTTATAACTTGAATTCTGCTGAATGGATTTTGCTGGAACTTGCATTGTTAGTTAGCTAAATTTTGAGGGGAAGTTTTAGTGCATAACATATCGTTCTATGTTGCTTAGTTAAAGAATTAGGGGGGGTGGGAGGAATTTCTATAATTAGTTGAACCCAATTATGAAACATTAGACTTTTTTAAAGATTCTGCTGCATGGATTTCTATGGAACTTGCACTGTTAATTTTCCAGGGATAGTTTTAGTATATTGCATATCATTATATCGTTCTTAAGAAAATCATACTGTAAATGATTAAATAAACGAGTTGGTCTTTAACAGCCTTAATTTCGTGTAACACATTAGAAAATATAACAGCGTAATAGCTTTTGTATCGTTTTACACCAATGCGGAAATACATGAAGGTAAAAGTTCATGTTTCTTTAAAACACACAATCAAATTCACCGATATATTTCGTTTGATTCAAGTTTTTTTGGAGAAACCGACCAGCATAGCGAGCAAAGCCTGCTAGGTAATAATAATAGTTAATTTTATCTGTATATAAAATTCTATATTATGTAAAAGAAAGTCCTCACTTGGGAGATCATCAACGCACAGTCCAAACTACTGAAGCTGCCAACACGAAAATTGCGGGGAAAATACTTCTTAGGATGTAGAGGCGCAATAAGAAAGTTTTGCTGAAATTCCATCCCTGAAGGGGTTAAAATGGGAACAAACAATAACAAAACTTCTTAAAAATCGGGCTTTATTTATTTGTTAAATGATAACATATTTCAATGTATTTTGGCATGCTGAATCGAATGGTACCAAATAAAAATATTCTAACTCCAACAATTCGTGCGATTGCACATCTTCAAATTTGGCATTGCCTTTGGCGACAAAACCTTAAAATTTATTGCATTGATCGCTAAGTGTTATTTTCTAAAATACATTCGTCATTGTTAAAGATCAAACAATACTTGGCGATTTATAAGATTTTGGATAAGAAAAAAAATCACCTGATATTTTGATTAGATGAAATCTCAATAATGCCAGTTTTCAGGCTCTTTGTTTTAACATTTTTGTTTGCTTCGGGAATTTGGAATTGAATATTATTCGGTATTTTTATGTTAGCTGGGTACCAGTGATCGCCAATATTTTTTTAATCTCGCCAATCTTTTTTTTTTTTTTTTTACTAATATTTTAACGTAAGCTAATAACAACTAGCCATTATTTTAACATTGCGATATAATATCTTAAAAAACTTATTTAAAATAACTAAAGTATAATCATAATAAAAATACATAAACACGAACATATCAATACAAATAAAATGTCACGCAAAATGTTCCAATTCAAATGATGCCAATTGAAACAAGATATGGTGAGTTTTTACTGGCGCCCAGAAATATAAAAGTACCTATTATTCTTACGGATATTTATGTAATTGTGATTTTTACATAAAATAGGCTTGCTGAAGTAAAGTTTCGATGATCTGTACGGTTTCGATATTGCACATTTTCTATAATTTGCTGATGCCTTTAGCGCCAACTCATCAATATTTCTAACATTACAAGTTATAATTTCTAAAAATGCATCCATTACTATATCTTCTTTACTACCGCCACTACAACATATCCAGGGAGTCTCATCCTGCCACTTCAAGGCACGGCACGAGGTGCAGGGTAACTGAGATCCGAGATCAACAGCCTTATTCCTGAAATAATCAATATGAGGATCATATTTAAAGCCAGACAACTTCTTAGTAGTCCAAGGCAATAATTTGATATGCGATCTCTTTTCATATTTTCCTGTAGCTGTCTAACCAAAAGCGTACATTGTTGGATGAATGCAATTCACCGGTATATTTAGTTTGATTCAAAATTCGTTTGGAGAAACCGACCAGCGTAGCGGGCGAAGCTTGCTAGTTCCCTATAAATGCTTTTTTGACTTTTTGTCTCTATCAAGACTTATTATATGTTTAGTTCCCATTTCAAATATAGTTTTTGTTTTCCTCTACTTTATTTGTTTCTGCTTTAATGATAGTGAGCGCTGAAGTTTATGTGTTTGATAGTCCTTTTTAGCTCCACCAGTTTATCCTTTAATCCACATATAATTAAACATGATATAAAAGTTTTCAGAGGAAATTGAAAGAAATACATAAAACAATTATTGGAAAAGTTATTCCCACTCAAGGAAAAGCCCCCAAAGTAATACGTATACACACATATATTATTTTTTTCGATATATATCCATCCTGCTAACAAAAAAACATACTACTGAAGAAAAAAGTAACCTTATAATTAATCACACACTTTTCTGATAAATTGGAAAAACATAGAACTTACTTTCTGAAAAAATGGGGTAACGTCGGATTTTTTTACTTGTTCGGATATGAATATTCTTTGTTCTGACGCAAAAAAAAAATAAAATAAAAGGAAATCGTTATTACATAATGATGTTTCGTTAATGGATACATAGGAATGTTACAAAGTAAATTATGCTACAAATTGTATGATAGAATCTTATTTCTTAAAATTCTAGCATATATGGAATAAACATAACTGAATATCAATGACAATTTATTTATACATTACAATGTTTTGTTTAATGACAGACGCAGTTTTGCCAATTTAGCATATTTTTGAGCACTACTGTTTCGGAATTGTAATATTTGTCTTATTTAATGACGGATATTCCGTGATTAAATAAAGCATAATATACTATTAGGAGAAAAGATAATATTAAAAAATCCGCTAAATTGGCAACAATTGTTAAATAATGTATTACGAAAAAAATGTACATTTATATAAACATTTTTAAACTTTAAAAAAAATAATAATTGTTTATTCTTTTAATATCTTATAGATAATGTATGTTAAAAAAAAAGGCATTACAAAGAAATTGTTAGGATATTGTTATGTGGAAAGTATGGAAAATGTTAACAAAGCTTATTATAAATTGGACAACTTTTCGCTCTCCACTTATGAATTACGACATAGTATATAAAACGAATCTCAGTGTGTGCGCGTGTTTATATGAATAACATAATGACATTTGTGTAAATAGTATATATGCCGGTGTTTACGTATTGAATTCTCATAAAGGAACTGCGAGGTTTTTTATTCAGAAATAGAATATCATTTCCAAATATTACTTCCTTTTTTAGTGACAGGATAAATAAGGCGAATATTACTATATGAAAATTGTCACAGGTTTTTGAATAAAAAGCTCTGCCAGATAAGCAACACCAAGCAAAATCCATGACGTATAATTGAACACTTATACTGTTTTTCTCTTTAACAAATTTTCCGGGAACAAATTTTCGCTTATTTAATCCTAGAATTGCTGTAATTTGAATCAGTAGAATGCACTTAAGACTGTTTAATAACTATTTATTTTAAGTATTACCTTAAAAACTTAAAAGAAGTAATCAGACTGAAACCTAGTAAAACAAAGTAATGCATAAAAATGTCTATGAAAGTTGTAAAATTCTAATTAGAACATGATTAAGTTTAGATTTATTTACTTAAATGTCCACCAGGAATTTATGAATCAGCATGCATGATCCATCCTGACATTGAAAGCATTTTCTTTGGTCTTACATAATTTAATTTTAAAACTTCATCATCGTATAATAACTCATTTACTAAACTGCATGTTTGCGTGCTAAAACACAAATTACGTGTTTTAAAATAAGATGCTTCGTTTTAGATTAATTTAAACGAACAGCTGTTTTATTTGCGCTGAAATATATTTCAATATTAAATGGGAAACGTAGCTGATGATTTTGTTTAATTTGCGAAAGTTTAACAAATACCACGTAATGGTTTAAATTTTCTATTTCCATTAAATATTCAATTACTGTTCAGCATTTTGATGACATATTCATTTATATTTAATTTCAACAAAGAGAATGAAAATTAATTATTTTGCATGTATTCACTTTTTGCGTATACAAAAAAGTAAAGAAATAGTATTTACATTTAGTTTCAGAATAACACATCATTTGAAAATAAATAAAAGTTTGTTTCTGTGATTGTGTTCAATAGAATAATATTTTTGTCATAAGATATTTTCTCATTAAACAATAAATGCAAAAGTTTTATTTTTTTTTAAGTTTATGTCTTAACGTTTATTTAAAAAAACAATTCGTCAGAAAATTGAAACTATAATTTTGTTTTTGGCAAAGTGTGTCGTTGTAATGACAAAACTGAATCATTATTTAACTAAATCCTTCACTTACCCAAAAGTTTAGTAATATAGATATTAACTTTTTGTTGCATACTGTCCAGCACAGTGGACAAAAGTAATACTTTTTTCATATCCAACATATTTTATTTACAGTTCCTATTTGAAGCTTATGCTACTCTGTGTGACATCCATGGATGATAATAGTAGTAGAAAAATCGAGAACGCGCCACAACAATGGGTAACTTACTTTTATAGATATCATCTATTTGGATGTGCATTCAGAATACCGGTAAATTGTTCCGCTTGAACTAAAATGTTTCTGATAATGTTATTTAATGGTATAATAATATTATTTAAATGTTATTTTGTTTATTATTTTTTTAGACTTCTTGGCCTAATGAATAATTGAAACACAAGTATAAAAATGCTTTATTTGTTTTGTTTTAGACTATAACGGAAAGGCCGTAATTAAAAAAAATAATAAAATTATTATACATAAAATAATTTTTTTTCTTATTCTGTGTGACCCTTTCAGTAATAAAATAACAAAATTAATACCTTCAGTCCTATAGCATCAGTAGTGATACCATGGCGCGCATAGGGAAAATATTTTTTATTATGTAACTATAAATAACATTTAAAATTATAAATTACATTTATTATGTAATTATTCACATATGTATAAATTAAAAATAATTCAAATTTCAAAATTGCATTACAGATCTTTATGACATTGCTGGAAATGTTCGTTTGAACAAAAATCTTTTGAACAGAAAAGGCATGAATGAGTAGTCGTTTGTCATGAGTTTTCGTTTTTTATCTACATTGTAGCACACCCAACATCTCTTCTGCTTTCTGCTAGAACCTTCCAAGACATTGTCAACTAGTTTGTGAAGGTCTTTTAGAGGGTTATTTTTGTAGTCATTTTTACATTTTGTGTAATTGTCAGAATGCTTTTTGAGGATTTCATCAAATACCAACACAGTGAATGGATATAGTCCAATTTGTTTCGAATGCGATATGTTGTAAAATAAACTGGCGTTGAGCACCATTCTTTGCACAATGTGGAATACTTTTTTGAATCACGAATAACTTTTCCGATCTACTTCATCGACTGCACCCTTAATCTCATTGTAATGTTCAATGTGTTTGAGTTTTAGATAATATTTTTGAGTAGCGCCTTTGTAATATGAATTTACAAGCTGTTAACGTAACGCCATCTAGCGACGAAAATGCAAAAAACTTCTCTCATTAATAAAAATAAATTATACGTTCCATTGGAAAAATATGCCATTTTATATATATATTTTTTGGCGTTCATAAGGGAGTGTTCACTAAAACTTTTTCATCTGGGACCCACGGGTTATTGTTGGTGATTTGCCAGTTTTATGCAACAATGGGTTAACCCTTTAGCGGGCGGTGTCTACAAAAAAGGACACTTAATTTTATTTCCAAAACTGAAAAACGGCACCAAGAATATTTAATTAAAATTATTTTTTGTAAAGTACGGAAAAATAAGCAAGTTTTAATTTTCTAACGAATTCGTTTTTAAATTCTGGTGTCAATTCATTATTTCATCATTTTACAAACAGACTTACTCCGCGCCGGAAACGGTTAATAAAGCTTTAAATTTTAAGTGAAGACATTTTCTAGTTATTTTTTTTAATTGCAAGTATTGATTTCTGCTGACTAAAAGTGGGTTTTTAAAGAGGAATACGTATATGAAAATGCATATCTGCCGCATTACTGCTAAGTTATATACCGGGTGATCCAAAAGTTCGTTAAAACTTTAAGAATTCAGAAAAAAGGAAGAAATTATAATAAAGAAGTGCGGATTGCAAGAAAGGGCTCACAGGCTAGTCGGATTTTTTTTAGCAGCAAAAAAATTTTAGTTAAAAAAGTCACTTGTAGATAGCGCTAACATGTGAGAGATTCAGCAGAATTATACAAATTATTCCTGCAATAAAAGACCGAGATACACGAGGTTTCTCATTCGCTTTCAGAATGTTATCATTAACCTATCGAGCGTTGTAGGTGAAGTTGTTCTATTTGAACGGAGAGTCAGCAACTGTTGCGTTGCGAAAACTTCGCAAGGCGGAATGACTGAAGGCAAAGAATGGCCCATATCGTTTGCTGGAATAGTGAAGCTTGTCAAATGGTTTAAAGAATCTGGCTCTTTAGAGGATCGGCCACGAAGTGTAAGACCCTCGTTAGCGCAGGGACGAATTAATGCCGTGGAAACCACTATGAATGATTTAGCAGCGGAATCGTCCACGGGAAGTAGCAGTGCTTGCAAAGCTGAAAAGATTTTGTATGTGCCTCATTCATCGATATCCTCCACGGGATATTGAATCTCTCTCTCTACAAATTGATGTCACTCCAGGAGTTACAACCGAGAGACACAGCTATGAGGGAATCATTTACCTAACGGGCTATCGCAAGAATTGAAAACGACCCTCAGTGGTTGATCAACGTTTTCTGGACGGATGAGGCACACTTCACACTACATGGGATGTCAAAACCTAGTAACTCGTAATAGCGACGTCGAATCCTCGTGAAATCACTGCATCCAGCCAAGTTGATAGTCTGGTGTGGCTTCACCTCATCTTACATTGCTGGACCATTCTTCTTTGAAGAACCGTCTCCCATATAGGGCTGAAAAACTTGCACAGTAACCACTGAGCGTTATCTCACTCTTTTGCATGGCAAAATTGTCCCCGCATTAAATCATAGAGGTGTGTTAACTGTAATAAGCTTTATGCATGATGGCGCAACGCCACACTAGCCAATCCAGTCAAACGATTCGTATTGAATACCTTTGGTGATGACAGACTGATCAGTCGAGGTTGCAAGATCGCATAGCCTCTACCATCACAAGACCACACTCCGGTCGACTTCTGGTTGTGGGGCTATATGAAATCACTTGTGTACCGTTCATCACCTTTAACATTGGCTGAACTTAAAGATTCTGTCTGTCGTGAGGTTTCTGCAATTCATTCCGACCTGTTGCATTCATCTGTAATGGGCGTTGGGAGTCACCTTAGTTGTGTCGTACAATGTTCTGGAGGTCATGTTGAACAATTGTTATTGAAAGAAAAAATGGATGAAGCGTATTCTTGTCCTGCTCATTGTGTTTCGTGACGTCAGCACCCTCTACCAGTGAAATTTTTAACTAAAAAACTTTTTGCTGCCAAAACATATCCGACTACCTTTTGAGCCTTTTCTTGCAAACTTCAATTCTTTATCATAATTTCTTCCTTTTTTAGGAATTTTTAAAGTTTTAACGAACTTTTGGTTCACCCGGTATTTAAAGATGAAAAAACATTTGTTGCGTCTTGCATTTTGTTGCATTTTGAACTGTTGGAGGCGTCTTGGTTTCAAATACCTTGCTTTAAATGCAAGAATTTTACAGAACTTCGTAAATTATTTCTGAAAATGTTCTAGATAAAAAAATGCTTTTAAATTCGTGGTAAATTCAAAAGCAGAAGTAACATTATATTATGGAGTAATACTATGTTTATTTATAAAAAGGAATGCATACTTTTTGTTGCTTTCCAACAACAAATCATGTTTTGGATTTAACGAGAGTATCATGTATATTTAAGTGTTTATTTTAAGGGAAGCATATGATTGGTTATTTTCAGGTAGTTTTAAGAATTTATTGATTTCTCTAAAGGTTTCGTTGCTTCATCCTTTTTCTAACATTCGTTATGTTTTATTAAAACGCTGTTGAGTTTCAAACTCAGTTTCTGTAACTTACTAAAGTTATAATTACAGGGAGCATCAGACACATATGTACAAATTTTGAGAAGTGATAAAGTCTAATACAACATTTTTGTCTAAATAGGAAACTGGAGTGTAAATTTATATATTCAAACAAAATCATATAAAGAATCCCTTCAATTCGAACCTGAAGTTTTGTATATAATTAAAAAATATATTGAAGACATTTTAACGAATATTGCAGCAGATTTACCATGATTTTGTGACATATAACAATTTTACAATCACTTGTATAAATGGTTTCTATCTGTATCAGAACAGTACTAAACTAGATGCGTCAGAATGCCAAGGGAATAAGTTATTTCACTGTTTATTGTTACTCACCCAATTATTAATTTTTACTATTCTTTTTCGTAATAACATCATATTTCACACAAAGGAATCCTATTGAAAATTTCGTTAAAATACATTCCTCACTATTTAAACTGTAAACAAAAAGCCGAGTTTATGTGGAGTGAGGCGTCCTAAATTTTTGACGGATTAAGACCGTAATTTCCTATGTAAGAATTATTTCTTGTAATCTTCTCTACCTTCCTAGAAAGTTTGTAACTATACTTTTGAAACATTTCACACAAATATATCCTATTCAAAATTTCATTAAAATATCTTCTTCATGTTTAAACAGTGGGCAAAAAGCCGAGTTTATGTGGAGTGAATCGTCCTAAATCTTTGACGGATAGAGAGAGACCTTAATGCCATATATAAAAGTGATTTGTTGCAAAGTTCTCTATTTCCCCTGAAAGTTTGTATGCATACTTTTTAGACAACGAGTATAAAACACTACGACGAGGTTTTAAAAATTTTCAGTAATACTTTTCGGGTAACTTAGATCAAATCCAGGAAATGACTTCCTTACAGTGCAATTATCGTATTATAAATTGATTTTACTACTGATGAGGAATTATCATCAGTTATATGCTAAATCATCAATTGTATCTTGAAGTAACAGTTTTTGTAGCAAATTTTCGCAGGATTATTGACACTAATAACTTATTCCATTTTATTTTGAGGGAAGAGTTAAACTTATATTTTAGGATTTGAAATTTATATTTTTATCACATAATTATGTTAATTGTTAACACAAATAATTTATACATTTTTAAATCTTTTTAACAGTTTTATAATCTAATTTCGTACGTGAAGACTTTTCTTTATTCCAATAAAACATTTTCGGTAAATTAAAAATACTTTTTAAAAAGCTCAAAGTTTTCGCAAAAACACATGAGTTTTAATTTAAAAAAATACATTTTCGTCAAACAGCTATGTCAGAAATAAAAAAGCATTACACACAAATACACGCACACACACACACACACACATACATATATATATATATATATATATATATATATATAACACATATATACAGGGTGTCCATAATTAAACGACCCTACTTTAAACTTGTCTACAGACGAAACTATTGGTCAGAATGTTGTGAAATTTTGTGAAGAACATGATGATGGAATGGGAATTTGTTCAGGCGAAAAAAAATTAGTTCAAAATTTCGCCATAAGAAGGCGTTTTTAATGAATTACACATTTAGCCACCGTCCACTGAATACTAGGTCTGAGCTCTGACAAAAAAATGTCGGCTGTCGTAGACAGATTTTTTTCAGAGTTTGTACGGTCCGTTCAATTCGGACACCAATAATTTTTTTTAGGTTTCTAGGCTTTATTTTTTTCAGATTACATAAGAATAAGATACAGGCTGCCCCACAGTGGGGCGTTTTGAGGATCTAGGTGGACAAAGTTATTGCGTTGAAGTTTAATTATGTTTTGCTGGGTTTTCCAATGTATCAGTAATAAAATAACAAAAGAGTGATAAATATTTGACTTATTTATTTATTTATATTATTATTATTATTATTATTATTATTATTATATTATTACTTATATTATTATTTTTTTTTAAATTATAATATTGTATTGTCATTGAAACTAAACATGTATTCAAAGTTTCAGCTCGATCGGATAATTAAAAGTCGTGAAAATTGACTTGCAAGATTTGAATTAAACACTCAGACGCACACTTCAAGTTAATATAATTTAATGATTTGCAAACTTTCGCAAGAGCTGTCTTAAGTTTTCAATACTTTAGGAATGGCACTTTGATTTAAAAAAATGCTTATTGCTTAATAATGCTTAATACTGTATTAAAAGTCAAGATTAAGTTTGAAAACAAGATGGCGCTTATTTTCAAACAACAATAGGTTAAATCGTGTGACATATGTCCAGTAAACTCCTGCTTTCAAATAAAACAGAAAAGTCACGACTTGCTTTCGAACTTACAGAAAAATAATGCAACTGTTGAAAGTCTCTCAAATCAACTGCCTTCTTTACGGTCGTAGTGAATCGACACATCAGGTTTTTTCGACAAAACTCATACGGATCTCGACAAAAGAGACATTCAGCTACCAGTATCCGCGGTCTTGTTAAATTCCGAGATACTCGGAAAAATGAATTTTGTCCACCTAGATCATCAAAACGCCACACTGTGCGCCCCCTGAAAAATATTCAAGGGGCCATAGAATACATTTGCAATAGTTTACAAATTTTATTACAACAATACATTTTCAAGAGAACTTTTTATACTAAATCAGAAATTTTTAATTCACACCAGGAAATCTTAGTAATTCTCTTTGGTTTGTTTAATTTAAGATATTACGTGATTATATAAAGCAAAAATTATTCTTTCGAAATTTTCGGTTAGAATTCCAAATTTCTGAATTTAAAAAAGTCCAAACTGACAACTGTGATCTGGAATCGTCTAGTAAAATTTTCCCGCCAGAGGGTGTGAAATCCTACAATTTAAATAAACGTGCAAATAAATTTCTGTCGACGTCACACAGTAGCTGTTATAAAACCTAGACACCGTACAAGCTAGTACCAGTGTCCGTCCACGTTCAACTGTCCAAAAGATCATGCGGATTATCTTCCGGTATTATCAGTACCAGCTTCAACTTGTGCAGGAGTTGCTTCAACATGATTTCGAGACTCGACACCGGTTCTCTCTTCAGTTTCTTGCTTCTTTTGAGGTTGATTCAGAATGGCTTTGGAATATCCTCTGAACAGACGAAGGTTATTTTTATTTAGCTGATTCAGTGAATACTTAGAACTGCCGAATTTGGGAACCGGAAAATCCGCGTTCAATTTTACAGGTTCCGTTGCATTGACCAAAAGTGACGGTGTGGTGTGGGTTTTCGGCATCGTTTATTCTCGGTCCATGTTTCTTCGAGGATTTAAGTGCTACCGGTCCAGTAACATGTTCAATAACTTGGCAGCGATATGCATCCTTGTTAGAGAATAAAATTATTCCAGATCTGCAAGCACGTCAGTACTATTCACGTACGCCACTTTCGTAATCTATGGCTTCCCAGATCTTTAGACCTCAATCCATGTGACTTTTGGCTTTGTGGGCATTTGAAACATTTGGTAAGTCATGATAAACCAAAAAAATTACCTGATCTTAAAGACAGCGTTTCACGACATGTTTTTAGTATTTGCCAGAACACACTCCGGTCAAGTGTGGAACATGCTATCTCACGATTCCAGATGGTAGCTTAAAATGATGACAGTCATCTAGAACATGTTTTGTTGCAATAAAATATGTAAACTATCGTAAATGCATGCTAAAAGTGTAATTTATTAAAAACGCCACCTGGTGGTGAAATTTTGAACTGTTTTTTCGATTAAAAGAATTCCCATTCCTTCACTATGTCCTTCACAATATTTCCCAACTCCCTCCCGAATAGTGTCAACTGTAGACAACTTTAAAGTAGGATCGTTTATTTATGGACACTCTGTATAAATATCTAACACACACACACACACACACACACATATATATACATATATATATATAACACCCTAAAGTAGTATCCTAACAATGCAAAACTACTAAGAAGAAGATTTCGGGTAAGAAGGAGCGACGAAACCAGAATGAGCTTGGAGTTAATTGGATCACCAAAGCAGTAGACAGGAAACAAAGGAAAAAATTGGGCGAGACCAACATCAAGCAGTAGATTGAAAACTTTTGATGACGATAATAATGATAATGATGACACACACACACACATATATATATATATATATGTGTGTGTGTGCGTGTGTGTGTGTATTAAGAAGCATTTAACGATTCAACTTAATGAAAAAGTAATTTATTGTAGTTATAATGCTTTTAAATGATAACTGTTTAGTTTACTTTGTTTAAATTCTCTTCATGATAGATGTATTCTTTTTTTTAGACATATAATATTATTTTCATTAATTAATAAGCATTCCGATATATTTTTCTTGTCTCAGTAACCTTCTAAGTACAGGTTTTATCTGAAATGTGTGAGCTTTTTTTCGTCTACTATCCATACAAAACGAAATATCGAACATAATATGTTTTTGCTTAATATATGTTTCCGAGAGTTATTATTTCGATAAAATTAATTATTTTGATTGAAAATAAAACTGTAAAAATAAGATGTTTTAATAATACTGTGTATTGTATGGGTCATTCCATGTCAAATCAACACAAAAAAAAGACATTTTTTACCTGACCACCTCAGAATTTTATGATATTAAGCTCAATTGTTAGGATCATAGAGAAATTATTAAATATTCCGTGATAAGTCTCTATCTCTTTTGGTTTTGGAGATAATTGGCTTCAAAAATGGACAAAAATCGTAAATTTTTGCATTTCTTGCATTACAAATTTAATCATATATCATTCCGTAATTGACACAGGAACTTACCTTTGATGTCGTTAGAAAGTGCATGAATTGGGCTTTCATATGATATATCATATGCACATATTTTTAAAAATTTTAACTCCAAGGTCAAACATTTTGACCTTTGACCTTTCATATTTTAAAAAACTGTATTTTAATTTTTTTCAAAAAAATGTATGTTACTGTTATACTTATTTTCTATAATATCTGAAAGTATTAGTTTGGGACAATCATGGCATGCTGAGTTATAAATTAAAATGCAAACATCAGTACTAATTTAAGTTACAGATTTAGGCCGCTTAATTTTATGTTGTATGACTTATTGTATAACTTATGTGTGTAACTTAAGTATTAATGAAAACAAATTTTTTTTTTCATTGTAAAGTTCACAAAACAAAATTTTCCCTTACTTTTTTTTTTTGTTTGTGACGGTAGGGGGGGGGAGACTGGGCTGTAGTAACAAACTACTGAATCATTCCGCATCAAATCAACGCAGACAACCTAACCTCTTATTTGTTTTTTTAATGAAAACACATGTGAAAAACAAAGGATTATATATTATAAAAAATAATGGAAAGGATACAGCAGGAATTAAACTTAATACATCGAAAAATAAAAAATGGAAAACTATGAATATCTTACGGAATCGTCAGAAGAACTTCATAAAAATATTCATAGTAAATAGATGTTATTTCATCAAATATTGTCAGCGTTATGCCTAAAATAAGCAATATTAAGCTCCTAATAACATATAAGAAACAAATAAAAATAAAAACCTACTGGAGTTCAAATAAAAAAATAGATAAATTATTAATCAACATAAATAGGAATTTGATCATAAAGTAATGTACAAAACTCCCCAATATATATTAAGATCTGTCTCATAATTTGTGATTATCAATAATTAAAGATTTATTTAATAATATTACAGTATAAAGAGACATTATTACTATTGTTTTTAAATCTTAAATAAAACCTCTTTTTATAAATTTTAAGGCAAATTTCCTTCTAGAAGCAGTAGAAGATTCAGTTGAATTTCATTCAACATGGTTTATATATTACTAAATAAATTATAAAATAAATAGCTACTTTTAATGTACAATATTCTCGAGTCACAATATGGTTGAGTCATGTATATTCTAGTGAGTGCAAGCTGGACCTAGAATAAAACAGAACTCTCTTGCTGCTGAGCTTGTGACTTAGTCTGTAACCAGAGTTTCTGATGACAACTTACTCATTTGCTTTACAATGATAAATAATGAAATTGGATTTTTGTATATAAAATTATAAGAATATATGGTCGGAACCCATAATGAAAATATTTATAAAAAACTGTTTATTTTTGGAACTGTTTTAGAAATTCAATCTATTACATTGGCTGGCCTAACTAAAGAAACAAATATTATTTTAACTCAAGCTACCAAACTGCTTTTTCCATTAACTTCAACTTATAAAATTATTGAAAAATTAAAATTTATTCCTATAAATAATCAGTAACATGTAATTATCAATTGGGGCTTTGATCTTTTGTGTTACGGAATGAAAAATCAGAAAAAATTGCACCACTTTGACACAATTTTTGTTTCATTTAAATCTTAACATAACGTCCTTTTCACCGTCACAAAATTTACATGTGTACCACTTTAATTTTCATACCCATATCTACTATTTTAAAAATATTTTAACGTGCAATAGATCCTTAATGAATATAATTTCCAAACTTGATGTCACATTTGCCAGCTACAACAGCAAATATAATAGTAATTCACATTATTTCCTTTTCCCTTGTAAGTCTGGAAGAAACCCAATTGCCACCAATGTAAAGAAATTTCAAATATAAATATAGGAATATATATTGCAGCACACCTACAAATGAATAGCTTCCATTTAAAAAAATAAGTATTAAAACTGGTTCACAAGGAAGATGACTAAAAAAGCAGCCTTGTGTTTTAAGTATAGTAATAAAATACTACACAAAATCATAGAAATGCTTTGACATATTGTGGAAATCCACATCCTTTCTTCTTTAGGGGGTTTAAAAACTTCATTGCCTTGGGAGGAGGTGGGGATGTCTGAATTCAACAATGGGTACTAACATAAAAGGAAAATTGTATTAAGAAATAGTTCATACTGTCAGTACTGCTTTTTGCTTTAATTGTGCATAAAATTTCTTTTTCTACTTAAAATACAGCAAACATGATACCCCCAGCCTCATCTGAATCCCCTCCCCTCCCTGAAGAAAAAAAATATGTTTGTGAACTTTGCAGTAAAATATATTGTCAGTAATATATATATATATATATATATATATATATATATATATATATATATATATATATATATATATATATATATATACAGAGAGAAAGAGAAAGAGGGAGGGGGGGGTAAAGATATAGTTATGTAGATAAGTCACCTAAATAAGCAATTTCGGTGTTGAAATTAGGAATAACAGTTTGCATTTTAATTTATAACTCAGCATCCCATGTTTGTCCCAAAATAATACTTTCAGATATTATATAAAATAAGCATAATAATAACATACATTTTTTGGAAAAAAATTAAAATGCCATTTTTTTTAAGATATTAAAGGTCAAAGGTCAAAATGTTTGACCTTGAAATTAATTTTTTTTTAAATATGTGCATGTGATATATCATATGAAAGCCCAATTCATACACTTTCTAACGACACCAAAAGTAAGTCCCTGTGACAGTTAAGGAACCAAATATGACTAAATTTGTAATGCAAGAAATGCAAAAATTTACGATTTTTGTCCATCTTTGAAGCTATTTATCTCCAAAACCAAGTGAGATAGAGACTTATCACGGAGTATTTATTCATTTCTCTATGATCCTAACAACTGAGCTTAATATCATGAAATTCTGAAATGGTCAGGTTTTTAGCTGTGTTGATTTGACATGGAATGACCCGTATACGTCTTTATTACCTATATCCAGTAGAGTTCTTTAAATATCTCAATAACCCTTTGCAAAAAGTGTTAACCCTGTTAAAAATAAATATGAACTATAATATAAAAAATATATACACGTGTACGTTTTTATATACAAACATGTTTGTCGTGGGCGCAGTTGGTAACCTTGGCTTAGAGAATAAAATGTTTGTACTTTTTATAAGGATAAAGAAACTTGCAGAATCAGAATTATAGTGTCATAACTAAGTACTTTTCATATAAGAGATATTTATGTTGGTATGGTAAGCAGTTTTGAGAATTTACCTCCGTGGGAAAGATCTTTGATAAATATGAGGAAACGTTTGGAAGAAATAACTGCTGTTTCTGAGATAAACTGGAATTTATTGTAACATGTAGTCTCTTATTTAAAGTATACCATTTACGCTATGACAATTTTTTTTTTAAAATAAACAATAGACTTTCCAATACCACAAACTGGGCCAGAAATACTAGTTTTGGGTTTGTATTTTGTATAACTCGTTAAACATTTTAATTGTTTCTTTACTTGATATTTTTTTAAAATTTATTTCAAAATATATTTCTGGCATTTAGATGAAATTGTAAGTATGACAAAGGATCAGGTTCCATAAACCGTGTTTTTGGCCCATGAAATAAGACTAAAATTCGATTTCGTTATACTGACTTAATTATTTCACTTTTTAGTATTAGAAGGTTTATCTGGTACTATTTCAACATTATTTTTTGCATTTTGTTCGGATTTATATGATTTACACAAGCTCAAAGTTCGTATTATTTTTAGTTTTTGAGGAAAAATACGCTATTTCTCCTAATTTTAACTAAATTTTTAATATATTTTTTAATATTTTACTACGAGCGCAGGTTTGCAACACTTTTATTTTTACATATATTGTACATTTTCATGTATTTTATAATATGTAAAGAAGAAAGTGTTGCACGATTGCGCTCATATAAATAATTGAGGTAAAACTAGGAGAAATTGCGTATTTTTCATCAAAATTTTCGAATAATACGAACTTTGAGCTTGTGTAAATCATATAAATCCGAACAAAATGCAAAAACTATTGCAAGTGAAATAATTAAGTCAGTATAACGAAATCGTGTTTTAGTCTTATTTCATGGGCCAAAAACACGGCTTATGGACCCTGATCCTTTATCTTCTTAACAGATTCTTGACTGGCTATTCACTTTGAAATAAACCCCCACTCTATCCAGAATAATTTTGGGAAGTTGATTGTTCAGATAGCTTTTCTATTTTATGCTTAAATAAATATTTACAATGTAGGGATTTTATTTGCAATTTCTTGCAGTCTAACAAAATAGTTTCAACCATGTGATATAAATAAGTCCTCTTTCAATTGAAAACTTGCGAAACTTTTATATAATAAAATTGCACAGGTAGATTTAAGGAAAAACCGCACGTATTTTTTCAATAATGTTTTATTTAATTAATCCCAGTACATTCGTAGTCGGTCAAAAATATATAAATGTAACAATTTTTTTAAATACGAAGAGCTTAGGTGTAAAACTTGGTTACTGTCATATTTCTTTGTTTTCTGATTTTCCTGTAAAATTGTTTACTGCATCCTATCAATCTAGTAAAAGAAGAAGATTTATTTTTTACTCAATATCTCCCATAAAATTAAAAGCTAAATTTTAGGATGTAAATGTGTGGTCAGTTGTAAAACATGGTTACTGACGTTTTTATTATTTCCTGAATTTACTGTACAATTATTTTTCTGTATCCTGGCATTCTTGTAAAAGTACAAGAAAATTTTTACTCAATATCTGCCATAATATTCAAAGATACATTTTAGATATAAAATTTAATAACAAAACATCTCTGCACATAAGTCAAGTGAAATAAAGTCTATCATTAAAAAAAAAAATGTAATGTGAAGAACAATATAACGAAGCTTTGTTAGCTTTGTACCTTATTTTATACCCGAGCCCTTCAATTATTTTTAAATTTTTTCTTTTTAATATTATCTTTTCTTAAGTGCTCAGGTACCTGTGAAAGTGTCAAAAAATCAATTTTGTTTTAATAACTTACTATATTAAAATTAGATTCTTTAGGAATTTAAAAAAAAAATCATCGTGAAAAAATTTGATTGCGAAGATAAAGTATGTCCAAAACAGTTTGAGATCTTTTTATATGATCAAGGCGTAAATTTATCTTTAAAGTCAATTTTCTC
This sequence comes from Maratus michaelseni, assembly GCA_963931845.1. Taxonomy (NCBI): domain Eukaryota; kingdom Metazoa; phylum Arthropoda; class Arachnida; order Araneae; family Salticidae; genus Maratus; species Maratus michaelseni. The sequence goes on from OZ007588.1 coordinate 419,067,040, forward strand.
AAAACTTTGATTTTTGTTATTGTGCGCACGATTTATAAAAAAAAGTCTTGATAGAATTTAATGCAATTGTGCCTGAAGGTAGAGAATGATTGCGCCATTTTTTGTTTGCTGTCGTGTAAACCGACGCCTTTCTTTGATTTTAAAATTGTGCCTGGGCACAATAAAATAAAATTTATAGTTTTCTAATAAAAAATTTATAGTTAATAATAGTTTAATAAAAAAATAAATAGTTTAATAAAAAAATTTATAGTTTTCTTTAGAACACTTGATTCTTAAATATATCAAAACTTCCCTTTTGTCAGACCTTTTAGATGCACAAAATGACCAATATTATATTCATCAAATAAAAAATTTAAAAAGTATGGCTATATTTGTGTAAACAACATTCAAAATGTTGATTTTGTTTTCTATTTCTCAAGAACTACTCATTATATTTTTTTCACTGCAGGTCATTTGAAACACATATTATATCTTTACTCAATAATTTTTGTTTACCTCACTGTGGCAGTATATTACTTTTAGATGCTAAAGGTGTAAAATTAACAACTATAATATAAATTAAAATAACTTTTATTAGTTGTTTTACATGTTTCGATTCTTTCCGAGTCATTTTGAAAAACAAAATGAGAATATTCTAAAGGTGCACGGGCTTTGAGGTTATTATTTTCATGTACTTTTTTAAAAATTAAGCACGTTATCTATTATTTTTCACTTGATTGTTTATTTTCATATCTTTGACCATGCAGTAATTCTAGCCACAGTTTCGGTAAATTAAAAGATGCCGCATCGTTACATATTTTATTTTTGCGCGTGAGTATCTCTATGGTTTCTCTTATTATGGATGGATAGTATAGACTGGAGGGAAATATTATTTTACTTTCATTGAACTTTATTTGGATGGTTTCTTCTTGATATAATCTTGCCAGGGCTGTAGTTTTTCTATTGTATTTAATATCAGCTATATGCTCTTTTTTTCTGGAATTAAATTTCCTGTTGGTTATGCCTATGTAGTAATTTTTAGATCCGTCTTCTTTAATAAAAGATATTTCATATACTCCTGAATAATTCTCAAAATTAATTGGGTCAATTTTACTGCAAATGATATTCTTTAATTTCTTAGGTGGTTTGGCTATTAAGCAGATATTGAAACGTTTAAGGCTGTGTTTTAATTTTTCAAAAAAAGCTTGGATAATATTGTAGAGTATAAAGTTTATATTTTTGCGAATCATCTTTCTTTTCTGGTTTCTTATTATTGGTGATATCCATGATTAATTTATTAATATGGTGTACTTTAAAACCATTATTATAAGCAATTTTACGAATATTATCTAATTCATTATTTAATTTATTTTCAGTACATATTATAAAGGCTCGTCTTATGAGAAATCTGTAGGCTGAAATTTTGTATGTAAAGGGAGAACATGCGTTATTTGGTATGGTAGATTGATTAGCCATGTTTTTCCGGAAAACAGCTCTGTCGATAGATTTATTTGTTCTTGTTAACATTATATCAAGGAATGGAGGACTTTTATTGTGTTCAATTTCAATAGTGCTAGAACTAACTGTGGCTAGAATTACTCCCTGGTCAAATATATGAAAATAAACAATCAAGTAAAAAATAATAGATAACGTGCGTAATTTTTAAAAAAGTACATGGGAATGATAACCTCAAAGTCCGTGCAGCTTTAGAATATTCTCATTTTGTTTTTGAAAATGACTCGGAAAGAGTCGAAACATGTAAAACAACTAATAAAATTTATTTTAATTTATATCATAGTTGTTAATTTTACACCTTTAGCATCTATAAGTAATATACTATTACAAGGTGTTGTAATTAATTATATTCTCATTGTGACAATTCAATTGTGATAAATCCTGCGCGCAAAGCCTATAAGGTGAATTCATTTATTTAAAAAGCATTCAATTTCAAATCAAATTACAATACTTTATATTCATCTAAACGCTTTTTCAAAACAATAATTGTTAGAATAAATCGGTATTAATGTGTGTTTGAAATTTCATATCCAAACGTTTATTGAATGTGGGGTTATTGCAATATTATGAACACTGTTTTCTAATTTATCTGTTTGAAAAGTATATGTTACATAATTAATTAAAATATGTATTTTCATTCATTAACATTAAATCGTAAATATCTATATCTTGAAATGAAATCTGTCCAGAATGATTGTGCCATTTTCGGATTGATGTCGTGTAAACAAATGTCTTTCTTCAATATTAAAATTGTGACTGGGCTTTAACAAATTTTTAGTTTTCTTTAGAAAACGTGGTTTTTGAATATCTCAAAACTTCCATTTTGTGAGTTACCGTGTTTTACATCTGAGGCTTTCTTTATAAAAAAACACATTTTTTTGTTTAAAGAAATCTTCAAATTTATTGCCGTAACGTCAGTTGAGGCTCACTGTAGAGACCCGAAATTTTTTTGGATTCTGTCTGTCTGTTTGTCTGTCTGTTCCACGATTGCCGCAGAAAATGATCCAATTAGGGTGATTTTTGGTGGGTAGGTTGGTGAGGTACCCGGAATTCGCTGTATAGTTCATTTGGTTCATTCGTTCGAAAAATATAGAACATCTATTTTTAGGTCATAATGCTTTCCTATGGGGATTCAGATGATTTTCAATTTTTCATTCGTTGAAAAGAAATGGCGCATTTGATTAATGGATTTAAATGATAAACTATGGAAGTTAAAATTTTACAATAATGGTCTTAAATAATTCCTTTTAGTTTGAAAGTTTGTTAATAGATGTGTAAGATTTTTTAAATTAGGTGTAAAATATTTGAAGAAATTGCATTTGTTCGAATAGTATAAAACATTTTCTTTTATCACTTTATTTATTTGACACAATTCATATTTCCTTTTCCCCCTTTTATCAGTTCCCTAGCAACCGTATTTCATAGCCTAAATAAAATCATTTAAATAATCCGTGATTATGAAAGCAGAAAATCTGCATGCGGGGAGTAAAACGGTTTGTTAATTTAGTTAATTAAAGGTTAGTTAAATTTCGCAATCAGGCCTGCTCTATAAGTTTGCGTTAAATAAAACGAAATTAGTAACATTACAGTTTAAATTTAATGTGGATACTATTAAAAGGCTATCACAAAAAATAATTTATAGCGCCAAATAACATTTGCTGTTTAGTCAATTGATAGTGGATACGATTATGAATTATTACCCATTAGAATTTTAAATTTCCAAATATGCTTATTTTGGGATGGTTTTAGTATGCTATTGCTATCGTGTAGATCAGGATGTATTTAGATAAGATTTTACATTTAAATAGTATGGAATGACCAAACCTGTTTTTCTTCAAAATAAATTGTAAAAACATGAGATTTCTAAATCAGGTAATGTGAAATATAGTAGATTCAGTTTACATTTTCAGAAGTTGCTTTAGTACATAATATTTTATTCAACTTAACCATCAGATGCAGGTGTTTCATGGTTGGCAAGTAAGTAAATATTGCTATTTGGATATTGAAATAACATCAAATCTCTTACCAAACTGATGTTTATCATAATAAAATCACAGTGTACAACGGAGTCTAAGATATGCCATAATGACTACGGGGGGTTGAGTGAGGTAGAGCCCCCCCCTGATAAAATATACTTTTTTATCTGAAAAACTACAAGAATAAGCAGTTCATCAGGATTTCAGAACATCATTGCCTAGCACCGTGTTTAATTTAACGCTTCTAAATTTCGACGCATTCGAAGTATTTTATATGCTTATAAATATTTATGTTATGCTTATAAATATTTATGTAATTATATAATTTAAAAAGTTTAAATTGCGATTTGTAGGAAGTTGTATATTGTGCAAGGTATGTTAAAAAATAACGAATTGGAGACGACGAATTCGAGAACTGATGTTGAGGCTCCTAAACTGTAGATTTACTAGCTTACGCTACTTGTGTAATTCATGTTTGTTTTATGTAATGTTGTCTTATACAGAAAATATAGAAACGATAAATATTTCTGTTCAATATACAGGGTCACTCATAATTCTCTCCGGAGTTTCGAAACGTTATAGTAAAAAAACGAAGACAAATATAAAAAAAATAAACATATGAAATTATTCCGAAACTATTCAAGTTTTACTTACATACATTACAGGTGTTCTATGTGTGAACCCTTGGTCACACGGCATACATCCATGCGATAGTCCAGTTCCTGCCATACTCCGTTTCTTTAAATCTGAATCAGTGGTGTCAGTTCAACGGGCCTTTCGTAATAAATATCGAAAACAGGGACCAACTGACAAAACAATTCATGTGTGGTACCGGAAATTTAAAGAAACGGAGTATGGCAGGAACTGGACTATCGCATGGATGTATGCCGTGTGACCAAGGGTTCACACATAGAACACCTGTAATGTATGTAAGTAAAACTTGAATAGTTTCGGAATAATTTCATATGTTTCTTTTTTTCATATTCGTCTTCGTTTTTTTACTATAACGTTTCGAAACCCCGGAGGGAATTATGAATGACCCTGTATAAATTTATTTTTTTATACTTATTTCCTAGGCTATCTTTTTCGAAATATTTATAAAGATTATGTTACATATTGCACTAATATTTTAAAACCCATTTATGAAACACAATATATATGTACTTTAATCCAGTAATATTTTGAACCTGACATTATATTTTTCACTGTAATCCAAAGAACTAGATTATTCAGAGAAAAAACTTTTTTTCATTTTCTGATGGCGCATTTTCGAATCTGTAAGAAGCAAATGATGCATCTAATTTTAGAGAGTCGTAATAAATGATAGGTTCAATTTCACAGATGTAGTTTTCCATTTCTTTGAAAATCTTGGAGTAAATATCAATTGAAAAATTTATTATATAATGTAATTTTGTCTTTACTGAAGTTCTATATCATCGGAAAGATGCATTGGTAAATAGTTTTGCTTGAGCATACGAAAAGAAATAAGACATTATCAGTATGGTATTCTATCTTTTGAAAATTTGAAAAAAAAAAGAATATATGTTTACAAGGATTTTGAGCAGCATTTACAGTTTTTATGTGCTATGTTAATTATTATATTTCAGTTAAAACATTGTCCATTTAATTTTCATACCATTTAAAAGTAACAAGCAGTTTTTAGACGAAACGAGAATTTTATAAATTACACAGACAAACTGTTCAATTACGATACAGAATATGTATAGAATCTATTCCGCACGACCGAACATTATAATCTACAGTCACGTTTCAAATTTGTTTATGGCAAAAATATTTTTTTACTTTTAAAATTTTGATGTACATTGGAAACGTTTTTTGAAAGTTCCAAAGTACTATTAACATCTCAATAGAATAATTGTATTTGAAGTCAGGCAAATACAAATTAATTAAAAAGGACAAAGATAAATAAGCTGTATACTACACAATAACTACACAAAAATGAAATGTTCTCCTTAAAATCAGAAAACTTTTTTTTTTCATAGTTACATACAGTCTTTATGTCTGTATAACTTTTTAAATTATTAAAAACAAAGGATACGTTTTACGAATGCCTTTTAAATTAAACAATTGTACTTCTTTATTTTTTATTTCGGCGTATTTGGGGTACACGAAAGGAAATAAGGCTTTATCGCAATGATATTCAAGCTTAAAATTTTTTGAAAAAGAAGAACAAGTTTTTAGAAGCATTTGATCCATATTTACTATTTTTGTGTGCAGTTTTAATTATGTTTCAAATAAAATATTATCCTTTTAATTTTCCAGAACTCATAGAAGTATCAACCCTTTTTAGATGAGAAGAGAACTTCATAATTTTTATACATTACACAAATTAATTTTTCTGTTAATTATTATTAATATAGATTCTGTACTAGACGACCTGACATTACTATCCACAAATATTTTTCAAAGTGTTTATGGCAAAAAGATTTGATACATTAAAAAAAATCTTATATCCGTTGTAAAATGTTTTGAAAATTTCACCACTACTACAAAGAACGTGCCACTTAGGTTTCTGGTCATATTCCCGTTACAATAATATCATCAAAATCTAGAAACACACTTCATATTCCATTTCTTGCAGGGATGTGTCTAAAGCTTTTAATAACACTGATAAACAAAAATTGACTTTTTATTTTTTTCTTAAATTTAAAGCTAATATTCCAATTATATACACTCTTGAGTAAATTAAAAGGATATTAGAAATTTTTACTTGGTTCTTTTTTTTTAAACGAAGGATATGTATTTATAGATTATTACGCTATATCACAATTTAAGAGATCGTACAATAATGCATGTTAGAATATCGTATCGTAATTGTAATCGTAGCATTACATCTTAAATTTTATTGGATGATACTTTTGTGTAAGCTTTCTCGCACGTCCGGGAACATGACTGGCAGAATCCCAGACGAATTCATAAATATAAGTGATGTTCAATTTTCAGTTTAGTTACTATGTTTTTGTCATTGTGTAATGTTCTTTTGTAACTCAATATATATATTCGATCCAAGGCCTCGTCTATTTATTTGCTTTGTTATTTCATCAGCAGAGCTTGGTTTAATTCGTAGACAGAATGACGGTAGTCCCTTTTCATATTTATTGCTGTGGTTTTCAGATAGAAAAGTTATTTTTCTTTTGTTTCTATTTTTTTACCCAGCGATGGAAAGTGAAAAATAATTATACGGAGTTGCTGTTTTTGACTGCGACGGTAGAAATTTTTCTGTTTGGAAAAGGCGTGTTAAAGCCATATTTGCGGTGAAAGATTTGGATAAGTTTTTAGACAATGAAGCGACAACTGAAACTGCGGAAGTTGTAAAATCGAAAAAGGCTTATGCTTTATTATTATCGCTTTTAAGCGATGGGGTTCTTGCGTCATTGCAAGAAGAAAATATTGCGCATAAGATATGGAATAAATTAGAACGAACATATGATACCAAGCGTGCAGTTAATCAAATTTTAATTAGAAAAAGGTTAGCAACTATTAAAAAGAATCGTGTTGTGTCGATGAGACGTCACATTGATGAAATAAATAAATTAATTTCGGAACTTAAAATTTCCGGTGCTGAAGTAAGTGAAACCGATACTATTGTTTATATTCTAATGTTGTTGCCTCAAGAATTTGAAAATGTTAAGACTGCGTTAGAAAATCAACCGAACACTGTTTTGACTATAGATTTTGTCACACAACAGCTGTTAGATGCTGAAGCACTTCTGCTCGACTCAAAGAAAGAAAAAGTGCAGTCCAAAACTGCTCATGATAATACCGCGTTTGTATCAACTCGCAAAGAATATGTGTGCAAAAACTGTAATTCAAAGGGGCACATAGCTAAATATTGTAGAAAGAAACTTACTTGTTTCAAATGTGGACTTCCTGGCCATTTTAAACGAAACTGTAAAGCTGTTAAAAATTCAAATGAGGAAACATTTGCTTCTTCAGCGGTATCTTTTGTTGCGGGGAACGTTAAAAAGAATGAATTTATAGTGGATTCTGGAGCGACTTCCCATATGTGCTCTAATGAGAAATATTTCACGTCTTTGCAACCATCTTCAGGAACTATTAAGTGTGCGTCGAAAACCACGAATCTTGAAATTAAAGGTGTTGGAAATATTATTGGAAAATTATCAAACGGAATGGAAATTACACTAAATAATGTTCTTTACGTACCAGATTTAAGTAGACAGTTGATTTCCGTTAGAAAAATCGAAAACGCAAATTATGCAGTTATTTTCAAGAATGAAAAGGTGTTCATAGAAAAAGGAAGAAATCGTTTTTGTTTTGGTGAACGTGATTCAAATGTTCCAAATTATTTTGTCCCAAATTATGAAACTGTTCTCACATCAAAAGAAAGTGATTCTGAAATTTGGCATCGCAGAATGGGCCATCCAAGCGCCAAAGTGTTGAAGGAAATGAAACTTCCAATACCCCTTTCTTTTTGTGATGTTTGTGTTCGAGCAAAACAGAGTGCAACACCAATGGGAAGAGGACCTAGGAAAAGAGAAAGTACTCCAATGACTGCTATTCATTCTGACATATGCGGCCCTATTGTTCCGAAAACTTTTTCTGGTGAATGCTATATTACGTAATATGATAATCGATGTTGGGATACTGAATATGCTTCTTCTTCTTAAAATTAATGCCGTTTGCTATTGGAGTCATACAAACATAGCAATCTTCTAAGTGATCTCTAGGTTCTCTCCAGATCATTTGTATGGCGAAAGGCATTGACGTCCTCTTTCCCTTAATCCACTCTCGCAGTCTGGTAGAACAGCTCAAACAACAAAAGTGTGGTGACCATGACTTATTCTGATCGCCAATTTCACATCCAAAATAACGTTTATAGGCAATTTTAATTAAAGAAGTAATGTTTCTTCTGCGAATAGTGCTCATAAATTAGCCACAAATATAACAAAAACTATCACTGGAATTAACACACTTACGAGACACTTCAAAAGCACCCGTTTGTCAGCTAATTATATGATAACAATGATAAATTTTTTTACAAAGGACAAAGAAAAATCTTCATGGTACCACAATATCTGACTAAACACATCTTATATGTTCACTTTCAGGGTCATTAGACTATGGAAACAACGGACTTTAAAAGGCAATAAAATAACATAATGAGATATATTTAAACACAGATATCTCTAAAACGGAAACTAACTTCTCCTTTTTGTGAATATTTCTTAAATTCCCAAGGGTATAGTTACTTAAATCTGTTAAAATTTTCCAAGAAAAAGTTTCTTGTTTATCAGTGTAATTAGGCGATCATTTCCAGGAATACGTTTCTTCCTCACGGCACAAACACAACATCAATAAAACAAAACGAACATTTTAAAATTTTTCACAAAATTAAAAAGTCAAAGCTTTGGTATTCTTTCTTTTTGCACGCTACTCTGGCCAATTCCAAAGCAGTATCAAGTCACTTTCTTGTTTTTATTACAGCTATCTGAAAATTCGGCAGCTGGTAAGAACCAGAGACTCTGTACTGGGCGATGCAGTTTTTGTCCCTTTGGATGACGACATTCACAATGTCAAACCAGGGGCGCAATTTTAAATCTTGTTTTTTTTTTTTTTTGGAGGGGAAGGGGCAAAAGTTTACTTGAGAGCAGTGGTATAACTGTTGTTTGGGGGATTGTACCTGCCTTCTCTTTGAAAGAGAAACATTTACTCAATCACGAATACAAAAGCAGTAAAAACTTAGAATAGGCAATCGCAAGAGGCCGATGAAAATTTTCGTTTTATGCTAATTTCCGTCTTAGCAACTGTAATTTCCAGTTATTGACTATGAAAGTGTTTCATTTAAGACAGGATTCCTTTACAGACAGGTTTCGTTTTTACAGGTATCATCTAAGACTGTTAAAGCATTATTTCTATATAGTACACCTCTGAATAGCATAAGTGTATTACAGTAAAAAATATGAAAACGTAACACATATATAACGGAATACTTTCTCAAACGGAAGAAAATAAAACAAGTTTCGACGAAAAAAAAACACCATATAAGTATGCTTGCTAAGACGGAGACAAATCTAACATGGGGCTTTTTTCCCGGCCATTTCAACTCCTCTTTTGCAGAGTTTCTTTCGGATGGGCTGGCGATATGCAAAGTTTTCTTTGAGGGACAGGGTAAAACTGATTGCTAAATCGTACACAAAATAGGAAAATTGCACAAAATAAAAATGCTTTTCGGGATTTTGCCCTCTTAGCTTCTTTCACCGGCACGTGATTTTTCGGCGAATATTTATAATTTTCGTGGAAAACCGCAACTTTTTTCGGATTTAGGCAACATTAACACTAGAACGGCCGGCAATTTTGACATCCTAAAAAAGCCGCCGGTGTCATTTCGACACCACCAATTTAATTATTCAAAATGGGCGCTATAAATTCTAATTTAACACTATATTTCGTCATTGTACTTTAATTAATCTTATATCCTTAACTTTTCACAAAAGAACGATGCTTTATTTAACAGAAAAATGCATTAAATCAAATCGACGGACAATTTCGACATCCGAAAACAGCCACCAGTGTCATTTCGACACCACTAATTTATTTACAAAAAATGGAAACTATGGATTCTAATTTAACACTATATTGCGTCATTGTGCTTTAATTAACCTTATAGTGTTATATTTTCACAAAAGAACGATGATTTATTGTAAATTCTGCTTGGTGTCGAAATGACACCAGCGGACGTTGTACGTAAATTGGGCTGCAATTTTTTTTAAAAATCGAATCACATAATGAAAATTTCGACATTGTGCTTATTACGTAAAATGATTAAAAGTCATACAATTTGAAGAATATAGATAAAAAAAAATGCGATAGAAAGATAAAACTAAATTCGGTTTGGTGTCGAAATGAAACCAACGGACGTTCTAGTGTTAATTCGTAATCGATAGCGGAAAAAATCGGGAATTTTGCCAAATGTACTTGGAAAAGGTACTAAATTTGTCAAATCGGTCGCGGATAAAATTCGCAAAAGATCGCGAAAACATATCGCGATTTTGTCAATCGGTGGCTGAAAATTCGCATGACTATCGCTGAAAAAAATCGCGAATCTCGTTAGACGATTTCTTAAAAGTTTAGTAAATATTATCAGTCGGATGCGGAAAAGCAAAATCACGAATTTCATAAAACGATAGTAGAAACGAATCTTGAATTTCGTCCCAAGATCGCGGAAACAATAGTAGATTTTGCCAATCGGACGAAACAGTATCATGATTTTCGACAAATGATGGTGATACAAAAATCAATTTTGTCAATCGGTCTCATAAAAAATGGAGAATTTCAGAAAATGATATGGAGAAAAAAATGTGAGTTCCGTGACAGAATCACTTCAAAAAGCGCAAGTATTGTCAAATGGCCCGGGAAAAAATCGTGAAATTCAATCTGTCACGACGTAATCAGCACACAGACATCATCCATATATCACGAAATTTGCTAATTTTGTCGTCCATAGTGATAAAAAAAATTCCCTTAATGAATTCCAGTCAGTAAACATTTTCTTGAGACTTTCCTGTTTCTTCAGACTGTGATTTAAAGTCTATACAATTCAGAAAACTACAAAACCTTCTTCGTCTCTAGTAGAATAATGCATTGGTTTGAGCAACCCGATTTTACCCGATCGCTGGTATATACCGCTGGAGATACCGTGGTACTGATCGAGTCAGTGTGACTCTGCTTTTTTGTTTAAGGCTGACTACCGTCGGGACATATACGTTCCATTGGACTACTTTTTATTCAATTAGTATTGCGTTTTGAAAAGTAATCTATCGCATACACTTACATTAAGATATTTTCAAGAGAATTACGACAATTTTTTTGGAAATTGTGGTACGATAGAATTTAAAAATAGCTACCAATCCTGAAAAATAACTCAAAGGAATAATTGTCTTGCGTTTGGGTTCGATATTCAGTATTTTGAGCCGGGTTTGTGTTGACCGGATTTTTGAAAGAAGTCCTGAATATTTTTCAGATAAAAACAACTATATATTTGAGCATTAATAAGTATATTTATGGTCCTTTTTCTACATAAAACCTGAATTTTTATTAGGGATATAGTTGTAAACTACCTTTCCATAATTGTATTAAAATATGGATTGATTTTCTTTCATTTCTTTCATTCGGCTTTAGAAAACACTTTTTGATAATTATTAGTTTCTGTGCTTTAAGTATTTATTTAATGCTTGCGTTTTTATTGTGATCAAATATAGCAAGTTATTTTAGCTTTTGATCAATTTTTGAAAACAGTTTTGAGTCTGGCTTTCGATGACTGATAAGTTTTCTGAAATTTCAAATTTCTTTGAGGAGGGTCAACTGCACCACCCCCACCTCCGCCCTAGCCTCCTCCAAATGGCGCTCCTGAATCCTCGGTTTGCAATCCACTTGCTTAACTAGCAGTTAGGTCGCTGGCAACTAGAAAAAGGTGCCGGATTTTAATCCTGACTCAGGCATGGATGTTTATTTTGAAAGGTCGGATTGTACTTTAAACGGGGGTCACGACTTCTTTAGCCCTCGTCTGCAAAATATGATCGTAGTGCCCTCAATCCACCAGCAAATGAACCAAGAAATATTGTCATACTATAAGGGAAGGTTGAACCACTAAATCTAAAAAAGAGTATTCTCACCATAATTTTTAATTAATTAAAAGTACCTTTCATCAGTACAGTAATTTCCTTAAATATTTTGCTGTAGAAAATTTTTGGCACGAAACATATTTATTTTGTTTCATCTCTGGATAAAGTTAATGATTCTGAATATGTTAATATCTCACATTCGAAATTTTACAAATTAATGAATATTATCATAACCAAGAGAGTCAAATATAATTTTTAAAGGTATTATTTTTAAACCACAACTGGTTATTAGATGTTGTAAGAAGACCTTATACGAAATTAACACAATATTTTTGCACAAACTCTGATATATGAATATTAAAAATATTAAAAAAATATTTAAAATTGTGTAGCCTTATTCCGAATATCTTATTTGGAATTGCAAAACACTTCTTTTATAATTTATACTTCACATCATATATGAATATGTGTTTTTGCATTAAGTTTCAATTAAAATATTGCGCTGCAGTGCTTTTTTAAATAATAATTATTTAAATTATGCAATTAAATACTGTCATATGTTAATTTTTGATAAAGTAAAATCCAATTATTAAAATGTGTTAAATCACATTAGATAAAACATGCATTATATTACCCTGTGTCAAACATCCCACAAATGCTATTTTGGAAAAATAATATGAAACCAAATTGCAATTAGGTATACCGAGTTATAATTAACAATCTTATCTTTTTTATCCTTAAATAAATTACACTGTAAAATAAAAATACTTACTTTAACTTTATTTTTAACAAGCAAAAATGGAGCTTACGACCGGAATATGAAAAATTTACTCTTTTGGGAGGGAATTGCAAAATAAAATCTTTCTTTTTCACTACAAATGGCTGAAAAAACATTAACCTGTAAAAAAGGCTTATAGTATGCTTTATAATATGTTTATCCGCAAAAAAAAGATTTTTAAATTAAATATTCACAGTGTGTTGAATCTCATGCTTGGCCAAACATCAACAAGTTTTCTCTGCCTCATTTTATAGCAAATTGTTTAAAGTTTTGAATAAGTATGAGTTTATTTTACTTCAGCGAGTCCATCAATGCAATATGGACTATATCATATTACTATTGAAGTGATATGTTGGAAGAAGTCCCATTAGTGTCTATGTCCATGTCTGCATACCTCCCGATAAAAGGATCCTCACCAGTGACTGAGAGATTCGGCTTTCAATTCTTGTAGACGGGAGATGCAAGATTTAAACCCATGTCGCACCGGCGTCGGCCTAATCATTCGAAGTTTTCCTCGGTTTCCTTCGAAACTAGCTTAGCTTGTATAATTATGGGTTCAGTTACCTCAAAAAGGCCCCCACGGAGGGCGTTACTCTTATCGGCCTACATCCCTCGTGAAAATAATCGACCCTAACAAAAACACCAATAACCTTCTTTCTTTTTAATCGAAATGTCATTTCCGATACTCCAGAAATGCTTCGATTGAATAAATATTTGTAAAACTCTTCATAGCTGCCACTTTTGAATTGTTAAAAAACTTCCAGAATATATGGTAATTTTAAGATCGATGATAAGATGCATGTAAAAAGGGTTGTGGTCGCAATTTCAAACGGCTTTTGTTAATGAAATTATTTACAGTGTTTATTGATGTAAGCTGCTCTCCAATTTAATATTGCAATTAGTATTGATATTATTACTTTTTATTGAAGTGTCTTTTCAAATAACAGCATTTATGACACTATGTTCAAATTGGAGGACTTTCACAACAGATTCTTATACAGAAATTTCGAGGACAAGCAGTGTTTTCACGTATTATTATCCACTTTCTAATAATTGTATGTATAATTGTATGTATAATTGTATGTATTTACACGCATAAAAGAAATATCCAGAATAGAGATTAAAGTATACATATAAACATAATAATATATCAAACTATTTATCTAAATAATCAGGAAAAGATTAAAACTTCCAAAGCTGATTTTAAAAAGCTAACACAGTGAATAACATTTTAAAAAGTGAAAATTAACGTGAAAAAAAAATTAAAATTTCCCTTTCTATGGTAAAAAGAAAACACATTAATTAAAAAGTTCGAGGAAAAGAAAACCGAGTTATTTTTAAGTGGTTTTAACTTTTACATAAAACATTTTCTAAGAAGTGCTGCAAGATTAAAAAACAACATACATATGTTTCATTATTTACAGAAAAACTCTATGAATAATAAATAAAACTTTTTTTTATATATATAATGAAAGTCCTTATTACCTTTTTTATTTGACCTCGTTTCAAAGAAAAGATTTATACAATTTCTTAAGTTTCCTCCTTTGATCATTTATAGCAAAAAGAAACATAACGTTCATAAAAAGAACAGGAAGCTAAAAGGGAATATTAATCAATGTATAAAGGCTGCATTGTGTAATATTTTTACGCAACATGATTTTTTAAAAGGTTAAAAATCAAAAGAAACTTTCTTGTTTCATTTTTATTTATTTCACAGAAATGTTACATTTTTAGAATCGTTTTATAGTTTTTGTGCCAATTAGCATAATTTCAATTTCTGATTATTTAAAGGTTTTCCACTTAACTAAGCATAGCATGTATCAGAGGAAGTATTAATTGTGTTTATGAAAGCAATAACCAGGAAACACATTTTCTTGATACTTCCAGTGTAAGAAAATTCAACAAAATCACCATGAATAAATGTTAAATTATAATATCAGCTTTCTTATAAAGATGATGTCTTTTATCACGTATGTGAGATTAAGACATGCATCGTTGAGGAGTAGATAAATTAATTTATGAAATTCCTTTTTCTGTTGATTGAGATACGAAAAATGAATGAAATTTCTGTCTTTTTAATTTAATCATACAAAATTATATAAACAAATATAGAATCTTATACATAAATATAAAGAAAATTATTCTTTTTCATAAATATATCAACAAATGAAGATTGCTTTTAATGAATATTTTTAAATATCTGTACAGGAAATAAATAAGACTTGAAATCAAATCCTGTAATTTTTGGTACAAAATTTCATAAAAGAACTGGCCAGGAAGAGGCCAAAAAATTCAAGACCGCCTTTTTTATCTTTATACCGCGTAAAACTTGCAAATTGAAGAGATAAAACGAATTGCTAAAAAGAAAACGCAATGTATTAATAACTTTTGATCGTGCATAGGCCTTGAAATTCACAAATAGGAACAAAATACACTATTTTACGTTAATGTTTCATATCATCAAACTTAATAAGATCTGCACTCTATATGTCTACTTGCTAGGTGTTACAATCATTAATAACAAGAAGACAAAATCATCAAAATCTTAGAACGCTTTCTTATCGGGCATCAACGCTAGAGTATTTAATTAGAGTCATTAAAAAATAACATTGTCTTTCAATTTATCATTATAACATTTAAAATCTTGGAAATAATGCTCAAGATGTCATTAGTCAATCGAATAAAATTTAGTATTTTAGTATTTTTATTTAATGGCATCATCTTCATCTTCATTTTCCAATAAACGTCACTTTCCAAGGTTAGAGCTTCATCGATTTCTAGTATTCTTTCATTTTCAATCTCCATTTCGACAGATTGTATAGAATGTTAGCCGAAAGTAGAGCTTATAAAATGGAAACTAAAGTAAGTTTACAAAACAAAATTAGTCAAAGCAGAGACATCTCATCCAACGAAATAAGAGGAGTCTGGATTCTAAGGCTAACAAAGTTCTTCTCATATATTTTCACTGGCAGTTCATATTGATAAAACTTGTTCTCATTTATTAATAATATCTTTGAACTTTAATACACTAATAAATTACAACGCCATAGAGCCACAATTTTGCAAATCAATCACAAATATTACCAGTAAAACAGAGAATAAAAATTACAAAATTGAGAGATAAATATAGAAAACTAGGCGGTCTTCGTCTGTCTAGCCAGTCTAGGCTAGCAATGCTTGAAAAATAATGTGCCCGTAGGTTCCGTATGTATGTACTTACCCACATGTACCCGCGTACGTATGTATGTACGTACGCGGTAAATCTTGATAGAAATATCCGATTTGCTTCACATTTTGTATATAGGTTTATTCTGATAAGGTGCTTCCCGCATTAGTTTTTGGGGGTTCATAGGTTAAGTATAAAGGAGGAAGGGGGCTTGACCCCCATTATTTTATATAAATGGGCCTTTCACGCAGAATTATCTGATTTTCTTCAAATTTGGTATACGAGTTTATTTTGATAAGTCGCTTCCCTGATTAGTTTTGGGGGTTCATTGGTTAAGTACAAAAGGAAGAAAAGGGTCAAAACCCCCCTTAATTTAGATAAATTGTTTTTTCATGCAAAATTATCCAATTTGCATCAAATTTGGTACACAGGTTTATTCTGGTGAGGCGCTTTTCTGATTAGATTTGGAAGTTCATTGGTTAAATATAAAGGGTTGAAAAGGGTGGGGCCAATCCCCTCCCCTTAATTTAGCTAAATGTGTATTTCATGTAAAATTATCCGATTTGCTTTAAATTTGGTATATAGGTTTATTGTCGATTTCTTTATTTTTCGAAGGGCATTATTCTTTGAAATAAGAGTAATATACAATTAGTGTGAATAACCTCTGAGCTTATTGCCACCAGTTTAACGGGAAACTTTTTACTTTATTAAAAATTATGGTGTTTCAGTTTTAAATTTGTTCATTACACATGGGTCGCTTCTATGGCGTGCTTTTCACGATTCCTTTGATAGCTATATCTCGATTTTTATGAGATGGAATTTCACTCAATCAAATGTTTAAGATTTTTATATTATTTATGTTGATTCAATTTTGCCTTTGTTTATTACAAACTTGGGGTTATTATGCTATATTTTTATGATGTCATTGTAGCTCTATCTCAGTTTTATTTCATGCAAAAGACCGCGATTTTAGGTATTTCTTTATATATGTGCCTTGGAAAACTGTTGCTACGCAACTGTTCAAAATAAAGAGGAAATAAGAAATGATGGCCAAATCATAAAAATGAAAAAGGTAAACTGATTTTGTTTTCGCAAAGATGCAAAAATCTCTACTAACATTGCTACAGTTTGAGTGTGAGCTTCAATTTCATTTGTTTGACAGATTTTCTGACAAAATTTAAAAAGCCCATTGGGTTATTTTACGAGTTGCATATGGAAAACTTAGCATGTATAACTTATTATTTTATTGAATTACTTATGTGTGTCATTAATTTTAGCAGGAATAAAGAATGCCCTTGTAAAAGTATTATAATATGAAAAAAAATTCTATATTTTGTGAAAAATAAACCCAAGTAAATTAAATTAAACACTATGCAGCTAAGTCCAAACATCTTACCAATATGTCTACTATATATTTATACACACACACACACACACATATATATATATATATATATATATATATATATATATACAGGATGATTCCAAATTCATGGTACAAATTTAACGGTTGGTACAGGACACTTTAACAAACAATTTTTGTATACTACCGCAGGGTCAGAAATCCATTTATATAGTCAAAAATATAGGGTGTTTCACTCCAATTCGAAGTCGCGTTTTCGTTTATAACTTTACTAGTAGTGAAGAAACATTAACGAAATCCTTATAATTCATACAAAGAGTTGCAACTGTTGCAAAGTTTGTTGAAATATCTTCATTAGTGTTAAAATAAATCGATTACTAAATAAATCGATTTCTGATACTGGTTTCCTATACAATAAATGATTTTTACAGTAGGTTGGTATAGAACACTTACAGGACGCGACGTTGAATTGTAGTGAGACGCCCTGTATTTTTGACAATATAAATGGATTTTCGAACCTGCTTTCCTATACAATAGTTGTTTGTTACAGTATCTTGTACCAATCCTTAAAATTTGTACCATGAATTTGAATCACCCTGTATATATTTCCTTCTGGATGTTTTTTTTTCCTGGTTTTGTTTTTCTGTTAATAATTTTGACTTGTGTTATAGTTTAAGTTGGTTTTATTTTAAAGTTTACGTGAATTATTGTTGATACATTTTTTTCTTACACTTTAGAAATTAAATTATATTTTAAGAAATATGCCTCTTTTATAAGAAACTATATTAAACTGAATAAACTATATTAAACTGTAATTAATTACATTTTTCCCCTTCAAAAATACACCAAATAATATTTTGGAAACAAATATCACGTATGTTTTGTTAAATCTACACTTATTTAAATGACAAAGTACGATTTTTATAAACCAAACGATTTAACTTCAAAATCCCTTTTCAAATGACAAAATCAATATAATAGCCAGATGAAAAATATTCTCCTGTCGACACATACCGGCTGTTACCACAAATATTTAAATTAAAATGAGCAGTTTTCACCTTGTTCAATTTTCTTTTGTTTTAAATCACTTTTATCGATTTATTCCACCTACTATGCCATATTGCATTTTTTTTTCAAAGGTGGCGGTTTCTTTTTTAACATGAAAGAAAGTTGATATAAAAAAACTTAATTCATACACATAAAGTTTTGTGAAATAATATTTAAATATGTTTGAATGCTTTGTTATTTTTACTAAATTGTTCTTAAATGAGACAATAATGTAAAAAATATTTCTCAGTGTTGCTGCGTTAAGCTTTTTTTTTTAATAATAAGCTTTTAAAAATTATACATATAGTTCTAAGTGTGAATAAGTAAATAAATTTTAATATAAATATATAAACATAGGTATTAATACATTTTTAAATACGTTCAATAATATCAATTTTAGCTTCTAAATATAAAATTCTGAAATGATTATCTTTCATAATGCATTTCTAAATTATTTTTTAAACGTTCACAACCAGCGAATGTCTGAGAAAAAAAAAAGAATTACATTTACAACGTGATATATATTTCAAAATGTCTCATACAGTACAATACATACTTTTGACAATTTCGAAACTGCTTAAAATTTTTATAGGTAAACTTCCTTTTACATATTTCTTCGATATTATATAGAGATCTAAAGAAATAAAAAATGATATTTCAAACAGTTACATCTTAAAAGCTGTTTTAATATGATTTTCAAGAAATTTATTTCAGTATGTTTCAGCGTATTTCACTGCTTTCTAAAGCATTTGATTTGTGTTTTATTATGTTCATCAAATTTGATAATAAAACTCTCTTGATGCAGTCACAATGTATCATTGCTATTGGATTTTACAAACATATACGGATCACCTTTTCTAAAATGTTAACAATTCAAAATTTAAGCCTTCAGAGGAAAAATAAATATTCATCTATACTAAGTTATTTTCATGATGCAGATGACTTAATCCTTCGTAATGGCTCTTAAACAGGCCTGGTTCAACTTTAAAACTCTGTAACACATATGATGTCATACTTAAACCATTTACGACTATTTTGTTTCACGAGTGCGTTTTTAAAACTCTGAAATCGATTACTCTGTAATGTTTCTCAAGATAAAGTGACGTTTTTCAGAATCATGGGTAACACGACGTAGTACACAATGTTAACAATTTAGAATTTAAGTAAAAAGAGAGAAAAGAAACTTCATCTACTAAGGTAATTTCATGATGCTGATACCTCAACCCGCCGTAACATGTCTTAAACCGGCCTGATCCATCTTTAAAATGGCGTAATAGATCTGGTGTCATATCTAAACCAGTACATAATACTAGGAAGTGTTTCCGAAAATTATAGGCATTTAGTTGCATATGTGCGTCTTTAAATCTCTGAAATACATTGGTTTGTAATGCTTCTCAAGATAACGTTATGCTTTTCGGATTCATAGATAACACTATAGAGTTTATATTACATTTTCGTAAACCGTCTTGTTAGATCAATAAACATTTTTCTTTTTTTTCTAGTGTATGCAAGGACTTTATTCGAAAAAAAAAGCATTTACGAAAAAGTAATGTCAATCCTATTGTCAATAAAATGTCCATACTTTTCCAGATATTTTTAAAGAATATAAAATAAAGACATTATTGAATATCAATAGAGTGATTTTACTCTAATATATATGCATTACAAATATCTGAAAATGAATGATGGAATTTTTTGATCGTACGGAACCAGAACGTTTATAAAAGCATTAGTCAAATAAGATGGAAAAAAACCAAATATCTTTCAGATGTCCAGTATATTTGAATCGACCAAACATTTTTTTTATATTAAATTAAATTGACATATAGCTCATGGGTCGTGTAAATTGTATTTAAAAATTTAATCTACAATCACATTAAACACAAATACACTACTATACTATCACAGCAAAAACCTACAAAGTTATGATGCTTTAAGCTTTAGGAATTTTCAGCATTTTCCGGTTCTAAAGAGAGTTTTCATTACGCGAAATCGCTGACAAAGAAAAAAGTCGAAGCTCCAAAATTCGGAGAGTTTTGGACGTAATTATTTTTTTCTTTTGCATATCAGATAATGCTTTACTAAACTAACTGTACGAACATTACTAAATATAAATTAAATTAATGGGAGACAATATAAATAATTTAAATTTTGTAAGTTTTGGAAAAATACTTTCTTTCACATCAACATTTGAAGCATTTTTAAAATTGGAGGAAATAACATTAAAATTAAGGAACCAAGAATGCATGAAATAACGATAATTTTTTAATCGTGGAAGCCGGTAATTAATTTAGAATAATACTTCTTTTTGAATTCATGTTTTATAGAAACAGAAAATATTTCTTAAATTGCAGAAAACAGTAATAAAACTTTTAATATTAAACGGCAAAATTAATCTTGAAAAATTAGTTTCCATCACAAAAAAGTCCATCTTACGTATATTTCAGTCTTTCTTTCTTCATTATACTACTTATTCCATTTTGTTTCGATTATACTTTAAACCAAACAAAAAAAATAAAAAAAATAAAAAAATAATAAATAAATAAAGGATTTAAATTTCATAAAAATTTATGACATTTTTACTTATAATATGAAAAATAAATGTTTGCCTACTTTTTAAATGAAGTTTGTACAGAATTTAATTTCCTCTGTTTTATAAAATAGAAACATGTAAATCCTTTAACTTGTTGAAAAGTTATCGCAGCAACACCACTCAAAAACAATAATAACATTAAGTTAAATGTATATTATTAAAAACGACGTTCCGCGAACCCGTCATAGGAGGTGTCGCGTCAATTCGTCGCGCACAATTGATCGCGGAACAATTCATCGCTCACAATTCATCGTAGCGTCAATTCGTCAGAGCGTCAATTCGTCGTGGTGTCAATTCGTCGCAACGAAAATGTTTATGAAGGCTATGAAGATAAAATTAAAGATAATGTAGTAAAATTATGTAATGATAATTTGTTTTTTAGATATATAGAATTATAACTAACAATTTACATCATTAAATAATTTTACTAAACTATCTTTACTTTGTTTATCATAGCCTTAAAAATATTTTCGATTGGACGAATTGACGTTGCGACGAATTGACAACACGACGAATTGACTCCGCGACGAATTGACGCCGCGACGAATTGCGATGAGTTGTCGCCGCGACGAATTATCGCCACGACGAATTGACGCTGCGATGAATTGTGCGCGATTATTTGTTCCACGATGAATTGTGCGCGACTAATTGGCGCAGAACCGTCCGAGGAGGTCCCTATCCATGTCAATAGTCGAATAAAACTTATTTTACTGTTTATGAACTTTCTATTTTACAGCTTTTAACAATTAAAAGAAGCATATAAAATTTAATTCTAAAATCATACTTCGTTTTATTTATTAGCACACAATTAACAAAAATATTTTGTTTTTAATTTTGTTACGCAATGTTTACTTTATTGAAATCTTTTTGTCTCCATTAGTACATTATTCACTCATAACACTGGTCGGTAATAACCTGGTCTGTAAAAGTAATGGTCGTTTATTGTAAATTTCACGTTACTAAATCTAAATATAGCAGTGAAATTATAATACCACGTAAAGTTTATTAGGTAGAAAAGTTTACTTTTAAAATTAAGGCGTTTTATTTCTTGCAAAAACATAAGTGGAAGTTATGTAAATAGTAAAATGTATATAATGATACGTAAATTACCTATAAAAGAATCTAAAAAAAACATTACCGGAGTAACATCAGCGGCATAAGGAATGAAAATATATTAGTGAATAACAAATAGTAGAATTGGTCAAAAAAGAAGCAGAGGGGGAGCTAAGTAAATGAAAAATGCTCGATTCATGTGTCAGCAAATTAAATTTTCCTGCTATATTTTATGGATTTGTTATTATTTAAGATACTGAAAATATTTTCTTCATTATTTCAACTTTATCAATCATTGAAAAATATTAATCCGATTCTGCATATAATTTAAATAGGCATCTGGCCAAGTTGAAAGAAGCAGGCGATTTAATCAAATCATTTGCACAGAATCGGATTAAAAATTACTAATGATGTTCATGTGAATTTATGTTTAAACAAGAACGAAAAATCATGCGTCAAGCATACATTATGTAACACTTTCCAACGCTTCCAAAATAATTTTACAAATCATACCGTTTAATAAGCTGAAAGATAATATCTAAGTAAACAGTTTGGAAAACGCATAACATGTTTAAAAACATAATTTCAGGAATTTCCAACATATACAATATTCGGAAAAATATCCGAATACTTTTATACAGCCCTGTATATGATCTATAGATTTGTATAGGTGCTATATAGGATGCTAAATTTTAGTTCAGTTAGGAAACGCGTAGCACAGTTTAAAATTCTCCTTCTGGAGTTTCTGTCAATAAACGGAAATGTGTTCGCGAACTTTTGTGCTTCCCTGTATAGGATCTACAAAATTTATACACACCAAGTAATAGACAAAAAGTGAGTTCAATTTAAAATCAAGTTCAGCAACTTCAAACGCACTTCCAGGAATTATTGTTAACAGACAGTAGATAATACTTTTGTGGGTCCCTGTAAATGAACGATGACTGCTAAACACACAATATTCCGTAGTAAGCCTCTTGTAATGCACCTTAGTGATATATATAAATTTCAATGCGTTTAAAATAATGAAACATTATTTAATTAAATCGCAAACGATTTTTCTCCATAGACGTAATGTAACGGAATTCTTCTGACTGTCCCTGTAAAGTAATTATAAGTGCTATGCACATCCTATTCCATATTAAGTTTCTTATAATGCACCTTAGGGATATATATCAATTACAATGTGTTTGAAATTGTATAACATCATTAAAATAAACCGCAAATGATTTTTTCCTATAGACCGTAATGTAACGGAATTCTTTTGAGTGTCCCTGTAAAAAACTACAACTGCTACACACTTCCGTTGAAATAGAAAACATACTATGGATAACGACAATAACATGTAAAATTTGCAGGGCAATCCGAGCCTATTTACGGGAGTTAGAGCACGGACAGACGGCCATACGGCAGACAAACCGCAGTCATAAACACTTCTCAACTAGGTTGGAAAGTGTTAAAAACGAGTTTTCGCATTTAGAAAGTGAAAAAAACGATACCTGCACACTAAATATAGACATATTAAATAAGTATTGACGTTGAAAGTTTCGCTACTTATATTATAGATGTGGATAATACAAAAAACAAACGGGTACTCTTTTAAATTGATCAGCCTATATTTTAAGTATTGTACAAACGTGCCAAATAGCTTTTAAAAAAATTGAAAAAACATTTTGTTATACTTTTAGTAATGTTTTGCATTTCAAAGGTACTTAATAACTTTAAAGTCAAATTGAATAAACTATTCTCAGAATAAAATATCGAAAAAAATCCTTCTATATATAAAAAAAAGTAATGGTTTGGAAATGGACCAATGAAAATCTGCGTAGATACCGCGAAACGTATCTGATTGGTCAGAGCTTTCCGACTTTTCTTAGGGGGAATTAACATGAAAGTAGAGAATTTAGATAGGATGGGAGCTATTAGGGGGGTTACCAAGGGGAAGAGACCCAGGTCTGTCGCCAAGTTTGTCGACAACTTGACGATATATCGCCAAATTTGGCAGCCTAAAGTGACGCCAACTTGGCGCTATTTCCAGTATTTCGCCAAATTTCCATAGACTCCCATTAAAATCCAATAGCGTTTACTCGCTTGAAAAAAATCAACAAATTGAGATATTGCAATGCAACAAAAATTAATATTAACTTATGAATAGAGCTTAATTGAACTATGTATATTATTTTTAAGCACAAACACTAACTATTTACAATATTCGTAACACTATATATGCATTATACAATTCGTACTTGTTAGTTATCCTGTCGACCAAATTACTGTCGCCAAATTCATATATATTAAACGAGCAAGGGATTTTCCAGATTATGAATGATATAGTAAACGACTGGGGAGATTTTCACGAGACTTCGAGCACGAGAAAAAGATCTAGCTAGGTTCCGAATACAAGAAAATTCCTTTTTACAGGGTAAAAGAAACTCAGCGCTGAAAATGTTTTTTGTTATAAATGGAAAAATACTCACACGATTTACACGAAACGTGTTGCCTATACTAATTCGAGCACGAGAAATCCATCTAGCTAGGTTTCGAATTCGGGAAAGGTCATTTTGATCTATTGAAACAAACTCAGCACTAAGAGTGCTTGGTTAGGGCGTGATTACGCGGGGGGTTGGTAAGCGTAGCGAGCAGGGGGGCCGAGCCCCCTAGTAATAAATAAAAAAATAAATAAAATTTGATACAACTTTATTAAAATATAAAAAAGTTTGTTTACTTTAAGTAATATTTCGCATTTCAAGGGTGCGTAACAATTTTAAAGTCACAATGAATAAGATATTATCAGAATGAAATAGTGAAGAAAATAAAAAGTAAATAAATAAATAAAATTTGAGTCAACTTTATAATGTAAAGTACGACGTTTTGAATTATTTTATAAAAGATCAGACTGAACATTTTTTGATATATTTGTAATACAATTTTATGAAAACGAATTTTATTTTTCGATTTTGCCAAAACAGTATACTTATAAAGACATTAATAAAATACCATGTAAAAGTCATATTTTAAAAATTGTCATTAAAGTCACAATATTTGGGGTCATTATTTTTAGAAATGCTTTTAAAAGTCATTTAATCATTCATACCTGTAATTCCGATAAGTGTAATTATTGCATGATGGGAAGTTCAATATTTCTGAAATGTAGAAATTAAAAGAAAGTTTAATTCAAGTTTTTAATTTTTTATAGTAATTTCTTTCAAAACTTTTTTATGTATAATCTGTATTTTGTTAAAAGAAATTACTATAAAATATTTTTAAGAGTTGAGAAATGTAAATATAAAAGAAATGCTATACATTAATAGAACTGAAGAAATCTTATTTGAAATTTTATTTAAAAAAAACATGTATTTCTTTTATTTATTCTGAAAGGAAATAAAAACTAAGAATCGAGGAATAAATTTAAAAACAACTCACTGCGTTTTAAATTATTAAAACAAGAATAGTTTTCAATATAAATAAGTTTATATATATATATATTTATATATATATATATATATGTATATGTATGTGTGTGTGTGTATATATATGGAGTACAAATTTACAAAGCAAAAGTTGATGTTTGTTTTGCGAGTACACCAGAAAGGCATTAATTAAATAAGGTGGAAATGTTATATTATAAATTTTCTTATAAACTATCAATACTCAAGTAATTACATTTCAGATATACATTTAAACTTCCTTTAATCATTCATAAGTCAGATTTGTGGAAATAATGTATAAAAACAAAATTAATATGTCTCATAAAAAATTAAGGAAGGTATATCAAGTTTGACATTTTAAGGCAAGTTATTTCAAGAAATGTATATTTAGAATTTTAAATTACTTTTAGAATTAAGGAAAATAGATATAAATATTGTGTTCTTCAATGGAATATATACATTTTTTAAAAGAGATTTATTTTTCATGATCAGGAGAAATCTTACATATTAAGGAAAAAGCGCCGAAATTTTAATTAAAATCTTAGAATAACAAACAAACAAAAAAAAAACAGACATTTAATTTAATCATTCTCAGAATAAAATAACAAAGAAAATAAATTGAAAATAATTCAGAGAAAAATCTGAAAAGCAAGCAAATAGATTTTTTAATTATTTTAAAAGGCTAGAGAATTTAAAGAAATTTATTGAATCGATCCATTATGCAGCGAAGCATTGACATTTAATGAGTGATGTTTTTTTTTTTTTTTTCAAGAAACATTTTTCAATTCCAAGAATTGTTTACAAGAAAAATACATATTTTGTAAATATATTATCATTTTTTATTTTATACAGCAACAGGCGAATTTTATTTATATTTTCAGTTGTTATGCTAAAATAAATAAATGGAATTACGAAGTTAATTAACATTTTTTCATCCTAACTATAAATGATTACTTGCATGTGTGTATAACATTGTAGACAAACTGAGTATTTGAAAGATGTGTAAATTTAAATGATTTTGTATTTTAGTTAAGTACGTTCTATACAGATATATACCCCGGAAATTTCTAAAACATTACTTATATTTGAATAATAACCAATGAATTTTTATCCTGCTTTTTCCAAGCGTCAACCGACAGAGTGAAAAATGTCTCAAGCCGGGAATCGAACTCGGGCACTCAGAGTAGCGCTCCGAGACACTACCACTAAGCGACAAGGAAATATATCCCAACTCGGCATTTCTCCCTTTTATATGTCGGACCGGCTGCAACCGCAGCACAAGACTGAAATGTCATCACGGGCAAAATTTCTGCGGCAAACATGATACGACAATACAAAGCCCTGCATACGATAACACATAGTTAACTTTTGTTTTTTTATGTGTTGTCGTATGCAGGGATTTGTATTGTCGTCTCATGTTTGCCGCAAACATTTGTGTGCTCATGATGACTTTTCCATCTTGTGCTGCGGTTACAGCCAGTCCGACATATAAGAGTGAGAAATGCCGAGTTGGGATATCGTTCCTTGTCGCTCACTGGTAGTGCCTCAGACGGCTATACTGAGTGCCCGGGTTCGAGTACCGGTTTGGGACATTTTTAACTCTGTCGGTTTGCGCTTGGAAAAAGCAGGATAAAAAGTTACTGGTTATATTGTAGTCAAGTATTACGGGCGTAATTCACTGCTGAATGAAAAATTAATTAATTATATTGTTCTTGACTATAAAAAAAGTAACACATCTTGAGGTTTCATTCATCTTTCATATTAATTTATTATTTTTTTGTTTTTAACTGAACAGATTCACCTTGAGAAACTTAATGTTGAGGATTCTTGGAGTGAGTTTTTTTAAGGCCAATTAACTTCGCAAGGGTCATAGGGCGAGGAAGGCAGAAGGTTGCCCTCCGTAGGAGTTTTCCTAAGGGAACGTAATGCGTATTTACGCAATGTTCAAAGAAAAACGCTGAAAATTCCAAACGATCTGGCCGACGCGCACGGCATGGGTACGAACCAAGCATTTTTAATGTACTAGCTTTGAGAGCTAACTATCTCAGCAGCTTACGGGCATTATATATTGAGATAAAACACTTCTGTCATTAAAAATTAAAGTGCTTATTTATTTTCATCTTCGTACAGAGTTGCGTTTTTCACTTGAACGATCACATTACAGTCAACCGAGGAAATTTGTAATAATCCAATCCGTTTGGAATATCTTCATCAAAATTATCAATGAATATTAACATGCGTACGGTTAAATAACTCTTATTTTAAAACGCAATGTAACAGTTTTTTTATAAAGAAAACTACATACCCTGTTTTATCTTAGATATTTTTATATTTCCGCACCATACTGCTCTTTTCAAGGTTATTGATTTCTGAAAAAGATGATTTATTATGTAAATATACATAAATTTTTCTGTCTTTATTGGGTAAATATTGATACTACTACTATTTATTTGTACAACGGTGATATTTTACAAGGGTATTTAAATTCCAGTTATTAAAAGCTGTTTCGTAGGTGAATAAATGAAAAATTAAATCTAGAAACAAAATCTATGGGAGAGATAAGAAAAAGAAAACAAGAAATTAAAAGAAAAAAAAATAAGAAAAAAAAATAAAAGAAGTATTTAAATGAAAATTAAAACAACTTTTTTAAAGAAAAGGGACAGAAATATTTTTGTTTGTTTTAAACCCTATTCATATGTCTATAAAATAATGTTATACTAAAGAAAAAAAAATTCCGATTACTAAAATCATTTCTTTCATAATATGTGAAATACCAGCCATACATTGTTTCTTTATTAACATGAAAACAACAACACGAGCTCGATTATTGCGCATGTTATTCAAAATATGTACCAGAATTTCAAACGGAAATCTTCTATTTACAAATTCACGAAATGTCTGTCAATAAATTAAAAAAAAATATATATTATAAAATATTTCTGGTAGAAATTTCGAAAAAACAGACTATGACGCGCCGGACATCATATGACATATTCGCTGTAAATGGCACATTTATATTAAGAAATATATACGATGACCAGCGCGTTGTAAAGCAGTTAACGTGTTAAATAATAATCCTATGTGACAATCTATATAAATCTATATTTATCAACAAACATTACTTAAACATTCATGCTTTTCCAGAAACAAAAAAGAAGCAAGTTATATATATTTTTTAAATCAATTCTTAATTTTTAATCATAAATATATAAAATAAACCCGTACAGCATTAATTTCCCAGACGTTATCTTTATTGAACATTATTTTATAATCAACGTTGCGGTATTTTATTTTTTGTTGCCATCACTAATTTGAGATAAATCTTTCATTTCATTTATGAAAACAACGGGAGAAATTTTTTTCTCCCATATTAAAATTAAAATTAATTAATTAAATTTAATTAATTAATTAATA
Organism: Maratus michaelseni; assembly: GCA_963931845.1. NCBI lineage: Eukaryota > Metazoa > Arthropoda > Arachnida > Araneae > Salticidae > Maratus > Maratus michaelseni. Next base: position 419,095,952 of record OZ007588.1, read on the forward strand.
TTTGAAAAAACTGTATTAATCTCAATTGTAATCCAGTACAAGTTTTAAAAAATTTATTTGAACTTGAATGGATGAATAGAAAATATTTTATTAACGATTGAAAATTCCAACAAGATATATATAGAGAGAGTGAGCTAATAGTAGGAATTTAAAAACCTACACCAAGCATAGATTATTAAACACTTTCCAACATTAACAGAATATTTTAACAAACCATCGCTATTTAATAAGGTAAAGAAGGCATCTAAGTAAGCATTTCAGATAAAGACAAAACACATTTGAAAACCAGATTTCAGCTATTACCGTCCCCAGCTGGATAAGTACCCCAATTCTTTTCTGCAGCCCTGTATATAATTTATATATTTGTATATACTCTATAGTATGCTACAATTTAGTTTAGTAACAAACACATAACACAGTTGGAGATTCCTCCTCAGCAGTTTCTACCAATAGACGGAAACATACTTGAATTATTTTGTACAGCCCTGTATATTACCTTAAGCTTCTTATACATGCCATAGGCAAATGCACGCTGAAATCACACTTCCAGAAATTATCCTACATATGCTGCCATGTATTCAGTTCTTTCTGTGTCAATGTATATAATTTTATTTATATTCTACAAACATTTCTTGGTATACTAAATATATTTCACGTTCAAAATGCATACCTCGATTAAAAACTCATTTTAATCAATTTACGCTGATACACCGCAATGCTTAGGATTTTTTTTGTGCAGCCCTGCATATGATCTGTGGCATTTATACATATCTCCTAGCGTTCAAAAATTCAGTTAAACGTATACCTTACTAAAATCTCACTTCCAATTATGGCTTATAAACAATACTTCGGACACAGTACTGTACCCGAAATATTTTGTGTGTCCCTGTAAATGAACGATAAATGCTATGCGCTTAACAAGTATCTTGTAGTAAATCCAAATAATGCATATCATTTTCATAATATATGAAATAGTATAACATAATTAAAATACGCTGCAAACAGTTTTTCACCCGTAGACCATAATGTAAAAGAATATTTTTGTTTGGCACTAATGAAAGAAAAAGCTTTACACTCCATATTCTACAGAAAGCATGTCTTAGTGCATCTCTGAAATTTATATCAATTTTATTATCTATATTATAAAGGATAAACGTGTCCGTTTGTAACGCTGACGTCATTTTGCGAATAGCAACACGTAATGATGAAATTTTCGTTTAGCGATTTTCGCGACTGCAATTTTTTTAATTTTTAAACATCGCACATTTTTAATTTTTACACCGTTATATAGGGGAAAAATCTACTTTGAAATGCAATTTGATTCAAAACGTATCTTAATTCACTAATTTATTATGCCTTTTTAAAATAAAAAATTTGGTATTTTTCACTTTTTTCGGGCATAATGGTTGCCATTGGTAATTTTTTTTCCTTTTGGCGACCGCATATTATCGTTGATTAAAGAACTGAAATGGCTATTATTAATTAGAAAATAATACAGACACCTCGAAAAGTAAAAGAAAAGAAATTGTTACTGATTTCATATGAAAAACAAAAATAATAGTAAAACCAATAATAATAAACGTTTTGATGAGTGATAATTTTATAAATCGAAATTATTTAATTTTAATGTGAAAGGAATGTTTGTACTACTTAAAAAAATGTTTCAGTGTAAAAATTTTGAGTCAGACAATATTTATCTGTTTTTCGTTTGCGCCAGGATAATAACGATCAAAAATCAATTTAAGATGAAGTTTCGCTTACTGTTTTAAATGAAAATTCTAATTCATTTTTACTTAATGCAGTTTATAAAAAAGATGAGATCATATAATATAGTTGCGCGTTAACTGTTGTATCTTCTGGAATCGCAGATTTGTTATTAGATTAAGGTAGAACAGCAGATTCAAGATTCAAAATACCGCTGAATTTGAACGAAATATCTGCCATTAGTATAAGCAATCTGACCTTGCTGAATTAATAAGAGAAACGAAGTTAATCGTCTGGGAAGAAGCACCCATGATAAGTAAATTAGTATTTGAATGTGTGAACCGTACGCTTAAAGACATAAAAAAACATTGATTCGCCATTTGGTTCATCAAAATGTAAGTATAAATAATAATATAATACAAATAAAATGCAAATTTAACAGACATATTCATGAACTGTGCGCTTAAACACATGAAATTTTCATTATAAATAAACCTGCAGTAAGCAGCGAAATCTTGGTCGATTTCTTTGGCCATTAACTCCTGGCATGCGGCTAATACAAAAGTATCGTTTTATTAAATTTCAAAATTTTATTTCACTATATTATTGATATTTTTCTTATAAAATTTATTTATGGTGTTGTTAATGAACCAGTTTAAAACATATGTACTAAATACGAAAAAATTATTAGAATTAAAAAAAAATGGTTTTTGCCTATGTTCTGTAACCCGGAAAGCCCGGGTTCGATTCCCTAGTATTTATAATAGTGTAACATGATTAAAATGCGCCGCAAACGATTTTCCACATTAAACCATAATGCATCGAATTTTTTTCTGTTTCCCTGTAAACTAATTATAAGTGTACCATGTACTACGTACCATGTTCGATAGTAAGCATCTTCTAGTGTATTTCAGTGATGTATATCAATTTCAATATATTTGAAAAAAATGTAGCATCGAAGATTTGTCGCATACTTAAAATGCACCGCAAATGATTTTTCCCGTAGACCATAATGTAACGGAATGCTTTTGAGTTCCCCTGTAAAAAAGTATAAGTGCTACACACTTCATTTTCAAAACTGAACGTGCTATGGTAAACCTCAATAACATATATCAATTGCAAAACTATCCGGATATATTTACGCGTGTTAGAGCACGGACAGATCGATGGACAGACAGAGAGACAAACCGAATTCATAAAAACTTTTAAACTATGTTGGAAAGTTTTAACCATAAAAATTACGGTTAATTCTTACGGTGACCCTAAGGTTAACCGTAAAAATGCGAAAAGTACTAGTTTTACACGGTACTAACGTATTAGGTTGTATTAAAAGTATTTCCGTTTTTTAAATGTTTTAATGCCAAAGCATGTAACTGGCGTTTTCTAACCCCTAATTTTGAACATAAACTGTTATTTTAGAGGATACATGTCCCTCTATATTCTATAATCATACAGGCTTCTTTCTTTCATTCTTAGGTTACATAAAAAATGATAGAAATGTTGAGTTTTATGCACCTTAACCCCTTCGCGACGAGCGTCCTTTACGGAATATTTAATCTTTTTACCACCGGTTTTTAAAACAGATATTTTCGGCTAATTGAATCGCAGAAATGCTACCATTAAATAAGGCAAAGCTTACACTAAAAAATAACTGGTGCACTGTAAAAAATGACCAATGTTTCTTATTTTATGAAAATATACTATAACCAGGAACTAAAATATAATATAATCTTGTGAATTATCCGAAATTCCGAAAAGCGTGTCACATTGTCTTTTGAATCCCCAGAAACCAATACATTACCAAAATTTAAAGAATTATTTATAAAAACAAAGTATTTTTCGCTGCCCGTATTTTTCAGAAACGTTTCCGAAGGGTTTTCATAGTGTATTAATTAGTGTCCTCAGCCTGGAATACCTGTTTTTCGAATGCTATCAATTCTCAAGTAAATATTTTCATCCTCAAAAAATATTTTTAACAGACAAACATGAAAAATTAACAACGTTAACAATAACATTAAAATTAAGTTTATTTCTTTACTCTTTCATGTATAAATTAAATTATGCGGCTGAAAACGTTTACTTGAGAATGGATAGCATTCGAAAAACAGGTATTCCAGGCTGAGGACACTAATTAATACACATTAAAAACCCTTCGGAAACGTTTGTGAAAAGTACGTGCAGCAAAAAATACTTTGTTTTTATAAATAATTCTTTAAATTTTGAAAATGTATTCGTTTTTAGGGATTCAAAAGACAATGTAACATGCTATTTGAAATTTCGGATATCTCAGAAGATTACTTTATATTTTCGTTATTATTTCGCTATTTTCGTGGTTATAGCATATTTTCATAAAATAAGAAACATTGGTCATTTTTTACAGTGTAGGGGCCATTAAAGTTTAAGGTCCAAAACTTCAAACGATGATTAAAAACAGAAAAAAGGGGTCGATTCGTTTGCGGTTTTCGCTAAAATCGTTCTTTATATCACGAATTTTTTCAAAAAAAATTTTAAAGGTTATGTTCAAAAATTGTCGATAGAGGGTGTAGAGTAACGAACAATACTTTTAACGTTATTTTTTGTATGAAGTTAAAATTATTCGAAAGTTTAGAGTTTAACTTAAATTTTAAACCCAAAATCGAAAACATTGGGATCGGGTAACTAGCGAAAATTGAACTGTGAACAGAGAGGCGGTGGGATTTCAGACGCTCATAAACATTGAACAAACTAATCGATTTTGTTGCGGTTTGCGTGGATGTCCTTCCCTTGGTAATTATTTTATTCAAAATGCCGTACAGCTTTGGTTTCCTCATTTTTTGATAGAGGGCGCTTCCGACACATCTCCGACATTTTAATGACATTACTCCTGGATGTTTTACTACCAGACTCACATACTTTCAGGAAGTGTAAGGGATGCAAAGACGACTCGTAATCACATAGGAATCTAACGTTGGAAATGCCTTTTTTTGCGAGTTATAGTTAAAAGAAGCAGAGAAACAGCAACACGTTAATGTGACAGAAAACAGTTTATTTAAAGGTTTTACTACAAAAGGTGCTCGAAATTACGACAAGAAGTAGTCCGGCAAACTTCACAGCGGCGGCGCATGGAAAGCCTCACGCTCTGGAAGATTCCTGGCACCTCCGATAGCTTTCTGGCAGCTACAGAAATACGAGCCGCGAGGTATACAACTGAAGGTACGGGAGTCTCAAACACCCAAATTTTCATTTGACCCCAGCAGAAGAAGTCCATACATGATAGGTCCGGCGATCTGGATGGCAAATGAATCGGGCCTCCACGACCCATCCATCGCTGTCCAAATGTTACGTTGAGGTGTCGGCAAACGTCATTGGTGTAATGTGGAGAAGCGCCATCGAGCTGGATCCACATAGAGCGGCGCAACGAAAGAGGAACATGTTCTTCTTTTAGAAGTTCCGACAGAACTTGTTGTAGGAATATCAAGTATGTCCTTCCGTCCAAACGGCAGGGTAGAATGTATGGTTCAATAAGGTAGTCCCTAGAATTCTGGCACAAACATTGATAAAAAATGCCTTTGAGCAGCACGTGGTCTCGTACCATGGGGGTTCGCCAAAGGCCAAATATGTTAAGCACTATGTTTATTGAAGGCTCCCTCTCTTGTAAAAGTTCTTTCATCCGTAAACAATACAGACGCCGAAAATCTGTTGTCTGCTGCAATCCGTTGCAAATATTCAGCAAACGTCTTCGTATGTGGATAACCTTCAGGGATTAATTCTTGCACGCTTTGCAGATGGTATAAGCTCATTTTGTTTTCCAATAGTATCCTCCAGATAGTGGTGTGCGAAAACCCCACCTGTTGGCTTATCGCAAGGGTACTTTTGCTTGGATGGCCTTCTGCGATACTTAACACTTGTTCCTCATTGTACGGTGTCCTTTTTGTTCGTTCTCGATTTATCTTAACTTTCGTTTACCACTCAGTCTCACGAAGCCTTCTATTCACACTTGAAAATGTCGTATGATGGGGTGCACGCCTATGCGGAAAACGCTCTTTGTAAAACCTCAGAGCGGCGTGTTCGTTACAGTCCGCAGCTCCATATACGAGCAACATATCGACCAGTTCATCGTTCGAATACTCTATCTTACTACCTTTGTAATCGGTGCACAAATGATCACTTCACCCTGATCGCTGTTCACGCGCCTTACCGTTCAGCGCCATCTACCGTCTCTGTCAAGCTTGCCGGACTACTTCTGATCGTAATTTTGAACACCTTTTGTAGTAAAATCTTTAAATAAACTGTTTTCTGTCACATTAACGTGTTGTTGTTTCTCTGCTTCTTTCTGTTGCTTTTTTCTCTGCTTCTTTTAACCATAACTCGCAAAAAAGGCATTTCCAACTTTACATTCCTAAGTGATTTCGAGTCGTCTTTGCATCCCTAACACTTCCTGGTAGTATGTTGGTCTGGTAGTAAAACACCCAGGAGTAATGTCATTGAAATGTCGGAGATGTGTCGGAAGCGCCCTCTTTCAAAAAATGAGTACACCACAGCTGTACGTCATTTTGAATAAAAGAAATACCAACAAAATCGATGTGAGCGTTTAAATTCTCCCCGCTCCCTCTGTTCACGGTTCAATTTTCGCTAGATACCGGATCCCAATGTTTTCGATTTTGGGCTTAAAATTTAAGTTAAAGTCTCATCTTTAGAATAACTTAAACCCAATACAAAAAATAACGTATTTGTTCGTCACTCTAAAGTCTAAAGAACCCTCTATTGACAATTTTGAACACAACCTCTAAAATTTTTTTTGAAGAAAATCGTGATATAAAGAAAGATTTTAGCGAAAACCGAAAACGAATCGACCCTCTTTTCCGTTTTTTATCATCGTTTGAACTTTTGGACCTTAAACTTTAATGGCCCCTAGCTCCTACAGAAGACGTTTTCGACCCATAGTTTCCTATTTAATAATGTTTGTCTTCATGTCTACTATCACCCCTCAAAATTTGTCGATCTGGTAGTGAAACACCCTCTATATATATATACAGGGTGATTATAAAAAAACTATCCCGACATTTGGGCCCCTTACTATCATACCATTCACAGAAACTGAATGAAATTTTGGCAAAAAGTATTTTGAGGTATGCGCTCAAGAATTATATGGAAAACAACAGTGTCACTCAAACAGTTACGGTTACAGTGAGAAAATTTTGAAAAAATCAAATGGCAACACCCAGTTTTTTGTATTGGAATGTGATCTCCATTGTGAAAAACCCTAAATAGCGTTGGAACGGCAACTGTAGCATGAAAATCACCGGCGGTAGATAGGCTAAAAGTGAGGACAAGCAATGAGGACAGAGAAGCAGCATAAAATAAAGCATTTTATTGTGTGTTTCACAAATTTTCCACATGACCTCCTTCCCACACGATGACACTTTTCATGCGGCTGATGGTGGATAGCACTACAGCACGTATCATGGCAATAGGAATCTCTTGAATCGCAGTTCTGATGGCATCTTTCAAATCAGATGCAGTTTGAGGACGAAACTGATGCATTTTGGATTTGAGATATCCCCACAGCCAGAAATCCATTGGTGTCAGATCAGGAGACCTTGGTGGCAACGGAAACGGGAAATGACGGGAGATAACTCTGTCACCAAACTGTTGAGTTAAGACACGTTTGACTGAAGACCCGACATGTGAGGGAGCGCCATCTTGCATCCACACAACTTCAGATAGAGCATTTTGCCGTTGAAATGCAGGAATCGCGTAATGAGTTAAATGTCCAGATAGCGAGCACTCGTTACTGTACACGTTTGCAGATCACCGGCAGTATCCTCTTCAAAAAAGTAAGGGCCGAGGATGAACGTACTCGTTATACCACACCACACAGTTACCTTTTCCTCGTGTAATAGACGTGCATGCACATCATATGGATTATTCTCTGCCCAGTGCACACAATATTTCGAATTCACGTTACCAGTTGACGAGAAATGCGCCTCACCTGTCCACAGAATGCGTAAAGGCCAGCTGCTATCTTCATCGTATCGGATAAGGAATTGATTTACAAAATCCAGCCGTAATTGATAGTCTCCCGCTTCCAACATCTGGACACGCTGGAATCGGTACGGAAAAATGTTTAGAACAGAGCGCAGAATCTTGCGTACAGTTGACTTCGGAAGATCCAGAACACGTGAAACACCGCGTGCAGTTGCGGGACGAACTGTGCTTTTCGTCTGATGGACTTCTGTAACAGCTTCCACAGGAATGGAAGGTCGTCCAGACCGAGGTCGATCGCATGTGCAACCAGTTTCTTCAAATTTATGAATCAAGTCCCGTACAGCTTTGACAGTACACGGGCCTCGCCGTAATCCATGGTTTCTGCGGTAAACACGCAATTTCTCTGCGGCATTTTGTCCATTCAGGTAATAAATCTTTACGATTTCCCACGTTCTTTCCCTGAAAGCGGCATCTTGTTCGGAATGGCGAAAAGGAACATACGCAGCTCGCATTTCGCAGTGCCTTTTCTTTCACCTAGCGTGACGACGTCAGTCATGACTGTGTCTTACGTAGAACCCGAAATTTGAGTTTCTTGGTTTCTTCTTCTCGTTTTGTGGAGAACTAGTCAGGCTGGGATATCAGCCAAAGAAACGGTGTGACGTGTGACGTAAATGAAACGATAATTAATGCTCTGGTGCACAGCAAAGTCCTTTTTACTTTTCCATTGCCTAGTTCCGGTGATTTTCATGCTACATCTTGCCGTTACAACGCTATTTAGGGTTTTTCACAATGGAGATCACATTCCAATACTAAAAACTGGGTGTTGCAATTTGATTTTTTCGAAATTTTCTCACTGTAATCGTAACTGTTTGAGTAACACTGTTGTTTTCCATATCATTCTTGAGCGCATACCTCAAAATACCTTTTGCCAAAATTTCATTCAGTTTCTGTGAATGGTATGATAGTTAGGGGCCCAAATGTCGGGATAATTTTTTTATAATCACCCTGTATGTATATATACTGTGTGCCCGTTGTTACCCCAATTATTTCTGAACGGCAAGAACTATATTCATAAAAGTGGGTCTAGGAATAGTAAAGTTGCCATGCGCTACGCAAGGAAACCACTTACAGCGCCACCTGTTGGCTAAATTTGGAGTTAGCACTGTTATTTCAAAAACTGTACAAGATACGGGAAAAAGTCAATTACAAAGTTGTTCAGCGTTATCAATTTATTACAAAAAAAATTCTTGCTCACAAAAATGATACAAATTAAAAGCACAAAGTGCGCATGTGTTTGGTTGTGATGTATAAAACAGCACTTATCGGAAATGAGGCTCATCTATCTGTGATACTCAAAATGGTGTCCTTCAGCAACAATACACATCTGGATACGGGATTACACTTCCCGCTGCACATTGTACAACATGGCAGGTGACCGCTGGAACCAGCATCCGTAATATGGTTTCGAAGTTCCTGCAATGTTGGTGGATTGATTGCATACTCTCGCTGTTTCATTTTATCCCCACCACTTATACAAAATGGAAAAAAATACTTTTTGGCGGTATGTGATATTAAGATTTATTTATGTAAAGATCTACTGACATTTGAAACTCTGGAATGTGATATTTTCTCTTTTCTTCCCCATTATGTCGTGTTACAATTTTGGGAGTTTCGAACTAAATAAATATGCATTTTACGGATTCTACTTTTAACATTACTTTACGGAAGGTGTTTTCTCTTTCTAAATCAATGATGTTGAACAACTTTGTAATTGACTTTTCCCCGTATCTCTTACCATTTTATAAATAAGAACGTTAACTACAAATTTAGCCACCAGGTGGCGCTGTAAGCGGTTTCCTTGCGTAGGGCATAGCAACTTTACTATACCTATACCTCACTTTTATAACTATAGCTCTTGCCGTTGAGGAATTATTGTGGTGGCAACGTACTTTAGCGGGCACACTGTATATACATATATATATATATATATATATATATATATATATATATATATATCCACTTATTGAGGGTACCTTTCCGGCTCTAACGGTACGTTATGCTTAAAAAAATAGTACTTACTATTTCAAATAACATTCTTTCTGGAGTTTCGAATTCATATTGATTTTCATCTTTTTCGACTGGTTTGGATAGATTTTCACTTAAAAATATAAAATCATACGAAATTGGGGGTGTATGCTGCCGAAAGGACTGGAACCCCAAACACTAAGTCTCTTTCTGAGAAAATGTCTGATTCAGCACTGATTAAACACAGATTTTAGATATATTTAAGTTTATTATACCGGGTCTGTGTAAGCAGCTAGTCGTTATCGATAATATAAACCGATCGCCGGCAATTTCTGTTCTGTTGTTAGTGTAATGAGCCATCGGTTAAATTATCTGAGCAATTCAGAAAATCTTACATCTATTGTTATAAATTGACATACCGGAAAAATATGAAAAATAATATTAAAGTCATTATTTGACGGGATATATCTACAGTTCTCATTTAATGGTTTACATTGTAGTTCATTATATTTTTAGTAACATAAATGTCATTTTCATTTTTAAAAATGCGTAAACTATTGTCATTTTTGTCACAATGAGAGTTTTGGTCAATATAAGGTACTGCGTTTTCTTAAATTGTAAAGAATAAAAAATTAATTAAATTATTTAATATTATAAATTGTCCTATATATCCTAATTTGTTTGACACAATCGGTGTTATACTCAATTCATCTTTATTTTTTAAACAATGAGTTACATGTAAAAAAAAAGTACTTTAAAAGAATGTTTTCGATAAAACTGTTAAAACACAGCTGATATTTTTAATGATAATTTAAAAAGTTTTGAATATTTATTTCTTTTTCAATTTCACGAAGTCATTACTATATTATACATTAACACATATTTGAGATATAGATAATTAACAAAATACATCAAGTAGAAGTAAAAAAAAAAAACATTTTTTGAAAACATCATAAAATATCGAAGAAAGACGACGTTTTCGTTTTGTATGGCAATGCAGTAAGTGATCTTTTGTTAGGTGAAAACAGCCTCACGTTATTAGGAGCAACAACCAAATGGGTTGAAAATTAAAAATTATATCATCATGTTTTTTCAACATTTTATGCAAATTGTACCAATGCATTTTTTACTTTATTTTCTGATGCCAGTCTATTTCTCCCTTTTTAGGTGCGTTCGTAATTATATAAATACGTAGCACCTATTGTCGTCGCTTGGTCCGTCCGTCTGTCTGTCCGTCCGTCCGCATATAACAACGCAAAAACTACCCAACCGCATGGTTTGAAATAAATTTAAGATATATTATCTATGCAGAATTTTGTCGAGACATTTCAAATTTTATTAAAATCGAATCAAAACTTTAGGAGATATTAATAAAAATATTTATTAAGAAATTTGAATTTTTTTTTAAATAGGTGCTTTCTTGTTATAGGAGCTTCCGAAGTTTAATCGTCAAGCGACCGAGATACTTATTCTATTACAGAAATTAATCTGCAGACGATATCATTCATTTCACAGAATTAAAAATCATCAAGATCTAAATATTTATATAGCTAGCTACATTACGAACGCACCTCATTTGTCACGTTTGACATACAATTTCCAGCTTGTTTACTTCTGCATGTAACTTTAAAATTCAGGGTTTCAAATGTTTATTATGGACTTGATTATTTGAGTTAAGATAAAGTTAGAATAGCTAATACTATGCACTCATATAATTAATTTTATTTTGAATATGTTTTAACACGAAAGTACTCGCGTCTAATTTTATGAAGCTATTGGTCACATTTGGTCGCATGTGGTCACTTCTGGTTACCGCTGACAGTCGACTGGAGAATAAGAAAAACAAATTCTTTAATATCCAAATATAAGTTTTCAATCAAGTTTTAATTCCAAAATTATACATTACTCTCATGATCTTTGAAATTTTTTTGTAGGTATAATTACTCTGCGAGGTAATTTGTTTTGTCAAAATATACCCCTATGAATAAAAAAGTCTTATTAATTTTACAATAGTGAATGCGAGATGTTAAAAGTCAGTAACATGAAATTTCCCCACTGCATTTCTGTGTGGTGATGAATTAAAAAAAGATAACTCAATGGATGGCAAAATGATCCACACATGACGACTGTCAGGATAATACTTAAAAAAATTTAGAAATTCACATACTGTAGTAATTTTAATTAGGAATGAAAATACAATTAATTTCAACCCTTACAAAAGACTGTCGTTAAACCTCAACATAATCTGAAAGTGTGTATGAACTGTGAGATAATGCAATCACAACAAATCCGTTAAACCAAAAGTTAAACATTTTACATTTCATTATAAACTGAACTTCAAAAAATATCGAAACAAAAAAAAATCAATAATATATATTTTATTTTTAATAATAGAATATGTTTTATTAAAGTAAATTTCTTCTCAATATTCATATATTAAAACAGGATGGTCGTAAAAATTATTTACTACCATATGAGCCCCTAGCGACCTCAACATTCAAGAAAATTTGACGAAAATTCAGATGTAGGTATTTTTATACCGGGTGGTTATAATTAAAGTTACACTACTCAGACCAATCTGGATACCGTTCTGGTTGACGGATTTCGTTTAAACTTGGTATATATGTTACATGGACGATGCGAAAGACAAATAACCAATAAAAAATAGTCCAAATTTCGACCGCTAGTTGAAAAACGTGGGGCGTAAAAGACCGGAAACATAAATTGGAAGCATAAAACTTTATTTAATGATAAGATTTGTTCAATGCGCATTTCATTTATGTCAATAACAAGTTCAAAGTGAGTTAAAAAGTTTTCAACAGAAGCAAGCAGTGATTGTTCAGGAATTGAAATGACATGGCGTGTTATGCTTTTTGTTGAACTTGTTTTAACAAGCTTTGAACATTTCATTGACATAAATGGAATGTGCATTGAAGAAATGATGTGATTAAATAAAGTTTTATGTTTTCAATTTATGTTTCAAGTTTTTTTTATGCGCCAACTTTTCACCTGGTTTTCGAAATTTGAACCCATTTTTAATTGGATACTTATCTTCCCCAGGGTCCATATAACCTATATAAATAGTTTCAATGAAATCCGACAATCCGAACGGACTTCAGATTAGTGTGAGTTGTGCATCTTTAATTATAACCACCCAGTATATGTGCTCGAGAATAAAGGGGAAAAACCAATCGAGCTTTTACATTCACGGTTACAGTGACAAAATTTCCACGTAAAATCGAAATGTAGGTAGATGACACTGTCACCAAAAATTTGTGGAAGCAAACGTGAAGCTCCCAGTGCTATTCTTTGCATCGATCTTCTCTTATACCTTCGTTTGTATTACTACAGATAACGTTTCAATACAATTTATAGTTTATCACCGATTAATTAATTTTGTGATTAAAAAAATGGGTGATGCCATTTGAAATTATGCAAAATTTATTTCTGTAATCGTACGTGCGAGAGTTTCTTTTATTTGTTTTTCATCTCATTCCCGAGTGGACACTTTAAAAATTATACTTCTCTAATTCCATCCCGTTCCCTTTAACAGTTGTAACGGATCATCTAATTTTAAATTTATAACCGGTTTATATTATTTAAAATTATATTCACTTAGCATAAACTGGAATGATATCCATTCTAGAATTTATTATTTTTGAAACTCCGTAAACAAACTTGAAGCACTTGGGAAATAAGTATATATATATATATATATATATATATACCACCTAACCATTATTGCTTCTTCACGTTTATTATGTGCAATTTAAGAAGCACTTTACAAAATAAGTGCAATCGTCTTCGGTTTACTGCTCTTCAGAGGGCACTAAATTCAATATAAAATATTATAATGATATTTAAGGCTTAATTTAATGATACTGTGTATGTTGTTACAATGCTTGAAAATTTTTATTTTTCGTACATAATGCGATACAATCAACACCAGGCGCTATTATGACGTCAGCATTTCTGCCATACGCGTTTGGACTTTTCTAATGTAAGTAGATAGACTGCATATCTAAAAGTGATAACAGCACAGCATTTTCTATTTGGGGAAACTTTCGTAATTGGGCTATATTTTAATGGTGTATTTCAAAGAGAGGGGTTTAGGGAAGAATTAAAAAATTATTTTGACAAAGCGCATATTTTATATTTATGCATTGAAACAATAAATTTAAAAATTATATGTGTTCACATCGAATTTATTATCTAAGTATATAGACTGATTCGAAGACATTAGTTCAGATATTGTTCCATTTTACGAAGGAAACATTTTTTTTTTTGGTCATATCAAGAAGAAGAATAAAATTTGGAGACGCTTGTGCAATCAATCGCCAGATGTATTAACTGCGTCAATTTCTCAATAGTTTCGCATGTTTATTTATAGTACTGTAAATATTAATCCAAATTTTTGCAGCAAACGTGCACTTTTGAGTTACATTTTTTAAAACTCATGCTCGAAAACAATTTTAAAACTAGAGTTGCAAAGGCTAGAAAAAACCCGGTTTAAACCTGGGAATAAACCGGGTTTTTGGGGAATAAACTTGATTTTTTGGGAATAAACTTGTTTTATTGGGAATAAACGAGGTCTTTTCAGAATAAATTTGGGAATAAACCGGGTCTATTGGAAATAAACCTGGTAATAAACCGGATTTTTGCGAATCTTACATATGAGTAAATTGGGATGCAGTTTTCATTCACAACATTGTTTTACAATATTCTTTCACAATATTTTTCGTTTAATTTTATGTGCGAAACAAAATTTGTATAACGTTAACTGTATCGTGTATACCATGGCATATTGACACTCTTGAAGAGAAAAATATAAATGTATTTTATTAAGTACGTTATTCTTTGCTAGATGATTTTCTTAACAGCTGTCAGTTTAACAAAATTATAGAAAACTTTTTTCGCCTAACGTTTCATGTGAAAATCAAATTTTGTAGAACATCGTTATTTTCTTATATGCGAAATATAAGAAATATCTATCTTGAAATCCATCTTGAAATATAAACTATCTTCGAGAGCAAAATAATAAATTGTCGTTCTTAAATGTATACTAATAAAAGAAAGTCTCTCTCTCTCTCTCTCTGTGTGTGTGTGTTTGTCAGCAATGGTCAGCAAAAAGTAGCCCACCTAGAAGCCTGAAAATTTAGATATAGGTAGTCCAAACCGTCTCCTGGATCACCTGAAAATAAGAATTTTTATATTTTAATTACTTACTGAAATATTAATTAAAATGCACAAAGAACACTGATCAAAAATATGCTTTTTACTCTTCGGTTGGTTCTATAGAATGTTCACAGAAGACATTAAATAAACCAGAGTAACGATGCATAAATTAGGACTTATAACGAAATAGTGTCAATATGGATAGCTGTTACCGGTGTACAGCCAAGCTAATGTAGCTCCACCTGCTCAGGGCAAGATACACAGACTGCCCGCCTGTTTGAAACATTTTCAAGGCATGCTTTTCTTCATGATAATTAGCTGGGTTTAAGGGTTTTTTTTAAACAGGACATATATTATTATGATATAGACTATTAATACAGAAACCTTTATTTAACATATTATTTGTTATATTTGCGGGGTTGGAAAGGGATAAGGGTCTAATTACATTTAGCAATTTTAACATTTTAGCCGGTAGCGTTCAATTGCAATTTACAGAATATCGCTATTTTAAATCTCAGCTAATTAGTATGTACCGAACTATTCCATTTAGTTCCATTTTTCCAAAAGTAATGTAAAAATCAACATTCATAGCTTCTAGGTGCATTTCTAGAAAGCAGTTACCAGTATTTCCGAATAATAGTCTAAGCCAGATTTCAAATTAAGTTCCTTGCTTAACCAAATTAATCACTCTTTAAAGATGTATAGTGATCCTCCTAATTAGTTATTTGCTGAAGGGCACTTGAACATTCGCTTCCCCACCCGGGCCCTCCTTCAAGGTTTTTTTCTCTAACTATACCTTGTTTCAATATATCCGCAACTATCTTTCCGATTTCAACGCAAGCAATTCCAAACATTAGAATTAACTTAATAGTCACCCTTTATAACATTAAATTTAATTTATGAGTAGCGGTTACCACTATTTTCGAATAATAGTTTAAGCCAAATTTGTAATTCAGTTCCAAGCTTAACCAAACGGACCAATTATTAAAGATGCATAGTGGTCCTCCGAATTAGTCATTTGCTGAAGGGCAATTGAACATTCTCTCCCCCCCCCTCGTCCCTCCTTCAAGTTTTTTCTCTAACTATGCCCCGTTTCAGTATCTCCACAACTATGTTTCCGATTTCAACGCAAGCAATTCCAAACATTATAATTAACTTGCCTGCTCCGCGATAACTGCCGCAAAAATTCTCCAATTTGGTTGATGTTTTGTAGGTATGTTGGTAATGTACCCGGATTTAGCTGTATACTTTTTGGTTAAATTTTGTTAATTTATTCGGAAGATATAGAACAATTTCTTTTGCGCTATAATGCTTTTCTACGGCAATTCAGACGATTTTCAAATTTTCATTCGTATAAGAAAATGGCGCATTTTATTAATGAATTTAAATGATAAATTATCGATGCTATAATTTCCCAAATACGAGTCTGCAATTATCCCTATTAGTTTCAAATTGTGTCAATACATTTGTCAGCTTTTTTAAATTATATGTATAACTTATGATGAAATTTTATACATTTGTTCGAATAATATAAAATACTTTATTTTATCACTTTACTTCTTTCACATGAAACATATTTCTTTTTTTATTTTGTCAGATCCCTAGCAACCGTATTTCATAGCCTATAAAAAATCATTGGAATAGTACGCGATTACGAAAATTGAGACAGTCTAGCTGAGGTAAATAAAAGGTTTCTTAATATTACACAATATGGCGTGCAGCATAGGTTTGCGTCAAATACAAACTATGTTGGTACAATTACGGCTTAAATTTATTGTGGATACTATTAAAAGGCTATCGCAAAAGTAATTTTTACCGCCAAATCACGTTTGCTATTTAGTCAATTGGCAGTGGACGTGACTATGAATGATTATAGTGGGGTGAGATAGCTAAAAAAAACTTCACATCTGGCAACCAATGCGCCACTTTGGATTCAGATAAAAATAAAAAATTTTAATAAGGTTATAAATATTTGTGGTATTACGAACCTAAACAATGATGTCAAATATACCGTTGGAAAGCGCGTTTTCTCCGGATTAATAATCACTAACAATATAGGTCAATATTAAAATATTAACCCGAGTTATATGCAGAAATGTAGAAGCACGTCGCAAAACTTTGGCAGCCATATTGATTACGTCATCAACACCGCTAGAGGGCCAAGAAAATTTGTGTCCCGGGCTTTTTAGACTCGTCTATCTATGTACTATCTGAATCCAAAGTGGCGCATTGGTTGCCAAATGTGAAATGTTTTGGTATAATTTTCAGCTATCTCACCCCACTATTAGCAAATAGGTTTAACAGTTTCAAAACATGCCCATTTGGGGGGATTTTGTACGCTATCGAGTAGATTAGGATGTAATAAAAAAGATCTTACATCTAAATATTATTGAGTGACCATCAAAACTGTTTTTTTTAAACGAAAATTCTAACAGCATTAGATTTCTAAATTAGATATAAGTGAAATATAGTAGATTTAGTTTACATTTTCATAAGTTGCTTTCGTACATGTGATTTTATTCGATTTATCCATCAGATGCATGAGTTTCGTTGGCATGTAAGTAAATATTGCTATTCCGATGTTAAGATAACACGTAATCTTTTTCGAAACTGTTGCTTATCCTAATAAAATCACAGTGTAAAATTGAAATCCAAGGTAAACAATAATCATTCGCAAAATCAATAGGAAGTTAGGAATAGAAATTTACTACGATAACTGGAGTTTACAAAAAAATACACGTAAAGCAGCTTATAAGAATTTTAGAATACCATTACATAACACTGTGTTTAATTTAACGATTCTCATTTCCGGAAACTTCGAAGAATTTTATATACATATAAATTTGTAAGTAATTTAAAAAAAATTAAATTTCAGATTGTTGATTTATTTGAGTTTATATCTCTTCTGTGTTCTTTCATTCTGTCTTCAATTTCCCTTTTTGTCATACCTATATATGAAATAGATTTTCCTTCGTTATCGTTGAAATTAATCCTGTATATACCTGATGTCTGTTGATAATTAAATTGTATCACTATAGGCTGTTAAATATTATGAAAAGTGAGATTAAAAAAATGACTTGCTGAACTGACGTTGAAGCTTCTGATCTGCAGATTTACTAATAATATTTCCTTTAATTAAACTGTTGTATAATTCTGAAAAAAATCTTTTTGTTTAGTTAGCATTTTCAAAGGCGGCCGGTGGTATACTTCTAAGTTTCAATTATCTACTGGAAACATTTTTGAAAAAAAAATACTTTTATAATGCGCACGCAGAAAAAACATTTGTTTTTTAAAACTATTTGTCGGTAAATCATTTCCACAGAATTGATTTTCTGATGAAATGGTTAAATAATGTAAATATTAGTTTATTTTTTTTTATTTTAAGGACGTTTTATTATCACGGTTATTAATATTAATAACCGTGTTGATATTTCGCTGTAAACTCATTCTGTAATCTTTTTCTTAATGTTTTACTAGTAATATCTAATGCAAAACATATTATATGGGAATAAATTAATTAAATTTTCAAGAAGTGCACTCAAATGTTCTGTATAAAAATTTAATTAACGCAAAAAAATATGTATAAATTCTCATCACTTTTAAATAAAAATATATTTTAGAAAAAAAGCGTTTGTTCGTCAGAACTGAAAAAAAATTTCAAGATATTTTCAATATGTAAAAAGCAAAGTGACATACTGAAGTGTTTTGATAAAAAATGTGGTACAAAAGTTGTCATTAGTTAAGTAGAAATCTTTTCAAATACGAAGATTTATCTTTAATTATCTGCCAAAAGTTCATTTTAGTTTGACAAGTTCCTTTTAACAATAAAATGTCTTCTAAATACATTTCTAAAAATTAAATTTTGTAGAGTCCTCTGACCGACCAGTAAAAAGACAAAAATGATTTTTTTTTATGCAAATGTCTGAATATGCTTAAAAAAGATTGATATCCCAACACGAAATAAAAAACGTCATCATATATATTGAGATAAACCTTGAGAGTATTAACCGTTGCATAATGTTTTTAGAGTTTATTAAATCTGAAGAAATATATGAATTTAAATAATAATCTATTGCAATGAAATCTGTAGGTTGCCGAACGGGATAAGTTGCGCATGACAGTCAGAGGGTTGAGCAATACAATGAAAAAAACAACAAAGCATTCTTCATTGAGGAAAAATGAGCTGATTTTTTTCTTACTTCATTTAAAATTAAAATATTTGAAAATGTTTATTAACATCTTTAATAAAAAAATGTTTGATTTCAAACCTCTTCATTACATTTTAATATTTTCCACATTTTGAAAACATATAACATGAATTTCTCTTTTTTTTTTTTTTTTTTTTTTTTTTTTTTTCAAATGAAATTATTTATTTATTTTTTCAGTATAGTGGCTTTGGTGGAGATAGAGAATATTGGCTTGGGGAGAGAAAAAAATTATCCATGCATATTTTCTGGTAACCTATTCAGTTTTACACATACACAAGCAAAAATTAGAATTTTTATTAATTTTTTTTATAAAAAGTAAAAATAAGGTAAAAATTAGAAGTAAAAATAAACAAGCCATCTATCAATTGTTATATGGAAAATGGAGTAAATTGTCAATAATAATTAATAATAATAATAATATATACATATAAATAAAGATGTTTATATACAGTGGTGCCCAAACGTGTGGACATTTTTTGAAAGTTTCATGTTTTTCAACTTTGTTTGATTGTAGAATATATTACTTTTAACTTAAATACAAACATTTATATATCCAATTGAAGGTACTTTAATGTAGAATTTAATAATAAAAACAGTATTACAATATTTGTATTACAAAAAAAGTTATGCAACTAAAAGTAAGATCTATCTTAGATTTGCATTTTTTAAAAGTGATAGTTACGCAATCAATACTTAGTAGGATAACCCTTATTTTTTAAGACAGCTTCACAGCGTCTTTTCATCGAGTGAACGAGTGTTTGGAGTTCATCTTTCTTAATCACATGGTGCCAAGAATCAATTATAGCTTCAATAAGTTGTCTGTTATTGGATGGACGTTTTTTTCGTACAAGAATTTTCAAACGTCGCCACAAATTTTCAATTGGATTGAGATCAGGGCTGTTTCCTGGCCATGGTAATTTATCTATGCCTTTATTTTGAAACCATGCTTTGCATACTTTTGCTGTGTGGCATGGAGCAGAATCCTGCTGAAAAATAAATGGTGCATTGTTGGGGAAGAAATCCCTGATGGAAGGTATCAATTTTGGTTCCAGGACAGTTTCGATGTATTTTTTGCCATTCAGGATGCCATCAATCACTTGAATTCGGCCCACACCATCTGCAGACGTACATGCCCAAATCATGACATTTGTTGGGTTTTTTGTAGTTGCTTCAATGCAATCAGTATGAAGTGCTTCTCCTACTCTACGTCTCACGTATTTTCTACCATCACTACCAAAGAGCGATATTTTACTCTCATCGCTCTAGATTACTTGCTTCCTTTGATTTTCTGATCATTTAATGTGTTGTTTTGCCCACTTGACTCGTTTTTCGCGTTGTTTTTGATTTAAATATGGTTTTTTCCTTGGAATTCCAGCTTGTAGTCCAAATCCTGATAACCTTCTTCTTATTGTTCTTGAACTTACTGCAATACCCGCTGCATTCATTTCACATCTAATGGAATCTGATGAAATGTTTCTATCTTGAAGGTGTAGTCGTTTAATTTTTCTATCGGCAGTAGCACTTGTGCATTTTTTCGGCCTGATTTGGTCTTATGTTTCAATGATTTCGTTTTTTCATAACGTAAACAGAACTTTCGTACACCAGAACAAGTCACTGAACCACCAACTTGTCTTGCAATTTCAGCATAAGAGAGGCCATTTTCTCTCAATATGACAATTCGGCTTCTTTTTGTAGATGTCCAATTAGTTCTTCTTGTTGATGACATTGTTTAAATCCAGTTTAATTAAAAAAAAGTACTTTAACTATTTAAAAAGAGCAACACTCTATTTAATTGTACTAGTATGCATCATTCCGCAAAATATTTCCACAACAATAGCTCTTTTATCATCCAAATAACCGAAACTATAGTTACAGACATTTGATTGGTCCTCAGAACAGTGTTTGTGATTGACTAGTACGCTTTTATTACAAAACACGTCCTTACTCAAAACGATTTGTGTTTGTTTGTTCTACTTAAATAAGCATAATTTTTTTGTAATACAGATATTGTAATACTGTTTTTATTATTAAATTCTACATTATATTACCTTCAATTTGATATATAAATGTTTGTATTTAAGTGAAAATTAATATATTCTACAAGCACACAAATTTGAAAAACATGAAACTTTCAAAAAATGTCCAAACTTTTGGCCACCACTGTATATATATATATATATATACAAAAATTAAAAATCGTAAAAGTTCATAAGTTTTGTTTTCAAAGCTGGCAACAAATTTAATAAATAAAACACAAATTTAACAGTCATGTAATCTAAATAGGTTTTAAAACACTGAATTTATCAAAATATAAAAATAAACTGCTGTAAATAGCGAAATCTTTTGCGATTTTTATTCAAAATTGTATGCTAATACATTATTGATATTTTTCATATAAAAATACTTTTTGTTGTTTTCAGTGGATATTTTAAATATTATTAACTGTAAAATATCTATTACAGTTTGAATGGAAAAATAAATTTCACCTAAATTTTGTAACCTGAGAAACCTGCGTTGGATTCCCTAATTTACTTTAAAGCACTTTAAAGTTTCATTGAAAACAGCATTGAAAAATGTTTTGTTAAAACAACAGCTATTATAAAACTATCAGATACTATTCGTTTTAGATGTTAAATGTATAGGATAAAATAGTAGAAACACCTGTAAAATAATGCAATTTATTTTATTCGTAACAGATTGGACCATCCTTGGTCTGCATTGCAGCATATGCATTCGACGTGGGTTTGACTAATAAAGTTTGTGCACACAGTTCAGAGGAATTCGCACTTATTCTTCGTGCAGAGCGGTCTCGGGC
The DNA here is from genome assembly GCA_963931845.1 of Maratus michaelseni. Taxonomy (NCBI): domain Eukaryota; kingdom Metazoa; phylum Arthropoda; class Arachnida; order Araneae; family Salticidae; genus Maratus; species Maratus michaelseni. The sequence continues at coordinate 419,117,846 of OZ007588.1, forward strand.
TCAGGTAGTGTGCGTGGAAGAAGAAACCAAACACGGACTTTGTTCTGAAAAAAAAAAAAAAAAAAAAAAAAAAAAGGTTCACGGGAATGAAATAAAAGAACTGACGACACCACATAAGATGTTCCATTTTTGTACATCTAACAATGTTTGAACACAGCGAATCCTGTGAACAGGGCATTCTCATCGTAGAAGACAGGAAGGTCTCCAGGAAACAGAATCTGAAGCATAGTGTGGAAATGATCTGAGATAAAGCTCGCAAGTGATCGTCCCCCACATGAGTTTGAATGGGCTCAAGCCACGCCAAGATATTGCACCCAACACCATTAGCGAGACGCCTCCATGCTCCAGGAAACAGACAGGAAACATAAAATGTTTCTGTCGTTGTGCGCCAGACGATCACACGTCCGGTGGTCTGAAATAATGTAAACGATGATTTATCAGACCATATGATCTGTTCCAATTGCTGTTTGTCCAGTTTTGGTGATATCGGTACCACCCTCCGTCACTTCATACCATTCCGCGGAGACATTAACAGCATTAAAATAGCCACTCTGCCATGATTGGTCGCTATTTATTTGAGCATGCAGCTAGTTTTTGTATATACAGGGTTCTAGAGATGGGTGTTCATCTCAATGGTCATCTGCGGCAGTGTAATCTTGAGTTATCCGACGACTTTCCTTTTCATCACCGGTCTATCTCGGTCGGTCAACTTTGCTTTTCGCCCACTGCCCTGATTTGCAAAAGACACCTTTACCAGGTTCGTGTAGGATGTCACAACCTTTGACACAGTGGTCCTTGAAACATTGACAATGTTGGCTGCTCTCGACACAGACGCTCGACAGACAGGAGCTCCAATGAACATGTGTTTTCGCACGTCGGACAAGTCGCTTTGCTGCGAACGGAATTTTCTCATAAAACTGTCACACCGGCAAATGCTCGACTGATACCTTCTCTTTCTTCACCACTGGATCGCAGACTGTTGCAACAAATGGAGAGGTTGTGTTGAACGGTCGAAGTACGACACATTTCGAAATGGTTGTTCCTGTTATTTTGTCCTATATTTGTATTTATTCTGATGATTACTAAATAGCAATATTTGTTATGTTTAAATTTGATTTATATTTGAAACGGCTCAATGTAACTTGTAACTGTTGTAGTTAGATTTTTAATCATGAAAACAAAGTATGATAATGTATTATTATGTTTTTAAGAATTTATAAAATTTTATCATTAATTGTTTATAAGTCTTGTGCATCTTAAAATATTCTAGATATAGCCATACATAACATAGGGTTTGCTAAATATTTAAATTAATTTTATTCAAAACGGCTATTTTGCAGAATGCATGCGCAAATTTACGAAAATGTATAAATAGATTTGAATGAGCTTCTTTAACAATTCTTATACAAAAAGTGAATGTACACGAAATGAACTAAAATGTTTGTCCTTTAGCTATTATTCATACAATTATGTTACATAATATATTTTAATGTTTCCAAATATCCGAATTTTGGAAATATTTACATTTAAATTTTGAAATAATGCAAGTTTTGTTTCGATATTAGTTCATTTTAATTAGACAGCATTTGTCTAAGTATGAAAAAAAAGTTATATTGCACTAATATTATTCACTGCTCGGCACGCGGGCATCGCAGTTACACTTTTCCCCAAACGATCTTCTTTTTTTGTACCACTTTATTTAACAAAAATTTTCTTTTTAGAGTTTTTTTTTTTGAAAAATTTTTAGAAGCCCATGCTGAAGGTTGTTTCAAATGAAATTATTGTAGAAACACAAACCGATAATCTTTCTTAGGTAATACTGGTATTAAAAAACAGAACATTTGGGACCCTGGAGTTAACACTTTGCAATAATCTTTGCAATAATTTATCTCAGAATTTCAATTAATAAATAAGTCAAAAATTACTTTTTTCAACTAGCGGTGTGAGAATAATTTTTAGAAAAATGAGTGAGTATCACTGACATATACATTTAAGGTGACTATTATGCGCGCAGTAAAACAATAAAAAAGCGCAAAAAATACGCATTCTACTTAGAAGTTAAAAATGAAATTTATTAAATCATATTATAAAGCAAAACCATATCCGTTAATAACGCTGGCGTAATATCCACGTTATTAACGAGTTAAGAAAAAAAATTGTTTTTTTGCAAATTTATTAATTTCTAAACATTGCAAAATTTAAATTTTTCGACGGTCAGATAGCATTATTTATCCACTCACTTACCCAGAATCTCGTACCCTTCAAATCACATTGATAACATGCTTTGCTACAAACCCGATTTCAAAACTGTAGCCTAAGTTCCAATTAAGTATATAAAAAAAATCTTTCGATGAATTCGGTAAAGATAAATTTCATATGAAATCTCCATATCGGCGAAATTGAAAAAATATATATATATTTCAAAGTTAAACCTACTAGATATTAAGTCTAATTTAATACATCTTTATTATTTTCTATGAGGCTGTGCCCCCTGAGGCTTTACTGCACCAATCCCCAGACTTTTCTTTTGCTTGTCCCTCTCTACAATTTGTCTGTTACCCTATCCCTTCTTCTACCCGTCTCCCAAGCCGATTTTCTGTTTCTCTACATGTCTCGCTACATACCTCTATATTTCTCTACTGGTCTCGCTACCGACACTGATTCTGCAACCGTCTGACTACAAGTCTGTTTGTATGTCTACCCGTTTCGCTTTTTGGCTTTCTATCCATCTCACTACCCGTCTCTCTACCTGTTTAACTATTCGTATGTCTAACCGTGTCCTTAACCGTTTCGCTACCCGTTACTTTGTCTGTCTAACCGTATCCCTACTTGTCTTTATATTCGTATCTCTACCTGTTTCGCCAGTTTGACTCTTTCCTGTTTCGCTACCCATCTATTTATTCATCTCTACACCTGTTTCGCATAACGTCTCACTATCTGTCTCTCTATCCGTGTCTCTACCCATCTGTCTGTCTCCCTACCCGTCTCGATACCAATCTCATTACCCGTTTGACTGTTCATATACCCTTCTCTCTACCCGTCCGTCAACTCATCTCGCTATCCATCACGCTACCCGTCTCGCAATCTTTCTCTTTACATATCTGTCTGCAGGTCTCTCTAAACGTCTCTCTACCTATCTCACTACCCGTCCATCTATCCGTTTGTCTGCTCGTCTCTCTACTTCAAGCTAAAAACCGTCACTCTATCTCTCACCACCTCTTCCCAATTTGATGTAAACAAAAATATTACGTCTGAAGATATTTAAAACTATATTAAAATCATTAAAATTAGAGACATTACATTACAATTACATAAAACATTAAACACATATTTAAATTGGACGTTTCGGATTTACATAAAAATCCCTCATCAGCAAAAAAATTTTTAACGTAAGTCACAATAAGTTCGAAAACATCAACACATAGAAAATATGCTGCAGCAAAATGTCCAGACCAAAGTTACAGTTATATTAACACTGAGTATTCATTCGGGATTGAATCTGCTTCGTTAAAGGGTAAATCTGTAATTTTAGAAAACTATGCTTCTAAGAAAGTACGAGTTCTATAGTTGCTGCACCTCGATCTACTTACAAACGATTTAGCAAAATTCGGAAAATGGTCAGTTTTTAATGCATGATCCACTATCTTGGAATTTAACTTTTATTAATATTTTTTTAAATGCATATCTGTGCTGCTTGAGACTTATCTCAAGTGTTCCACCTGTATCCTCTATGTATACCGCATACCATTGTTCGCATGGAATACCATACACTACATCTTTAAACTGAGAACTGGGATATTTATGTTTGAAGTTGCATAAAAAACTATTTAAAGGCTTCTGCGAGATGAAAGCTGTATGGATACCGAGCGGTTTCAAGAGATGCTAAATATTTTCTGAAATACATTTGTAATATGGAATTGCTGCGAACTCGTTCATCTTAGTACGTTGGAAAGGTGGAGGGGTATTCATGTGTGCTTGTAGATGTTCCGAGATTACACGATTACAAAATCTTGCACGATAGCCATTCAATTTTAGATCCAATAAAATTCTCTTTTTTTTCATTATTATAAAGTTCCTCAGTACTACAGTAGCGCAACATTCTCGTGAGTAAGGTCTTGATAATTGCGAACTTATTGGATTTAGGAGATTCGGAATTAAAATTGGCATAATTACCAGAGAAATTTGTTTTTCTGTATATAAAAGGAAGCTTATTATGCTCAGCTTAATAAGCTTCCTATTGTTTTAAACCATGCAAGCTCCATATGTTAAGTCAATACAACTTACTATAGAATATGAAACAGACAACCGACTACCGTTCCTCGATATCCTTAACGAGAGATGCGAAGGATCCGACTCTCAAACCATTGTTTCTTCAGTATACAGAAATACAACTTTCTCTAGTCAATATCTCAATTTTAATTCCGAATCTCCTAAATCTCATAAGTCGATCCCAACTCAAAAACAAGACTGACGAAAACTGTTAACATCTATCGTAGCTATACATGTGACAATGTAATATTGCGCGGTGTATGAGTATTCGTTTCGCTCAAATAAAAAGTAATATTACGCTTTGTATGAGTCTTCGTTTCACTCAGCTAATCATTGAAATTTACGAAAAATATAAATTAAATAATGTTTTGTAATATAAGTGCATATTTAATTATGTAATTTTACATATTTAAAATATATAATGAAGAATAAAAGAGAAAATAGATAATTTAGACCAGAAATGTTTGCTGGTATTTAAAAATTATTTACAGTTATTTAAATGAATAATCTACTTTTTTCACAGAGAAATTATTTAAAGTACGTGATATACACTGCTCAAAACAATTAAAGGATATTGCAGTTTTAGGTGGATTTTGTATCTGGGAAACTTTTTAGCTGATTGATACATGGTCGACAGACATAGTAGGTTATATGAGAATTAATTACACATGTTTGGCAGAAAAAAATGCATTTTATTGCGCATTTGTGTACAAAAGGAAAAAAACACAATTTGTGCATATGAGAAAAAAAGAATAAGAAAAGGTGTTTTCTTCAAAGAAAATCATTTTCAGTAGGGGGTATGGTTTCCACGGGCGGCCAGCAACGTTGAACACCTTTGAGGCATGGACTCAATGAGGCTATTAATGACGAGTTGGGGTATTCTGCCCCACTCTTCCAGAAGAGCTCTTTCCAGTTCTTGGAGAGTTTGTGGGGGTTGTTGGCGGCCAGAAACTCGTCTTCCTAGAGCGTCCCAAACGTGCTCGATTGGATTCATGTCTGGAGAACACACTGGCCATTCCACTCGAACGATTCCTTCCTCGAAAAGGAAATCCTCCACCAGGTTTGCACGATGTGGCCTGCAGTTATCGTCCATTAAAATGAAGTTATCTCCGATTGCTGCAGCGTAAGGGACTACAATAGGTCTGAGGATCTCATCCCTATATCGGCGACCAGTCAGAGCTCCATCTCGAATGATGTAGAGGTCAGTGCGCCCGTCAATGGAGATGCCACCATACACCAACACTCCTCCACCGCCAAATCTGACACTTTCGTGCACGAACGCAGGATTATTCCTACTGCCACGGTCCCTCCAGATGAAAATACGCCTATTATCCGGATGCACAGAAAAACGGGACTCGTCAGAAAACAGAATATTGCTCCATTCATTTCTCCTTCAGTTGACATGCTCGGTTGCCCACTCCCTGTGGTCGCGACGATGCCTTGATGTTAATCTAACACATACCATCGGTCGGCGAGCATACAGACCTACAGCATGGAGCCGGTTTCGGACAGTCTGAGTTGAAATCGTGGTGCCTGTAGCCGAGCGAAGGTGTTGTTGGAGAAGAGTAGCGTTCATGTTTCGATGTCTCCGAGCTGTTAACGCTAAATACCGATCTTCATTTGGCGTTGTTGCCCGTCTACGACCTTGCCCTGGTCTTCGGCCTGCACATCCACTCTCCAAAAAACGGTTCCAGATCCTGGAAACGACACTTTGTGACACTCCAATGGCTTGCGCTACTTCGGCTTGAGTTTGGCCCCCTTCTAACCTACCAACAATTCTCCAAGCTTCTGAATCTGTCAAATGACTTCGCTGAGACATCGTACTCATCGAAACAAAGCAATCACTGAATGCCGATCATCCTTGTCTTCATTCTCTTTTATCCAGTTGAAAGTCAAACTTCATTCGCTGCCGCTGAAGCGACGTTTTTGACGTCGAACTCAAAATTTGCATACTCCACAGTTTGAAAACCAGAAAAATTTGCATTTTGTGATTCTCTTCTTCTATTTTCGGCAAAAAAAATTTCGTTTATATCTTTATTTTATATAAAACTTCAAATATCCTTTAATTGTTTTGAGCAGTGTAAATCTATATTATGTTGTTTTAATTTTAATTTATTATACCAATATATTAAAATTTTAAATGTTTCATATAATTTTTGATGATTTTTTGAGATTTTGAATTCTTGGTTTTGTCGTGATTGCCTACGTAATAATTATTTTTAGCAATTCAATATCTTTTTAACACTTTCCAACCTAGTTGAAAAGTGTTTATGTCTTCGGTTTGTCTGGCCGTATGGCCGTCTGCCGTCTGTCCATCTGCCGTCTGCCGTCTGTCCGTCTGCCGTCTGCCATCTGCCGTCTGCCGCCTGCCGTCTGCCCGTCTGCCGTCTGTCCGTGCTCTAACAACCGTAAATTTGCTCGGATTGCCCTGCAATTTTTATATGTTATTGTCTTTAGCTATAACATGTTCCCTATTTCAACTGAAGTGTGTAGCACTTATAGTTTTTTTACAGGGACACTCAAAAGAATTCGTTACATTACGGTCTATGGGGAAAAATAATTTGCGGTTTATTTTAATGATGTTACACAATTTCAAATACATTGTAAGTGATATATATCTCTAAGGTGCATTACAAGAAGCTTAATATGGAATAGGGTGTGCATAACACTTGTAGTTATTTTACAGGGACAGTCAAAATAATTCCGTTACATTACGTCTATGGAGAAAAATCGTTTGCGGTTTAATTAAATAATGTTTCACTATTTTAAACGCATTGAAATTTATATGTATCACTAAGGTGCATTACAAGAAGCTTACTAAAGAATATTGTGTGTATAACAGTCATCGTTCATTTACAGGGGCACACACAATTTTTTTCTACTGTCTGTTAACAATAATTCCTGGAAGTGCGTTTTAAGTTGCTGAACACGATATTAAATTCAACTCAATTTTTGACTATTTGTTGGTGTGTATAAATTCTCTAGATCCTATACAGGGCAGCGCAAAAGTTCGCGATTTTCGTTTATTGACAGAAACTCCAGAAGGAGAATTTGAAACTGTGCTACGCGTTTCCTAACTAAACTAAAATTTAGCATCCTATGTAGCATATATATAAATCTATAGATCATATACAGGGCTGAATAAAAGAATTCGGATATTTTTACGAATATTGTATATGTTGGGAATTCCTGAAATTACGTTTTTAAATATGTTATGCGTTTTCCAAATTGTTTGCTCAGATGAGTTGTAAAATTATTTTGGAAGCGTTGGAAACTGTTACATAATCTATGCTTGAAGCATGATTTTTCGTTTTTGTTAGAACTTATATTTGAGAACATGGAGAGCTATTCTAATTATACACACAAGAATCCATAATTTAAAAATAAAAATAAAAATACTTGTTTAAAAAATTATATATTTGAAACACTATTATGCTAAGAGAAAAATTTAAATTTAACAAATAATTAAAACAGCGCGTCACTGTGAAAAATAGTAGTTTATTTATGTAAATAATCGTAAATACATTTTAAAACAAGCAACATTTTGTGATCTATAAAAGTATAATTGCCTATTTTTTTGTTTCATTAATTATTTATTTATTTTCATTTTATTTTCATTAAATATATAAACAGGTATAATTTCATAGTTTAAATTGTATCTATGTAATTAATTTGAAAACATATTAAACAATTCCAAAAAATAATTTTTATGTAGACAGTTATTCTAATTACAAAATTAAGAATTTGCGATTTAAAAAAATCATATTAAAATATAGCAGAATATTTTTAAGATGGCGTTAAATTTCTTAAAGATTTGGATAATGAAATAACATTTAAATAATATATTATAAATTTATATCATGCATTTTTTTTTGGAAAAATAGTAAATTATTCGTTTAAATAACGGTAAATAATTTAAAATAGCACTTAAAATGCAGAATTTCATAGTTAAAACTTTATTTATATGCCGCGAAACATATTTAATTTAAAATTTTCGTAAATATCAATGCTTATACATTGTTTTTTCAATCGTGTTTCGAAAGTAATTGATAAAAGTTTCGTTGCGTAATGTAACTATAACTGGGATTCGAACCCAATTAGAAAAACCCTGAATCCAGCGCGCTGCCAACCACCTGCGGACGCTCTTGCCAAAGGTAAAAATTTATCCGATTATAAACTGTGACGTAAACTTTGAGATCTTTTTCTCACGTCCCCGTGGGTATTGCGCTTTTTGGTTTATATATACTTACATACTGACTTTAGTTTATCTATTTACTACATTCTGTGACACCGACCTCTGAATCCCTCCTTGGAAGTCAAATAGACGATTTTTATGCAATGATCATTTTCAACATATCATTTTTAATATGTGAACTGGTGTCCTATAAAACTTTAAAAGATTATCTTCTAAGGCTTCTCCAGGATTTTTTTGTCTAGTATGTAGGTTTAGTTACAGTATACAAATATATGTCCGCATACTATATTCATTTCACGCGAATACACAAAAGCACTAACTAACATTTGAGTGCTACTTCTACATATACCATATATTGCACAACATTTATTTTGAAAAGTATTTTTATATGAAATATTTCGTAACACATTTTTCATTGAAAAAATAAATAAACACTCATATTTCACTTCGCTCTTATGGAAATATTTCTACTACGGCATTATATATTTCAACGTAATCCTAGCACTAGATCATTTTAGAAAAAATATACATATTCTTTTCATTTTGTGTTATCATTTCAGAGAGATTTATGAAGGTGAAATGATGTATATGTTAACTTATAAAATGTCATTTTCAATTTTACAGATGTGTTTTTCAATTTTAACTTGCATTTAATGCATTTTTCAAATCTGATTTTTAGATTTTTATTGTATAAGCTGTAATATCGATGAAAATATCATCTAAAATATTATTTATTCCTCATAAAACTTGAAATAAATCTTTATCATTGTACCATGATATTCCATAAAATTTTAAGAAAGTACCATTTTACAGTTACTTCAAATGCTTAATTTTTGTATATAGAGGTATAAATTGAACTGTATTAACTCAATCTGTCATACTGATCGAAAAAGTCTAAAATTTCGAAACAAAATTTCTTCTTTATATTGATCCAGTTTCATTTGGTAGTTTCAAAAATTTTACAGATGCATCTTACAGCTCCTATATACATGTACAGGGTTGTTATAATTTTAAGTTCGCCTATTCAGAAGGCTCTGGAGCCGGTTCTATGGCTCCAAACAAAACAAATTTCACTAGTACGTAGTTGAAGAGATGCGCTCTTCAAAAATCGAAAAAAAAAATTAGTTAAATTTTTCGTCAGTAGGTGGCGCTGCGCCAATATTTAAGGCGATGTTTGCAGATTCATTACATCAATTTCAGTTAATCCAGGCGAAGCACACAAATTTAAAAGTTTCAACAAAATTCGACGAACTGCGAATTGTTATAATTAAAGTTCACCTAATCAGACAGCTCTAGAGCCTGACCTATGACTCCAAACAATACAGAAAAATGAATATAATTTCATGTAATGTAATCTGCATCAACAAAAATAAAACATGTCGCTCGGCAGCGAGTAAATAACGGAGAATAACATTACGCATGCTCAATGAATCCTCCACCATTTTCAATAACGCATTCCATTCTCAGAATTGTGCTTTCTACAGCATTGCGTAAACTGTCCTGTGAGATTGAGCGAATATGAAGTCTAATACTGTCTTTCAGATCAGAGATTGTCTGACATCTGTCTTTAGATACAGAATCTTTCAAAAATTCCCACAACCAAAAATCGCATGGTGTTAGATCAGGCGATCGTGGTGGCCAGACTGTTTGAAAATAACGACTTATGATGCGGTCTTCTGTAAAATGGCTTGTTAAGAAATTCCGAACTGCTCTAGTAATGTGCGGTGGTACACCGTCTTGCATAAACACGATATTTTGAAGGCAGCCTCGCTTTGCAGCTCGGGAATCAGAAAATTTGACAACATATTGAGATACCTTCTCCCATTTACGGAACATGTAATGGGTCATGTGGATGTTAGTTCCTCAAAAATATATGGCCCTATCATAAACGTAGCTGTGAAACCGCACCGCACCGTCACTTTAGCTGCATGCAATGGAACTTCTTGGACAACATTAGGCTTCTCTTTCGCCCAAATTCGACAGTTGTGTGTGTTCACTTGTCCGTTTAAATAAAAATGCTCTTCATCACTCCATAGAATATTCCAGGGCCATGAATTGTCCACATTCATTCGTGCAAGAAATTGTAGTGAAAATGATAGCCGACTTTCGGTATCACCTTGTATTAGTTGTTGCACCCTCTGAATCTTGTATGGATAGTAGCGCAAAATTTGACGCATCACTTTTCTCACAGTGGAAATCGGCATATCGACTTCATTCGCAATAACCGGCATACTTGCATTACCAAATGATGACTGGCTTGCTAAATCCACGGCAGCAGTAGCAATATCTTCAATGCTAGAAATGTCTACCTTTTTTCGTCCTCTGTCAGGAAGAATGTCGAGTTTTCCTGTTTCCTCGAACTTTTTAATATCATTTTGTGAACTCTACGATCCGACATTGGTCCACGTCTAACATCTTTTAGTTTCCGGAATTCTCGAAGAGCTGCAGCTGCGTTGCTGTTATTTTGATAAAACAACTTTACAAGAAGTGCCTTTTCTTTCAAAGTTACCATTCTCCACAAAGCGTAGATTCAAATGCTTTTCAGAAACAATCAACTGTTCCAGTGTCAAAGAAATCACAGACACACTATCAGCAAGTTTTAAATCGTCAGGTGGTTAGAAGGGTATTTCAAGTTTTCGAAGTTGCGACGTCACTTTGACGTCGTTCGTCGAAAATTTGAATAATGTGTGATCTTTTTCAAGCGTTGGGTGAAATTTTGTGTGTTTCATCTGGATTGACCGAAATTGATATAACGAATCTGAAAAAGTTTACTTTTAGCAACTGTGAAATAAAATTTCCTGTATTTTGCTTTTTACAAAATAAAGTCATCTGCAAATATCGGCTTAAATATTGGCGCAGCGCCACCCTATTGACAAAGAGTTTAACAATTTTTTTTCGATTTTCGCAGAGCGCATCTCTTCAACTACGTAGTAGTGAAATTTTGTTTCGTTTGGAGCCATAGAACCGGCTCTAGAGTCTTCTGAATAGGAGAACTTTAATTATAACCCTGTATATATTCATACATACCCAGCTCACTTTTATTCTAATTTAATAATAAATGTGGGTATGTTAGCCTTTGTGTGTCTTCTCCATTCATACGTGTTCAAATTTCTTTTAGCATTAGAAGTATACGAAGCAATAAAGAAATCTGTCATTTCACTTTCGACGCGAAAAGATTAATCCTATTCAATGGCAGATTATTAGTGTTATAGCCCAAGTTTGCTAATATTTTTTCGGAGTCCAAAACTGCCCAAGCCTGACAACTTGAACTGCGAGACGCCCGAAAAAATATGTTATATAATCCTATTAGTCCTACTTTTTATAGTAATAGATTCCATATAAAGGAGTGACTGCCTCGGTCTTTCTATTGGCGTTAAGAGAAAGACCACTACACGGGAAACAAAGAAAGTTCTTTAAGAACATATTTTACTTATACACTGGAGCACCTGCTGTTGCACTTAAACTCGTGGTTGTAATTCGCATCTTTCTACAGGAATAAAACAAATTTGTTGAGTTGGAAAACTCTATCCCTGTCCGTTTGCAGTAATTTGTAATAATTCTATTGTTGCCGAACTAGAAGCTGTTAAGTTATCAAAACTTAAGATGTAAAGCGATTTTTGAAGCTTCTTGTCTAATAAAATTCTATTAGACGCTTATGTTACTTAAAGCACTCCCGTGTGTAGGTAGATATTTTACAAAAATACCATTAGCTTAATTTCTATATCTCCTTCTTTTTTAATTTATTTATGTCTGTCTATTACTATTTATTTTAGTTTGGTAGTGTATACTAATTTCCTCTGCATTATTTCTATTTATCTAGCGGGAGAAATATTTTCTTGTTTTTTTCATAAGAACTAAAATATTTTTAAAATACTGTGGGGAAGAAATGATAAATTTAAGACACAACATGAGAGGACCTAAACCGATATTTTTTACAACTATCTAATTTCAAAACTTTACAGTTAACATACACGTTAAATATATATTCATTGCAAAGTAACTTATCAATTGAAATATCATGCAAATAACTATTAACTCTATGCACTCCTTGAAGAATATTGTCTGAAAATGGCCATTGCCTTTTTGGCTACCACTATTTCTAAACAAATATTTTTGCCACAGTTTTCTTTTGCGAAATTTCGAGAAATAAACTTTGCTTATAGATTTTGTTCTTAAAACCTAAATTGCCAAAGCTTAATTCTTAAATAGCGTTGTAAAGAATCCCCTTTTACTTGTGTGAATATGCCAGTGCATGGGACATATTACCTTGGACCTAAAGAGTTCTCGTGAGGAAACTTCGCAAAGAACATTACTTACATATATTTTCACTCCGGCGCTTCTTTGAAATGCTGGCAATATTGAAGTTCTTTTGTGATCAAAATAAAGCTTTAGAACTATGATTTCTAGCTCTGCCACCGACAAAGACAGGTATTGCAACACAGGTGGTCCGCTGTGATAAGAAAGACCCCATAATGAAACAGAAAATTGGGGCTCTTTATTTTCCCCTTTTAAAAACCAATGATGTGATGATTTGAAGGTGAATTTATATTTCTATTTTGTGAGTGGCCCAGCTAAATCCCTCCTAGAATAAGTCCTCTCTCGATTTGGATGCGGGGAGAAGATGGTTTTTTAATTAAAAAATCAGTTCCTGAGAGACCCCAAGAGGTTTAAGACCTCTTCCTAAAATAGAAGGTACACCATGTACCGGGATTATAACGAGAAGGTCCGGCCGCATGACATTAGCGCGGACACGGAAGGAGAAGTCTGGTGAGTATAGCGCAAAAAGCCTCTACGAACCACGAACTATCCAGCTAAAGATTTATCTTGTTTGAAAAGAAACTGCACCTTACAATGTAAACTGACGATAAGAGACATTTCATATTAACAGAGAAGAGTGTAGAGGTTGACTAGAAGTTAGACCATGAGTTGTAAAGAACAAAACTCAGACACTGAAGCCTGTCCAGCCCTTAATTTAACTGTCGATATAATGTCTACGAACTTTTTTCTTCATTTTAATTCTATTGTATAAACATTCTTACGACACACAAAGTGAAACACAAAGAATTTTTAAGATAAATATACGTAATCTTTTCTTTGATAAGAAGCATTTTAAAACCTAGTCCGTTGCTACCAACCCATATGCACATGGATTAATCTTGAAAGTTTTTACAGCGTTAATGACCACATTTTTCGGGCCACACCTAACAAACGATTGGAAAGTGTTAAATCTATACTAATATTATAAAGGAGTAAAGATTGTTTGTTTGTTTGTTTGTTTGTAGGGGGTAATCTCTGGTACTACCGAACCGATTTCAAAAGTGATGGTGGCAAATTGACGGTGACAACCCCTGCTCCAACATAGGCTATATTTTATGTCGGTGCCACTAACCCCAGGGGGTGCAGGGGCAAAAAACGTTCTAAAATTGCGATTTTTTAGCAATCAAACTGGCTATCAAGCCCTGAGAGTTTGCCAGCCGGTTCTGTATATATGTATGTACGTACGTAATGCGATAACTCTTCATAGAAATATCCGTTTTCCTTCAAATTTTCTTTATAGGTTCACTGTATTAAAGCGCTTCCCTGATTACTTTTCGGGATTAATTGGTTAAGTATAAAGGGGGGGAACGGGGGGATAACCCCCCCCCCTTAATTTATATAAATGGGTTTTTCATGCAGAATTATTCCGTTTTCCTTCAAATTTTGCTTATAGGTTCACTGTGTTAAGGCGCTTCCCTGATTAGTTTTCGGGATTGATTGGTTAAGTATAAAGGGGGGGAAGGGGGGATAATCTCCCCCTTAATTTATATAAATGGGTTTTTCATGCAGAATTATCCCATTTCCTTCAAATTTTGTTTATAGGTTCACTGTGTTAAGGCGCTTCCCTGATTAGTTTTCGGGATTGATTGGTTTAAGTATAAAGGGGGGAACGGAGGGCTAATACCCCCTTATTTTATATAAATGGGTTTTTCATGCAGAATTATCCCATTTGCTTCAAAATTTGTTTGTAGGTTCATTGGGTTAAGACGCTTCCCTGATTAGTTTTCGGGATTGATTGGTTAAGTATAAAGGGGGGGAACGGAGGGGGCTAATCCCACCTTAATTTATATAAATGGGTTTTTCATGCAGAATTATCCGACTTTCTTCAAATTTTGTATATATATTCATTGTAATTAGAGATTTACCTGATTAGTTTAAGGGGTTCATTAGTTAACTATGGGGGGGAGTAAAAGGGGGGGATGACCCCCCCTTAATATATTGTTTATTTATTTATTTTTCAATGGGCTTATTTCAAATTTTTTGAAATAAGAGTATAATATACAATTAGTGTGAATAGCCTGTGAACTCAATGCCCTCAGTTTAACTGGGCAGTTTTATTTTTATTTTTTATACTGAAGGAGCTAGAAATTTGAAATTTGTCATTGTAGTTACTTATAAGATGTAAATGCTCTCTAAGAACAAAATAAAAAAGAAATTGAAATTTAAAAGGGTGAAATGAGCGAAAAGCGTTCTAAAAACAGTCTAAATTACAATTTCTATGAAATCTCTGGAACTACAGAACCGATTTCAAAAGTAATGGTGGCAAATTGATGGGGACAATCCCTACTCCAACATAGGCTATATTTTATGTCGGTGCCACTAACATCAATGGGGTGCAGGATCGAAAAATTTTCGAAAATTGCGACTTTTTTATACTGAAGGGGCAAGAAATTTGAAATTTAACATTGTAGTTACTTATAAGATGTAAATGCTCTCTAAGAATAAATTTTTAAAAAAATCGAAATTTAAATGGGTGAAATGAGCGAAAAGCGTTCTGAAGTCATTCTAAATTACAATTTCTATGGAATCTCTGGAACCACGGAACCGATTTCAAAAGTGATGGTGGCAAATTGGTGGTGACAAACCCTGCTCCAACAGCCTCTTTAATAAAAAACTATGCGTTGCTGACGACTGGGTTTTTCGCTAATTGTTGCACCAGATTAATCTCGGAAAATGAAACATTTGAAGTTACTGAATAAAATGATAGCTCAAAAAGTATTTGTCAGAAAATTGTTAGACAAACTGCGTTTGAAAGGTAAAAAATTGTATTTTTCTAGATATAAATTTCAAATCTAATGATTATGCCGTTTTTCAAATATTGGATTGCAAAAATGACCAAATTTTCCAATGGAGTATCATAGCGAAACCTTCATGCGTAAAAAGATAATGATAAGGGCGACGTGTCCTGACGTGTATATTGGCTATAGCACGAGTCACAAATTATAGTAGCCTTATTATTCTGTTAAAATATAAAAAAGTATTTATGAAATGTCAATATTTTGTTTGATTAAAGGTTCTTTAAAAGAAATTGACCAGCGTAGCGGGCGTAGCTTGCTAGTTAAAGAATAAAACACAAGCAGTTAATGTAATGGCACGTGTAAACATATTTTTCTATGTAAAAAGTTTACGACCAGAATAACAGAAACACGAGACAAATCTACCCTGGGAGTTAATTAACAATTAATGAATTATTTTTACATGATTTTATTTTAGTATGTACTGATATTTTGAAAAATGATTTGGAAAAAAAAATCTGGAGAGAAACTTATTATTTAATAAAAACACATATAAAAATCAAATATTGCTTTTTTTAAAGAACGTCTGAAAAATGCATTACGTTTGATCTTATTTCAAGCGAAATATAAAATATTCTTAGTTCCTTAGACCTTATATTCTAACAAAAAGAGCGATTTTTTATTATTAAAGGGTAATAGAAAATGTTCAATAAAGTTATAAATATAAATATTAATATAAATATTGCTTTATGAAATTTTTTTGTGCTATTTTATTCTTAAAATTTAGAGAGATATAAGTATTTACGTATCTCTTTAAATTATTTTTTTAAGAAAAAAAAATCATTTTTAAACATTGTTTTATGTTAAGTGGGGGAAAATAACTTTTAAATTTATATTTGTTTGTATATTAAATGCAATTTTAAAGTTTGATATTACATTATAGAATGAATTATATATCAATACGTAGAATTCTTAACAATTCAAAAAATAAAAGTTATGAAACTATTTTGCCTCCGTTTCTCTCTATGTGTAAATACTTGATAAATGTAATGTATTTATTTATATATCGAGTGTCTCATACATTTTAAGTAATTAAAATATTTATACAAATCCGATATGGACGGATTCATTATGATTAAGGTGGTTTTTAGAGAAAGTTATTCAAACAAAAAGGATTTTCTTCAGTCATACTTTTTTAGTTCCATTATTTGCAATAGAGGACGAAACACGAAATAAAATATTGTAGTTATGTGGTAAAAAAAAGTTTATTTGCATGCATGTAAAACACCAACTGTTGCGGATGCTTACCACCACACTGAATTCCGTATTACGGAATTCGGTGGCATGAATAAGGCCATTTCGGAAATGGCATGATTAAGGCGTTAAGATTATCATTTGTCAAACAATCTATTTAGATAGGATGGACTCATTTTAAAATGTCTGCAAGGTTCATTTATTTAAGGTTGTAAACATATTCAGCATTCCGCGATGTAAAGTGCATGTAAACTTTATCTGAATGTAAATAAATGTTGTTTACCGCATAAGTATTTTTATTTAACTCGCGGAGGATTTCACTTCTTTAAAATATTTTTCCCGAAAACCTCGTTCAATTATAGCCAATCCAAGGAAAAACTTTTATAAATTTTAAAACCTTTTGTGGGAGACCCCTGTCCATCATATGTATAATTAATCATTTTTATTAAAATTTAAAACAGTATGCTTTTGAATGTAAAGGCTAAATTACAAAAAAAAAATGCATTACTTAAAGTAGAAGGCTTGTATAACTATTCAGTTGATAAAATGAAAATAATTAGAAAAATACGTAAGATTTTACGAAGCAAAATGCTTTTTCTTAAAATGTTAGAATTTGTGACAAGTTGAATTTAGATATAAAGAGCATAAATGACTGAAATAAATCTAATAGAGCGTTTAAGAGAAAATGGATATGTAAATATCGGCAAAACATTATTTTCCTATTTGGCATGAAATATAAAAAAAAATAGTTTCAATATTTTCTTTTCCAAAAGTATGGTTTAACTATGAATATGACAGTCTATTTTTTTTATTTGCATTGGTAAAATTATAAAATTTTATGCAAAGATTACACAAGTATTATCTAGAAAAAAAAAACTACAGTACAAACAATATTGCTTTTAATCTTATAAATGTAGCAATTGAAGCATTATTTTATTTAGAAATTCCTAGGGATCTTATATTGTAGTTATAAAGGTAATCTCAATCTCCCTGGGGAAATTAAGTATGCTTTGTAATTTAAAATGATAAATCTATTTGTAACAAAAGGCACCAAAACAAAATTTACCGGGGATTTGTTTTGTGTTTAAAATCCTTCAGGTACATTGATTATATTCTCCTGGCTTATTTCTGCTGAGAACAAAACAAAAGAACACAGTAAGAAAATGACAAACATTTTTCTATTATATAATAAGTTTTGGTTGATCTTTCTTCATAAGTGTATAAGAGGATTCTTTTTTATATTCATTTTTTTCTTATTAAAAACTTTGAATAACAGTAGGCTAGTAAAGCATTATATTGCTGCATTTTACATTAAAAGTGTATTTTCTTTTTATTTCAACGATTCTATTTTAAAAATTCATCACCTGCGAGTTTAAATGTTATATATTATATTAACGTCTGACTGCCTGATGGTATTTCAAAACTACTCCTCGAAAAATATGGAACACAGTGCTATGAAATTAACACCAGTTATCGGCATGGATCTGAGGCTGTGATATGAGCTCTTAGAAATTTAAAATTTGAATTAGTCCCTGAGGTATTGAGTTTTTTATAACATCTAACAAAGTTTCTCTAAATATGACAACTATATTACACCATTTCTGTGAAAAAAGAAAAAGAAATATGTAAAAAATGAGATATCGTCTGCTATCCAAAATGGTAAACAAATATTTTTATCTGCTTTATTTGAAACAATCGATTTAATTATTTTTAGTTTGCATTATCTTTAAAAAATGTAATGTAAATAATATTCGTTTGACTTAATGATTATCTAAAATCACAATTTTTTTTTATCAAATTGATGAGAACAATATTCGTGATCCATATTGAATATTATTGATCGATATGAAAGTATATTTTCCGAATCTTTTAAAAATGTAAATGAATAGACTGTGACATTGTGTTTTGAGCCTAGAGTCAGATTATACTAAAGTGCATATGCTCAGATTAAAATATTTCTCCCAACCATTGCAAACAACAAAACATAATTATGACAAGCTCTCTAAATTTTTAACTAAAATCCTCTCGATGTGCATGTTTGGTTTTCAAGATATTTACTTTAGAACATGGTATGCATAGCATTTTTATTTCATTTACAGGAAGACATAAATTAATTTTGTCATATTGCCTTTGTGCGATAATTGCTGGAAGTATGTTTACATTTTCGGTATGCGTTTTTAAATTTAATTATTTTTTTCGTATTACTTGGTGTGAATAAATTCTATAAGCATATACAGGGCTGAGAAAAATAATTCGCATAATTTACCGAGTTTAGATGTTAAATGCTGAAATTGCGTTTCCATATCGTTTATTTAGATGTCATGCTGATCTTTATTAAAACTGTGAAGTTAAATTACAGGATTCTGTATGAGTTGGCAATTATTTCATAAGCTTTTCTTTGTTCATTATTTTTTTCTTATTAACTTTTTACATTAGACGATAAAAATTATGTTTTTTAATTATCCCATAATTTATATGTGCCATGCTTTACTTATAATAAATGTTTTTATATTAACGCCTTAGTGGAGTCAGTGAATAGATTTATGATGAATGTTTTTATTAAGGTGCCTGACTACGTACGGAGCAATTTTTTTCAAAAAAGCTGTTTCATTATTTTTTGATCATATTTTTATTAAGAATATGACTAGAAACTGTGAAAAAAAGCAAAAAAAAATTCATTCATTGATGAAATTTTTGTAAATGGGGGAATTTGTGGTAAAATTTAGTGAAATTTGGCCCAATACGCAAAACACACTACAGAACATTCTACTGCATGTATCTTAATTTTATTTTTACACATAATACTTATGACATTGGGGAAGGCAATGAACTAAAATCTAAGATATATTTTAAATATTTCTAAATTTATAGTATATCGCACCTTTTTACATGCTGATTTTCATAAAATTCATTGGTGTCATTCCACGAAAACACCCATACAACAAAAAATATTTATTCTAACATTAAATCTTTAGTTCATTGCCGTCACAATAGTGTAAACAACATGCAATTTAAATTTCATAGAGATATTCTAATAACTTCTTGAGAAATCATGTTTTGCGTATGGAATTTTCTCCAAAAAATACATATTCCAAAAAATGCATTTAAAGTTTAGTTTTATGTTTTACTACAAGAATTTCCACAGTAATATGCATCTAAACTTTACTGTTTTTATGAGTCATACTCTTTTTTTCAAGTACTGAGCCTTTGTTTATTTCTCGAAGGCCATATTTTTGCTTTCCCTCTCCCAGTTAGTACCTTTAAATAGTACTTCCGGTCCTTTAAACAGTACTTCCGGTTTGTGTGATAGCTGTTGAGTAGTTTAAAAACCGCTGCAACTCCGGCTCTATTTATAGTACAATAAAAATAAATACAGTTTTAGAAAGATAAAAAGTTGGACTTTAATAAAATGTAATAAAATCGTTTTGACAATTTTGGTCGAAAACCACTTTTTAAACGTAGTCAGATACCTTAAAAATCTTAATTTTATTACAATCAATCGTTGAAATGCCTTTGTTTATAATTAAATGCAGATTTGTTTATATATTTCATATAATTGTTATAAATAGATGAGAACAATATTGTTGACCCGTACTGAATATTATTGATCCGTATGAAATAATATTTTCGGCATTTGTTTGAAATGTAAATTAATGGACTTCGATATAAAATGGAGTTTTGAGCCTGGAATCTGAACATTCAAAAGTGCATATGCTCAGGTTAAAAGTTTTTGTATCATCCCCTCCAAACCACAAAATATAATTATGACAAGTTCTCAGAATATTTAATTAAGATTCTCTCAACTAACGGAATCTAAGCCCGTTTATTGACATTTTCTTATAAAAGCATTATGGCGTCAATTGCATCAATATCGTGTAACTTGCAAAATGCAAATTTACAATTTTCAGTTCATTTACATTGCAGACATGATTTATTGCTTAAAATAATAAATTTAATAAAATGAATATTATATTTTAAATATGTAAAATTAAATATTTTCTAAAAATAGAATTAACTTATGTTTTTTCCTCCAAAAATTCAAACGATCTCATGCAATGCAAATGCAACAATTCAGATTGCTATGCCAGCTAGCATTCATATAAAATATTACTTTTATAACATTTTGAGTTATAAAAGTGTTATAACTCTAAGCTGTATATTTTTTGTATTACTCGTAAATATCTAAAAATGAAAGGAAAACGATACACAGATGTCTAAAAGGTCAGTTGATTGAAATGGGCAGGCTAAACCATAAAATTTTATTTGACGATATTTGATGGAAGATATTTAAAGGTAAAATAAAAGGTACATGACAAAACTTTTTGTATTTTTGCTTCCTATTCATGAAAATAATATATAAGGTAACGCTAGGAGAGTCTGCGCACAATTCAATAGAATAATAATAAAAAATAGAAATATTAATTTTTTGCTTAACTATCCATGAATAATTTTGACTTCATTTGTTTTTTATGCATTTCTATTGCTATTTTGTTATTATGTTTTAATTTAGCAGAACAGTTGTAATAAAACATTTCGCGCAATCTGTCCTTACAGGGTTGGTGTGATTGCGCACATGGGTAGGAGAGATTAAATAGTTAAAATTAATACTTAAAGTTATATGACATTGTTGTGAGATTTTTGTGAAAAAATATTGTTGTATTAGGAGAGAATATTTCAACCTAATGATAATGAATCAGAAAAAGGAAAGAATTTTAAGAACAATTAAAGAATTGGAATAAAAGACAAAAATTAAAGAATCAGAAAAAGCAAGCATAGAAAAGATTACAAAATAACATTAAGTTACATGATAACACGTTTAACTTAAAATTATTCTATTTTCGTTTCCACAGTTTCCATGTTTTCATGTTCTTTGACTGAAGTTGTCGTCGATCAAGATCGATGCCCTAATTGCTGTAAATGGTGCAGTTTTTGTGCAACTACCTGACACAAATAGTACATTGAATCCAGTCAGTGATCGAAGTTGTATCCTGGTACATTTCTCACATTCAGTGCACTCATCCTCATTGCCCTTCGCTTTCTTTCCTACAGTTTTTTTTACCGCACTTTTTCTGGAAGCATCTTATCTTCAGCTGTTTGATGTTTTTTGTAGCTGCTTCCTTCTTAAGTTTTGTTCATATATATTGTATGGATCGGTAACATCGTTGCACTCTGTTACCTTTTTGATTTCGATGGCATTAAACTACTTTGAATAGTAAGGTAAAGCTAGGATAGTCTGCGCACAATTCAAAAGAATAGCAATAAAAAATCTAAATGTTAATTTTTTGCTAAACTATCCATGAATAAGTTTTACTTCGTTTGTTTTTTATGCATTTCCATTGCTATTTTGTTGTTATGTTGCAATTTAATAGAGCAGTTGTAATAAAACTAAGAAAGTTATTTTGCGCAATCTCTCCTTACAGGGTAGGTGTGATTGCGCACATGGGTAGGAGAGATTGTTACTAATAATAACTACAACTGTTAACAATAATAATTGCACTTAAATGACATTGCTGTAAGGTTTTTGTGAACAAATTTGATTGTATTGGGAGTGAATATTTCAACCTAATGCTTAAAGAATCAGAAAAAGGAAATAATTTTAAAAACGATTAAAAAATTTTAATTAAAGGGAAAAAAATTTAAAGTATCAGAAAAAGCAAGTCCAGATAAGATTGCAAAATAAAATTATGTAACTTAATATCACGTTTAACTTAAAATCAGTCCATTTTCATTTTTCATTTTTTTAATGCAAATTTACCAATAAGCTGCGTAATCTCTCCTAGCATAGAAACTAATGAAAACAATGCGCCATCTCTCCTAAGTAGCAGATGCGCAAACTCTCCAATTTCGGTAGGAGAGATTGCGTGGCCTTTTATTTAAACATGGCCGCTACTAAAACGAACCGTTGATGTTCACATTGTTAGTCTAGAGTAGTAGCTTATGAGAAATCGTTTAAGTTTAAAATATTTTCTACTATTGACATGGTATAGAAATTCTGATGATTAGCTATGAAAATTCAAGCACATACTTTGGGAAAACAAAACAAAATAGCAATACTTTATCTTAGACGCTCAAAGCAATCAACGTGCACTTTCAAGTAGACACTCCACTAGTGTTGTTGTACAACTACCTGGAGTCGCTGTGCACTCACTCTACTCCTTCCCCCCGAACCTCTATGTGCGCAATCTCTCCGACTGCGTCATCTGTCCTGGCTTTACCTTATAGGTTAAAGCTTTTCCAAAACTTTCGAATGTGTATTTCTGAGAGTAACATTAGACTCCCCAGAAGTTTATGGTTAACAAATCATGTAGCTGCTGCAATGGGATGCAAGGATAGGCCTACAATATGAGAAGTTTGGGTTTCAGTGGTTGTAACGAGTACTATTGTTGAAATGGTTGGTGTGGATTCTGGTGGTAACTCAACGGTTGCAGGGACAATTTCATTCTTGCCTTGATCACAGCCTAGCAAATTTGCGTGTTGTAAATTCACTTCAATATTTAAAGGGTAAATTCCAGAATTTGATAATTATGTGTTTTTTGAAAATAATTTCAAAATAGATTCATGCATATGTTTCACATGTAATTTGCATTTTATGCAAATTTACCAATAAGCTGCGTAATCTGTCCTAGCATGAAAACTAATGGGAACTATGCGCCGTATCTCCTAAGTAGCAAATGCGCTGTAGGAGAGATTGCGCGGTCTTTTATTTACACATGGCCGCTTCTAAAACTAACCATTGGTGTTCGTACCATTAGTCTAGGTTAGTAGCTTATGAGAAATCGTTTAAGTTTAAAATATTTTATACTACTCATATTCTATAGAAATTCTGATGGGTAGTTATGAAAATTCAAGCACTTACCTTGAGAAAATAAAACAAATAGGAATGATTTATCCTAGACGCTTGCAACAATCAACGTGCACATTCAAGTAGACACTACAGTACTGCTGTTGTAGCACTACATTTAGTCGCTGTGCGCGCAGTCTACCCCTTCTCTCTTAACCTCTTTGTGCGCAACCTTATTAGTTTTCTTTGATTTTTTTTAAGAACAAATGCAAATGAAACATTTTATATACAATTTTTATTGGAGAAATAAAGCCCCTTTTTTTCCCTCTGAGCGTTTTGAAAAAGGGTAAAATTGTAATGTTGTTTTCACTGCATTTTGTTTTACCTGCTAAAAAAATATGATTCTTTCAGCATTATAAATATAACTTAATTACAAATATGAACGTAACCCTTGAGAGTATTAATCATTCTTCAATGTTTTGAAAATTCATTAAATCTATAGAATTATATTATCTTAAACATTGCATGTATTGCAGTGAAACCTGGAACTTAGTGAACGGAATATTACGTTCTACACGCTTAGAGGGTTAATACAAAGTAAAAACAAAAGTCAAAAATAAAACAAAAAATCTGAATATATATTTTGTCGGCAAAGCTCAGATTTAATATATATATATATTATGCGTTTTTATGCAATCAAATCTGATAGCAAACATTATAATAAGATTGTGAAACACACAAATTTTATTTTCTTTATAAATGTTCACTGCTGGTTGGTCGTCGTTAATCTACAGATATCTCACCAATAAACCAGCTCTTGCATTATGCATATGATGATGTTTACGTCGCGTCGTTAAAACGAGGTGTAGAGCTAATCGTCATTTCAATTCAGGAATGGATTAAAAAAGAGGCATAACGCAAACAGAATCTAGGGGGGGAAAGTCTGATATTTACGGTGACTTCGAAAAATCATATATTATGATTAACACAAACGTGAACTTTAAATACCTAGTGCTTTCCGTTATACTAGAGACGGTGTCAGACCGAGCCGATCAGAACGGGATCGGGTTAGATTTTTATACTAATATTTGGGCTCAGTCTCGGACTCGGGTTCAATGTGCAAATTGCATTTATTTAATAAAGGAAAAAATAACTTACTATTCTATTTTTTAAAATATTTTACAATTATTTAACATTCAGTTTGAGATGGTATTGCATTGTTATTTATGAGATATAAGAAGAAATGAGGAGATCTGGATGTAAGGAGATCCAATTCTGAAGTGCTTGCTCGGTCAGTGTTAGTAACACAAAGAAGCCGTGCGATATTCCTTGTATATCCCTGAATTCTCTTTGTAGTCCTTTTACATAATTACTGGAAAACATAATTCATGTTTTTTTTTTTTGCCATAGCTACACAATGATAACTTAAGAGAATAAGAATTGTGAATTTTGCAGATTGGTTGGGTACAATGCAAATTTGCTAATTCAAACATTTTTTCAGGGGTATGAATATCACAAAACGTTATCATGCGTGTGTATTTAGAATTATTAGGTAAAAAATATTTTTAAATGAAAAAACTAATCTTGAAACAATAAAAATGTTATTAAAAAATTTCTACTGGGCACTTTCTTCCTTGCGCTGAAACAGGGTCGAACTCTACTGACACAAATTTTTCGGGCTCGGATTTCAAATCGTCAGGCTCCGGCGAGTTTGGACTCCGAAAAAGATTCCGGACACATTTTTACTATCTGTCAGCAAACTTGAGATATGATACTACTACTCTGTCATTGAATTTTAGACATACAATTAATATTTTGAAAATGATTCAGTCACAAAATTGCACAAATAATATGTTTCCACCTTTTATTTATGTATTACAGTTTTTTTGTAAGAAAGAAAAGAAAAAAAAACTTTAAAACGTAGGAAATGTTAAGAAAGAAAATATACTTGTGTAAATGAATATTTATCATTATTTTTCCGAACTACAAAGAAAAGGAAAAACAAATATTTTTAATTAATTATATTAATTTCTATTTAATGATAATTTTTTAAACCATCTTCTGACTCTGAACTCTTCAGAAGTTAAGTGAATTCCATACTCTTTGAACTATATTTCTATTATTTTTTGAGTAGTTTATAATAAAGTATTGATGTATTATTAAATGGTTTTATGGAGGAAACCGATTTAATCCAGAAAAAAATGAAAATCCTGTGGTAAACCTTGTTTTATTTTTTTTTTAAACTAAAATACTTTTAAAAAACTATTCTTCTACTAATTTGAATTTTTTTAAACATATTTTGCATATTTTCTTACAAGTGTGGACCATTACACGGTAAGTATCAGACTTCCAAACAGTTAATTACTTTAAGAAACTAGTCGGATGTGCCAATCTCAAAACTTTCTTCTATCTCAATCATGTTAATACTTCTAATTTCGTCCTCACATCGCCAATAAAATCAATATTTATCGCAATTCTGTTGTACGTCAGCTGCTTGCGAATCATCGGGTTACCGGGATGCAATCAACTGATGTATACTAAACTACGAAAAGTTCTTTTGGCCTGTACCGACCGGAACAGATAGCCTCCCTATTCTTTGGTTTTACGATTTTAGCTAATTTTACTGGAAAACAATAAGCTAAAATGCGTGGAACCCAATTAAAGAAGATTCATTCCCAGTTCTCGTCAACATTGAATTTGAATGAGAATATCGCCAAATTAGTCTTCTACAGCCAAGTTGGCTTCATTTGTGGCAACCTATTTTTGTCGCCAAATTTGGCGATATTTCGTCAATTGCCGCCAAGCTTGGCGGGAATTTGACGTTGGCGAATATAAATATACAGTGTTAAGCATTTAAGAATAGGAACAATGGTTACAACAATGAAAGAAAATTTGCTGAAACATTGTTAACTAAAACTCATAAATTAAACCCGTTTATGGATGAATTCTGCTGTCTTGTTTGAAAATGTCAACCACCCTAAAATTTCAAACCGCTATATCTCCGCCATTTTTAACACTTTCCAACCTAGTTGAAAAGTGTTTATGACTTCAGTTTGTCTGGCCGTCTGGCCGTGCTCTAACTTCCGTAAATATGCTCGGAAGGTCCTGCAATTTTTATATGTTATTGTCGTTATCTATAGCATAATCCCTATTTCAACTGAAGTGTGTAGCACTTATAGTTTTTTTACAGGGACACTCAAAAGAATTCCGTTACATTACGGTCTATGGTGAAAAATTATTTGCGGTTTATTTTAAAGATGTTACACAATTTCAAACACATTGTAATTGATATATATCACTAAGGTACATTGTAAGAAGCTTAATATAGAATATGCTGTGCATAGCACTTATAGTTACTTTACAGGGACAATCAAAAGAAATCCGCTACATTACGTCTATGGAGAAAAATCGTTTGCGGTTTAATTAAATAACGTTTCACTATTTTAAACGCATTCAAATTTATTAACACTTTCCAACCTAGTTGAAAAATGTTTATGACTTCGGTTTGCCTGTCCGTCTGTCCGTGCTCTAACTCCCGTAAATATGCTCGGATTGCCCTGCAATTTTTTTATGTTATTGTCGTTATCCATAGTATGTTCCCTATTTCAACTGTAGTGTGTATCACTTATAGTTTTTTTACAAGGACACTCAAAATAATTCCGTTACATTACGATCTATGGGGAAAAATCATTTGCGGTTTATTTTAAAGATGTTACACAATTTCAAACACATTGTAATTGATATATATCACTAAGGTGCATTGCAAGAAGCTTAATATGGAATATGCTGTGCATAGCACTTATAGTTACTTTACAGGGACAATCAAAAGAAATCCGTTACATTACGTCTATGGAGAAAAATCGTTTGCGGTTTAATTAAATAACGTTTCTATATTTTAAACGCATTGAAATTTATATGTAGCACTAAGGTACATTGCAAGGGGCTTATTACAGAATATTGCGTGTATAGCAGTCATCGTTCATTTACAGGGACACACAAAAGAATTCTCTACTGTCTGTTAACAATAATTTTTGGAAGTGCGTTTTAAGTTGATGAACGCGATTTTAAATTTAACTCACTTTTTAACACTTTCCAACCTAGTTGAAAAGTGTTTATGACTTCGGTTTGTCTGGCCGTCTGCCGTCTGGCCATCTGGCCGTCTGCCGTCTGTCCGTCTGTCCGTTCTCTAACTCCCGTAAATATGCTCCAATTACCCTGCAATTTTTATATGTTAGTGTCGTTGTCTATAACATGTTCCCTATTTTAACTAAAGTGTGTAGCACTTATAGTTTTTTTTACAGGGGGCACTCAAAATAATTCCGTTAACTTACGGTCTATGGGGAAAACTCATTTGCGGCTTATTTTAATGATGTTACACAATTTCAAACACATTGTAATTGATATATATCACTAAGGTGCATTATAAGAAGCTTAATATAGAGTAGGGTGTGCAAAGCACTTATAGTTACAATACAGGGACAGTCAAAAGAATTCCGTTACATTACGTCTATGGAGAAAAATCGTTTGCGGTTTAATTAAATAAGTTTCACTATTTTAAACGCATTGAATTTTATATATGTCACTAAGGTGCATTGCAACAGGCTTACTACAGAATATCGTGTGTATAGCAGTCATCGTTCATTTACAGGGACACACAAAACAATTCTCTACTCTCTGTTAACAATAATTCCTGGAAGTGCGTTTTAAGTTGCTGAACGCGATTTTAAATTTAACTCACTTTTTGTCTATTACTTGGCGTGTATAAATTCTGTAGATCCTATACAGGACAGCACAAAAGTCCGCGAACACATTTTCGTTTATTGACAAAAACTCTAGAAGGAGAATTTTAAACTGTACTACGCGTTTCCTAACTGAACTAAAATTTAGCATCCTATGTAGTATAAATACAAATCTATAGATCATATACAGGGCTGAATAAAATATTCGGATATTTTTCTGAATGTTGTATATGTTGGAAATTCCTGAAATAAAGTTTTTAAATATGTTAGGCGCTTTCCAAATTGTTTACTTAGATGTTATCTTTCAGCTTATTAAACGGTTTTGATTTGTAAAATTATTTTGGAAGCGTTGGAAAGTGTTACATAATCTATGCTTAACGCATGATTTTTCGCTCTTGTTTAATATAGAGACAAAAAAACTGCTCCGGATTCTCCGGATCAAGGCTGAACATTTAACGGAAAAATCTTTTAGGATTTCTAATTTTTTTTATACATCTTTTTGAATTTGAAATCTTTAAATGGCTATCACAGAGCCCCCTTCCGGCGGAATATCTCCACGTTCTAGTAGGACCTGCTGGCTACAGCCAAAAACATATTAAAAAAATTTGGTTTAATTATCTGCATAACATCATACACTTTTCGATGATACAATAGTGAAAATCGAAAAAAATCGCGATGGCAGCACCCCCTTTCGTCGAAATATCCCCAAATTCTGATAGAATCTGCTTGCCATAGCCAAAAACATAGAAAAAATATAGGTTCAATTTGAAGCAAAACTTCATACACTTTTAGATGGTACAATAGTGAAAATGGAACAAAAATATCGATCGCAGCGCCCTCTTTCGTCGAAATATCCCCAAATTCTGATAGAATATGCTTGCCATAGCCAAAAATATAGAAAAAAAAATTGTTCAATTTGAAGCATAACTTCATACACTTTTAGATGGTACAATAGTGAAAATGGAACAAAAATATCGATCACAGCGCCCCCTTTCGTCGAAATGTCCTCAAATTCCAATAGAACCTGCTTGCCATAACCAAAAACATAGAAAAAAAATTAGGATCAATTTGAAGGATAACTTCATACACTTTTCGATGATACAATGAAGACACACAGACGGACAGACGGACGGACGGACAGACAGACATTTTGTAAAAACGTGTTTTTCGGAATATCTGACCTCTAAAACGTGTAAATCCGTCGAAAACCGGAAGTCGAAAAAAATTTCGATTACAATACTTTCTTCTATTATAGATAGAAGAAAGTAAAAACAAACAAAATGTCACGATATTCAAAAAATTACAGTAAAAATTATTATTTACTTAGTATTTATATATAAATTTTAAATAAGCTCTTTATATTACTTAAAATACCATACCTAATTTTACAAAATACATCTTATAGATCATGTAAAAAAATAGCGAGTCAATTGAAAAATTTATGCTGAAGTTTTAGCATTTTGATCCTACTGATGTATTTAAGAAATGCAAACGCAAATGAATGAATTTAAAGATTCAACTCTGAATTATTTAAAAGGAAGTATTTGCAGTAAAATAGACTTTTCATATATTTATTATCCATCGAATCTTTGTGTAAGCTCGCAGTTTATTCTTGGAAAGGCAAACAATTGGCGAAGTGATATTTGAATCTGTTGGCCAAAAAAGAGTGTATCAAGTCCCCTTAAATTTAACATTTGAGAAGGAATCGAATTCTTCAGCAAAACATGCATTGTCTTTAACTCGAAACCGAACATGTTTTCTTTCAAAGATCTAACTATAATGCAGGTATTTTGTTTTGAGTGACATGAGATCGGTCACTAGTTTATTAGCTGGAGACACAATGTAAGTGACCCAATCAGTACGTCACATATTCAAAATATTATCATTTTTTATTAGGGTTTCGTTCATTTCACGAAACCCTATTACTCCCACTTCGTTGTCTGTCCGTCACAGAGCCATTCTCAGAAACTATGTAACTTACAGAGTTGAAACTTTGTGTATATCTAGCTGAATACCAGCTATGAAGCTCAAAATATTAAAATTTGAAAAAAAAAATCGTAATATTTTAATAAATAGAGATAAAAAAACCAAAATTCTAACAGCCTTTTCCTATTAAATTTAAACATTTTTCGTTAAAGCAGTTGCCAAAAATTAAAAATCCACAATGAAATTCTTTCTACAATAATTAATTTTCTATTGAACGATTTCCACGTGAAAAATGAAAATGAAATAAAAAGTTTCACCCATTGAAAAGATATTAATATGAAATAAAAATGATTGACGTCATAGTGGTAAAAAAACGGAAATTTTCAAAGATTTCTCAATAATACAACAAATATGAATATGCATATATACACAAAGCAGATTAATATCACGTCATTAAAGAATTAAAAAGAAAATCTGACGTCTTATTGGAAGTTTAACGGATTTTTTAAAAGTTGGAGAATAACACAAAGCGAGTATCAATATGAGTAATAGAGAATAGTCAATACGAGTTTGTGAGTTTGAGAAACATATTGAATCATCATAAAAATCAGATTATGGAAATACTCGCCTAATTAAAAATTTTGAAGGTGTACAACATGTTTAATTTTGAATTATTTTTTTAAATATCGCATTTAGTCCGCATGACAGATATTATTATGGCAGAATATAATAGCGAGCTGGTTTAGATATTCGAAAAAACGAAAAAATTTACCGGTAAATTATTACATTATAAAAAACATGACTTTTTTTTTCTAAATGAAATTTATTTGGATTTATTAAAGAAAGGATAAAGTGTTCTGAAAGGAATATTAAACGAAACCCTTTGAGCGATCTTCGATCACAATTATTCAATTGTTTAAATGTGCCATTGTATCCACGTGAAACTTTTTATATGACTACCAAGGCTTAAGGATCCCCAGTTTAAATTTTAAAAATGCCTCATATTGGGTGTCCTTGCATTTCAATTTTCGAAGAATTTTTTTTCTCCATAATGCACGTTAATGTGCAATAGACAGCTGCTTTATACTCTTTAGTTCCTGTTCCCATTCCAACAAGGGAATGCAGCACGCATGAACTGTAATAAGTAGTTTGAACAGAAACCGCATGGAGACACAACGCTGCTTCTGGCTGTCGTGTGGATGACATCTGACAGGACGTAAAATCAGCTGTATGAATATTTGGGAGATTTATATGGCAAGGTACCAATCAGAGATTCTCCTAAACTGTGGTATAAATTTTGCGAAAACCTTTACAAGTCAATCTTCCTCTTCTCTACTGCTACGTGAATTTCAAGCTGCAGTCGATGCAAGCCGCTGCCTGGTCTAAAGTATCGTTCAGCTAGGAATTACAGTACAAAATTAACAATATCAAAATAAATAATTTTAACGCTTTACATATAAGGAAGTTATGTTTTTAAATATTATTGCACTAGCTGCGTAGAAACCAGTTATGTTTCAATTAATTTACA
The DNA here is from genome assembly GCA_963931845.1 of Maratus michaelseni. Lineage (NCBI taxonomy): Eukaryota > Metazoa > Arthropoda > Arachnida > Araneae > Salticidae > Maratus > Maratus michaelseni. Next base: position 419,149,590 of record OZ007588.1, read on the forward strand.
AGATTCTTTGTCGGCAAAGAAATCTACTTTTATTATACAGTTCATGTTTCTAGCGCTAATAATTCGAAATAAACCTTACTTTAGAAAGTTTTTATAATTTCAGTTCATTTCACTTATTTAAATTTCGATTTTTTTAGAAACAGTTCATATAGCGTATTTACTTCTTAAAATTAATCACCATGCAAAATTTCAGGTTTTTAAACTCAGCAGAACCTCAGAAATCTCAATTTTAGAAAAAAAAAAACTTTGATTTTTTTAGGAGTATTTACATCCTGTAAGTAACGGACATGTCCAATTTCAAGTTTCTAGTCCTAACAGTTCCAAATAAATTGTAATTTCGAACCTTTTTAAAAAATGTGTCTCTCATTTCACCCGCTTAAATTTCTAAATTTTTAGAAACCATTCTTAAAAGTAACTTTCACGCCAAATTTCAAGTTTCTAAACCCTACACTTTCACAGAACTTCCAATTTAAGTATGATTTTTGCTGCTGCATAAACCTTGAGGCTTCTTGTACTGACTTAAAGCCTATGTTGGAATAGAGATGGTCACCAGCATTTTGATACCATTAATTTTGAAATCGGTTCGGTAGTTCCAGAGATTGCCTCCTTACAAAATAAAACCACACAAAAACGTTACTTCTTTATAATATTAGCAAAAATGAAATAAAACTTTAAAATGTTTTAATTTTCATGTTATTCTTATTATAAATTACCGTTTTGTTTTTACTGTTGCATAAAATAATAAATGAAAATGATTTCATTAATAATGATCGTAACACATATTTTACTAAGAAAATTAAACTAAAAATATATTTATTTAACAGGAATTAATTATTATATTGTCATTATAGTTATTTTGTGTACATTGAGCCCATTTGTCTGTCTGACGGTTATTGATCTGGATAATAGTTGCCTTGTTTAAATCCCAATTCAGGCATATATATTTGTAGTAAGTCAGATTCCACTTTAAATGACGGTTCTGATCAGTTTAACACACGTATGAAAAAGGTGGCAGTAGAGCACGTATTCAATCAACCACAGAGAATTAATCTTGAAAATTCTGAATAACGCAAAGACCATATTTTAGTTTAAAAATTAAACAGTTTAATATGTTATGACTACTAAAATAAATGTTGAAATTGTCTAGAAAGCAACAAAGATGTAGATAAAAATCATGAGAAGAAAAATGAAAACTTTGTAAGACTCCGTAAGGTAACATTTCTAAAAGTACATTAAATGAAGAATTTTGATGCTTTTTTATCAGGTTATTAATATGTATAATTTAAACTTATTTTTAATATTCAAACTTCTAAATCAAGGAAACCAGTATTGCTATAAATGCTTCAGTTCGTTTAAATTTCACGTATGTAATTTAAAACTATTAATGCATGTATATTTACAGCAGTTCTTGTGGAAATTTACAGCAGTGTTTCATAATATATGTAAAGCAATTCAAAATAAACCCAAATTGTATACTGTAACTATCAATATTTTTTATTACTTCGCAATTTTAATCCAGGAATTTTAACGTAAACCACATAAGTAAATAACCTTCACTTATAAACGCAATGCAACAGTTGTCCTTCAATATATCGATTGTTTTCTCAACTGTTGAAACCTACAAAGTTATTTTCCTCGCTACTCCCAGAGTGAACGCTTTTCAGTTATATTTATATCCCTGAAACTTGCTGCTCTTTTCAAGGATATCGATTTGTATGAGAGACGGTTTATTATCTAAACAAACCAATACTTTCTGAGTGTGCTTCATAAATATTAATATAATTAGTACTTATTAATATGAGCAAGATTTTTTTCATGGGTATTTCCAAATTAGTAATACACTGTTTCTTCTCGTTTAAATAAAAACAAAACAATATTATAACTATATATGTGACAATGTTTATTCTTAAATGCTTTTACGAAATATGTATTCAAGAGATGTCTAATACAGCATGCAAATTATGAATAAGAAAAATGCGTTCGTTTAGTGATTTTTAAATAGAATTTTTAGTAAATATTTTATGTGAAATTAAATTTCTTTTCTTTAAAAAGTGGTTAAATACTAAAACTTGTTACATGTCATTTGAAATATTCAAATTGATATTAAGTGATATTTTGAAAATTGTATTTCACAAAGATTTTGCAATTAATTTCATAAGCATTGTGAAGTTTTAAGGGGAATTAGGGCTCTTAAAACTTCAAAAAATTCATTTTTCGAAGAAAAAAACAAAACATATATATATATTAAACAGTAATTATTTTTGAACACTTTAAAACAAAATAAATGGCTCTTTTAGTAGTTGTTAAATTTTATATTTTCAATGATATCGACTTTACAGTCATTTCTCTCAAAATTTTATTTTGTGACATAGCACTCGAGAGGTACTTCAAAATCTTCTCAATATTTTTTCATGCAATGTTCTGGTTATATAATAGTAGGCCCTATAAAGTGAACTTAAATTTTCATCTTTCTTTTGATTGTAAACATATGTTTGGTGTTATTGTGCCAAAATTTTGAAAAATTTATAAAAGCAAGATAGAGAATTTTTAAAACATAAAGATGCTATAAATAAACAATTTTTAACAACAATACTATCAAATAGAGTTAAGTACCAAACATTTTGTTTTACACGCAGAAATTATTTGGTATCATGCGCGGAACGTGTCATTCTAATTTTCTTTCCGACAAGTTTAAAAAACCTTTTAAAAACTATTTTCCCAATTATGATCTGAAAAATATGAATCAAAAGTAGAAACATGTATGTATTATTGCTTTTATTTTATTTTTATTTTTATTTTTATTTTATTTTTGTAGTATAAGATATAAAATGACAGAAATGGTGATTACTTTCTTCTATCTTTACAAGAAGAAAGTATTGGATTCATCAAAATTTTCTACTTCCGGTTTTCGATGGATTTATACGTTTTGACACGATTTGATTGTTTTTAGAAAATGTCTGTCTGTGAGTCTGTCTGTGAGTCTGTCTGTCTGTCTGTCCGTATGTGAGAAAAACACTGTGACCGCTCTATCTCAAGAACTAATGCACAAAATTTAATAAAACTTTATATTCAGTTAGTCACTGATATAAATTGGTTCTGATTAGTTTTTGGTGAAAATCGCCCGACAGGTGGCGCTGCTTCGCGAATTTCGCAACAGCTCTATCTCAAGAACTAATGCACTTATTTTCATCAAATTGCAGGTTCAGTAGAACTTGACATAAATAGAGGATGATTATGTTTTAATGTAGATATCCCAACAGGTGGAGCTGCTGTACCACTTTTGTCTTGATTTTTACGATAGCTATATCTCAAGACCTAATGCACGGAATTTCATCAAACTTCAGATTCTCTTACACCTTGACATAGATAGATGCTGCTTACGTTTTGGTGTAAATAGCTTAACAGGTGGCGCTGTTATGCTACTTTTTTCATTATTATCACGATAACTATATCTCAAGAACTAATGCATGGATTTTCATCAAACTTCACATTCAATTAGACGTTGACATAAGTTGTTGTTGATTAGGTTTTGGTCTAAATCGCCCGAAAGGTGGCGCTGCTATGCTGCATTTTGCACAATTTTAGTTATAGTCCTATCTCTTAATTTAATAAAACTTTAGATTCAGTTATACTTTGATATAAATTGGCGGTAATTCTTTTTAGTGTATGCGAAATCTGTGAGAGAAAGAAGAAAGTTTTGGGATTGGCACATCAGACTAGTTTTTTCACTTGTCAATATTTTAAGAATCCTAAGTCCACTTAACAGAACTTGAATATTGCAGATTTTAGATTAGGTTTATGTTATAGAGAAACATGACAATAAATGTTAAGCGTGTGAAGAGGGGGAGGGGGGATAAATTCAACGAGGTTTCGCTAGTGATAAATGTGTTAATATTGTATTTTAAATTGATATTATATCATGCAAATACCTCCTATTTAAAATAATACCTATTATCTTTTACGTCTGCTTTTCCCATTTTCAAAATAATTACTGTTAGATATGTAATGTTTACCTCTTTTGTTTCTCGATACAGATGCAGTTAAATCTCTAAAATAACGGCAATTTCTAAGAAAAGACAAGTCAGATGTGTCAATCCTAAAGCTTCCTTCTATCTCATACAGGTTTTATATACACCGGAAACGAATCCGCAAATATTTATGTCAAAGTCTAACTGAATCTAAAGTTCTATTAAATTCCGTGCTATAGCTAAAGTAGTGTAAATACTGAATAATGCAGCATAACAGCGCCATATGTTGGAAGATTTACACCAAAACCTAATCAACAACTTATGTCAACGTCTAACTGAATCTGAAGTTTGATGATATTCTGTGCATTATTTCTTGAGATATAGCTATCGGGAAAATCATGAAAAAGTAGCATTGCAGCGAAACTTGTTGGGCTATTTACACCAAAATGTACTCACAATCTATTTATGTCAAGGTCTAACAGAATATGAAGTTTTATGAAATTCTATGCATTAGTTCTTGTGATATACCTATCATGAAAATCGATAAAAATGTAGCATAGCAGCGCCACCTGTTAGGCGATATACACCAAAAAGTAATTAGCACCAATTTATATCAGGGACGAACTGAATATAATGCTTTATTAAATTTCTTGCATTAGTCCTTGAGACAGAGAGCCCAACAATTTTTTGTCGCACACAGACAGACAGACAGACTCACAGACAGACATTTTCTAAAAACAGTCAAATCGTGTTCAGGAGCCTCTAAAACGTGTAAATCTGGCGAAAACTAGAAGTCGAATTTTTTCACGAATCCAATACTTTATTCTTTTAAAGATAGAAGAAAGTAATAAACAAGTGGGTAAGTGTGATCGAAGATCGCACAAAGGGTTTCGTTTAACATTCCTTTCAAAACACTTTATCCTTCCTTTCATAAATCCAAATAAATTTCATTTTCAAAAAAAAAAAAAAAAAGAAAAAAAAAAAGTCATGCTTCTTATAAAGTAAAAATTTACCGATCTATTTTTCTCGTTTTTTCGAAAATCTGAACTGGTCCGATAGCGGGCGTAAGTCGCTATTATATTCTATTATAATAATATCTGTCATGTGGACTACATGCGATATTAAAAAAAAAATCTATTTCAAAATTAAACATGTTGTATAGAGACCTTCAAAATGTTAGACGTCAGATTAATTTTCTTTTTAATTCTCTAATGACGTCACATTAAGCTGCTTTCTGTATTTACATATACTCATACTCCTTGTATTATTGAGAAATGTTTAAAAATTTCCATTTTATTACCAATATGACGTCATATTTATCTTTTTTCAATTGATGAAACATTTTATTTCATTTTCATTTTTCACGTGAAAATCTTTAAATAGTAAATTAATTATTTTAGAAAGAATTCTATGGCATATTTTTAATTGTTGGCAACTGCTATAACGAAAAATGTTTAATTTAATAAGAAAAGGCTGTTACATTTTTTTAAATCTTTATATATTAAAATAATACTGTTTTTTTCAAATTTTATGATTTTGAGTTTCATAATAGGTATTTAGCTATAAGTACACAAAATTTCATGACTGTAAGTTAGATATTTTCTGATAACCGTCTCTTTGACAGACAGACAACGAAGCGAGAGTAATATGGTTTCGTGAGATGAACAAAACCCTAAAAAGAAAAGACGTTTGAACGTTGATTAAACGTAGTTATTATGATTTAAATATTGAAAAATTGTATCTTCATTCAATGTAATAGTTAAACAAGAAATAAAAATCTATCATCAGGCATAGATTAAAATATACTTTCAAAAACCAACAAAATGTTTTTGTTTGCTTTTTTCATCATAAAATGAAATCTTTAATAGTCCGTCTTGTAACCGAATCCTTTTTTGCGTCTCTGTAAATAAACAATAAATACACTCCATAATATATACAAAAAATTTTGTAGTGCTTATCGGGGATCCTTTTTAATTTCATTACGTCTGAAATATCAAAACACCATTCAAATGCTTCGAAAATGATTTTTTCCTGTAAATCATAATGTGATGGAATTCTTTTCTACATCCCTGTAAAAGAACTATAAATTCTACGAATGTATACCCCAAAGGAAGCATGTTTTAGTCTTCGTCAGTGAATATGAATTCTATTAAGTTCGAAGTATTGTGACATCATTAAAATGCATCGTAAACGATTTTCCCCCTTAAATCATAATATAAAGAATTATTTGTGTATTTTTGTATACGAACTATACATTTTACGCTCGTCAGTTTGAATGCCAAACATTCTACAATAATCATCAATAACACATAGAAATTACACGGCAATCTCATTATATTTATGAGAGTTTGAGTACGGCCAGACGGCCAGACGTACAGACAGACACTCAAACCAAATCCATAAACTATTTTCAACTATGTTGGAGAATATCGAACATATGTTACAATGGAGAAATTTGCTTTTAAAAGGCAAGTCACCAGCTATATAATCTAACAATATGTATGTAACGTACTAAAAGGAGAAAATTTGGTTTCAGTACTTGATATGAATTTTGTGCAGAACATTCAAAATCCTTGTTCTAGCAGATAAGGTAGCCACTGATCACATTGCACCATAGTCCGTTGTGTTTATATTTCATTTAATTACATAATATCAGAAAGTATTAAGGTCCGTAAACCGGGACAAGTTTGCCACTTATTGAAAAATATTTTTTGGTGCTCTGAGAAGTTCCAGAACTGATTAAAATAGGCACTAGTGCTTACATTTCACAAACAAGACATTGTGTGATACTATTCTTGCTCGTTTTCTGTCTCATTATTTCTGTCTTATCACTGAAACTATTTTGTAACCGGGAGACAAGCGATTTTGGACGTCTAAAAAAGTGTTCCATTTCACTTTTTAATCCAAACGTAAAACAAAACTGCCTATTTCGTCTGATAAATTATATAATAATCTTTCGAAATCACTTTTAGAACTTGATCTAATGTTATTTTTATGATTGATATTACTAGTTAGCATAGTTGCACCAGTATTCATAGGAAGAATGGAACAACTTTGCCATCCTAGAAATTTGCCATTTCCCTAGATTCTTTCATGTTATTTGATAAATCGGATTGCACGTTTTTCTAGCATGACACATCTGAATCAGAATCCTAGCAAGGTGTAGTACCAAAGGAAGAAGCAGAACCCAAACAAGATGCAGAAGACAAGAAACCTGAAGAAACCAGAAGAAACCAATGAAGAGTTAGCGCAGGATATTGTTCCTCAAGATAATGAACAATCATCAATGACCACCAAGTTGGCCCACCAAATTGACACCAAGTTGGCCCAAGATTGTAAGAACTTCATACAATTGAAGGTCGGGATGTCTTTGATCGTTAAGTTCTTGGCGGAAAAAAGTGTGTAACATTATGCTGCAAAAATCACCAATTTTTACGGACATGAAGACTTTGAGGTGTCATACCTTGGAACAAAAGGCAATGGGTGGAGTTTCCAGTTTCATACTGTTCTGGATGAGGCGTCCGTCAACGCAGCCGATGTTGTGTATATTGTTGAATCTGCTTACATAGAACAAGTAATTAAAAAAATATAAGTCAATTCCTACTTTTTAATCATAAATATATAAAGTAAACCCGTTCATCATTAATGTCCCACGTTATCTTTATTGAACATTATTTTATAATCATCGTTGTGGTATTTTATTTCTGTGGCATCACTAATTTGAGATAAATCTTTCATTTCCATTATAAAAACAATGGGAGGAATTTTTTTCCCATTTAAAACTAAAATTAATTAATTAAATTTAATTAATGAATTAATATCTGAAAAAACTGTATTAACATAAAGTGTCATCCACTACAAGTTTTAAAAAAATTATTTGAACTTGAGTGGATGAATAGAAAATATTTTATTAACGATTGAAAATTTGAACAAGATATATATAGAGAGAGTGTGAGCTAATAGTAGGAATTTAAAAAAGGAAAATTTTTGCTTTCTGCGAAGAATGTTCGAATTTTTTTCTAACTGCTCTTCTATTTCTTTTATTTTTTATTGAAATGTATATATCATGATTTAAATATATTTTAGACTGTTGGCAAAGTTGCCCCGTTTCCAGGTAACTTTACTAACATGGCTAACAACAGTTATAAATACATCAGTTTAAAATCGGCGTCTAATTGCTTTCAGTTGAGAACAGCCAGTTAACCTTTTTTTACTCCCCAACATAGTTAAAAAGTGTTTTTGAATTATGTTTGTCTGTCTGCCGTCTGTCTGTTTGTCTGTGTGTCTAAACCATTTAAATATACTCGGAATGCCATGGAATTGTTGTTAATAATTGTTGTTATTAAGAGTTAGTATGAAATTTTGCTGTTAGAAATAAAATGTATAGCATTTGTAATTTGTTTGTTGGGCACACAAAATAATTCTGTGATAGTTTTGTTTATTGGGAAAATCGTTAGCAATATATTTTAATGATGTTACCCAATTTAAAACATACTACTAAAATTGCTATTCAACAATGCGGTGTACTACAAGATAGTTATTGTATTATATGGAGTGCATAGCATTTATCGTTCATTTACAGGGACACACATATTAATTTTGTCACATCACTATGTTTGAGCGATAATTGTAGGTGCGTTTAAAGTTGTAGTATGCGTTTTTAAATTTAACAATTTTTTTAAATAACATAGTGTGTATAAATCCTATAGCCCATATACAGAGCTGCACAAAATAACTCGAGTACATATCTGTTCATTAATGCAAATTGCTGAAGGGAAAATGTCAATTGTGTTATGCGTTTCCGAAAATAAATACATTTTTGCATACTATGTATATACAAACTTTATAGATCATATAGAGGAATACATATAAAAATTCGAAAACTTTATCGATTTTAAGTGGTAAATGCTGAAATTATGTTTTCAAGCGTGTTATGCGTTTTCCAAATCGTTTATTTTGGTTTCATTCTTCACCATTTTAAACGGCGGAGTTACGTTACAGTATTCTGTACGAGTTGGAACGTTCTTCATAATCTATGCTTGGCGCTTGATTTTTCATGACCATTCCACATTTTATTTATGCCATGCTTTACGTTGTATAATAAATGTTTTTAAACAACACCTTCATGGGGTCACTGAATAGATTTATGATGAACATTTTTATTAATTTTTCATTTTTATTTCCATCAATCATTCAAATGCCATATTTGTCTTTAAAATTTAATAAGTTACGAAAGAGTTGTTTACATATCAATTCAGGAGTATTAATGTATTTTACCTCTTTCCAACATAGTTGAAAATGATTATGACTATGATTTTTCTGTCTGCCGTTAGTCTGCCGTTTGTGTCTGTCATCTATACGAGGGAGTATCAATAAGTTTTTACCCTCACATAGAAATAATTGAGTGCAATTTATGAAATTGTTACATTTTATTAGTCCTTTGCTATATAGTCGCCATGCAAAGTAACACGTTTCTGCAAACGGTATTTCAGCTTCCACAGCCCCTCTTTGTAGAAGGTGTTACACTGGCTTGAAAACCACTGCTCCACTGCAGCAATGACGTCAGCATCTGAGTCAAAACGTCTTCCCTTCAATAACCTTTTTATTTTTGGAAAGATGAAGAAGTCTGAAGGCGCGAAGTCAGGTGAATAAGGTGAATGGAGCAATAATTGTTAGCCCATGCTTTGGACTACATTCAATGTTTCATTGGTTTTGTGAGCTGGAGCATTGTCAGCCAAAAAGCGGACACCTTTAGTCACTTTTCCACTTAGCTTTACTTTCAGTTGTTCACGAAGTTTTTCCAGCAAGCTACTGTAATATTATCCAGTTATGCTGTGCTCACAGGTGATGAAATCTGTGAGTATTATGCTTTTGCAATCCCAAAATACTGACATCAGGACTTTCTTTGAAGATGGCGGCACACGAGCCTTTTTTTTTTTGGGGGGGGGGGGGGAGGGGCGGTGAGTCGGACTGCTTCCATTGTTTACTTATCATTTTCGTCTCTGTGTCTAAGTGGTGCACACAGCATTCGTCCATTCTAACCAAACGATAAAAAAATCCTCCTCATTGCCATCACACAGGGCTAACATTGCTCACAATTCACACGCTGCTGTTTCTGGAAGGGGGTCAGCAACCTTAGAACCCACCGTGCCGAGACATTGGACAAGTGCAGGTGTTCGTGCAGGATGGTGGATATGGAACCATAGGATATACCCACTTCAGCTATAATAGCATAGATTGTCATTCATCTGTCCTCCATCACCAGTCTTTTCACATTCTTAACCATGTCCTGGTCAACAGACGAACATGGTCTGCCTTCCCTAGCCTCGTCCTCCAGACTCGTGTGTCCAAATTTCAGATGTCTCTTTCCTGTTTTGATAGTGCTAAAGGATGGACATTTCCCCCCATAAACACTTTTCATATCATCGTAAAACTCCGTGGCTTTCAGCTCCTTTAACCCTTTCCGGAGCGAGGTAAGTTTGTGTGTAAAATGATGAAATGTTGGACTGACACCAGAATTTAAAAACGAATTCATTAGCAAATAAAAACTAGCTTATTTTCTCCTACTTTAAAAAACGAAAATTTTAATTAAATTTTCTTGGTGTCGTTTGTCAGTTTTGGAATTAAAATTAGGTGTCCCTTTTTGTGACCACCGCCCGCTATAGGGTTAAATGAAGAAACCTGATTACTGAGCGATATTTCATTTTCAGAAGTTCTCCTTTTCACTCATTCCAACAGGACTATTTCAAAAAGGCTTCCACCTAAACACAAAAAATACATATTAAGTGTACAAGACATGGGCACATATAATATATAAATTTCATAAATTTTACTCAAGTATTTCTATGTGAGGGAAAAATTTATAAGTTTAATTTAAATTTTGCTGTTTAAAGATGAATTTCTATCCATGTATTTGCCTTATGTTATATTTTCCCATGATTTTATTTGGATTTCCTCTTTCATCCTTTGAAACTCTTAAGTTCCTTTTCAGTATTCCGGAAGTGTTAGAAAGTGTTTCCTAATCTGTGATTAAGGCATATTTTTTTCTTTCTTGTTTCTTTTATTTTTAATTACATTTTAGTACGATGTATGCTGTGTTTTTTGCATTTTACACGTGTTTGTATTTAACTGAAATCAATGTATAGAAATTTCAAATTCGTAAAACTTTGCAATCAAATACATAAAAATTAGATACTATTACAACATGAGTTGGGTTATAATCAATTATGAACTCTTTTGAGGATTAATTTTAAGAAAAAGAGTGTGGAGAAAGTATGCAGACAAATTTGATTGCAAAAGAAAATGTGAAATCTATCAACAGAAGTCGCTACCAGTTTAAATATGATGCCTGATTTAGATGTGGTAAATAGCGATCACAGGAAGTCGATAAAACGATTTTACTTTTATCCTTCCAAATAACGTTCAACATCTAATACAACACTATCCTTGCAAATCTTTTAAAACTCTATTCTACAAACTACATTTATCATTATGTTGTTCAACATATCTGTCTCCCTTCTATCTGACATACGAACTTTACGGTCTTTAAAAATTGATAACCTATCAACATATTATTGTAAACTTATCTTCAAAACGGAAAAAACTCTCCCTAAGAATAGGATCAGGGAAAGTTGGTTATCATCTTTCATTAGAACTCTTTTTTCGGCAAAATATTCGGACTTTATATATCAAACAATATATGTCAATCTATGTCCTTTCTGTGTGCCTCCTGTCACGTCCATGCATTTTCATATGAATATTCAATCCTTGTATTGAGAATGATTGCGTCCCCCACTTGTGCTTTATGAAAAACATTTTGTTTTCTCACAAACTAATCGTTTTGATTTAATATGTTATATCCGCCAAACTGTATTTTAAAAGAATAATTTAACATAACTTTAACACATTAATAACACTATTTAACACATTAACACATTTAACACACTAATTTAACATTAACTTTAACGTTTTCTAAATCATGGGCGTCTGAGATTCCCATATTTAATTGATTTCACTTTGATTGGATTCATTTTGCTTTTTTATTAATTTGTTATAAAAGGAACATTTCCTAAGAATTTCAATATAACTAAAATTGTATTACATTGTATTCTAAAAACTTAAAACTAGGCGCTCATAAAAATACTTCATTTTAATAATTTTATTTAAGCGCACATACTTCAGAAACTATAGTTTAGTAATGTGTCCAACTTTTATTGCACGTTTATTATTATAACTTGCAAAAATGTAACACTTTGAAAGTAAGTGCTTTTTTTGATAGGTTTACTGCTCTTTTGAGAACTATAAACTTTGGCATAAAATGTTACAATTCATGCTATTGACTAACATAAACGATAAACAGTAGAATTATAATACGTGAAATATTATCTGTTATATTCAAAACTGCATTCTATCGTTTCACAAATGCTTGTAAATGGAGTCCTCATTTTTATGACAAAATCTTCATCATTTCCACAAACATAAATCTTTCAAAATTAATTTTGTTGTTGTTGTATAAAAGTACTTAATTTAAAAGCACGAAATACACACGAAGGTTTTAATAGAAGATATACTTAAAATGGTCAAAATATATTCCCTGAGGAATGTGAAATATAGAGTAATATGAGTAGAACCTTGAAGATGCAAAATGCACGTTTTGGAGAAATGGCATTTGACGTAAAGAAAGTTAAATGTTTCAAATCGACGACTCTTTGGAAAAATACAAAGTTTTTCTATTTAAAATATCTTTCATACGTATTATATGCATTTCAGTAAGATATTTGTCATTTGTATTGCCAAACTTACTTTTGTGAATGAAATCAACAGTGTGAAATAATAAGTGCATTTAAAAATAAAATTAGTGATAAAGTGCTATCTACTTTATTGCGGACTGTTCTTCCTTCGTCAGAAATATGTTGTCCACTTATGGATGGCAAAAAATATCTGATTGCTTATTTTTAACATTCACATATCATATTCAATGGTTGGAGTAAAATAATTGAGGAATTGAACCTCGATACCTCGGCTTGAAATGCCTTTGCTCCTTTTTAATCACATTCCAATATAGTTAAAAAATGTTTATGAATTCGGTTTTCTGTCTGCCGTCTGTCTGTCGTGCTCTAATTCGCATAAATATACTGGGATTGCCTTGAAATGTTAATGGTGTTTACTATGCCAGGTTTGGTATTGAAAATGAAGTGTGTAGCATTTATGTTTCCTTTACAAGGCCGCTCAAAAGAATTCTTTATATTACGATACATGGAGAAAAATCGGTTGTGACGTATTTAATAATGTTATTCTATTTTAAAATATTCAAATTGATACATATTATTGAAGTGCAGTACAAGGAGCTAAACCTGGAATATGGTGTGCATGGAATGTATCGTTCATTTACAGGGACACTTAAAAGAATGCTGTTACATTGCGGTCTATGGGGAAAAATCTTTTACGGCGTATTTTAATAATGTTACACTTTTTAAAACATATTCAAATTCATACATATCACTGAGGTGCACAATACAAGGTGCTTCCTCTAGAATATGTTATGCATAAGGTAAAGCTAGGAGAGTCTGCGCACAATTCAGCAGAATAATAAAAATACGTATAAATATTAATGTTTTGCTAAACTATGCATGAATAATTTTGACTTCATTTTTTTTTTATGCATTTCCAATGTTATTTTGTCGTAATGCTGTAATTTAATAGAACAGTTGTAATAAAACCAAGAAAGCTATTTTGCGCAATCTGTCCGTACAGGGTTGGTGTGATTACGCACACCAAGAGAGATTGTTATTAATAATAACTACAATTTAATTGTTAACAATAATAATTACACTTAAATGCCATTGTTGTAAGGCTTTTGTGAATAAATATTATTGTATTAGAAGTGAATATTTCAACCTAATGATACAATCCCAGACATTCAGATCACCTATCCTCATTTCAAAGTATTTTTTAACAAATTAATTTATTGCCAAATTTAGATTCGATAATTATGTCTTTTTCAAAAATTATTTCAAAATTGATTCATTCATATGTTTTACATGTAATTTGTAATATATGCAAATTTACCATTAAGATGCGTAATCTCTCCTAGCATGGAAACTAATGGGAACAATGCGCCATCTCTCCTAAGTAGCAAATGCGCAAACTCTCCAATTTCGTTAGGAGAGATTGTGCGGCCTTTTATTTAAATATGGCCACTTCTAAAATGAACCAGTGGTGTTCGCACCGTTAGTCCAGATTAGTAGCTTATGAGAAATCGTTTAAGTTTAAAATATTTTATAATACTGACACTATATACAAATTCTGACGAATAGTTATGAAAATTCAAGCACTTACTTTCGGAAAACAAAACAAAATACAATGCTTTATACTAGACGCTCGAAACAATCGACGTGCACATTCATGTAGAGAATGCACTACTGTTATTGTACAACTACCTAGAGTTGCAACGCGCGGACTCAACTCCTTCTCCCTGCACCTCTTTGTGCGCAATCTCTCCGACCGCGCCATCTCTCCTGGCTTTACCTTAGAACTCATCGTTCATTTACAGAGTCACTCAATAGAATAGTACTGCCAATGAAGAATAATTGCTCCACTCTCAGAAAAAAATGTAAATTTATGAGCGTTTGCCCTTCAATTTTCACGGGCAACAGCCTTATTTGAAGAAAAAGTATCTGATCCACTAAATAAGTGGCCTTATCCCTTAGATACTTAGAAAATTAAGAGAAATCCACATATTCTTACAGTTCTAGCCCATATGTTAGCAAAAATACGGTACGACCCCATACATTGTCCTCCGATAGGGTGTAACCATTCATTTTAATCGTGTTTCGCAAATTTTAACCCGCCAAAACAGCGATTCTGTGATGATTATCTAACGTGCTACGTGCTACGGAACAATAAGCAAAGTGTTATTGTGTTTTAAAGAGCATTATATCCTGTGCATTATAATGCTATATTACTTTGCCCCATAAAATTGCGGGCTGCACAAAATGATGGGCATGGAATTTTTTTTACGGGGTGTGACTGGAATCTCTGCTGCCGGCCTCTGCCCGTAATTTTACTGCAATTTTTTTTACAGTGTAGTAGCTCGTTTTCTGTGGAATGCGTTTTTAAATGCAAGAAAATTTTTGCTTATTAGATGATGTATATAAATTCTATAGATCATATACAGGATTGCTCAAAAAATCTCACGTACATTTCTGTTTACTGACGGAAATTGCTGAACGGGAACTTTCAATTTTTCAATGTTTTTCCTAACTGAAGTAAATTTTAGCATACTGTGTAATATACACATAAATCTATACATCACATACAGGACTGCACAAAAAGATTTTAATATTTGGTTTAAATATGGATAGTAATTGCTGGCATTGTGTTTTCTAAATGCGTTTTCTAAATTGTTTACTGAGTCAACTGTGACGTTCTGTTACGGTATTTTGAATGTCTTGGAAAATGTTTCATGATCTATGCTTGACGCATGGTTGTTTTTCACTGTTTTGGAGTAAACCTCGACTATGATACTTCAACCATTGTATATAATTTACCTAGTTGTAAAAAAAAAAACTTTCCTTTCTTCATTATGATTTATATATCATTTGCAAAAATCCCATAATTTAACTTTTACATCAACGATTAGGAAAAAGAGTACATGAAATTTGTTAGCTCAATTTAGGCTAAACATTTTATGTCTTTTTAAATGATTTAAAATCATGTTTTTTTAATCTATCACAACAATTAGTATTTCTTTGACACAGTAACCTAAAGTAACTAGTGGCACATTTCCACAATTGGCATTTGATTGCCCAGATCAAATAATAATAATAATAAAAAGATATGCCACTCTGGCGCTAAACTACGTACACAGAACGAAACCACAGATTATCACTTCTTGTTGAGCATAAAAATTATATCAAGATAAATTAAGTTGGTTAAAGATGGACAATTTAATTTTAGCAATATATCATAATAGAAAAAGAAAATTAAATTAAGTAGCATTATGCTTTGTGTAATATTTATTCCCTTCTTTGTTAATAAAGCTATGCATCCACAACTATTAATTACTTTTCGTGTCTTTTTCAAATAAATTAATTATCAAGGGATGAGTTAAAAAGTAAAATTCTGCCATTTATTCTGTTTGTTTCTTTGATATTGTATAATTGAAAGAACTTTGATAAATAATATAGAAGCTTGTTAAGTATCATGTTTAATACACAGCATGAAACAATATGTTTTTTCGGAAGTATTGTTTTCAATAAATAATATAAATGTCTTAAAATAAAAAGACCTTTCAATGAAAAATTAATGGGTAGTGTTTTACGTCAAAATATAATTTATTTATTTGGTATACACAGGCGTTTTGCACATTTTTTTACGAGTTCGTTTTGGTGTAAAAATAAATCTTCTGTATTAAAAAATTCTTTTCACAGCTAATAATTTTTTTAAAGTATACCTTCTCGTCTGGCAGCTGAAAATTTTGTATACATGCAAAAGAGTAATTTTAAAGAGCAATTTTAAAGAGCTAACGAATGGAAGGCTGCATAGCTACGCTTTCCGAAGAGAATTATTCGCATTAGGTTATTAAAAAATCCTGTAAAAGGCATGTTTGTTCTATATCTAAATCCGCAGTAGGTAATATTCTAAATAAAACAGGGAACTACTCGGAATTTCTCGATTAAAGTGAAAACAAATGTTCAAAATATGACCCTAATAGAAAAAAAGAATTCTTCGAATATTGCAAAGTAAGATCTTTTAAGATAAAAGAAAATCCTCCAAGTCAAAGGACTGTTGCTAAATCTTTACAATTCTCAGTGTCAACTATTAACAAAATCACTAACACTTATTTAAATATTAAAAGGCCAAAAAACATAATGTTGATCGTCTTTCTCCACGATATATCGTCGAACGTAGAACATAATACAGATTTCTTTAAGCGAAGAATTTATCCGATGAAAACTAAACTATTGTTACAATAGATGAAGCTTGAGTCTATTTAAATGATTTTAATAAAAGTAGATGTCCTTTAATCATCAAAGGTGAGCAAAATAATTAAACATT
Source organism: Maratus michaelseni (assembly GCA_963931845.1). Classification (NCBI taxonomy): domain Eukaryota; kingdom Metazoa; phylum Arthropoda; class Arachnida; order Araneae; family Salticidae; genus Maratus; species Maratus michaelseni. The sequence continues at coordinate 419,166,617 of OZ007588.1, forward strand.
GTTCAATATATCTAAAGAAAGTTTTAGAACACATTCCACGGTTTAACCACATTCTATAAGAAATAGATTTTACTCCTAATATTCAAATATAAAATACCACCTCTTTACCCCCAATGGAATCCATCAGTTGAACAGCATCAAGAAAAAGCACGCAATCACACATCACAGTCCACTGATAATTTCCTAAACAAAATAGAACGAGAAACTAGTATCAGGGCTATACTCTATACTCTTCATTGATATACCTGATTAATCTCTTTTTAAATCCCCCCTCCATGGATTTTTGCGCTTTTGAACGTTTAAAAAGTTCGTTATCCAATCGTCAATCTACAACACTTTATGGACTTTAGAAACCTGTTGAAGATGAATGGACAAAAATACCTTTTCCAAAACTACAAAAGGCAATATTGTCATGGAAATCACGGTGTTGAAAGGTAGTTCAGAGTAAGGGTTACCAAATTGAACATTTAAAACACAAATATTTTATGTAAAATAATACTGTAAGTACCATTAAAATTGTCTAAAAAATGCCCGAACAAACTCTTCATAACAAATCTAAGGATTTATCCTTCAAAAAATTAAATTTGTTACTTTGATAAATTTTGTAAATTAAACAAAAAATTTAATTATGTTAATTGATACTACACAATCTTAACAAAAATTTTTAAATAAAGAAAACATAAATGCATTTACGTTCTAGATATAATAATTTAGTACTGCGAAAGAAATTACCATCCTTGACTTTAAATTAGAAGCATAATATATAAGTGAAAAGAATGAGTAAATTAAAGTAAATGTTAAAAGACATCGCGCAATATTTAATAAACATTTTTATTATTATTATGGATACAGAAGAGATAATAACAATGAATGTTATTTTCTAGCTTCTTGTATGAGGAAATTAACTATCCGGGGATCAGCTAAAAAAGTAAAAATCTGACGTTTATTCAATTTTCTTCATTGATATTGCAGAAATGAAAGTATTGCGGTAAATAATATAAAAGATTTGTTAAGTATTATGTTTAATAAATAGAATAAAGTAAAAAAGTGCTTTTATAAATCGTAAATGAAGTAATATTTTTGTCTATTTTGTATATCATAAAAGCAGTATTTGTTTAATTTTAATTAGGAATTATGTTATGAATCGACGTTATGAATTTAAGTACAAAAATAGATATTTACAAAGAGATGTTTTCGCTTTAATAGCGTATCCAAAATTTGATAAACAATGAACTAATATCATTACAGATCAAGAAGTTTTAATTTAATCGTGTGTAAAATAAAAATGCATGCATTTAATGGTTGTAATCTATCTTGTCGTTATGTTTATATGCACATAGCACTGATTGTACAAATATATATATACAGGGTGGTTATAAGTATCTCTATTTGGAGCTGTCTGTAGCTTGAAGGAATCACCCGAATGACACCAAAATCAGTACACATACTACTCGAGAAGGGGGAAGAAAAATTGAACAATAAAAAAATAATTGCAATAATCGCCGACAGATGGCGCTTTTGAGTGTGAAATGTAATGTGTAATACAAGAACAAAGAATTATGGCGTAAAAACGGATGGCATACCTAATTTATTGGAAAATGTCACAGTGAATGTGATTACGCTTTCGCATGGCGATGCCAATTAAGTTCAAATTTCACATGATCATTGTGTTGGAGAACACAATCAAGGTGGTACACAACATGCTCCACTGCGGAATATAACACATCAAGAGTTATGTTCCGCACATGTTGTGATATGCGATCTTTTAAGTTATTGAGGTTTGCGACACCTTCACGAAAAACTACGGCGTTTGCACCGACAGGCCCCATATCGATATCTATCGGCGATTATTGCAACTATTTTTTTATTGTACTATTCTTCTTCCTCATTCTCCAATTGTAACTGTACCGATTTTAGTTTCATTCGGGTTACTCCTCCAAGCTACAGACAGCTCCAAATAGAGTAACTTATATTATAACCACCCGGTATTATGTATGTTAAAAATAATTTAAATACTCATTTGCAACAGTAACAAACACAAGAGCTGTCACATATATCGTCAAAACACAATTTTCTGCGTCCGACGCAAAATGCTTTCCATAAATGGATACAATTTATTATTGTTTTGCAAAAAACTACATTTTATATTTTTGAGACATATTAAAGCTAGGAACTTAACACAATCCTTCATAAATAATGAGTTAAGTAGGTAATTTATGTGAAATCCATAATTTTAATTGTTAATACAATGTAATTAACCCGTATTGTTAACAAACAAAATACTAATACAAAGAAAACGTAAACTAATTTTCGTTACAGATGTATTTTTTTACCATTGCAAGACAAATAATTGTGTTTCACTTTAATAATACAGTAATTTTTACGTTAATAGAAGAGCTAAATAAACTTAAAAGTTGAAAGGCAAAGTGTAGTTTTTTATAATATTTTATTATTAATATTATTCATCCAAAAGAAAATATAAACATTTTTTTTTATCGATGTTTCTACAAATAAATTAATTTTACATTTTTGAGAACTACTAGAGTAATATTATTCTAGTTCTTCATTAATATTATAGTAGACTCCCTATTATCGGACGCCCATTGAAATAACATTACGAAACGTAATTTTTATGGTCGGATAATTGACATGGCATATTAAAAACATCATTTTATGTTTTTCTGATGTCCTGCAATCTATCCGAGCATAACATTTACTAGCTGTTACCCGTGACTTCTTTCACGTAACATTTAAAGAAAATTAATGCATTAATTAAGCAAAATATACAATTAACAAACTTTTTATCACTTTTATAGTAGACAATAATATTTTTATAGTAGGTAATCCGAATATGCATATTATAGATTTTAAATATAGGAACATTTAAACGTCTTTCATGAGCTTGAAATTTCATACTCTTTCACTAAGATTAAGTGTGAAATACATTTTTGATTTGTTATTAAACTTTGGCATTGCTATTTATTCTATTTTACATTTATTCTTTTCATGGAAAATGATTATGATTTCTTATCAAAGAATGTTGTTTAAAGTGAATATGTTAGTAAATATTTCTTAGAAAATTTGTTAATTAACACGTCACATTTGATCAGGGGCGACAAACTGTGGCCCGCCAGATACCACTAATTTTTAAAAGAAATATTTGACTTCTTGAATCGCAGAAATTTGATGATTAGATAAGGCAAATATTACTAAAATATCTTACTGTTATCCGGCGGGCCACAGTTGACACCCCTGCTTTAGATATTACTTTGAATTGATTTGAATAATCTAAAAATCAACATACATTATATTTCTATTAAAAAATTCAAGTTATATGATATTTAAGAAATAAATTAAAATGTGGTGCAGCGTAAAAGTTTTAAAATGAATAAAATAAGTAGAAAAAATACCTTTAACTCTCATATATTGATTGTATTTTTATTTCACAGTGCCACACTTTTAACAGATGTAGATCTACCAACAATATCAAAAGGTTTATCACTCTCCAAAGACTTTCAAAGCCTAAATGCATATTTGTTAAGCAATAGAGTTGCTTATTTCTTATAATGGCGAAGAAAATCTGAAAACAAAACACCCCAATTAAGGATAAACATTCTCATATTGATTGTTGTGCTGCAGTTTAGGATTATGAAAATTTCGAAATTTGACAGAAATATACTCCCATGAGGTACAAAAATTACTATGCAGATATATTTTTAACTATAGATTTAGATATATTAGAATTAAAAGGAATTATATGAGAATCAGAAAAGTATAACTGATTATACCTGAATTTTTAATTGGCTTTTCTCTTGCGTTTTTCCATAATCATTAAAAAATTGGAGGGGGGGGAGTTCTTATTTAATGAATGGAAACGTCTCTTCTTTGAATTTCACGTGAACGATGTCAAACTTTTTATGGTAACATATCTATTAATAACGAACTTAAAACGCATTAAAATATGCATGAGTCAAAATATTGAAAAGTTTGCGCTGGTGAAACTGTCGTTATTTTTACCTTCAAATATATTTTTATATTGATAAATCTAAAAAATAATATAATTGTGTAAAAGTAACGCAATTTTCGCTTAAGTTCCCTTTCACAATTACAATAAAATAGAATACTATAGCCTCTATTGATTACTTTATCTTGATAATTACTTTAAATACACGTCTCTGATTACTTCATTTTTACATAAACTGTTGGAGGAAAGAAATTTAATTTTTCGATAATATGAAAACTAATAAAAACTAGTCGCTGTAGTCCACCGTAATACTTACCTATCATGGACATGCATAATATAAAATATGAAAATAAAACATGTGTAAACAACTTATAAAATGCATTGATTTTCGATTAAAATTGTGGCTTGATGACGTTATAAACTTTAAATGCTCAATTACTGAATTGCGTAAAAGAAACATCCTTATAACTCCAAAAATCATAATCATATTAACTAACGGTTTATTGCGTCGGATTAAGCATCAAATTTCCAATTACAATATATCTTTGAATTGAAATTTGGATGAAATACAGGGTCATGAAAAATGAGTGAGGAAAATAGGATTACAAATATCTCGGCAACTAATTATCCGTTCGACTTCATTCTTAATGCAAAATTTATGTATTTTTATTGTATTTTATATTTACTCCTTAAAATAAATAATTTCGAAAAATTTTATATATTTTTTATCGGAACGAATACTTTGAGAGTCCGAAAAAATAGTTCCGTATAATCGAGGTTACTGAAATTCAATAAGCTTCTTCCCATTATTACATACTAAGTACATACCACATTTTAAGTCTCTATCTCAATTTGTTCGGGAGATAGAGTGTTTACAGGCACGCAGACATAGAGACACACAGACATAGAGACACACAGACACACTGACGAACGGCAATTTTTTTTCTTAAAATAGGTTTTTCGGAATCTCCAGTGTCTGAAACTTGTAAATCCGTAAAAAAAAAATCGATTTTTAAAACGATTACAAGACTTACTCTATACGTATGATGGGTAAGTAATAGGATTATGGTAAATATAGTTTAAAATAATAATTGTTTTGAAGTTAAATTACACAATTTAAATGAAATTTTACATTAATATTTATTTTTTGACAACAATGAATCCTTAATTTAAATTATTTTTGTTTGTCTATTTAATAAGTTTTTTAAACTTACTATACGTTTATTTAAAAATTCCGTATTATTTGTTTCCGCCGTATATCACGGGTTATTAAATTAAACGACGCTATTAAATTAAAACTGTAATCTAATATATTAAACGAAAGTACCTATGTTTTGTAACTAACTATGTTTTACGTATCTGAAACAAATTCAAACTAAGAATTTATCTTAATCATTGTAAAAAAAATGTGTCATGCAGATAATGTTTGGTATTCAAATAATTTTAAATGCGTAAAAAGATACTGCATAACAAAATAAATGCATATACGCTTAAGATAAAATAATTCAACACTGAGAGACAAATTATTATATTTCACATTAAATGATATGCATAATTAATATATAAATTAAACGAGTAATAATATTAATTGTTAAAATTAATTGTGTAACATTTAATGATTATTTTTATTAAAATTGTCAATACATATGGATTAGTAAATATTAATTATTAGGGGTCTCCGCACCCTGCTGTCTAACGCTCTCCAATCCCCGTCAATATATTAAGTATTAAGTTAACAGACCGTTAAGTGGTCACAACCCTCACCAATAGCTCGCACTTTTTGCAGCAACTCTAGCCAGAATGAGTACTACCATAAATAATTTTAACATATGAAATTTACTAAAATATTTAATGTAAAAAAAGTAATTGAAAATTTTATTGAAAACACAATTAAAAATGCATTCTATTGGTGTTAAAAATAGGCATAAATCATTTTAACATTATGATATTTAAAATTTTTTAAATGTAAAATAATTAGCCTAAAACTTGCTAAACATAATTAATTTTATTAAATTAATTGTGTATTTTTGGCGCAATTACACATTGAGCCAAAAAATATTGTACAGCACCGTTTAAATTTATTGCGAAAAACTCTTGTAAAAACACTACATAATAGCAAGATAGTTCAACAATCATCAACATATATAATTTGATATTAAATTTCATTCGTCTAAAGTTCGTTCAACGTGAAAAATACAATATCTCTCAGACGCTTGGCAAGTTTGTAAAAGGCACGTTTTCTGCTGTTTTTAAAAGAAACTGTTGATTAGAAAGCTGATTTGCTGAATGTATTAAGTAACCGTAAAATGAACCAATCACCATTGCTCAATAGCAATGATGATTGGCCGAACATATCGACCGATTGATACATCGGCCGAAAGATTGTGACGTGTTTAAAAATTGCTCCTGCTCTGAATTTGATTTGCTGAGTTAGAAATAAAAGACCTGTGAATATGACGTCATATTGACAAATTCGAACTAAATTATTTCAAATTCATATTTTTTTAATACTTGGAAATTTGTCCTGAGAAAATTTCTAACGCCTTGCATTCATAATATTCAAATTTTAGCTGCTTAATAGGCGTATAGCCAACATAATGAAAAAGTACCCAAGCCGGGACTCGAACCCGGGTCATCAGATTAGCGCACTGACGTTAGTGTGCACTGACGTCAGTGCGCTAATCTGATGACCCGGGTTCGAGTCCCGGCTTGGGTACTTTTTCACTATGTTGGCTATACGCCTATTAAGCAGTTAAAATTTGAATATTATGAATGCAAGGCGTTAGAAATTTTCTCTGGAAAAATTTCCAAGTATTAAAAAAAATGAATTTATTCAATTGTCGATGCTGGATTTAATTTGATTTCGTGTTTGCCCCAGGGTTGGCGGCTCACGAAGAATATTCCATCTTGTGCTGCGTTTGTAGCCTTGCCAACAAGTTATGGTGAAAAAGTTGCAGGCTGAGTATCGTTCCTAAGTGGTTCAGTTGGTAGAACGTCAGTGCATTCTGGTTCTTTAAACGTTATTACATAGCTAAAATTTTGGTGCTAAATATTTTTAAAAAATGTTGAGTGGTATCTTAAATAAACATTAAGAAGTAAAAAGTGCACTCAGGACTCATAAATGAATGGAAACGTTTTCCATTGTTAATATCACAAGATTAAGCTTAAATACTGATTTTATTTGTTATGCAAATGCAAAAGAAACTAATAAACAAGAACAAAAAAAAATGCGTCAAGCATTAAGATACTTTTTTCTTGACATCCAGAAAACACTAACGAAACCTCACCGCAAATAAAGTGAATGAGGATATGTAAGTAAACAGTTTGGAAAACATATAACACATTTAAAAATCGAGTTTTAACAATTACCTTCTGTGGAAAAAAATATTCGAATAATTTTTAGAAGCCCTGTATATTATCTATAGATTTCCACATACGCTGCACTACACTACACTATACTATACTACATGCTAAAATTTAGTTAGTTAGTAAACTCAGTTTTATCAATTTGCGCCAATAGATGGAAATGCACTAGAATGTTTTTGTACAGTTCTGTATTAATTAAAGTCTTTTGTACACACCACATATTAAGCTAAATTTTAATTTAGCTATAAAACGCATAATATAACATCAAACGCATTTCCAGCAAGCACCAACCATTAACGGTAATGTCTCTTGTTCTTTATGTAGCCCTATATATGAATTATTTATAGTCACATACTTCTATTAGTATACAAAATATAGTCCAGCAAAAACATTTATAGCAGACTGAAAAACTACCCTTAGCAATTCACTCATATAGTCAACAATACTTACGAAATCCTTTGTGTAGCTACGTATATGATCAACAGAATTTATGCACACCACGTACTATGCAAGAATTTAGTTAAAATTAAAAACGCAAATCAAAGTGGAAAATTTACATTCAGCAATTATCACTCATAGATTGTACTGTAACCAAATTATTTTGTGTGCATCTGTAAATGAACGATAAATTATATGCACAGAATACTTTTCAATAAGCAACGCACTTCAATAATGCATATAAATTTTATTATCGTGTAACATCATTAAAATACACAGCAAACAATTTTTCCCTTTGACCATTTTATAACACAATTATTTTTCCCTGTAAATGATTGGGTTTTTCACCACATATTTTACAGAAAGTATGTTTTAGTGCACTCCATACATGCATATCAGTTTCATAATGTATGAAATCATCAAGATGCACTTGATATGATTTTTTCCATTGACCGTAATGCAACGCAATACTTTCGCTTTGAAAATGAACTGTAAATGCTACTCAGTTCATTTGCAATAGCGATCGTATTATTTTAAACGTCAATAACATATAAAATTATATGGTAATGCGAAGATATTTACGAAAGTTAGAGTACATCTCAAAGAAAAACACGACACAAACCGAAGTCATAAACACTTTTCAACTATGTTGGAAATTGTAAAAAGGTTTTTTTTTTTTTTTTTTTTTTTTTACAAACAGAAATAAAATTTAATTATCATTAAAAACTATTAAATAAAATTGTAATTCCATGAACAAGTACAATCTGCTTATGTTTTTTTCACTCTCTTAAACTATGTTATATATGTTTATACATATTAAGCAAAAAATAAAACCTAATCTTTTGAAAGAAAAAAAATAAGTTACGTTAATATTTATTGAAACAAATACAGAATTAATTTAATTGTGTTAAATGGAATGCAGAATTATCTAAAGTAAAATTTTAACAAACAGAAAAGCATTTACGCTTCAGTTAAAATAATTTAGCAATGCGAGATCAAATCACTATTTTTCACATACAAAATTATACGCATGTTTTCAAGATAAAAAATGAACAAAATAAAATTAAATGCAAAAATATATCGGGCATATTTAATGCTCATTTTTATTAATATTCTGTATGCACAAAACATAATAAATATTACGTTTTTCTTCTTCTTTGAATAAATACGGTATCTAGGGATTGTATTATAAAGTTTATCGATTGTAAAAGTTTACTGATAATATTTTTATTAATATTTTATAACTGAGAGCACTTTTGTGCATATTGGAAAAAAATGTTTGTTAATTATTATCTATAATAATAAAGATTGATGTTTGCATGTCTGTCTGTCTTTTGCTGTTTTCTGAAGAGCAACAGCTACAAGATTTGGCAGGAAAGTAAATTCATGTCTTACGTTCTGCGGCAACATTTTTGGATTTTTTTATTAGACTTTATAAATTTTAACACTTTAAATTTCCCCACATTCCGGGGAGATTTTGTGACATCCGTAACAGGCATCTAGTTTCAAATATTTAACCCAACATGACAAATCGTGTCTTCGTTTCAATAAAGTTTGTTCGGAATTCATACAACGAATTTTGATGTTTCAGGATATTGTATACGAAATTTTGTTTTTTATTGCGTGATGATTTTTGACATTCGAAAAAGGAATCCTCTTTCAATCATTTGTTCTAATATAGTGAATTTTGTCTTTTTCGGTATCTGAAATTTTTGCGAATATTTTATATGAATTAAAGCTTTTTTCTGTTTTCGTGAGGATTTTTTGATATTCGTGAAATGAATCCAGTTTCAATCTTTCAGATCAGAAAAGTAACGTGGGTTCAACGAAATTTTTTATTTTTAGAAAATAATTTACGCAATTTTTAGCGTTTTTCATGTCTTGCAGCGATTATCTGATTCTCGTAAATGTAACTCAGTTTAAATCTATTAGCATAATATTAAATATTGTTCACGGCGATTAATGGAATTTTCATGAAATTTTTATGGGATTTTTAGCGTTTTTTTATATCTGTAAAATGAATTTGAATTCATTTTTGTGTTCCATTATAGTAATTTTTTTTCTGAGACTTTTAAAATTTCCTGAATTTTTAATGAGAATTTTATTGTTTTTTTCGCGTTTTGAGGCCAGTTTTTAACATTTTCTTTTAAATCGCGAAACGCTAGCCAGTACATTTTGCCGCTGCACCAATTAAAAGAATGCCAAATCAGTTCATATAGTGTGGAATATTTATCTAACCCCCTTTACCAGGACCTCTCTCCCTTCGCGTTTGCTGACGTTTGAACATCTGATCAGCGCGTAACGGAGAAACAGATTGAAATATTTTTATTTAATGTAGATGTAATCTGATGGCCGTCATATACAATTGATTTTCCACGGTTTCCTAATGGAAGAATGCAGTATATATTGAATTGTATAAGAAATGAATCGTGATTCCTTTAGAGGCACAATGAAAAGTTAATATTTAAACAGATTTAAATTGTAAATAGTTTTTGTAAAAATGTATACAGTTTGAAAGAAGTATAGAATATAATCAAGAAATTTTTAAATAGTGTGTTTAGTTGAAATAGAAACACAAAAGTAAGAAAATTTAGTTTTTATCCTGATTATGGTTATTGAATTTGAATGATACTTTCTAATCTTGACTTAAAAGAAATTTATTTGATCTCCCATTTATCGACTACATGGAGTATTTAAACTTGAAATTATTGGATAACGTATGACTTGGATTAATATTTCACGAGTCTGCATGAAATATTCTGGATATGTTGCTACATATTCTTCATGGTGCGAAACTCGGGAGATAATGGTAAGCAATGCCTTCTTTATTTCATATGAACCTGAATAGTGAATTTTAAAATTTTATTGTTTTTCGGAATCCAGTTCATAAAATATGCATGTGTTTGAAAAATTAAAAGGTAAATGAACAACTGTTCACACAACGGTCACAAAATTAATTACAAAATGTGATCAGTTATTAGCAGTTTACATTGACAAGACTGACTGTGATTTTTTAATAGAATGTTTAGAAGCTATAAACGAAAAAGTTAATGTTCTTAAGTAATTGGATTCCAAAATTGATGATTTAATTCAAGAAAAAAGATAATTGTGACAAGCAATTAAAATCAGTTGAAGATTATTCTGATAAAATTTCTAGTTTGAAATTCAAAATAAAAAAGAGATTAAAAAAATGTAAATTGAAACTGAACCAAAAATTTTGGTTGAATCAAACAATGGTTCAAAATCCATAGTATCGGCAGTAAAGCTGCGTAACTTAAGTATAGAAAAAATCATTGGCGAAGCAAGCCAAATTTTAGAATTTTTTAATTTATTTATCATCGCGAAAATTCGAATGAATCATTGTCAAAAATTGAAAAGTTTCAATATCTGAAATCCTGACCTCGATGCAACGGCTCATTTTGCTGTAAATTGCTCGAGGGTACAGGACAATCTCAACGGCCGCACTCACAGTAATAACAGGTATCCCTTCCATAACAATAACACTCCAATATGAATACCAGAAAAACAGGATCACACATCTAGAACATGAACCAACGTGTACAGCACTATTTCCACAAACACAACGACAGAGGAAGGTTCCCAGCTAGAGAATACATCCCGCAGAAGAGACGTCTCACTTACAGGTAAACACAGCCAGGCACGTTTTTGAACACAGCTACTCTCCCCGCTGTCCAACTATTTACACTGACGGGTCAGTGTGGCAGCAGCATTCTGTGCCAAGAAAGGCGAGGTCATGACTCATGTGTGGGCCTGCAGAATTGGTGATAACAACACTGTCTTCTAGGCTGAGCTGTTCGTGATGCTGTAGGCATTGGAATGGATTGTCACTAACACAACAGAACAATTTTACAGGCTATATTCAGACAGACTCTCCAGCGTACAGGCAATCTTTACCCACTGCACAAAACATCCCATTGTACTCCAAAAAAAAATTAAAAGACCTTGCACGGCGAGTCGCCCAGGGCCATGTGAAGGCACACATTGGTATTGCTGGTAATGAATTAGCTGATAAACAGGCAAAAGAAGCTATGGAAAGTCCCAATATTGATCTTTCCCTCCCTGTTCCCCATCCTACATTATAACGATATTAAAGTCTAAAATCATTCCCCAGTGGCAGGATCACTGGAATTACTCGTATAAAGGTCGACATACCCACAAATTGCGCCCTTTTGTCTCCCTAAACCTGCTTAACCTCACCCCCCACATCTTAGCGTTCCTTACAGGACATGGTCCATTCCCTACTTACCTCAAATATTATAAACGTGCAGCATCCAATGTTGCCCATGTGGTCAGCGGGGCTTGCCTTCTCTTTTCTATTTTGACTGCCCACTGAACGTTGCCTGGCATCTCAGATCTCCTGAAATTCCCGCACCATCTTGGCTAACCAATATTCTAACAAGACCAATCTTAGTAAAAAAATAAAAAATATTTTTAATTTCTTAATGGATTTACCGAAATTAACAAATTAATTAACCAACTATAGCTTAATACCTTTATCAATTTCTAAACTAAACATTTTAAATTCTTAACCACAAATCAATATTGTACTTAATCTACCTACCCTCCTTCTCCTGCCTTGTCCTTATTTTCGCTGTAACTTGTCAGTGTATGAGCACCTTGCTGTGCTCTCCTCGTAGTCTTTAGAAGCGGGCTCATCTCTCCAACTCAACAACTTGTAGCGTCATCTATCGCGTGGTAACTGAGCTTCTCAGATTCCGGCGCATCATTATTATCGAAGTACCGCCTTGGCCGCGAACTATGTGTCATGACGCAGGAGCGTTAAGGACTGTTCACCTACAAGTTCTTCATTACTGCACCTGCTGCTGTCTGTCGCAAGGGAGTGCAGGCTCCAGTGGTTCAGGCTTTTTCCTGATTTTTTTCTTTTTTTGTTTTTAGCTTTCTTGTCTTGTTCTAGCCCTTGTCGCGCTTAGATTTTCCTGGCAGTGCCGACATTTGGCCTTGTTCGTATTTTATTTATTTATTTATTTTAGTTTAGTTTTTTAATATTTGTCGTGTGCGCGCTGTGCTGGCGGTCTCGGCGTCGTGCCTTCCCCGCCCGCCGGTGGCTGGAATCACCCACAACAAATCCCCGCATGCCGGGGATACTGGCATACGGTCCCCGCATACCCCGCATACGGGTTCTACGGCCTGGCTTTCCTGGGCCGGGTGGCCTCCCTTAGGCATTCAAATATCTGAAATCCCTCTTGTCCGGATCTGCACATAATATTGTTTTGGGTTTTTAATTAAGCGATCAAAATTATGCTGTGTGTTTATGATTATTGGACGCTGAAAGTTCATCAGTGTTATCGAAACCTGAAATAAAGAAATGTAATTATGATCGATGCACTCATAAATACCCTATGTTCAACGCTAGTACTCATTTTCCAGTAGTAAAGAGACGTCGAAAAATAGGTTGAAAACGTTCCCTGCCTTCTTCTACCATGTAAGGAGTATCGAGGAAATGAATGAGCCCAGAGGTGCCTAATATAGTAGAATGCTCAAGTCATCAGCAACGCCTAGAATCCGGAGTTGTACAGGAACCAAGTCATCGACTCGACACAGTTAACTAACATGGACCTAGTAGTCGAGTGGACCGTACACGTCTCCTTCGTCTTTGTTACCAGACTCGTCTACCAGCCAAATAATCGACAGTGGCCTCACCGTTGGGACCCGTTGATGAGCGATCCTTTGTCGAGAAGTTCTAGAATAGGAAAATGAATCTTCGTTCAGTATGAAATCAGCCAGCTCGGAATCTTCAATATGAAATTAAGTGACGACGTTCCATTTTTAACTTTATTTTTTAAAGTGCATATATATTGTCAACAAAGGGGAGAAAAGGCAAGCAGATGGGCTGTTTAAATTTGTTTTTGACCACGTTACGGAATTTATAGTCGGACTCACAAGTTGTGCTTAAATAAACTCTATTTTTTTTTTCAAAATTGTTAAAATGATGTCAGAACACATCATTCTGTCTAAGCTGCTTTGTAGTGTTCTGCAAAAGTTGTCAATTGTTATGTTTGAATAATGTTATGTTTCAAATTGTTCTACGTTTCAAATGTATTGTTATTTTTTAGGTATCGTTCGATAGTAATTTGGGATTACTTTACACGCGCTGCGTTTTAGGCGGGCCGTGTTCCTGACACGCGTTTCTATTTATATATACTAACATTACATTAACCTAACTTTCTTCTTGTCGTTCGGTTTGTTTGAGTTTGCGTTTCTATTAGTTGGGGGAGGTTCTTCAAAAGTTCAAGATTTTTTAGAGTTATAGTTCTATGTAAATGGTATTTTATTGTTCTTTCATTGTTATTGTTGAATGCATTAGTCGTTACAGTTATAAGTATGTTGTTATTGAGAATGTGAGATGTCTAAAGAGTTTTTTCTAGGGAAAGATACTTAGTTTTTTTCATTGATTCTACGTTTTCCGTTTTGTTAGTTAAATACAGAAGAAGAATTGTATGATGTTAAATCAATTTGTTTTGTGATTTTTTTTAATTATATGATTGTAATATCGCAGCATAATTTTCACTTAATTTATACCCCGATGTACAATGGTGGAATCAGATTTCATACAACTATTGGGAATGTTAGTTTTTCGATTTATTTGGGAGTTAGAATTTTTCTGCGATAGTCTTGAATTAATGAGTTTCCTCTGTTAGCAGTTTGAGAGTTTTTGGTGAGGTAAATTTCGCGCATGGATTTTTTATTTGTCATTGGTGCGGATTTCTTGTGATAGGCAAATTTGCGTATGGTGTTTTTGGATATTGTTGCAGTATTTTATGGTCGTGGAAAACTTTTTCACTATGCAAGTTTACGTATTCAGTTTTGGTTAATTTTGGAATTTAGACTTGCACGCGATAGGTAATGCAGGTTTGCAGTTGCAAGGTTGTTTGCATGTGAAGGTGCAGGTAGTGGGTTGCAGATTTACCATTTTCATGATTTGATAAAAGTTAATCAGAATTTTAATTTTGTTCGGACGTAAAAATTTTAAAGTTACCCATCATTTGTGTTTGGTAAATTTTGGCTCAAAATTTATGGTTTAAGAAAAAGATAAGGGCATGCTTTTGGCCCAACCCCTTTTCTTTGCAAATTCCGAGAGGAGGGTTTCTAGTGGGCTAGCAACTGTCTTATAAAGGCATTTTAGTTTTTTGACTGAAAACGGGATGTCACAACCTAACATATGTGTGCGCAACAGATACCTCTGTACTTTATTTTACTTTAATTTTCGAGGAATGCATGTAGCTTTCGGAATATTTGGGTTTTCTGTGTTTCGCAATATTTTTATGCAAATTTTGACTTTTCTGGTCGATTAGCAATGGTATATAAGCAGGGATGGAAATGTGTTTCATCGCATTTTGGGTCGGATCCCTCCTTAAAGATATTCTAGACTGTGTCTGGCCAAAAAAACGTGACAGTTGCCTGAAGTGGTGATTGCATAGAGTAAAGAGTAGCCGTTGGTAAGACAGTTTCGAATTATATTTAAAATTAAGATATTTTGCATCCACCGGTTGCTATTATTTACAATGTGAAGATTGTTTTTGACGAATTTGTTAAACGTTTCTGTTTTATCAGAAAGTATCGAGAGTTTCATGGACTTTGTCGTAGAATTTTCTAGCCGTGTTTTATGTATAAGTGAACGTTTACTTAGTTGGATTTTCTAGTTATTTAAAGTGAAGTGCGGGATATAATTGATTTTGGGAACATTGTCCACTTTAGACAAAATTGTGGAAGGACTCTGCCACAGCTCTGCCCGATTAGTTTATTAAACATAATTTGAAACTCTAAATTTTTGTTATGTCTGAGATAGACCGGAACGCTATTAACTCACACGCTACAAAGTGATACTTTGCCCTACCTTTAGACATCCAACCACTCAACCTTTGAACGTATACAATTTACAGGGATTTAAAAGTCAATGCCTGTCGTCCAAAAATTAAATTTACATCTCTATATTCCGAACCAGACAGTGTGACTTTCCCCTGAAATGTTACTACTTGCAATTTCAAAGAAGAAAACTACGTGAATGAGATTTTGTCATACAACGTCCTCTACCGTTATTTTCTCTGCTATTGCGCTAATTAATGAAACACGATTTTGTGCAAATTCCTGGTTCCTTAGCATTTCTCAAGTAGTGTATATATTGCTACAAATTTACTTTACATTATTGTAACAAGTATTTACGTTGAGATAGATTTAAACAAAATTATACTTGATATATATATTTTTTAAATCAGTAAATTGAATTGCAATTTGGAAACTAACTTAATTCAAAGAAAATTTTTAGTTCTATTGATATTATGCTACTTTTTACAGAATTAGATTTCTTATATTCCTGTTGTTACAGAAGAAAACAAATTTCCGTGACTTTATATAGCAGAAAAACTTAATAAGATTTTCTCAAGAAAGTATGCATAACGGTTAATCATGGAATATATAAAATCGTCTTAATCGGCCGACATTGTAGATATAAAACTAAATTAATAACATAAAATTAACAAAATTTTATGTCTTCATTCAATTAAACTGAACAAATTTAATATTAATGTTAATTTATATGTATTTTCTTAAATATATTCTGTTTTCCTAATATTTGCTATAAATCGGTAATTGCCATATTAAAAGCTTAAAAGGATTTTTAAAACTTTTAAAATATCTAAGGAATCTTAAATAACTTATCCAATATTTAAAAAAATATCTTTTTTTTAATTTAAAATGATTCAATGCCTAAGAGATCTAAGCAGCAGATTTTAAAATTAAAATTCAGCGTAAAAAATGTAATGAATTTAAATGTGTGATTATTAATGTTTTTCTACTTCATTTTGTCGTTTTCATTTTTTAATTCAAAAACTACGGCCAATTAAAAAACTTATATTTAAATATTTTGAGTTTGGTACTACTAGAAATCATATTAAAAAAGAAAAAAATAATAATCATGAGTAGCATCTTTTTTTTTAATCGAAAATATTTAGCTTTTAAAATATATTTTGACAAGTACTGCAATATTTAATTTTGTTTGATAAATTTTTCATGGTTCAACATTCTTTTAAAATAAAATAAACAATTTTTCAATAGTATAATAGACGTGGTCAAAAATGTACTTAAGAAATTTCGTATAACATTTTTTTTAAAAAACATTGACAAATACCGAAGCACACGGTTATTAAAAGAAACTTTTGCTGAATTTGAATGCTGCAAATAGATATAAAAATAATTATAAAATAAGTGTCACTTTTTTAATATAGAAATGTCATTTTATTGTTTTTATTTTAATCTTATATATAATGTGTTTTAATAAGAACTGTTTTATTTTATTATTGAACAACAATAAAATTAGAAAGTACGAAATTGACCAAAGATAATACAATGATAGTAAATGATTAATTTATTTTACGTATGAAAAAAATATTAAAGAATTCTAACGTATTCCTTCTTATTCTTAGCATTAACAATTTGAAAAAATAATTGATTTTTTTCTTCAAAATTGTAAAAGTTTTATATGGTACTTCTGATTCGCTAAATAATTAATTATTATGAAAATGAATTCTCCTTCATTTTCAATGCAATGTTCAGTTCATGGTATTGTTAAATTTTTTGTGAAGCCTGGGTAAAGCTTATCTCTAAAACTACTGAAGAGCACATAAAATCAAAACTTCAAAGGAATGCTTTTTGAGATTAGTTGAATTCGAATTAAAAAAAATGAAACATTTTATGTTTAAGTTAAGGATATATTTTCAAGATTTGTCGTTTCTAGAATTCATTTAGGTAAATACTATAAATGTTTTATATTACTATTTCAAAACCCAAATTTTGATACTGCTAATATGTTTTTTCTCTTCTTGCACATAAATAAAACTTGCATTTCTTGCAAGATTTTTTTTTTTCATGAATGGTATTTTTTTAAGTGAGATACCGATAATATTTATGAAGACTTGATGTTAAAATGTAACAATGCTTATTTAAGTTCCGAAATTTGATACGATAATCATAACAATTAATTAAAATAAAATATATCGAAAAAATGTCATAAATAGTACTTGTTTCAGTTTGGGTACAAATAGTAAAGTCATTATGTTAATATAATAACTTTCACAAAACAACTCACAAATTTAGATTTTTGTACTTCTAAAAGTATACTTTCTGTCAAAAAACTAATAAGGCTAGTGTCATTTACTTGTTGTAGATATGTAACACTGTAACATTTTGTTGTAGAAAACGTCACCTTAATAAACATTCATTTCGTGTTCATCATTGTAATGTTCAGTTATTTTGTTTCTTCAGCATTGATTTTATGCAAGGGTTTTATTTGATGAGACACTACAGAGGTGTAGGTCTGTCATGGACTCAAAGTATAACCACAGTTTTTATCCCTGACAGAAGCGGTTACCTCTATCTTACCAATTTATCTCAGTCCGTGGTCAGTCACTGGTTTCCTCAGCTACGCAATGTTGCAATAATTGCCCTCCAAAGTACTGACCTTGCCCAAATCTCCTTAATGTCGGTGTTCTGATGTTGACATTTTCCATACAGCATCATGTACCGTTGACACAGATTTCAGCTAAACATCACAATGAAATTTCTTTTTCACTTAATTCATCATCTCTAAAACAAAACAAATTTAAATCCAGGAAGCCTGTGTTATCCACCAACAAGCAATTAGACCCGAAAACTACCTATGATTTTGTAAAACGTTTTACGTTTCTTTATAGATTAAAGAAGTTAAACATGAGTACCATTCCCCGCTTTCAAGGCGTCATTTTAAAGATTTTTAAAAAGAACCCCACTATCTAGCCTTTCAGATCTCTGCATATAATGCAGGAGGATAACCTTGCGCTTTCATATTAAGGATTATGTATTAGAAAAATGCCAATATTCATGATTTAAAATTGCATTCTTCTGCAGCAGTTGATTTGGGTGATACACAATATTGCCAAAGGTGACCGGTCACTTGCGAATTTAGTCATTTTGTTAACTATCTAGAAAAATACATGAGGAATTAATCTGAAACTGCAGGTGTGTAAACAGTATAGTATAGGTTATATATTTCCGTGAAGATTTTTGCACGAAACACCATAGGGGACTGTCAACAAATTAAAAAAAGAATATCTTTTGGATAACCCTGTAAAAACTAATGTAGCAAATGCAATCAAAATATTATATACATAATGTATTAGCTAAATATATAGTGCAACTTTTGTGAAAGTCTCAAAATCATAGCTTGAAAATTCTGAAAATTATCGCCGATAGAATAAGATCGAAATCCGTTGTTCCCAAAAGGAAGCAAAAATACCAGGGGTTGTATACAAATATAGTAGTAAGCGCAATATTGTGTACGCTATCTTGGCACTAATCAACAGATATTTGATACAACCCCTCATCTTTTTGCTTCTTTTTGGGAACAACGGATTTCGAGCTTATTCTATCGACAATAATTTTCAGAATTTTCAAGCGATGATTTTGAGACTTTCACAAAAGTTGCTCTATATACTTAGCTAATACATTATGCATATTATATTTTAATTGCGTTCGCGCATGCGCAGTGAAACATTTTTTACTGAACCTGCTTATTTTTCATCCAATTTTCATTAATTTTTTATTCTGATTGCAGTGTATTATGTACAATCTTTTTTATCATATTTTCTGAAAATAATTTTTTTTTGTATTAAGAACTCTTCAAATCATAAGCAAAAAACTAGGCGAAATTTGTGACTGTTTTTATAAAAACCTTAATTTCTCTACGAGTATACATTCCATCCTCATAAAAATGAACACAGTATATTACAATAAGCCACTTATTAATAATCTCGAGTTTGAACGCCTTTGCTACATTAGTTTTTACAGGTTTATCCAAAAGTTTTCGTTCTTTTTCAATTTGTTGACAGTCCCCTATGGGGTTTCATGAAAAAATCTTCGCAGAAATATATAACCTATACTATACTGTTTACACACCTGCAGTTTCAAATTAATTCCTCAAATATGTTTCTAGATAGTTAACAAAACGTCTAAAATCGCAAGTGACCGGTCGCCTTTGGCAATATAGTGTATATAAAAACGTCCGAATTGAAGCAGATCGAATTCGTTTTGGATATATGGTTAACAACTAAATGTTCTCACATTTAAACACTTAAATTATAAAACCAATAGAGAGGTTGTCTTCTTCAATGGATCTAAAAATTTACTTAATCATGTGTGATTCTACCGGTATAAACTAGCGTATTTTTAGCGCAGACATGCTGTATAAGTGATTCATTTAAAAATTATTTACAGATTTTAATAAGGTAAAGCCAGGAGAGGTGGCGCGTCGGAGAGATTGCGCGCATAAATGTTCGGGGGGTAGGAGTAGAGTGAGCGCGCAGCCACTCCAGGTAGTTGTACAACAGCAGTAGTGGAGTCTCTACTTGAAAGTGCACGTTGATTGTTTTGAGCGTCTAAGATAAAACATTGCTATTTTGTTTTGTTTTCCCAAACTAAGTGCTTGAATTTTCATAGCTATGCATCAGAATTTCTATACAATGTCAGTAGTACAAAATATTTTTAACTTAAACGATTTCTCATAAGCTACTAATCTAGACTAACAGTGTGAACACCTACGGTTCGTTTTAGTAACGGCCATATTTAAATAAAAGCCCGCGCAATCTCTCCTACCGAAATTGGAGAGTTTGCGCATCTGCCACTTAGGAGAGATGGCGCGTTGTTTCCATTAGTTTGCATGCTAGGAGAGATTACGCAGCTTATTGGTAAATTTGCATAAAAAAATGTAAAATGAAAATGGACTAATTTTAAGTTAAACGTGTTTTCAAGTAACTTAATGTTATTTTGTAATCTTCTCTGGACTTGCTTTTTTGATTCTTCAATTTTATTCTCCTTTATTTAAAATTTTTTAATCGTTTTTAAAATTATTTCCTTTTTCTGATTCTTTAATCATTAGGTTGAAATATTCACTCCTAATACAATAATATTTGTTCACAAAAACCTTACAACAGTATCATTTAAGTGTAACTATTATTTATAACAATTTAATTGTAATTATTATTAGTCACAATCTCTCCTACCCATGAGCGCAATCACACCAACCCTGTAAGGAGAGATTGTGCAAAATAACTTTCTTGGTTTTATTACAACTGTTCTATTAAGTTACAACGTAACAACAGAATAGCAATGGAAATGTATAAAAAAGAAATGAAGTAAAAATTATTCATGGATAGTTTAGTAAAAAATTAATATTTAGATTTTTTATTGTTATTCTTTTGAATTGTGCGCAGACTCTCCTAGCTTTACCTTATACGCGAAAGGGAAAAAATGGATGTTATATTAAAATTAAGAACAATGCTCGATATTATTCTGAATTCTTCGCCAGAGATCTTTCAAATATTCTATGTATATTAACAAAAAACACGAAATAAGACTATAAATAATTATCTTTCATAAAGTAATTGAAGACATTTTCTTAGCGGTCATATTCGTAATGATATACTAAAAGTAGTATTTTATATTTATAAAACTACAAGGCAGAAAACGTTTTTAAATGAAATTTAGGATAAAAAATACTGTAATTAATCATAAAAGCTATAAAAGTCGAAAAAAAGGTATTTGCAAAACATAAAAATGTATTGATCTTGATAATATTTTTTATGTTATTCCAACTAATATGAAAACTATTAAACGAGAGATAAAATAATTTATTTAATAAACTTCAAGAAGATTTATGGTAATTAATATAATACCTGTATTTATATTTTGATGGCTTGTAGTGATTTTACAAGTCTTATAAGCATTCTTTCAGCGGTTGATTTAAACTTTAGTATTATAATATTATTTTTTATGGAACATGGGAAGAATCATGTGTGTTTTAGCCATGTTAATTTTAACAAGTATTTAAAAATTTGTAGTGTATGTAAATATTACTAATATTATCCAAATGAAATGAAAAGATAATTTTTTAAATGCTGCTAGTTATAAATTCAGATTTAGGCTCTATAAATAGTGAAAGGTTGAAATTGATTTTATTAATAAAAATTAAATATGATAGATAATTCTTAAAATTTTGGTTGATTAATAATTGTATCATTATCTATGGGAATGACGAAATTCTATGTTCGAATTCTCAGAAAGTATTTAATTTTGGTAAATACAAATACTGAAACCGGCAAAAAAAAAAACTTATTCTAAACTCTTAGTGGTCTTCATAATCGCCTAAGTACTATATGTACTTATATAAATTGCTATAATTTCTAGGTATTTTCTCTACTTTACATGTCCTACTATCTTGACCATTATTTATTCATTTAGGTCGCACTTGTTCATATCTTTCATAATATTCTTTCATAATCTTCATATTAGTCTTAAATGCTAGAATTAGAAGAGTTGTAAATCCTTAGAAACTCTTAAAAATTTAAAATATTTTAACGAAAAACTTTTAAAAATATGTTTTAGAGATTTTCAGCAAAATATTCATACCTATGTGTAACGACATAAAAAAATTACAAATTGTTAAATAAGTCTACCGAATGAGTCAAAAATGAAATTTTCCCTAAAATTTGAATTACCTCCATTGTTTTAATGTTCCTGTACAATAAAATAAATAGAGGTCATTCATTTTTTAGGCGTAATGTTTACGTCTTTAAATACGATTATGTGTCAATGTTTTTGCACTTAACTCGATTTATAGTCTTGATCAGTAATTATTGTTATAAGTCAAACTTGGATTCTCTTTTATCTTTTTGTTTCGTATAGTAACAAAAGTGAATATTGATCCCCTCTATAATAGAATTCAGACTTAAACTGAAAATTTTAATAGTGCCGCAGGAAAGAATACACTGAAATTGCAGCAGAGTTCATACCTGCTAATACAAAAGCTTGCATAAAACAGAATTTTCACCCGGTGTCTTGCGCAAATTCCTCCGTGTTTAGAGGTAATGTGTATGATTTTATTCTTCAGGAATTAATTAAATTAATAACTAAATTACCCACCGAACTGCATGAACTGTAAGTCTTGGAAAACCAGATAGTTATGAAGCTAACTTTCCTCCTTAACTATTTTGTCAGCAATGCTTTAAAGATCTTTAATAAAATATTCATTATTATGTATAACTACATCCAATAGAATTGAAAAATAACAGTTTTTCAAGACATTTTAATATTTACAAAGTGTTGTGCATTTTCATGATATTTGTAAGAATTACTATTTGCAAAAAGTAAAATTACTTTGCCATTTTACGCAAATTCACTTTCAGTATGAAATGGTCAGTTTTTAAATTAAATATATGTAAATAAAATTAACATTAGCAACAACTTCATGAAAAGTAATTTATTTTAAGGCACAAAAAACAATTGTTTAAACAGCGTTTAATCATTTCTATAATATCCATTTTTATTTCAAATGTAAAAGGAAGACAATAAAAATTTTTTCGGTTCAAAATATTTCACGTTTAATAATATCTCAAGGATACAACAAATACGCAATTAAGAAATATTTTACATGATAAAAATAAATTAGCACTCACACAAAAACGGAAATAAAAATGAATTGCCGATATCAATGTCTAAGGCGGAAGAGGAAATCTATATTAAAAAAAAATTGTATGTGAGTAACATTAACGTGATATCGAACGTGGCAACACTTGACCAATACATTTTGTTTTTATTTGATTTTTTTAAAATTTCTAAACATCGCACAATTTTAATTTTTACATCGTCGATTAGAAAAAAAAAACCTTCTGTCAAATGCATTTTTTAAAACTATATCCCAAGTTACTAATTTTTTATGATTTTTAAAATTTCATAACAAATTTCAAATCTATTAAATTTTATAATCTATCTATATCACTTGTAGCCGATTATCAAAGATTAGCACTTTTGCATTTAAAACAATACAAATTGCTCAGCATTTGCTTTCGGCTAATTGAAATTTTAGCAATAAATATATAAATTAACAAATAAATAAAATAATATAAATAAAACACACATTTAACAGACACACATCACATTAAGCACATTAATGAATAAAATAATCAGATTTATAAAAGATGCTCTAAGTAGTGAACACTGACTATTTCTTCGGCCATTAACTACTTTTATAGGGAATATATGTAAGTACCCTTTTTAATAAATTTCAAAACTTTATTTAAGTACACAAATGACATTTTTTCACATACAAATGATTTTGGGTGGTAAGGTGTGATGTAAAAATATATCTTACTATTTTCAATTAAAAAACTGGTTTTCACCTATAGTCTGTAATACGGGAAACCCGGGTTGGATCCGTTGGTATTACTAATTAGGAAAATGATTCTAAATGTTCCTAACTAGAGTACGAATAGAGAAATAGTTAGCAAAGAATTTCTTACCTAGTATTTTACAATGAGAAACGATATTTCTAATATTTATTAATACAAAATTGATTGATTAGAACAAGAAATAACGGTAAATCTAAATTTGAATATTCAAAAATCTTTTACTTTTTATCACTAAAAAAAACGCTACATCACTGATTAATTATAATATTTTGTTAACAATTAATAATAAAATACAATGAACATCTTTCTCTGGTTTGAGGTATTTTATTTTTGATAGGTCAAGGAACAAAAAAATAGATAACTGCAAATTCATTTTCCCTGATGAAAATACATTCGCACCCACACAGAAACGAAAATAGAAAAGTAATGCTTATATCAATGTATACGTAGAAAGAGCCAAATGTTTCTAAATACTAAACATATCCTTAATATTTCTACATAAAGTAGGATTCCATAATTTTTTAAGGAAGCATTTGATACATAGTCTTTAACGATGTGAAAATATTTTTTTAGAACACTCGAATTAAAATAATTTATCTTAAAACAATTTCCAATATGTAAATAACATGATGATATTTAAACTTTAAAAGTATAGTTTGATATAACATACGATAAAAAATTATTGTTATTCTGCCTAAATAAAGGATGTCCGAAAATTGTGCTTAAAATAAAAATAAAATGAAATAAATATATTTCTCTGATTTGAAATATTTTATCTTTGATATGTCAAGGATACAAAAAAAAAGGTAAGTGAGAATTCCTTTTCCATGATAAAAATACATTCGCATCCACACAGAAACGGAAATAGCATAGCAATACTTATATCAATGTATATAGAGGAAGAGACAAATATTTCTAAATAGCAAACAGATTCTTAAAGTTCCTAAATAATGTTGGATTCCATAAATTTTTAAAGAAGCATTTCATACATAATATTTTACAATGTGAAAATATATTTTTAGAACACTCTAATGAAATTAATTAATATTAAAACAATTTGCAATACATAAAATTTTAAAAAATCATTTAAAAAATCATTAAAAAGGGACAAGTGATGCTAATAACTTGCGGTTTGCACGAATTGGATTAGAGGGAGATCGGATTTTTTTAATAACAAAAAATGATGTGGTTCAAAAAATTACCGATAGATGGCACTGACATGTATAATGTGAAGCAGATTTATGCAAATCAGGTTGTCAATAAAACACTTGGATGCACATAGATACTTCATTCAATTCCAACTGTATGCTGTCGTTACCTGACCAGTAGATGTTTGTTAAACCGGCGCATTCCGAAAATTCCGCACGGCAAAAGACGTGGAAAGCACGTGAAAAAGGCCCATTTCATGTGCTGGTATATTCTGAAGCTTGTCAGACGCCTCGAAAAAACGGATGCTTCAGTATAGGCATACTTTGATACATGTGCTTCATATTATGCATTCCAGCAGCATCTATCGATACTTTTTGGAACCACAACTTGTTTTGTTAGTTACAATCCGATTTCTCTCTAATCGCATTCGTGCAAATTACAATTTTTTAACATAATTTTTTTTAATGAATTTTAACGACCTTGTGGCGCAGACGGTACATGATGTTATTTAAACTTTAAAAATGTAGTTTGATTTAAAAAAAAAAATGCATATATCAAGAATATCCGCAAACTAGTCTAAAAACACATGCATGAAATGTTCACAGCACAATATCTACATCAATATCCTTTTTCGTCTATTTTAATATGAATGGAAATATTAATAAATGATAAAACAACATAATCAGACATTTATTATAAAAAAGATATTTTGTCTTGTGTCACTAAAAAATGTCTAAATAGAGTAAACAATAAAGTAAACAATACAGTAAAATATCGTGTCTTTCTCTTGTTTGAAATATTTTATCTTTGAAAAAAAATCGGGGAAACAAACAAATACAACATTTGAGAATTCCTTTTACGTAATTTTTTTAAAAAATTGCATCAACACAGAAAGCGATTTGTTATTGCTGATATCTATGTGTACGACGTAAGAGGTAAATATTTCTAATTAGGAAGATACTTCTAAATATACTTTACAAAGCATATTTTACTTGGTTTTTTACGATGATAAAGAATATATTTACAAAATTCAAATATAAATTCCTTTAAACAGTTGACAATATCTAAATTATATGCAGTAGTTATATTCTAAAAATATAGGTTGATATATATATATTATTTTATATATATTCTTTTGCGTATACCAAGAAGGTTTTAAATGAGTGAAAAATTGTACGGTAATAGTTGCATTGATGTAGTTTTTGATTATTTTATCTTTCATTAAATTATAATTACAAGAAATAACAACGTAATCTAAAATTTAGTATTCAAAAATTTTTTGCCTTATTTTACTAAAATAAAGTTAAATCAGCCTTTATCATTTCTGCAATTTTTTGTTTTAAAAAAATAAAATGCGATGAATACCTTTCTTTTGTTTTGAAATATTTTATCATATTAGATAGTCTTTTCAAAAACATAGATAAGTGAAAATTCCTTTTGCCAGATAACAATACACTCGCACCCACACAGAAACGGAAGTAGAATAATAATGCTTACATTATTGCCTATGGAGGAAGAGACAAATGTTTCTAAATAACAAACATATTCTAAATGTTTCTAAATACAAAATGGATTCTACACTCTAAAAATTACATTTCCAAAACTGAGCAAAAAATACTGAAATCTGAATATGTTGCATAGTCAAAATGGCTCCGAATCAAAATTACTCAAGTTTGATTCAGAAATATATATACTCATTTCTGAAAACATGCACACACTCAAGAATAAAACATCATGTGCTCATATTTGAGTATGTCTATGTTTAAAAAATGAGTATGAACATACCCAAATCATTTTTGAGTATGTCCATGTTTCAAAAATGAGTATGAACTGACCTCTGTGTGCTCAGTTTTGAGTATGGCCATGTTTCAATATTCTAGGTATTTCTGGTATTTCAGAATTGAAAGCATTGGATCGTCAAATTTGAAACAAAATTTTCATAAAATGAAAACATCGATTTACTCAGATTTGAAAGTGTCATTTTTCTCAGTGTAAATGTTCCTAAATAAAGTAGGATTACATGAATTATTAAAGAAGTATTTCGTGTATGATGCTTTACGATTTGAAAATATATTCTTAGAACACTCGAATGAAAATATCTTAAAATAATTTGCAGTAACCAAATTGCATGTTGTTATTTAAATTTAAAAGTATAGTTTTGGTATAGTACAAATATTCTCTTTTATATACATCAAGAATGTTTGAAAGCTACTCTAAAAACAGATGCACGACACATTATGTACATCAATATCAATATTAAATATTTTGTTAAGGATGAAAGTATTAATAAGGGATAAAACAACGTAATCAGAAATTTTCTATAAAAAGATCATTTGTCTTGTGTCACTAAAACATGCCACAAAAACGTTAATTCATTTTTACAATATTTTGCTGTCAAAATGAAATATACTATGTTGTCGCCATCACAAAACTTTCTTCTATAAAAATAGTCTGCAACCAAAATTAAACGATAATCTATTCGTTCTTCATATATATGTCGGAAATCGTGAAACACAGAGGACAGCAGCTACACTTGTTGACTGGTGTATACCAAAACCTAATAACAATCTATGTATGTCAATGTCTAACAGAATATGAAGTTTGGAGAGATTGTTTGCAAGTTAGTTCTTAAGGTATAGCTATCGCGGATATCGAGATAAACACAACATAGAAACATAACCTGTTGGGTAGATTTACAACCAAACGTAATCCGTGTTTGGTTATGTCAAAGTCTGACAGACTATGAAGTTTGATGAAATTCCGCGCATATGTTCTGGAAATTTACCACTATCGGAAATACTGAAAAATGCAGCATAACAGAGCGACGTGTTGGGCGATTTACACCAAAACCTAATCAGCAGCAAATTATGAAATGGTATAACACAATATGACGATTGATTAAATTCCGTGCAATACTTCTTGAGACATAGCTATTGCAGAAATATTGAAAAATGCAGAATAACAGTGCCACCTGTTGTGTTATTTACAACAAAAAAACTAATCAACACCAATTTATGTCAATGTTTGAATCTGAAGTTTGATTAAATTCCGTGCATTAGGTCTTGAGATAGAGCGCCCATAAAATTTGTGTTACATACATACAGACAGACAGATACACAGATAACACAAACGGACACACTTACATACATTTTCTAAAAACAACCAAATCGTATTCAGGAGCTTCTAAAACGTATACATTCGTCGAAAATTTCACTAATACAATACATTATTTTTGTAAAGGTAGGATAAAGTAAAAATATATTTCTCTGGTTTGAAATATTTTATTCTTAATGTTTCAAGGATACAAAAATTGAATGCAACAAGATTGATACAAATGATAATTCCTTTTCCTGAGAAGAAAAACATTCGTACATCTAAGAATTCACATGTCTAAGACGGAAAACGGAAAACGGAAATTTTTCTAAAAAGGGAAAAGCAAATATTTGGTTCTAAATAGAATAGGAACGGTAAATAATAAAGTAAGTCAATATAAATATATACTGAAACAATGTAATCAACGACCTAAAATATGACTAAAATACTTTAATAAATGTTAAAAACACCATTAAAATCGTCTAGTACTTTCGGCTACGCACCTAGACTTCCTCAGGAATCAGGAACTAAATTAGTGTTATTAATGTTACTTGTCTGGTTATAAATTAATGTTATTAACGTCACTTGTCTGGATCTAAATTAATGTTATTAACGTCACTTGTCTGGATCAGACAAGATCAGATCCATACAAGGATCACATGCAGCCAAGGATCAGATCCAGTCAGGGATTGTATCTAGACATGGATCGGATCTAGATTCGATCCTTGGATCCCGGCATTGATCAGACGAAGATCCAGTCTGGAACAGATATAAACAGGTGACGTTAAAAACATCTCTTTAGATCCTGAATCCCGTGGATGGCTAGGTCAGTAGCCGAAAGTATTAGATGATTTTAATGTAATTCTTTAACATCTATTAAAGTATTTTAGTCCTCTTTTAGTTAGTTAATCACATTTTTTGTGTACTTTTATGTTGTTTTATTGTGCGTAGCCGAAAGTTTTAGATGAATTAAATGTAAACTTTTTTTAACATTTATTGAAGTACTTTAGTCATATTTTATGTAATAGTTGACCACATTGTTTCTGTATTTTTGTATTGGAATTTTAACATTCTGAAAAAGTTTATTTTATGTGAATAAAGTAAGTAATTCATAAATATTCTTCGACAATGCGAAAGGTTATCAGAAATTGCATTTCTTTAAATCCCCAACAGGCGCTTGCACACATTCTTTGCAACAAATGGGATAATTCTTAAAGAGTTCGAAATTCAGCACTTCAAAATTCTGAAGCGTATTGGTATTCCTCTTCTGAATATTCCTCTTCAGAATTAAAAGGAGTTTCAATGATTTCCAATTCCTTTTTGTTGGTCTTTGAAAAATGTGATTCGCGCGGGTGCACCAATTAAATATAGTAATTAACTATTTCCCTTTTTACTTTCTTCTATCTATAATAGAAGAAAGTATTGTAATCGAAATTTTTTAGACTTCCGGTTTCCAACGGATTTACACGTTTTAGAGGTCAGAGATTCCGAAAAACATGTTTTTACAAAATGTCTGTCTGTCCGTCTGTCCGTCTGTCCGTCCGTCCGTCTGTCCGTCTGTGTGTGTTCATTGTACCAACTAAAAGTGTATGATGTAATGCTTCGAATTGAACCAAATTTTTTTTCTATGTTTTTGGCTATGGAAAGCAGGTTCTATCAGAATTTCGGGATATTTCGACGAAAGGGGGCGCTGTGATCGATATTTTTGTTCCATTTTCACTATTGTACCATCTAAAAGTGTATGATGTTATGCTTCAAATTGAACCACATTTTTTTTTCTATGTTTTTGGCTATGGCAAGCAGGTTCTATCAGAATTTGGGGATATTTCGACGAAAGGGGGCGCTGCGATCGATATTTTTGTTCCATTTTCACTATTGTACCATCTAAAAGTGTATGATGTTATGCTTCAAATTGAACAAAATTTTTTTCTATGTTTTTGGCTACGGCAAGCAGGTTCTGTCAGAATTTGGAGATATTTCAACGAAAGGGGGCGCTGTGATCGATATTTTTGTTCCATTTTAACTATTGTATCATCGAAAAGTGTATGAAGTTATGCTTCAAATTGAACCACATTTTTTCCCTGTTTTTGGCTATGGTAAGCAGGTTCTATTACAATTTGGGGATATTTCGACTAAAGGGGGTGCTGTGATAGCCATTTAAAGATTTAAAATTAAAAAAGATGTGCAAATTTAAAAAAAAAAAATTAGAAATCCTAAAACTTTTTTTCGTTAAATGTTCGGCCTTGATCAAGAGAATCCGGAGCAGTTTTTTTTTGCTTCTATCTTTAAAAAATGGCTGAGATAGAGCGGTTTGAAATTTTAAGGTGGCTGACATTTTCAAACAAGACAGCAGAATTCATCCATAAACGGGTTTAATTTATGAGTTTTAGTTAACATGGTTTCGGCAAATTTTCTTTCATTGTTGTAACCATTAATCCTATTATATGCTTATCCACTATATATTTATATTCGCCAACGTCAAATTATCGCCAAACTTGGCGACAGTTTGCGGAATATCTACAAATTTGACGACCAAAGTAAGTTTCCATAAATGAAGCCAACTTGGCTGTAGAGGACTAATTTGGCGATATTCTCATTCAAATTCAATGTTGACGAGAACTGGGATTGAGTATTCCTTATTTAGGTTCCACGCATTTTACCTTCGTGTTTTCCAGTAAAATTAGCTAAAATCGTAAAACAAAGGAATAGGGAGGCTATCTATTCCTGTCGTTCAAGCCAGAAGGACTTTTCGTAGTTTAGTATAAATCGATTGTTCACATCCCTGTAACCCGACGATTCGCAAGCAGCTAACGTACAACAGAATGACGAAAAATATTGATTTAATTGGCGATGTGATAGCGAATTTTGAAGTATTAAAATGACTGAGATAGAAGAAAGTTTTGGGATTGGCACATCCGACTAGTTAAGGATTAATTTCTGCAAAAATATAACTAATATGTTTTAGGCTGAGACAATTTTATTTTTATTTTGCACAGTCAAATGAAAAATATTTAATAGAATTTTTCAAAGAATGAAAAAAAAAACAAGATATTCTGTATATATTTCACGACGATAAGGAAGAATTAATAAAAAAATTGAAGTGTATATACATTTGTACGTATATTTGTACGGTGTAAAATAGAATATACCAATAGGTCGATAATGCAAACAAATATATATACATTGTAATTATTTTCTGGCATAAAAAATGCGAAAAAAAAATAAATAACACTATATTGTTTTTTGAAAATCTTAGACCTTTTTTAATAATATATATATATTTCTTATATTTGTTTTCTTACATTAAATTATGCTTGACATATCTTTTTATGAAATAATCTCATTGTTCCATGGTTAACAATCGGTAATTAGATTCTTCAAACCTATACTTCTGGATATTGTTTTAGATGTAAATACTATTAAAATTTAATTTAATTTTCTCTATTTATATATATAATTTATTATCTAAATTATCTCTTTTATTAGAGAAAAAGAATACATCGCATAGAGATATTTTCAAATATCGATTTAGATATTTTCAAACATGGATTTTCAAAGTTAGAGGAATTATTAATTATCCCGTCTCATGTACCCGGGATAGCCGGCATATTATGGGCATAATGGTTCATTATGAACGTTTATGGATAATCTGCATTTACTGGTGTTCCATTACTTGCGATGTATTCTGTTCAGCTGTTTCTGATAACAGACCATATGACATTATCCATAAGGTTATCTGGGTGAAATGTGTTCACCAGATTCGTTCAGGACAGCTCAGTCAGCTGAATATATTCAGCTTAAGCCAAAAAGTGCCTGGTTCGAATCCTGGCTTGGACACTTTTTTCTTTTAGTTGGAAAATTACAACTTACATTAAATCATCCGTTTGAATGCTGACTCCACTCAAATACTTACACACACCTTCACATATAAAATATTAGGATCAAGATTACGATTTGAAAATTTTTAGTGGGCATTCTGCATAATAATGGGATTAAATACATTATTATAATAATAATCATTATTAAGTATATCCTTTAATCCATACGTTAAAAAATATTCATTTAGAAGAACTTCCAATTTTTCATGGTGTACCTCCATTGGCGTAGAAGTTATTCCATTTTATCAGAAAGCATTATATTCCATTTAGTTTTTCTTTCTCGTTTTTGCAAATTATGGATTCATAAATTTGCTATAATATTTCTGCACTATGGATATTAATCTGCTTCTGCATACAGATATTTATCAAAGAGTTTTCTTAAAGGATGTTCTCCAAAAATATATTATTTTTTCTGAAACTGTCTGTCACATTTATGATTCATTTTTAAAGATAAAAAGTTACACTTGCAGATAAATTTATTGAAGTGATTTGGAATTTAATGGTTTTATCATTAAAAAGAAATGTATTACACATTGAGTTATAAGGGCTTGTTTTCTTATGATGATATTTATAATACTATCTCGTCCGGGAATCCAGTTCAAACAACCAACTTTGATAGCATATTTTGAAAATTCACCGTCATTTATCGAAAAATGAAATAAACTGTTTTGTTTAATACCTTCTGCATAAGAGCACTTGCCAAATTCATGCGTTTACGAACGAAAATGTATTCAGGAATGTATCAGAAAATATACAGTTTGGATTTCAGAGCAGCCGTAATATAAAATATATATGCACAATTTTAAAAATGTATATCTGGTTAATTCGAATACCTGTATTATAAACGTTGATAAGTTGTTTTTTAAAAGATCTAACATTTGTTAAATCGAGCATAATACATAGAAAGTTCAGAACTACAAATCTTATTCTTCAAATGGAATTTCAAATTTTATATAATTAAATTTATTTGTATATAGTATTCTGGGACTGAAATAAAATATAAAAGTACGCAGTAATTTATTATTACAAAATTTCGTTTATGTAAATACGATAAATAAACTAAATGGGTTTATTTTCTTATATTTTATCATTTCTACAAATGTTATTTTCATTTTCATAAATCATTTGTTTTATAGGAAAATAAATTTAATGGCTAAGATACTTAAAATTATATTAAATTTGAAAATAAAATGATTATATAATCTTATAGAGAACATAAATTTGATCAAAGTGTTTATCTTTTTAAATAGTTATTTAAAGTGAAGTTTATATTTCTTCCATTCAGAAACTTCCATTCAGCTACTAACATTTTTATAGAAATTTAATTTAGAAATGGTAAATTAATTTTCAATAACTCAGGAAATTATTATGTTTTAAATAGAACAAAAACGTAAAAACACCGAAATATACATAGACGACTTATTAGATAAAACAGTTCATAATTTATAAAAATTAATGCCTAAACTATACTTGATTAGAACACATTTTATAATCGAAAATGTGTTTCAATGATGCTCGGTTACAAATATTCTGCATAATCTCCATTTTAAGGTCATATGATACATGGATTCTAAAGTTTGATAAATAATGACTTTTAGCATGTTGTATGTGTTCAAAGAAAAATACTGAAAAATTAAAAGAAAATTACCATTTTAATGCATTTTAATCTGAAGGACAATCTATATAAAACAGTGAGATTAAAGTGGCGGGTGTTTATTTTAGGTAGCTTTCAATACAAAAAAGTATAAAGCTACCTATTGCAGCCGTTCGGAGGAAAGCAGTTCCGGAAAATTTCGATATATTTTCACCGATCATGACCCCCAGACCCCCATATATATATATATATATATATATATATATATATATACATGACCTATGTCATACGATAACGCTCGTATTTATAAATCAATTTTGATGAAACTAATTGTGTGTATTAAGCTCACCAATGTCTCGACCGAGTTCGCTGGCGAGCTTGGTCCGCCATTTTGTTTCAAGATGGCGCCCACTTAAGAATTTAAAACTAAAATAAATATACAAAAAAGTTAAAAATTCAAATTTATTTTTTAATTAAGTGTTAGGCCTTGATACGAGCATTCCAGAGCATTTTTGGTTTACCTCTATCTTAAAAAATGGCTGAGATAGAGCAGTTTGAAATTCTAGAGTGGCTCACATTTTGAAACAAAACAGCACATTAACGCGATTACTCGCAAATTATTTTCTTTCATTGTTGTAATAATTTTCCCAATCATATGCATAAAACTATATATTCATATCCGTTAGCGCCAAATTCTCTCCAAAATTAGTGAGATTTGGCGAAATATCGCCAAATTTGGCGACCAAAATAAGTCTTCATAAATGAAGCCAATTTGGCTATTTCTCAATAATTTGGCGAATTTCTTATTCAAATTCAGTATTAACGAATCTTTTGTAAACGTTTTCTTTGCATTTTAACTTGCTGTTTTCGTGTAACATTAGCTAAAATTTTAAAACGAAGATATAGGAAAGCTACCTTTTCCTCCCGGTACAGGCCGGAAGGACTTTTTTGTATGGAAAGAAAGAATGTAATCAAACTATGCGTAATGGAATGAAATAGAGGATTAACAAAATAAAACAAGTGTACGCACATTAGGAAGCTCTGATGTATTAACGATATCAAACAAGTTCACAGAAATTGAAAGAAAAGTATTCTATTAGAAAACAAGGAAGACTGCTGCCTTTTTCGATTAAATAAAATCCACTTGGTTAGTCTCGGAATGCAAGAAAGTTTTCTTCAAGGACATCGTAACAGAAAGTACAACAGTTAATAATCGTTCAGATAATAAGCGACAATGGAAGTTGTATGACTGTTCGAAGGAATAAGGTCAATAAATTGATTTTCAATTTCTGAAAAATAATTGAACTGTTCTTGCAATTTTGTGCTCTGCATAGAACGAAATAAATGGTAATCTGAAAGAGCAACATGTGGGAAATACTGCGATTGGGCCAATATAGCCGAGTGAAGTGCTTCTAGAAATGTCTTGGCTGTTTTTACACCAAGTAGGTGTGCACTGTTATGCTGGAATCTTCGTTGAAATTCATTAATACTTGCTTGTAACATTCACCATTTACAGTCTGGTGTGGTTGCAACAATTTATAATAGACCACGCCCGTTTCGTCCTACCACGTGCTCACCCAAGCGAGGACCTTCTAAGTAAACTCTACAACAGTTATACACGACTTTTTCTTCTTGTGGGCGGCAAACATATGTTTGTTGTGTTAGGCCGGCCGCAACATACTTAGAAAGGCTAAAACACAAAAGAGGAATATTAAATCATACGATATGTATAGTAAACCAAATATATATATCAAAGTTAAAACTTTCAGTAGGGTTGAACGTTTGTTGCGGAAGAAATATTACCAACAAAGTTTAACACCACTATTTAAAAACAAAAAATTTCGTAATAGATTTCCATTGCAAATGTTGTAGAAATTGCCACGAAGTTTTTTGTTTTAAAATAGTGGTGTAAAAATATATTAGTTCCATTTTTTTCCGCAACAAACGTTTAAACCTAAAACGTTGTATTGACTATATAATACGAGTAAAACACAATAATATAACAACGTAGAATTTACAAATTCTAAAGAGAAAAAATCAGGGGATTTTCTCTAATAAATCAGTTTTAATGATCAATGCAAAAACGTTTTTCTAAATTGTTGAGATATAGTACACATTTAATTAATTTGAAATTAATTTAAAAGAAATTCTGACTAATAAAACGGCCTTTAATATGTTTTTCAATAATTTTCAATTAATTAAAATTGTAATTAATAATAATTTAATAATTTTCAATTAATTATAATTGTAATTAATAATAATTTAATAATTTTCAGTTAATTATAAATTTTATGACGGATTTTGTCTTCTCATGAAACTATATAAAACAAAAGAAAAAGTCTTAAATACATTTTATGCACTTCTGAATTAATTTCATATACATAAACTAATGATTGTGTATCTATTGACGCATATGAAAGGTCTCCAGTCCGCATATTGAGTATGGATTCTTTAGAATAACGTGGCTGAGATTTGTTGCTGCGCTCGCTGCATTTATTGGACGTTGCTCCTTTAGATTATTATCGGTTTTGCTGCGGTCAGAGAACTATTTCTGGGAAGCAATTTATTTCTTATGTAGAAGTATAAAATTATTTTGATGGCAACATTGATTCAAAGCAACTAGATTTCTTCCAGTGAAAGAATTTGCTTTTTTGATTGAATGAATGAACTTTTCGACTAAATATACTTTGAATAATTATTTCTTTCATTTTCGAAAGAACCAAGAGTCGTTTCTTTACTTTTAAAAGGATAAATTTATATATACGCACCCAGGGTTTGACAATTGGTTGTGCCATATGTAAACACATGAATTTGTGTCCCTAATAATCCTAATACTTTTACTGAAATATAATTTTCTATAAAATTATTTAATCTTATACCATATGGTATCTGGGATACTTCCTTAGAGGATATAAATTTGCATGACACAAAAATTTACAAGATGAAAAATTACTAAATATTAAACTAATTTTTTTTATGTTTGTTAAATTTTTACAGTAATTGAAGCATTTTAGAATGAACCTAGTGATAATAATAATAATAATAAAACATTTATGTTTTCGAACGATCGTTGAAATCGTCGGTAACCTTCTTCTGAATTAATCGCAGAATTTTTATCAATAAATATGGAAAAGTGAAATTTTTGAAAATAGTTGTATTCAAATTCTAGTATGTACAATCTCTGTATTCTATATGTCATTCACTTATTTTATGTCATAAATTTCATATTTTTCCGTAAATTTATGTACATATATACACATATATATATAGGAAATATATAATTTGAAATAGTATAATTCAATTTCATGGAGAGCACTCTAAATTTCTGCATATGTAGAATATTAAAAAAAAATATTATTTTGACATTTACACTCGTAATGAGAATTACGTGCAATATGAACTTTTGCTTTTAAAATTTTGAAGCAGGTGACCTTAAAATTATTTGCTCTCGTCCATTAAAAAAGTCCTTAATACTTTCTGTGTATAAAAATACATTACATAAAAAAGTTCTGTCCGAATCTTCGAAACTTGAAAGTACATCTTCAGACTTCTTTTCAGACGAAGATATATTTTTAATTATCTGACAAAACTTTATTTTTATTTGACAGATTACATTTAGGAATGAATTGGCCTTTTTATTAATGGTTTCCCGTGAAAAATATTTTAACTATAAGTACTTAAAAATAATGTTGTTCACATACTTTTAAAAAAAGTCCTAAATGATTTTGGAATACATTGGAAGTCAAATTATAGAAAATGTAATTTTTATGGGTAAATAAATCTACTTTATTAATTATTCATTGATAAAACAAAGATTACTTTTACAAATTCACTTTTAGTGATTGTTTTCAGTTTGTTTCTTTTTTCTTTTTCTTTCTTTCTTTTTTCTTTTTCTTTCTTTCTTTTTTTCTTTTTCTTTCTTTCTTTTTTCTTTTTCTTTCTTTCTTTTTTTCTTTTTCTTTCTTTCTTTTTTTTATGAAATGTGTATATAGCTGTTATTTGTTATAAAATAATTTTGCACCAATTTGACCGCATAATTTCACGGTGAAGATTAAAGATAAAGTATAATTAATCTCGTTTTCAATGTCATGTTCAATGATTGAAAAGTGGAAGGATATCTGAAATCATGTAGCTTAACATACGAGTTACATATGACCAAATACACACAGAATCATTGGTTGGCTCTATTAGCTAATAAATACACTACGATGGTAATGATTACACTCTGCGTGGTGAATCAAATATATGAGGGTTATTTTTAAAATAAGGTCCTTTGCAATTTAAAAAAATGATTAAGTACATTTCGAAAATTTATTCTTTACTAGATTCTTGATAACTTTTTCTACTTTTCTGCATAGTTTAATATCTGTTGAAATATTTGTCGTAATGCCCTACGAATTTTTGTATCCCTTCCTCGTAGAATGCTGCCGCCTGTGTGGAAAGCCACACATTAAGGGTCTTCTTCCCTCACGGATAAAACCCACGCTCCCTAATTTTAATAATTTCACTTATGAAACCGGTTTCGTAAGTGAAAGTATCTTCGCAAACAATATCCGCAAAGAAAATAGAAAAGTAATCAACGGCGGAAATAGATAGTAATCTCAGCTATCCAATGCAAAAACAAATCGTTTAAAAATATTGAAATGCAAACGAGATGTTAGAAAAATAATGCCCCATAGGATTAACATTAGCGAGCAGGTCTTTTTACGTGAAGGGAGAAAACCCTTAACCTATGTTTCTGCTTCTTATTCAGTGTTGAATCGCTGGCCTCCGAGAAAAGATTTCAGGTATCGCAAGTGTGATAGTCACTTCGTGTAAGGTCAGTTGTGAAGGATACTCAAATTTCTCCCATGCAA
The DNA here is from genome assembly GCA_963931845.1 of Maratus michaelseni. Classification (NCBI taxonomy): domain Eukaryota; kingdom Metazoa; phylum Arthropoda; class Arachnida; order Araneae; family Salticidae; genus Maratus; species Maratus michaelseni. The sequence continues at coordinate 419,205,208 of OZ007588.1, forward strand.
AAGATTTGATGAGAGATTATGTTTGAGAAGCAGTGTGGGTGCAATCATTGCTTTGGAGCAATACACCCCACAGATGAATGTGCGCTGATATCATGTTTCTTGTTGCCAGAAACTTCATTAATAAGCGTGTTTCACAGTCGGTGGTGTGATCAATCCACTTGAACATGTTTACGCTCACTATCAAGCAACACACTGACACCATAGGTGAAAAACTTGCATGTGCTGTAGCCAAAGTGATGCCCTGAGACTGCGCGCATGCATTTTGATGCAATCGCGCGAGATTTAAACAGATATTTTGTAACGGGCCTTACTTAACCCTCACATATATCTATGGAAATGTTTTTTGTTCTCAAACATTTTTATCCTATATTTTGATACGATTTAATCTACATTATAAGGCCAAATGCCACCGGACACTTGATTTTACAGTTTTATCAAATACCTAGAGAAGTACCTGACAACATAGTTCTCTGAAAATGCAGGAATATAAAAATATGTTTGACTTTATATTTTTCATTGAAGGTTTGATAACGAGGGCAAGTGTGGGAGGAACAACAAATTAAAAAAATATATTTAGGATCACCCTGTAAAATACAGTTGGCTGATGATGTAAATACTATGGGTATAATACATGCACTAATGATAACAAAAATGATTCTAAATAGTTAAGTTGTTACATATATGCTAGAAATGATGTGTAGCATAAACATATAACTATGTGGATCTGGAACAACATTTGTGCTCATTTGTGTGAGAATGATTTATGGCTACATATTGCATGGCTACCTAAAGGTAGGTTTAAAAAAATCAAGAAATTTTCGCAAGTTTTTTGCTGATAGCATGCAGAATTTTCAAACAAAATTTAATACCAATTTCAATTAAATGAACATGTAAATAGACAAAATAAAAACAACATACTACACTTAAAATGCAAATATAATAAATAATTCATTAAATGTCAGTATTTGTATGAAATAATTTTTAATTGCGCATGCAATAATGATAACAAAAATGATTTTAAATAGTTTAGTAGTTAACTTGGGCAACTAGTATAAAATTTAGAACGATATCGGTGATATACTGAATGGAATTTCAGTTAGATTCTAAAAGTAGGGGTATGTTAAGTAAATATCTGCTAATTATCATAATTATATTTATTGTATTGAATTTTTTTATTTAAGCTTTATTTCACCTTAAAAGAATCATCCAAACGAGCCCAATCCAACAAAAAGGAATTATCAAATTCGAATGAATTATCGAGCATCTGTCTAAAGATATGCGTGGTCATATGTTAAATACTAATTGTTTTGTTGGAAGTGAATTCATACAAACTGACAATTTGTGGAAAATCCCCTATCAGAAAGCTACTTTTAGAAAGTAATTGAAGTTTAACTCCCTTTATCGCCGATTCTTTCCAAATTTTTACGATATTCGACAGGCCTCATTGTGAAAGTTGTCAAATATATTTGGCTAATAAATTATGCAAAAGCATTTTTGTTATCTTTAGTATATGCGCAGTTAAAAATAATTTTAAACATATGCTCACATTAAAAAAAATATTCAATATATTTATTTGTAGCTGAATTATAGTATGTTGTTCCTACGTTACGTCCTTGTACATAATTTTCCTGAAAGTTGTGTCAAATTTGATTAAAAACCCTGTTTACTATAAACGAAAAATGTGAGAAATTTTCTTAATTGTTTTTTTTTAAACATTTGTATCGCCATAAATATACGTGCTAATCTTATCCCTTTGTATAACCGCTTTGCATATCCTCAACATACCCGAAAGTAAATGTAACTTTTACAGTGGGCTTTAAAAGATGATTTTTCTGCTATTTACCAACACAGTAGTTCGTATAAATTGTATATAGAATTCCCAACAGACGGCAATACTAAGTTAATTTTTCATGACCAAGTTCTTGTTATTTTATCATTTGAGCAGTTTCAAATCCTTTTTGCTTAAATGAACTTCTTAAATTTTGTAAAAATTAAAAAGGCATTGTCCAAAAATCTGTCCAAACTGTCCAAAAATAGACTTTTTCGAAAGGTATGTTCATATACTTTACAATTTTGTTTAAGAAAACTGACAATATTTATTAGAAGTGTGTAATTTTTTGTTTATTGCAGATGCGAAAAAAAATCTTTAAGTCAATATTCTTCAATTTTTATGTTTTATTTATTTATATATTTATTTACCTATTTAAAAAGATGTATTCTATTACCCGAATAAATAGTTTTTTAAATCAATGTTGCTGTGTCACAAAATGTTAAACACATTAACAAAAATTGTATAGCAGTTCCGCATTGCCAAGTTACATAGCTGCATAAAATTTCTAGTTTTTTTCATTCAATTCCTACTATTAGCTCACACTCTCTATATATTTATATATCTTGTTCAAATTTTCAATCGTTAATAAGATACTTTGTATTCATCCACTCAAGTTCAAATACATTTTTTTTAAACTTGTAGTGGATGACACTGGATGTTAATACAGTTTTGTTTCAAATATCAATTCATTAATTAAATTAAATTAATTTTAGTTTTACATTTATATAAAAATCGGTGCTTTCTTGTTATAGGAGCTTCCGAGGTTTAATCGTCAAGCGACCGAGATACTTATTTTATTACAGAAATTAATTTGCAAACGATATAATTCATTTTACGGAATTAAAAATCATCAAGATCTGAATATTTATATAACTAGCTGTAGTACGAACGTACCTCATTTGTCAAGTTTGACGTACAATTTCCAACTTATGTTTTTAATTAAATTTAATTCATCAATTAAATTAAATTAATTAATTAATTTTTATATTTTCGAATTTTCAATCGTTAATAAAATACTTTTTATTCATCCACTCAAGTTCAAATACATTTTTTTAACTTGTAGTGGATGACACTTGATGTTAATACAGTTTTGACAAATACTAATTCATTAATTTAATTTAATTTATATTTTGCCGCTTAATATTGTGATTATGTCATATGTATATATACATATTTATATTAATTGTAATTATTTAATAAAAAGTAACTAAAATAAATTTTTTGTTGACTTAAGTAGGAATTGACTTAAAAAAATTATTTTTATATTACTTGTTTATTTTATAGTGTGATCGCAAATAATATTATATTTATTCACTTCATTGTTGTTCCTCTAATTTTCTGAGTGATTTAACATTCGCTGAAAAATATGATGTCAAGCACGTTCTTTTTATTTCTGACTAGCTGATCCGCCCGGCGTTGCCCGGGACCGTGATAATAACTTTAAACAGAACTCTAGTTTGTATGATTTGTTTTAAATAAGCTGCACCAAGGGCCGCAAGAAGGAGATTAAAATTAAAAATTGGTGGTAGCTGAAATCCCAGAAATTTTTTTCTCGTTCAAGTAGATGCTAGAAGTCCTAAGAAGCTGTTAGAAAAAAAAGCCATTGAGTCGCCCGATTTTTAAGGGAGGTATAGTAAGTAGTCCAAAATAGTCCAACTGATAGTTTTGAACAAGGCCCTACGAGGAAAACATCTTAAAAGGTCCTAGTATTTCGCGCTTTAGAACTTTAATTAGTCGAAATTAACCAAATGGTATAAATTAATCCTGAGAATAAAATTTTAAATGAATGCTTAAAAAAGGGCTCTAGGGTCCCACTATAAATATGAGGGTGGTGGCCCCGGGGAGAAGAGTCTAAGACACAACTTTAAAGTTTTGCATTGAGAGGGTAACACAATTAGGATGGGGGGGGGCACAAAAAGCTCAATGACTCCGGAACGGGCCATAGGGTGCAGATTTCTAACTGGAACGTAGAAATGAGGGAAAAACTAGAGAAAACGGCCGAAAAACGAAGAAGATTGGATTAAAAATGGACAAGTTATTAAGCATTTAGGGAACAAAAATTTAAAGGTACTGTAGCGGGACCCAGAGGGGCATGGTCTTAGTTGGACTGTAGAAATGGGGGAAAAACTAAATGAAGTTGGGGCCTCAAAAACGAAGAAGATCGGATAAAAATGAGGCAAGTTATTAATGAATTAAAGCAAAAAAACTTAAGGGCCCAGAAGGCCCGAGTCTTGTCCGATATTTTTGTTTTTGTCATTCATGTAGTAGCTGGAAGTCGTAAGAAGTTGTTAGAAAAAAAAGCTAGTTAATCGGACGATTTTTAAGAGGGCCATAGTAGAGGATCCAAAAGGGTCCAACTAATACTTTTGAACAAGGCCTTAAGAGGAAAACATCTTACAAAATTTCTTCTACTTAACGCTGAAATCTTCAACAAGTCCAAATTAAGTATAGAGTATAAACTAATCATTGGAATAAAATTTAAAATAAATGCTTAAAAAGGGTTCCACAGTCCCACTATAAATATGAGTTTGGTGGCTCCAGGGAGAGGAGTTTAAGACACAACTTTAATATTTTGCATTGAGAGGGTAACACAATTAAGATGGGGGAAAATGCATGGGGCACAAAAAGTTCAATGACTGCGGAACGGGCCATAGGGTGCAGATTTCTAACTGGAACGTAGAAATGAGGGAATAACTAAATAGAGAAAAGGGCCGAAAAACGAAGACGATTGGATTAAAAATAGACAAGTTATTAAGCATTTAGGGAACAGAAACTTCAACGGACCCCGTGCCAGGCCTCAGGGGGCCAGGAATGTACAAAGTAGGAATACGTGGAAAGTAGAATTAGGGGAAAAGCTAAATGAAGAAAGGGAACCAAAAACGAAGAAGTTCGGCTAAAAAAGAGGCAAGTTAGTAACAATTTAGAGCAAAACACTTAAAGAGACCCTAGGGGGCCAGGTTCTTAAACATTTTAAAACCTGAACATCAGATGCGCCAGAGCCTTGGACTATCCGCAGTCAAAATTTCAGACTTCAACGTGTGGTAGATTTCGCTAGTAATCGCACACACAGGCACACATAGACAAACAACTTTTTTTTTGTTAGTAAAATTCATACGAAATCGTCAAGATTGCCTCTAGATGTTCAACAAAGCGTCTAAAAACGAAATTGTCCGGAGAATGTTGGCAATATACTGTATATAGAAGAGGGCCCAATTAAAACCAACTATCTTGAAATATTATTATTCACTATTTAAAAAAAAATCATAATCATAAAATGAAGACAACTAGTCGAAAACAGTGCTGTATATATTCCTTGGAAGTTTTATAAATGCATTTAATATAATGGTTCAAATATAAAATGTAATTTTTGTACTTTTAAATAAAGAAAAATAATATTACGTAAAACCTATTAGATAATGTGTATATATAGTAGAGGTAAATGTGTATATATGTAAGTTAGAGTAGAGAGTTAATGTGTATATGGTCATGTAGAGAGGTAATGTGTATATACGTAAATCACAAAATATAGTGTACATAGAGCTCCAAAAGAAAAACCACTATTTTCTCACTATTTCTTGAAACAAAAATCATAAAGTGAAGATAACTATTCGAAAATAGTGATCTATATATTTGTTGGTAGTTTTATATATGCATATAATGTAATAGTTGAAATATAAAATATAAATTTTGTACTTTTAAATAACAAAATAATTAATATTACAATAAACACATTAATAGATATTTTAGCCCGTCCGAATAACATATCTTCTTAATTACTCTGCATGTAAATGAAAATTTATTGAAATAACGAATACAAAATTAAAAAGATTCAATTTACAAAATAAATTGAAAATTATAGTTGTAAGAAACGATAGTAAAAGAAAACTATTTTAATTGAAGGAAACGTAATTAATCATAAAAACATGTGAAAAGAAGACGAACAAAAATTTTAATTAAAAATATAAAAAATGTGTTGTGCTTGAGAATGTTTTTTTTTTTTTTTTTGCTTGTTTTCAAATAATTTGAGAATTAATTAAAAAGAAAATTCCGATGTAACATTCCCTTCATCAAACTACATAACAGAAGAAAAATGTTGGTTATCAATTAAAAGCATGTACATGTATATGGTTCATTCTTTTTTAATTTTTGGACCTTTTTTTTTCATTCGATTGCATATGAAATTTAATTTTGTTTTTGAAAATTAATCAATTAGTTGTTTAAAAGTTCTTTAGTTTTTCAAAGTTTAATTAACATATATGCGCAATCCTATATACATATTTAATATTTTTTCGTATATCAGGAAATACGAAAAATCGTATAATATTTATTCATATTTAGAATTTTTTGCATAAATGTGAATGATATAATAATTGCAAACTATATACACAAGTTAGATTATTATAGAGATCCCGATAATGTTCATTCAGAGCGTGAACATATCTTGGAATGTAACGTTTTCAAAGTAGATGCTTTAAAACATGATGAAATGCATTTCATGTTGAAAGTCCTACGATGCCAGCTGCTTGCCAAGCAGATCTAAGATTATCTTTATTCGCTTGTGTTTGTTGATGACCGCGGTCTTCCTGAACGTTTATTGTCAACATCTGGAACAGATCTATCTGTCTGAAACTAATTTATAATTCTAACTGTTGTAATTCTTGTAGAAGGATCTGTTTTAAAACTCTCTCCTCAATTATCTCTATGCTTCAGCTATGTTTTCGTACATAACTTCTTTCTCTCAAATCTTAGTCTGGTTTCAGTCATTGTTTGAAGTTAGTTGAACCTGAATGTAAAAGAAGAAGATACCAGTTATTAGCGAATATTATGTATGCATTTTTTAACATCCTTTATATACAGAGAGAGAGACAGAGAGGGGAACTTGGAGTATTATTGAATAGTAGGGTAATATGGAATAATAATGTTTCTGTTTGGTAATGTGCTGCATAAGAAGTGGCAATATCATGAACTTGGTACAATTAAATATGATTTTTTTTAAATTTTGTTCGTTTTCTTCATTTTTTTAAACCCTCTATTCCATAGTCCCGACTATCTTATAATACCCTCCAAAAATATTTATAATTATTATTATTTCTTTGCATGTGATGTAAGTTCGTAAAATAATTTTTGTTTAAGAATAACTAATCGCAGACAGTTGAAGTTCGTCATTGTATTCGGTTTTAGGGTTGCAAACAATATCGATCTGTGATATTGACTCAAACGTAAATGGTATTCCATAATACGCGACGTTCTTTTATACTATTCATTCTTTCAGTGCGTTATGTTGACAAGAAATGGACATTTTTAGCTATTGTCTGGTCTGTTATATGATGTAATACATTTACGGGATACGTGAGTGTTCTTGTCAACTGATGATAAAACACTTACGTGTCCTTTGATATTTAGCTCACAGGCTATCAAAGCCTGAGAGCTAATGTGCCCGCCGGCTCTGTATGTATATATGTAAGTATGTATGTATGTACGTATGTATATATGTACTGTATATACGTACATATACGTACAGTACATACGTACGTATGTATATGTATGTACGTAACGCGGTAACTTTTGATAGAAATATTTGTTTTGCTTCAAATTTTGTTAATACAGGGTGTTTCACAAAGGACCCCTAACTTTAAAAATCAATAACCCGGAAACGGTGATAGATAAAAACATGAAACCAGTGGTATGTTTATTAAAAAAATCGTAAGAATCTTATACATAAACCTCAAAATTTAGTTAAAAATAGCACCAATAGATGGCGCTGAGAGTTTTAAGAATCCTTCTAAAGACAGATCAGAAGCATTAGAGACTAGCCGTCGAAGATTTCGCCATTGAAATCTGACCGCTATTAGCGTATAGTGAAAATAATTCCGAAAGTGATGTATACCGTGGAAGAACGTGTGTTTATTGTGTTGGAGTTTCACCGATTAAATCAGTGTCCTACTGCCACAAGGAGAAGTTTTCAAACACGATTTCAAGTCGCAAAAGGCCCAGATGGGAAAACAATTCGTGAGCTTTTCAAAAAATGTTAACAGACAGGCAACGTGGCTGATACGAATTTTCATTATACGCTAAAAGCGGTCAGATTTCAATGGTGAAATCTTCGACGGCTAGTCTCTCTATGCTTCTGAACTCTCTATAGAAGGATGCTTAACGCCATCAACGCCATCTATCGGTGCTATTTTTAACTAAATTTTGAGATTTATGTATAAGATTCTTACAATTTTTTTAATAAACATACCACTGGTTCCATTCATCTACCTATCACCATTTCCTGGTTATTGATTTTTAAAGTTAGGGGTACTTTGTGAAACACCCTGTATGTTCATTGTGATAAGGCACTTCGCAGATTAGTTTTAGGGGCTTATTGGTTGAGTATAAAGGTGAGCGAGTGGGTGCTATCCCCCTTAATTTAGATAAATGTGTTTTTCATGCAGAATTATATGATTTGCTTCATATTTTTTATATAGGTTAATTGTGATAAGACGCTTCCCTGATTAGTTGTGGGTGTTCATTGGTTAAATATAAAGGGAGGGGGTTTGAACACTAATCTCCCTTAATTTATTGTTGATTTCTTTATTTTACGATGGGTATTATTCTTTGAAATAAGAGTATAATAAACAATTCAAGTGAATTGCCTGTGAGCTAAATGCTACCAGCTTAACTGAACACTTTTATTTTTATTATTTTCTATGTTTTTTTCCTTTATAAAATTTTGTTACATTTCTTGACCAAATGCTTCTTGTTTCCAGTTTTGTTTGTAATATCTAACTTAAAATGATTTTGATTCATAATACTGTGATTTCATGATGAGTTAAAATGTATTATAATGTTTTGCATATATTTATTTTAGGTAGCTTTCACTCATGATATATTATATATCATGATATACACCGCTTATATATATATATACTAGATGGAGCAACAACTTGATAGTACCATAAAAATAAAATTCATAGCTGTTTTAAAAAGTTTGAAAATTTTGAAGAATAATTCGATTAAAATAAGAAAAATTATTTTAAAAATTAAAAATGATGCACAAATAAATTGTAAAATGAAAAAATTGTTTCCACTAAGTGTTAGAACGTGATACGGGGATTCTCAAACATTTTTTGTTTTGACTATATCTTAAAAAATGGCTCAGATATGGCCGTTTGAAATCCTAGGGTGACTCAGATTTTGAAACAATCTGATATTTTTTATGCTGTAACTGTCGTATTTATGAACCGATATAAATGTGACTGATCATGTGTACAGAATATACCAAGGTCTCCACCGAGTTCGTTGGCCAGCTTCATCCACTATCAGAATGGCGGCCAGTTATATTTTTTAATTAAAAAAAATATATAAGCGATAAAATATTATAAATTGAAAAGTGTGTTTCTTTTATATTTTAGATCGTGATACAAGGATTCCGGAACATTTTTTGTTTTGGCTTTATCTTTAAAAATGGTTGAGATATGGCAGTTTGAATTTCTAGGGTGGCTAACATTTTGATAGAATCTGATTTTGTTATGTTGTGAGTCTCAAGCTGAAATTGTACTGTGTTTTATGAACATTCAGAAGTATTTGCTAGTAATTTCAAAATGCTGTGAAGTCTGATAGTCATTACTGGCTATTACCGAGTCTACGCTTATCATTACTGCAGTTTATTGCGTTTAAATGTACCTTGCGAAGTTCCCAATCATCGATAGTCAAATTATGAAATCTTCCTGTTTTTCAATAGAAAAACATTTTTAGGATAAGTTTTTTCTAAAGTGGTATCAGTGAGTTGTAATATAGGTGTTTTACTTAAATGTTAGTTAGATATCTATCACATTTTTAGCTATAGTTATTCTGTTTTATACTTCCTCTAGATTTTTATGTGTGAATTCGTTCTCGTATACTGCATGAGTGAGATTTATTTTGATTTTTTATGTGTTGAAAAAGCACGTGCTAGCGTGAATGAAATAAATCTTAGATTTAACAGATGTCTCTGTTGTATACAGTTTTGATGGAAAGTTACTTATTTATTCTTTATCTTTTAATAATATGTAGTAATTTAGATCAAAATTAAGTTTTGGGAAATTGTGAAAGTAAATTTTATTTTATTTATTAAAATTTTTTTTGTATTGAGAATAGTTTTGTGGAAATGCCTGTTTCAGAAAACAAATCCTTGCATGTAATTAACAAAAACATACAATTTATATAGAAATTTTTCTAAGCAATTCAATCAATAGCTTCAAAGCGTCAAATTGAAATATTTTTTTGTTAAACTTGCAAACAAAGCAGGACTTTATTGTCTAGAAGTTCAAATAAAAATGTTCGACTTTTAAAATGTTTTATTCATTATAGCTGAATCTCACAACACTGAATCAATGGCACCCTCAAATAATCATTAAGTACCTCGTAGGCGCCTTATAGCTCTGAGATTTTTTTTACCTTCACATTGTCTTGCAAAATGTCATTAATTAAGATTTAAGTGTAATCATTTTTACTTTAATTGTTATTTCTAGCTTATAAAACTAATAATAACAAATGCTAACAATTTGTTTTTTGAGATATTTATTTATTTATTATTCTATATATATTTTCACAATTCTGTCCAGGAAATAGTTATGATTGTTGCTACAAATTTCGGAAGCACTTAAGTTTTAAATTTTAAGTGTCTGAGTATTCAATAATGCTGTCCATACAACATTACTAGTGCGAAGTCGATTTTCTGTAGACATAAGTTATTTTAATCTGTGTTGCTTTTTAACCCTTGCAAAAGCCACGTAAAGCATTCTATGTATAACAAGAGCAATAAATCATGTGTTTAGCATTCATTATGAAACAGTTTCCAACACATTCAGAATACTGTAATAAAACTTTATATATTAATAAGTTGAAAGGTGATATCTAAGTAAACAATTTCGTAAACACATAACATATTTGAAAAACAGTTTCTGTAATTATCATTAATATTCTGAAAAATATTCGATTTTTTTGTGCGGCCGTGCATATGATCAATAGATTTCTATATATGCTACACAGTATGCTAAAATTTAGTTCAGTTAGAAACCGCACAGCACAGTTGAAATTTTTCATTCGGCAATTTTGTTCAATGAGCTATAATGTATTCTACATCTTTTCTGCAGCCCTGTATATGTTCTACTGAATTTATGCACAAAAAGCAGTATGAAAAAAATTAGTTAAGTTAAATTTAAAAACGCGTGCCCCAACTGAAAATGCTCTTCCATCAATTATTGTTGTATACAGTACTTTAACGCTTTTCTGTGTCCCTGTAAATGAACGAAGGATGCTATGCACTCCCTAATCTATAGTAAGCATCTTGTAATGCACCTCAGTGATATATATCAATTTCAACATGTTTAAAATAGATTAACATCATTAAAATACACTGCAAACGATTTTACCCATAGGCCGTAATAGAACGGCATTCTTTTGATTGTCCCTGTAAATAAACTAGAAATGCTACACACTTCATTTTCCATTCCGAAAATGCCATAGTAAACCTGAATAACATATATAAATTGAATGGTAATCCGTGCATATATACGCGAGTTAGAAGACGGACCGACAGACGGCAGACAGACAAACCGAATTCATAAACACGTTTAATCTTTGTTGGAAAGTGTTAAAAACAGGTATCTACAAGTCATCGTAAACTAAGTCATAGGTCTGCTGTTGAACATCGTTTCTAGTTGTAACAAATGCACTTACTGGGAATTGATGTCTTTGCATCGTACATACAAGTGGACCTCTTTTAAAATCGAGAGTAATACGTGGAATATGTACTTCCTGACTTGAATATTCTCCTGTGATAATTTTTACTTTGAATATGTTAATGCAAAGTTCCTTCGCAATTAGCCGTGTTCCATTCCAAAGTATTTCTCAAATATCGAAATTGCGTAATACCATGCATTATTTTTTAGTTTAAACTCTGTCCATGGAATTGAGAAATTCTGTTGTAAACTGAAGTTCTCATTCAGGTTGATCGTTGAAGGATTCGTAGCTCTAGTAGACGATTTCTGTCCAGAAAGATTCTGAATAATGTCAGCGTCCTGCTTATATCTTGGAACCTAAAACTACGGCAGACCAACACAAATATCGATTAACATTATATCGCCTTCAAAGTAGAAATCTTCCAAAGTAGAAATGTTGGTGCTGATCAATGATATATAGAGTTGTAAAGGCTAGAAAAAACCCGGTTTAAACCTGGGAATAAACCAGGTTTTTGGGGAATAAACCGGGTTTTGTGGGAATAAACCATGTCTTTTGGGAATAAACCATGTCTTTTGGGAATAAACCATGTCTTTTGGGAATAAACCTGGGAATAAACTGGGTCTATTGGAAATAAACCCGGGAATAAATAGAATTTTTGCAACTCTAAATATATATAGAATTGGTGAGACCTTTGATTACGGAAGATTAACTAATTTTTTTAAGCATATCGAAGCGTATTTTTTATTCCAGATCTAGTTAGAGAGTTTACCTGTTCTTGAATTAGTATATATGGCTTAAGACATTAAAATCGTTCTAACCGTTTTAAATTTATAGCAGCATTTTTAGTACTGAGTTTGTTCTAACATGCCTAAACGATTTTTTTCCGAATTTTGAATTTATATAGACAGCTTTCTCGTGCTTGATAGAGCATGGGATACAAAACTTTTGATAATCGTTAAAGCCGTCTTCGCGATCTTCCGCAACCATATCGTTGATCAATGACCAACAGGATTGGTGATAACTCTGATTAGGGATGATGAATTGAAAAAAAAAGACTTAAACCAATCACAAAGAATTTTTGCGAATTCGATATTTAGTTAAATGTCTTTTTTTTCGTATTCTAATAAGGATTATTTCATGAAAATCTTCGGAATTGTTTTTGATTTTTAGCATTATTTTCAGTACTGAAATTGTTTTACAATGGGAAAACGTTTTTTCTCGAATTATGGCTTAGCTAGTTCGTTTAAGCGCACTCGATAGGAGTCACGTTTTGCGAAAATTGTTAGAGCCGTTTTTGTTGAATAGTAACTTTTCAATGCTGAGTTTTTTTTTTTTTTTAATCTATCAACCAAAACGAACTTTCCTGAATTCTGTACAGGTTGTTTTTACGCGCTCGAATTACTATAGAAAACATGTGTCTTGAAAATCGTTTAAGCATTTTTGATTTATACCAAACAGCATTTTCCGTGCTGAGTTTGTTTTAATCAGTCAAAACGAATTTTCTTGAATTCAGGACAGTGCTTGATTTAATATAGGAGGCAAATTTCTTGAAAATGGTTTCATCCATTTTTGAGATCGTCTGGATACCAGAAATTGCTTGCCCGTTTAATATATAAGTGAGTAAGTTTTTTTTTTCTTTACGAATTTCTCTATTAAGTTTACCATGATGAATTATTAAAAGTAATTTATCAGAAAAAAAATTGCATAAGTATTTATTTTCTCTTTTTAGTTACAAGATAGAATATATTTTATAAGTAACGATTAGAATTTTTATTAGAAACGATATTGTTCCGATATCAATTTTGTTAAATTCTGAATGCAAAATGTTCATTAATATAGAATACAGTCGAATCCTGTTTGAACGCATTCCACGAGATACCAAAACTCTATTTCCTTTAATAAAATTTCGTTATCATTTACATACGATTTATGTATAAATATTTTGCCGAGACGTTCAACGCCTAAACCTTTCTTTATTACGGAATTTCGTTCTATTGTATTAAACTCGAAAGAAACCCACTTTACATCTATAATCTTGCAACCTTGATTTAATTCTGAATAAAGTTTTATCTTTTAAACTTGGTTTTAGGGAATTTTTACCGGAACATTCATCAAGAAATTTATGAGTGAAAATAATTATACTTCTTATTCTATTATACTTTTGAATTATAAGCACTGGGTAAATATTTTCATAATATCATGCTTTAATTAGTGAGACTAGTAACTCTGGAGAGTTAATTATATTAGCGAAAATTGTATCAAACGAAATCTATGGGGAGAAATTGTAATACAGATTAATTTGAATAAATAATCAAATAGCGAATGTATTTCAAAGGTGATATCCGAAGCTTGGGAATTTATCTCATATTCCTAATTATGTTACATGGGTGTTTAAATTTAGTGTTTTATTATGTGAAGGATATTGCGTTTTATGGAGTAATTGTATCTCTTTGGTTTATCTGAGCTTTTAAATTGAGTTTATAAATTTAAATTTTCCTATATATTAAATCGCCATGGTAATTTTTAAGATCAGCGCAATTTTTTCAGAGCAAAAAAATATATATAAATACGCATGCGTAACGTTAATTTTAGAACATATCCAGCTGTAGAGCAAACTAGAACAAGGTCAGGATGGCTGAGTGGTATAAGGCGCCGTATTTAACCTGCGGTTCTCTGTTGAGATCGTGAGTTCAATACTCTCTCCGAGCAGAATGTGATTTATTATTTTATTGGCAATAAGATAATTTATCTCAATAATGTCATATTTTACTTCAGGAGAAGTTATATTATTTGTAGTTTTTTTAATCAAATGCTTTATAATTAAGTAAAATTTAACACCCAAAATTTGTTTATTAATAACTGAAATATTTAAAGTAAAAATTGTTCATGAAATTATCGATTCAATAAATTGAACTGATCTACAATTTCTGCTGTATTTTGTATGAGCATTATCAAGGTGTTATATTTATGTGGGATGAACATCTGAAATACTCAAGTAGAACATCGTAAGTTGTTGACTGACACATTTATTCTCAGTAAACGGGGACAAGAGAAAATAGAAAAACACTTATGACATGAAGTAAACTCGTTAATAGCAGATAATAGTCAAAATATCATTACAAAGGTACTTGCTTTATGTCTTCTTTTTATTCGAAAAAAAACATAAACACATCAACACCTTGGTTTTTAAGAACGTCGAAAACTTAAAATCACAAGTGCGTCGCCAGCATCCGAATGCTATTTTTACTCCCCATCCCGCTTTTACCTCGAAACAGGTTCTAGTAGTCTGTGTGCGGGCTTGCCTTGTCGTCTGGTGACATCAGACGCCACATACGGCCGTGCTGACATCCACAGCTGTTTCAGCGAAATGAGCAATTAGAGTCAGCAATATGAAAAAAGTATTGACTGCAACATCACACAGATCCGTCGTCACATTCACAGTAGCGTATATTCGGAGGAATTGTTCATAAGAATCATACGCGTCGAAAACAGTCACAATACGCGCATGGAAGAAAAGATAGGGAAAGAAAAAAATAATTGAGAAGTTCACACAATTAGTGTTGGTCAGGTCAAGGTTTTATATACTCAGCACAAGTGCTAGTATTAATCGGTCCTTCGGTAGGTGCGATTTTCTCAACATTATAAGTGTTGTTGGACTTCATTTTAGTCACTTCATAAGGGTCTAAAATCTTGGGATTCAACTTTAGTCCTGGTCCTTGCTGGGTTCTCTCAATGTCGACGAGTTCACCATTGTAGTTACAAGATTGTTCTTACGTCGTAATTTATAGTGCTTACGATTTTCTTGTTGAATTTTAAGAAAAGTTTTCTTGTTTCCATTACAGAGGTATTCTCGATCATTCATGAATTGTTCTTTGTCTCCACTGTTTAAGAGATCGATAATTTGTAAGTCTTGTTTTCGCTCCAGTTTTGTATCCAATAATAATTTAAACGGTATTTTCTTGATGTTTTTTTTTTCATAAGCCGAATTAATGACTTGTTGAACTTTAGAGACATATTTGAACCATTTGTTCGGTTCGTCCTTTGACGTTATTGAGATTACGGTAATTACGGTGGAATTAAATCGTCCTACTGCCCATTTGTACGTAGAAGTCCAATTGTAATTTTTCTGTGTTATTATTTTCTTCTTTACAATATTCTTCAGATACGTTACTTATAAAAGGAGGATTCTTATCAATTACGATGGTGGAAGGATTGCCAAAAATATAACTTTGTTGCTGTAACTTCGCTATTACTTCGACAGCAGAAGTAGTTTTAAAGATATACATCCACACAAATTTAGACACTCATCTATTACTCATAAAATATGTTTATAAATTTTATTAGTAGTTTCAAGAGGGAGTAAATGATAGGCATGATAAGCTTGGTGAAGTTTCTCTTCTTTTGGCTCATATGCGTACCTTTTCTGTGCTTGATTTTGTAGTTATAATCAGCTAATATTAGAGCCCATCGAGCTATCTTGGTGCAAAGATTTTTTTTTTATTCACCATTTTGTTTTCCACGTTTACGATTGTACAAAAGACATGTTACAAGTTTGCTACAACTTTAGCAATTTTACTTGACATATTAGGGATGAAAAATTCTTCTTTAAGGAAGTTTATCACAACGTTTATGACTAAAATAACATTTGTCATGAACGTGTTTAATGACATTGAGCTGCATGTTATCCCGTAGAACTATTAGATCGAGACATTTGTGACATTTGTAAAATACATTCGTTTTAAGGAAATACTTGTAATATGGCTTCGTTTACAAAGTTTTCTTGATGGACTGTATACATTCGTTAATGTTCTGTGATTATATATAATTTTAGAATTAAAGATACATACTGGATTTCTACTTAAAGCGTCAATGTGGCTCATACGCGTACCTTTTCTGTGCTTGATTTTGTAGTTATAATCAGCTTATATTAGAGCCCATCGATCTATCTTGGTGCATAGATTTTTTTTATTCATAGTAAGAGCAAATGCATTGCAATAAATAACTATCAGGAAGGAAATGTCTAGTACGCAAACACAAAAAAAATATAATGCTTCTATAACTGCTAAAACGAATTCATTACTTGAATATTTACATTCAGTATCCGTGGTATTTTTGCTAGTATAGACGAAGGGAAATTTATTGTCAACAGAAGACTTTTGAAGGAGAACTACACCGAAACCGTCAATGGAAACATCGCAATGAAGTTCTGTTTATAAATGCATAATACGGGATCAGACGAAAAATACAATACGTTGTTCGTCACTGAAGTGAAATTTAGCATATTTTCTAAGGATATCCGTTAATGTTTTCACTATTAAGGAGTAATATTTTACGAATTTACGAAAATAGGAAGTTAATTTGATAAAAGAATGTACATCTTTCACACCTTTTGGTTCTGGAAAATTTAACACCGTTTATTTTTTAATGGATGCAGTTGACAATTTTAATGTGATATCCTAAAAAAAAATGATTTATAATTGTAAAACGTGATATTTGTTAAGATTCAATTCCAAACCATATTCAGATGCAGTGGTAAAGCCGCGTTGCAATTTCCGGAGTCCCTTGGCTTCGCTTTCAGCAGGTATAATGAAATCATCCATAATAACAGTAATTACTTTTTCATTAATGAGGTCACGAAAAACATGATAAATATATCTTTTAAATACAAAAGGCGCAACGCTAAGCCCCTATATCATGAATAAATATTCATACTGACCGGAATATCTTACAAAAGAAGTGTACTTTCTACAATTTTCTTGAACCGCAACATAAAAGATTGGGTTTTTAAGTCGAGTGTAGTGAATACTTTTGCAGAGTGCAACTGATCAATAATATCATCAATTACTGGGAGGATAAAACATTGTTTATATGTTTTATAGTTTATCTTTCGATAGTCGCGCATAGGCTAAATGAGACATCTTTCTGATTTACAAGGATAATACGCGACGAGATATTACTAGTACTTTGATGTGTTATTCCCTTTTCAAGCCTCTCAGCAATTTGTATTTCAACAAAATCTTTCTTTATTAGCACCAGGCGTCCAGGGTGACAAGATACAGATGTTTCACCTTAGAAATGAATCGACAATTTAACGCCAGTGGATTTTATTTTTCAAGGAGAAGAATTTTGAATAATTAGCGAAATCTGTGTACGTATGATTTCGTCAGTAATATGAGATAAATCAAGATAACAGTCGTCTATCACTTGAGTAAAAGTAATCAAAAAATTATCAGTCATATTTTCATTTTTAACAAGTTTTTGCTTAGAAATATTACTTTCAGAAATTTTTAAAACATGTTGATGCATTATATCTGTACCAATAATAAAGTCAAAATATAAGGAAAAACCTGGCCCTACCTGGACATTAGTCTTATAACTAGAATTATCAATTACAATGTCTGTAGAAAAGTCCCAGCGGTTTGGTTGTAGTATTTCTTAATTCAGTTAATGTGATGGTTGAATGTTCGAGGTTCGAAACTCCAGGAGTTTGAGATAAATGCTTCCTTCGAGTAAAGTTCGTTCACTCACCGTATCAATTAATAAAATGACATCTAAGGAAGAAATAGTGACATTCATAGTCATAAAAATTTTAGAAGTAATGGTAGAAATATTGGACAGTTCAGGATTAATTCTGGGTTTCCCAGGCTGATTGTATTATCAGGTTTGTGGCCGAAATTCGAACATTCAAATCAACGAGGGCATTTATCCATATGCCTATACTGGCTACTTTCATGATTTGATTGACCACAGTTGAAACAGAGGTGGTCAGTTTTGGAACGAAAAGATTTCCTTTTGACTTACATTTCAGGTTTTGCTTTACAGGATTTTATGCTCTGATAATCATTTCGAATTTTATCGTAAATTTTCAGTTTCTGTTTAAATTCGAAAATAATTTCACATCCTTACAAAATTGATTTCCTAAAGAATCATATATACCATTTATAATGTATTGCATTAAAGCTGAATTCTCAATGAATCCGCGCGTACAAAATTGTTTTATGATGATAAGTATTCGTCCAAAATTTCATTATCCTGTAATTCGCGGTTACTCAACATGTTATGTAACTCAGCAGCAGTGTAGGAGGGATCAAATTTTGATAAAGAAATTGTTTGAGTTTAGTCTAGGTATTTATGAGATTTATGTTTTGTATCAACAATTGGGCGTTTCTTTTGAAAGGTCGTTTAGCGAATATGAATTTATGTAAAACAGACAAATTAGACATATTAGTGACATCATCAAAGTTATTGATTTATTTATGAATATTTTAGCAGAAGCTGCCGTCGAAAGAAAGTATAATATTTTCAAAGTCAGTAAATGTAACGGAAAGGCGGTATAGGTTTTCGAAGAATTGAGGATGTGACACCGACGTCATGGTCTCTGGTAGTAAACTTAGTGAAATATTGGAATGATTTTAATCACCTGTCTTAGAAGAACTTTTAAGATTTTGAGGTGTTTCATCGATTTCAGTCTAGAAAGCAGAGTTTGTTGTCAACGTTTCTTTGAAATTGCTAAGGTCAGATAATGCGCTTAAAATACGGTGCGCAATTTTTTGTTTTGAACCATTTATTTCTAAGAATAACAAATTTGCAATAGTGATGACCCGTAGCAGGTCAAAAGTATCGGTGTTGTTTCTTAAGTTCGTCGTGAATTCAGCGTCATCTATTCCAAAAGTAAATCCGAGGAAATTGCGCAAGTTCTTACGATTTTCTCGTGATTTATCTTCATTAAATATGTGAGTATGCAACAACCAGATCTTATCAGATTTTTCAGTTTTTAGCTGGGATTTTATGGGATCAATATCTTGCAATAACATCATAGATATAAAGAGTAAAAAGACTTACTTGAATAAAAAAAAGTGATCATTTACTGTAATTTAACAATATGATAAAAATAGTCCATAAAGATTGAACGAATAGGTATTCCGTTCGTCGTTAACCCAGCTTGTGAGATATATATTCGTAAATATGAGTAGGCGTGATGTTACATAAACTTCTGACACCACATTGTGGATGAATATCTTAAATACTCAAGTAGAACATCGTAAATTGTTGACAGACACATTTATTCACGGAGACAAGACAAAGTAGAAAAACGCGTATGACATGAAGTAAACTCGTGAACAGCAGATAATAGTCAAACTATCATGCACCGGTACTTGCTTTTCATCTTCACTTTACTCGAAAAAAAACATATACATATGAACAATTTGGTTTTTAAGAACTTCGAAAATTTTAAATCACAAGACCGTCGTCAGCAGCTGAATGCTACTTTTACTCTCGCTCACTTTCCCGCTTTAATCTCACAGCATGTTCTCGTCGTCAGTGAGCGCGCTTGCCACGTCGTTTGGTGACAGCATCAGACTCCCCATATATACTAAGATATGATATATATACTAAGAAAACAATGTATCATTTTTCATAAAAAAGGAAATATAAAAGGAGAGAAAGCAGAAAGAACGAAAAATATGCATACCTGAAATATAAAAGGAATTGATTTAATAATCTAGTTTTTTTTTTAATAAAACATATTATTTTTCAGATTTTTTGTTTTAATTTATACGAAATACATCCGTCGTGTAAAGAAAATAAATTTTAATAGCATGTGGCATACATTTTGGAAAACTAATAAAGTGTAGATGCAATGAAATCATACATTTCGTTTCATCTTAACAGAGAAACTGATTTCAATAGAATAAGTATTTTATGATTTCGAATAAAGATGATTGTATGTAGATTATATAGTTAACTGCAAATACTTTTTAAAAGTATAATTTAACAGCAAATAAATTTCCCTTAAACTAATGACATTATTTTTTTATAAGTACAGCATAAAATTAATTCTTTTTGTTATTTATTGCATTTCGTTTTACTCATATTTGTAGCAATATATTTCTACCATACGGGTCAATAATGTATTTCTATTACTAAATTTAGAGAGGAAAAGAACGACTTATATACAGTAAATTATTTAAAGGGCTATTCAATAAAGAATGATATATTTTTATTTTGCGCGTAATTTATTTTACAAACATTTAATTTTATGTTGCATTGTTACCCTAATGTGCAATTGCTACATGCTATATTTTCATTTATGTCTTTCCAGTAGTATGTACGTAGGTGCCATGGAAGTTCAGATATGTTCAGTATCGCCAAGAGAACACCCAATTATGCGTTGAAAGTTTGACTTAGCGTGAAAACATCGTGCACCAAAGACCATGAAATGCTACAAAAGGCTTATGGAGAGACTTTTTTATTATTAAAATGCGCCTGTACACTGTTAAAAATAAATCCGTTAATTCACGGTAAAACTACTGGCAACAAAGTTGCCGGACTTTTTCCGTTCCGTTAGTACATTATCCGTTTTGAAAGATAAAGAAAGGGAAAACTACGTTTGAAGAATCGGTAAGTTTCCGTTATAAATAAACTCGGTTTTAAAAAATGTCATCCCATTTGTGCTGCCATCTGTTGTTTATTACGGGAGTATTTAATATTTGATATAATGCAAGAAAATTTTCTGTCCGACCTGAGAACCAAACTGGGGACGTTAGAGGCTTGAGCCGAGTGCTTTACCGTAAGACCAGTGGATTCTTGCCAGGGTAAGAGTAGGAAACGACGATACGGGATTTCTTCAAATCGCAGCTTGGGACTTAAACAATTTGGGGTTTAGAAAACTGGTAATTTTGAAGTTTATTGCGGGGATATTTCGTAATAAGATGATGGTTGAAAACTATAGTATTAATAGAGGATAAAAATATAAATTATATATATATATTCTTAATTTGATTGTTAGATTAAAATATAAATATTATATTTTGAATTAAATTCGATAAATTCTTTTGCTTTTTTGCGAAAATCGATTTTTAATCAACTATTATGTATTTTTTAACCTATCAAAAATGGCTTTGAGAAATCGAAAAAAAAATATATGGGAGAAGTACATTGCATCAAATGTGAGCAACATTCAAAATCAACATCAAATATCGAACGATGACTGAAGATTTGTTATTATATAAGAAATAGGGTCATTCTTTATTTATTAGACCTTGTATAATTACGCAGATTATAATTCATTAATAATTATTGTGAATTAAATAAATATCGTAGTTCAATTCGTCATTTCTTCGTAATTATTTATTAAATCGCTTACTATAATAATTTTTAATAAATAAACATCAAGAATAACAGTATGCTTTACACAAAGAAACTTTCATTAGGAAATAGCTGAAAGTTGCAGTCGTATTGGTATATGATACTACAAGTAAAATTCTAAAACCTCATTATAATAAAAATGTGCAGTACCAAACTTAGGCAACTCATATAAAAAGTGTAATCATATAATTATCAAGAAAAATATAATGTCAACATGCAAGTTAAGATTTTTCTTGCTGTCACTGAACACCGATTACAGAGTTCCTGACAACCTACGTTGTATTTAATTATATCTCAATTATATCTTAGTATATAAATTCTTTACCAGAAGTATTTGGAAATATTTCAGAAATTAACTTTTTCCGTCGATGGTTACCCAGGAATTCGAACTCTTACATCGACAGATATTTCACTGAAAGTAATATTAACTAACTAAAAGAAATATTATACTACCACAAAATTTTCACATTTCACAAAGAACATCTTAATGCTTTATAAAAAGAAATTAAAAGCCAATAAATGTTGAATATTTAAGATTATTGTATGACTTTTATTTTATTTTTGTTTTTTACTCTCAATCGTTTTACGAATTTAAAAGTGACGTTTTTCATGTAAATTAATATAGCACGTTACATCCACCTCCAGCAAAATGTTCCGTATAAAAATTTCATTTTTCAGAGTGTTCTTTTATATATTATCATTTATGGGTATTTTGAATAAACCATTTCAAATGTTTTTCTTTATTACGTCTCTAAATGTCAAAACAAATTAATTATCTTAATAACATACAAAACTGTTATTTAAGAGTCATAAATCGATATACACTATCTACCAGTAAGTATTTGGACACCTGTGATCGAAAAGAAAAACAACTTTTATTCATATTCAAAAGCTAGTAGAGCCTCCACGAGAAGCAATTACAGCCGCAATCCTCCTGGGCATGCTTTCTACAAGTCCTTGTATGACAGCTAGTGGTATTTTTTTTAATTCGGCTTGGAGAAGAAAGGTAAGTTCCATCACTCATTTTGGACGTTTGTCGCACCCTTTAATTCAACGATCCAACTCGTCCAAGAGGTTTTCGATTGGATTCAGGTCTGGACTCTGGGCAGACCAGTCCAGTCGATCTACCGCATTGCCATTACATAAATCCATGGTGAACCTCTCAACATGATAGCTGGCGTTGTCATCCTTGCAGTATCATGGGTCCAACCCGAAGAACTGCCACAATGGAGAAAGGAAACCTCATCCCAAATAGGGAAGTAGGCTTCGGTGTTGAGCTTATCATTAAATGGAATCAAGTGTCACAGACCAAAACAAGAAAAACTTCCCCAGAACATAATTCCCCCACCGCCTATCTTAACTCTGCACACAATGCATTCTGGCAGGAGGAGTTCTCAAGGCAGACGCTAGAACTAGACCCTACCATCTTAACGGTACAGAGTGAAACTTGATTCCTCATTCCAGAGAACCCGTTTCCACTGCTGTACGGTCCGCTGTCGACGTGCTCTGCATCCCCTGAACCGAGCAGTGCGGTTATATTTGGTGATCAAATACTTATGGGCGGCAGCAAGTCCATAAACACCAAGCAGATGAGCTTCCTTACGGATAGTATGCATCGAAACAACACATCCGGATGCCTGTGGAAACTGTTTGCGTTATGTGCGCCATTGGTTGGGTGCAGTTCTTCCGAATTTGTCTTGAGAGCACCCGTCGGTCTTTATTTACCTGTTTTGTGGGCCTGCCGACTCTGGGCATATTCCGACAATCACCGCTCACCTTCCACTTCTGAATCACATAGGCCACAGTCGATTTTGGGTAATTCAGCTCGCTAGATATGTTCCTTAAGTATCGGCCATTTCTGTGGTACATGATGATTAAACTTTTCGCGAAACGAGAGAACTCTGTACTTCGTGGCATCTTACATGCGACTGATAACAATGTTTTTTTTCCGACAGCATATTTAACTATGGAGAGCATGACATGTATCAGTGCCGGAGTTATCGGTATTTGCATTGGTGTCCAAATACTTATTTTTAGATAGTAAAATAATAATAATAATAATAATGGTGATGATGATGATAATAATAGTAATAATGATAGTAAAAGTAATAATACTACTAATAATATAATGATAATAATAATAATAGTCAAAGTAATAACAATAAGAAGAACTTTTCAGGGTAGAATTTTTCACTCAAGTTGGGTTTGTCTATTTAAAATTGTGTGAATAAATTTAAAAAACAACATATATATATATATATATATATTATAAATAAAGTTATCAGACGTATTGTGTTTATGTAATTTAATATGTAACTATAAACCGATGAACAATTGTTACTTCGTTGTCGTTGTGTCATCGGAAAATGCTAAATACTAGCCGGTGACTCTGTCTAACATGTTTAAATGTGAGAAATTGCCGGGCTAGGATATTTACCAGGGCTTGCTCAGTGGCAGAGCATCATCACTTTACGCTGAAGGTCCCAAGTTCGCGTCCTGGCCCCAGTCAATTTTCCACTCATGTTGCGTTTGTGTATTTAAACTAGTCTGAATTAAAAAAAAAGTTATTATAAATAAAGTGATCAAACGTATTGTGTTTATGCGCTTTAATGTGTAATAATGGACCGATGAATAATTATTAATTCATCGTTGTTGTGTCATCTGAAGCTTCTAATGCTAGCCGGAGAATCTATTCAACCTGCATAAATGTGGGAAATTGCCTGGCTAGGATATCTACCAGGGATTACGCAGTGGCAGAGCATCAGCACGTTACGCTGAAAGTCACAAGTTTGAGTGCTGGTTCAATTTTCCCGGTCAACTTTTCACTCATTTTGGGTTTGTGTATTTAAAATTATCTGAATTTTAAAAAATGTTATTATAAATGGTAATAATAATACTAATGATAGTAAAATAATAATAATAATAATAATAATAATAATAATAATAGAAATAATAATGATAATAATAATAATAATAATAATAATAAAATAATAATAATAATAATAATAATAATAATAATTGAAAAAAATTACAATAATAATAATAATAATAATAAAAGTGATAATAATAATAATAATAATAATAATAATTTTAAAAAAAACAACAACAACATTAATAATAATTATAATAGTGGCTTAATAAAGGAAAGAAGTTTTTCTCAATGAAAAAAAATTCAGTTTAATTATTTATTTAACATTATAATATCGCAAAATATAAAAATGGTTTCTGTATTTTCCTCAGTGTAATATTTGTAATAAAATCCATCTATATAATTTAAATACACGCACATTTTTCCACATTTAAATTATTTCATGGATAAATAATATTACGTGTAAAAACAAAATTTTAGTCTAAGGTTAACATTTTCTTTGACGTATATATTATAGGCGACATTTTCAGTATAGATATAGAAATTCTATTCCATCTGTTTTTGTGGATTAATGTATTTGTTTTCTTGAATGCATATATTTTTATAATATGTATTCTGCATAAAGTCCCTCAATTCTAAGTGCATCATGTCCATCAATTTTAAGTGCATCATGTCCATCAATTTTAAGTGCATTATTGCAATTGTCTATTTATGTTAACTTATTAATGCATATCCTTTTATCTTACGTATATAATTTCAGAAAAAAACCCCTCCTGTTAAGCAAATGATTTCCATTCTACGGATAAGAGGATAAAGTGTTAAAATAAATATGTATGCGATATTAGGTCCATCAGAGACAAAATAATATACTTAAAAGAACAATAAATCAACATTCATCATTTAAAATGTTTATTGAAGATTTTACAGAATAGCGAAAAAATTGACAATTGTTAAACATATGATATAATGATTTAACAATACTGGTCTGTTTCCTAATAAATGCACCCCTTGTTTAATAGTATTTAACAGATTAAAATATCATAAGAATGTTTATTTGTGTGATGTGATATTCGGTTACAGTATTCAACGAGTTCATTTAATTTTTTTAGCAGCATTTTTAGTTTAATTTCTTTAGAAATGTACCTTTTAAAATCACTTTCGTATATATATATATATATATATATATATATATAGTAACTGGAAACGGACTCTGTGGACTCTGTACCGCAAAGCCAGCAGATTCCTTAATGAGGCTCTCGATGAAAGCATAAACTGCCGAACAATAGGTTTTGATGAGTGCAGTGATTTTTTTACTGCGTGAGAACGAAGTAGAAGGAGTCGAGATGCACACTTAGTACGACGGACCAGGAGATGCTCCGAAATCTTTGCGGCCAGCGGGCGAGCTGTGCTGACCAATGTTTGATCGGAAAACGGCTTTTACGGGCTATAAAACTGTCATGATTATTTTAATTATCTTTTAACTTGTAAATACTTGTATTATTTGATATATATTCAAGAAAATTAAACTGTGTAAGATTTCGTTAAAAATCTGCCCTGGACTTTATTCATTCCCATCTAGACGACCGAGCATACCATAAAATATATCTACAAATGGACGCTCGACCTGGATCTACATGATTTGTGCGTGATCTTAATGATCTACATAGTTTCTGTGCGTACCGGGATCAACGTGATCTACTTGAATTTCTAATAAAGAAGATAAATGAGATGTGTGTGTCAAGTTTCTGTGAATGGTGCATTGTATCTGTGAGGTGTGCATCGTTTCTGCGAAGTGTATGATCAGCTATGATCTGCTGTGCGATTATATGTTAGTGATGTTCAGTGATGAATCCGTGATAAACTGATAAAGTTCTTTCGGTAAAGAGTGAGTGAAATGTTTCGAGTTTCGATGGAGAAAGTCTGACCCACTACCCATTCCGATCCTCGTGTGTGCCGATATAAGTGTGTTTTTCGCGGTGGGGGGAAAGGGATTTTTTTTCTCCTGGGGAAATTTTCTTTCTTCTTTCGAGTACGCAAGAACGTGTCGTTTATCAGCAAATCATACTCGAATGAAATAAAATATAAACGTCTGCTGTGTATTTTTTTTTGCAGACTGGAAAAGGAAAAGTGAAACGATTAAAGTGTTTTTTTTCTCTCTCTTTTTCTTCGTATGGTATGCTTATGAATAGAGGAAGGTGTTATTATTTCTTTTTGCTTCCTCACATGAATAACATTTGATTGAGTAATGTTTTTTTCTAGAATAGAGTTAAGAAGTATAACGATATATTTTTTTGTATCTTGTTATTTTTTACGTGAAAAGAAAGAAATATATATTCAATTTAGAATATTTAAATGGAAGTAAGTGTATTTATATAATTATTGCATATTATTATATGTGTTATATTTGATTCATCGAGTCAATATATGGAAGTAAGTGTGTTTATATAAATGTATATATATTTAATTCATTGGTTGAATATACGTATATGATTGATTTATTCAATGATATATTTTATTTTTATGTGTTAATTAGTTTATGATAAAAATGGCACATTTAATAAGGTAAAAAAAGATCGATCTGGTTACTGTGGCAGTCGAATTATGTTTAAATCCACCAGATGGAGCCAATAAAACTCAATTAACTGATTTAATTGTAAAATCCGAAGGGTATGATGAAGATTTAGTGAAACATTTGCTAGTGGGAGTAGTAAGTGAGCGCGAAGAAGCTGAACGATTATTACAGCAAAAAGAAGATGAGAATCGTGAGTTTGAATTAAAACGATTACAATTTGAAAATACACAAAAAGCCCAATTACATAACTCTGTACCTACAATCGCCGGAAAAGGTTCTGATGTTTTAAAATTGTTAAATAGGTACAATAACGAGGAGGAAATCAGTATATACTTAACCCTTTTCGAACGCCAGGCAAAACGTTTAGAGATAGTAAAAGATGAATGGGTAACCTATCTTCTCGCATTATTACCGCTCGATATAGTTAGTTTAATAAATCGCGAAAGTGGGGAACAGTCCAGCGACTACGACTATGTAAAAAAAAAATACTTTTAAGACGCTTTAAACTTACACCGGAGCAATTCCGGCAAAAATTCTTCTTACATAGAAAGCAAAATTCAGCTTCGTGGAAAGATTTCTCGTTTGAGCTCTCAAATTTCTTGGATAATTGGTTATCTGGCCTGCATATATCGACGTACGAACAATTAAAAAATATTTTAATTATTGATCAGATCAGGAGGAAATTGTACCTAGAAATGAAAGAACACTTTTGTGATGAATTACCCCAAATTACGAATATAGATGATTTGACTAATACGTTGGATGATTTTGAAACTGCCCGAATTAACTTACGGAAGGCTGAAATTAAGTCCCCAAATACGGAATTTCGAAAACGTCAAGGTTTTGAAAATAATAGAGCGGTCCACCGAAATGATATTAGCCGCGTACCATGTGAAAAAAAATTACGCAAATGCCCCACAAAAGAATTTAAATACAAAAATCCGTTGTTTTAATTGCAATGAATTTTCTCATCGCTGGAGGGATTGTCCCCGAAAAAAAAGAAGGCCCGGTGTGTTGGAAGTGTAAAATTCCTGGCCACAGGTTTGACCAATGTACAAACAATTCCCCTAAAAATGCAAATGTTGCCGTAAGCAACAACTCTAATCCAGCAGATAAAATGATAAAGAGCGTGAGGATTTTAGAAAAAAATATAGATGCCTTGATAGACACAGGGAGCGACGTGAATATGGTTAACAATGCTATTTATATTGCCCTGGGATGCCCTAAATTACATGAAAATGACTTGGTTTTGTCAGGTATTGGTGGAAACCAAATAACACCCATAGGATTTACGACCGTAAACATTGAAATAGATGGTTATACAGTAAATTCAGATTTATACATCGTAAAAAATTTGAATCATTCTATAATTTTAGGGAATACCTTTTTGAGACAATTAAATTTCAGTATTTCAGAAAAAGGATTGCAAATTATAGGATAACGGAAGTTAAAAGAAGTTAGGGTAAATTACGTCACTGCTTTCCCACAAGAAAGAGCAACGACAAAAATCAGACGCGTCAGCTATGTCACACTCAGATTTCATGCGATGTTGCGGTCAGAAAAACAAAACAATCCCACGATAGGAAAAATGATTTCGACAGCTGAATTAGTGAGAAAGGAGCAAACTAATCAAAATGAAACAGCTTTTAACTTTAGTGAAAAAAGTAAACATGCAATTAAGTACTGAAAAAAGTTGCTTATTAGAAAGTGAACAGTGTTCTATCCCACAGTCAGACTTAGCGAAAACCACAGATATTTATTTAGCTGAAACAGCAAATTCTATTAATTTTCAGGAAGTTGAGATAAATCATATTACAAACAACACTATTAAGAAAGAGTTAACGGAACTGATTACTAATTATAAACCAAACAAGGTTAAGGACACAGAGTTAAAAGTAAATATAATATTAACTGATGATATTCCGATTGCGCAACGACCGCGTAGATTAGCGTATCCGGAGCAGGAGTTTGTGGACAAACAAATACAGGAATGGTTGGAAACGGGAATTATAACGGAGAGCAACTCTAATTATGCATCTCCCATAGTATTAGCGAAAAAGAAAAATAATTCTTGGAGACTTTGCGTAAACTATAGATTGCTAAATAAAAAAATAATTAGAGATAATTTCCCCTTGCCAAGAATAGAAGATGTTTTAGATACCATTGAGGAAGCAAAGGTTTTCACAACATTGGATTTAAAAAATGGTTTTTTTCATATAGACGTAGCAGAGGAGAGTAGGAAATATACAGCATGTGTCACGCATAACTCACAGTACAAGTACTTAAAGCTCCTATTCGGATTATCGGTTGGACCTCAACAGTTTCAAAGATATATTCAAGTTGTTTTTAAACAGTTAATTAAAGAAAAGGTAATATAAATTTACTTAGACGATGTCATAATACTTGCGGAAACTGAGGAAGAAGCCTTGGTAAAACTGAAACGCGTCCTAGAAGTTGCATTGGATTACGGACTTGAATTTAATTTTGCAAAATGTCAATTTCTTAAACGGAAAATTGAATTTTTAGGCTATATTATCGAAAACGGAACTACTAGACCCTCGGAAGCCAAAACTTTGGCAGTAAAGAAATTTCCTGAACCCCGCACCCTAAAACAACTACACAGTTCTCTGGGTCTAACTTCTTATTTCAGAAAATACATCCCACATTATGCAACTATAGCGATACCTTTAAGTGATTTATTAAAAGCGGGAAATAAATTTAAATTTGGAATACCCGAAAAGCAAGCTTTTGAAACTCTTAAGGAAAAATTAGTTAACCCTCCAGTATTGCATGTATTCCGACGAGGCGCTAGACTAGAATTGCACACCGATGCAAGCGCCATAGGTTTTGGTAGTGTCCTACTACAAGAAGATGAGAACAAAAACTTACATCCTATTCATTACATGAGCCGTAAAACTACACCTACTCAAGCAAAATTTTCGAGTTACGAATTAGAGTCACCCTTGCGGTAATAGAATCGGTCAAAAAATTCCGAAACTACTTATTAGGCACGAAATTTAAAATTGTGACAGATTGTTCTGCGTTTCAAAAGACTATGGAAAAAAAGACATTACGCCAAAATTAGCAAGATGGGCGCTATTCTTACAGGAATTTGATTATGAAATAGTACATCGAGCGGGAAATCAAATGAAGCATGTCGACGCATTAAGCAGAAATACAATATTGGTAGTAACACGTTCTTATGACGAATTAACAGCAAAAATTTAATTACAGCAACAAGAAGATGAACATATTCAAACCATTAAAAAATTAATAGAAATAAAGGAAAGCTCGGAATATTTTAATCGAAATGACATATTGTATAAATATGAAAACGACAGAGAACTGTTAATGATTCCCATGAATATGCAAAAAGAAATAATACGCAATATTCATAATAAAGGTCATTATGCGGTAGCAAAAACCGAAACAATTCTAAAAGAAAACTATTTTTTACCCCAGTTAAGGAATCAAATAGAAAACGTCATTGCGAATTGCGTAGAGTGCATTTTGTGTAATAAAAAGCAAGGTAAAGGAGAAGGTTTATTGAACCCAATTCCAAAACAAAATGTCCCCCTTGAGACTTATCATATTGACCATATCGGACCAATGCCATCCACTCACAAAAATTATAATCATATTTTTACCGTCGTAGATGCTTTCACAAAATTTGTCTGGTTATACCCAGTTAAAACTACTGCTGCCGTAGAAGTTATAGATAAATTAAAATTACAACACAACATTTTCGGAAACCCGTCCCGAATAATAACCGACAAATGACCCGCGTTTACATCCGACGATTTTGAAGCATATTGTAACGAACAAAAAATACAACATGTCCCAATAACGACAGGTGTTCCAAGAGGAAATGGCCAGATAGAACGGACGCATAGAATCCTGATACCAATATTAGCGAAAC
Organism: Maratus michaelseni; assembly: GCA_963931845.1. NCBI lineage: Eukaryota > Metazoa > Arthropoda > Arachnida > Araneae > Salticidae > Maratus > Maratus michaelseni. The sequence continues at coordinate 419,236,256 of OZ007588.1, forward strand.
TTAGCATAGATGACCCCACTAAATGGTACAAATATGTAGCATCGGTACAGCGAATTATAAACAGCACTATATCTAGAAGCACAAAATTTTCACCATTTGAGCTTCTAACAGGAGTTAAATTGCGACATGAAACCGATTTTCAAATAAAAGAGTTGTTAGACGAAAAACATATAAATTCGATTATGTCAGAGAGAAATTTCAATAGGGAAATTGCAAAAGAGAACATTTTAAAAATACAGGAAGAAAATCGTAAAACCTATAATAAAGAAAGAAAAAGGCCAACACCTATAAACTCGGTGATTTGGTGGCGATTCAAAAAACGCAGTTTGGGACCGGTACCAAACTAAAACCTAAGTTTTTTGGACCTTACGATATTACAGCAGTAAAAAGAGGCGATCGGTATAATGTGACCAAAGTTGGACACCATGAGGGTCCAAATACGACCTCAAGTGCTGCAGATCACATGAAACCATGGACTTCTACTGTCTGAAACAAAGCAAATGAGCTTTTAGGTGATTTTGTGTTTATTATTTTTATTATTATTGTTGTTATTATTATTTAACTGTGTTCTATTCATATTTTTTTGACTAATGTAAATAAACTGTGAAAAGAACTGCGTCCAAGTGACAAACAGAAAAACGAACTTTATTAGTTCCCAAACTCAAAAATTTTCATTAAGGACTAAAAACGTTTTATTCAGTACTATTTAGTGACTGATCTTGCTATTACTTTATTTTTATGTTTGTGTGTGTTTTTTTTTGTTTTGTATCTTATACGTTCTGGAAAAGTAGTCCAGTACTCATCTGGTATAAAAGGTAGATGATGACTGGGAGGACCCAGCCCTGTCAGGTAGGCCGAACTGTAGTAACTGGAAACGGACTCTGTGGACTCTGTACCGCAAAGCCAGCAGATTCCTTAATGAGGCTCTCGATGAAAGCATAAACTGCGGAACAATAGGTTTTGATGAGTGCAGTGATTTTTTTACTGCGTGAGAACGAAGTAGAAGGAGTCGAGATGCACATTTAGTAAGACGGACCAGGAGATGCTCCGAAATATTTGCGGCCAGCGGGCGAGCTGAGCTGACCAATGTTTGATCAGAAAACGGCTTTTACGAGCTACAAAACTGTCAGGATTGTTCTAATTATCATTTAGCTTGTAAATACTTGTATTATTTGATATATATTCAAAAAAATTAAACTGTGTAAGATTTCGTTAAAAATCTGCCCTGGACTTTATTCATTCCCATCTAGACGACCGAGCATAACATAAAATATATCTACATATATATATATATATATATATATATATATATATATATAAGACTAAATAAGATATATATAAGGTTTACAAAGATAACCTTCGTAAACCTGTGACTTCTTTCTGTGGGGACACTTGCAAGACCAGGTGTACCGCCACTATCCAGAAACAATTGAACCAGTACATATCTTCTGCCATCCCGCCTGACACGTTTACAAAGGTTTCTGGTAATTTCGTTCAGAGACTACACTATATTATTGCTGCGCATGGTGGATATGTGGAAAATATCGTGGTTTAGATTGTTTCAAACTGCAGCGCCATCTGTTGTTGAAAATTGTAACTAATTTCAAAAGTTTTTCTGCCTGAAAATTTACTGTTGTCCCAAGCATATTGCAACAAACGGTGTATTTCTATCGCTGCCCGTTTAGTTTTTATTGATTTTTCAAATATACCGGTCATTTTTGAAACACCCTGTACATATATAATGCAAAACTTGTCATCACAAGCAAGTATGTTAAATGAATTTTTTAATTAACTATGTAGCTGCGACACACGTTTATAGGGACACCCAAAAGATCTCCGCTACATTATGTTCTGTGTTGAAAAATCGCTTGAGATACATTTTACTGATGCTACTTTATACAAGTTCTTTATTCGAAGACGCCAAAACCTCAAATTTATCTAGATCCATGCCATTCAGAAACCAAAAAGAAAAATAATGAGGCCTACGCGGAAGATGAAAACCAAAAATGAGTTAAAAGCAAACTGAGAAGCAAGAGATTTGGTAAAATGTATGTTTCATCAGTTATTCATCATTTGCTTCGTACTTACCCATCATGCGTACTATAGGATAAATCTTGTGATTGTTTTGAAAATCGAAAAAAAAATTTTGACGGATTTACACGTTTCCGACACTGGAGATTCGGAAAAACATATTTTTAGAAAAAAAAAATGCCATCTGTCTGTGTGTGTGTCTGTAAACGCTCTATCTCCCGAACAAATTGAGATAGAGACTTGAAATTTTGCATATACTTAGTATGTAACAATAAGAAGAAGCTTATTGAATTTCAGTAACCTCGATTACCCGGAACTATTTTTTTTCGGACTCTCGAAATATTCGTTCTGATAAAAGATATATAAAAATTTTCTAAATTGTTTAGTTTAAGGAGGGAATATAAAATACAATAAAGATACATAAATTTTGCATCAAGAATGAAGTCGAACGGATAATTATTTACCGAGATATTTTTAATTACATTTTCCACACTCTTCGATTTCTCATGACCCTGTCTTTCATTCAAATTTCAATTCAAAGATATATTTCAATTGGAAAAGAGGCTCTTCAAATTACGCAGTAAACCTTTAGTTAATAAACTTATCAATTTTGGAGTTATAGAGCATATAAAGTTTATGACGTCATCAAGCCACGATTTTATTCGAATTGCAACGCATTTTATAAATAGCATTTTTTAAATAGTTTGTTTTAATTTCATATTTTATATTATGCATATCCATGATGGGTAAGTATTACGGTGGCCCTCCAACGACTAGTTTTTTTTCCCCCTACGGTAAAACTTAAAGTGCGTAAAGCATGCAATTTTTAATTATATTTTTTTCAAGATTATTTATCTTAATTATTTTTTGTATTATTTAATTTATTATTAAATAAAGTTATTAGTATATTATGTAGTTTCAATAGTCAGCTTTTCAAGTTTCAATATTTTATGTATTTCAAATCTTTATTAAGTAATTAAATGTTTTTAGCAATTAAATGAATATTTTACGATTAACTGACATGTATAAAATGCATTGACGCGTTTAGGACATTGGACGCCAAATCTAGATTATAACTACTGTAAATGCGATAGTCGTATATTGTTTACACATATTACAGAAAAAGATTAAATTTATTCAAAACAAGTTCAATATTTTATGTATTTCAAATCTTTATTAAGTAATTAAATGTTTTTAGCAATTAAATGAATATTTTACAATTAACTGACATGTATAAAATGCATTGACGCATTTAGGACATTGGACGTTTCATCTGGATTATAACTACTGTAAATGCGACAACCGTATATTGTTTATACATATTACAGAAAATGATTAAATATTCAAAACAAGTTCAATATTTTATATATTTCAAATCTTTATTAAGTAATTAAATGTTTTTAGCAATTAAATGAATATTTTACAATTAACTGACATGTATAAAATGCATTGACGCATTTAGGACATTGGACGTTTCATCTGGATTATAACTACTGTAAATGCGACAACCGTATATTGTTTATACATATTACAGAAAATGATTAAATATTCAAAACAAGTTCAATATTTTATATATTTCAAATCTTTATTAAGTAATTAAATGTTTTTAGCAATTAAATGAATATTTTACAATTAACTGACATGTATAAAATGCATTGACGCATTTAGGACATTGGACGTTTCATCTGGATTATAACTACTGTAAATGCGACAACCGTATATTGTTTATACATATTACAGAAAATGATTAAATATTCAAAACAAGTTCAATATTTTATATATTTCAAATCTTTATTAAGTAATTAAATGTTTATAGCAATTAAATGAATATTTTACAATTAACTGACATGTATAAAATGCATTGACGCATTTAGGACATTGGACGTTTCATCTGGATTATAACTACTGTAAATGCGACAACCGTATATTGTTTATACATATTACAGAAAATGATTAAATATTCAAAACAAGTTCAATATTTTATATATTTCAAATCTTTATTAAGTAATTAAATGTTTTTAGCAATTAAATGAATATTTTACAATTAACTGACATGTATAAAATGCATTGACGCATTTAGGACATTGGACGTTTCATCTGGATTATAACTACTGTAAATGCGACAACCGTATATTGTTTATACATATTACAGAAAATGATTAAATATTCAAAACAAGTTCAATATTTTATATATTTCAAATCTTTATTAAGTAATTAAATGTTTTTAGCAATTAAATGAATATTTTACAATTAACTGACATGTATAAAATGCATTGACGCATTTAGGACATTGGACGTTTCATCTGGATTATAACTACTGTAAATGCGACAACCGTATATTGTTTATACATATTACAGAAAATGATTAAATATTCAAAACAAGTTCAATATTTTATATATTTCAAATCTTTATTAAGTAATTAAATGTTTTTAGCAATTAAATGAATATTTTACAATTAACTGACATGTATAAAATGCATTGACGCATTTAGGACATTGGACGTTTCATCTGGATTATAACTACTGTAAATGCGACAACCGTATATTGTTTATACATATTACAGAAAATGATTAAATATTCAAAACAAGTTCAATATTTTATATATTTCAAATCTTTATTAAGTAATTAAATGTTTTTAGCAATTAAATGAATATTTTACAATTAACTGACATGTATAAAATGCATTGACGCATTTAGGACATTGGACGTTTCATCTGGATTATAACTACTGTAAATGCGACAACCGTATATTGTTTATACATATTACAGAAAATGATTAAATATTCAAAACAAGTTCAATATTTTATATATTTCAAATCTTTATTAAGTAATTAAATGTTTTTTAGCAATTAAATGAATATTTTACGATTAACTGACATGTATGAAATGCATTGACGCATTTAGGACATTAGACGTCTCATCTAGATTATAACTACTGTAAATGCGACAATCGTATATTGTTTGCACATATGACAGAAAATGATTAAATTTATTCAAAACACGTTAGTTTTGAATCAAAAGCACAGTATTCATTCATTTCCTGCCTAATATATATTTAAATATTTATTTAACAAAATGCAAATATACCCTAAATACGACAAAACTATGGGGAATCATGTCGTATTTAGGGACAACGATCTTCTTTTCCATATTTGTAAAACATGTTTGATATATGCTTCTTGTGATATTACATAAGCATCTATGAAGGATTTCTAAAAAAAGAACAGTAATTAGGCCTTACAGAAATCAAATCAATCAAAATTGAAACAAATGTTTCAATATTGCATATACTCTTCTTTACGATCTTCACACCCAATTAATCTATTCCTGAAATAAAAAAAATTAAATGAATGAAAAACATATTTTTATTTTAAAATTGATATAAATCCAAATATTAAGAACTAATGAAACTTTAATATGTTATTTTTATTACAAAATTCAAAAGCTACAATGATATAAAATTTCCAAGCATTTTTCAGAATTTTTAAATAGAAGATCAAATTTTGACATTTAAACTTTGAACACCTTACTACAAAGTAAAAAATAAAAATATATTGTTAGTCAATATTTTGCTTAGATGCAAGGGCAGAAATTCTTTAAGAAAATCTTCTTCAAAGAAGGCGCATTTTTCAAATGAATAGCGAAAAAAGAAATGACTCTGTTATTATTGCTGTATTCCAAAAGCACGAGCAGGGAAGACCGAGCTATGTTCGGTCAAAAATAGCTTTCAGTTCAAATATGAACATCGAACGATATGAGTCGAATCCATTATCAAATTGACCCACTAATCAAATTTTCTCGAATATGTGACTAAGCCTAATTGTCTTCTCGTGTTCGAAATCCGTAGGATATAAAATTTAGTCAAAATAGTGTGAGCCGTTTTTTAGATAAAATCAGCTTGACCCACAGTGTTCCAAAAATGACCACTAATCGGATTTTCTCGAGCATGTGACCTAGCCCAATGCTTTTCTCGCTTCCCAAAACCGTAGGATATAAAATTTAGTTCAAATCGTCTGAGCCGTTTTTAAGATAAAAATAGCTTGACCCATAATGACCCATGACCAAATTGCTCCACTAATTGAAATTTCTAGAACACGCAACATACCCAATAGTCTTCTCGTACCCGAAAACGATAGGATGCAAAATTTAGTCTAAATAGTCCGAGCCGTTTTTTAGATAAAACTAGTTTGACCCACAGTGACCCAAAAATGAACCACTAATGGAATTTTCTGGGACATGTGACATAGTCCAATGATTTTCTCGTGTCCGAAACTCTTAGAATACAAAATTTAATCAAAATAGTTAGAGCTGTTTTTTAGATAAAATTAACTTGACCCGCGATGACCCGCGATGACCCCCTAATATTAAGTTCTCGAACATGTGACCCATCCCAATAGTCTTCTCGTGTCCAAAAAAATGGTAGGATACAAAATTTAGTCAAAATCGTTTTTTAGATACAATTAGCTTGATCCTGACCCATGGTGACCAAAAATGACCCACTAATCAAATTTTCTCTAACATGTGACCTAGTCCAATGGTTTTCTGGTGCTCCAAAACGGTAGGATATAAAATTTTGTCCAAATCCTTAGAACCGTTTTTAAGATAAAATTTGCATATATATATATAACCACACACGATTTGCTCGTATTAGAAAATATGATTATTGAACACCATATAAGATTGATAGAGGAATAAAACTGTAATACGCACAGTTCACTGGGGGTTGTTTTTCAATAAGCCCTTTGATGTTACCAAGCATGAGAAGGAATTTTTATATTATATATTATATTATATATTTTTATTACTTATTTCTTTTTATCACTTAACGTTTTGGACGCGATTTGTATGAGAAGGTATTTTTATATTATATTTTATATTATATATTTTTATTACTTATTTCTTTTTATCACTTAACCTTTGGGACGCAATTTGTACTAAACCAGTTGGCCCATTTAAAAAAAATCATTTAGTATACTTTTTCTAAATCAAAATATTTTCACGAGAAGAGAATTTTACTCTATTTATAACGTCCAGAAAAATACATATAAAAATTCATTAGTTGTTAAGATTTCATTATATTTTCATCATATAAATTATTTCCATTTAATGGTATTATATTTGAAGAAATTCCCAGACAATGTAATTTGTTATAATCCAAAATATTGTATTACAAGACGTGATTATTGTTAACTTAATAAAGAATTACATCGCAAGCAGAAAAAAAATCTTGATGTTTCTAAGGGAAATTCTTGTGCTGAAAGCAAAATGTATTTACAGATAATTAACAAAAAACCCGAAATACTTTCATAAAAAGAATATTGAGTTAAGGAAACGTTTCTAATATGTATCTTAATCAATTAGCAATATTTTGCATCTAACTCAAATAGGTTGCTTCATAATTAGAAAAGAATCCGTATAAGCTAATTTAATTATGTCTAATACTAACATAATAGAGTATGTTTTCTCTAAGTTAAATTAAGTCTGTGTTAAATGAAGTTTGAGGAAAAATATAAATATTATTGTTTCACTCATTTTGTTTACGATAAAATGAACTTCTGTTTGTAAATTTACTTTTTAAAACCCGCTTGTTTCTAAATATTTTGTGCACTTATATTTTTTGAAATGCATTATTACTTGTAATTTAATTCGTTGCAGGCCTCAAATATTAAATTCTTTAAATAATTATTTAATTTGGATTTTAAACCGTAGAAAAACATTATCGGTTCCCTCACTGTTTATATTGAATATATCTTGGATAATACGGATGTTATTAATGTACAGCATTGTACTTTGTTTGTTTTTCCTGTATTGAGTCAGATCCTGTCTTATGGCAAGAAATATTCCGCCATTTCACGTTTTGTTACAAATATTAAGGTTTTCTTTTACAATATTTTAAATATTTCAATACCTTTATAATAGTGTCATTTCTTTGTAAATGTAGCCATTATGTAACCATTATTTTCATTTCGTTTAAAACAATTCCACAGAATGAAATAATAGTTCATTATTGGGCAGCGTTGCAACTAAAATAAACATTGGTGTTTAGAGTAAAATACCTACTATACTATTTACGTATTTTACAACTTACATTTTATGGATAGAAAATATCTTTCATACAAATATCTTTACTTTTTATATGAGGTCACATATGTACCAACAAAGACTGCTATACATTTCATTCAGTAAAATTTTCTGGATGAACATGTGTATTTAATTTGAAAATTGTTGAAGAGAAATTATGAAAAAGAAAAAAAAAAGGTTGGACAGAAAACATAAGTGCAAGTGGAATATTTATGTACATATTCTCATAGTCCTCCACTTTCATAATAAATTACAATTTTTAACGCTTTTCGATAAAATTGAAAAGTGATTATGAATTCGTTTTGTCAGTGTGTCTGTCGGTCCGTGACTAATTCACGTAAATATTATACTCGGATTGTCATGCAACTGATATATGTTATTGAGGTTTACTACGGCATGTTCGATAATTAAAATGAAGTATTTTGCATTTATAGCTCATTTACAGAGCCACTCAAAAGAATTATTTACATTATGGCTTATGTAGAAATATCGTTTGCGGAGTATTTTAATGCTGTTACTATATTTCAAACATATTGAGATTGATATATATCACTGGGGTTCAGTATAAGATGCTTACTACAGATTATGGAGTACATAGCATTTATTTTTTAAATACAGGGACACACAAAATAATTTGGTTACTGATGTGACTATGAACATTAGTTGCTGAAAGTGCGTTTCCAAGTGTTGAACGCGTTTTAAATTTAACTATTTTTTTGCAGATTGCTTGGAGCGTATAAATTGTATAGATCGTACATAGGTCAAGGTTTCAAGTGGTTTGCCGTTGATTGACGGATATTGCCGAGTAGGAATTTCCAAACTGAACTAAATTTCAGCATATGTCAGCAGTGTAGTGTATTTACAAATCTGTTGGTCATATACAGAGCTGCAAAAAAAAATCGTACATTTTTTCTATTATAAATGGTAATTACTTAAATTGGCTTTTGAAATATGTTATGCGTTTCTCAAATTGTTTTCTTAGATATCGTCTTCCACCTTATTAATCTATGAAGTTTTGTTACAGTAATCTGAATGTGTTGAAAAGGGTTTCATAATCTATGCTCAATGCATGATTTTTCATTAATGTTCATCTTCGTTTCACTTAATATAGTTTTTTGTTTCTCTTCTCCTCGTTTTATCTATCTTGTTAAAAGTAAGTGTTAATATTTTGAAGTGAATTTGGAAAAATTCAGATTTTTTTGTTTTCTGGTTTTTTAATGTTTATACAGATTCTGTCTGTTTTCGGGTAGCTACAGTCGATTTCCGTGAATATCAATTCAGAAATATCCAACTTAACAATAGTAAATACTGATTATAGTAAAGCAGAAAAATAATTGTACTTAAGATTATTCCCTTCACAATTATCCGCATAGAGCACAAAATCATCAAATTCTCATCGATACGGTTGCTACATGGGACTTTGATTACAACAGTTTCTCAACTACATTATTTCTGTTAGATTTTTCGATAAAATCTGTGTATTTGTGGAACATTTATGCACTACAAAATTAGATTTTCTAAGATATTGCGTTTTACAAATATCTTTATTTTTACTAAATATCTTTGTTGTTAAGAACTGAACTTGAAACGCTTCTCGCTTTGATTCTACTTCTGATAACGATTCCAATTTTGCAAAATTATTAAATATCATTTTATATCAATTTTATGTTAAAAATCGCATGCGCAAGGAACGCTGAGACAAAAATCATAAATTAGCTTAGTTCTTATAGCTCACAATAATTACTTCATCATTGTCGTTGAATTCTAATAATATGTGTCACCATGTATTATCAATTTTTCATTATATATTTTTTAATTAGTTCCGTTGTTTAATGAATAATGTTGACATTCGATCTACGTGGTCTAATAAATAGTTAGTGGATGGAAAAATATTTTAAATAATATTCATCTCTTCGGAAACATTATAAGATATTGATGGTATATACGGATTGTATCACAATCATCCAGCATATACCATTATATCTAAATGAAATTCAGACACTTAAGTGTCTTAATTTCTAAATGTCTTAATTTCAGATATATAATTATTATTCAGATATTTTTCGCAGTTCTTTTACACCCTGATCATAGTAAGACACTTATGTGTCATAAATTCAGACATCTATGTTGTCTGAAATTTCACATTCATACACTTAAGCGCCTGCATTCCTTTTTCAGTCACATACGTATCTGAATTCAGGACGCCTCTATTTGCAGTTTGAAAGGTACCGAATTCTCTTAAAAGGAATATTTAAAAGTGCTACCACATAGATACGGTGGACGAAATAAAACTAGGGATATAATAATTTTATTTAAATTTATCAGTCGAGCTTGTATTACAAAAGTAATAAACTATTCAAGATTCAAAGGAAATATTCACCAACGTAAAAAACATTAAAAATAAATGTACAACGAAAAATAGCACAAATTCATATATATATATTTGCAAACAGCTGTTTCGGAGCCCCTAAAGCTCCATCATCAGTGCCAATTCAAAAGATTAAAACTATTTAAAATCTTAAGCTATATGCCTGCGTCTTTCGTACGCTCCGAGATGACAGGGCGATGACCTCTTCAAAATCAACAGCGGAGAAAGAAAAACACATGTGACGGAGAGACCAATAGGAACGAACGGCCAGACCGGGAGAGTTTATGTATGAAGGCGAATAAAGGGTGGAACAAAGAGAATGAATTAAGTGAAAGGCAGCCAGAAGTTTGAAACACTTTGTACGGAGGAGAAAAAGGAGGCGGGAACGATGAGAATGAATTAAATGAAAGGTAGCCAAACATTTGAAAAAATTGGTGTACTGGACATATCATTAACTAAGCTGCCTGAATTCTTCCACATGTGAAAGGACTCCCAGAAATTACGGTCGTAAATAGATGAGCATTTCTGAATTATTGTACCCTCTGAAAAGTTAAAACTGTGATTTTCAGACCAACAATGGTTAGCTATTGCAGAACGTTTAATGTCACAATTTTTAACATTGATAAAAAACAGTCAAATGCTTCCTAATCTAGAAAAAATATAATATAACCACAAACGAAACTATACAAAGACCTCTTCCGAGTTCCCCAAGATTGTTGATAGCGTTCTTTATCTTTAGAAATAACCACAGAAACTAATATATGTTCGAGGTTTAAAGAAGCATTTATAAAAATAAAGTTTATTTTGCTGTCACTGGTTTACAGAAAGGTTTCAAACTAGTTTTTATATTGCATTAATCTATTTTCGCAACCCGGAATATATATATCTTGGTTACTATCATTCAAAAAAACAGTTTCATGTTTAACTAAACCGTTTTACATACATATATGATAAATTAACAGTATTCACGTTAACAGTAAAATTAATATTATTTTGTTACTTAACCCTTTCATGGTCATGAACGCGTATACGCGGTCAAAGTTTTTTACTTCTAAATGGTCATGAGCGCTTATAGACGGTCAGGATTTTTTACTTCTAAATGTTCATGGGCGCGTATGAACGGTTCAGATTTTCTACTTCTAAGTGGTCATGACCGTCCATGTGCGTTTTTCTCACCCCCCAGACTGGGCGGTAAAGAAGGCGTTTGTCAGCACACTCCCCCTTCCCACATATACAATGGATGTATAGGTAGACCATTTGTCAACTATATTATTTGTATTTTAGGTGAATGCCTTACAGATTTGGTTAGAAAATGTCTCAGAGAATTTCGTTTTCTGTACAGCCTACATCTAGTGACATTGTATTTCAAAACCGATCCTAAAATGAAAGGAAGCAACTTCATAGAATATCATTTTTTAGTTATTATTTTATTTTAAAACTCTCGTCCATACGATTCTAATCCATTACATTAATTATTATTATTTAAAATGTTTTGCCATGTTAAATTTATTTAATTTTTTTTAATGAATACATATGTTTTTATTTTTCTAACAGTATTTCAATTTATTTTGTTTAAATATATTACTAAATAACTAAAATCGATTTTTCTTTCTTTTTTTTTCTTTTCTTCTTTTTTTTACTTACAGCACTTTTGCTTTGTAATAGTAACAAATATAATAATACCCAAATAATATTAATAATACCAAATTAATATTACACTTCAAAAATTATTTACTAATTTACTATTGCTGCTGTACCAATTATAGCATAACTTTAAAAATAAAACAGTGAAACCTGTCTATAACAATACTGAAGGGACCAGAAAAAGTATCAATATAGACAGGTTACATTTATAGGCAAGCTCAAGAATGTTAATTGATTCAGAGTACATAGTAGAATAATTTATTATATATTGATGGAATATTAGTTTAACTTTCTTAGAATTATATATGTAGATGGAAATTTTTTTTAACTTTCTAGAATTATACAATGAAATTTAATTTATTTCTTATAAATAATAAGAATTTTGCATTATTAAATAAATATATAAAGAGTGTACAATATAAATAAATCTGATAAAAATCATATTTTTATTACATTTTGTCAGATTTGTAAAATTACACGAATAAGTGATTAAAAAAGAATAGGAATTTACAATTTTTCCTCTTAAAAAGAGAAAGAAATTGCAGGTATTATTTATTCGAATATGAAACCAAAGAAAAATAATTTGTGTAAAAAATGTGTATTTGGATGTCTAAATGTAGACGATAAGACCGGAAATGTTACTTCACAGACATTACCTCACAGACATTATTTAACATTCACATTTGGTTTGATATTTTTAAATATAATAGCACCATTTTTGTAATGGAAGAGGAAATCAAGTTTTTGATCAATTAATTCAAAGGCATGTACAGGTGTCATCATAATTTTCCTTTAGTTTTTATAAAGACGCCCTGTTAGAACTAAAAGAAAATGATGATTAGTACTTTCACTTTATTAGTACTTTCACGGAACACCAATAAAATTGATTGATTAAATTTTAATACTCCTCAATATTTGTAAGAGCCTTAAATATATCTTGAAGAATTGATTTGATGTAAGAAAATTATGCACAAATTTTTCATTTTTAGAGACATTCAGTTGATCACTATGTTCAAAATTGCCATTGTAATTGTTGGGATTAAATTAAAGACTGCAAGCAGTTGTAGATGGTTTTATTAGTCCAATTGCTCGCATTTTTTTAACATTTCAGCAAAAGTTACAGGTCCGTAGCTGGGGGGAGGGGGCAATCTGGAAATTTTTTTGCCCGTCCGAGTATGATTGACTAGACCCCTCATCAAAACATTTTAAAATTTCCGTACTTTTCTTTATCTCCTTTTTTTTTTACTTCTTTTTTCAGACAAGACCGAAATCATAGACACCCATCCCAAAGACCCTTGTATAAAACTTTTTTTTTCTCAATCCAAAAGATATGGAGATTGCGATTGCGGCGTAAGACATTTCTGGCTTTGTTGCTCTCTAGAAATCCACTTTACCGCCTCCTCAATGACTCAAATTAACGGCTTTAGAAAATAATAGTTTAAACAGTATCCTGTAAACTATTTGACTCAAACGGATTAGCTGTTGCTTGTGAAAATGGTTTTCTTTGTACAACTGTCACTGTCACAGATGAAATTTACTGTAATCTGGCGCGTTTGTTTCACTATTTCATGGCTTGACAGACAGGTTCCCCAAAACAAGCAAATATTATGTTTTACAACTATGTATTTTTGTCATTGTTAACGTGGCAAGGTTGCTATAATTCTGGGCTTTTAGGGGTTTTTCAACAAATGTGGAAAATATCCTTTGACGTCTTTTTTTACACCGTTTTAAACGATAAAAGTTTGTGAAATCAGTATCACTCAGAATTGCAATATCTGGAAGGGATTTTTCAGAATAAAGATGATTTCTAGTGAAACGAAAAAAAAATTGGAAATTTAATAAAAATGTTAAAAGAGCATTAACATTTTTCAGTGGAAGGCTAGTATAGGAGTAAAGTGTATTAGGAAAACTAATGAACTAGATATAGTCATGAATACTAATTGTTTCAGTTTTAGTTAATGTTTCCTAAATTTATTAATTTGAATATACGTACAAAAATTTACAAACAATATTCAATTAATGTTGTTTGTAAAAAACAACATTTTTACCCGCTCAACTATGCGAAACTTTATAATAGATTCACGGACTTGTTGTTACATATACAAACATTAAATTCTCAGGCATGATTATTGAAAGGATTAAAAATCGAACACCATTCTTCATTTTTTGATAAGTGGATTTGAATTTCGTGCATTTAAGAATAAAAATGTATTTGTGGTTGTGTTAGAAAATAGAGTTTCGCCTTGAGAATATTGTTAATAGTCACTTCACTGTTGTTGTGTGATTCCCAAATAAATATGATTTTTTTTCTTTCTTTTTTCTTTTCTTTCTCTTTCTTTTTTGTATTTTTAAAAAGACAAAATGTTTTCTGATTTTGAACATAGAACTTTCATTTTAATAATTTATACAGAATATTCTTTTTTAGTTAATCATTTTTTTTTTTTTTCACGATGGGTTTTATTTATGTTACATTATGTTATGATATGGCTTTTTTTAATTAAATGTATTTATTATTTATTAAATTATTTCTCTAAAATAATTCTCTGTATCTTTTTTAAACTTGTCTAAAATCTTTTTTTAATACTTGAATGCTTTATTAATATAAACAAACATAAAATAGGTAAATTAAAACTATTTATTTAAAAAAAACACACACACACACACACAATTTATTTTGGTCATTTAAAATATTTCATTAACCTATGAAATCTTTTCGTGTTTTAAAACAAGGCTTGAAATTTTACTTATAATAATTTAACAAGAAATATTAATGTCGTGCCGTTCTTAGATTGTCAAACACTTTCCAACATTATGAAAATATTGTCGCGAAATTTTCATATTTTCTTACTCTTACAAAAAATTTATAAATAAAGTCTAATGTAAATCTTTTTTTTTTCTTTCGTTCTGTAGATAATATTGAGAAGTCATTGCACACAGATCACCACTCGTATGACAAAATTCACAAAAACGCGTATAATAAGCATGACGCAAAAAAAGTTTAGACACAAAGCTTAGTCTTCAACAAAGCAAGCCATTTTCTTAGAAAAAACTTATATAAAGAATTAAATGCAAGGTGTCGATTAAGTCTCTAAAATCGAAAGCAATGGCTGACCACTTCATTCAATGCTGAACAATCTTATTTAAATCTTTGTTTTCGTGAAAAATCTTATGACTTCATCACGCATAATTTAGACCATAATTCAGTTAAAGAAGTTTATAAAATTTTAATTTCTGAATTTTTACACATAAGTGTTTGACACGAAATTTCACACACAAAGACACCAAGCTGGCAGCAAAGTTGCAAAGTTTTCTGCTAAGATCGACATCTATACCGGTCTATACATTCTACCCAGTATTCAGAAATTACTGTAAAATTACATCACAAAAACAGCGTATATACTCGTAAAATATATTTTGACTGTTTATCGAGTTATAAGCGATTCGTGTCACCTGACGACACGATTTTTCCCCTTTCTTGCTCTGCTGCCTCGGATTTCGGATAAAAACGCTGACTTTGGGAGTATGTTCTGAAAGATCTTCTGCCTTTACATGGGTTCTTCACATGTGTTTTCATTTATATATATATATATATATATATATATATATATATATACAGTGGAACTTCCCTTTAACGAAGTCCCTATTTAACGAAATTTTCTACTTAACGAAATTTTCTGCAGAACTTTGACTTTGAACACCATTAACATGTAAATTAATCTCCATAGTACGAAAAATATATTCTATATAGCGAAGTTTATTTCACTTTTGTACGTGTACAGAATTCAAACGAAGAGGTTGCTGCTGCGATGGATATGCGAATTTATTTCAGCGGATTGTATGAAAATGAACACATTTAAATAATTTCCAGTCTGCTTGGTTCTAAAGAAAACGATTTTTTTTTCGCACTAAGAAAAACAATTGCTATCACCACTCTCCCACACCGAGACTCCAGCGCTGACAGTTGGGGGAAGTCAAAATCCCCTTTTTACATTCAATGATATAGAAGATGCAGTGACGCAATGGCGCCAGATGCATTGGACCAAAAATATCAATTAGAGACATATTTATCATTCTGACCTTCCACTGCTGATAGACAATTGCTTTGTACATCCACAAGAAGGTGCTTCAAAATGCAAATCGCAGAACATCAAAGTTATTTTTGTTCCTGCTAATAAAACTTCTAAACTTCAGCCATTAGTCTAAGGAATAATACAAAATCTTGAAATACATTATGGAAAAAAGACAATGTAGTAAAAACATTAGTTTGAGAATCTGTGTATCAGAGCTGATGAAAGCTTTGGAATATGACGTGATTTCATCGACCGTACACAACTTTTTTGTAAAAGATTGCTTCAAAATTGAAACGGAATCAAATACTTTTGAATCCATTACCTTTTTGTCATATCTGAAGGAAAAATTTCCTGAATTTAAGTTGATTTCTATTTAACGAATTTTCTTCATAACGAAGTTTTTAAGTGTAACGATGAGACTTCGTTAAATGGAAGTTTCACTGTATATATATCAGGGGGCGATCCAGGAAAAATGTGGGGCCTATTTAGGATACCCTTCACAAAAATCAATTTAATAAAATGGGTCCCTTCACAAAAATCAATTTGATAAAATGGGCCGCCTTCACAAAAATCAGTTTGATAAAATGTGGCCCTTCACAAAAATCAATTTGATAAAATGGGTTCCTTCACAAAAATCAATTTGATAAAATGGGCCCCTTCACAAAAATCAATTTGATAAAATCGGCCCCTTCACAAAAATCAATTTGATAAAATGGTGCCCCTTCACAAAAATCAATTTGATGAAATGGAACCCTTCACAAAAATCAATTTGATAAAATGGGCCCTTCTCAAAAATCAATTTGGTAAAATGGAGCCCTTCACAAAAATGAATTTGATGAAATGGGACCCTTCACAAAAATCAATTTGATAAAATGGGCCCCTTCACAAAAATGAATTTGATGAAATGGGACCCTTCACAAAAATCAATTTGATAAAATGGGGCCTTCACAAAAATCAATTTGATAAAATGGACCCTTCACAAAAATCAATTTGATAAAGTAAGCCCTTCACAAAATTCTATTCCATAAAAACTGACTATTATTTATTTGTTATTTTGTAATGTTGTAAAATGTGTAATTTGTAAACAAACAAGTTCACCAGAGAGGAAAACTTCAGCAAAAGGATTTTTAAAAGTTTTTTTTATAAATGCTTGGTTCCAATTTGATTAACTGAATTTAAACTTTCGTTACAAAATGTTATTTTTCACAAAATTATAATAAATTTCACAAAAATAACCTTTATTTTTTACAAAATGGGCCCCCCAAGAAAAAATACTCTGCATCGACCCCTGTATATATATATATAAATCAACATTTGAACGGAGGGTGGTTTAGGGGTAAGGGGGTCATGTTCAGTGAAAATATACCAAATTTTTTGGAATTGCTTTCCTCCGAACGGCTGCAATAGGTAGCTTTTTGTATTGAAAGCTACCTAAAACACGATCCCTGAAGAGACTTATTATCCCGAAGCTACAAAATAAATAAATAAATTGTTCAAAAAAGAAAAAAAGAGAAAAGAAAAGAAAGAAATGGAAGTAAATAACAATACAAAAATAACAACCATTTGTTTTACAATTATCTTATTTAGAAAGTCTGCAATCTAAGGCATCTTAGATACATAAAGACTTATTCCTTCTAGGTTTGATTTAATTAAAAAAAATAATATATATCTGAATTTAACTGAATCTGATACCACATATCAGAAGATTCTATTTCGCTAGCTTATATTTACATTGATGATATAGTAAATAATCAAGTTTTATTCGAGGAATGAGATGTAGTGTTTCATTAAATATCCCTACTGGGATAAAATATTAAAAGACATTAGATTGTAACTCATTAATATAATGCAAGTTATTTACGAAATAGTTTAGAATTTATTATTTGATAGTTTTTAAAATCAAATGGAAATAGAACATTTTCTATTTCTTTTAGTTTTCTTTCCTATTTGATATTCGGAAGGTGCGGTACAGCAATGGGGTAGTGTGAGTGTTTCACATCAGGCCTAGGACCCGGTTCCCTTTTGGGATTCCGGCAACGAAGCTGTGGCTCATTCTCGCTATCCGCCCGAGTGTGAACCTAGTGGCCTTTTTATAAGGTGCCACTAATGTCGCTTCGACATTTGTCATCAACCCACTTGGGAAAGAGAGTTTGAAGCGCAGGTAGGCGTACGCCCCCGCTTCGCTCTCCGGCCGAAGAGCACTACCTAGAGGGTCCCCGGGTAAACTGGAACCCTCCTGGTCGTGTCTCGCATGGGCTCTTCAAGAGCCTGGAATCGGCGGATGATGCACGACTGCCTTCGGCAGCCGCGACCTCTGTCTTTCCTTCTATGTTTCTTTCCTTCTATGTGCGAATAGAATGTCACCTATCTGTTTACACAGTGCAAGGAATTTTTCGAAAGGGGATTATAATGGGGTGGGCAAATCAATCACACTGAGAAACTGCACTTGAAAAGTCTGACCAGATACACCCACAATGGACTTCAATAGGCCATTCATGACCGAAGGTGTTTTTCAGGGGGGAAAGCAATTTCACCATGTTGCTGCTAAACTTTTAACAATGTCAGAACGTTGACCATTTATAAAGATTTTTAGCACGTCCTCGTCTACCCTTTCCAAGTAAAAAATATGAAAACAGCCTGACCGTGAATGGGTTAACCATGTATAAAATTAGTTACGCAGCTGAAAATGTTTACTTGAGATCTGGTAGAATCCTAAAAACTGATATTCCGGTTTCAGAAAACGGATTTATGCACTACACAAACTACTCAGAAACGTTTCCGAAAATCTGTGGCAGAAAAAGAAACTTTGATTTTATAAATGCTTCTTTAAATGTGGTTATCGTACTGGTTTCAGAGGCTTCTAAAAATAAAGAACGATTTTCAGAATCGTGGTTATCCCGGAAGAGGTTATTGCATATTTTTGGACGTAGATATGCTATTATTTTGTAGATTAAGAAACATTTGCTTTTTTAATAGTGTATTTATCATTATTAACTGCTTTATTTATGTGTATTAGTATAAAAATAAATATAAGTTTCCGCTAAAACCCATATTACAAAACATTTGAATTAAAATATATTCCTGTTTTTATTAAAGGATGTGAAAATTAACGTAGGCTTTTTCCTTTTTTTAACACACTGTGTTATAATTTTGAATTCGCAGAATAACCTTTTAATTGAGGAATACAAATGGAAAGATTTGTATCAAACTGTTTCACACAAAAAAATATTTGTTTTCGAAAATTTTAAATCCAGTATTAATTAAGATATACATAACTATGTAAGTTTCAGTATTTCATAGTGAAGTGTTTAAAATGCTGTGTAGAGCTTAATGTAGTATATGCAGAATATAAATGTACCGTTTGAACAGTAAATTAATTTTTGGTTCCTTCCAGACATTTATTTCCGTAATCTCTTTTCAATTATGTTTACTCAGCTATATGGTTTCCTGGTGCTTACAGATTATAATTAAATAAATAAATTCCTATACTTTTAGATTAATTCCTTTTTTTAAGTATGTTCAGAATCTGGTTTTGGAATATTTATGCAATATTTGAAATAGAAAATACATCAGAAAATAAAAGGAGTATATATATATATATATATATATATATATATATGACTATATATATAAATATATATAAATATAATATTTATATAAATATCTATAAGAGAATAAAAATGAAATGCTTCAGCTATTTTGTTCTTAAAATGCTGTGTAGAACTTAAAGCAGTACATGCAGAATTTTAAATGTAATGTGTGAACAGTAAATTAATTTTTGGTTCCCTTCCGACATTCATTTTCATAATCGCTTTTCTATTATGTTTATTCAGCTGAATGGTTTCCTGGTGCTTACAAATGATAATGAAATAAATAAATAACTTAATTTTAGATCAATTTATTTCCTTATTTTTAAGTATGTTTTACTAAAGATTATATATTTCTATATTTATGGAATATTTAAAGGAGAAAATACATAAAAAAAAAGATTTAGGGAATTCCATACGTTTTCGGCGACATTTAAAAATGTTTGTTTTGTTAAATTTGGTTCCATATTACGTTGGAAACGTGCAGCCGCGTTGACCTGTACCAAAATATCCGGGCTCGATGGAGAGCATCAAAACTCCCAGTAGAAACAAAAACAAATATTAACATCTCAATTTTTCTTAAAATAATGTTGTAGCTCAGAACCATAGGAACAAAATTTTGGAAAAAACAATTGCGCTATTTTGAAGAAAGAAATCATTCTTCGTCTAAAATTTTGATCTTTAAACTTATTGGAAAAATATAAAAAATTAAATTTAGAATATAAAAAAATAAAATTTTAGACGAGAAAAGCTGAATTTTTTTGTTCAAATTACACATAAATTGCCATTCCTCCTCCATGAATCTTGAGTAGAATCTTTTCGGCGAGGCTGGTTTTATCGATCGTGCGCGCACTCACATTTTCGCTCATATCTTTCTTAATATTTGAGATATAAATTTAGATCTTTTCACCCATAATTCTATGTATGAATTTAATTTTCTTAAATGAAAAATCGATTTTATGAAAGTTGAGAAGGACTATAACCCCTTAAACAGTAATATATAGGAGAAAAAAAAGTGAAATGCTTCAGATAATTTCATCTAAAGATTTGCTTTTACTAAATATTTAAAAAATAATACAAATATAGAAAATTATTTGCATCTAAAAAAAAAATTAACAAACTTTTATTTGAATGTAAAATTTTATTTTTGTTTATTAAATGTTACAAAAGAAAATTTCATGAACTTAATAATTTTAAGAAATATGTAGCTTTGGTAGATTCAATAACAAAAAAATTAATTTAAAGTAGAACTTTAATTTTTCCGAATGTTAGTATTAAAATTTTGAATAATTCCATTATACCAAAAATATCATTTAAACTTTATATAATATTATATAATATACATATATATATATATACAGAATATCTGCATATTATATTTGCCTAATATATAGTTCCTAAACCATTAGAAGTGTTCTGTGTGATCTAGTATTAGAAAAAATTTGTTTCCATGTCCTAAATGTACGTATTTTCGTATGTTACATACTATTTATGTCCCTCTTATCATTGTCTAATATATAGTTCCTAAACCGTTATAGGTGTGGTTCTAAATGCAAAAATTGTTTTATATGTTGTACTTCATCATATTAAATTCGGGAATGTTTATACACTATTAATGTGTTGTAAGTTCATTATTATAAAATGTTTCCTTCCGTGAGCTAAAATTTCGTATTTTCGCTTTTAGTGACAGAAAACTACACTCTCATAAAAAAATCGTCAAAAAACATTAAGCACTACAAGCAGCAAGTTGCCGGAACACTCCTGTGATATTTGAAAAACAAATTCCGCAATTTGAAGAAATTTTCGTGTTTTGACTGGAGTCTAGGTTTTGAGTCTAGGTTTGCGAAATTGTCGTGTTTTCAGGGAAAAATTCCGTTACATATGTAAAAATTCCGTTTCTAATACGAAAAAGTACTAAGTAGTACAGTTCAACTCGTGTGATATGAAGCACATGTAGATTTATATTGGAGGATTTAAAGTAATTTTTACGTTAGACTGGGGAATTTTCTGCACTTTCGGGGAAATTAGCAAAACAATTCGGAAATGTTCGTGTTTTAACAAAATATAACCAGCAGATTATTTGTTCAGTTCGTGGATTTTTTTGAGAGTGTAAAAATTCATAAATTTACGTATACCATTCTGATAAATTTTATCATAAAAAATCATTATTTGATTTACATGAGATATGTAGAAAGTTACAATAACCTACTTTATTTTATAAACAAATTGGAATGATATTTGGAATATAGTATAACTAACCCAATTCATTTGAGAATTTAAAAATCAAAACTAGCACAAACTGTATTAAACGTATAACGTTTCCGAGAATGTCCGTATTTAATTTTACATTTTCAGCAGGAGTTGCGATATTTATGTAAAATAAAAAAGAAAATAGACTGAATACATGAAAAATCAACATAGTTAGAAAATTATAAAAAGTAATCCATATCAATTACCAAGGGAAACAAAAACATTTATAAGTAATATAAAAACGATGCTTTTCAACACTTATTAATAATTAAAAACATGTCACTTTACATTAGAATATTTACCATAAGTAGTTATTATTAGTGACAATGTCCAATTTGTTTCATTACACACTTTTCTATTGTCGTTAAAAATAGTACTTCATTTTTTATTACCGTAAAACACTAATAGCTATTTTTAAAGAAATGAGATATTCTTTCGATAAGTAGGATATAATATTTTAAATCCTACTTATATAAAAAAGATAATATATTATATAACAATTTATTGCGTGTTAATATATATAATAAAATGATTTTAAAAAATATTTTATACTATACTTTTTACTGGAAGGTGTTTTAACAGATTAAGATTTTAAATGTCATGTAGCCAACTGCCAAAAAAAAAGAATGAGCTATCTTGTTCAATAAAGAAAAAATATTTTATGTATATATCACATATTTGTCTATAAGAGTGTTATTTTAATCAAATCTCTAAAGTAGAACATCTAATTTGTACCAAAGTAATGTCAAACCATGTAATCCGAGCACGCCAATCATTTTATGCGATGATATCCGATAATATTGAATTACAGCAATTTTATCGCACTTGCAAATTTTATTAAAAATTATGATTTAAAATTATTCAAGCATTGCAACTATTAGTGATCTAAATTTAATTATCATTTTGGAGGAAGAAAGTTTACATATTATGTTAAGCAACTTTTTTAAAGAAAATAAAGGAACTACTTTATCGTTACTTACGGTATTGATATTTTAATTTTTTGGTATGTAATAAGTGATAACATATTATAAAACTATTCATTATACATAGAAAACTTTTAAGTAGTGGATACCTGCGCACAACAGAAATTGTCAGCTATTCAAAGGTGTCTGCGAAACGGAGAAAAAAAAGCAATCAAATATATAAGTGTTGGGGATTGATAACATGTTTGCGAAATATGGGTGTCCGCTATATAAAAATATCCAGTATTGGAGTTTTACTGCACTAATATATATAAATAGATATATATAAATAATAATTACATAAATAATAAAAATTATTTGACATTACATAAAAAATTATTTGATACAATTATTAAAGATTAAAATTTTTTAATGTAACAGAGTTAACTTATTTTAAAGTAACTGACTTATTTCATATTTTTTATGGTTGTATTGAGTAGTTATGAATAAATTTTACACGCATAATTAAAGACATATCTCTAAATTTCTGCAGCCTATTTACATCAAAGTAATCTCCATTCCTTTATAAACACTTTGATGTGTTCCAAACAGACATTTCCTTTGATACAGTTAATAACAGATACTATTGAATGCAACAAATGCAGAACTTTATCGCCCATTTAGCAATAATTTATTAAACAAGCAACGTACTTATTCGAATAAAATTAATTATGTGTTGCATGAGAAAAGTACAATTATTATATAAAGCATTTTGGTTAAGCATATAAATGAACACGTTAATCGATACATAATATATCATAACTTTAACTTATAGTTATCTAATAAATCATAATTATTATATAAATACTTATTACACACAGTGTCCGAGACAAAACGCTTTAATTTTAAACACTTATACTGAAGATAATATAAAATTAAGACAATTTTGTTAGGTGGTACATGGTAGCTTAGATGTGGAAATTTACATAGTGTAATAGCAATGATTTTTATTTCAGGTGCTGGAAACCGGAAAAATTTAAAATTTAAAACTGGCAACGAATTCTGAAAAAACACAAACGGTGTGGGTATATAAAGAATTAGGGTTCATTGGCTGAATGGAGCACCTCCACACAGGTATTTCGGTGTCCGGAACACATTGGCTGCCGAATTCCCACAAAGATGGATCGGGAGAGGTTCTCCAATTCTCTGACCTTAGACATCCTCCTCAGACATCGATTTGCGATAACACATCTTATGAGATTTTGCCCAAAAATGAATCGGCAACAGTTCACATAAGGATAGAACTTCATATGAAAATTCCTCCTGTTCTACTCAGTAGGTCGTGAGCCAGAGCGGCCAGAAACTTTGTCTCACACACTCACGGACAGACATTTTCTGAAAACAGTCAAATCGTCTCCATGACATTCTGAAACGTTGAAAACCGAAAAACAAATATTTTCCAGTACTTTCTTCTTATATAAAAGAAAGTTAAAATGCACCATAGCAGGGCCACTTGTTGAGCGATATACACTTAAACCTATTCAGAGCCAATTTATGTCAGTCTAATTGAATGTGAAGTTTGATTAAAGTACGTCCATTACTTTGTGAATTAGAGCGCCAAAAATATTTGTGAAAAATGCAGCATATCCTCGCCATCCATTGGGCCATATACACCGACACGTAAACAGCACCAATCTATGTTAAGGACTAACTGAATCTGAAGTTTGATTAAATGCCATCCAATAGTTTCCCGTAAGGCATGGTGACGTCGCGGCGACGTCACTGTGAAGTCACACTGTGACTTTGTGACCGCCGTCGTGACGTCAAGTGACGTCGATGTGAAGTCGCTGTGACCTAAATGTGAAGTCGTTATGGCCGTTTTCAAGGCTTTCTCTGACCTCACAATGTGACTACTTTGTGAAGTCGCCGTGCGACTTAAATGTGAAAAATGTGACGAATCTGCATCGGATAGGGTGACCAGATTTTACCCGAATCCTATCCGGATTGTTCGGATCAACATTTTTTTATGCTACAAGTTTGTGACGTTTGTGACGACACTGCACCGGGTAGGGTGACCAGATTTTACCCGAATCCAATCCAGAAAGTTTGGATCGATCTTTTTGGATTTGTTTGGCTACAGAATAGATTTGGATTAGTGGTCAGCTGACCTGATTTTCGTGTACCCGATCTGACCCGAGTCGGGTATAAAGTTTTTACTGTAAGTCTTGTTTTGAATAGAATCTTGCATACGACCGAGTAACCAGATTTTATCAGAAATTGTGTTACGACACAATTTCTGTTGTCGGGTCGGATCTAGAGTCATGCACGAATCCGGTTATATACTTCTTGAACATGATTGAATGTCTACTTGAACATGAATGATGGTTGACTGAAATTATATTTCGATTCAATCCGTATTCATACCTTAACACAACAGCAACAACAACAAAAAAAAAATCTGTAGGCCCACAACCCGACCGAACCTGATAAATGATTTCGCATAGATTCGGATAACAAGATTTTACCAAATCCGAATAAGATCCAAGATAAGGATTGGATCGGCAATAATTTTTATTGATGCAACTCTTATTCAAATTAAAACTTCGCATCTGATTGGGAAACCGGCTAATGTAGCCGTTAAGCAAGAAAATTATAAATGTAAAAAATGCGTACTAATATAAAAATAATAGATGAATCCATTAAAAATTATAATAAAATTAAATATTTCATTAATATGAAATTCTATTGTACAAATAACAACTTTTTAAACGAATTTCTACTTCCATTTGTTTTATGTAACCACCAAAAATATTGACAATAATTAAAACTATGCTATTTTGCTGTTAAGTATTGAAGTCTTTAAATGTGTATACTTTTGACAATAGGTATTCAGCTGTAAGTAAACAAAATATCAAGTCTCTAACTTATACAGTTTTTGAGAACCGACTCTGTGACGGAGAGACAGAAAAGCGAGACGAATAGGGTTTCGTTATTTTCAGGGGGTATTATTTTCATAGAAAATAAAACTTTTTTTTTAATTAAAGAATAAATTATAAAATTAAAAACGTTTTCTAGTTTTCATATCTAATTATCTTTGTATGATAATCTACAAATTCCATAGTTAAAAAAAATTATATATATATATGCAGATCATTTTTTTAGATAGATAAAGGAATAAGGGACAAAAGAATAATTTACAAGGGGCAACAAAAATTACTAAGGTCAATTAGCTCTCAAATGTATCAAATGAAGAAAGATGGCACTAAGTAAAATGTTTTTTCTCATTTTCAAATATTTTTAAAATTCACATTTTTTTCAAAGTGTGCGTTCACGATATGGTAGTATATTTTAGTAACAGTTCTAACGTAACATGCGTGACTTCGAGGCTAACGAAAAAGAAAGGCTACCGCGGTGCTTTACGCGTGTATTTTTTTATAGACCGCGGGAGTCACGTGATGTTCGAATGCACCAATGCAGGTGTACGAAAAGAGCATCACGTCACTCTAGCGGTCTGTAAAAAAAGATAAATGGAATGCACCGCGGTAGCCTGTCTTTTTCGTTAGCCTCTCGCGACTTGCAATAACGTCACTGTGACGTCACAAAAATTTAAAAATTGAGCAGAAAAGTATTTTTGACGATGAATAACATGTTTTGAAATAGTCCTGTATGTGTTTTAGAGTTTTTAAAGAAGTTCACACTTAAGTCACAATGTGAGCTCTCTGAATGGTGGTCTCGAAATTGTGACTCGCAGTGACGTCACTGTGACCATGCATGCTATGCGGGTTGTGAGTTAGAGCGCCTATTTGCGAAAAATGCAGCATAGCAGTGCCACCTGTTAGGCGATATACACCCAAACCTAATCAGCACCAACTAAGTTCAAGATCTAATAGATAATGAAATTTTATTAAATTTCATCCATTAATACCTGAGTTTGAGCGCTTCAATATTTGTGTATAATACAGCATAAAAGTTGGCCCCGTGTTGGGCAATATAGACCCAAATCTAATCAAGAACAATTTATGTTATTTTCTAACGGAATCTCAAGTTTGACGAAATTCCGTCCATTAGTTCATGAGTTAGAGCATCCACAAACTTGTGTCAGATAGAGGCAGACAGACACACACTCTCGCAAACAGGCATTTTCTAAAAACTGTCAAATCGTGTTCAGAACTTTCTAAAACGTATAAATTCGTCGAAAACAAGAAGTCGAAAAATTTAACATATCCAAAATTTTATTCCTGTGCAGAAAAAGGTAAAAATGTTGCAGAGCATCTGTTGGACTATAAATTCTTAAACCTATTCAGCACATTGTTAAACGAAAACCTGATATTTTAATCATATTTAAATAATTTATTTAAATTTTTATATCAGTATTCTTAATGATAATTCTTTTCCTGTTGCCAAATTTTTAAATGAAATTAAAATTTTGATGGCAGTTCATTAGCTTTGATAGTTTAATTGAAGGGGTCGGGGCCAGAGAGTACCAAGCCACAATTTTGAACTTCTGAGATATTTCAATTTCAAAATTTGATCAAATACTGAAATCAAGATATAGAACCTAAAGTTTTTTTGTCAATGTCTTAGTAACATTTGAAATATTCTGAGTAAGAATATGGTATTTCTTTAATAATATTACTATTATTTTTTTGTAAATTAACTATCTTCATTGGGGGCATAAACATCTGGGGCAAAAACAAAACCTGTCACGTATGCTGCCACCAAGTGACATTAGAAACAAATTATATGTTGGATATTATGATTTACAATTTTAAGCAACAGATTACAGTGTTAGATTTATTTCACAAAAAATGGGGCTTGGCACTTTCTTGCCCCGAACCCCTCAATTTTTGATTTCTACATCCGAAAGTGACATCATGAGTGAAATTTTATGTATCTAAAAGTTCCAATTATTTATCAAATTAAATTTACATTTAAAAGAGGAACAAATTTATTTGGGGTTAGGAAATAATTTCTTTAAAAACTTCCGCTGGTAAAAGAGTGTCATCTTATTTTAATTCATGAGCTGATTTTCGATTTAGAAAATGTAAGTATTTTATTACGATTACAAAGTGTTGTAATTTCAACAGACATTATCTTCCGCAAGTGCGTTAATTCAACGTCTTTAAACCGTACATCTTTTATAATCTTGATTTCACAAAAAAATAATAAATATCCTAACTTGATTCAAAAGCTGTGAACGGTTAGTTTTAATATCAGACTAGGTGTCGGCCTGTGACATCGTTCACGTGAAATTCAAAGGAGAACCGATGTGTCTAATTAAGCGCGAAATTTCGACTCCCTTCCCCGACTATTTTTAATGACACATTTATTACAGAAAATCTAAAGAAAACGACCGGAAAAAACTAGCATAAATCGGTTATTATCGCTCCAGGTACAGATCGGTTATCCCGGTTATGACATATAGGTAAAATGATAATACCTATAATTTTGAAAAAAATCTATATTTGAAAATATCTTTGAAGGGGATATTATTTGTCAAAAATCCAAATCTTCCATAATCTTAAATTACAACAACTTTATTGATGTTACAATCTTTTCCCTTAATCGTGATGCTCTTTACACAAATAATACATTTTTACTATTTTGCTGAATGAAAGGAATAAGCGACAAATAAACATTTAGATTTTGAAAGTATTTTGAGCGAAATAATTATTTTGAAATTGTCAGTAATTCAACTGTCAGGAAATATAAATTGAGTAAGTATACGATGGTTAATAATATTTCAAAATTTTTCTGATTAATTTTAGGGCTCAATTTTAATCTTTATGCTCAATTTTTAGGCTTTAATACGTTTTAATTTCCTTTTTAAATATCATTTATATGCCATTTTGTACGAAATAGGAGGTGTTTTGTGGAATAGAAGCTTAATGTTTTATTTTGTTTTTTGATTTCATTAATCATTTCAGAGTCAAGTATGAAGTGACCGGTTAATGAACAAATTTCCCCAAATATATTTACTAACACAACCATTTTAAACAATATTCTTTGACAAAAAAGATAGGACCAATTCTTATCTATGAACAAAATAAATGTCAAAAAGAATTAGTGAAAATGATAAAATATAAAGACAAGTTAGTAAGTTTACTTTCATCACTTATTCTTACAGAGAGAGCATGAAATTTTATAACACATGAAGGAACTGTAAATGA
This sequence comes from Maratus michaelseni, assembly GCA_963931845.1. Classification (NCBI taxonomy): domain Eukaryota; kingdom Metazoa; phylum Arthropoda; class Arachnida; order Araneae; family Salticidae; genus Maratus; species Maratus michaelseni. Next base: position 419,265,360 of record OZ007588.1, read on the forward strand.
TCTGATATTAACCAAATAAATAAAAAGTCAAAATGGAATCATCAGAAGTAGTGTATATTATAAAATATGATAAACATTTCATTAATTGTATATGTTTCTAATTATCTGAGAGGTGATAACTTTTGCTTTATTAATAAATTTATTATTCATTAAATCTTACATGAACGAAGTTTTGGGGTATTAGCTAGTTGTTAATAAACTTTCTGCGCATTATTCAAAGCAAATATCTATAATTCCATCAAAGTAATTTCCATTTCTTGAAAACCACTTTGATCTGTTTCAACTACACAACTCCTTTGATGCAGTAATATTCAATGCTATTGAATGAAGCAAATACAAAACTTTATAGCGCTTTCAACATTTAATATTTTACGGTGAATCTAGCATGCGTATTTTATAAATATTAATGTATCCCATTATAAAAGTATACATATTTTTAAGCAAACATTTTAAGCAATGAAATGAGCTATTTTTTCATACCTAGGATATGATAATTTTAAAGTTTTATTATATAATAATTTACAATGTATTATATAATTATATATTATGTATTATCGTTCATAATAACTGAAAACAATGTTTTATTTTATATCAGAAAATTTACCGGAAGTAATTTTAAGAGATCCAGATTTTTAAATATACCATCTAGCAACTTTCAATAAAAAAGTATATTTTTCACGTAAATATTCATAAATGTCGCAATTTGTTTTATTCTAACAAAATCTATAATTTTCAACAGCCAATTTACAACAAAGTAACCTCCATTGTTGCGTTTCGAGCGCACGAATCATTTGATGCAATTTTATCCGATGGTATTGAATGCAAGGAAGGAATCGCGCTTTTAAAATCCATTTTACATAGTGATTCAAAATTAATTATGGATTGTATGATGAAATGTTAAGTATTATGCTAAACAACTTTTTAAAGAAAATAAAGAAACTATTTCATCGGTACAAAGAGCTTTGAGATTTTAAGTTGTAAGTATATAATACATGATAACATATTATATAATTATATATTATGAGTAGTAAAGCCTCTAAATAACGGACTCTTCGGCATTGCGTAAATTTGCCGCTATTCAGAAGTCCCTATTTTTAAGAGAAAAAACATACACATATACAGGTGTTGGGGATTGAAAACGTGTTCAATAAATAAACGTGTCCGCTATTCGAGAATATCTATCATGGACGTCTTATTCTATTAACATATCTACATGTACTTAAAAAGGAAAAAGAAAATTTGACTTTACATTGAAATATATATAAATATATATCTGACGCAGTTATTATAGATTAAAGACATTAAATAATATATAGTTCATTTTCATTAATAAAACTGTGTTATTCATGGAAGTATTTCAAAATTGTGAATAAACTTTACACGCATTATTCTAAGCGTATTTCTAAATTTCAAAAACCAATTGACATTCAAGTATTCATTTATTTAGAATAACTTTGATGTGTTTTTAAAAGCGCAACTCCTCTAATGCAGTAATTTGTGATTGTAATGAATGCAACTAATGCAGAAATTTTCATTTTTCAAAATTTTGGAGCGTATTTAGCAAACTGAGGTACACTATTATTTGATTAAAACTAATTATGTATTGAATGATGAAATTATATTACAAGATGTATTAAAACTCCTTTTACTTACCCATCACACGTAGTATAGGGTAAGTCTTGTAATCGTTTTGAAAATCGAAAAACTTTTTTTGACGGATTTACACGTTTCAGACACTGGAGATTCCGAAAAACATATTTTTAGGAAAAAAATTTGCCGTCCTTCTGTGTGTCTGTGTGTGTGTCTGTAAACGCTCTATCTCCCGAACAAATTGAGATAGAGACTTGAAATTTGGTATGTACTTAGTATGTCATAATGGGAAGAAGCCTATTTCATTTCAATAACCTCGATTAACCGGAACAATTTTTTTCGGACTCTCGAAATATTCGTTCTGATGAAAGGTATATAAAAATTTTCGAAATTGTTTGTTTTAAGAAATAAATATAAAAGACAATTAAAAAACATAAATTTTGCATAAAGCATGAAGTCGATCGGATAATGAGTTGCCGAGATATTTGGAATCCTATTTTCCACACTCTTCGATTTTTCATGACCCTGTATTTCTTCCAAATTTCACTTCAAAGATATATTTTAATTGGAAATTTGACGCTTAATCAGATGCAATAAACCGCTAGTTAATAGGATGATTATTTTTGGAGTTATAAGGAAAAACCTCTTTCAAGCAATTCAGTAATCGAGCCTTTAAAGTTTGTGACGTCATCAAGCCACGATTTTATTTGAATTGCAATGCATTTTATAAGTAGTTTACACATTTTTATTTTAATATTTTACATTATGCATATCCATGATGGGTAAGTATTACGGTGGCCCCCAACGACTAGTCTTTCCAGTGCATTCACTACTGGATACATGCAACGTATAGTTTTCCCATTTAAGAGCGAAAATTTTAAGCATTTTGTGAAACGAATAAATAAACTGATTTGTTGGTAGGTACCATATCACCAATTTACATTTTAGTTATATAATTAGTGTATATATCCTATAGTGAAAAATAAAATTTATAAGCTGCATGAGTAATAATCTCTTAATGATGAAACATTTTTAAAGTTATATTTAATAATTTCCTTTTTATTACAAAAAATACTTATTTGGTTTACAAAATATTTATTTAGATTTTAGATTTTTTTTCGCTTTATGTATTTCAATGTTTAAAAAGAAAATTCCATATTATATAAAATATTTTATATCTTAGTTTAAAAAATTGTTTTACGCCTCTAGAAAAAAAATCATTTGTACAAATTGTTCATGTACTACTTCTTGTAATAAATAGTTCTTACATTTTGGTTTTAAGATGCTTTTTTTCTTTTTTGTTCCTTTTTGAGAAGTGGATAAACAACTATTTTCAGATATTTTCTTATTTTTATTTTCGTTAGACGTTTATTTACTTCCTTTAAAAATAGATATATGCTTTTATACTTCCATATGTTCCATGATCTGATAGATACAATATCCATTCTTTATAGCGACTTAAAATGAATTATGGACAGTATGCTTTGATTAATATTTTATATAAATTTTTTGAGATAATATATTTTTATTAAAGAAGTAAGGGTACCAAATAAATAACAATTTTCAGAATTCACCCTCTTATTAACAGTGTTTGTTCTTAAATTATATATATACTAGCCGCCACTGGCGACCAGTTTGGTCGCCCTTAAATGTATGTTAAGCATTGTAACAAATTATTTTTATTCATAATTTATTTTTTTCCTTAATCCTTCGCCAAACCGGAAAAATCTAATAGACAAATCAAGAACTTTTGCGATCGTGGTAGCATTTCGCATATTTTTTGTTGTTATGTATTTCATCTTTCTTGACAAAAACCGCTTAACCCACTTTATAATAAATTAATCATTGTGTGTGTGTTTTTAATATAAAATAAACTATTTCATAATAAAATAAAAGTATATGCTGTTTTAGTAATCTCTAATAGGTACCTGAAAATGGGATTTTCTCGCCAAAATGGCGCAAAACAAAAATTCCGCCAACCCTGGTGCGTCCGTGACAGCTGTTCCAATTTAAAATACATGACGTTCACATTTTTCTTTAAAATAGAAAATAGATAAATAAGAAATATTATCATAAATCAAAACATGATTTCAAAATTAAAATATCGTTTCTAATTAATACACACGAAAAATAAAAGCTGACAATTTGTTTCGAAATTTGATCCATTAAATATTATTACATGAGTTCAACCACGGAGTTCAACTTACATCAAGAAAAGATCCGAAGGAAGTTGAGTTGTATGGAACAGAATTATGGTAAACTTTGACTGTCTCACTGGTGCTGATTATTTTTTTTTACACCAGGCAGCGGTCCAAAAATTCATGGTTTAATATTTTAAACGTTCACAACGAATGAATCTTTTTTTTTTTGTTGTTGTTGTTTACTTTCATGGATAGAGAATTTGAACAGCGAACCTAATTGAAACTGAAGTTATTGCAGAATGTATACATAATTGAACGTAAGTCATCTCTCAAATATTAATTTATTTTGAACGATCTTTCTAAAAATGTAACTTTTATGCAGTTTTATTAGAAAAAATAATTTTGAATAAAAATGGCTGCCTGGCATATGAAAAAGTGAAGCGGCATCCCGGAACTGTTGAGGACAGTCACATGACATACGGTTTTATTATAGAGATATATTAAGTAACTCAATAATACACGTATTATATTTTCAACGAATGTAACAATGAAAATATATTCTTTGAAATAAATGATGAAGGACTAAGCATTTTCTGTGAGCTAATTTATTAATAAGCGTAAATAAACGGAATATAATAAATATATAGAAAATGTTTTCTTTTAACTGCAAAAGATCCAACAGAAACATTCTCCAGTATGGGAACAATTAATTAGTTGCTTCTTCCCTAACAAGAATCATATAGCACTTAGCCCAACAAAATTACAAATCTATCTGATTTTCAGAGGAAGATCTTCTCATTTTCTTTTTTTCCCTCTGTGATATGCGTTTTTGTTAAATTTTAACGAATGAAGCCACTAATATTTATTATCGAAACTGCGCTTGTAACTTGCAAATATTCAATAGTATACTACTGGTAATTAATCTTAAAATCAATTTGAATGAAACAATCGGGTTTGTTTGTTTTGTTTTTTTACTTTCTTCTATATACTTAAGTAAAAAGTTTTATAATCGTTGTTTGGGATTTTCGACTTCATTTTTGTTAGATTTACATATAATCACATGTCCTCAGTACGGTTTGACAGTTTTTGGAAAACGCCTGTCTTTCTGTGTTTTAGTCTGTTGGCTACATGATTGGCATCTCTATCTCAAGAACTTATGAACAGGATTTAATAAAACTTCAGATTAGGTTAGACTTTCACATAATTTGGAGCTTTTCACGGTTGGGTATGTATTGTCCAACAATTGGCAGTGAAATTCTCTTTTTGTCACAATATCTGTGATTGCTATATCTGAAGAGCGCATGCATGGAATTTTGCCAAATTCCATGCATGCTGACCGCTATGTAAAACTAGTATTAAAACTACTGACCTAAATGAATTAATATTGTGTGTGTACGCACATAATCTTTTCTTTTTTAGAATAACCAAGTAATCCGGGGAATGCCGAAATGGTTTTTCCTCAAATTTAAAATATAAACAAAAGATTAAATGTTGGGATTCTTTTTCGGATACAGTCTAAATTTTATTTAACACACTCTTATTCAAACTTTTTTTTAAATAATTTAAAAAGTTTTTAAATATTTTATATCAATTACTATTCTGATATATTTATTCAATGACTATATGTAATGTATTCGTTACATTTTTAGAAATCTTTAATAATAATACATACACTTTTAAAACATACCAGACTTTCTATGCGTTTTCTTTTTTTTTTCATTTTTATTGCATCTTTATTGTTATAGCCTGGAAAAAAAACTGATACTTTCCAAGTAAGTGCATTCTAGATCGTTTTACCGCGCTGTAAGTGCTGTAAACCGGAGAATAAATTCTAAGAAAGCAAACTATAGCCTTAATAAATGACATGGAGAACGTTTATAATACTTGAAAGATTACCTTTTTCATACAAAATGCCATAACATTTACCTCACAGCAATCCGTTAAAGAACACTTCTTTTTACGAGAAACGTTTCTCCATTATGCAGTCATAAATTTATAAAACCTCATTTTGTTTTTCTTTATATTGAGTAATACACTGATAAATCAAGAACATTGTTAATAACATATTATTTTCCTGTTTTGTCTAACAGTCAAGTATATTCCTTTGAATATTTTATATCACATAATATACTTACTTATTTATTCATTGAATGTAAGTAATGTTGAAGGTATTCACTTTATTTAAAAAAATTGTAAATAAGCCTACATGCTTGAAAAGCATATCACACTCTTGTTTGAGAAGGGTTGGGGGTATAAGTTTTAATTGTATCGGTACTGGAATAGTCTGCAAACAAAAATACTTTACAAGTAAATGTACTTTAGAACAGGTTACTATTTTCGAAATGTTATCAACCTGACTGTACATTCTTAGAGCATAAACCGAAACTTTAAAAAAAGGTATATGGAGCATGGTTTTAATATTTGGAGGATTGCCTTCTTCATACAAAAAGCCATAAAAGTCACCCCACAGCAATCAGTTATAGAAACGTTTGTCCATTATGCAATGCAGGCATAAATTTATACAATCTTATTTTGTTCTTCTTTAGATTGGGAAATTTAGATGCACTGAGAAATGAAGTACATTCGTAATAACATGATATTTGTTTTCTGTTTTGTCTAAAAGTTAAGAATATTCCTTTAAATATTTTACATTACTTAATATACTTACATATTTATTCATTGCATGTAAGTAATATTAAAGGTATTCACTTTATTTATAAATTTATAAATAAAAAATATATACTTGAAGTACATATCACACTCTTGTAAGAGAGGGTGGGTTCTCATTTTCAATTGAATTGTTAGTGTAATAGCTTGAAAACAAAAATATGTTTCTCGTAAAAGCATTTAGACCAGGTTTCCACTTTATAAGTGTTATCAACGTGAATGTACATTCTTAGAAGAAAAACCAAAGCCTTTAATAAAAGATATGGAGCATGATTTTCATGTTTGAAGGATTGCCTTATTGATAAAAAAAGCCATAACAACTAAGCTAGAACAACACAGTAAAGAAACTTTTGTCTAAATAATGCAGCCATCAATATTTAAAATCAGCATTTTATTCTGTTTTAGACTTCGTAACTTAGGAATACATTTAATAAAGTTAGTCTTCAGCTTTCGTCTATACGGCAAGAATATCCCTTTAGATATTTTACATAATTTAAAATACTTACATATTTATTCATTCTATGCCAGCAATAACTAATGACTTCACTTTATTAAAATATATATATATATAAAACTTATAGTTGAAAAAACCTACCATACATTTATGGGAATTTTCTTACATATTTTCTTTATTACATCTGTATATATAGCCTGCAAACAAACGATACCTAACAACAAAGTGTCTTTTAAATCACTTCGACCACTCTATAAGAGCGATAAACCTTAGTATAAATACTATGAACGGAAACTAAAGCTTAAAATATATGCTATGGAGCAAGTTTGTAATACTTGCATTATACACGTGACATTTCGTATGGCCATTATTTATTATTGACATTTTGTATTACCTTCTGCATACAAAATATGATAACAGCCACACCATAACAATTCGATGAAAAAACTATTTTTATGAGAAAATGTTTCACCGTGATTTAAATTGATAAAATCTCGCTTTGTTCTGTTTTAGATTGAGCGATTTAGGTAACTGGAAATTTTAACTCTTATTTTAATAATCATACATCATTTCGCTTTTGTAAATTCTTTGACGTGCATTGAAAAATTAGAAATAAAGAACAACTTTTTATTTGCTTAAACGTTCCAAAATATGCGTTGCATTAAATATAAATTACGTAAAAATTTGTGTTGTTCAGGAAAATCGATGACTGTAGAAGAAATATAAATTTGAAAAATAAATTTTTGGTTAAATAAAGGTTATTTTTATTCTTATTCTAAAGGCCTAATTATTTTTTTTTACCTATTATAAGCATATGATTATTATTTTTAATTGAAATTTACATGTTTACAAACAAAGCTGCAATGTGTTGACATTTTTCATAAACATTTTAATTTCATTCTCTTAAATTAAGAGGTATGCTCTCATTTATATTTAAAAAAATCTGATATTTTCGATTTCTGACAAAATTGCTGAACAGTATCAGAGCAATTACTAAATATCATAGTTTACTTCTTAAGGCATAATTTAAAAAAGTTGCTAGTTCTTTTAAAAAACATGTTTAAATCTTGAATAATATCATTAAAGTATTTTGAAAATATTTCATAATTTGCTTCTTTTCAGAAAAGTATATTAAAGTACCTTTATGATACTGACTTACTTATCCCACTGCTTCAGCCTAAATTCAATGATGTTGTTATGTTTGAATGGTACAAACTATAGGATTATGTCTGCAGAATCACTTTTAAAACAAACACTGTCCAACGGACATTCGTGACATGATGGAAAGATTTTCGCCTTTTCCTAAAAGATAACAGTACAAGTCATATATGACTGTCATAAATTAGCGTTTTCATATACCAGGCGGCCATTTTTACTCAAAATTATTTTTTCAAATAAATCTGCATAAAAGTTGCATTTTTAGAAAGATCATTATAAAAAAATAAATATGTTTCAGAGATGATTTACATTCAAATATGTAAATATTCTGAGCTAACTTCAGTTGAAATCAGGTTAACAGTCCACTATTTCATTCCAGCAAAGTAAACAAACACAAGAGATGCGTTCATCGTGAGCAATAAAAATATTGAATCGTAAAAGTATTGAATTCGCAAGGTAAGTTCTCGAGCGATGAATTTTGCAGTGCTGTCTATTCTAGAAAATTAATTAAACGCCTCTAATCCAACCAGAGTGTAGCATAATTCTGGTAGTTGAAATACTATACAACTCAACTTCCTTCACGATCTTTTTTTTATGTAAGTTAAGTGTAAAAAACCCAACTCTTATAATAATATTAAATAAATCGAAATTCAAAAGAAACCGACAGTTGATTTGGTGCTTACGTATTATCAGTGGTAGGAAGGTAGATCACCAAAAATGTTTATTAATCGCTAATGATGTTTACCATTATCAATGGTTGAAAACAATATATCAATGATAATTTATTAAACATATAACATCATTAAAATTTTTGAATAATATAGGAGGGAAATAAAATATTACAAAATATTTATTTAGTATCCCTTTTTTAAGCACATAACATCAGATTGACGGATTTTAGCTAATATATTTATGATGGTAGTTTTATTTTTGCCTGTATGTTATATCCGTCAGAATGAATATTAGATGTAGGTAATTTTCCAGTATAGAGGCCTGGGCGAGATAGTATTTTATGGCAACTTATTCATTGTTTCATATACTAAAGATTTTACGCAATATTTATACAATTTATTTAACACAAATCAGCCATTAATGTATCTGTATGTACAAACAGAAGTAAATTGTATATAAAAACAACAATAATAATATATATAAATAAAATGTTTATATATACAATAGCTGGTAAAAGTTTTGAGACGATATGTTTTTCTGTAAGCAAAATTTCTTAATGATGTAAATTAGTAATTTGTATCCCTTTTAAATCTTAACAACATACAACATTATAACAACTGAAACATATGCATAAATTAAAAATAATTCAGAAATTCGCAAAATTACTCAAGCAAAAGTTTTGAGACGATTCAGTTTTTCTACTTTTTTTTTTTTTTTATTAAGCGTCTTCATGTAACGAAATACCGCAAAAAATTAAAATTAAGTTGCATATATTTTTATTTTGAGGACTGCGGCACATCGTCTGGACATGGTATTAACTTTCTAAAGTGGACCTACGGACTTTTGCCCATTCCGATTGAAGATCCTGCAGGAGAACCGTTAAAGAATGCTTCTGTGTCCAAACTTTTCTTCGGATGTGTTTCCAAAGATGTTCTATTGGATTGAGGTCTGGTGACTGACTCGGCCAATTCAAAACTTTAATTTTCTTAGCTGTAAACCAATTTGTCACCATTCTGGAGGCGTGCTTTGGATCATTATCCTGCTTAAACATGCATTCACGAGGCATCTTTTTACGAGCATAAGGCATCATGTGATCTTCTAAAAAAATATATAAACATTTTGATCCATAATCCCATCGATGTGTACGAAGGGACGACTTCATCATGATGGAAAGCTTCTCAGACCATTACTGATTCGTTTCCGTGCTTCACTGTTGGATTTTGGTACAGGTAATCCATTCTGGTGCCTTTTGGATGACGAATATAACGTTGTATTCGTCGTCCAAAAGACATCAGAATGGATTCCCGGTAACAACGTCAACAGTGAAGCATGGAAAAGTTAATGTTTCAAAGCTGTTTTATTATTATGTACAGTATTCAACTAAAACAAATAACGTATTTGAGCATATTTCCAAAGTTGGGATAATGTGAAAGCGTGATAACAAAATATTAACAAGCCGCCATGACAGTTTTCGCATGGCATTTAAATTGAAAATGGAGGAGTGGTGTGTACATTTCATCTAATATCTCAGTAAATAATTATCGCACAATTAAAATATTAGTATCAAGTTATTCAGAATAAAATTAGCTTTCTAAAAATGTAAAAATCCATTTTTTGACAAATTTAAAGGTGTACTGTCCCCTTAAATAATTTGATTTAATGATTTTCTGGATGTAGATACTTTGCAAGTGCAAAAAATGATTTTCCGTATATAAACATGTAAACAATTTTATTAATCGTTTATAAACATATTGATAAATAAAAAAAAATAACTTATCTGGTAGACATGTTCAAGTAATAATCATTTTATAAATTAAACAAAAATTTTCAACTGCCTAACGAAATATCTCATGCTATTTCTTCATTAATTAAATTCGTTTCATCATTGTTTATATGTTTTGTTTTATTTTTTATATAAACTTCAATTTTAATCAGTTTAAAAAACAACATTGCAGAAAATAACACACTTCCAATAAAACAAAAAAATATTGTTTTGATCATTTTCATTTTCAAAATATCTTTGATTTTATTTCTGGTCTTTAAAAGAAAATAATTCACATTTAAATGTATTTCATTATAAAGCAAAACACATTACTTAAACTAATTAATGGACAAAAATTACACAAAAAAAAAAACACTTTTTCTTAAACATTTGTTGTGGAAGATTCCCATTTAAGCTTAGGCGAAAATGGATGGAACTTGCTGACTCTATAAACACGGAATAAAAAAAAGCTGTAATCTGATTGCACGTTAATAATTTGTTTCCATAAACAATAAACGTGAACATGCCCATTCGATGCCTTTTCGAATATTTAGATTTAAAGGTGAAAACAAATAAGCTTTAATTTGTGTATTATTTCAGATATGTTCAGAGTAGCGGCATAATTATCTTTGTTAGTGTTTTCATACGTTTCAAATACTCATTAGTTTGTATAAACAATAGGGGCATTTGTGTCGCTGAGGTAGCATGTTCCCTATCAGAACCATGTTGTGCGGGTTCTTCTAGGGTTCTAAAATTTTTCTTTTTGGTTGAAGCTTTTAAAATAATATTTCTGCTGAGGGAAATAAAAATTAATTTATATCTACCAAATTTTATTCTCCGAAAGAAAAATGATGCTACTTTTGAACTTTACAGATTAAATCTCTATAGAGGACTTTCAATAATTATATAACTGGTAAAAGCATATGTATGAGCTTTTCTTTAATATTTTTTTTACTGTTTTCAAAATATGATTTTATAATTATTAGGTTGGTGTAAAAATTATGCCGTATTTTAATAGCTAATCTGAAAACCCTTAATACCGTTAAATTTTTAATATATATCAATACTAAAATTATAAAGAAATAACGTTTGTTTGTTTTATTGCTTTATTGTTTGCTTGTAAAGGATAATCTCTGGAATTACCGAAGCGATTTCAAAGTTGATGATGACAAATTGATGGTGACAATCCTTGCTTCAACATGGGCTATCTTTTATGTCGAAACCACAAACCATAGGTGAGTGCAATAACGAAAAACATTCTAAAATTGTGATTTTTCTGAGACTGAAGAAGCTAGAAACTTAAAATTTTGCATGGTATAAGTGACAGTCAAATGATACCGAGACAGATTAAATGACAACCAAGACGCGGAAGTTTATCGCACAGGTAGGTGTGTCTGTAGTAGTGCCCTTTTTACAGGGAATCAGGAAGGAACAGCGCGAGCAGTCACCGCTGTGTCATTTGTCTGTTCGACGCGATCGAAGTGAGGTAACGAGTCGTGTGTGCGTCAGACGTATTGGGTTGTTCGGAAAGTACTTTCTGTTTGAGAAAATCAATTCGTACCGGAAAATTCTGCCCGTTAATTATTAGACATTAAATATTGGAATTAATGTCTAATAATTAAATGATAGAATTTTCCGGTACGAATTAATTGATGAACATGAAAATCTTAAATTGGAAATTGATGGTATTCGAAAAACATTACTTTGGATTCATAAAAATGATTAGTACACTACTTAAACTATTGGGAAACGTTTCCGAAAATTACCGGCAGGACAAGAAGCATTTGTTTTAGAAACTCGTGTTTAAATATTTGAAATCAATTGCGTTCTGCGGTTTCAAACGATAAAGGAATCGTTGGTAACTCGGATGAAGTTATATTATATTTCCTTAAATTTTAAGAAAGATAAGAGCTAGATTAAGAAAAAAAAATTTTTTGTAGCAGCGTGCTTGCTTACGAGAATTATTTCAATAAAAGGTATATGTTCAACATATCGAATGCAAAGATAAGTATTGTTATATAATTGAAAAATTGTGGTCTATAAAACTGTAAGTATATTTTTAAGCATTTTTATTTCGAAATAGCAGTGATAATGCATAGTAAATCTCAGTAACATTTCATATGGAAAACATTTTTTTTATTTATTATTATTTTTTTTTTTAACAAAATAGTTACTCCTGAATATTTGTATTATATTTCTCTCGATCGAGATCACAAATGAAAACACATATACAGCGTGTCCGAGAAAGGTCGTTATCATTCTAAACATTAATAACAAAAATACTAACAGGTGAAATGAAATGCAGTTTGCTGCAAAAGAATGAAGAAAGCTAAGAGGTTTTTTTTTTTTTTTACATTACCTTAAAAGTAGTTGTACGTGAGCTCCGTTAGTAGCACAAAGAATGTCGAGCTGTCTTCTGATGCCGATGGTCGACCGTAATTTTTTGTACGCTCAACAATTCCTGTATCTTTAAATATCTGCAACCATGCATAAATTGAAGGCATACTTGGTGGATCATTATGGCACATGCGACGAAAATTTCTTTGCACGGTTATCGGTGATTTTGTTTCGGCTAACCACAATACACTCTTCGCTTTCTCCTGTGCAGTCGATTTTCTTTTGTTATCACAACCGCCAAGCAACTAACACCATATACCTCAGGCAAATGATACAAAAAAAACTCTTAGATGTCTTCATTCCTTTGTAGAAAACTGCATTCCATTTCACCTGTTAGTATTTTTGTTATTAATGTTTAGAATGATAAAAACCTTTCTCGGACCTTTGGAATGATAAAGACCTTTCTTATATGGGTTCTTATATAATAAAATACAAAATCGCGCATGGTCGAGTTAAATTTTTAAGAAATAAATTTTACCACATGGCAAGTACAATTTTAAAAAAATTGTGGTAAGTTGAACCAAATTTTGGTACTGCAGAAGCTTCAACCATAATATGGTGAAGTATTGTTCCAACATTTGGCGCTGTGTGTCAACTGGAACTCCAAATGCTGTAACGATATTTCGCCCTCTTATCCCTGCAATACTGCAACACCAAAATTTGGTTCAAATCACCACAAACCTTTTAACAGTGTACTGCTTGCACTGTTAAATGAACACTTACATTATCCAAGCACTGTTAACACTTTATGAAATTCTTATGAAAATGATATAAATTATATAAATTTACTCGATATTTTTACATAACCTTTAACATATCGAATTATAATTAAACAATAATTTTTTGACATTTATATTACAACATGGGTGTATTTGAATCTTTTTTTTTTAACGAAAAACAAGCATTTTTAAAAGGATTAATTTTTAATGCATGAAACATTTTTATCACAATGAAAATTTCTTATTTAGAATATTTTTTTTATATTTACAAATATTTTTTTATTTCTGAAAAAATATAAAAAAGGAAATGTAAATAAATATTTTAGATATGAATAAATATATTGAAATATTTTGCAAAGAAAGTAAACAAATTTCTTTCGTTGTTATAATTAATTAAATTATACCAGTATATGCACAGACACATTTAAATAATAGAATTCCACACAAAACAAGATACGATAAATGTTTTAGGTCAAATTATTTTAAATACTAATTTCAAAGAAATTAATTAATTAATTAATTTTTTTAAGAATAAGGGAAAATGAATCAAAATATTTTGTTTATCGCAAGTAATATCTCTCTAAATAGAAACATAAAATAATTTATTTAATTTCCTTTTTTGAAGTTACTTTGATTTCAAAGAATGTAACATAACAAATTATGTTATTCCAAATATTGTTTTTTAATTTTTATATTCATAATAACTTTTAAATAAAAATAGCTAACCATAATTCATTAATAAATTATTTATTAAGATTCTTTTGGGATATTTACATTTTTCAGTATTTATATTGATAGGAAAAGGTAAGGTTTTTATAATATTATTTACGATGCCATATTATTAACTTAAAAACATTTCAATGTAATTCAGTTAATTTTTATAACACAGGCTTGTAATTTTTTTCTATAATGAACGAGTGGAAGTGAAATGAAAGTTTTGTAATTGTTCATTTTAAAATAGAGTTGGGGGTGGGGTCTCATAAAATTTTAATAAGTGTATTTTTTCAATTAATAACAGAGCATATTTCTTTAATATATTCTTGCTGCATATCTTATTTGAACACTTTTGTAATTTCCAATAATTACATATCTCTCATCGATAAATAATAAAACAAACATTCAGCTGTTTTTGAAAGATGGATAAATGAATAAAAATATCGGGGAACCAAGCTTCCTCTTTATACGTTTCGTAAAAGCTAAAGGGGAATCGTTTTGGGACATACTGTACATTCAGAGTAACCCCCCAAAAAGGTAATAAAAATTAAAAATAAATATAAGGTAATTCCAATAAATGTGTCAAACTTCGTTAGTACGTCCCTCTCGGGTACTCTGAAAAATGACTTAGTACAAAGCGGAGTGACTTCTTAAGAGAAGGTTATATTAAATGTAAAATAAAATTTCAAATGTTTATATACTAAGTATACATATGACTAAATTACATTATAAACTATATAAATTAGTAGAAGAAGAATTAGATTTCATAAAATGAATGACAAATTAGGGAAAGTAATGTAAATAAGTTTATTCGTAGTATTTAAGTGTACAATTCAATACGTACGCATTTCTTACCGATTTATAAAAAAAACACATTTTTTGCTTAATGTATGTTTTCTAACGTAGTAAGTAAGTATGTTACATAGTAATTAAATGTACAATTAAATACGTATCCAATTGTTACTGGCTTAAAAAATAAAGTATCTATTTTTGCTTGATTGCAGTTTTCTGAAATAAATTCACTCTCCCCCTAAGGAATATATCATATTGTATTTAATATCTGTACTGTGCTTCAAAGACGAAATATAGCTCTTTAGTTCATCAATGCATTCAATGGCCTTTTCCTTTCTAACCATCAGTTTGGGAGTTTCCTCTCCTTAACTATAGCTGTCGTATTTTATCAATGGGCCTTTCTTCGCTTTAGAAACATCAGGTACAATTTAAGTTGTTGTTGTGTTCAGAGAATTTGTTAATGTGACATACAATCTTTGTAAGGAAAATACTCTGTGAATCAAGTTATCTGGAATGTTGTTAAATTTATTCATGCACAACAAAATCCAACGTTTTTGGAGATAATCTTGACAAAGAAATAGGAGCTAGCCTATTACACTCTTAAAAATGACGTCTTAAGCGGAGTGGTTGAAAAATTACGGATGAAATAAGCGGAGTACAATATATGAAAAGGTGTATGACAATAGTCGGAACATCTGAAACGTGCCGTAATATGAGGAGTGACGTTTTATAAGGGTGATTTACAAACGAGGTTTAACTGTATTTGTATTTTCTAAACTGCAATGTATCTTCCAATGTACCTCCTTCAACTTCTAGATACCCAAGTGCATGACTCGTTTCAGTACTTCAGGTTATTGTTTGTTCATTTCAAAATAGCTGTCGTATTCAGTCAATTGTTGAGTCGGATGCCGCATACCAGACATATCATAACTCAGTCTTCTCATTTCTTTCGAAGATTTCTTATTGGAAAAATAACCATGTGAAACTGATTATCAGGTCCCATAATTCGAAGATTAATAGTGATAGCATTTATGTGACCCTATGTGTGAATCGGAATTTTAAATAAGACAATTCTTTCGAGAGAAACACTCGTGAATTTTTGTAACAGATTTTTATTCTTGATTACATTGCTGAGATCACATTACACATATCTACATACATTATTTACACGGATTAATATTTACAATAGAATTAACGGGGGAAGAAACCATTCATTCCCAAATCATTGATAGCACCGACCGGGAATAAAACATGCCGTAACTGGACGCACGTCTTGGCTGCACTTCCGGCGAAGACTGGGGAGAAATCTCTCAACCGTACACACGAAAGAGACAGCATGTACATGCCGTTTGGCTACTAGAGTATTGCTTAACAATTTACGAAGCTATTTACATCCGTTAGAAACTTCGATAATGTGACAACACTCTCACATACAAAAACCATTTTCGCGCGTCTCTCGAAATTATTCTGAACTTAGCTCAGTACGCCGATTTAGTCGCTATCATCACAGACTTTAGCGTTACAGTTACCGTTTTTGAAAAATCTATTGCTCTTGTCTTACTAGTGTATGTGATAATTAAATTCCAATTAAAGATTTTTCGGGGAAACCTGTATAATTATTCGGCCATAGATTTCTTAATAAGAACGTTTGAAACAGATTTAACAGAATAAAAAAATAAGTAAGTGGCTGTGGTAAATGCACGTACTGAATTGCACTAAAACCTCTTAACTATTACTTAAAAATTACCAATTCTTATATAAAAAAATTATATATCTTAATATTTCCATATATTTATCTAAGCAATAAAACACTTTCCAATGCCATTAATCCTTCCAAAATTAAACAGCGTTATCTCAACTTCTCCTAATATTATAATTTGCGTTTCATTTAGCCCATTTAGTGCCGCTATATGAACCGCATCATTTAAATAGAATACCAATTTTTTTAACTACATTACTTATCTCAATTGATGTGTAGTTTAAAATTTAAAAAAAAATATGCATTCGTATAGAATTTACTACAAGGCCTCAAAATGGAAGACTTTGTACGTAATGGGTGTAACGATTCTTCAGCGTATGAACATCCAAGCCGTACGTTATTCTAAATTGAAGCAAGTAAGTAGTTAAAACCTCCTGAAACAGGCATTCTATATTATGTATGGAATTAAATATGTACCTTTTAAATATCAGAGTAAAATTTAATCATTCATAATTTTTATTTAAATATACACCAGAGAGAAAATGGAACTGTTTTATTAATAACTAAACAACTGAAATTTATTTACCTGTTTTATTCCATATTTTCATTTAGTCTATTTTACAATATTTTATGAAAAATGTAAGAGTAGTTTTTATGCAACATTACTGTACTTTTTCTCAACACAGGTAGATTATTTTTGCAGATTTTGCATTTTGATTCTTTCCAAGCTTGTAAAATAAAACGATTCCCTCCATCAAAAGGAATATATGTGTTCATTAGTGTTCGTTTTCCTACACAAATTGAATGTATCGTTTGAAGTTTTATGTTTTTATCAACACAATAACAATGTTTTTCGTTTATGAAAACTTTCACTGAAGTGTATTGTCGTAACTTGTATGAATATCAAATAAAACTTCATATGTTAATATAAAATTCATTTAAAAAATGGTTATGAAGAAAATGATTAAATCAAAACACACAACAATCATATTTTATGCGATTATATGTAGAAACTGGATGTTTACTCTTTGTTATATATCATTAAAAAATATATCGAGAGTAATATTTTATTATAATTGCTAACTTTTTGGTATTCTTACATTAAACTTTGGGAATTTCAATCAATAATAGATAATTAATACATAATAAATAAATCAAACTCTATCGCATAGAAACAACAAATATTTAAGGTAAAGCTAGGATAGTCTGCGCACAATTCAAAAGAATAGCAATAAAAAAATCTAAATATTAATTTTTTGCTAAACAGTCATGAATAATTTTTACTTAATTTGTTTTTTATGGATTTCCATTGCTATTTTGTTATTATGCTGCAATTTAATAGAACAGTTGTAATAAAACCAAGAAAGTTATTTTGCGCAATCTGTCCTTACAGGGTTGGTGTGATTGCGCACATGGGTAGGAGAGATTATTACTAATAATAACTACAATTAAATTGCTAACAATGATAATTACACTTAAATGACATTGCTGTAAGGTTTTTGTGAACAAATATTATTGTATTAGGAGTGAATATTTCAACCTAATGTTTAAAGAATAAGAAAAAGGAAATAATTTTAAAAACGATTAAACAATTTTAATTAAAGAAAAAAAATTAAAGAATCAGGAAAAGCAAGTCCAGATAAGATTACAAAATAAAATTATGTTACTTAATAACACGTTTAACTTAAAATTAGTCCATTTTTATTTTTCATTTTTTTATGCAAATTTACCAATGGGCTGCGTAATCTCTCCTAGCATAGAAACTAATGGGAACACTGCGCCATCTCTCCTAAGTAGCAGATGCGCAAACTCTCCAATTTCGGTAGGAGAGATTGTGCGGCTTTTTATTTAAACATGACCTCTTCTAAAACGAACCGTTGATGTTCACATTGTTAGTCTAGATTAGTAGCTTATGAGATATCGTTTAAGTTAAAAATATTTTGTACTATTGACATTGTATAGAAATTCTGATGAATAGCTATGAAAATTCAAGCACTTACTTTGGGAAAACAAAAGAAAATAGCAATACTTTATCTTACAGGCTCAAAGCAATCAACGTGCACTTTCAAGTAGACACTCCACTACTGTTGTTGTACAACTACCTGGAGTCGCTGCGCGCTCACTCTACTCCTTCCCCCCGAACCTCTATGTGCGCAATCTCTCCGACTGCGCCATCTCTCCTGGCTTTACCTTATTTGAAAAAAATCGTTCTGAGAGCAAAAGTATTGCTCTGTTTTGAGTTAGACTCACAATGTTTACGGTAAAATACTGAAATGTTGTGTGGTATGCATTATTTCCACAAATTTATTCAACCCCAATTAATTTTTATTTGCCGTATAAAGTGTAATACATATATTTTTATTTTTTATTTTGCGTTGGAGAACGGGTGGAAAAACCGATTACTAAATGTTTTTCCAGAATCAACCCACTATTAAATTCAAAGTGGAGTGAAGATACAGCTAAACAATCTTCATATACACCTATTTTATAGGAAACGAAAAAGTAATTATAAAAACTTCATGTATCATGGAAACTTATTTACTTTTCTGGACTATCATTAAGCATAAACTTTGATTCTGTTCAAGGTATAACCAGGCAATCACCTAAATTTCTATTCAATAGCTTTAGTATCATAATTCTTTATTTTTAATGAAACAGAAAGAGTCACATTTAGCAGATTAAACCACTTTTCACAAAATTAACCTTAAATCTGTCTCTATGACCTAACAAAAATCAGAAACAAACTCTTTATCTGCCTCCGGTTGTCCACTAC
This sequence comes from Maratus michaelseni, assembly GCA_963931845.1. Taxonomy (NCBI): domain Eukaryota; kingdom Metazoa; phylum Arthropoda; class Arachnida; order Araneae; family Salticidae; genus Maratus; species Maratus michaelseni. The sequence continues at coordinate 419,284,898 of OZ007588.1, forward strand.
GCTTCTCAGCACCCTTTTGGTTGGCAAATGGAGCACTGAACCCTTCCATTAACAGCATCTGAGGAGAGAAAATAGGAAAAGAATAATTAAAAATGCAATCATGAACAAATTTTATATTAAAAATGTAATATTTTCAGCGCATATTTCTGTCTAACGTGCATTTCTGAAAGTGGAAACATCTGTAGTATTTTTTATTTTTTTTTAGGGTGATAATCTCTAAATTTTTGATTATTTCTCTTGCAGTTTCTTGTTTTACTGTATTCATTTTAAATTAAAATTTACGTGCAATGTTTTTCTAGTCTGGCAACCTGTTCTATATTAAACTCAGTTTCGAAATGGGATGGCGTGAGATTAGCTGACTTTCACTGCCTTCTTTGGTCTCTCATTTGTGTATGTACCATGATCGGGAAATTACCACATCGGGTATTACCACAAGAGACCTTCCAAAATAACATGGCTGTTATCATGAACAGATTGACGTTATCGCCTTCATTTAATCCCAGATCGTAAAATAAAGAACAGAGCAATAAATGTAGTTAGTATGTAGCAAAATGTCGAAAACTTCAAAAATATTTTATTTCTTGTCAAGATATCTTGAATAGCTCTATTTAAATATGAATTGAATCTGTGTACCAAATTTTATTAAAATCGGTTACTATGTGGCCACAACTTTTTTTAAATTTTTGCTAATTTTGTATGGAATGACCCTAATAGGACTTTTCAGAGTATAATCTTTTATTAACGCTTTCAGTAGGAGACCGTATTGGCGATTACACTGGTTGAAAAAAAATAAATTTCTCCTCCCGGCAAAACAAATATGTAAACTGTAATAACCTAATATTCTTAAATCTAAATATGACATCCAAATTTCCCCAGCACATATCATTTTTTCCGAGAAACAGTTTTATAATAATAATAAATAGTGACGGATTGTCATATTCTTTTACAATGGTAGATAAAATTGAAATCATGAAAAAATTATTTTCACTGTCTTAGATAACAAATCGATAAAATATAGCATGGAAATCTAGTTTGTTGATACTTGTATCATGCATTTTTCGTTTGGTTTATACCCCCTTTTCGTATCCGAAATGGCTATTTGTAATCCACTAATATATTTTTATTCCTTATGGTATTGCAACTCGGGTAATATTTTTTTATACATTTATTTATAGATAATTTACATAACATTATATACATTTTATTATTTACACAATGTTTCATTTATGTTTCAGCAAGACGTAAAATAGCTTAATTTTAAAAGTAAACACTCTTAACTAAAGTATGGTACGTGATACAATAATTCCACTGCCATATTTTGATTTAATAGTGTGAAATGTACAATAATCAACTATTATTTTTACAGGAGGATCTTAGTGTCGACCAGTATTATTTATATATTCAGTCGTACCAAACTATTTCTGGTTGGCTGTTCTAGAAAATATCCTTAGTATAAGGATACAGCAGAGATTATTTTTTCATAAAAGTGAAAGAATAGCATAAAAAAAATATCTCACGACCCGTAGTCAAAGGGTTAAATTAAGCTGAAAATGCTTTTCAAACAATAGTTTTAATATAAAAAAACTCATTTTTTTATATTAAAATATTTTTTCTAAAATATAATCGAAAACATCTTTATAATATTTTAATTATTATTTATGCAATTGAAATAAAGCTTGTTCAATAGGATAAAATGATACATTTTTCACAATAAAAGGAATAATGCATATTTGTATAAAGACGAAACAAAAAGACACAATATTTTTTTTTTCTTTAAACGTGGACTTTTAACATTATAAAATCATATTTTTTTAATAATGCACACTTGAAATCAGAAAATGTTAAGGATTAACCATCATTTTTTTAATATAATTTATATAATGTGTCAGAATATTTTGCAGACTGTTTTCTTGTTTTAAAATAAGCAATAGAAAAATTAGCCGGCCAGAAATACGTTTTTTTTTTCATTTTCTAGTAAGATAAATATCAAAACAAAATAACTAATGTACAGAACAAACTTAGTGATCTGTTCCTTAAACGTGAGCGCAGAATTTTCGTTTGTCGATTTCACTTTCATAAACGTGTAATAATGCATTTCTTTTAACAATTTTTTCGTGAGAAATTGCTTAAAATCATTTGGAAATGCAACGTAAAATATAATATGCTTTGAAAATCTATCTATAATTGTACAATTTTTTTCCATAAAATGAAAATTAAGCTTGTTCAATATTAAATTATTATAGAATATATCTTTTAAAATATAAGGAATAATATATTTTTGTTTAAACTAAAATGTGCAAAAAATATGATCTTTTTCCCTTTAAACATAAACGTTTTAACACATAAATTGGTAATTTGATAAAAATTCAAACTTAAAACAGTTTTAAGAATCAACTGATTTTTGTTTTTACAGTTTTATAATATAGGGTGAAACCCCCAGTCATTGACACCTAACCAGTAACTTACACTTCAGTAACTTACACACACATCTAACTCAAATAAGCATTTTCTTGTAAAATTCTGAAAAAGTAATGTCGTCTAGTGGTAACTTATTTGTCTTAACTGTTATAACTTATTTTTCAGCTATTGTTTTTTTTTTTCAAAAAGGAATAGTGTCAGTTACTGGAGATATTGACCATATTTATGACAAAAATTAAATTTTTAGTAATAAAAATTATAATTTTTTTCAAAATTTGTCAACAATAATTTTTTAATGATCTTTACTATACTTTCAAAAACAAAGATAAGTATAAAATATATTTAAAACTTTGTAATAGTGATTTGAAGAAGACAAAATCCTTAAAGTATGAGTTACTGGGGGTTTCACCATATCAGTAGCTTGTTTAAAAAATAATTTTATTTCAAAATAAGCATGAGGAAATATAGCCTGGCAAGAAACAGAGTAATTTCATTTTCTACTAAAAGAAAATTCATAACAAAATAAATAATATTAATAACACAACTACTGAGCTAGTTCTTGATCAGAAACGCAGAGCATTCTTTACTCGATTTCACTTTCATAAATCTGTAATCATATTTTTCAAGCAACAGTTTTGTTACGAAAAATTGCCGAAAGTTATTCGAATATACAATGAAAAATATAATCTGCCGTGAAACTGTCTCTTTACCATTCGAATGATCCCCCATGGAATTGAAGTTTAGCTTGTTCAATAAAATATGGTTATAAAGTTATATGGTTTGAAAAATTCAATTTTAATGATACACTTTCCCATAAACTGGAAAAGTATTTACAATACAAATAGTCTTATTTTAAAATTTCCATGAATGCAGTTGTTTCAACACTTAAAATAATAATTTGGTTAACTGTTATTTGAAATTTAAACACAAATGAGAATTTTTTGAGCGAGTATAAATTATTTAAAAATATTAGACTTTTGCAGTTTTCTAACAAGTAATAGAATTATTGTTTAATATCTTAACTGAATGAACTATTGATGTTTTATCAAAAGATTCTTTATAAACTCTTAAATATTAATCGTCATTATTTGGAGATTTAGCATATTATTCAAATATTTTTTAATGTATATGATTTAGAGTAGAAATAACTATAATGTTATAAATGTTGTTAACCTATATACAAAATACAGGGTAAAAAGTTTCAGAGATTGAGTTAGCTCTAAGCTAGTAAAATTATATATATTATGGTTTCATTTAAGGGTAAATCGTTGAAAACTGTATGATATTATCAAAATATTAACTTTAGAGACAGTTATCTGGAGGCACTGGAGTGCCCCCGCCAAGTCGGGAAAGCACAGCTGTAAGCATCCTCTTCTGGAAACAGCTCAAGACACTTTTTACCCCTTCCCCCATATCTATGCTCTGGAGTTTTACAAAAATCTGAAACTTCGTTTAACTAGAGTACGTTTCAAATGGGACGACATTTTGAAATATCATGATTCTATCTTTTCTAGTTCGGAAGATATATGAACTCAAAGTTTCCAATTTTTCACAGTCAATCACCCATCACCAAAAAGAGAAGGTACATCCCGTGACGCTAGAAACTGGAAATTTTGAATAAAGGTACTATTTAGGATACAAAATAAGGAAAAATTAAAAAATCTGGAAAATTTGAGAAAAAAATTTCAAAACCTTGAAAAATGAGAAAAAAATTGAAAAGAAAATAATTCTATCTCGTAGCCTTCGAAACTTAAAATTCGGAGTAAAAATAGTGTTTAGGATTTAGAAAAAGGAAAAACTTAAAACATTGTAAAATCCAAAAATCGAAAAAATACCAAAAATTAAAATATTGACTTTGTAGCGCTAGAAACAGGAAATGAAGAAGAAAGTTAGTATTTGGGATACAAAAAACGTAAATATTAAAAAATCCGGAAAATTCGAAATAAAAATCAAAAATTCGAAAAGAGCGGAACAAAAAGCTCCAAATTTTTGGTACCTGCAAATAATATGGTTAGAGTGTGGACTGAGCGAAAACCAGTGGTTGATGTCCAAAAAGAGCCCAAAGTCAAGTAAGGAGGATTACTTACAAAAATAAGTGAAATCCCATCAAAAACGCCACTTGTGAAAAATGCAGCCAAGTCTCGCGACACTTTTACCGTCAAAAGTTCTGAGTTCGTGTAAACCCAAGTTTAGCTATCTAATTAAATCTAAAAATTTCATTCACAAATCACTCCAATCTACACATCTTTAGTTAATGATTATTTTGTGACTTAGCAATTACGCAGTGTTATGGAATGAGATGAGATTATTTGATTAATGCTAATTATATGCATCACATCCTCATGCTGAATGATTAGATTAATAAATCGCCAAAATCACATTATGTAACGCGTGCAATCATATGAAAGTTAAAAAAAAACAATGGTTTTAAATATGCACCAACAAACGATCGCCAAAATATGCGAAAGGGCTGCCATAACTGCAACAATGAAATATTTTAACGGCCAAAAAATAGAAAAATTCATTATAAATAGAAAATTAAGAATGTTTAAAAATACGCTTTTATCAACTAACAGTTCAATATTAATCAATTCCTCTGATATTCGCAGACGCAGCAAGGTATCTGTTTGACGCCAGAATGCCGATTTTATACATAGGTAGCCCGGCAATTTTGACGAGATTTTGTTTGACTGGAAACCCAGAAGAGCAGATTGCGTGTGTTTTGTATTAAACTAGCTGATCCGCTCGGCGTTGCCCAATCTCTTAAAAAATGTACGAAACGCGAATACACGCTAAAAATCGCTGCACGAAACCGCTTAAGGTAACACTTTCGTGCGCGGTCAAGCAGAATAAATGCGAGTTTTAATGAAAAGTCGTTTCCACTCCTGACCCGTCTCCATCTGCGCAAATATAAAAAAATTACGTTAAATAAAATATTTCTTTTTTAATTCCGTCCATTCTCAAATAGCTATTTATTTATTTTTCCGTAACATAATCAGGATTTATGTTATTACACCTTGATATGTTATGGGATGGGATGATATTTATTGATTAAGGCTCATTCTATACAGCTGTCACATTCTTGTGCTGCGTAATTGTCAAGTTACAAAATAACCATTAACTAAAAATGTAGAGACTAGGAGTGATTTGTGACTAAAAATTTCAAAGTTAATAAAATAGCTAAACTTGGCTTTACATGATCTCAGCTCTTTTTACGGCAAAAGAGTCACGAGGCTTGGCTGCATTTTTTACATAAGACGTTTGTGATGGGATTTTAATGTTTGAATAAAACACAGATATTGGAATAGTATTTATTTAATCAGTTGGCGAATTATTTTTTTTCTTTTTGATAAATCTTTTGTTTTGTAATGCTGCGAATTTTATAGATGACAAAATTTTTTTACTTCCATACAAGTTCATTCTTTCATACACTTTTCCATAAATTGGGAACGAATTTAGAATAATAATAATTTTATTTCTAGTAATTCCTTTTTAACACTTTCCAACCTAGTTGAAAAGTGTTTATGACTTCGGTTTGTCTGGCCGTATGGCCGTCTGCCGTCTGTCCGTGCTCTAACTTCCGTAAATATTCTCGGATTGTCCTGCAATTTTTATATGTTATTGCCGTTATCTATAGCATGTTCCCTATTTAAACTGAACTGTGTAGCAGTGATAGTTTTTTTACAGGGATACTCAAAAGAATTCCGTTACATTATGGGGAAAAATCATTTGCGGTTTATTTTAATAATGTTACACAACTTCAAACACATTGTAATTGATATATATGACTAAGGTGCATTACAAGAAGCTTAATATGGAATAGGGTGTGCATAGCACTTATAGTTACTTTACAGCGACAGTCAAAAGAATTCAGTTACATTACGTCTATGGAGAAAAGTCGTTTGCAATTTAATTAAATAATGTTTCACTATTTTAAACGCATTGAAATTTATATATATCACTAAGGTGCATTACAAGAGGCTTACTACAGAATAGTAGTCATTGTTCATTTTCAGGGACACACAAAAGAATTCTCTACTCTCTGTTAACAATAATTCTTGGAAGTGAGTTTTAAGTTGCTGAACGCGATTTAAAATTTAACTCACTTTTTGTCTATTACTTGGTGTGTATAAACTCTGGACACTGCTTCATATACAGGCACAGATCATATACAGGGCAGCACAAAAGTTCACGAACACATTTCCGTTTATTGACAGAAACTCCAAAAGGAGGATTTTAAACTGTGCTACACGTTTCCTAAGTAAACTAAAATTTAGCATCCTATGTAGTACATATACAAATCTGCAAAATGTATACATTTTAACGTCTGAATGTGAAAAATATTAAAAACACCAATTAAAATAATTTAAGACAGACATGAGAATACATAAAATAAAAATTTTATAAAAAAATATATACTTAAAAACAGTTAAAAATACAAAATAGTAGACGTTTCGCCAAGCGACACGCAAGGCATCATCAGTACAAAAACAATCTATTGCATAACAAACCACAGAACAAGGAAAAAGAAAAGGTTTGAAATCAAGGAAAGTTGAAGTTATTTTAAAAACAGATAATATTCATTAGGGACAGAACGAGCTTCATTCAACGTCTGCGATCGCAATTGAGTGAACCAACTCTCAAGGAGTAATCGACCATGGTAGCTGTTACAACCTGATTTCAAAATACTGGCGTTCGCAATTAGCGGGATGTGATTCGTTTGAAGTGAATGCTGGACAATTTTTGAATTCAAATTACTATTTTTTAAAGCACTAGTATGTTCTTTTAGGCGAATTTCCAATGATCTACCTGTTTCACCAATGTAGACACTATTGCAATCTTTACAGGGAATAAATTGTAAACGTTATGTTGATGACATTTTTTTGATAGTGAAAGAAGCTGATTTAAATAATATTCTCAAGATTTCTAGCTCTATTGGTGACCCTATTAAGTTTACTGTTGAAATTGAAAATAATGCTGAATTACCATTTCTCGACATTCTAGTCCGCAGACACATTGCTGATACCTCTCAATCTATCACCACTACTGTTTACAGAAAACCTACATCTACTGGTCAATATACTAATTTCAATTCAATTTGCCCTTTCAGCCATAAAATAGCCGTTATTAAGACTTTAGCCTTCAGGGCCATTAGATATTGCAGTTCCAGTAATGATTTTGAAATTGAGAAGTGTAAAATTTATCGCGATTTGGTTAATAATAGCTATCCTATAGGTCTTGTTAAAAAAATCTTTAAAAATACTTTAAATTTTGTGAATTCTACTCCCCCCCCTTTTCAACGTAGTAAACCAAACTCTTTTATCTGTATCCCTTATTATAAGAACATTTCTGAAAAAATTTCTGGCATTCTAAAATCATTCAATATTGGGGTTTCTTTTAAACCAATTAATAAAGTGAGTTCCTTTTTCACTAAGCATAAATTTCAATATGATAAGTCTAAATTACCCGGTGTTGTTTATATTATTCCCTGTAAAGATTGCAATAGTGTCTACATTGGTGAAACAGGTAGATCATTGGAAATTCGCCTAAAAGAACATACTAGTGCTTTAAAAAATAGTAATTTGAATTCAAAAATTGTCCAGCATTCACTTCAAACGAATCACATCCCGCTAATTGCGAACGCCAGTATTTTGAAATCAGGTTGTAACAGCTACCATGGTCGATTACTCCTTGAGAGTTGGTTCACTCAATTGCGATCGCAGACGTTGAATGAAGCTCGTTCTGTCCCTAATGAATATTATCTGTTTTTAAAATAACTTCAACTTTCCTTGATTTCAAACCTTTTCTTTTTCCTTGTTCTGTGGTTTGTTATGCAATAGATTGTTTTTGTACTGATGATGCCTTGCGTGTCGCTTGGCGAAACGTCTACTATTTTGTATTTTTAACTGTTTTTAAGTATATATTTTTTTATAAAATTTTTATTTTATGTATTCTCATGTCTGTCTTAAATTATTTTAATTGGTGTTTTTAATATACAAATCTATAGATCCTATACAGGGCTGAATAAAAGTATTCGGACATTTTTCCGAATATTGTATATGTTGGAAATATATTCTGAAAATTCCTGAAATTACGTTTTTAAATATGTTATGCGTTTTCCAAATTGTTTATTTAGATGTTATCTTTCAGCTTATTAAACGGTACTGATTTGTAAAATTATTTTGGAAGCGTTGTAAAGTGTTACATAATGTATGCTTGACACATGATTTTTCGTTCTTGTTTATTTATATAACTGTAGAGCCCTCTATTGAGAATAATATTTTGGGCTTGAACAGTCTATCGAGTTATCACGATACATGTCACAAGAATTGAAAAGATCTCATAAAAAATATTGATATTCAAAAGAAACTTCAAATTGTCACCTAAACGTTGGAATTTTGTGTGGAGCTTTTACAGAATATCATTTAGAAGAAATTGGTCTTTCAGCGCCAGAAAAATATTTTTAGAATATATTCATGAAGATTATCGTGGGTCTTTTTAAGAGCCAATACCCTTTTGACGCCCAGAAATTTAAGGTATTGCAGAATTTTGGTTTTAGAAATGTGATGCGTTTATAAAAAGTTTATTAACACTATTTTATTATACATATATTAAAGTTGAAATCGTTATATTGTTTGGATGCTTATTTTTAAAAAAATTGTCGGTTTGACAGCTGTTGTTTTAAAAAAGAGAGCAGACCTATGGGCACCATAATTAATTGGTCCAGTTGACGAAGATTGAATGTAACTACACAAAAGCTGGAGAAGTGAGTATTAGTTTATAGAAATATGCCTTTTTTGGTAAGTAGCATTAATTCAAATGAAAGTGTAAATTTTCTACAACAAATTTCGTTGCCTAAAGTTTGCACAAAATAAAGTTAATTTTTTTTTCAAAAAATTCCTATAACTTTCACAAGACAAAATAAGGGTGATCCCGAATTCATGGTACAACTTTGACGGCTGGTACAGGACACAATTGTTTTTATAGGAAACAGGGTCAGGTATTCATTTATATAGTTAAAACAACAGGGCGTTTCGCTCCAATCCGAAGTCGAATTTTTGTTATAACTTTAATAGTAACGAAATCCTTACAATATCCTTACAATTCATCCAAAGATAGTCTGTTGCGAATTTTATTAAAATATCTTCACTACTGTTAAAGTTCAAATAAACTATATAGAAAATTCCATATAATGCGAACGACAAATTCACCCTCTCAAATTTACAAAACACAATGTAAACACATTGATAATTTGTTGTTACTACAAAGGTGCCATAAAACCAAAACACTGTTTTAAAATTAAAACTATCAGATGTTAAAAATCCATAAGCTTTCGGCTAATGTTTAGCCGAAAGCTTATGGATTTTTAACATCTGATAGTTTTAATTTTAAAACAGTGTTTTGGTTTTATGGCACCTTTGTAGTAACAACAAATTATCAATGTGTTTACATTGTGTTTTGTAAACTGTTAAAGTTATGAACGAAAACTCGGCTTCGGATTGCAGTGAGACGCCCAGTAATATTGACTAAATAAATGGACTTCTGTCCATTGTTTGCTATACAATAAATGATTGTTACAGTGTCGTGTACGAACCCTTAAAGTTTTTATAGTGAATTCGGAATCACACGTATATGACGATTAATTTTCAAAAAGAATCATGTTGAATAACTGAAAATGGCAGATACAGAGGAATCGTCGATGTTAAAATTTTGTTCTCACACAAAAAAAGCCTTTACAGTTTTCATTGCAGTTTCGTTACAGTGGTGCACTCTACTTCTATATTTCCCAAGCGTTTTTCTTTGTTCTAGATATCGATTTTTAACTAACAAAATATTGATTTTGCATGTATAAAGATAAGTTTAAATGAAAATGAATTTTGAATCGATAAATGTGCGTAATCCCTTAAAGATTCTATTATATTTATTACCCTTTTCTAGGGCCTTTCTCTTAAAAGAACAATTGATTAATTTTCAATTAAAACTCCATTGTTTTAAAATAGCTCTTTAAAATATGTGGAACGAAGTATTTACAAATTCCTCTAATTTTTCCAAAGGATATAGGAGAATAAGACTTTTGCTTTGAAAATTTGCAAAGTAAGCTGGATATTCTAGATTTCCTTGCAGTTTGGCATTTGTTCTATTTCTTATTATTGCAGAATAGTGCTCTGTGATCATGTGTTTGATTTTCTTATCTTGAAACAGATGGCGCCATTAACGCTATCGACAGTATTAACATCCTAAACATCTTATATATTAAAACGAAAAGGGTTCGCCGTCAAATTCATTTTTCACATGAATTTGAGCAGCCGTTTACGCATGCGTAAATTTAAATCTAGAACCTAACCAGTTTTAGAGCACACTCAAATGCGAAAACGGTGGACGAGTGGTATAAAGCGCATTTCTTATCTGTTCCGATTATTGTGTGGGTTCGATCCCTGCTATGGACAGAATGATTTTTCTTATTTTATTTGAATTATTCTTCAAAAATTTCAAACTTTTTAAAACAGCTATGAATTTTATTTTTATGGCACTATCAAGTCGTTTGCCGTCAAGTTTTAACGAGTTCCATCTAATATATAATTATCTTTGGTCTGTGATAACTATAACCAGGGCTACACTAGATACCGGGTGTGCTTATTCATAATCATGACGTCACAAGACGTGGCTGACCGCGACGAAAGACATACAGCGATTGGTACAAAACGACGGGCGCGTCGCTTTGTACCAATCGCTGGTCGTGGCCAGCCGCTATTTGTAACGTTTTGAGAATGAATGAGCAAGCCCGGTATCTAGTGGTGCCTTGCTATTACTCGTTCACTGTTGTTGACGAAAAACTTGTGCATTTTATCAATCAACATATAACTGAGGGTGCATTTCGGGTCTGGGTGTCATGGTCAATTAAAATATTCCGAAATAATTCGGAATTGCTTTCCTCCAAACTCTAAAATAGGTAGCTTCTTACTTTTTGTAATCGGAGATACCTAAAACATTTTAAATCTCAGCTTGTCTACTTATTTTCTTTTGATTCAAACATTTCTAAAAATATTTGAAAAATGCACAATATTTTATTAAAAAAAGACGTGTTTGAAGTAAAATAGTTCTTTTTAAAGGGACGCAAACATTTTTTGAATACATTGTTGTCAAAGGTAGATGTTATTTCGAATACAGTTCCAGTTTTCCAATTTTGGTTAAATCGCAGGTTGCAAAGGGAAAACGGTTTACTAGATCCATATGGCCAGTGCCTTTTTTTCATGTTTTATTAAACTGTCACATAGATTGTTTTACATTTATATTAATTTTTACAATAGCAAATTTTTGATGGAAAACAATAACGCACACATTTATTTGCTATAAAGACGGCATTTTTTATTGATTGTCGAAAAATAGAAGAACTAGATAATGTCAGAAATACCTAATTATATCTCATAGAAATTTTCTCTTTAAAATATTTTAAAAGCTATTTTCAAATAAATTTAAACAAACAACATAATATTAGAAATTAAGAGATCTTTAATTCCTGAAACACATTTTCAGGGACATAAAATCAATTTTTTTTGTTTTGTTTTACAGAAAATTTTCGTGACAGAAGTATATTTTTCTGTATGTTTTTTATTTTAATATTTCCCTTTATTCAAACACTATATTACAAAAGTTTTACTTAACATCGTTATCCCACTGATACTTTTTCATAATATTTATTTTTGAATTATTTATCGAGACATCATAATGCACGTCGCAAGATTTGAAAAATATATTATAAGAGATATTGATATTCAAAGGGCAATTCAATTTTCTCTTCTAACAGGTTGGAATTTTAAATGGAATCCTTGGCAGGATATCATTTAGAAGATATCGGCCTATCAGTGCAGAAAAATATTGTTTGAATATTTTTTTAACAGCATTATCCTTTAAAGAATCCTTTTTCTTTTTCTTTTTTTTTTTTTTATACCAGATTCGTGGAAGCTGTTCTTTCATAAAATATTTCCTTGAAACATGATGAAAGCATAACATACTGTTATTATTTGTATTGAAGATATGTTATACTTATATTACATTGCATGGTTGTCAATGTAAGAAAAAAAAAACGCCGAAAATAAGATGAAAGTGCATCTTATAGTTCGATTATATTTCCTGGTACATTGCCGTATTAAATGTGCTGTTTCGTTTTTCTTGTTCAAGATAAACATGATTACAGTTTTTTACTTCTTTTGATACTTATATTTAGTAATTATAAAAAAGTATATTTCGATATTTTTTAAAGATATTCTACATGACAGAAATGCAAACTTATTTATATATTTATAGAGCTTTTACACAAACATAATATTTTAACCTTTTTACTATGAATCTTTATCTCAGTCATAATTTTATCATAAGATATCTGCTTGAACGACGTATCAAGATATTGTAATATATGTTACAAAAGTTGAAATGTTATTTAAATTAAAAGGGTTATTACATTTTTTCATCTAACAGGTTGGAATTTTGAATGTAACCCTCAGCAGGCTATCATTTAGATGAAAAATGTCAGCAATAACATATTTTTAATGTATACTTGAAGATTATTATGGGTTAAGGAATCCATTTTTCTTTATTACCAACAGTGATGGCAACTTTCTCTTCATAAAACATTTCCTTGAAACATAATAAAAGCATCATACAGCGTCATATTTTGTAATGCAGATTTATTACATTTATAAGCCATATAAATATAATAAATCTACATTAAGAATTAGGGCACTATATGATGCTACATGGCATTCAATTGATTTGAAAACACTGAACATAAAATTAAATAAACGTCTGATAGTTAAATTTGTTTTATCTGGTACATTGTGTTATTTTTTGCCATACATATTGTATTAGATGTTTAAAACATACAGTGCGTTAAGAAATTATAAGACCACTTTGATTTTGAAAATTATGGAGTAAATAAAGGTTCTAATTATAGTTTAAACACATGAGATATCAAAATACAACATATTTATTAAATTAGTTTGCAATAATTTTGAATAATGCTATAAATAAGTATCTTAACAAAAATATAAGGAATGAATGAAAAATACACTGTTAACAAATTAAAAGACCACTTGTCTAAAAACAAAAATAATATGTAAATTAATACGATATTGGTCCTCCATTTTTCCTTATAACCTCAAACACTATGTTTTTCATAGAAGTGGCCAGGTTATTAAGTACAGATTCAAAATTATTCTGCCATTCTTTTACAATGGCTACTTCTAGTTAATTGGCAGATAAAAACTGTTTATTATTAGCATAAACTTTGTGACTTAATACGCCCCAAAGATTTTCCGTAGGGTTCATGTGTTGACTTCGACTTGGACATGACAAAACATGATTTTTTTTCTTTTTTAAACTATTACTGGGTGGATTTAGACGCATGGCAAGAAGCATTGTCTTGCTGAAACATCCAGTTAGCACCACCTAAAGAAGGTCCAAATGAATATTGTGCATGTTTCTGAAATTATAAAATAAAATATTATCTCGAGTGGGTGGAGTTATACGTAGTATCTAATAGACGAGAATTTGTATCTGTTGTCTGAATGTGTTACGTTAATAGGACATACGGATCTAATATGTTCTAAGACCACCTTAACCACTGTTATTTTTATCTATTATTAAACATTAATGTAAACATTTATGTATTTTCTATTTTCATATTGAGTGGTTTCCACTTCAGGGTACCTTATACCATAAAACAAAATCGTACTATAGCTGGTACATCAGTTCTAATTAATGCAAAAATAAATAGAAAAGTACCGCTTTAAATCATATGAAGTTCTTTATGACCATATGTGGTTTATGTTTCTATAAAATTTAGTCTACATTGTAAAAATTAAACAAAGTGGGATTTTTTAAATGATAACACCCACTTTTGACACTATGTTTGAGTTCAATAGCTCGAAGTAGCCCAGTAAAAGGTATGATTTATATACGTTTGCTTACATTATCATACATTTATTAAAGAGAATATATTAGTAATTTCTCCATATATTAAAAAAAATAAAATTAAGATTTTCTACAAAGAAAAGTGCAGGAAGCATTGAATTATTCTCCAGAAAAGTCGTAAAATATATTATATATATATATATATATATATACGATATATATATAAGAAAAACAAAATTAAAAAAAAAATCCTGCCGAAAGTTTCCGGTTAATATCTTGGATTTTGTTTGCTGAGGATTCAAAAGGTAATGGGGATAGCTTACATGTTTGAAAATGATATTTTTCTATATCTATAAAACTAATGACAGGAATGCTTTGTAAGTGCATACAGCTTTGTTTTGCAATACTCTCTTTAAATGATTGTAGAACATAATTTACAATTTTCGAAAACTTAATCTATTTATATATTTAATATTAAAAAATAAGTTTTTGAAAAAAAGAAATGATTTAGATTCAGCCCTGGGGTATTTAACGTATCTCTTTATAAAATGAAACTTTTCTATCAAAAGTTTTCGGGGAAGAAATAAATTATACTTTGTAATCTAGATATACTTTTAGCATTTTCAAATTTTTGCCCCGTTTTACGAAGATTTAAGAAATCGTGAATAAACTATACGGTTTTTTTAGCTGTTTTAAGAAGAGGAAAATTCAAATATAATGTTAATAGTGGATTTGAAAAATCAAAGTTGGTTCAATTCCTAATGCATATACGACCACTTATAACAAAACAAACTACATCGTACGATTATAAAGAACTACAAACAAATTTAAACAGTACTTTTCGTTTATTTTTGCATTAATTAGAACTTTTGTTACATTCATGGTTCAGAAAATTTTGTTGGAAACTGGATTTTTTTTTTTTTTAATTCTCCACATTTTACTCTGTTATTGAATGTGAAAATAGAAAAGAAGAGTGAAATTTTGCCAATAAATTATTCATTGATGACTGTCTTGTAACCAAAGACATAATTTGAAACCCCTTCCTTTAAATGAACGGCTTGCGGAATAATATGATACTAATTCCTAAAACATTTCTGTTTCTGTTCCCCTAAAATATTTCTTGAGAATGTTTCTTCTAGAGTTATATTTTAATAATTAAGTTTACTTTATTACAAATCAAAATCTTACAATTATACCTTACAAATAAAAGGCATTTCATATATGAGGGGGTCGGGGCAAGAAAGTGCCAAGCCACCATTTTGGTGGAATAAATCTAACACTGTAATCTGTTGCTTAATATTGTAAATTATAATATCCTAAATAGAATTTGTTTCTAATGTCACTTGGTGGGAGCATATGTCCCAGGTTCATTTTGGGACCAGACGTTTATGCCCCCAAGGAAGATAACTAATTTACAAAGAACGTAATAGTAATATCATTAAAGTAATGTCATACTGTTACTCAGAATATCTCAAATGTTACTAAGACATTGGTGAAAAAACTTTTTGTTATATATCTTGATTTCAGTATTTGATAAAATTTTCAAATTGAAACATCTCAGAAGTTAAAAAAATGTGGCTTCGCACTCTTTTGCCCCGACCCCCTCAATATGTTAGGTAAGTTTCGAAAAAATAAAATTACGCGGTAAAAAAAACCTTCATGTTTTAAAATATTTTATTTTACAACGTGATATTTTTAAACAACATGATATTTTGCAACATTTGTGATAATATACTATTTATCAACGTTATCCCAATTATATACCTTTTTAATATTTTGTGGAAGATTATTTTTATATTTTCACGAAATACATTTTCGTTTAATATCAACAACATAGGCAATATTTGTTTGAATAAATAGTTCTTAAAACATACTCAAAACTCCTTAGAGTGATATTATTGTCAATGCATTCGAATACTAGTCCATTCAAAAGCTATTTTTAAACGTTTTATTTTGGAAAGTTATCACAATCATATACTTTTTATAATATTTTACTTGAAGAATTTATCGAGGCTCCAATAATACATCTCACAAGATTTGAAAAGATATCAGGAAAATATACTGATATCCATATGGCAATTCCATTTTTCCATCAAAGAGGCTGGAATTTTGAATACAACCCGATCCTTATAAGCATATCATTTAGAAGAAATAGGCTTTGTAGTGCGAAAATAACATTTTCAAAACGTATTCTTAAAGATTATTTTTGGTTTTTCCACGAAATGCATTTTCGTTTATTATAAACGACATAGGCAATATTTGTTAAATTGTTCTTAAAATATGTTCAAAGCTTCATAGAGTGTTATTATTTTCAATGCAGATTTCTTATATACAATGTGCAATATGACTTTTTTTAAGCTTTAAAGTGCATTATTTAATGTAAAAATGAAATAAAAACTGAAAAACACGCTTTTATTGCAAGAAAATAATAAAATAAAATCTTAAAATTCAAGGTAACTTGACACGTTTTGATTGCACAGAAATGCAATTTTAAGTGTTTAATTGTTGGAGTGTGGGAAACGTATTTCTGAATATAACTTCTAATGCACAAACACCTTATAAAAATTTAAATGTAACAGATGTTTAAAAAAAAATCCCAGTCATATAAATTTATTGTCAATTAATGAATAAGATTTGAAACATTTTGCAATTTGAACTATATCTTCAAAACTAACAGTTTAGGTATTAGCTATTAATCAAAGATAAGAAGGTATCCTTTATTCTCTATACATGAAAATATTATGGAGACTGTATAGCTACTCTTTTATAAAGGTACCATAATAAACGAGAACGTTTTGAAACTTTGCATACTATTGTGTTGTTCTGGATCACTAACATTTGTGAAGTAACTATAACTAGGAATGTAATAGATGGATGTGGTGGATTTTAAACATATCTAACCTACGAGTCAATTAGATTTCTTGCACAATTTAAGCCATGTGCTAACTTCAAGTCGAGATCCCTATTTAGAATTTATGATAGAGTCACTGGCGATGAGTTTTCGACAATCTGGTAATATTTCGTTGAGCTTTCTATTTTAAATAAAGAGCCATCGGAATCCACAGAATTCCTTTTATAGTATAGTTTTTAGTCTCATCTGAAATGAATTTCATAGGTTTCTGTATATAACGAATGACTAGGACATTGAGGGCTGAGCTAAGTTAGTTAAAATGCAACAAGTTTTAGTAAAGGATTTTTTACCTTCCTGTCTTTCGTAAATTCAGCTTGTTGTTTATCATATGAATTAAACAACCTTTTCCACTGATACGGTTCCCTGCTTGAGGATATAAATGAATTGGGTACTTAAGTATTTTCCGTGTCAGGTCGCAGTTAACTGCGCCAAGCATTCATCAATTATACTAATCGCAGTAACCCTTATTTTTTGACAACTATATATTATATTTATTTATTATTGTTTATAGTTTATTTTTTATCATAATGTAAAGTTTATTTTTTTATTATAGTTTACAGTTTTTTTTTCTTTTGTTATTTCTTTATTATTTTTCATTTATTATTTTTTGTTATTTATTTATGTTATATTATTTACCATTTTGAACAATGTTATGCATTTAATAATGTTAAATTACTATTTTGAACATCATGGGCAGTGATATACAAGATTGGCAACAATTTTTAGTGATCTATCTCCTCGACCCGATAGTATGTAAGTACCATAAATTGTTGCTTTATAATAAATCGGTCTCATGGCCTCCTTTCAAGTTTACTGTCTCAAAGCGAATGTCTGAATGTTTCATCCACATCTATCTATAATTTAATAGAAATGCACAATTAAAAATATCTAAAGAAGAACATTTAATAGCTGCTTGATAAAAGTTGATCCGAATAACCCGTCAAAACCGAAGTATTGTGTACTTCGGCATAGAAATTATTTTATATTATAAATTTGAATTTTTTCCTTTTACTGGTACTGAAAATAATGCACAGGAAATATTTTTTCGAAATGCATAGTACTTTATAATGCTATAAAAAATGCCGTTAGACGGATTTCACAATTTTTAAATACCCCTAGTTATGGATAAGAGATTACAATTCTATTTGACCTAAAATAAATTATGTTCAAAATTATTAAAATTTCTTTACAGACACATATTGGTATCGGTATATTTCTATGATATTCCTTCTGAATAATTTAAAGATGAATTTTTAATTCAAAAAAATGCTTTATCATTAACGATTTTCTTTATTTTGAATTATAATATATATTTTTTAACTATACCCTGAGAGGAATTTGAACAAATTACATAAATCATGGTATATGAACTTTAAGAAAAAGGGAAATGAAATCTGATCTATCAAGAACATTTGCGAAAATATAATATACAATATTCCGAGCTACCCGCGATTTAAAAAAGTGTTCATTTATCTTACGAAACATTGTGAAAACATGAATTGACACCAAAATTGAAACACCATTTCTGGAAGAAAAGTTTCTTTCTCATGGCAGTTTGCACGATGATCCAAACTAAACAGGATGTGTTTAGGCACCTACCGTGAAAAAACTATTCGCTGTTTCTCAACTACATTTTGTACAAATAGTTTCTTGAGCATACGGTTTCGATTTATTAATAAAATAACATTTCATGTTTCGTCTTATTGGACAAAATGACGCTTTTGTACATGTAAGCTACTTATATTTGGAAAAGTATCTGCAACAACTTTTATTTTAAGAGAAAATATGAAGTTATTAAATTGATATCACATGACAAAATAAATTAAAGACAAACGTGCAGTATCTTTTGAAGTAACATATAGAAAGAAAAATAAGCCAAATTTGTCCAGCTTTATTTCAATCACATGTTATATCTTAATATCGTTGAATATATATTATTCGACTTGTCTCCCATTTTCATGCAAAACAGACTTAATAGCACTATGGGATTCATGTGCGCGGTTAGTTGAAACAGACCGAGCAATTCTGCTTTTGAAGACTGTTATATTTGAAATATCACTTTTAAAAATCGTGCCCTTTAAATAGGCCTTCAGCCAAAAATCACAACTGATTATATCAGATCAACAGGCCAGCAAAGACATTTGCAATGATCTACTTATCACTGGGTCCTCCCAAGATTGTAGCACCGTCTAGATTTCACTGTAAAGGTCAAATCTCATCAAAACGCAAAATAATTCGCCAAAGGTTCTAATAGTAAAAAATTCAACGCAAACTTTTTACCTGTCAAGATATCTCGAACGCGTAAGAAGCATTGTTATTGATGTGATAAACGAGTTAGGCGAATAACACTCGATCTCTTACAGAGAGATTTTTTCAGAGATTACAGAGAGAGTTCTTTAGATTTACGAAGATTGTCTTTTTTAAAGAGATTAAGATTCATTTTCGTTGCTCCAAAAGTTGTTTTAGATGACATATAGGGAAATATAGAAGAAACCACGAACTATATTTTTTTCAGAAATCAAAATCACTTATTGAAAAGACTATGTGTTCAAAACTGAAGTTTTGATTCAGGCAGCAGCATTTGCACAAGGCAAGCCTAAAAAACTCCAGTGAACTTTGGATCGTCTTATATACAAGATACAAGAAATTCACATGTCATTTTAATTTGCCATTTCAGTCAATAATATAAGTGCTCCCTGCTGCACTTTGATCGCATGAACAATAAAGTAAAAATCACATTAGTTACTCGTAGTACTGGAAACTGTATTCCTATCAGAGCCAGAAACATATCAACTATTATATTAAGGATTCGTTATCATAAGCGTAATAAATGTTTATCATAACTGTGTATAATAACTGTGTATAATAACTGTGTATAATAACTGTGTATAATAACTGTTTTACAAGTTTTTTTTAGAATGTATAAGCAAAATTAAATAAAGTATTTAAAAGCTAAGAGCATTATGAGTTTTTAACTTAAAATCTTCTTTATACGAGGGTCAATCCAGAAATAAGGTTCTCAAAGAGCTTCAGCCTCACGGGAACGTGCGAGACGAAATACAGCACAGCTGTTCTCGAACTCGCGATTCCCCGGCCGCGCTTCGCTGAGCAGCTCATTCTTAGCTCAGCAGCCGTCCGAGATGGAGGTTCCCATTGTTGATCCCGCCAAGTGCGATATTCGTCCAGTTATTGTGCAACCCTAAGAAATCTCAGGCGAGCAATCCAGAACCGCCGGCGAAGACGACTGACAGCCGGTTTAACGTAGTTTCACGACAACGCCCGACCTCACACCCAGTTAAACCCAGTCTCCCGTTAAACCCAGGAACTTTTGACACAATTTGGGTGGACTGTCATGCCCCACCCACCTTACAGTCCGGACTTCGCACCTAGTGATTATCACCAAATTAAAAGAACACTTCCAAAGCTTTCGGAGCGACGATGACGTTAAAGAAGAAGTGAAATGCTTCCTCAACGGGTTGGCGCCGGAGTTCTTCGACATTGGAGTACAGAAATTGGAGCACCGTCTACAAAAATGCGTAGAAAAAGATGCGATCATGTAGAGAAATAGAGCAAACGTTCTTCTTTCCAACTATGTAAATTTCTATGAGAATAAACATTGTTGTATATTTGTAAATTTGATGAGAACCTTATTTCTGGATCGACCCTCGTATATGTTTTTCTTACACAAATTCACTTGTGTATTTCAATTAATCTTTAAACACACGGCAGTTGTGAAGTCTAAAATAATTACGTGATTAAAATATTTGCTTTATGACCTTTTCCCAAAGATACACCAGTGTTCAACAAATGTTTAATGTTGAAGTACACACTTTTTAAAACTCTCTTTATTATTTTTATTAGAACGGACTAAGACGCCCGTGTATTTGCGTATTTTTATCTATTTTCTTTCTTAATTAAACATTGTTTTATAAATTTGTCTTTTACTTTTATACTATTACTAGATATTAAGCACTAATCTTCTTTATCATCAAAAGTTGATAGTTAGACATTAAAGGCATTAATGCATGGAGTACGCCGCCGGTGTATTTATGTTAGTACAGAGTGTCCGTGTTATATTAATTCTAATTAAACTAGTTTTTCTTAACAATCTCATGATTATTGTATTTATACCGCTACTAGACAATACATTAAACAAGTTGTACGTCAAACGTTGCACGTTTTAGAATTAAATTCATGATATCCCGTGCGTAGAACGGGTTAAACAGCTAGTTAAGTATATATTTTATGACACTGTTCATACAAATATCTTAACTAGTTATATAAATATTCAGATATATATGTATCAGCTAGTTATATAAATATTCAAATCTTGATGATTTTTAATTCTGTGAAATGAATTATATCGTCTGCAGATTAATTTCTGTCATAAAATAAGTATCTCGGTCGCTTGACGATTCAACTTCGGAAGCTCCTATAACAAAAAAGCACCGATTTAAAAAAAAATTCAAATTTCTTAATAAATATTTTTATTAATATCTCCTAAAGTTTTGATTCGATTTTAATAAAATTTGAAATGTCTCGACAAAATTCTGCAAAGATAATATATTTTAAATTGCAAACCATTTGGTTGAGTAGTTTTTGCGTTGTTATATGCGGACAGACAGACAGACGGACAGACAGACAGACGGACGGACAGACGGACGGACCAAACGACGACTATAGGTGCTACGTATTTATATAATTACGAACGCACCTAAAAAGGATATCGTTAAAATTTATTATTCAGGCTGCAAACGCCTATGACGCAGACAGTTCATAGCCTGTGTCTTTATGTTAAATAAAAACAGGCAGTATTTTTAACGATTAAACCGAATTTTCAAGTATAATGAAGACTATTGCTGGTTAGTAATGTTACTTATAATATGTATTCAAATTCCCTAATACGCAGAACTCATTTGAATTTTCATCACAAAATATGTATTAATATTTTATGTTATATTTTCTCGATAACTTATAGTTTATATTATTCTTTAAATAATATTTCTGCGTAAGCAAATGTAAAAAAAAATATAAACAGAATAAAACCTTTTTTTTAAGCAAATTTATTTTGTCTCATTTCTTATCTCATGTTTTTCTTCTCATTTGTACTAATAAATCTGATGTAAACAGTTGTTCATAATAAATTAATATGTTCAGTATACCTCGAGGGAACAAAACGTCCTTTGAAAAATATTAATTAATTAGTTTGATATTATATCTTGTAATAAAGGTACTGTATCAGTGATAAAAATAATTTAGATTCACTTAATTTAGCCTTTGTTGGAAACAGCAAAAATATAGGATTTCATTACATAAAATGATACTTCGTAAAAAAAACAAAAAAAAAACACTGTTATATTTATTTATTTAACCAAAAAATTTCGTTAATCAATTCTCTCTAAAAAATATTTTCTCTGCATTAAATAGTCTTTATATATTATTTATAAATGTCATATGTTTAATATTGCTTTAATATGTGTATATACCATTTTGAATATATTAAGTAAATGCTATTTTGAAAGTAAGCCTAATCATAATAAAATTAGGCGATTTGTTTACAATTAAGGAAAGGTATTTTTCTATAATGAGTTTTATATTTGTTTTATAGACACAGATTTAAACTATCCAAACTTTTTGCAACATACCCTGATAATATAAATAAATGTATAGTTCTTTATAATACCAGATAACTCTAATATGCATAATCTTTAATCTTCTATTAACCGAATCTTCTTTGAAAAACGCTTTCAATTTTAAGTATCAACGAAAGTAAAGACCGGAATTCTTACCCAGTGTATAAATTTAAAAGTTTAAATTTTAAAAAACGTTCCATTTGTGTACAGCAATAATTCATGATGGCCAAATGATGCTCGTCTATGTAATTTAATGTAAATGTAAGAACTTTAATGTATAATATTTTACAGATAAAGTAGGATATATGTAACAAAATAACGAAAGTTTCGGTAGAAATGTTTTGAGTAGAAAAAGTAAGTTATCTACATTTTACTTTTAATCAACAATATTAGGAGAATGCAAAAGTTAAAACATTACGTATGTTAAATTGTATGTTTTATATATTCTTATTTGATGAATAACCCTGCGATATTGCTAATCGGGCACACGGTAGAGAATGAAATTGATTTATGAAGCTACTATGATACAATCTATAATTTTTAATAAATCGGTCGTTCAATTACTGTTCTTTAGACGTTTTCATAAGCGTTAAAATAGCGATCTATAGAAATAAATATACAATTGTAAAATTAAATGTATACACCAAGAATTTCACATAATTTGTAAAATTGTAAATTGTGAGTATTTTCATAGATTATGAACTAATGATCCGAAATACTTCTTTACAATTCATTGTACACTTGTATTTACACATGTTTAGTCAATTCATATAAATTATACATATGAATATGGATCATTTCAACATCCTGTTTTCTACATACATACAAAACGCACAGCGATGAACGCGGAATCATACGAAAGGTTCTTGTACAGGCTTTTGATGTAGTACACTTACAATTCCTTTAAACACGCATTTTGAATAAAAAATGCAATTAATTAAAAATAGTTGAATAATTGTATTTGTAAATAGTCTCAAAGATTGCACTGCGAGTTTATTTGTTTTAATTCTTTAATAAAGAATGTGATTCTTTTCTTAATTCCACCAACTAAACTAAACATGGAAAAAACTACAACAAAACGTTTGTTTTCTATTTAATATGCCAGAATCTATAAAAAACTATAAAGGATCGTATTAAACAAAAATAACATGTACTGTAAAAATAAGAGCGATTTACTGTTGTAAGAAAAATATAGAAGTGGCTTGCTGAGGCACAACAATATGTTATTCTTGTATTAATATATATTCCGATTCATATTTTTGACAAAGCAGAATAGTCATGTTTTCATATATATTGTATATAATAAGATGCATTTAGTATGATTATATCAATTAATGGCATGAATGATATCTCTATATTGGCAACGAAGCAGATTATAAATAGTTTTATAATTATGTAATATATTATAAACATATGCAGTATATATATACAGATATTTTCTTTTCTTGCATAAATTAATGAATTTCAAAGTGTATAGAACAGAAAAATACATAATTTCATTCAGTTTGAGTTAATTACCTGCGTATGGATATATATATTTAGGATTACATTTCTAAAAATGTATTGCGGATAATCGTTTCTGCAATTATGCATGAATAATGCATAATTATGCATAAAGTACGCATAAATATGCATAAATTATGCATATTTATGCATAAATTATGCATATACTTAACATATTCCTAGAGGGAAGAGTAGAATATTGAGAGAAAGGGCGTTATGAGGCATGTTATATTTCATTTTTCTTTGTTCCCAAAGAGCTACAAATATTTGTTTTCATACTTTTAAATCTTTTTGTCATATTGAACAATTTTAGTAAAATTTATATTGTAATAAATGTCAAAATAGATTTCAAAGTACAAGTCATTACTTACTTTTCATCTATAAAAAGCAGATTTTTGAAATATATATATTTTTAAATATTTCAACTGCAAATTTTGTAGAATACTTAGTAATAAATAAAGACACAACATAGGGGAGACTTGGGAGAGTTGATCCCTAAGTCTAAAACCAGGGGAAAAATGCAATTAAGTCTCTGAAACCGGCAACACTAATAAAGTGACTCCTTATCAACAGATCTGACAGCAGAATTTCATTTACCCTTTTTTTTTTTTGTTGTAAGAAAAGAATATCTGATTTCTTACAATCAAACTTCTTTTTCAGTAGGTAGTTTATGTTTCTTAGTTTTTGCTAAATATAACTAAATTACTTAAGTTGATTGACATAATTTACTAACATTCCTTACTGCTTAAATGTCATTATTTAAATCCATAACAGTTTCTTTACTTTTGATTTAACAATTATTTTTCCAACACACGCACATTAGGGACACTTGATCCCCATTGTATGGAGAGACTTGATCCTGGGGATCAAGTGTCCCCAAAGGTAAGCTAAAATAATGTTAAATTTTATTAACCCCTACCCCTAATTGTGACTTTCAAGACACATTTAGACAATATCAATATTAGTTAGAATATGGTTACCTTGATTTTGGATGGTTGACAAAGATAGAAAGTTACCATATAGCAGCAAATGGTCGTTAGCAAGCACATGGTGACTGTGCAAGGTTTGTTTTGTTGATACTTTTGGACTCTTTTAAAGTAAGAAACCTATTTATAAATTAGAAACATATAATTCCATTTAATATGTGTTATGTAGCCAAGTCTTAAACACCCTATGCCCATTTATATATTGAGCTAAAAATTTAATTTGTGCAATAGAGGGTTCATTTTATTGCAGTGATTAAAAACGCAGTGTTTATCTTTACTTTTTACAGTCATGCCACGTATTTATAAACCTAAAGATGTGTTCAACCCAGAAAAAGCATCAATGTTGCAGACTTACAGGAAACAGTGAAGGCTGTATTAGATGGATCCAGTTTTATGAGTGCAGCAAAATCCCTTCATATTAATGTGATGATTTTAAAACGTTAAGTGAGAAAACAAAAATCTCAAGAAAGTGACATTTCTTATGAATCAAATTATAAGCGCTCCCAAATATTTTCAGTTAACAATGATCTTTTGTGTGTATATTTTAAAAACATCAAGCAAATTAGATCATGGACTTACTCCTATACACAGTAATCATCCTGCTCAAATAATAACAATTTATCGAATTTCTGAATTGAACGGAATTGCCTATCCTAATGCAAAGATGCCAACTAACATAATAAATTGATTTAAAATCACTGGCATATATCCCTTAAACAGGAAAATTTTTTCTAAAGCTGATTTTTTATCATCTCTCGTCACAGATTAACCCAAGCAGTAATACATTTACAGTTAAACCAAACATAGTGACTCCAGAAGTCATACAAGCCTTCCCTAAATTTTAATTATCCAAAACAGGAAAATAAAGGATCTTCAAAAATTTTGACAAGCACACCAACTAAAAGACAGATTGAAAGAGAAATACAAGATCGCCGACTGAATAAAAAACATAAATCAAGAAAAACTCATTTCATCTCAAGAAAAAAAAGTAAAAACACTAAAAATGAAAGCCATCGAATCTTCAGAAAGTGAGAGCAGTTGTAGTGTTCATGATTCAACAGAGTCATATTCACTTGATGAATATTCTGATGAAATTATTGAAGATTCACAAAATTTGTCAATTTATGAAAGCGACTTTGTCACTGTGCAATTTCCAGGAATGAAGAAAATTAGTCATTTCGAAAAATTGTAAAGAATATTTCATCATCTGAATGCAAAATCAATTTTCTAAGAAAAAGAGGACTTAATTCCGACCAACAGATTTATCCAGAAAATGTTTACATTAGTGTTGTGGGCAATGACGAACATTGTCAAAAAAGTACCTAAACCAGTCATGCTTGGTGGAACTCTGAAAACTGCAACAATTTTAACATTTACTTTTCACTTTTAAAGCTTTGAAAATGTTTTTTGATCATTAATTTTAGCAATAATAATCATTCATATGGAAAACAGTGATTTTTACCAAATGTAGAATTTTTTGTGTGTTTTTCTACCTTTTTTACATGTTAGTCAACAATAAATTTGATTTCTACAACTGAATTTGAATCATTTCAATTCATCTGTTTCAAGGATCAAGTCTCTCTTGGAAAGGGATCAAGTCTCCCTGTTAGTGGGAAGACTTGATCCTTTTTTTATTTTTGATCCTTTTTTTATAATTTATATTTATTTTAAAAATGGTTTTTCAAAAATAAAAATAAAAATACTACAACATTAGGGACACATAAGCCTTTAATAATAACTAGAAACATTTAAAAAAAATTGTTTCTTTCCAAAATAAAAATTAAAAACTGAAAAAGGGATCAAATCTCCCAAGTCTTCCGTATACTTTTTATTTAGCTCAGATTTCTGAAATTATATTATTCAACCGAATGCCAATTTCTTATATTTTTATCTGTAATTTAGAAGTATGTTCCACTATACTGCAAGTAGTGGGGACACATTTTCACAATGTTTAAGTAGTCTGTAAATTTATTTTCTAATATTTTGATTTGTCCTATATTATTTTAGTTTCAGATGATACTAGACATTAATATAGAAGTACTTAATTGAAAACGGAGAAGAATATACTGGGCGAAGATTATATTTTATTATCTCATTCCTGTCTCATCTCGTCTATGTAAGAAAAAGGGTACACTTTTTGAAAGTTGCAGCAAACTGTCCAGTCATTTGTCCAGTCATTTTTATAGAAAATGGTTTCATAACAGTAATTTAACTCTATTCTGACCATAATATGGGCAATAATATGGTCAGCATAAAGTTAAATTACCGTTATGTAATCGTTTTCTCTAACCGGTCAAATGACTGGACAGTCTGCTGCAACTTTTTAACAGTGTATTTCAGTTTACTTTTAATGTGTTTTCACAAATACATATTATTTTTATAATGAGCATTATTTTCGGCATACTTTCTATGATATATTTTCCATTTGGAGATAAATACTCTATGACGAAATGGTATTCAACCTGTTTCTATATGAATTACTCTAAAAAAACATTATTATTATTTTTTAAACAAATCTTGTTCCATTTTTCAATAACTTTCTTTTGCGGTATACTTTATATATATATATTTAGTTAATGTGCTTTAGCTTATTTTCCATATTAAAATATTGTGGAGTAAATTTAATTATGTTTTAATTTGTTAATTAGTAAATTGCATAAAAATTAGCATGTATTAAAACGTTACATTCTGCTTAAATGATTTAAAATGCATTAAAATAAATGTCCTATTTAATGTTACATGCCTAACGAGGTGCTTTATTTTTCGCGCTAATGTTTATTACGGAAAATATACTTTATGTAAACATGCAGGGAATACTTAAAAATTCATTAGCATTCATTTTATCCTGAAAATTCTTATTTTGCATCATATAATTTTTAACTTAACATAAACTATTTTAAGAGGTTATTTTTATAATTATTGGAGTAAAATGCACTTCAAATACCTGAATAACAGATGTTTAGTTGTTTAGTTGGCGTTTAAATTATTTTTTAAATGTTATAAAATGCCGTTCTTTAAAATTCTATATTTTAATCAAGGTAAGCGCGTTAATTCTCTCTAGTCTCGAAAGTCTCTAGAAATAATGTCTGAAAAAGAAATAATCTGTAACGATGTGTTATCATATGATATACACGCAGTCTGGAATGAATTAATGCATCATTGATTACCTTTCCCATCCCACATTATTTTCAAACCCTTGAAGTAAAATAGTTTATTCCGGGCAAGCAAGAAAACGCAAAGAGATAACAACTCAACTCAACAATTTAGTTTTTCTACTGATGATGAACGAGTTTCGGTTGAAAACGTTTTGGAATTTTTAAAAGGACTTTAATGTGCTTTTAAATGTTTTTTTATGTATGTTTTTACGCACCTTCAAGCAATATATTTACATTTAGTTGTATCTTAATGAATTTTAGCTATTAAACAAGTTGAATTTGCACTGAAATTTTAACTTTTATTGAACTGGGATGTCATAACAAACTATTTTTAGGATTGCGTAACATTCCATTATCCATGCATAAAATTCAATTTTGTGCATGAACACAATAATCTGAAACTGAAATAGTAGAATTATTAACATGGAAATATATAGATATAGGTAATGCGCAGTTTAAAATGTTTTTTCCAATGTATATATGCTACAAAAATTTCAAATAATGAAAGATTTTTTACATATAATTATAGTTTTATATAAAAGTGTGTATAAAATAATGCACTTAACATAATGTCTCGGATTGCTCATAAACATTTATACGAAAATATCTGAACAAAATAATATACTTTTTGGATATATTTTTTTTTCTCTGAAAGCAACTATTATTATAAACGAGTAAGCTACGACAACATCACTTCCATTGTGAAGTCATCATGATTTGGAACAATTTATACTTAAAAGCAGGAATTAAAACAAGGAGATGTAATTAAATGTTGCAGTATACTAACGTTTGATAACACCCATATCAAAAAAGTTCAAATGCTTTGAAAACAGTAATCAGTATTAAAAAAAACAATTAGAGCAATAACATTTCTGCCAGAATTTAAACATCCCTACTCCGATCTCTCTATTTCGGAAACTATTCAGTGTATAATCTTCAAATTTTGAACACATACTATTCAATACATGGGGAAAAGGATAATGTGAAAAATGTTTATACATATCACCAATAGATGGCGTTGTACATCTGGGAATATGTTGAAAATACACAAAATACACAAAAGTACATATTATGTGAATGTACAAACATTCATGTGAAAAGATCCTGATCAACGCACGGAATGCTGCTCGATATGTTTCCCTTCTTGAAGATTTGAAATCTGCAGTTGATGCTCAGCTTGTTCAAATGCGGATCATAACTGGTCGACTGATATGCTTCTCACATGCAGAGTGACACCTTCTTTCAAGTCTGTCACGGCTACCTAACGCCCTCAATAAACAAGATTTTTTAAGTGTCCCCAAATCCAAACATTACACGGATTAATATCCGGAGAACGAGATGGCCAGTTTGTTGAAAACGCACGACTGATTACTCTGCAATTAGTGAAACGTTGCCAAAGAAACTGCTGTACAAAGAGTTAGAAGGTACCAGGGTTTTCAGTTTCCCAAATGCTACAATTGTGGGTGCTCACTGTTCTATTCAGGTGGAAGTGGGTCTCATCGTTCCACAGAATCTGTCATCATTCATCAACTTTTCTTTTTTTTCCTATTTTCCTTGTACCACGTCCCCACTAAAAAAAATCTGAAGATTATCTTTAAAAAAAATATCTGTAGAAAATCTGTAGGTATTTGGCCCACATTTTTTCAAAACTTCAAAATGTCTGCAAAATGTCTTAAACAATTCTGCAGATTTTTTAAAGATAAAGTTAAATTTGCAAAATGTCTTCAGATTTCTGTAGAATTTCTTAAGAAAGTGGCACTTTCTTAAGATACGTCATCTATCGATATTTCTGGAACTAAATTGTTTTTCGCCTAATCGGTATCCCTCCTGTTTTGAATAGTATGTTCAGAAAATTTGAAGTCTTTACACTGTGTAGTTCGGTATATAGAGAGGTCAGAGTAGGGGTGTTTCAATTCTGGCCACCCGGTATAATTTTAATATAAGTATTAATGAAAAACATTCTCATGATTTTTATATTAAAAAGCATTGATAGTCAATGATGTATAAAAATAAAAATATAAGAAATAAAACATTCATCTCCTCATTCAGGCAAAAGTTTAAAAAAAAAGGGAATTTATAAAAATAAATAAATAAAGTCAATTCCTACTTATCTTCCTACTTTAAATTTCCGTTTTATAACAGATAACTTCCGTATTTTTTAGAAATTTTTATAATGTTAAAATAAACATTCTAAGACCAAAAAAAAGTGCCTTCTCAAGAACAATATAAATATATTTCTGCTTTTTCTTGCATTTCTGAGTGAGTTTTGTGTAAATAACAAAACCTTGCCACGATGAGAATCGAACCCGCAATCTTTCGTGTACTAAGCTGGAGGAACCGACCACTACGCCATGACTAGATATTCCACTGTTTTAAGAGTTTCTACTTATTTCAGTCGCTTTTTATGATGCAAAAACTAAAATTAATTAATTAACTTTAATTAATGAATTAATATTTGAAAAAAAACTGTATTAACATCAAGTGTCAACCACTACAAGTTAAAAAAATGTATTTGAACTTGAGTGGATGAATAAAAAGTATTTTATTAACGATTGAAAATTTGAACAAGATATATAAATATATATAGGGAGAGTGTGAACTAATAGTAGAAATTGAATAAAAATAAAATGTCTTCTACAGAAATAACAAATATCAAAGGCAAATTAAGATGTTAGGTATCTTTAAAAAACATGTTTTATTAGCATGAAGTACTTCAAAACAATAATTTTAAAATGTCTTTTCATTATGCTACACATGAAAAGTAAAAGGAAACTTTAAAAATAAAAATGAAACATCTCTTTTTGTCGGAGAACATCGTATTGTTTTTTATTATAATAGAAATCAATAATAGATAGGGTTAGCTTTAGAATTTATTCATTTTTCTTTTCATTTCTGTGTGTACTGAGAAATTTAATAATGGGAAAACATATGTTAATATCAGCTATTAAAAGAAAGTAAAATAAAAATAAAAATAAAAAGTAATTTTGCAACAAGAAGTCAAAGTTTCCACGAGTACAAAAAGTAACTGTTATTTTGAACTTGCTTTTGTAGTTTTGGTTGTAAAACAGTAACAAAAAAATATTTCTCTATGTCGTTTGAAACAAAGCTGTTTTTTTTTTTTTTTTTTTTTTTTTTTTAACAATTATCAATGCCTTGATTCTATCTCTTTTTCCTAATTTAAATATATATCTATGTATAGTAGATTATATTTTGTATTTGGCAGACCCAGCTATATATAGATAGACATAGATATAGATATATAAATATGAATTACGTGTAGTATTTATTACGTTTATATATATATTAGCAGGTTATGCCCGCTACTGTGGTCAGTTTCTCTAAACAAACCTTAAAGCAAACAAAATCTATCATTGAATTTGACCTTTCGTTTTAAATCAATATGGACCTTTACTTGGAATTTCCTTCCGCATTGCCAAAACGATGCGAACGCAAATGTGCTATTATATTTTCTAATGTATCAAGCAAAATTTGATCTGTTAAGGACCAAATATATTTGTTCATCAGTTAAATTAAGATTTGATAAAGAACGATAGAACACTATGCAATATACTGAAACCATCCCTGAAAATGTATCTAACTAACAATTAAAGTCTCATCGAAATCCTTTTAGCAGTTCTTTTAATGTTGTCTCTTATAATCGGATTATCTAGATTATACAAATGTTATGACAAAGACGTTTGTCATATATCTTGCTTTCAGTTCAAATTCCCCCCCCCCCCCAAAATTTTAACATGTTAACATAAGCTTTTCCATTCCTCTCCCAACATCTAGCATGCATGTATTGATTTCATGCTTCTCCTCCCCCCCCCCCCCAAAAAAAAAATAGAGATAAAAAAATAAAAATAATAAATTCATAAAGATTCATTCATTCCCCCCCAAATAAATAAATAATTATAAATAATTAAAAATAATAAACAATTATAGTTTATAGATTTTAAATGTCTGTAATCCCCCCCCCCCCAAAATTCAATATGCTAACTAAAACCTATTTCTGATTTAATTTAGATAACGAATCTACTTTCTTCATTCTAAAATGCAAGTCACTCGCATACATCAGAAACCTCTCTGTCCTTAACTTTGCGGTTATGCTAAAAATAAGTTACAAATGTTCACATATTTCTAATTCAACCGTTTTCTTCTCATGAAATCAAAAGTGCATCTGTCTTAAAAATTAGACAAAATATATAAGCAGCTGTGCTCTACTTATTAAAGTAATGTAACGTATAACCGATATTCTTTATGCAAGCATTTGCACTTCTCATCCGCTCTCAAAAGAATTAATTAAAAAGATTAAAACTGTAATATGCAAGCTCATGTCTTTCACACCCTCTTATTAGATTCGAGTCATAAGTAACCGTTAATTGCAGCTGTCTTTTAGCAAAATCAAACGCCAATCCCAAAATTACTTTCTTTTCATTTTCCTTTTTGTCTCCATGAAAGAATCTTTACAACCCTTCCCCCCATTCTCAAATGAATGCATAATCATAGACAGAATCTAACATTTATCGTTTTTTCCCATACGCTTCCGACATTGTCTCCTAAAACTCTCTCGCCAAGTACTGGCGATTTTATCATGCTTTCCGCGCCAACACCCGTACATGTAACCAAAGATTCTATACACTAGAAGATGTGAAAGTTCCGTAGACATAATGTAAAACGACTTTCGGCAAAGGATATGCGATACAGCAAAGTTGCATTACAGGGTGAACTCATTGGCGCGCTCGCCCGGATACTCGGATTAAATCTATTAGCGATAAGTCGCCAATTCTAGTCAATCAAAAAGTGGGATATGTTCGCGTTTTTGTTTTCTTTTTTGTATTAGAAAGAATCGTTAAATTAACAAGGTGTATTTTTCATTATATTTAGAAAAGATAAATGCATATTTCTAAATCGTAGACACCTAGGTAAAAAATATCATTAATGTTATAACTATTATTTATTTTTTATAGACTGGAATAGATATATTCATTAGTTAAAGAAATTAGAAGCAGAGGCACAATTTCTGTTGCAAAATACGAGAAAAAAAATTAGAATACATATACACACGTTATCTTAAAATTGAAAAGAAATTTTAAGTATAAATAAGAAATTTAAAAAAAATTAAAAAAAAAAAAAATCCCGAAAGGTGCTGACCCTCGCTGGGGACAGAACCCTCAACTAGTTCATTTAGCCGCTTCCTGTCTGTTATCATAACCATTCAGCCATCGGTGCTCGCTTTTCTACAGAGAAAGATTGAATAGGGTATTTAGGATTAGCAGGAGACTGTACTTTTTTTTGGCTTGTACTGAAAAATGTACACTTATTATTTTTATATTGACCTATATTATTTTGATGAATCTGGTTCGAACTAAAAAACTTGAATAAGAAAAACGTATAATTTAAAATTAATTTCAGTTTATTAATGTATAATGACGGTGCGACGATAATAATAAAATTGTAATATTACTAAATTACATTTATATTAAGTACTTAATATAAATTAATATGTCTATTTATTATTATTATTATTAAAATCATTTAAAAATATTTAAATAAATGGATAACTAATAAACTATATAAATACAAGATTTTGCTAATAATACATTTTTTTTAATTAAGATTATTTGAAAATAATAATGATAAAGAATAATCTAATGACAAATTAAAATGATCTAAAAATAATCTTCTGACTAAATGTATCATCATTAAATATATATATACTGCATCTAACAATAACGAAAAATTATTAAGAAAAAATATGGAAAAGCACATATCTCTAAGTTCAGAATTTGGACTAGAATAATATAAAAAAAAGTGTATTTCAGAATTTTTTATTATTTTTTTATTTTTAAGGGAAGGAAAAACGTAAAAATGAAATCAAATAATTATTTCTGTTGAAAAATGTAATCATTAGAAAATATGGGATACCCCCCCCCCCCCCAATGGGAATACAGTAATTAATACAAAAGTAATAAGTCTTCCCTATCTAGAAAATGTTTAATAAATGACTAAATTATATAAATAAATACAACTGCATAAGTGAGAGACGTATAAATGGTGCACTCTTGAACTAGTAAATTGCTTTAAAAATTACTTTATTAATATAAAAAGGAAATTTATTTTCTTGTCTTAAATTTTCTATATAATTTCATAAATAGGTTAAATTTATTTCATTTTCTCGCTTCGTCGAAACTATAGTTGAGTTCTACAGCAGATGCCCCATTCGAAGAGTTAAGTTAGCTTGTTGCAACCATTTGGCCTCATGTTTGGCGTACACGAATATTGCCCCTTAAGATAACTTTTTTTGTAGTACATTCCCTTTGCTGAAAAATCCAATTTGCACAATTCTGGCAATAGATGGCGCAGTCACGACTTCGCCCAAGCTTCATATCTTCTAGTGTAGTATCTTTGATGTAACTTTTAAAACATCATTGTTGACAGCATAAGAAGGAAGGCAGTTGACACATGGGCACCAAGAAGGAACATTATTAGCGATGAAGGTGATTTATTTGGAACCAATAATCAAGAATAGTATAAGGCATCAAGAACAAATAGACGAAAGCGCAAGGGGAGGTACTCCACAAAATCAGCGGAAGAAATTAACAGCTAGTCTGGTCAAGACGAAAGGCCGAAGTGATGATGTTTTAAAAGTTACATGTACGGGTGTTGGCGCGGAAAGCATGATAAAATCGCCAGTACTTGGCGAGAGAGTTTTAGGAGACAATGTCGGAAGCGTATGGGAAAAAACGATAAATGTTAGATTCTGTCTATGATTATGCATTCATTTGAGAATGGGGGGAAGGGTTGTAAAGATTCTTTCATGGAGACAAAAAGGAAAAAGAAAAGAAAGTAATTTTGGGATTGGCGTTTGATTTTGCTAAAAGACAGCTGCAATTAACGTTTACTTATGACTCGAATCTAATAACAGTGTGTGAAAGACATGAGCTTGCATATTACAGTTTTAATCTTTTTAATTAATTCTTTTGAGAGCGGATGAGAAGTGCAAATGCTTGCATAAAGAATATCGGTTATACGTTACATTACTTTAATAAGTAGAGCACAGCTGCTTATATATTTTGTCTAATTTTTAAGACAGATGCACTTTTGATTTCATGAGAAGAAAACGGTTGAATTAGAAATATGTGAACATTTGTAACTTATTTTTAGCATAACCGCAAAGTTAAGGACAGAGAGGTTTCTGATGTATACGAGTGACTTGCATTTTAGAATGAAGAAAGTAGATTCGTTATCTAAATTAAATCAGAAATAGGTTTTAGTTAGCATATTGAATTTTGGGGGGGGGGGGATTACAGACATTTAAAATCTATAAACTATAATTGTTTATTATTTTTAATTATTTATAATTATTTATTTATTTGGGGGGGAATGAATGAATCTTTATGAATTTATTATTTTTATTTTTTTATCTCTATTTTTTTGGGGGGGGGGAGGAGGAGAAGCATGAAATCAATACATGCATGCTAGATGTTGGGAGAGGAATGGAAAAGCTTATGTTAACATGTTAAAATTTTTTTGGGGGGGGGGGAATTTGAACTGAAAGCAAGATATATGACAAACGTCTTTGTCATATATATCACCCCATTGACCAGAAAAGCTGTACTGTTTACAGTACAGTTTTAAAAAATATATATACAATACAATTATACTCTCCCCAAGCTTAAAATAATACATACATAATATAAAACAAAATATTTGTAAAATTATATGAGTTGCAACAGTATAAAGGATTTTGTTACCTCAATAGTCCGTAACATCAGGCCATAAAATATAAAACATAGTGCACTACCTTCGAAGATTTTTTTTTATATCTTCGTCCTTTTATTTTCTGTTTTGTTCTTTTTCTTTCTGGTACCAGCTTTAAAAAGTTACTATTTAACTAGACATGTCTAATGATAACTGAGCACAAAACAGTACTCATTTTCTCAATTTGTTGCACCTAAATACTGTTGTAGAATATTTCGCAAATTCTAATTTTTTAACTTATATTAACATAACCCTTCATTTCTCTAAATTTTCAGTTAATTTTTCTTTCACTTTCTTTTTTTTTTAATGTATAACATGGTAAGTAATGCAGTTCTTTCTTCCAAATTCTAGTTAAATGTTCCTTTTTTTTTTTTTTCCCTTTTCGTAATATCAACCCCAAGTGTAAATTGTTGTGACCTTGTTGTTCAACCCCACTTATTCCAGGAAAAATACCCGCAAAGTTTAACCTTGTAGGACAAACGGTCAACCTTTCAAATAAACGTTCGGTCAAAAAAAGGACCATTAGCAACCCGTTTCTTCGAAAATTTTCCTGTTACCATGTGGTTAGCGCATAGTAACAGAAGCGTAAGGCTCCCGTTCCCCTTAATTTTATAATGGGTAGGCCCCATATAGGTTCGAGGAGTAAAGGTGATACGAGAAGGTCAGTCAGTAAGCAGAGAACAACGTTTGATGTAGGTGCGAGTCGAAAAAATTTGGAGCTCCGAAGCATGAGCGCAGAAAAGAAAGGCATTTGTACTACAGAAGAGGCTAACTAAAAAGGATGCTGGTCCTATAAGTATTTGTTGCTATCTCCATTACTGAGGTTTTTCGGAGATATGAACTTTCCTCAACTTTGAGCCGAGGTAGTACATGAAAGTTCGGAATGTGTTGAATGAGGATCGAATTAAAGAGCAGAAGGAGGAATTAATGTTATACTTCTAATAATCCTGCTGCTACATTAAAACTAAATTAGTGTAAGCAGTATTTCTTTCGATATTATCAACACGAATATCATCGGTGTTACAAATACCAACCCCGATAGTGTAAGCGGAATTTCTCTCGACATCATCGACACAAATATCATCGGTATTTCAAATACCAACCCCGAATTGCATGTGAAAGCAGTACGTGACCAGTGAGATGCGGTTTTAGGTGGTGAAGAATTTCTCTTTCGGCAAAGTGGGGACTGCCGATGAAGTAGAGGCCATCTTCGACGATAATGTGGTGATCTGATATAAAATTGTTAATCTGTCATCCTGATGAAAATCTCTATAGATGAGATAACTGTTGTGGTCTAAGAAAAATATATGTGAGTAAATTTTGGTTTGTCTATAATGTCATACTATAATTATAATATTCTTTCTAGTACTGATATGAAAATGTTTAATTGTAAATAAACCCACAATTAACCAAGAATCTGTTTTTCCCTTATTAATTTGCATCTATTATTCTGATTAATTTAAATACATTTCTCATGTATTATAACAGTAGCTTAAAAGATTTTATTCAAGTTATCAAACTTTAAATGGTAATGTTAAATTCTACTTCAATAGTAGTCTGCTTGATTATAATAACAGCAAATACATGTGTAAAAAAATTGAATTTAGAATTCTGTTATTGTTTTATTCAAATGTGTTTATAATTATTATTTAATAAGTAATTCTTTTCTACACTTTAAGTTTAAAATCTGTAAATTAATAGTAAATTAAACCCCCTTTCCTTGTTTTTAGCTTTGTTGCCCTTGTATTTTTATTCTGTGAAAAAGTCCACCTTCATTGGTTTTTTTTAAACTGATAACAGAATTCATATGGAGTGAAATTCAATCACACATGTTTTCTTTAAAAATATTAATTCTGTAAGAGATATATATATGACAAATATAATTTTAAATTAATGTGGATTTAAGATGAAATATGGTGAAATGTGTAGACCTAATCTAAATATCCAAATGTAAATGGGACTAAATAGCTAAACAGATGATAGTAAATTTTATAGATTAAAGTTTATTGATGCACTTAAAATAAATTGTTTATTCTGAATTAAGTTAATTGTGAAATTTTATATATTTTAAAGAGAGTTAATAAATTTATGAAATATTAAGAGAATCCTATTAAGTGAAATATTATTGTTTAAGTAATTAAAAATGTGTCCTATCATCTTGAATCACAGCTTTTCAAATGATTTATAAAATACGTAATGTGCTCAACTGTACGATTTCATTGGTCCCTAAATTTTAAAAGTATAAATGTATTCATAAAGTAATGTCATTTTGGTTTTAACTTGCAAATTTTCTGAGTTTTATCCTCTCAAATATGAGAGTTTGTCTCCATTCAGTTATTCAAAATTAGTGTAATTTTCACTGTTATTCGTCATTATTTATGAATACTTTATGTTTTTGAAATTTAGAAGTATTGGGTGTTTTTCCTTTTTTTAAGGTTGTGAAAGATATGAGAATATTGTTACCTCCTTTGATTTTATTTAAAAGTAAAATTTAAAAGTAAATGAATTTATTTTGCCATTCTCTCCCTTTTCTTATATTTTGTACTGTGTGTGTTAACTTGTACTAAATTTTGGTGCCCCTTCTTAAATCTAACTACCTGGTGTTTGTAATAAATTTATGGTAACAATATTCAGTTGGTGGTATGTCTTTCTCA
Source organism: Maratus michaelseni (assembly GCA_963931845.1). NCBI lineage: Eukaryota > Metazoa > Arthropoda > Arachnida > Araneae > Salticidae > Maratus > Maratus michaelseni. Next base: position 419,323,832 of record OZ007588.1, read on the forward strand.
CCTGGTGTAATGTTAAATTTAAATTCTTGTATAATTGGATTGAAGTTAAATATTATGAAGTGGTAGAATGTAAGATTATAGTCATAAGATGCATTAAACTTAACTTTTTAATTAAGGAAAGACCCAATAAGATTGGTGCCCATGACATTTCAAACCTGGCTTATGCTTATAGATTTATAAAAATCTAAAAATTTAAAAAAAAAAAAAAATATGAAGCTGTATTTTGTGTTTTTAATTTAATTTTCATGGTTGTAAAAGGTATTTTGATTTAATTTTCATGGTTGTAAAAGGTATTTTGATTTAATTTTCATGGTTGTGAAAGGTAAGTCTGTGACTCTGTATTGCAATTTGGTTAAAGTTTTGACATCTCTGCACTTAGATAGTTCCAAATTTAAATTCTCTCTTGTTTTTATGCTTTTGTATGTGTATTTCTGTGTATAGTTGCACCCCCTCCCACTTAATTTTTTTTTCTCATTGATAAAACTTATCATGGCAGAAGATCAGGCAAAAAACTTGGCTAATATTCAAAAGAAAAATTCCCTTATGGAAAATATTTCTTCAATTCCACCTTTTAGCGGTGTTGAAAATTCAGTTTCTTTTAGTGAATTTTTTGAAAAGTGGGATAGCCTTGCTACCTTTTTCGAATGGGGGGAGGATGAGAAAAAATTCGCTTGGTTTAGCAGAGTTACCGGGGGAGCGGCAAGGTTATTTAAGCTTCATAAAGATAAAAAGGTAGATGAAATTGTTAAAATTTTCAGGGAAAGATACACCAGTCATGTTTCTCCAGATGTAGCCCTTTCAAATTTTTTTAGTTTCAAGCAAACCCCTCAAATGTCGGTGCAGGACTTCTATGACAGAGCCTACGACATGTCGCTTAAAGCCCTAGTTATTGATGGATTACAAGGGGAGGTAGTTAACAAAAGTAGAAACGCTATCTTTCACTCAATGCTTTTGGGAAATCTGTCCCCAGAAATAAGAAAAGGGGTCATTACGAAAAACCCACAAACGCCTGAAGAAATCCTCACTGTTGCATTGCTTGAGGAAAAAGCGTGCAGGAGTATAAATCCATTCTATAACCTCCAAAATGAAATTAGTGCTCCATTTATACCTGAATCTGTACCACAAAATTTAGCCTGTGCAGCTATGTATCCCCAAAATGAGTATAAACAATCACAGCAGGACATCAGCAATTTGAAAGACCAGGTAGATTTGCTGTCAGCAAAAATTGACAGTTTAGTTCGAATTCAGGAAAGGCAGAGTGAGGTCCAGAGCCAGGAAAGAGCACAATTCAGAAATTTTCAGTGTCATTTGTGCTCAGAAAGTGGACATTATGCACGAGATTGCCCACAGGCGAGGTACCAGTATAACTTGGGTAGGAGCAGGCATAATAACTATAGGGGCCGTGGAAACTATAACAGTAATTATAGAGGAAATTCAAACCAAGCAGGGAATGGTAACTATAGGGGAAATAGAAATAGAAATGAATATAATTATAGGGGTAGAAATGACTACAGTTATAGAGGTAGTGATGACTACATAAATAAAGGAGATAATAATAGGGACAGACATGAAAACAGTAATGGAAACCAACCGAGTAATGATGCTAATGCCCAAGGTACTCCTGCGAGGCCTTTAAACGGTTAGAGGCCGGATCTTTAATGGTCGAATTGATCCCCCAAAAGCCAAACGACTCACCCCCTGTATATAGTGTGTTTTCACCCCATTTATATAGTCTCCCAGTTACTAAAATTACTGTAAATAATAAAAATATTACTGCGTTATGTGACTCGGGATCGGCTATCAATTTGTTGAGTAGCACTATGCTCAATTTGTTCACGGGTAGCCCTATAGAAGAGTGTTGCACACCGATTGTGACAGTAACTGGTCAAAAAGTTCATCTCAATCAAAGTGTACTCGCAACATTTAAAATTAATGATACGCTGTGCAAGGCACAGTTTTTTGTTGTACCAGGTCAGCTGGCGGAGGAATTTTCTGCTATTTTGGGAATGCCTTTTTAAAAAAAATATCGAGTTCTCATTGATTGTTCAGACAATGCTATCACTCTTAGAAGCCCTGAACAAACCCAATGTAAACAAAAAATTGATATGCAAAGTCATTCCAAATTAGAGACAAACAAGGGTTGCCAGTGTCAGGATTCTGTAAATAATGTAGGGGTTATAGTAAATAATTGTAAATATAATTGTAAATATATGTATAATAATGATTCAAAAATGTGTAATTGTGATAATTGTGACCCTGAAAATTCCCAGTGCAAATATGTCAACAAAGGTGAAAGGGAGCAGAAGGTAGACTGTAGTAGTAATGTAAAGACAGTTCAGGGTACCACAAGTAGTATTAGTGGAGAATTCGAGAATGGTGGGCAGAATATGGTGTCAAGTGAAAGTAATAGTGTCTTGCAAAGTGAAAAAGTAGAGGGTACCACAAATAACTACAGTATACCACAGACTACTGAGGCTCAACAAGTAAACCATATTGCACAACATGCGGATAATGCTAGCAAATCTGATGAGACTGTTTTTTATGATATGGAGGAACAATTAAGTGGGAACACACAAAATAATGAGAGTGAAAATAGAATGAGTAGCAATGAGAGTAATGACAAGACTATCATAGGCATTGCCGCATTATGTGACAAACTTACAATTCCCCCCCAAACTAAAATTTTAGCTAATGTTAAGTGTAATAAAGAATTAAATGTAAATGTTAATGACCCTATAATGTTAGAACCCCTTGCTAGAAGTATGCATCAAGGCCTCCTTATTTCTAGAACCATTTGCACACAAGAGCATGGTTTATTTTTATCTTTTGCTAATTTCTCAGATAATTCTATTAATTTAAATAAAGGAACATATGTTGCCAAAATTCTTAAATGTAAAGACAACTTAAATTTAACCCCAGAGATATGTAATTTAAATTGTAATGTAAATGTTGACCCCCCAATTGCAGATTTCGACCATGCAGATTTAAAATGGAGCTCTGAAATTAATTTAGACCACTTAGACACCCCTTTAAAAGCACAAATGCAAGATTTCCTGGATAAGAACAAAGATGTGTTCGCAGCCTCTGTACTAGATTTACCTGGCTGTGACACTATTCCCCATACCATAAATCTAACCTCTGATAAACCAGTTCGTTGCAAAGCATATAGAGTCCCTTATAAACTGCGCCAGGAAATGGAGGACCAATTAAACATTTTATTAGAAGCTAATATTTTGTCACCTTCAATGTCAGAATTTTCTTCTCCAGTCATTCTCGTACAAAAAACAGATGGTACATACAGATTAGCTGTTGATTTTAGGAAGCTAAATAAAAACTTGGTAAAAGATGCATACCCCATTCCTAATATCACAGACTCTGTAGACTCCCTTTCAGGTGCCAATTATTTTTCAACTCTCGACCTTACTAGTGGTTTTTTTCAACAAGTCATTAGACCTGAAGACATGCATAAAACTGCTATTATTACGCATAAAGGATTATTTGAGTGGTCGCGCAACTGTTTTGGATTGGCTAATTCAGGAAATAGCTTTCAGAGATTAATGAATGCCATTTTTGGGGATCTCGGAAATTTGGGTATATTAGTGTATATTGACGACATTGTAGTATCTTCTAAAGACATTGAGTCTCATTTTACCAAACTTAACTTAGTATTCGAAAGGCTTCGCCAACATAACTTAAAACTTAAACCCAGCAAATGTAATTTCCTGACAGACAAAATTCAGTATCTTGGTTTTGAGATTCATGGTGGTCAAGTATCCCCCATTAATAAAAATATTGAAATTATAGAAAAGTTACAACCTCCTACAAATCGTAAAGGTGTCAGATCTTTCATCGGCACATTGTCTTTTTACAGACGCTTTATCCCAGATTTTACTAAAAGAGCAATTAATTTAATAGACCTCACTAAAGAAACAGGGCGTTTTGTCTGGAACGAGGCAGCCCAGCGGGAATTTGATGATCTTAAGAAAGCTCTTATCTCAAAACCTTGTTTAGCTTTACCTGATTTTGACAAAGAATTCATTATATATTCTGATGCAAGTAGTGAATCTTTAGGGGCAGTGTTATCACAATTGGATAATAACAAAATGATACACCCTGTCGCCTTTGCTAGCAGGAGACTGAAAGATGCAGAGACAAGATACTCTGCCACCGAAAGAGAACTTTTAGCCCTTGTCTGGGCCACTGCACATTTTAAGTGTTATATAGCCAGTACACATTTTTCCATTTATACAGATCATGCTCCACTCACCTTTATGTTGAAGATTCAGGATCCCACGTCACGCATGGCCAAGTGGATATGCACTTTATCAGACTATAACTTTACAATAAACTATGTCAAGGGAAAATGTAACAGTGTGGCAGACTTCCTATCGCGTTTTGCTAATGTAGAGAAGCCTACAAGTGCAGTTAGCTGCAATTTTAGTATTCAGGTAGCTAAAGAAACATCTTTTGAACCATACTCAAACCTTATGGGAAAAATTTGCGAGTTCCAAAAATCGGACACGAAATGCTGTGAAATTGTAAAAAAATTGGAGCAGAAATTGGAAATCTCACCTAGGTATATGAAATTCTTTTTTAGAGACGATATCTTGGTATGTGAGGATACTAGAGAATCTTTGATTTTAAACAACCCCATCAAGTTAGTGGTTCCTAAGGAACTGGTTTTGCAAGTGTTCACTCTAACACACGACTCTCTAGCTGCTTGTCATCAAGGTTTCCAGAAAACAATTGACCGCATCCGAGAGCACTTTTACTGGCCAGGGATGTCGGCAGATGTCAAACACCTGGTAGAATCTTGTGTTAGTTGTCAAGAGAAAAGAGCCCATAAGGCAAATCAGCTTGCCCCCCTTCAGCGTATGCCCACCCCTGAATTTCCTCTAAATAAAGTACACTTAGATATTATAGGCGTCTTGCCACAAACATTTTCAGGAAATAAATATATAGTCACGTACATAGACTCTTTTACCAAATGGCCAGAGGCGTATGCTGTCAGTTCAATTACTTCTGATGTAATAGCGGACACGTTGGCAGATTTCATATCCCGATATGGAGCACCGTGTTATATAACGACAGATAATGGAAAAAACCTAATATCGGATGCGATTGAGCATGTATACAGTATGTTTGGCATAAAACATATCAGAACATCTTTTTATCATGCACCCGGAAATGCTCAGGTGGAACGCCAAAATAGAACGTTAAAGAATGCACTTTCTCATATTGTAAATCAAAATCAAACAGACTGGGACTCTAAACTTAAATTTGCTCTGTTAGCAATGCGGACCGCTGTACATTCATCAACAAAGTTAACACCGGCAGCTGTCATGTATGGTAGAAACTTAAATCTTCCCTATCATGTATTTTCACAACCACCTAAACTTAATTACAACGATGCACCGTCTTTCTGTGAACTTGTAATTCCTGCTCTCCAAAAAGTATATGCAGAAGTCCATAACAATCTAGTTAAAGCAGCTGAAACTCAGGAGAAATACAGAGAAAAAACAGCAGTGTGTAAAAATCTAAAAGTAGGTGACCTAGTGTGGCTTTACACACCTAGAATTGAGCCAGGACAGACTAAAAAGCTAAGTAAATTAAATAACGGTCCTTTTACTATTATTGAACAATTAAATAATGTAAATTTTAAGATCGCTTTAGTTGCTAACCCGAAAAATACCCAAGTTGTCCATGTTGATAGACTAACGTTATTCAAAGACAGGAAGATTACTAACCAAAACAATCCACAACAACAAACGACTAACGGAAATTCGATTCACAATCCGCCCATCGATGAAACAGAACCGATTCAGAGTGGCGAGCAACCAACCCACCTCCGTACTACTAGACATAGACGATATTTCGCATGGGTTCCGCCCCCGTTAGCGCAAGAAAACGAGAATGATTGCAACACTGAAACCGTAACTAAGGAAGACGAGGAGGAGGCGCGCAGCGTTTCAACCGAAATTGGTGCTCTTTCCCCACAACCACAGGTCAGTCCGGGAGGGGAAGAGTCACATCCACAGATTGCTCCGGTAGGGGAAAGTTCGGGTAGCACACATGAGGAGCCTAATATTGCTGAAAGAGGCAGAGAGGTTGATCAGTCCGATAGCAACGAAAAAGCAACTGAGGGTGATTCGATACGGCCTGTCGCGAAATCGAAACGCCTCGGTCGTTCTAGATCGACTCCACGGGTCGATTATTCCTTTCGGGACAGAAGCGTTCGTCCCATTTATAAAGAGTAACGACTTTATCTGTTTTTCACTCAATGTTTTCTGTATATAGTCTAATTAATTTGTATTTATATGTGTTTTAGAGGAAATTTATCGAAATTAAAACTCGGAATTGAAAATTTTTCAACTTAAAATGGGTTTGTTTTGATTGCTTTCCGGAAGTGTTAGTAAGCGTTTTTGGAGCTTTATATGTACCTTTTTTAGAAGGGTATTGGGTATTATGTTATATTTTGGCATGCATACCGCTCCGCACCCACTTTTTGTAAATTTTTATAAATTTTTAACCAAAATTCGTGCTATTTCTGGGATGTTTGGAGTTTTTTGGGGGATGTTTTGAAAATTACGTGATGCAAGCGAAGGGATTTGGGTAAATTTTTTTCCCCTTTTTTACTTCCTTTTGAAAATATAATTGTATTGTATATATATAGCTAATTCTAACACTTATTTAGTTTACTTATTTGTGTTACCTTCTCGGAAGTTGTAATTTATTGGGTATATGTGCACATCTTACAGAGATATTTTATACATTTCTGTATGTGGGGTGTGACTTATTTACAGCCGTACATATACACTTTCGGTGTGTACATTTTTATGCCTTCTATATTCTATTCTCTTCTGTAAATTTGGGTAATTGTGTTTATATTTTCCTTTTTCCCTTTTTTTTTTTTTTTTATATATCTTGTTGGCAGAGTTACCTGGTAGTAGTGGAATTTGTTTTTCACATTTTTTTTTGCATGTTGTTTTTAGTTTCTGCATTTTTTATAGTTGTCTAGGCTATGGTAATTGTTCCCATAGGAATACAGAGTTGCAGACATACACTAATGTATGCACAATGATCTGTAAGTGCATTTGTACACTCCAAGTAAAACCCCAACAATCAAAATATGAACTTTTCAAATGAATAGGGGTTCCCTGCTAATACAATGAACTTGCATTCATGTATTTTTTTTTTTTTTTTTTTTTTGTAAAGCATTTTAAACTGAAAATGAAATATTGCATCTCTGTTGTGTTTTTTTTTTTTGTGTTATGCTATTTACCTGTATGTAACCTAGTGCTATTTCTATGAATTTGATTTAAATAGTTTTTTTTATTACCTTTGACTCACACACTGTTATATGTCGAGTAAAAGATTTTATTTGTGTATTATGTATATATATATCTACATCTGCATCTCCAGCCTGTGTCTTGATGTGTATGTAAATTGTGAAAATTACCAGTTGGCAGTCCTTCACATGTTAATTAACCTTAAACTTAAATTTATTTAATTTTAGCAACAATTTTGGGGCCTAGCTGCAGTTACACATGGCAATTACGGTGGAGTGGCATACTCACTTGTAGAAAGTAGTAGTGGTGAAATGAGAGTTCACCGTCTGGATATCTGGTCTGTTTCGGGAAGTTGGTGAAAATTTTCAGTAGGTATCATCTAATACAGATAACTGTAGGCAAATCTGAAGGCAAGGATAGAGGCTCAGTTGGTTGTGATAAACCCCATGGTTACTTATATGGCTCACAGCTTTTACTTATGTATAAATTCCTTTTTAAACTCAATTCCATTTTTCTTTTAGGGATGTGGTCAGGTGGACGGTTCATTGTGTGCAGCTCGAATTGCACATTCCGGAGTGTGACGAGCGGGGTTTCAACTATGTGATGCTTGGAAGCTCTTCGAGTCGCTGTTTGATTTGTTCGAGTATCTTGGACCCACGTAGGTGTTTCTCCAGCAGGCAGTAAACCATTTTACCTTCATTTTTCCAATTTTTTGGTTTTAACCAGTCTAGGTTAACTAACTTGGAGTAGGAAATCGAGTTCTCCATTGGGAATTAGCTTTATACTTTCTTTTTTTTGTTTAAAAAAAAAAAAAAAAAAAATTTGGTCAAAATTTTTTTTTTTTTTATTCAGGACAGGGGAGTCTTGTTGTAGAATATTTCGCAAATTCTAATTTTTTAACTTATATTAACATAACCCTTCATTTCTCTAAATTTTCAGTTAATTTTTCTTTCACTTTCTTTTTTTTTTAATGTATAACATGGTAAGTAATGCAGTTCTTTCTTCCAAATTCTAGTTAAATGTTCCTTTTTTTTTTTTTTCCCTTTTCGTAATATCAACCCCAAGTGTAAATTGTTGTGACCTTGTTGTTCAACCCCACTTATTCCAGGAAAAATACCCGCAAAGTTTAACCTTGTAGGACAAACGGTCAACCTTTCAAATAAACGTTCGGTCAAAAAAAGGACCATTAGCAACCCGTTTCTTCGAAAATTTTCCTGTTACCATGTGGTTAGCGCATAGTAACAGAAGCGTAAGGCTCCCGTTCCCCTTAATTTTATAATGGGTAGGCCCCATATAGGTTCGAGGAGTAAAGGTGATACGAGAAGGTCAGTCAGTAAGCAGAGAACAACGTTTGATGTAGGTGCGAGTCGAAAAAATTTGGAGCTCCGAAGCATGAGCGCAGAAAAGAAAGGCATTTGTACTACAGAAGAGGCTAACTAAAAAGGATGCTGGTCCTATAAGTATTTGTTGCTATCTCCATTACTGAGGTTTTTCGGAGATATGAACTTTCCTCAACTTTGAGCCGAGGTAGTACATGAAAGTTCGGAATGTGTTGAATGAGGATCGAATTAAAGAGCAGAAGGAGGAATTAATGTTATACTTCTAATAATCCTGCTGCTACATTAAAACTAAATTAGTGTAAGCAGTATTTCTTTCGATATTATCAACACGAATATCATCGGTGTTACAAATACCAACCCCGATAGTGTAAGCGGAATTTCTCTCGACATCATCGACACAAATATCATCGGTATTTCAAATACCAACCCCGAATTGCATGTGAAAGCAGTACGTGACCAGTGAGATGCGGTTTTAGGTGGTGAAGAATTTCTCTTTCGGCAAAGTGGGGACTGCCGATGAAGTAGAGGCCATCTTCGACGATAATGTGGTGATCTGATATAAAATTGTTAATCTGTCATCCTGATGAAAATCTCTATAGATGAGATAACTGTTGTGGTCTAAGAAAAATATATGTGAGTAAATTTTGGTTTGTCTATAATGTCATACTATAATTATAATATTCTTTCTAGTACTGATATGAAAATGTTTAATTGTAAATAAACCCACAATTAACCAAGAATCTGTTTTTCCCTTATTAATTTGCATCTATTATTCTGATTAATTTAAATACATTTCTCATGTATTATAACAGTAGCTTAAAAGATTTTATTCAAGTTATCAAACTTTAAATGGTAATGTTAAATTCTACTTCAATAGTAGTCTGCTTGATTATAATAACAGCAAATACATGTGTAAAAAAATTGAATTTAGAATTCTGTTATTGTTTTATTCAAATGTGTTTATAATTATTATTTAATAAGTAATTCTTTTCTACACTTTAAGTTTAAAATCTGTAAATTAATAGTAAATTAAACCCCCTTTCCTTGTTTTTAGCTTTGTTGCCCTTGTATTTTTATTCTGTGAAAAAGTCCACCTTCATTGGTTTTTTTTAAACTGATAACAGAATTCATATGGAGTGAAATTCAATCACACATGTTTTCTTTAAAAATATTAATTCTGTAAGAGATATATATATGACAAATATAATTTTAAATTAATGTGGATTTAAGATGAAATATGGTGAAATGTGTAGACCTAATCTAAATATCCAAATGTAAATGGGACTAAATAGCTAAACAGATGATAGTAAATTTTATAGATTAAAGTTTATTGATGCACTTAAAATAAATTGTTTATTCTGAATTAAGTTAATTGTGAAATTTTATATATTTTAAAGAGAGTTAATAAATTTATGAAATATTAAGAGAATCCTATTAAGTGAAATATTATTGTTTAAGTAATTAAAAATGTGTCCTATCATCTTGAATCACAGCTTTTCAAATGATTTATAAAATACGTAATGTGCTCAACTGTACGATTTCATTGGTCCCTAAATTTTAAAAGTATAAATGTATTCATAAAGTAATGTCATTTTGGTTTTAACTTGCAAATTTTCTGAGTTTTATCCTCTCAAATATGAGAGTTTGTCTCCATTCAGTTATTCAAAATTAGTGTAATTTTCACTGTTATTCGTCATTATTTATGAATACTTTATGTTTTTGAAATTTAGAAGTATTGGGTGTTTTTCCTTTTTTTAAGGTTGTGAAAGATATGAGAATATTGTTACCTCCTTTGATTTTATTTAAAAGTAAAATTTAAAAGTAAATGAATTTATTTTGCCATTCTCTCCCTTTTCTTATATTTTGTACTGTGTGTGTTAACTTGTACTAAATTTTGGTGCCCCTTCTTAAATCTAACTACCTGGTGTTTGTAATAAATTTATGGTAACAATATTCAGTTGGTGGTATGTCTTTCTCACCTGGTGTAATGTTAAATTTAAATTCTTGTATAATTGGATTGAAGTTAAATATTATGAAGTGGTAGAATGTAAGATTATAGTCATAAGATGCATTAAACTTAACTTTTTAATTAAGGAAAGACCCAATAATACTATAATTACTACTTAAGTATAATATGAAACACAAATGAAAACAATTAAAAAAAATAAACACAAATAACACATAACATAAACATATATCCTTAAAAATTAACTTGAATTATATGAAAAAGTGAAAATGGATTAACTCAAGTGTAGTGTAATGAAAAGTTGTTTGAAAAAGTTTAAAAAATTCGTGCAAGCACAGGACGGTAAAAAAAAGAGGTGCATGTGGCACGCCCATAAAAAGGGACCGCCCTTAATCTTGTCAATGCATGACAAGTGTGATGTCTCAGGTTTAGGGCCTTACGACCTAGGTGAGGAGGGCAGTGATGAGAGTCCACATCATTACAACATGAACTCCCTGCTCCCCAATGAAGATCGCACTGATCCCCACACAGGAGCACGATTCGGGAACACATATACCTTTGGGAAAAGGGAATATTGTGAATTAGTAAACTAAATCACAATTGTCTCTCTAAACACAATCTGGTGAGGGGTGGTAACCTAAGGGCAAAAATTTAGAACGGTACCACTAGCCTGAAGGGGAAGAATTAGTAAAAAAAAAAAAAACAGATACAAGTGTATCTTATGCAAATCCTAATGTATTGACAGTCCTAGAGTGTTGAGAGACCTAAAATATGTCATAATCGGGTGTGATGAAGTGAAACTGTACAAGTCATGTAAGCAAATGCTTTAAGTTTGTTTAAGAGAACTTTTTTTTTATTTAAAAGACCTTATTTATTTAAAATATTTGCAATGTTGTATTCAGCATGAATAAAAGTTTAAAGTGTGAGAGAAAAATGTGAAAATATTATATTTATCTACTGTTTATAAAATTGAATGAAAAATTAAAAGAATGGTGTGACCCGATACAAAATATTGTGTAAAAGTGGTCTTCACAAGAAGACATGGACCAGCCGTGAAGTCAGGTGAAGACAAGTTATGCACAGTATACGTAGAATCCTGGCCAGGGATAAAACACTTAGTATCAGATCATATAAAAATTTAAAAGTTTTTTTTTTTTTTTTTTAAAGTTTATTATTATTATTATTATTATTTTTAATTTGTTACAAATTATCTTTTTCTTAAATTGTAGCGAGGGGCGAGAATGGTGTTAGAAGAATTATTATCTATAACATGACTTGCAGGATCACATAAATGTCCATATCGAGGTGGTGCTAGAAGAAGTCTATCAATATGTACCCTAAATGCAGTATCATCATGAGCATATAATCTTTTAATTGAAAATGAAACAGGCGAGTGTTTAAATGTTACAATATATGGACCGGTATATTTAGGTTTAAATTTGTCGACTGATTTTAAATAAACAATATCTTTTAAACATATATTTCTTAATTTAGCTTTTCGACTGTGAATTTTGTAACGTCTATCTTGAGCAGTCTTAATGTTGTTATATGCTTTGTCATATATTTTGTTTAAGTCATCTAGTAATTTATAAACTTCAACATGTTTATCTAGAAATGCTTGGTTGGTACTATGATCATATGTGTCAAAAATTAATGAAAGTTCACGACCAAAATGAATTAAGTTAGGTGAAATACCTGGGTGCGAGACCGAACTGTGATGTATTTTTATGCCAAGAGCATCATTAAATGCATTATAAATATGAGAAGTATATTGTGGGCCTAAATCTGACAAAATACAGACGGGTCTCCCATAGGTAGTTATATAACTAAATAAGCATTTTACAACTTTGGGTGCAGAAGTATCAGTGAGAGGATAGAGTTCAATGTGTCTTGAGAAGTGATCGGTTACAGTTAAAACATGTTTATTGTTTGAGAAAGGACCAAGTAAATCTGTACTGACTGTATGACCAGGGTATCTTGGTGTGTATGTAGGTTGAAGAGGTGCGGGTGGAGTGTTATGGTGTTTGGCCTGTAAGCATTTGACACATGAAGCTACAAAGTTGAGTGTATCTACATAGATGCCTTTCCAAAAATATTTGGATGTAAGAAATTCATAAGTTTTGGCCATACCAAAGTGTGACAGATGGGATATAGTTAAAACTTTACTTTTAAGTGAATCAGGGACAACAATGTGATATGAGAAAGTATTATTTATGATATCTTCCTTTTTGAACATTAATATTTTAGAATCAGGATGTATGAAGTAATTCGGGAATTTTGAAGAAGGTCCATTTTGTCTCTTATAATCGGATTATCTAGATTATACAAATGTCTCCCATAGTTCATAACTAAGCAGCAAATATATTAAAACCATCTATGTAAAATGATCTACCTAACAGTGCAAATTACATCAAAATCCGTCCAGCTCTTACAAATCATTTTTTTTTATAATCGGTTTAACTTGATTTTTGAAATTTACACTCATAATTCTGTAACTAAGTAATGTAAAACAATACGCAATGTACTAAAAGTATCCGTGAAAAAGTATCTAACTAACAATGCAAATTCCCACAATCCGTCCAGTAGAACATTTTAAAAAGGCTAATCTTTCATAATCGGTTCCACCTGATGATAGTACTTTTGTCGATAAATCTACAACTAGACAACGTAGATCAATATTCTATATACTCGGGAAAGTAAACAAAATGTTATACAGTTCGAGAACCTTTCCAGAACAATTACCAAACTAACTGTATGCGTCCCATCAAAATCCACTTAGCGGAACACAAATTATAAATAGCCGAAACGAAACTCCCATTAGCATGTTTTATATATAGTAGATAGCTATGTAGTAGATAGAAGATAACCGTTTGCTGAAATACATTTCGTCACACTATATAAGTATGAAAAGAAGTTCTTCACGTTTTATGGACAATTTGAATTTCTTCCGTTGCTGTAGTAACGGATGTATTTTAAGAAATTATGACATGTAATGTTGGAAAATTTGAGGTTTTGGCGCTAAAAAGATCACCAAATTAGAAAAATATACAAAGTGTCTAACGAAGTATTGGACTTGACAGGATTTATTTGGTATCGTTCAATTCAGCATACTAAGATATATTATAATATGTCATTTGACACTTAATTATAATATCCGTTTACAACAGAATTTCTTTTTAAGCTTGTTCCTTTTTTACTTTTATTAGAGGTGGAATTTTAGAAAAAAATCTTTTAGTGCTTGCCTATGTCCTAAGAAGTGGTTTTTCTCCAATTTTCATGTTTCTAGGTTCAGTAGGTTGGGCTCTGCTACCCCCCCTCCCCCCAATTGTGACTCTCCGTTAAACATATATATATATAATTTTTGGCGGGGATAGATTTCATTTTGCTATATTAAATCATTAAAGAGAAGCTCCTAGCATTTTATTGACAATATGAATTTCTCGAGTTGCATGTTTTTAAAGAAATTATCTATTGTTATGCTAGAAATGTTGAGGTTTTGGAGCAAAAGACATCGCCAAAATTGGAAAATAGGCAAAAAAAATTTCGCGCAAAAGTAAATATATTTTCGTCACCAAGTTTGTTTTTTGCATGGCATGTTTTTTGCATGTTTTTTTGCAAACACTTAATAGTATTCTAGATGATTATTTCCTCGCTCACTTCTGCATTTTTATTTTCGCGATTGTTTATATTACTTGGCAGAAATTTTCACTCTTTTAAGACACTTATTTTTTGTTATGTCAACGCTCCTATAACAAAGAAGTACCGTATTGTGTCCTATGAAATGTGATAAGGATTTGGTTAATTAAATGTTTTTAATTATCGGGAGTGAAATATTTTGCTTAGTTAATTCGTCTTCTTTTATTGTTATGTGAATGACGTCACGGGCAACAAGTAGTCCTTAATGATTCGTTAATATTTAGTACTGTAATTCGTTTTTAATTTATAAAAAAACTTTATATAGGTTAAAAGATTAACAACTATTTTACAAGTTTCTCTTAGCTAAACATGATATCATGCAGAAAATTTGGTGGAGATACTAATATTTCTTTATGTTGCATAAAAGAAAATGATGATATGCCAACTGATATAAACATTTCAATCATTCCAACCTGGTTTATTGATGTAAAAATTAAAATGTATACAAGGGCTAGTTTTTTTAAATACATTCAAAAGCATATCACTCCCATTGTTTCTCAATGGTGAGACCCCGCTCATTTATAAATGTCAAGTTTAATTTTCGTGACACATATCATTCTGTTTGAATCCTTTAAAAAATAGGAATTAAGTCAATTAAGTCTTAGTAAATGTTTTCTTATAAATAAACGCAAAAATTTAATGTTTCAGATGAGCATTGTCGTGTTAATTGGCCGGATAACTTAGTGTCATATTTAGATTTTTAAAATATTTATTTTTTTTTTCTTCTAAAGATAAAAACAAAAGTTTACATATTATTGTTAAAAGCAACTTTCATTGTTTTTAAAGACCGATACTACCTTAGGATTGATTTATCTCAACTAAACAAAATATTACTATAGTTATTAGTTATTTTATTATAAGTTAATTTTTTGTACATAAGTAATTCAATAAATATTAATGAATACTTTGTTGTTCGAAAAATAAATAAATTACATAAATAGATTACCTATTAAATAAACTTATTTTATTTTATGTAAATTTAAACTAAAACAGTTAAAATTATTCTTAAATAAGTTTACTTTTATTTTAAGTAAATTTATTTAAAATGAAATATTACCATAAATTATAGATTTTCATCTATTTTTCAAGCATGTTTCTTATTTTAAAACATAATTTCTTCAAATACGTACAATTCAGATATACATTTAATAAATGTTTTTCCGTCTTAAAATGTGAATTGATTTTTCTTTGTTTGTTTGAAACTTACACTTTAAAAACGACATTTTCAAAACTGAGCAAAAAATACTCAAATCCGAGTATGTCGCATAGTCAAAATGGCTCCGAATCAAAATTACTCAAGTTTGATTCAGAAATATATATACTCATTTCTGAAAACATGCACACACTCAAGAATAAAACATCTTGTGCTCATATTTGAGTATATCCGTGTTTCAAAAATGAATATGAACTGACTTCTATGTGCTACTTTTTGAGTATTTCCATGTTTTTAAAATGAGTTTGAACTGATTCTAATTATTTTTGAGTATGTCCATGTTTCAAAAATGAGTTTGAACTGACCTCTGTGTGCTCAGTTTAGAGTATGTTCATGTTTCAATATTTTGAGTATTTTTGATATTTAATACTTGAAAGCATTGGGTCGTCATATTTGAAACAAAATGAAAACATCGATTTACTTAGATTTGAAAGTGGCATTTTTCTGAGTGTAGCTGACTATGTTTAAAATATGAAATTAAAAAAAAAAAAAAACTATTTGGCATTACAATACTGAATATTGGTTTTCGTTTTTAGTGCAAAATAAATTATATCGTCATTAAAAATCTTTAAATTTATAAATTAGAATAATGGAAATAAGTCATAATGATTTATTTCACACGCTAAGAAATATCACGGAATTATGAATACAATACAGAAAATCAGAACCATGGTCTATAAATGACCAATTAAAAATCATTAATTCCTACCTTACCCAGGTACTTTTCATGACATCCCCACAGCCCTCAAAATGAAATCGACCAACAATATCTCCATGACTATCATGACTAATATACGCTATATAGAAAAAATCATTTTAAAGTATTCTCAAAATTCTTGAGAAATGTTGAAATAAGTGTTATTTTGTTTTGGAAATTGTAAATCAATTGATTAAAGAATTTAATTAAACTCAGAATTTCAAGAAGATCTTTTCTTTAACTGCATTGAAGATACGAGCAAGAGAATAAATAATGAACAAAAATATTCGGAATCAACTGGATATCTTAAAATGCTGAAAATTATGAATAACTTTCACAAAGAATCTTATTAACGTTGATATGTATTTTTGAAAGAATATCACTTACATTCATAAACGTTTGGCCATTGCTTTTTAAAATGTAAATTTTCTCCCATGTTTTTTTTAATTATAATATGCAAATGTTTCAACCTAAGTTAACAAAATATTTTCAAATCTTCACAGCATTCAAGAGAATTATTATTATCGTATTGTAAATAGAAAAAAAGTTATCTAATGCGATTTGACCATTTGCAATAAAAAAATAGTACATTTCGAAATTGTAGCAATAGGTATTCTTTATAAACTGCAACTGTATACCACCGTTTAAGAAAATCGAGTTGAATATGTTTTTCAACCTAATTTTATGGAACCATTCAAATCCTGACAGCATGCAACAAAAGAATCAATAATATTTTATTGTAAATGAAAAGAAAAAAAAAAGATAATCTGATAACATGTGAGCATTTGTAAAATTTGTCTATACATTTCTAAATGCTAACACCAGTGGTCGTTTGTAATTCTCAACTATACACCAGCGATGATACAGAATTGAGAGTTGACTATGCTTGCTTATAATACGGAGCGTTTAAAATCTAGTTTCACGAAATCTCTCAAATCTTGACAGATTACAAGAGAACTATTATGCTGTTAGTGTAAATGCAGAAAAAAAAATTATATTATAATATGTAGATTTTTCGACCTAATTTCATGAAACCTATGAAATTGTGACAGAATATATGAGAATAATTAATATTTTATTGTAAATGCCAAAAATATAAAATGTGTGCAATTGCAAAAAATAAATTTTTCTATATTTATCTAAATAATAGAGGTAACAGTCGCTTAGAACACACCAGCAATGGTATAAAATTGAGTTGAATATCTTTCCGTATAATATGGAAATATTAAAATTTAATTTCACAAATTCTCTCACATATTGACAGTATACAAGAGAAATATCAAAACGTCCTGTACGTTTACATCATGTAAACCTTTCATAAATGATATAATGCTAAAATATCTACAGCTTGCTAAATTGATGTATCATTTTAAAATATATACAAACTACATTAAAAATACATATCTACAAGTTCCGACCTACATCTGATGCCATCATCAGGATAAAAGTCAAATATGTTTTACTTTTATCATGATGATGGCCTCAGATGTAGGTCGAAACTTGTAGATATGTGTTTTTAATGTAGTTCTTATATACATTAAAATGATACATTAAAATGATTTCTGAACACATAAAAATTAAACATCATTGTCTAATGATATGCGAGCATTCATGAAAAATAATTTTTCCCGTACATTTTAAAGTTGCACTAGGTGTCGTTTATAAATCGCAACTTTACACCGCAGCTTAAAAGAAATTGAGTTGAATATCGTGAAATTTCACAACGACCTAAGCGATATAATGAGAAGCATTTTGGTTTGTCGTATAATTTATTTTCTAAAAAAATTGCGTAGTATCTGATGTTCCTTAAAGTGTCTTTTTATATCATAAAGTACAAGGAAATAAAATTAAATAATGAAATGAAAATTAAAAAATATAAAAAATACCTGTATATTTAGAAATTATGTAAAGTACATTTCATAAATTGTATTACATTGTATTTCATAAATTAGAGAAATTTTTCTCAGAAACGTTTCTAGCAGGAATTACTCTCCGCGAACTTTTAGAAACTAGCTGAACTGAAGCTTCTTTAATGCCAAAAGCTTTCTAAATTTTTAAAGTATGCGACTAAAATTTGGAATTATGAAGTATAATGCAAATGTCTAGCACGCATATATGAAAACTGTTTTATGCTACAAATAGCATTCATTTGAAATTCTATTATAATGCTTCACCTGTTTAAATAATTCAATTACGATTTGCAGTTATGTTTACACAAATAATTACAATAATTTTATTTTTGTAAATATTTATTTTGTTGTATAAAAATATTGTGTATAGTAATAATTTGTAATATACTGTTAGAGAAAAAAATATACACTTTTTTTTACATAGAAATACATATCCAATCCTTTTGCAAACAAATTTATTTTGTTGTTTAGAGTGAAGGAAATAAAATCTGAAATAACTTAAAATAATTATATATCCACATATTACTCCATAAACAAATATTATGATAATTTATTTTGTCGGATTGTTTAAAATAACAATTAAATTAAATTTTCATAATGGTAAATAAAAGAAAAGCTAAACAATCTTTCTAAAAACTAATGTTTTTATAAATGCGATGCTTATTGCTATATACATGTGTATATTAAAGTTTACTTTAACTATTTAGATAATATTAATTTCGAATTAATTTCCCGTCGCAATGAAACAAGACCTATATTTAAGAAAACAAAAGTTTTTATATAAAAGTTAAATTAATTTGTTATTTAGTGTAACACATTAGAGATATTTAATTTCTCAATAATTAGAAAAAAATATATATTATTCGATTTTTTTTTTTACTGATGGGTATTTAACCTAATTACACAGAGTAATTTCCGCTATCAGGCTGTGAAAGAAATGAAATGTGGATTGCTAACGAAAAAACTTACGAGCATATGTTGCGGTTGCATACTTCATCGTTTTAACTTCGTAGTAAGCATCGTATGTGGTCGTAGTCAATAGATTAAATTATCTTGTGGCCAGAATTAAAACACTTCTACTCCGACCTCTCTATATATTGAACTACTGAGTGTAAAAGCTTAAAATTTTGTGCACATACTATTCAAGAAATGGGAAAATCGATTAAGTGAAAATGATTAGTTTCCAAAATTAATAATACATTATACATTATACATTAAAAATGCAAAAATAATTTTTGACTTTTCAATGTATTTATCTAGCATATTTCTTTACTTTATTTCTTTACAAAAATATTTGACAACTTTTACATTCAAATTTTATATTTAGCGAAAAACTGCGTCATATTTATTCTTTATAAATGTAAACGGGAATGCTTCATACATTTAAATAAAGAAGATTTGAAATTGTGTATATCATAGATTAACAGTTACTCAACCAAAGATGGGCTTGGCAATATTAAAAAAAACAAGTGGTAAAACGGAGCCGCCAACGAAACGGAAATGGTACACAGAGGAAACTTTCTTTTCAGTTTTTTTTTGTGAAATGTCATTATTTTAAACAAACATGTATTGAATTACTCAAGGCAGAATTCACAGACAATGAAATTTACATATAGCCGGAAAGCTTCCCCAAAATAAAAGATGACGTCATTTTAAAAGCAAACATAATACTGCGTGAAATCTACCAAAAAATACTTAAGAACATTCTCTCCTTTCGAAGAAAAAGACAATATTCATGAAAAGACACTGAATATCTAGATTCACGTTTAGATGTTAATAATATGTACATATTGTTTACAGAGAAATACACATACCTCGTCACAAAAAAAACAAGTTTTATTTAAAATATTTTACAGGAAACGTTTCGCTGATATTTGTTCGACCTCAGGAGAAATTGCGTAACTTGCGAGGAGCTTATGCTGAAAATACACCAAACAAATTTATCAGAAAAGTTTAAACGTTCATTTGTTCCAGAATAGATGATTCACAAAAGGAGAGCGAAAAAGTTTTATAATAAAATTTCTTGCAGGGAAAGGAATGCTGTTGTAGCAATAATCTTTTGACTTTATGCAAACTCTATCACTCTCAGAAAACCCAGTACAGAATACCCTTTATTTTCAACAACTGTGTGTTCATTGTTATGGCATAAAATAAATCAAAATAAGTAAAACGACGTTTTATATATTCCACGTCGCATTGTCAATAAGGGACCAATGAGGCTTGCTCTATGTTGTTATTTTATATCTATAATAATATTAATCCAGATATTAAATACTTATATTAGCATTCCAATAAATGCCCTAAACAAAATAAAAACACCCTTTTGAATAGTTTCTTGTCGGCTTCAAAGGACAGAAAATGCTTCGAAAACAGTTTTCAGTATTGACCAGTTCAAAGTTACTAAAATTTTGCAAATGACCGTAAATTTGGGTTCAAAGTGTAAGAAAGCATGATCTTGCATATATACGGAAAGAATACTTTAAAATAGTGGAAAAATTAATTTCAACATTTAGAGTGGAAACATAAGACGTTTTAAACTTTGAGAAATGATGCAAGCACTTTAGAAAAATTATTCCTTATCAACCGAATCCTATGGTTGAAAGAAGCTCCGAGAGAGTCAAAAGAAATCATTTGCCTCTTCCACATATATAGAATTGCAGTATACTGCGGATACAAATGGATCTGTCATCTCCGTGGAATTGATAGACATATATGTAAAAAAGAGAAAATAGAGTTAAAAATGAACATAAGTTTAACTATCTTGGTGATGTATTATTTTTATCGACAAAAACTTATGATTGATTAAAAATTCCAATTAATTGAAACAAAAAACTGACTGACTAAAAAGAGTTCAAAATAGTTTTGTAAGAGAACATATGCAATTTTATCAAGATGTATTCCAATGGCGAATAAGAGAACCAAAAGGATATTATGATTTAAAATGATGATGAATAAATATTATGCGTACCTTGCTGTCAATTGTATTATTAGACTTACACATTATTTGTCTTATATTATACATGGTTTATCTGTAAATTATATCAATTATGGTTTATTATGTCCTTATATACATTATGCTATGTATATATAATTCTATTATTTGTTTATATACTTGGACTATGTTATGTCTTATATATATACACGGTGACTATAAAGGTGACTGTTAATTAAAATACAAATTTAAATTGAAATAACTTCTCAGAGACTCAGAGAAGGTACAAAAGGAATTTGTTTAGGGTCCGATCCACGCAATTTTGAAAATATCTCCCAAAGCGTCATATTCAACTGAAGATCGTATTTTTATTGTTAAAATATGGTATTTATGTGGTGATAATGCAACACTATTTCTACATAAATGGTCTTGAATATTAAAAGTGTGTTTGAAACTCCAGTTATCGCCTATCAATACCCAAATCATTATCCTGGGGCGTTGCATTGACCATCTTATTCACCATATATGAATTCATGTGATTTCTATATTTGGGGTCATATGAAAGATTTGTTTTACAAGAAGAATCCGACAGACTTAATTAACTCCAAAAGTTCCATAACTGACTCATTTTCAAGCATAAAAAAACACTCGATTTGTTACTGACAACTTTGTGACTAAGCTGCGCTATTGTTTCAACTCTGAATGTTCCCACTTTGAATACCTTATTCGTTAAATGCCTTTTCCACGTTATTTTCAATATAAAATATTTGTAGTGCTGTCTGCAACGATACAAGAGTACTTTCAGTTAAAAGTTGTAGGTTAATTAAGAGTTACCCTTTATATAATTTTCTTCTATAACTTATTTGTAAATGTAATGTCTATTTGTGTCATATATCTATTTTGTCAAATGTCTAATACAAATGTGAGTAATACCTGTAATTTTAGTATTTGTTGGGAGCGAAACCCCCCTTTTTTGCAAAAAAAAAAAACATAAGTCCACAATACTTTTCAGTTTTTTGTTTATTTAATTATCTTGAAATGACTAACGGATGACCTACTTATGCATTTAAGGATAAGGTAAAGCCAAGAGAGATGGCGCGGTTGTAGAGATTGCGCACAAAGAGGTTCAGGGGGAAGGAGTCGAGTCCGCGCGCAGCGACTCCGGGTAGTTGTACGCCAGCAGTAGTGCAGTGTCCACTTGAATGTGCACGTCGATTGTTTCAAGCGTCTAGGATAAAACATTGTATTTCGCTTTGTTTTTCGAAAGTAAGTGCTTGAATTTTCATAACTATTCGTCAGAATTTCTAAATAGTGTCAGTATTATAAAATATTTTAAACTTGATTTGATTTGATTGCCTAAGAGGGACTGCTCAGACGGAAACCAAGTCTGTAGAGCATAGTATCCCACCCGGTCCCTTTATTAAGGTCTAAAAAAAATAAAAAAAAAATAAAAAAAGTTACAGTGTTCAGCCGCAGCTGCTCCAGTGTTCAGCCGCAGCTGCTCCAATACGAGCAAGTGACAGGAACTGATTAAGACTTTTACAGGAGTGGTCCATCACTGCCGGAAAACAGATTTTCCCACGCGACACTGGGCAGTGAGGGGCATCAGTAGGTGGTGGAAACTACAGGGGGAAAAGAATTGAAGAATTGTGAACCGACAGACGGGCTCCCTAAGTTAAATTTGAGAGGTAAGTTAAGTAGTCAAAAATGCTTTTTAGTTTCCTCTTTAAAAGTGGGTGAGTTAGGATATTAGCAAGCCAATTTTTTGGAGGGTTTTGAGTGCACCTGAGATGCCATTGGCTTGTCAGTGTGCAGTGGAAATATGGGTGAGACGCTGTACCCTGTTCACCGCACTCGCATTGGTCTGAAGATGCACATTTGAATCTGTGTAGGTACTGGCAGAAGGGTCCATGACCAGTAAGAAAAGCTGTAGTGTGAGGGGTGAGGTAAAATAGTGTGTAGGAGACTTTGGGGATTAGCGTATGAGTATGTCGGCCTTTGGTTGAGGTGGTCCAGTGGACTTGCCAGTCTTTTAAAATATTTATTTTTAATGTACGTTTGATGTAGCTATGTGGGAGTGGAAGGTGGTGATCAATGTTGGGTTTTTTTGTGGCTTCTTTTGCTAGAGTGTCAGCCAACTCGTTGCCAAATATGCCCTTGTGTGCGGACACATTACCAATTCGTGCGCGGCTTATGATAGTTAATAGCCTTTTCTTTATATCAAGAACTAGTGGGTGTTTGGTCCTGTGGGAATTAACTGCTTGCAGACTAGACAGACTGTCGCTATATATCCAGTACATTGTCGTGTCTGTTTGTGCGTGGATCCATTCGAGTGCTTGGAGGATGGCATATAGCTCGGCTTGATATACCGTGTTGTTGCCGTCCAATCTGCAGGCCCACTGGTGGATGATCGACACACTTTCCGTGACTTAGTAAGCTGATTCCACGCCGGTTGTTGTTCGAGATCCATCAGTAAAAATTATTGGCAATGTGGATGGTGTGTACTTGTTACGATATGTATTTACTTGGAGGTGTGATGTTTCTTCTGCTGGATGTAATTGCCAACCATGGACTATTCGTTCGATGCTTTTGGATGGAAAATGCTGTTCTACTGTTTGACTGTGTGAAAGGTGTAGGATTCTGCTCTTTTTGTATTCATATTCTAATGTTAAGGTGATGGGTGGTATACCTGTAATTACATTTAGTGCATCGGTTGAGATAGTTTTATAACCACACGACAGTTGTAGTAGGAATGGTCTTTGAATTGATGTTAATTTTTGTTTGTTTGTTTTTGTTAGTTTACCTCCCCAAATTCCAGCCCCATAAAGAATAATCTTTTCTATAATTGTACTGTACCATATTTTTAACATGTTATTATTGATCCCCCAAGATTTCCCCCTAAGTCTTGATGCATTGTGGTGGTGTTTGACTAATTTGAGTTTAAGTTGGTTGAGGTGTGCTGTCCAGGTTTGATATTTATCTATAGTGACGCCTAAGATTTCCATATGTGCTACGTGGTGCAAGCTAGTTCCGTTAATCCGCATTGTTGGTTCACGCTCCAGCTTGCGCGATTTCTCATAAGGTACTAATCTAGACTTACGGTGCGAACATCACTGGTTCGTTTTAGAAGCGGCCATATTTAAATAAAGGCCGTACAATCTCTCCTACCGAAATTGGAGAGTTTGCACATCTGCTACTTAGTAGAGATGGCGCATTGTTTCCATTAATTTCCATGCTAGGAGAGATTACGCAGCTTAATGGTAAATTTGCATATACTACAAATTACATGTAAAACATATGAATGAATCAATTTTGAAATAATTTTTGAAAAACACATAGTTACCGAAACTAAATTTGGCAACAAATTAATTTGTTAAAAAATACTGGGCAATGAGGATGGGTGATCTGAATGTCTGGAATTGTATCATTAGGTTGAAATATTCACTCGTAATACAATAATATTTATTCCCAAAAGCCTTACAACAATGCCATTTAAGTATAATTATTATTGTTAACAATTAAATTGTAGTTATTATTAATAACAATCTCTTCTACCCAGTGCGCAAACACACCAACTCTGTAAGGACAGATTGCGCAAAATTGCTTTCTTGGTTTTATGACAACTGTTCTATTAATTTACAGTATAACAACAAAATAACAATGGAAATTCATAGAAAACAAATGAAGTAAAAATTATTCATACATAGTTTAGCAAATAATTAATATTTATATGTATTTTTATTATTCTGCTGAATTGTGCGCAGACTCTCCTAGCTTTACCTTACAATAAATATTACCAACACCAAAATATTTTTTATAAATCTCTCATTTGTGAGTAGTACAGTTGATATTGATTCGTAAAATTTTTTGAAACTGGGACTTATATAGTTTTCGAAATTACTGAAAAATTTAAATTCGAGAGTTCCCATTTGAAATGCAATACGAATAAAGGAGGTTGATATCTAATATTTCAAAAGACATTTTCCAAATATACGAATCTTTTCATGAAAATCTAAATAAAATATTCTTCATGTTGCTTTGTAACTTATATTTCTAATAATTTTTAGAAATTTTACGTGTCAATTAAATTACCAATACTTTTAACGATATTGTAAAGTAATCCCAAGTTACGTCAAAATCAAAGAGCTTGCTGTAGTGTATAATTTATTCACTTCTAATTATGCATACTGTGTTAAAATATGTTTGTTTCAATATGATTTATGCCCAAAAATTAATCGTTTTAAGAAAATTCGCAAAATACAATTAACGGTTTTATTCTTTTATATCTAAGTAAGAAATCCTAATTTAATTGTTTAATATTAAATATTTGTTAGTACTACCATTATGTCAGTATAGTTTCATAATAAGAAAAACAGTATTACGGTTAAATTTATTTTACCCTCTCTCAGAATTGTATCCGAATACTTTTAGGAAAAATATGTTTCAGCTTGGATAGATTTACGAACAGGTTAGACTAACATTAAAAAAAAACATTTTCTATTCATGGCGAATTTACAGTATATCACAAGGCACGTCTCCGAATGGTTTTAATGTGTTCATAATTTTTTCATAGTTTATAACAATAAAAAAAATCATTTATTAATAATGGGAAATGTTTAAAAGTATTTCATATAAACTATTTATAATATTTGTAAGTATGAACGTTAAGTATTTTTTATTATAAAATACCATGATATTAGATGCATTGTACGTAAAAATAATTAATTCTTATAAATCGCGCATATTTATTTGTTAATGATACTTAATGACCGTCATAAATATTCATATATTATTTTTCTTTCTTTTTATTAAGTTTCACGCTAATTTATTACATAATAAGTTAGTTACATTATAAAGTAATTTATATTACTTTATTTCTTGAAATTTCTATAAAAAATTTGTTTTCTTCAGTGGTTTTTAATTTGTAATGGTTTCCTTGAATTCAGTGATTCACTACAATTTTTTTCTCCTGTATCGCAAAAACTGATGCATTTTATTTGAAAAGCCTTTTTTATTGTTTCACAATTCAAAATACAAAAAATATAGATATATTTAAAAAACTGATTATATAAAGTTTCCCGCAACATAGTTTCTGCTTTTGGTTTTAAATAAAAATATTTATTTACATATCCATAATACCAAGACGATATTTAACCTCTTTAAAATTTAAAACTCAGCTATCCATTCCCCACTAAAAATAATCTGAAGATTATCTTAAGAAAGTGCCACTTTCTTCAGAAATTCTACAGAAATCTGAAGAAATTTTGCAGATTTAACTTTACGTTTAAAAAATCTGCAGAATTTTTTAAGACATTTCGTAGATATTTTGAAGATTTGAAAGAAAGTGGGCCAAATATCTACAGATTTTCTACAGATATTTTTTTAAGATAATCTTCAAATTTTTTTTAGTAGGGATTTTTAAAACTTTTACATGAAAGTTTTATATATACACAAAATACCCTTCTAAAATAGCAGACATTTCTGAATAATTCAATGCTGGTAGTAATCTCAGAATTTATTCTTAAAGATAAAAAATTACATGATTAAAAAATGAAGATATTCTGCATAATTTAGGACTTTTCTTTATGTTTTAGTATTTAACGTACAAAACTGTATCAGAAACTCGTCTGCATGACTGGATTTAACAGAAATCAAATAACACAGAAAAACAATTAGATAAATACATATTTTAACAACTCTTTATATCGTTAAATATTATCTTATATTTAAATCATAGTTAATTTAATAGTGTGCTTTTTGACAAAAACATTTTTGCATAGTAGAAATAAAAATAAGAAAAATAGAAATGATTTGTTAAAACTGCTTTTTTAGAAGAATATAAATAATATTAAATGAAAATTATAACATATTTGTATTATTTTTCAATATAAACAGTTTTAGAATGATTTAGGATAAAATTAAGGATATTTTTTATTATGCATTCTCTTTATCCCCAGTAAAAATTAAAGAGGTTTCCTTTATTGAATAGTTAATTATCCCTAGTGCAGTTGTCCTAATTAAGGGGTTTCATATTCTTAAGTATAAATTAAAAAGTATGTGACTAAAATAATATAAAGTATTTGATATTTTACATCACTTCAATAACGATTAAGTATAGTAACTACATCCTAATTTAAATGTAAAAAAATCAGTGAAATGTATCAATGTAATCAATTTTTTACATACATTTTTTATATTCATCACCATGCTACATAATCGGTACTAGCTCTGGAAAACTGTAGTCTTGTGAACCACGTCCCACAATAATACAAGTTCGAGCAGTGTTTGTGGCTATCTCAAATATAAGTAACTCCATTAGCTGCACGTATGGCAAAACACCACAACTGAAATGGGTGCATGAAAATGCTATAGGCTTCAAGATGCCCATAAATGGCATTTATGATACCAATATAATAGACAGCTGTAACATAATATTGCTAAAAACAATGCATGCTGATATGCTGCCTCAGTGACAAATCAACATATTATACCCCACTATTGAAGTATTTCGCAGAATTCATCAATGGAGAAACTACTAATTTTTAGACTCGACGGAGCAATCTACGCACAGTTTGACAAATATTTTCTCACTGAAATTTCATGTTTTATATGAAAAATGGCTCAGTATTTCTCTTTGCCTAGCATATGATTCAAACTATCATCTGACAGATGTTTGCTGTTTGTGCAAAAATGTTGTTTAGTGTGCCCAAAAATATTTATTAACAAAATGCAAAACATATTTATTAAGGATTGCAATTCCCCCAAAATAAATATACTAAATTATATATAAATATTTTTTTTAAATAAAATAACACGAAAGTATAATTTACAATTTTAGTGGGAAATATATTGAGACATTTGAAGTATTTAAAAAAAAACTTTCGCGGTTAGAGATTTGTATTAGGTGCGTATAATAAGCTATGGGCCAAAAGCTGACCCAAAAGACCGATGTATCAGATAATTCTTTCAAAATCTAAAAAGGTTACTTAACGACTATGGGTAATAATTTATGAAAGAATGAGACGTCAAATGGCGCGCGTAGTAGATTAACGTAAGCAAAAATGAGCATAGTAAATCAGACACACCGTTCAGTTATCATCACACTTCCAATATTCTTGGAATAATATGTGTGAGTGTGAACTTTTGGTACAGAAACAATGAAAGGGGAACAAAGTTTCTTTTCGTTATAACAATTACTTGGTAACAAATTTGATTGGAGGATGTCACGGCTATATAGAGAATATAACATGTCCATTGGTTAGGATAAAAGGATGGTGAAAGTGTCTTAGAGAGGAATGAGTATCCTTGTCATCAAACCGCTGATTTTGTGAACCTTTTGTGAATACTGATTTCAGCCATCACTGATGTCAATATTACTTCCGTGCTTGCATGCACTGAGCTCACGCTAACGCACGTTATTCTACGTTAACAGGGAGCACAGTAAATACTGCTTGTTGTGCTCTTTTGACTGTGCATCGTTATTCTTAAGTCAGTTGACTACACGTCTCATTTCGCAATGTTTACTTACCTAAATTCGTTAACTACAGTTCAATTTTTTCCTAGCATTGTTCTGTATGTAGGTTGTATCAGCTTTTGACTCGTCATTATCGAACGATACTAATATACAAGTTAGAGAAAAGTAATCAATAGCTATTTCTTTAAATCTCATTTTATAATTCCTCTTTTCAGATATTTTTTATTAAAGGACACTTACAGATATAAATTAGATTTACCTTTTGTTATTGGAAGTTATTCTCTGTTTTTACTCTACATTTTCCACGTTTTTAGCTTTAAAAACCTCAATTTTGAGAGAAAGTTATTGATAACTACGTATCCTATTTTATAATTAACAATTATATAAAAAATATATTTTTTATATAATTGCTAAATTTTATTAAAAAAACACCTATTCGATTAAGGTACCGTTTACATAATATTTTTACTATAACATTTCATTCATTGCAGAAATTGCAGCCCATGAGTATGTCGTTCAAAAATAATGCATATAAAACCGAACGAATAAACGATACAATTCTGCGCAACACATCTTTAAATTCACTCCTTTAACTATATTACATTTTCCCTTTATCAAATTCATATCCTGTTTATAATATTTCAGCTTGAATGATCTCCCAAAAGATCATAACAGAAGTCACAAGATTTCAAAACTTATCATATACTTCTTGATATCCCAAATAGAAATTTCATTTTCCGATCGAAAATTTTAGAAATTTCAATGGAGCCTTCGCAGAACACATTTTATATGAAATTGGCCTTTCGCAGTGAAATAATAAATTTTGAATATGTTTTTGTAGATTACGAGAGATATATTTTCACATCCATATTATATACGGCATAGGAAAGATTTATTTGCTAAACTATTTTTATAAGGCAAGATGAAAGCAACATGACGCCCTTATTATTTTTCATGCAAATATATTACCTATGCATATGTTTTTTTTATATTGTTTAAAATATATAATTTAATTTATTTTTGGGCACTGATTGATGGATTGACAGGATAGAAGAATATAAGTTCTACAGTTTCTGCAGACAATTGCTTAAAACTTTTATTGGTAGTACGTTTTTTTCGTTTACAATTATATAAAAAATACAACTATTCGATTAAGTTTTCCAAAAGATTAAACAAATAGCTTAAAGTTCAATTTAAATTCAAACTCACAACTTTCTGACAGATTCTCAAAGTTAGTATTAATATTATAAGCATGAAAATACCATGTGTTTTAAATGAAAGACGCAGAAATCGAATTGCATTTTTTATTTTAGGTCAAAGCAAAAAAGGATCTTTCAGAAAATGCTGTGAAAAGTGATGTTTTAAACCTCATTTCTATATGCTACAGATTGA
This sequence comes from Maratus michaelseni, assembly GCA_963931845.1. NCBI lineage: Eukaryota > Metazoa > Arthropoda > Arachnida > Araneae > Salticidae > Maratus > Maratus michaelseni. Next base: position 419,353,741 of record OZ007588.1, read on the forward strand.
GGAAATCCGCTATGAGATAGTGATCGCAAATAACTCGACATGTACAATACATTTACCTAAAAATGAAACATCCTTTTAGTGCCAGTATTGCCAGTATTGCCAGTTGTGCGGATTATTTTTTATTCAGATTATTTGATTGCAACTACTTTTGGAAATTGTCATATTCACTTTATTTAATGTCAGATTACATGAGGTGCGTATTACTATTTCAAAAAAAGTGGTATCAACTAAGCAATAAATACCAAAATATTTTAGAAAAGATAGTCAATCAGAGTCGTTATTTTAAAAGAAATCCCTGACGGCTCGGCCTACAGGCACAGGTAGATTTCGAACACGTAGATGTGGGGCGCGTATTTGTTGTGAATTGAGGTGGAAATGACATTTTTGCCATGATGCGATAGGTGGAACCGCCCACTTCGAAACCTAACTTGTTTGCAGGCGGAGCTGGCAGGGATCTGTTTGGTTTTTAATATATGTATTTTTTGCTTTAAGGGTTGGTCCTATAAAAAACTTGTCAGTATAAAAGTTTTAGATAATATTAAGAGGATTTATAGTAAATTTAAGTCGATTTGATTTGTTGTGAATTGACGATGTTATGAATGTTTTTCTTCTAAATGTCCTCTTTCCCCCCCCCCCCCTGGGACCATTTTAATGATATCAAAAATCTGTCATACATAAATTTTCGGCTCTTTTCCTAGAAAAAATAATAACTTTAAACGTATTCGATACTTATCATAATTAAGAAATTATGGGTTTTTTTCTGTTTTCACAAAAAACCCCCCATTTGCCGTCCCCCCCTTGGTTCGATTTTGCTCATTAACGAATTTGACCTAGATTTTTTGCCCCTTGATTTTATGTATCAGTTTAGAAGATATTTGTGCAGAATTTTTCTAGTTATCGTGTCCATAAAAAAGTGACATAGATAGATAGATAGATAGATAGATAGATAGATAGATAGATAGATAGATAGATAGATAAAATTTTGAACTGGGGGTGGTTTTGGATTCTGGGAGTCATGATCGGCGTAGATCTGCAAAATTTTTTCAAAAATTCCAACTTAGGGGAGAATCTAGTAGGTAGTATTTCTTACGAAATCTACCTAAAACAGGAACACTAAAAAACCACTAAATTGAAAAACTTCATAATTTTTTTTCAGACATTCATTGAATTATATTGAAAATTACTAATAATTTCATGGTATTTTGCATTATAAAAATACGGTAAATGTATTTTAACCTTGAAATATTTTATAAACATCGAAAATGAATAAATGCTAAATTGTATACAAAGTGAAACCGTTACAGCACAAATTAAAATATATTTTTTATGTTTTACAAAATATTACGTCCAGTTAATTAAAAATTGAACGTAATACTGATCTCGAAAATCTGGTACACTAAATATATGTACTATAGATATAGTATACTATGGTTCGTTCCGCTATACTAAGTTTACCAATTGCTTAATGAACATTTTTAAAATGTTTGCAAATTACAAGAAATGAGTCACTAAATCATTTTAATAAAACTTTTCAGACAAACTGCTTTTATGTTTAATACCTACAAATGAGCATGGATTACATTAACAGATTTAACAGCACTAATATGCAGACATTCTTGGGTGACATTATATATATATATATTGAAAAGGGTTACTTTATCGCCAAACCACAACTTTCTTTATTAATATTAAAACAAGAAAAATAGATATATTTAAAGAATTTAATCTCACCACTTCTGATTTTTTAGATTCATATAGAAACTTTATTTTTATTTCCAAAAGATGTTTCAAATTGTTTCAATATTTCTTTTTATTGAAATATACAGGGTGCGTAAGAAAAATGGACACGCCTTTTGAATGATCATAACTCCAGTTTGTATTCACATATAATTGATATTTAAATTGCAAAATAATCTACATAAAATGTATAACTTTTCCTTCTACCACAGATGTTCAAAATTAATAACGTTCTGGTCAATGCACTGCTTATAATGGTGAAGTATTGAATTATAAACTTCAACGAACATTTCATTTGGTGTTGTGGCGCATTGCAGTTCCGGAACGTTGTTTATGAACATCCGTTCGTTTCAATCTCATCTTTTATTTGATGAATTAAAAGTCTCATACATGGATCTGCCTAAAAATCCCTGCGATATATTTTTTTGTTATTCTCCTACATTTTCATACTTGCAATAGTATTTTAAATTAAATTTCCTTTTTTCAAAAGTTAATCTTGCTTCACTCATTATTTTCAATTAATTACACTTGGAATATAAAAAATAATTAGAAAGTTATGACTCATTAAACAGTGCATGTATAAGCTTTTTTGACGCAAACTGTATATACGCATATATGACAATTTTAAGGCAATCATTAGAAACTTTAAAGAATAACACAGTTCGTGAGCGCTTCATTTCCGCACCATTTCTTATAACATAAATTTATGCATATTATAACGGTAATGACTCAGAGGTGTTTGTTTCTAAACATATTTGTTTAGTGAGAAAATAAGTGTAATATTTTGTTAAATAATATCACATATGCTGTCATTAATGTTACTCATTTCAAACGCATCCCCCCTCTCCCCAATTACTACTGAGTTTCGCCTAGAAAATATTAATATCAGTACATTTAAAAATCAAAACATAATTTTAAAGTTTATATTTCTGAAACATTTATGTAAAAGTGAAAACTTTATTACAAATATCTAATACATTTATATCATTAGAAAACACATTATAATAGTTGCCTTTGCACAAAATAATATACATATATCAAATTATAAATCATAAAATATTCTCATTTAAGAAAACATTTTCAGATGATTTTAATCCAAAATAGAAGTTCTTTAAAAGCGAAACTTCTGAATAACACTTGAAAAGAAGACATTTAAGAAGCAAATAAAAACAAAAGTATGAAGTACTTCGTCTTTGAAATTCCCTTTGAATATAAATGGAAAATTTCTGAACTGTCTGTAAGAAAAAAATATTTGCCAAAAAGTATTCGAAATTGACTGCTTTCATACATAGAGCCGAAAAGCTTCTCATTACTGGATTTGCTTGATTTTTAAATTTTGTCATTTCTTTGACAAACGAATAAATATTTATTTGAACCAAGTTGTTTGAAAACGAATTAAAATTTTTATTCAAAAATGTATTGAGGACTTTCTTTTAATTATCTAAAGAGAAAATGCAAAAACAAAAATATGTAAAATACTTTCGTTTGTAATCTTTTTATAAAAAACGCGTAATCTGCATTTAAAGACAGCAATTAACTTTTTTGAATGTTTACATGTAATAGAAAATTAATGGGTGTTTTTCGTCTATTGATTATACGCTGTCCAAACAGATAAATGTTTTCTTATCATAATGAAAATTATTTTGTCTTTTTTTTATGTATTTTTTCTTTGTATATTTTTTGCTGTTGAGCCCATAAAACTGTTTTACGTAAAACAGAAAAAATATATCAAAATACACTAATATGCGAAGATATCATATAAGATAATCGAGTTGTATCGAAACTAAAAGGTAAATTTTATTGTAAAAAATTAAATAGAAAATTAGTAAATAATGCTTTTTCATAATATCCGAAAACCATAAAAAGAATGAAAACTGCCTGTCGAAAAATATCAATCTTAGATAAAGAGAAAATGGACTTCTTGCTAAAATGTCAGAATAGCACAGTAGAAGCAGTAAAAATACAAACAAGGTAGGTCTTCATATGCGCATACTCAGAAAAATTTGAAAAAAAATCACAGAATGTTCTTCTCATGAGCGTATATACGTTTATAAAAATAATTGCTGCAGAACCTCGATATATCGAACGTAAAAAAAAAATTTTGTTTATTTGTCGATTTATCACTGGTTGGTGACGGAATAAAATTTACAAAAATTAACTTTTATGTCAAATAATCTTTAAGGAAACACCTTTTCATGCTGAACTTGTTTAATTAAATTTAACTTATTTAATAAATAAATTTTTATAAATACAATTGTGTGTACACATTTATATGTGTATATAAGGGAATTTAATGATCGTATTTTACGATTTAAAACAAAATTGAAATCGATTGAAATTGTTCCAAGATCAAAAATAAGGCCAATTCTGAACATTGTCAAATAAAAACAATAGTACTGTTGCTATGGAAATAACGACTTCTTCGATATGAAAATGTATAACGAATGGGTTCGTCATCGTGCTTTTCCTTTTAAAATACACTTAAAAATTACTTATATAACCGGTGAAGCCGTTTAAATTAGAAAAAATCGTCGAATGGAGGATAAAACAATGCATAATTTCGTTCAATCGGTAATAAGTAGAGAGAAAAAAGGTGACTGATTTATTTAACCTGATTTAAAGAATATTTTAAGTTAATATTACAGCAAATGTACAGATAATTGAAAATCTTGAACACAAAATGCAAACGATCGTCTGCTTTTGGCGGGAGAAAACTGTTGCTAGACAAATAACGTCTTTTTTGCACCAAATACTCGAAAGTATTTTATTTTCTTGCAGATTTTCTATTTGGATTCCGCAGCTAAATTGACTGTTCCTTTTTTACCTACATGAATAGCTATGAGAGAATTCGTAACTTTCTTAAATCATACAAGACAATAAAAGTAAATAAAAGGTTTGATCTCACCTAATTTTCTGGTTCGTGTTCTATGAGCTTCTTTAAAGGTAGAAACATCTTTTACTAATGAAGATTATTTATTGGACAGGTAGACACACTTAATGACGATACAGAACGAATACACGACAAGCTATGTACAAACGTAAAGTAAACAAAACAGTCAGTCAGTCCAAAAGTTCTACGCGCTTAGCGCCATCTGGTGGTTCCTTTTCATTTTGCAACAACTTCCGCCGGGCGAAGTTCGTCTGGAGACGAAAGTGTTGAAAGTTCAAGTGGGCAAAGAAGCTGCACCGGTCTTCTGATGATGGCTCCGTTTTGCAAGTTTAATCCAGTATTCTTCGGCAAATTCAAGTTCTTCTGTAGCCAAGGGACCACTTCTCTTACTCTGAGGATTCTTTGTATTGTGGATGAATCTTTGAATCCATGCAGTAATTCGCAATATTTGTTTAAGTTTGCTGAATCTTCGGATATCGAAAAGATCTTCAAGTTTCGTTGTCAGGAGCATATTCACCACTTCATATTCTTTATTTTCTAAGTTGGTTTCCTGATCGGTATGAACGTTGGATTGTGGCCATTGACTTTCGCACTTCCTTAGCCACGGTGGCCCAAACCACCAAAGCTCCAGGTCCTTTAGACTGGTTAAGTTTTCACCCCGTGTTAAAATATCAGCAGGGTTATCATTCCCAGGACAGTGATTCCAACAATCAGGTTCAGATATTTTCTTGATTTCATCTACTCTGTTCTTGACAAACATCTTCAATTTTCGAGAATTATTCTTGATCCAGTGAAGAACAATCGTGGAATCTGACCAAAATATAGTCTTCGTATCCTTCGGTGTACTTGAATGTAGTCGAATATGATCGAACAATCTGGCTCCTATAAGTGCAGCAAGAAGCTCTAACCTCGGCAGAGTTATTTCTTTAACTAGTGCAACCCTAGTCTTTGAAGTGACTAAATTGGAATGGAAAATTCCGTCAGAGTTGCGAAAACGTACATAAATAACTGCTCCATAAGCTCGTTTGCTGGCATCTACGAAGACGTGAAATTGACAGCCCGTAAGTTCTTCCATTCCTTTCATTGAGAATAGATGTCTTGGTACAGATATCTGCTTCAAATAAAACAATTCTTCACACCAATCTTGAAATATTTTTGCTAAGTCGGTTGGTAAAGCATCATCCCAATTGAGTTTTTTCTTCCATATATCTTGCAGTAGTATTTTAGCTCGAACTGCAAATGGTGATATTAAGCCCAACGGGTCGTAGATTCTTCCCATAGTTTTTATTACGCTTCTCTTCGTAAATTTTAATTCTGCCATATCCTTATCCCTTAAAAGTTTATCACTATCAACGCTTAAGACATCATCTGCTGAATTCCAGCAATAGCCAAGGACCTTGCATAACGTGGATTCATCGTTAACTTCTTCCTTAAATCGATCTTGCAATGAGCGTACATTTGTTTTCCATTTTCTCATATTAAAGCCTGCTTCTCCCAAAATGAGCCTTATTTGTTCGTGGACGGTGTACGCTAAATCTGTGTCTTCTAAACTGTGTATAAGGTCGTCTACATACAATCTACTGTTCAAAACGCTGAAGGCAGTTGGATAAATATCCTCATACTTCTTGATGTGATGTTTAATTGTCGCGTTCAGTAAAAATGCGCTCGATCTTGCTCCAAAAATTACACGCGTCATCCTCAAAACTTCGGGTTCAGCGTCTAAATCTTCCGTAACCCATAGAAATCTAACTGCGTCTCTTTCTTCTGGCGCCAGGGCAATTTGCAAAAATGCACCTTCTATATCTGCCGTTATGGCAACCTTATTCAGACGGAACTGCAAAAGAAGTATTAGAATATCGGGCGTTAAATTCGGACCTGGACTCAAGCAGTCATTAAGGGACGGAAAATTATGTTCACTCGAGGAGGCATCGAAAACTATTCTCATTTTCGTCGTTGTTTTATCTTCGCGTATTACTGCGTGATGTGGCATGTAATAGATCTTAGAATTATCACCACATTTATTTTCATTGACCCTTTCAGCTATGCCTTGAATTAGGTGCTTTGAAATAATGTCCTTGTACTGACTATGAAAATTTCGATTTTTCTTAAATCTTTTGACAAGTGTTCGCAAACGGTTGTTAGCATTACTATAGTTATCATGTAGCGACTCAGAATGTTCGTTCCATGGTAGTTTAACTTGGTAGCGACCTTCGATTAGTTTCGTAGAATTTTCAAATTCTTTAATAACTTCGTCATCTTCATTCAGATTGTCACTACGCGATATTCCCAAACCTTCTAAATCGAACAATCTTTTCAAAATGTCTGATTCTTCTAAATTTTGATTACGCACTATAACATTCATTACGCTAACATCCTTAAAATCCTTGCGTTTTGCTTCAGAACCATTAAATACATAACCTAGTTTCGTTTCCATTCCTACTAAAGCACCGGACACTCTTTTGACTTTCCCTGTAGCGATTTTCCAGAAATAGTCTGACCCAATTAAAAGAGAAACCCTTAAATTTTCAGACCCTTCAATATCAGCTATCTGTATTTTGGCTTCATTACAACATTTGTGAATTTCTTTACTGGGACCTTGAATTTCAGCTTCCGATATGGAAGATGTTTCAATTGCTTCTATAGAAATAATTTTCTTTGGATCATAAATGCTTCGTAAATTTACTTTTACCCTATTTCTTACAATAGATTTCTTTGGTTTTGACCCAAAAGCATAAATTGCTAATTTTTCTTTTCCTATAACTTCTAAATTAAATTTACGAGATAACGTTTTATCGATGAACGTATTTTGCGACCCCGAATCCATGATAATTTTTATTTTTCTTTCCTGAGAATTATTACTTAAAAAGGCGACAGCTGTTTGTAAAAATACATTTTCGTTTACTGCAGTTGTTGCGCAACTTAGAGCATTGGAATCATTTTTTCTTTCAGACTTTGAGACGCTTTCCTTTTTGTTATGTTGCTTTTCAGTTTCGTCACAAATTAAAACATTATGTCTTCGAGTACAAATGTTGCAACGCATTTTTTCGCGGCAAAATTTTGATACATGTGATTTGCGGAGGCAAAGAAAGCAATAACCCTTTCGTAAAAGACTTGATTTTCGTTCATTAATGGTTAAGGGGCAGTTAAAATTTTCGTGTTCCCCTGCACAAAATAGACAGTCTTTCTTGATAAGTGCATTTAATGTAGCTGTTGTGGGTATATTATTATGAGTTTCATGTTTTCGATAAGGTAATTCTTTAATTTTATTCTTTTCAAATACTTCATCATTTCGAAACATATACGTTTTTTCTAGCGTTTCGATTTCATGTTTTAGAAATTCTAATAATTTGGCACAGTTCCAAGAATCTTCGCCAGCAGAACGATTGAATCCTAGAACAATTTCTTCAGGAATTAATTTGACTAAAATAGCGAATAAAATTCCCCCATAGTTATTTAATTCTAATCCGGCTGTTTCGAGACTTCTGATTTGAATAATACAGGTATCATGCAATTGTCTAAGCTCTCTTAAATTCGCTCCAGATTTTACAGGATTTAGGCTTAATAGCTTGTTTACATGCGATCGTATTATTAATTCATTTTTTCCGAATCTTTCTTTTAACAATCCGATCGCGACATCGTAATTATTTTGTGTTAAAGCTAAACCTTGAATACATTTTAAAGCTGCTCCTGTTAAGAAATTCTTTAAGTAATTTAACTTCTCTATGTTAGTTAACTTTACATTTTCATGTATAGCTACTTCAAACTGCCCCCAGAATTCCTGCCAATTTTCATATTTCCCATCGAAAGGTTGTATTGTAAGCTTCGGTAATCTTACGTGAGAATAATTCTTTGATTCATCAGGTCCTGTGGACAATAGAATAGAAGAGTTTATTTTACTTTCGTTAGGAGCATTACGCTTTAAATATCGATCAATTTTAGCTTTCGTTTTCGTAATTTTTTCGCGATATTCTTGACTGGATGATACATCTTTTTCTAGCGTTTCTAAGTTATCTACAAGTTTCTGAATTTCTGAATCTAATTTGTAAACTTGTTCTGCATTCTCGATTAATTGAATTTTAAGATCTTCGACTTCGTCATTATCTATCTCGTCACCTGCCAAATATTCAGTTATTTTGTTAATAATCTTCGTTAAAGATGTTCTAAGAGACTTACGCATACTTTTTGATTTATCTAATTCGCTAGGTTGCGCCATTTTCTAAATTACAGCTCTTGGGAATTTCGGCACCATAAAAGAGAATTCGTAACTTTCTTAAATCATACAAGACAATAAAAGTAAATAAAAGGTTTGATCTCACCTAATTTTCTGGTTCGTGTTCTATGAGCTTCTTTAAAGGTAGAAACATCTTTTACTAATGAAGATTATTTATTGGACAGGTAGACACACTTAATGACGATACAGAACGAATACACGACAAGCTATGTACAAACGTAAAGTAAACAAAACAGTCAGTCAGTCCAAAAGTTCTACGCGCTTAGCGCCATCTGGTGGTTCCTTTTCATTTTGCAACAATAGCTTCATTAGCACTTTTTTCAAAATATTCTGAGTATGCGTTTTAAGGAGACCTTCCTACTAAGCAGTTAAATATATACATCAGGAGCATCCCGGTCTGCTGTTGGCCTTACTCTTGGAAAGGGTGACTAAAACATCACGGTGAAAACATTCAGATGTGTTAGAGCACACTTGATAAAACAATTTTTGTATAAGAAGTCGGGTTCGTAATGAATTTATTTAGTTAAAATTATAGGGTGTTTCATTCCAATCCAAACACGGATTATTGTTCATAACTTTATCAAAAATGCGGATATATTATTAAAATTTTAATAAAGTAACTTTAATAAAATTTTAATAAAGATTTGCGTAAAATGCAATGACATAACAAAAACAAAATGAATACAAATAGACATAAGGTCTGTGGGACTGCATGCGGGTCATTCTTTGTAAAGTGTAGGTATACATTGCAGGTACACTGTAAAAAAAAATGCAGTAAAATTACGGGCAGAGGCCGGCAGCAGAGATTCCAGTCATACCCCATAAAAAAATATCCATGCCCATGATTTTGTCCAGCCCGTAATTTAACGGGGCAAAGTAATATAGCATTATAATTCACAGGATATAATGCACTTTAACACATAATAACACTTTGCTTACTGTTCCGTAGCACGTAGCACGTTAGATAATCATCACACAATCGCTTTTTTGGCGGGTTAAAATTTAAGAAACACAAGTAAAATGAAGGGTTACATCCTAGCGGAGGACAATGTATGGGGTCGTACCGTATTTTTGCTAACATATCGGCTAGAACTGTAAGAATATGTGGATTGCTCTTAATTTTCTAAGTATCTAAGGGATAAGGCCGCTTATTTAGTGGATCAGACCGTTTTTCATCAAATAAGGCTGTTGCCCGGGAAAATTGAAGGGCAAACACTGATAAATTTACAGTTTTTTTCTGAGAGTGTATGCAATGTACAAGCGCAGGTATACATTGGATAGTATACTAACGTATACTCCCCAATGTATACCTGCTTCCATGCATACAGTGATGAACTGGAGACCATTATTAATAGCCTGGCATAGTTGGATAAAACTGCATTTGTACTTTTACTTTCTTTCACTTTGAATGGAAACGTAATTTTATAAACCGGTTATGTACATCTTTGTGAAATTTCAAGAGTAAAATAAATTGAAAGTTCAGCAAAATGTTTCGAGAATAAAGATTATAAACTTTATATCACCACATGAAAGAATGAAAATATGCGCAGATTTTATGTAATGCAAATGTTGATGTTAAATTTTTAAAGTAATTATTTAACCCTTTATATCCTGAATTAATTTTCCAGCTACTTTTTAGATGCTCAGAATCCTCGATTATTCCCACCAATTATTATTTTTTTAAAGTTTTCGTTATCTAATCATGGCATTTTTGCGATTCAATTAGGTGAAAATTTCTCATTTGAAAAACCGGTGGTAACAGATTAAAAATTCTGTAAAAGACGCTCGTCGCGAAGGGGTTAAAGTGGTACTTATATGTACCGTCAGGATAAAAAGGATTAAAACAAAAACGATAAATTTTACAAAGTAAAAAATGTCGTTTGTGTTACATTTTAACATAAATGCACTTATCTTAACAGTAAATAATTACATACTTTAGAATAAACGTACAGCTAATATCAACTTAAAGAAATTAATTAATTAAATAATTAACTTTAGAAATTAGGAATTATATTCTAAGCAACAGAAATCGAGAGCATTGAAATAGGGAATTTCAGATTATTTAAAGATTTTAATAATTGCGAAAATATTGATAAGTATGAAAATTAAAATTTAATACACACGGTACTAATTAAACGATTAAAGTTACCTTTGAAATATCTCCGGTGAATACGTAAGATTACCTTTGGTAATTTCAAAATAATAGATAAGGTAATGATTATATAATAACATGTTGTTTGTGAATTGTTAGTAAAAGGGTGTTTAATCGAAAATTGCATAAGATATAATAAAGCATTTTCCTGAAAATGATTAACGAGGATCCAATTTTAATGCATTAAATAAACACAATGTTTGTTGGATAGAAAATTCATGCTGTACTGTGCTGAAAATTTAAAAGGAATGGAATAATGCGAAATGCAAAATTTATAAATTGGTTTTATGTAGGCAGGAATAAAATTATAATTTTGGTCGTTTTAGGAAGTTAAATTTAAAAATGGTTGACGTATCTCTTTCACGTGTATATATATGAAATTCATTCGTCTATACTTAAAATTGTTTCGTATGACTCAGAGTGATAATAAATAAAGTTTGAAATAGCTTCACAGATTTGATACATAGGCAAAATTTATAAAAAAAATACGTTTACTTAATTATATATTTTGAATTTTTTAAGTTTAGTAGCAAATACGCGGTAGATAATTCTTAATTTTATGAAATACCTTTCAACGAAAAATAAATAAATAAAGACACATTTTTAGAAAAAACACTTTAAATCAATAATCTTTTCTTGACGTTGTATTTTCTTCATGAAATGAGGACGTCAGTTTCAAAACTCGCCTTATCCAAAATTGAAAAAAAAATTGTTTTTTTCTATCAATCTATTCTATTGTTAAATCTTCACTCAAAAAACACTACAATCCGCAGAAAACTAGTTTTAGAATGTATTTCAGGCTTTCTAAAATCTTGGTTTACTATGAAAACCAATGGAAGCAGTCAGAGGTTTTTCGCGATTTCCTCGAATTTGATTTTTTGGATAAGACGAGCTTTGAAACTCACGTCTTTAATGTATCAACAATCAATTTATTTTTTTATTCGTGTCCTAAGTTTTTATGCTGCGAGTATTTTGACATTTAAGAAAGTTGCATCTTTTAATGTTCACCCTATATTTTCCAAGAGTAGGTATGCCGTATAAATTTTTAAAACTAAAATAACTAAGCTTTTTTCAGGAATGTTTTGATAGTTGTTTAATTTACGTGTCTAACTTATTTACTTCAAGACTTAGTAACATTTTCTTAAAAGATAATTGTTCCGTATTTGTAGTCGTAAAATTTAAATGATTTTTGTTGAACTTTTTCGTATGTGAATATGAATGCAGTTTGGCACTTAGCTTAATTATTAAACAAAGAAAAGTAACATTGAAAAACACACATGCATATATTTATGACTCTGAAATACACGACCAAAATTGTGATTATTTCGTATGAATATGAGGATATCCATTGACGTTACAATGTGAAGTTAATTAATGAAGAAAAACTTAAACTTATTTATTGCGTGTCGCGCAGTGTGTTACCGTGTCTGTCACTAACTTGATTCTATACTAAATTACTTTTTCTTTTATAAAGAACGATTTTATTTGTATTTTTGCTATGCGAAGATAAACCATTAATTACCAACATTCCAGAGTACAATCTTTATATATAACATGAAATATATTGCAGTAGTATGAAATAAATTAAAAGGAAAATGTTACAATTATAAAACCGCTATAGCAATTATCAAATTATAAACACACAATAATTATTAAAAGCTTATACTAATTTCATGTTATTTGATAAAAAAAATAGCATAACAAAATTTCTGATGAGAAGAAAAATGTTTTCATTTGTGACATTAAATTGCACTAATCCTTTTAATTTAAGATACGATTTTTCTATTTTTTAATAAAGGAAAGTATTTAATGCTTTAGATGTAAAACGTTTTTATTAAATTACTTTAAGTGCCATTAAGAAAATTGCCTCAATATGTGTGTTGAAATGTGTTTCAAATTTCTATCGATTAATGTACATTTTGTCGAATTTCATTGCTTTTTAATCTTTAAAGCTTCGGACTGAATTTATTGAGAATCAATAGAATGAAAGTCATAATTTCGTCTCAAATTTGTATTCCATGTTTTACCTTTTAAACTAAGGAAACTGAAGTCAAAATATATTTAATTTTCGGAATTATTTTGTAATCTCTAAGCTTCTATTTTTTTAAATATATCTATTACTTTAAACGGAAAAAAAATTAAGGAAAATCATGTAGGGGAAAGTCGGGTAGCCAGCGACATTTCAATTTCTAAGAAATTCAAAGTGTTGCATAACTAAAGAGTTATTGTAAATGAACGCCCTCTAGAGTCGAAACAAGTACAGTTTAATTGCGACGTGGGCGCCGAGTAAGTTAGTCGTGAGTGAGTGTTTTGTTTTCGTCAATAAATTTTCGAAAAAACGAGATGGAATGCATCATATGCGGAGAAACATTTGAAGAAGACTGGATTCAGTGCCAGGAATGCAAAGACTGGGCCCATGAAGATTGTGTTTACATAGATGCATCGGATTTTTATTATAATTGTGATGTTCGTAAGGTCAAAAAACGGTTGGTACACCATTGATTAATATGTCCGGGGCTACCAGCCGTTTCTAGTGACGCCAAAAAAATAAGGCCAAACTATTTTCAGTATATATCGTTAAATAAGTCGATATTATTAGCAATGTTTAATTAAAATCATTACAAAAGTTCGTAATTTTATTTTAAGTATAAAATAAAGACAGAAATGTCATTCATTTGTTTTTTATTTGCAATTTATCCGAGTGTCCGGGACGACCCGATCTGCCCCCAATTCAGTAAAAAATGTAAAAAAAAAAAAAAAAAAAAAAAAAAAAAAAAAAGAAAAGAAAACATGCTTTTCTGCTTTTGCGAATATTTGTTTAATCATTACAGTTAGGCATTTACCAGATGTATTATGATAATCGCCTACTAACAATATAGCTATTGTATAAAAAGTAAACAAGCACTGTGCTTCAGTTATGACATCTTTTTTTGACTGTTTTATGTTAGTTTTATTATTTTCAAAAATTTTTGACGAATAGCGGGAAAATAGAAAAAGCACGCATTTCAAAAATCATATGAAAGGTAATGTTTTTTTTTACATAACATTTTTATAAATGTAACATGCATGAATTTTCCAGTTAGCTGTGCGAGTTGAGAGGTGGATTACAGACTGAAAACGTTTTTCTATAAATACAGATTTTAAAAACGGAATAACCTCTAGTATCTGAATCATCAAGGAAGGGAAGTTTATTACTATTTTCTAACTCAAAAGTAAATTGAATATATCAGTTGATAAAATGGACAGTTTGGTGGTAATATCAAAGACTTTCTAGACAAAAGTATTGTCAACATATTGCATGTAACATTTTTTTATACCGATAACCAGGCACCTACCTGCCGGGCGTGAGTGCCTAGCTTGACGAGTTGATCACAGCATGGGTGTGATCCACCTGACAAGAACCTGGTTGGCATCGCTGCAGTACTCTGTAGTGGTTTGCTACAGTTGTCACTGTTTGCCGGTTCATGGTTGCTATTTAACTTTGTTGAATTGGCAGATTTAAAAAAAAGCAAACATTAAAAAAGAGACAGGAATTGGTCTCGTAATTAAAAACCTTGATCAGGTGACGAGGCCTGGATCTGACTAGGCATCTACAGACGTATAATTCATAGGGAATTCCAAGGACATTGCACACACGGACGGATTTTACATGCACCAGGCGTCATTAGCGTACTGGAACGGTAATGCTTAAATATTGCTTAGTCTTACTACAAAACATAATGAATATGTTGCAGGCATTTTATGGCTTCACAGAAGTTTGTTTATTTTCAATATTTCACATATATTATCTGACATTTGAACGGTGCTCAAAACTAATATCTAGTGTATGATAAAAGAAGAAATCTCTGTACGTGATGGGAATAATATATCAACATGAAAACAACTATTAAAAATAATGAAAATAATCAGAATCCTATGAACTTCATACCGATGCATTTAACAACACTTACCTTATAAAATTTATTTACGCTTTAAAACATCATTCCTCATAAATAATGCAAATGTGTAATTATATGCAAGTACACATTTCCGGAAATTTCTTAGTATTAAGAGCATATCTTTTAAATTTCTCGTTATACGCCAATTTTGCTTAAAGAATTGTCCAGCTTGAATTCAAAGTACCTAGAAAATAAGTGTGTGGATTGTTAGAAATAAATAAACGGCTGAGTAGTGCAAATTTGTTAGTCACGATTACGGATGCCCGGTTCTCTGACACAAAAAGCGGTAAATCAGGGTCTAAATAGGGGCATAAAAAATCAGCAAATCTTATGAAAACGGAACCTGACTGTAACAGAATCCTTCATTAAACATAAAAATTTCATCGCTCCTACGGAAGAAATACTATAAAATTATTCCTGCTATGACGGAATATGTCTCTGGTCATTTGACGTCTTAGTTGGTTTTACTACACTAAATAAGCACAATAATCTTATGTAATACAATCTGCGAAAGCGGAATCAATAGAGAGCGAAACAAATTAATTTATCGAGAGTTTTCCGATTAAACAAGGAGTTATAATTGTAAAGTATTCTGTAAGTAGGGACTTTTAAATTTTTACGTTTAAGGCAGGTATATGTTATGAAGAAGTTTCATTTTCACAGGGTTTGCTGAACAAAATTAAATAAAACTTCTAAAATCCGTATCCATGGCGACCGGAAGAATATTCTGTCTTCAACAGGTTTCCATCTTAACGGATAGGTTTTTTCGGTATTCCTTTCTGCAGAATAATAATAATAATAATATTAATAATAAACCCAAAATAGACAGGTTCTCTTTTCGCAGGTTTCTCTGCATTAGATTCTACTCGATGCAGACTAACGAATAGAATAGTACTAAAAAATATATAAAAGAATATGTGCACCATGTAAGATCGGGACTTTTGACATCCTGCACTTTGATTCCACGGGGCAGTTCTTGGGACCTCTCAAACTCGGGTCACCAGGCATCAGTATTTACGATGGAGGGTAGGGGCAGAGTGCATCGTGTTTTTGCAGTAAATTACAAGCTTTGTTGTTTTATTAATAATGATATTTTAAATGTTAATTTTTAAATAATTTTTCAAATACTTTGTTAATGTTATGTGTTTAATTAAATTTTAAAATAATATGCCCAAGCAACATTTTCATTTTCACTTTAAGGGTGAATTGTGAAAAGTTATCGATACTGAAATTACGAACATTAAGAATTTAAAAATTGAGGTAAATCATTTACACAATTCAATCTTTATTTAAAACAGAAATGAAACCTATAACATTGCACTTTAAATAAATACATTATGAGAATATTTAAATCTGAAATTAGAGTGTAATTTGTTTTTTTTTTACTTTAGTGTAAAAATAATAATAAAAATAAAACTGTTACATCGCACAATTTTAGAACACTAGAAAAGTTTCATCATCATTTTCAAAAAACGCATTTAAATATATATAAATCTTTTCGTAGGCATTAAAGTATACCGAAACGTCGAGGTGCTCTTGATTGCATATATAGCGTGAAAATAATACTATATGCACTTTTTATTCATGCATAATATAAATTGGTAATATTACTTTAAAATTAATAATTATTGATGACAACATAAGGAATTGTAATATTTATTTGTATATTAAAATTGTCAAACAAAGTTAGTTATCGTATTTTGCCTCAGTCGTCTTTCAAAAAATTAGAGAAAGAATACTTTGTATATTCTTAAATTTTATTCCTTTATACATCAGGCGTAAATTCCACTCAATTCAAAGATTGAAGTTTAACGCTTTATACTCAAAAGAATAACGTATGTACATATAAATATGTCAAATTGCGTGTAAATTTTTATGCATAAAAAAAAATGTAGATGTGTACACTTCCAAATATCAGCAAACTCAGCAAAATGACAATATCAAAGTTGATTTACCAAGTTAATAATTTAAAAAGTTCTTTTCGGAATTTATACTAAAATAATTACCAAAACAAAATATTTTTTTAACATTACGTACAAAAACCGCAACAGAGTGAGCAAAAGTAACAGCTGAATGATATGTCTTATAATATTTAATTTATGTACCCGGAGATTTTTACTGAAACAAATTTAATTGGGTTATTTAAATTTTTTGCAAAGAATTCGGAACAAATTGGGATAATTTTATCTTTATTAATTACATCCTTTTATGCTCATTTCTCATTTCAATTAAACGGAAAATATATGTTTATTTTGAATACACGATGTTGAAAATATTTAACAGGCTAAAGGACCATAAAAGTTAACTGTCAACTTAAAAAAAAAAAAAAAAAAAAAAAAAAAAACATTTATTTTAAAAACATGAAAATAATTTAAAAGATTTTTTATTCCGAAAAGTTATTTTATTTTGAATACTGCGGGCAATTTTTCAAATAAGAAACAATTTTTTCAACATGAGAACATTTATAAAATTTATGTCGATTTTATGAATTCTGTTTGCCTGTCTTCCGTGCCTGTACATGCTGCAACTCGCGTAAATATACTAATATTTGCATGAAATTGATATATGTTATTGAGGTTCTCTATGGCACGTTCAGTATTGAAAATGAAGTGGATAGTATTTGATACAGATTCTGAAACAACTGTATAAAAATTGAATGTCTGCAGAGGTCCAATCTTTCTGTTTTGAATTTGTATAAAACCAACGACCATCTGAGCCCAATATTTGTAAAAAAATTCAATATCTAAATAGGACTCTCGTCTGAGAATGTTTAGATCTGTAGTACAGTTTCTGCAACAGCTGTGTAGAAAGAAAATGTCTGCAGAGGTCTAAATCTTCTGTTTTGAATTTGTATGAAACAGACGATCATTCGAGCCCAGTGTTTGAAACAGACCCAATATCTGCACAGTACTCTCGTCTGAGAGTGTTTTGAAATTTGTATGGAATCGTCGATCATCTGAGTCGAATATTTGATACAGCTTCTTCAAGTTTTGTGTTGAAAATGAAAGTCTGCAGAGGTCCAATCTTTCTGTTTTGAATTTATATGAAATCGACCATTATTCGAAACCAATATTTGAAACAGACTCAATATCTAAACAGGACTCTTTCGTCTGAGAGTGTTTAGATGTGTGGTACATTTTTTGCACCAGCTGTCTAGTCAATATGACGTCATTTTTAAAAGGCATTCCACTGAAAAGGTAAATTTTTAAGCAAAAAACTGACACTTTTTTTACGAATGTGTCTAAATTATTAAGTTTGTATTGCTTTCTCATTCCTACTATACTACATTTATGTCCACAGATCTCTTAGAAATTTTCCCTACACTATATAATATGCTAATTTCAGCAAGATGTAATGCTTATATCAATAAAATGATTTAATGTTTAAGAGAAAACCGACTCATAATTTCGACACTCATTTCTTTCATAATTTTGCTATATTTCAATGCAGTTCTGTCGCAATGACTTTCAGATTTTTTTTTCTGTGGTATTTATTTTGCGAATGTAGTGCCTTAAACCTATACTGGTAAATTAAAAATTACTGAAAAAATAATTTTGACGTGATTATAATATTTTATTTTCTATTCTATGAGTAAAAATGCATAGTCATGGCGTTAGTTTCCATTCGTGAAAGCTTTCCGTTGTTCCACGATTAAAGTCTTTAATTTTAAAAAGGTGAAAAATGCTTCAGTTTGTGAAAATGACATCATATTTAACAAGAAGTAAATATTTGCTTTGCTAAAATTTGAAATACTGTACTACGAATGTATGAGAATAACGTACATTTGGGGTTTAGTACTCTAGCGGTACAGATATTAGGACATTGAAATATTCACGAAGTGCAAAAGTATTTTCGAATGCAAAGTTATCACTGGCAGACATTACGTTTGCTAAAAATATATTTATTAGTAATACATGTAGAGTATTAGTACAGATGAAAAATTGTTTGCTGACGAAAAATGATTTTCTTTTAAGATTTTTTTTTCATTGATAAATCTAAAATTAACTGAACATTTAGCTGAACAGCCGCTGATTTTTCACTTCGCACCTGAAATGATTAGAAATTGACCCTTAAATTTTATCTTAAATATTTACCATGAGTACATGCAACCGAAAACTCTATATTTTGAAATAAACTATTTTTATATTAAAGGGTTTTTATAAGCCAGTATGTGTTCTGTTTTTTTCACTTTAAGGATATAAATAGTTTATTTACAATATAATTATGCAGCTATTATTTTTATTATAAGTTTATCTAACAGTTGCTCCTTTTTCCTATTCAGTCGAATTTCAACGAGTGCCGCCTCATTCCTTATTAAAACACAAATGACGCCAGTAGCAGAATGTTGATAAATTATTCACAGTTTCATAGAAATACGTGAATTTAAGAACAATGAGTCAATCTTTGTGAACGCTTACCTCAGCGTTATCTAAGTTTAAAAGTCATTTTAAAGTTTAAGGAGGAAAATACATTGTTATCGTCTTTCAGTTATATAAGCAAAATTAATACCCAGACAAAAGAGCATTATAAATATAAACATAATAGACTTCTAACTTAAGAATAGTTTATTACCAGCAATTATACTTCCATAAAATAGAGAAATGTTATATAATAAGGATCGTTTATAGCACGTAATCATTTGTACTAAAATAACATAAACCATTAATGAATTCTGTACAAAATAAGATACTTAAGATCAAATAAGAAAATATAGTTATGTCACAATGTTATAGGTTGCATATATGATGTATATATTAAAACAAAAAATAATATTTAAAAATTTAACATAATTTTTAAATTGGTGTTTGAATAACTTTTTAAAAATGCATGTTACAGAATTGGAATACAAATTAAAAGTTATTTTCTTTACTTAAAATTTTCATATAAATAGTTATTAATTGTACCATAATAATCTATCATTTGTTTACGTAACATATTTAAAATAGTTTATCATTTATATCTAAAAAAGTTAAAATATTATAAATTCAAAAATTAATTCAATTTAATATATGCTTCAAAACTTTATATTGACTTTTGCATTTATATATATATATATATATATATCTTTCAAGTGTCTTTTTATATCTTTCCAGTTTTCTTGTGTAAGTTTATCTATATCGCCAGTTTATAAATAATTGGTGCTACAAATAATATATATACAGAGCATATTTCATAACCTTCAATTATTTTCTTGATTTTGAAAATTCAGCAGTATGTTTTTTAAATGTATCAATACATGTTTTGCATTAAATTTAATTTCTCGTTAAACAAAAAAAAAAAAACAAAGAAAGATTTTTCGTACACGTTTGTAAAGTTCACACATTCTGTAAAATTTACTCTGTAAAAACAATGAAATATTATTTTATTATATAACTATTTTGCTTTTTTGAAATGATTCTAATGTATGTCAAACAATTTCGTTCTTAACTTATGTTTGGTGTACATTTATGCGTCAAAGTTAATGCATCGGGACCAAAATACCACAATATTCAAATTGTTTCGTTCATCTCACGAAACCCAATTACTCCCGCTCCGTTGTCTGTCCGTCACAGAGCCATTCTCAAAAACTATAAAACTTACAGAGTTGAAACTTCGTGTATATAGATTAATACCAGCTGTAAAGAGCTTAAAATATTAAAATTTGAAAAATTCGCATTATTTTAATAAATAGATAAAAAAACCAAAATTCTAATAAGCCTTTTCCTATTAAATTTAAACATTTTTCGTTATAGCAGATGCCAAAGATTTAAAATCCAAAATGAAATTCTTTCTACAATAATTAATTTTCTATCAGACGATTTTCACGTAAAAAATTAAAATGAAATAAAAAGTTTCACCAATTGAAAAAAAGATAAATATGAAATAAAATTGATTGTCGTCATAGTCGTAATAAAACGGAAAATGTCTAAGATTTCTCAATAATACAAGGAGCATGAGTATGTGTAAGTACATAAAGCAGATTAATCGTCATTAGAGAATTAAAAAGAAAATCTGACGTCATATGGGAAGTTTAACTAATTTTTCAAATGTTTGAGAATAATACAAAGCGAGTATCAATATAAATAATAGAGAATAGTAAATATATGAGTTTCAGAAACATATTGAATCGTGATAATAATCCGATTATTGAAATATTCGCATATTTTAACATTTTAAAGGTGTACAATTTGTTTAATTTTGAAATTATTTTTTTAAATATTGCATTTAGTCCGTATGACGGATATTATTATGACAGAATATAATAGTGGGCTTGGCCCGCTATCCGGCTGATTTAGATATTCGAAAAAACGAAAAAAACGAAAAGAAATGATAAAGTGTTTTAAAAGGAATATTGAACGAAATCCTTAGAGCTATCTTCGATCACACTTACCCACTTCTTAACACTTTCCAACCTAGTTGAAAAGTGTTTATGACTTCGGTTTGTCTGCCATATGGCCGTCTGGCCGTCTGGCCGTGCTCTAACCGTAAATACGCTCAGATTGCTCTGAAATTTTTATATATTATTGTCGTTATCTACAGCATGTTCCCTATTTCAACGGAAGTGTGTAGCACTTATAGTTTTTTTACAGGGACACTCAAAAGAATTCCGTTACATTGCGGTCTATGGGGAAAATCATTTGCGGTTTATTTTAATGATGTTATACAATTTCAAACACATTGTAATTGATATATATCACTAAGGTGCATTACAAGAAGCTTAGTATAGAATAGGATGTGCATAGCACTTATAGTTACCTTACAGGTATAGTCAAAAGAATTCTGTTACATTACTTCCATGGAGAAAAATCGTCTGCGGTTTAATTAAATAATGTTTCACTATTTTAAACGCAGTGAAATTTATATATATCATTAAGGTGCACTGCAAGAGGCTTACTATAGAATATTGGGTGTATAGCAGGTCATTGTTCATTTACGGGGACACACAAAAGAATTCTCTACTGTCTGTTAACAATAATTCCTAGAAGTGCGTTTTAAGTTACTGAACGCGACCTTAAATTTAACTCACTTTTTGTCTATTACGTGGTGTGCATAAATTCTGTACATCATATACAGGGAAGCACAAAAATTCACGAACACATTTCCGTTTATTGACAAAAACTCCAGAAGGAGATTTTTAAACTGTGCTACGCGTTTCCTAACTGAACTAAAATTTAGCATCCTATGTAGTATATATACAAACCTATAGATCATATACAGGGCTGAATAAAAGTATTCGGATATTTTTCAGAATATTGTATATGTTGGAAACTATTGAAATTTTTTTTCAAAATATGTTATGCGTTTTCCAGATTGTTTACTTAGATGTTAATCTTTCAGCTTATTAAACGGTATGATTTGTAAAATTATTTTGGAAGCGTTGGAAAGAGTTAGATAATCTATGCTTGAAGTATGATTTTTCGTTCTTGTTTTATTATTACATATGGCATGTTTACAGATTCTATTTTTTTTCGATTCCAGACAGCTCTGAAAATTTACCATATAGATCTTGTTTGCGAATGATTACCTCAATGGTTAATATTGCTATGACTCACGATGAATGAATATTTTGTTTATTTACTTTAATGGATTAAGATATTCGGCTGTTAATCTAGTTTTCAATCAAGTTATCTCAGAATCTATAATTTTTTAATGTAACTCATCTCTCAAGCAAACCATTTTTTGGAACGATCTTTATAAAAATGTAACTTTTATGCACTTTAATTCAAAAAATAATTTTGAATAAAAATTGCCACTTGGCATATGGAAAAAGATGTGGTTAGCCCGTTTTTGTTTTCCTCAGTCACATGACTTGCGCTTTTATTATATAGATTACGTATGGATTTAATAGAGTAAAAAAAAACTTTTATTAATATATTTTGAAGTTTTGATTCGATTTTCATAAAATTTGAAATGACTCGACAAAATTCTGCACAGTTATATATATATTAAATTTCAAACCATTCGGTTGGGTAATTTTTGCGCTGTTATATGCGACAGACGGATGGACCAAACGACGACTATAGGTGCTACGTATTTATATAATTACGAACGCACCTAAAAAAACTTTCGTACAGAATGAAACATTATAGATTTTATCATTAATATTTTTGAATACGTAATAGTAGTACATGCACGGAAATTTACATTATTTTAATAGGTTAATAAGGCAAAGGAAATTTGCAAAAAATATTCGAAAGTTTCTCTAGAAAATTAGAAATATTTCAAAAAGATTTTATGTACTTTATGCTTTTATAAAGTTTTACTAATTACTTACTTGAGATAACTTAGTTGAGATATTTTAATTACATAATTGTTCAATTTAAAATGAATATAATAGACATTATGGATCTTTTGAACCTTTTGAAACGATAATTTGGAATGGTTTATTATTTATTACTCCTGCTTTGAAAATATCGAAGCGAATTTTTACATTAACGTGACTATCATTTTCAAATGCATTTTATAATCTTTAATTCCACGTTTTTTATGTATTTTCCAAAAGTTACATGTTTTTCGTAAAGCAGTGATCTCAGAGCATTTATTTTTCTTCAAAAATTTTAATGTACATTGCTATATAATTAAAAATTTGTTTCACCGCTCTGAGAAGTTTAAATTCACAACAACATAGTGCAACAAATTTTGTAATGAAAAAACTATGAAACCTTGTTCAACATTTGTCAGCATGATTGAATCATGAACATTCATAGCTTGTACAATGAACTGGTAAAATGCTGAACCGATAACCATTTAAATGTTCAACGATAAATTGGTGAAATATCCGGCATACATTTGCTCCGATTGCCATTTCCAAACAAGGACTAATAACATTGTTGTACTATAAACTGATAAAATGTTGAATCGATAATCTTTAAAATATTCTACAAATGAACTGGTGAAATGTTAAATCATACATTTGAAGCTACTACCATTTGAAAAGAAATACTAATAAGATTGCTATACAATGCATTGGTAAAAGGTTGAACCGGTAAACCATTAAAATTTCAATGAAAAACTGGTGAAATGCTGAAGCGCATTCTTTGGTAGCAAATTGCTATTTAAAAACAATGACTAGTTAGATACAAACACCTGTATGAAGTGGAATACACTGTAAAACGTTTGAAGCAAAGTATCCGATCGTTTGTATAGAAAACGGTTACATAACCGTAATTTAACGCTATTCTGACCATAATATTATCCGTATTATGATCACAATACTGTTAAATGACGGTTATGTAACCATTGTGTATGAAAACAGTCGAATGACCGGATACTTTGCTGCAAATATTTTACAGTGTATGATACACTACGAACATCTAGCACTGAATCGAAATTCTAATTTGCCACTGCTTGACTTGTATGCAGTGTTTTAAACACTGGACAACCAAGCTGATAAGCGATTATCATCGTGCTTTCAAGCAGTTCGTTGAGATTACACAGACTTACTACTATGTGTTATGATTGGGGTTGAATAGCTATATTTTTTAGTGAAAGTTGAAATTAATTTTAAGTTTAAATAGAGTAAAATATTTAAAAAATAATAATAATATGGTTGTTCTAAATAACTTACAGCATAAAATAATTTTAATTTGAACAAACATTTTTAAGCGAGTAATATTATTAAATGAGTTTTAAAATAAAAATGATTTTTCCAGATGATAAAAATAAGTATTACATAAACATTGTCATGTAATTGAACTTTCTCATAATATATTTTTTCTTTCATGAATATAGAAACCTATTGAATAAAATAACATAATTTTCAAAATTTAGAAACTGAAATTTCAATACAAATACGATTCCGTATATTGGTTTCGTAAAATGAGATTTTAAAATTTTTCATACAATGCCTTTTATAATGCATGTCAAGAATAGTTCTCTATTTCCATATCAGCAATATTTCGTACCTTTCATTCACTGTTAATTCATCCCATCACATATTTTAGAGTAATCTAAATATGTAGATCGTTTTTGAAATGTTTGGTATTGCTTTCAATCTATGATATATTTTCTATGTAAGAGATACATCTTGATGTTGTGTGTTACATAAATATAATGCCTTGTTTCTTTATTTGGATATTACACACTATAAAATGTTGCATCCAATTTTTGTACTCGATATTGACATTTCAATATTAGTAGTAAAATTCTTTTTGTATTAATATAAAACTATATTTCAGATTAATGTATATATAGAACATGAACGGTTAAAAAATTAGTTTTATTTTCTAAAAATTACAAACGGAGAGGCCGGTTTAATGCCCTCTAAATTAATATTATTTTTATACGTTTCTACGAACAAAATATTTGCAATTTATTTTTAAATTGCGAGCTTCTTTAAATTGGATAGACATGAAACTACAAGTTTCTTTAAAATTAAACTATTCGTAGCATAAATAAGCTCAAAACTAGGAAATATTTCGTAGTCTGTATTTCAGGATATATCTAACTGATAGACACCCCTGCTTGGTAAAAGTGGTTCTGAAACAAACATACAATTATTTAACTATTAAGTCTGGCAAACTATTCATTTTTGTTTAAACTGCAATTTCTTTTCTCACTAGCCACATTTTTCGAAAAATAGGAATTATAAAAACAAATTTACTATTCAATAGGTATATACATATCCCACGTATCTTTACTCCGTAGTCTATAGCTTGATTACTTAGTTTCTCACAATGCCCACTACTTAATTAAAAACACAATTCTGGGAAATAAACACATTTAAAATTTCTGAAAGAGGTGTTTATACTTCGGCAAATAATACAAAAATATCAATGTGGAAATGTGAGTTTTGTTAATTGATGGTGAATTACGACGGCCTTGAAAACATAAACAAACACAGAACTTTGTAAGCTACGATATATATATATATACATATATATATATATATTTAAGTTTTAGGTTAATCCCTCGAATGAATGTATTTCAACTTCTTAAATAGGAATTATGTTCAATTTTATTTTCGGATAAAGGAACAATTTAGTTTTTTAGCAGCTTGCGTAAAACACATACAGATTATTTGTGCAACACGCAAGGCTCCCAAATGGGCCGCCAACGCAATACCAATATTTTATAACAGAAAATTTCATGGTAGGGTTCTAGGACATTTCCGAAAAAATTTACCTCCGGAGGTAGTTTCTGCAAAATTTGCAAGAAGAATTTAAAAGTAATATTTTTAGGGTTTCGTTCATCTCACGAAACCTTATTACCCCCGCTCCACTGACTGTCCGTCACTGAGCCATTCTCAAAAAGTGTGTAACTTACAGACTTGAAACTCCGTGTATATAGATGAATACCAGCTGTGAAGAACTCAAAATATTAAAATTTGAAAAATTCGTATTATTTTAATAAATAGAGATAAAAAACCAAAATTCTACCAGCCTTTTCCTATTAAATTGAAACATTTTTCGTTATAGCAGATGCCAAAGATTTAAAATCCACTATTAAATTCTTTTTACAATAATTAATTTTCTATCAGACCATTTTCACGTGAAAAATGAAAATGAAATGAAAAGTTTCACCAATTGAAAAAAAGATAAATATGAAATAAAATTGATTGACGTCATAGTCGTAATAAAACGGAAAATGTTTAAGATTTCTCAATAATACTAGGAGTATGAGTATGTGTAAGTGGACAAAGCAGATTAATATCACGTCATTAGAAAATTAAAAAGAAAATCTGACGTCATATAGGAAGTTTGACTAATTTTTCAAATGTTTGATAATAATACAAAGCGAGTATCAATATAAATAATAGAGAATAATAAACATATGTGTTTGAGAAACATATTGAATAGTGATAAAAATCCGATTATGGAAATATTCGCATATTTTAACATTTTGAAAGTGTACAATTTGTTTAATTTTGAAATTATTTTTTTTTTAAATATTGCATTTAGTCCGTATGACGGATATTATTATGACAGAATATAATAGCTGGCTTGGACCGCTATCCGGCTGGTTTAGATATTCGAAAAAAGGAAAAAATAGACCGGTAAATTTTTACTTTATAAAAAACGACTTTTTTTTTGTTGTTGTTTCTAAATGAAATTTTTTTAATTTATTAAAGAAAGGATAAAGTGTTTTGAAAGGAATATTAAACAAAACCCTTTGAGCGATCTTCGATCACACTTACCCACTTGTTCTAAGTAAATACCGATATTCAAAAAGCGGACCATTTGGGAGCCTTGAACCGCGAACTACCTTATACACGTCGGTGCATGACGATTAAAACGTCACATGTAGTATATCATTTTTACACTGCGATTGGTGCAAAACGGTGGGTGCGCCACTTCTCACCAATCACCGTGTAAAAATGATCCACCCCATGTGAAGTATTAAACGTCATGCACCGGCCGTGTATAATGTAGGTCGCGCTTGAACAGCCAAAAAATTGAATCGTGATAAATACCTGTTTGATCAAAGAAATGCAAGGCTCAAATTGTTCTAAATAATAATTTAATATTTATTTATTAAACTTTTTATCAGGGCATTTTTTATTAGTTAATTCAACAGTTATTTCTATTTTCTAATTTTTTTTAATTTTTAAGTACATTAGTTAGAGCATGATATCCATGATATACGGTATTTACATCATGATGTTTTTGTTTAACACTATTTGACGTCATAAATAATCAACGTCATAAATAGAATAAAATAATAATGATAAACTAATGTCTCGTATAACAAGTGATATATCGAAGTGGGTGACAAGAGTGTTTATAAATGAAAAGTAAAGAACCCCAAATTAATCTACGAGGTTTTAAACGTTAAAAAAATACAAAACAGTACATATATGCTATGCAGTATACATTTTTACTTACATTTCATACTATTTTCTAAAAATATTGGACCATAGAACTATTATCTCCTTGAACTGCAGAAATACTTTCTGCGTCAGTCAAATTTTGAAATATGGGTTCTTTGTCGTCAAAATGCATACATTCATTCGCATCGTTACAAAAAATTCCATTAATTAATTGATTGGTAGCTTCAAGGATGTCTTATAAATTTTTCTCGTTTGAGTCACTTTGTGTTTCAACGCCCATTTATTTTATCAGAAAACCGAAAATTTATCGGGGGGACAACTAAAAAGAGCGAAATAGCCGAATGTTCCATATAACGAGGCGCGATATAACGAAGGGTTACTGTGTATATATATAAAGAAATTTCTTTTAAAAAACATACCGGACCGGGTATATAGTTTGTGCACGAACCTTTAATATTTAAACTGTTCTATGTTGTAATCGGATGGAGTTTATTACTTTCTGTGGGAAATTGCATTTTTAAATAATAACAATATATCTATATAAATAAAAGAAAGTTTCGCTCTGTGTTTGTGTCTGTGTGTGTGCGATGGCTACCAAAATACTGCGCACCTAAATGTCTGAAAATTTAGGTGAGGCCCAAGGCCTCTCCTGATGTACCCGAGACTCAGAATTTTAATATTTTGAAAATTAGCCGAAATATTATTTAAAACCCATTAATCATCTCTCCCAAAACGCCATCTTTTAAACGCCAATGATGCAAAAAAAAAAAAAAATGTCAAAACCGAAAAATTAGGTCTTTGTTGGGAGGGTAAAAACAGATCCTAGGTATGCACGAAAAAAAAAGGGGGTACCAGAATTAATTTTAACTACGCCGTTTCGCAACACGTCGAAATGAAAAAAAAATAAACTATTATGTCTTTCGACACGAAAATTCGCAGATCTAGCTAAAAAAATGGCAATTTCCAAAAATCAAAAATTAAAACAATTCCATCCACAACTTCGGAAATATTAATTAGAAATTTTTAATTTTTCGAGCAATTTAATCTTGTAAAAAACGCACGTGCTTTATTAAAATTTGAGCTGTCAACGAAGACAGAAGGTTCTAAGAGTTTTTTTAGGGGACTCAAATTAACAGTTCTAATTAGGCTACGATTTTACAATTAACACCGTTCGAATCCTCTCTGTTTTCACATTATAACCCAAGATATTAATTATTTGCATTAATTTGATTGCAGAAAAATTACTTATTTTAACATTTTGTTTTGTAAGAGCAGGCATAGCAGACAAGATGTCTCTGTTGAATAAAGAAAGATACAAAACAAGTAATAAAAAGTTGGAATGATGTTATTAGAAATTCTATAAAGATATTAAAAATCTTGAATTTTTTTTCCCTAGGAAATTATTTATCTTGACTTATAACAAGCTGAGCATTAATACTTTCTAAAAATCAAAAAAATCCACTAATACGTTTTTACTATATAAAAAATCCTAATATGTAAGAAAAAGAAATAAAAATGTATTTGACAATGGGTGTGATAAATAAAGAAAAGTTTGCATCGCTTTTTTCTTGAACAAATCATTCGTTATATTTGTGGGTATGAGGAGGAGGGTTTATCGCCTTTTTATTTAATATCGCATATATTGTACTTCACCACGCCACCTCTGGTGGCGGGTTTTTCATTAATAGAGCAATCTTATTAATAAAAACAATTGTATTGCTCTGATTTAAAAAACAAATTCCAATTTAAAAATTTAACATTTTAGCTTCACCTATAGCGTTTCAAAAATGTTATCTATAGACAATATCGACATTTTCAAATAATGATTTTCTAAAAATTAAATTTATGCTCCTAATAAAAGTAGACTACCCGCGTATTCACTTGATGCATACCAATTATCAAAGTAAGCGATCTGTTGTAATGTATATGACCAAGCGCCCCCTGGCGGGTAATCTAATAAGGTTTTTTCTCTAACTTTGCATTTTTATCTCGGGTTCTATGGGCCCGATCACAACGGGGTTTGAATGATTCGACTTTGTTTTCGATCGTTTACAGATTTTAGTTCCACCTTCCACCGTAAGAGGCACATTACTTTCTCGAGTTCTAAGGGCCCAACTTTGATTAGAATTGCTCCATTCAACTCCCTTGATACAAATGGCACCCATTTCGAATGTTCGTATAGAACAAATTGAGCCCACTGGCGGTGAAAGGTGAATTAAAAGATTTTGTTGCGCGTGCAGAGCACGCCTGCTAAATGGTGCCGAATGCAGCGGAAGCACGTGTCGGAGTTTCGTTCAGAAGGTGGTTTGTTTGGTGCAGAGTGTTCTCCCTGGTGGTGGAAGGGGGAACTAACAGATCTTGCAGCGCATGCCCAGCACACCTACTATACGGTGCCGCAGGCATCGGGAACACGTGTCAAAGGTTCGTTGAGATCAGAATGTAACCTATGACGGCGGTAGGTGGAAATAAAGGGCTTTCCGTCACGTGAAACGCACTTTTAAATAAATAATTTCATACAAAATCGAGTTAAAGGCATAAAATCATAAAAACTGAAGCTTTGCTTAGTTTTATTCTCACCGTCCAAGACAACGCCTGGCGGGTCAGCTAGTAAACAAATAAAAGAAAGTTTCGCTCTATGTGTCTGGCTTCCGGAGATGGCTAGGAAAATCTAGAGCACCTTGAAATCTGAAAATTCAGATTTAGGTAGCCCAATGCAGGTCTGATGCATCTGAGGCTCAAAATTTTATTATTTTGATAATTAGTCTAGATATTAATTAAGAAATCATTAAAAATCTCATTGAAAATGCAATCTTTTTCTTTCAATATAGTTAAAGAAAAGAACACCCGTTCTGGGTTAGCAAATGGAAATGAACGAATTTGAAAATTTTCACTAATTAGCGAACTTTAAGAAAACTAATTAAAATATTTATTTGAAACTTTGACAGCATAAGTAGAAAAAAATTCTGCATCCAACAATCCTATTTTTGTAAAAAATGGCCAGTAAATTTTCCTTATTTGTGCAAAAATCTAGCGGCGCCAGTCAAAAAAATCATAAAAAATGACAGACAGGGGTCGGCTTTCATTAAAAACTGAACTACAAAGAGATGTGTTTTCTGGCCGATCCTTCCATTTACTTCGCGAAAATGAAAGGAAATAATTACCAATTTTAACTAATGAAAAAAATTAAGATGACTAATTAAGATATAGATTTGAATTTGAGGGTGGGTAAGGGGGAGCTATCTGGCGGTATTTTAGCGCAGTGTCTCCGTTATGTTTTAATTATCAAAAAAATATAATTATTTTTTTAATGATCGCATTAATGTAGGGGAATAGGATTTTAGCGGTAAATTAAAAATCGCGTTAATGATAAAGCTATCATAATTTTTTTCGACGCATTCTTTTCTCGGGTTCTATGGGCCAGATTTCAACGACAATTGCTTCGTTCAACTTAGCTTACGATCCAGCTATTTTCTGCTTTATGAAAGTTTATCTTAGACTTAAGTCTCCATTTCCCAACTAACGTCGCATTCCTTTCTCGGGTTCTATGGGCCCGATTTCAATATGAATTGGTTTATTTAACTTATCTTACGATTCAGCTACTTTCTGCATTATGAAAGTTTATCTTAAACTGCAGTTAGAAACATTTTCAAACATTAACGGCAAAGTCTTTTCTCGGTTATTATGCGACCGATTTCAACGGGAATTGGATCATTCAACTTGCTTTTAAATAGCCTTACAAATTTTAGGTCCCCTTTCCGCCTGATGAGGGCGCATTCTTATCTCAGGTTCTATGGGCCCTATTACAACGACGTTTGGCTCACTTTAACTTCGTTTTCGATTGTCCCCCGTGCTTGCGGAACACACTTTGTAAACGCTACTGCATGCTGCGCACAGCCTGGCCACAGGTTTGTTCGGAAAGAGGTTTCATTGGAACACACTACATGATGCCGAAAGATTTTCCGAAGGTTTAAAATCATACGAACTTGAGGTTTCTGTAAGGTTATTATCACGGGTCCTGGCAACGCCGGGCGTGTCAGTTTTTTATATTGTTATTAAAAATTGAATAACAGCATGAAAAGTTTCTTAGGACTAGTAATGAAATTTCTTCCTTTAAAACTTACCGGACCAGGTATATTTTTCTGCACCGCCTATTAATATTTAATTTCCAAATCAATCTTCCATTTGTTGTAAAATGTTGAACATGTAATCACATTAAATAATACACTGAAAAAACATTTGGATAATACACGGAAGAGTTAAAATTTGTATTTTACATATTTAGAGAATAGGTGAGTTTGTTATTTATATTATGTGTTTGGATTTTACATTAACCCTATGACACATACATTATTTTTTAAATAGATGAAGAACATAACTTGTGCTTGAAGTTGGTTATTATTTTCAAGTAATTTCGATGTTTTTAAAAATATTACATTTGTAACAAAATTTCAAAACTAATTTCCTATGACATTTACAAGCAATACATAATAATTTTGAATAGTAAGGAATATTATTTTTTCAAATTTATTTAAACTTTGGATAGATTAACAAAACGTAGAAAGTGAAATATAAACATGATTTTTTTATTGCACAGATCTGAGATCAAAAATTCTTCGAGAAAGTTTTCTCTTACACAGAACGAACACTTTGTTAAAGGCAGATTTTCAACAGTATATTCTGAAGATTTTTTTCTATTGGGGTATTTTATTACTGAACTTCATATGAGGTTTAAATGTGATAAAAGAGTACAAGTATAATATGCACAACAATATAACTGAGGATGTTTTTTCTATAAAGTCTGATACGAGTTTATCATGCGGGAGGAATATATAAAATAATATGCATAATACTAATTAATGCATTGAGAAGGTAAACAAATCAATGTCATTTTATGTCATAATTTTAGCTGGTTTTCCCAGATAAAATTATTTATTTATATAGCTAGTTATTGTGTAATGTGAAACATTTGACACACTATAAAGCGAAATTTTTTTACACAGTTTCTATGATATAGAACTTTGAGAAAATTACTGGCTTACTAACTTTTTTTGCTTCAGTAAAATAAATAAATATTTTCTTTTTATAATACATTAAAAATTTAAATTTTTATAATAAATTAAATATCTATTTTCTTTTTCTTTGATATTTGAAGTTTCAAAAATAAATATTACATGTTTACAAATTCTGAAAAAAATTGCACTAATTTTTAATTTTACTTCTATAATTATTGGATATCAAAATGTGCATCTATTTAAAAAAAACCTGAGAGCAAAATTTTGAAAGTTGTTTTTACGAAATTCAGATTTATTATTTGAAGATCCGTGTGTTATACACGAAAAAAAAGTTAAATTATTTACCGTCAATGTGATATGATATGTATAAAAAATGTAAACAAAGAAAATTGCTAAAGATCATAAATACAGTAAATGACATTACAACTTACAAATTTTTTATATACATTGAAACATTTTATTCTGTTGAGAGTTTCTTTGTCTTCTTTATTTTTTGTCACATATCATGCATAAAAATGTCAAATGACTGTGATATATTCTAATATTTAAATCATAGAAATTATATGAATATTATTATATTTCATAAATAAAAAAAATTATATGAATATTATTTTATTTCATAAATAAAAAAAAATTATATGAATATTATTTTATTTCATAAATAAAAAAAATTATATGAATATTATTTTATTTCATAAATAAAAAAAATCAAAGAAAAGTATTATTATTGCAGGTATTTCTGTTATGTTAAACCTCGGACACATTTTTAAAGATAATCCTGTGACCTAAGTTTTTATGTGATAAATTTATGCTGCAAAACTGGAGCACTTAGGAAATAAATTTAAGTACTCCAGTTTTGTTTACACATAAGCACGAAAATACTCTAAAATACTTCAAAATAATTGAACTTCATATAATGAAAATTATCAAATCGTATTGCAAAAGTCATATTTTTAAACATCCAGGAACATTTAAAATAAATATTTAATTGAATTTCAAATATTTAATTGATGTAACAACTTAAGTGCGTTGAATAATTAATTTCGAGAACCCTTCTTTATCTGAACACGTAATAACGTATAAAGCTTATTTTGAAGTTACCAATTAAAATAAATGTTTACTTTTATGTTCAGAAGAAAATAAATTCAATTGTTGTAAATATGCTTTACTATTAAAATAATATGTTATTGTTTTCATTTTTTAAAGAAAATATATAGCTTTAATAAAATTTGATGTTTTGATTAATTAAATATACTTTAATTTTTCAGCAATAAATATTTAAAGAAATAATATTTTATTATTAAAGATATAAATCGATACTTCTTTTAAAGTAATTCCTGTATATTATTGTAGAGAAAATTAGCTCTACGTGTTAAGAAATATATGTTAAAGAAATGTACGTATAAAATATAAAATTATATGAAAAATACGTTATCAAATGTGTGATTAAGAGGCCACATACATTTAAGATTTCATAATTCATGCAAAAAGAGTGTCTGCTTCGACTGACCATACGTTAATAAATATATATATGTTACGGTCAATATGATTAATCCGGTCATTATCAATAATAAACGGTTATGATTAATAATGACCGGTCGTATTGACATGTTATTATTAATAATTACCGCGGTCATTATTAATAATAACCTATTTTTATTAATAATGACTGGATTAATCATATTGACCGTCAAACATATATAAATTACATAGAAATATGTTATATATACAAGGACATTTGCAAGTCATAGAAACTTATAAAGGAAACATTTTTAATATATTAAAATAGAAAATGTAGCATAGTTAGAATAAAAGTATTTAAAAAATAGATTTTAAGGGGAATCACCACCCTCCAGACTATGGTATGGTGAAAGAATTTACATACATCTTGAATTAAAGTAATCTCAAAGCTGTATTTTATAGAGTGCATCAATAATACAGAAATCATTCAAAAAATGAGCATTTTGAAAATTTATTAAAAACTGAATTAATGGAGAACTATATTGAAATTATAAATCATTAATCATTTATAACATTAATTATCTAAATAATATTAATTCAATCTGTAGATAATACAATAATATATACACAGGAAATGGTGTCTGCCTATCTATTCATTTACTTTTTAAAATCTTACGGATGGTCATACAAATTATACTTTTTTTAGAATATTAATTGCAATATTAGGATTATATGTTTTACTTCTAATGTGTAATGAAATTGTTTTAGTTATGTTCAAGGTTCTATTACATATTCTTCAGTAGGGTTCTTTTAATCTGTTCAGAAATATGTTCACAATTAAAATAATCAGTAATATTCATTTCGATTTTTTAATTATTTTAAAACATATGAGGCCCCTTAAAAAGTCTGTTAAAGGAACTTCTGACACAACCTATTCTGATATTTACATTTACAAAACTACGAACAATATTTCTCAAATGGTTTTTTTTAAAGTTGTTCTAAATTTAGTTGTAATTTATTTAAACAAGAAAAGGAAAATCATGCGTCAAGCCCAGATTATGTAACACTTTCCAACGCATTCAAAATACTGTAACAAAACTTCATCGTTTAATAAGGTTAAATATAATGTCTAAGTAAACAATTTTTAAAACGCGTAAATCAAATTAAAATACAATTTCGGCAATTACCATCTACAGTCTGAAAAAGATTCAAGTTATTTTGCGAATCTATATATATATAGGGCGTTCATAAAATAAAACCGAGGTTTTGAAGCAAAATTTTTTAATTCAATCATAATATTAGGTTAATGTTATACATATGTACTTAAAGGTAAATTTATCAAGATTTTTACCATTTAGTTAATCTCAATGTGTGCTACGTTTGTGGCACGGCACACATCGAAACATTATTCAACCTCTTCGACTGCATCGTCTCAACAATTTTTTCGGACTTCGTTCACATGAAGTACAAATTTTATCGACGTTTTCTTCTGACACTCATGGCCTACACTGTAAAAAATGACCAATGTTTCTTATTTTATGAAAATATGCTATAACGACGAACGAAAATATAATATAATCTTCTGAGTTATCCGAAATTTCAAATAGCATGTTACATTGTATTTTGAATCCCCATAAACGAATTCATTTTCAAAATTTAAAGAATAATTTATAAAAACAAATTATTTTTAGCTGCCCGAATTTTTCAGAAACGTTTCCGAAGGGATTTTATAGTGTATTAATTAGTGTCCTCAGCCTGGAATACCTGTTTTTTAATGCTATCATTTCTGAAGTAAACAGTTTCATGCTAAAAAAAAATGTTTAACAGACAAACATGCAAAATTAACAGCGTTAACAGTAACATTAAAATTAAGATTATTTCTTTACTCTTTCATGTATAAATTAACTTATGCTGCTGAAAACTTGTACTTGAGAATGGATAACATTCGAAAAACAGGTATTCCAGTCTGAGGAAACTAATTAATACACTATAAAAACCCTTCGGAAACGTTTCTGAAAAATTCGAGCAGCTAAAAGTAATTTGTTTTTATAAATTATTCTTTAAATTTTGAAAATATATTCGTCTCTGGGGATTCAAAAGATAATGTAACATGCTATTTGAAATTTCGGATAACTCAGAAGATTATATTATATTTTCGTTCATGGTTATAGCATATTTTCATAAAATAAAAAACATTGGTCATTTTTTACAGTGTACCTGGCGACGTTTGTTTTAACACACATCCCGTTTCTTTAAACGCACGTAGATACTGACGAATGGTTTTGTCCGTAGGCGCAGTACCACCATACTCGCACCGAAAGTTAATCTGTACAATAGTAACAGATCCGGAATTTGTAAGCCAGATAACACACTTAGACTTTTGTTGTGGCGTCGCCATCGCACTGCATTACCTGAATAGAATAATGGAATGAGCGTCTGCTACGTCACTTCAAGGTCAGTGACACTCAGCGCTACCTAGTGTTGAAGTTGAAGAAAAACTGAAACTGGTGTTGATAAAATTTGATGAGCTTCAGATTTCTTCTAAATTGACTGACCTGACCTAACTCATACAGTTATCTTAATATGATTTTTTAAAACACCGGAGTTCTTTTATGGACACCCTATATATGAGCTATCGATTTGTACATATACTACACACTATACTAAAGTTTTGTTCAATTAAGAAATGCTTAACATATTTGAAAATTCCCTTTCAGGTATTTCCGACACTAATCTGAAATATATTCGAATTCTTTTGTGCAGCCTTGTATCTATATACTTTATACACATAAAGTAAAATGCAAAAAATTTGTTAAATTTAAAAATGCATAACACAGCTGAAAACCCACCTCCAGCAGTTATCGTTCGTAGACAGTACTGTAACCGAACATTTTTGTGTGTCACTGTATATGAACGATAAATGCTATGCACACCATATTCAACACTAAGTACCTTCTTCTGCACCTCGGTGGTATATATTAAGTTCAATTTGTTTGAAATATTTGATTATTAAAATATTACCATTATTAAAATACATTGCATACGATTTTTTCCCATAGACCATAATATAACGAAATACGTTTGAATGTCTCTTTAAATGAACTATCAATGCTACCGCGTTATTTTCAATACCGAACATGCCATAGTGAATTTCAATACTATATATTAGTCACACAACAAACCGAGTATATTTACGCGAATTAGAATTCAAAGATTCAGACGGCCAGACGAAGTGATAAGCCGAATCCATAAATTATTTTCAACTATGTTGACTAAATTATTATTAACTAATTATTTACTGTTATTAACTAAAGTGTCAATAAAAAAAGCTTAAAACATGATTTAAATTACGTTGTAATTGTCCAAAATATTTAGCGGTAACTATGTATCAGATCCTACTCATTCCGTCAGAGGAAAATCAGAGATTGTCGTAATTTCTGCAGTGTACTTCAAAATGCCAAATATAGACTTTAATGGGTTATAGATATCATTGTTACAAACAATTTTTGTATAAAAAAATTAGGGTCAAAATTCATTTATTCAGACAAAAATGCAGGTTGTACCCATTCCACACAGAACTCGGACTTCATAACTTTAACAATAATAAAAATTTTGTAATTACGTTTGCAACAGATTTATATTTCTATGTGAAAATTAACTATATCACGAGACGTTATACTAATATTTATCACCCATATCCAAAAAATGCTGAACTAAACGCTCCATATTTGCGAAAGTAATTGATATGACACATGGTTCCACATACCCAAATTCTGTACATTTCCAAACATTTTCCATAATGACATATTATTTTTCAGAAACTAGATCCATTTTATTTCATACAAATAGAAAATTTCTTTAAAATTATGGGGAATTTCTTTGTTTAATTTATAGACAATAGTTATAAGCAGATTGAAGAGATACACCCTGTATTTTTAACCGGGTAAATGGTATCCTGGTTTCCTATACAATAAGTATTTGTTGTACTATATTATACCTCCATTTAAAGTTTGAAGGTAATATTTTGAAAAAGTCTATATACCATGAACACTACAACATATTATTATAGAAAATCCGAATTCTGCACTACGTCTCAATGTCATCAGTATCTCAATAACTGTAATTAAGTATTTGAAAATATCAAAAGGCGTAATATGTCTGCAATTGACACAGTCATTCACTGTAACAGGTGAAACAAGTTTAACTTGTAAATCGTAGCTGAATTGCGTAGTGGGACTGAGATATACCGAAATTTACTGCTTATCATGATATATTGATAGTTCAGAGTTTAGTTTGTTTAGATGCTATTTTCCAGTAGTATTGCAACACTATGACTTTTTTCATGTTTCATACTCGTTTTTTAAAGAGCCATTTACCCACTTGTTAACACTTTCCAACCTAGTTGAAAAGTGTTTATGACTTCTGTTTGTCTGCCATATGGCCGTCTGGCCGTCTGTTCGTGCTCTGACCGTAAATACGCTCGGATTGCTCTGAAATTTTTATATATTATTGTCGTTATTTATAGCATGTTCCCTATTTCAACGGAAGTGTGTAGCACTTATAGTTTTTTACAGGGACACTCAAAAGAATTCCGTTACATTGCGGTCTATGGGGAAAATCATTTGCGGTTTATTATAATGATGTTATACAATTTCAAACACATTGTAATTGGTATATATCACTAAGGTGCATTACAAGAAGCTTAATATGGAATAGGATGTGCATAGCACTTATAGTTACTTTACAGGGATAGTCGAAAAATTCTGTTACATTACTTCTATGGAGAAAAATCGTCTGCGGTTTAATTAAATAATGTTTCACTATTTTAAACGAATTGAAATTTATATATATCACTAAGGTGCACTGCAAGAGGCTTACTACAGAATATTGGGTGTATAGCAGTCATTGTTCATTTACAAGGACACACAAAATAATTCTCTACTTTCTGTTAACAATAATTCCTAGAAGTGCGTTTTAAGTTACTGAACGCGACCTTAAATTTAACTCACTTTTTGTCTATTACGTGGTGTGCATAAATTCTGTAGATCATATACAGGGAAGCACAACAATTTACGAACACATTTCCGTTTATTGACAAAAACTTCAGAAGGAGAATTTTAAACTGTGCTACGCGTTTCCTAACTGAACTAAAATTTAGCATCCTATGTAGTATATATACAAACTTATAGATCATATACAGGGCTGAATAAAAGTATTCGGATATTTTTCAGAATATTGTATATGTTGGAAACTATTAAATTTTTTTTTCAAAATATGTTACGCGTTTTCCAGATTGTTTACTTAGATGTTAATCTTTCAGCTTATTAAACGGTATGATTTGTAAAATTATTTTGGAAGCGTTGGAAAGTGTTACATAATCTATGCTTGACGCATGATTTTTCTTTCTTGTTTTATTATTACATATGGCCTGTTTACAGATGCTATTTTTTCGATTCCAGACAGCTCTGAAAATTTACCATATAGATCTTGCTTTGCGAATGATTACCTCCATGGCTAATATTTCTATGACTCACGATGAATGAATATTTTGTTTATTTACTTTAATGGATTAAGATATTCGGCTGTTAATCTAATTTCCAATCAAGTTATCTCAGAATCTATAATTTTTTAATGTTACTCATCTTTCATTCAAACCATTTTTTTGAACGATTTTTATGAAAATGTAACTTTTATGCACTTTAATTCAAAAAATAATTTTAAATAAAAATTGCCACTTGGCACATGGAAAAAGATGTGGTTAGCTCGTTTTTGTTTTCCTCAGTCACATGACTTGCGCTTTTATTATATAGATTACGTATGGATTTAATAGAGTAAAAAAAACCTTTTATTAATATCTTTTGAAGTTTTGATTCGATGTTCATAAAATTTGAAATGACTCGACAAAATTCTGCACAGTTATATATATTAAATTTCAAACCATTCGGTTGGGTATTTTTTGCGCTGTTATATGCGACAGACGGATGGACCAAACGACACTATAGGTGCTACGTATTTATATAATTACGAACGCACCAAAAAAACTTTCGTACGGAAATTTACATTATTTTAATAGGTTAATAAGGCAAAGAAAATTTGCTAAAAATATTCGAAAGTTTCTCTAGAAAATTAGAAATATTTCAAAAAGATTTTATGTACTTTATGCTTTTATAAAGTTTTACTAATTACTTACTTGAGATAACTTAGTTGAGATATTTTAATTACATAATTGTTCAATTTAAAATGAATATAATTTTCATTATGAATCTTTTGAACCTTTTGAAACCGTAATTTAGAACGGTTTATTATTTATTACTCCTGCTTTGAAAATATCGAAGTGAATTTTTATATTAATGTGACAATCATTTTCAAATGCATTTTATAATCTTTAATTCCGCGTTTTTATGTATTTTCCGAAAGTTACATGTTTTTCGTAAAGCAGTGATCTCAGAGCATTTATTTTTCTTCAAAAATTTTAATGTACATTGCTATATAATTAAAAATTTGTTTCACCGCTCTGAGAAGTTTAAATTCACAACAACATAGTGCAACAAATTTTGTAATGAAAAAACTATGAAACCTTGTTCAACATTTGTCAGCATGATTGAATCATGAACATTCATAGCTTGTACAATGAACTGGTAAAATGCTGAACCGATAACCATTTAAATGTTCAACGATAAATTGGTGAAATATCCGGCATAAATTTGCTCCGATTGCCATTTCCAAACAAGGACAAATAACATTGTTGTACAATAAGCTGATAAAATGTTGAATCGATAATCATTAAAATATTCTACAAATGAACTGGTGAAATGTTAAAGCATACATTTGAAGCTACTACAATTTGAAAAGAAATACTAATAAGATCGCTATACAATGCATTGGTAAAAGGTTGAACCGGTAAACCATTAAAATTTCAATGAAAAACTGGTGAAATGCTGAAGCGCATTCCTTGGTAGCAAATTGCTATTTAAAAACAATGCATAGTTAGATACAAACACCTGTATGAAGTGGAATACACTGTAAAACGTTTGGAGCAAAGTATCCGATCGTTTGTATAGAAAACGGTTACATAACCGTAATTTAACGCTATTCTGACCATAATATTACCCATATTATGATCACAATACTGTTAAATGACGGTTATGTAACCATTGTGTATGAAAACAGTCGAATAACCGGATACTTTGCTGCAAATAATTTACAGTGTATGATACACTACGAACATCTAGCACTGAATCGAAATTCGAATTTGGCACTGCTTGACTTGTATGCAGTGTTTAAAACACTGGACAATAAAGCTGATAAGCGATTATCATCGTGCTTTCAAGCAGTTTGTTGAGATTACACAGACTTACTACTATGTGTTATGATTGGGGTGGAATAGCTATATTTTTTAGTGAAAGTTGAAATTATTTTTAAGTTTAAATAGAGTAAAAGATTTAAAAAATAATAATAATATGGTTCTTCTAAATAACTTACAGCATAGAATAATTTGAATTTGAACACACATTTTTAAGCGAGTAATATTATTAAATGAGTTTTAAAATAAAAATGATTTTTCCAGATGATAAAAATAAGTATTACATAAACATTGTCATGTAATTGAACTTTCTCATAATATTTTTTTCTTTCACGAATATAGAAACCTATTGAATAAAATAACATAATTTTCAAAATTCAGAAACTTAAATTTCAATGCAAATACGATTCTGTATATTGTTTTCGTAAAACGAGATTTTAAAATTTTTCATACAATGTCTTTTATAATGCATGTCAAGAATATTTCTCTATTTCCATATCAGCAATATTTCGCACCTTTCATTCACTGTTACTTCATCCCATCACATTTTTTAGAGTAATCTAAATATGTAGATCGTTTTTGAAATGTTTGGTATTGCTTTCAATCTATGATACATTTTCTATGTCAGAGATACATCTTGATGTTGGGTGTTACATAAATATAATGCCTTGTTTCTTTATTTGAATATTGTACACTATAAAATGTTACATCCAATTTTTGTGCTCGATATTGACATTTCAATATTAGTAGTAGAATTCTTTTTGTATTAATATAAAACTATATTTCAGATTAATATATATATAGAACATGAACGGTTAAAAAATTAGTTTTATTTTCTAAAAATTACAAACGGAGATGCCGGTTTAATGCCCTCTAAATTAATATTATTTTTATACGTTTCTATGAACAAAATATTTGCAATTTATTTTTAAATTGCGATCTTCTTTAAATTGGATAGACATGAAACTACAAGTTTCTTTAAAATTAAATTATTCGTAGCATAAATAAGCTCAAAACTAGGAAATATTTCGTAGTCTGTATTTCAGGATATATCTAACTGATAGACACCCCTGCTTGGTAAAAGTGGTTCTGAAACAAACATACAATTATTTAACTATTAAGTCTGGCAAACTATTCATTTTTTTTAAACTGCAATTTCTTTTCTCACTAGCCACATTTTTCGAAAAATAGGAATTATAAAAACAAATTTACAATTCTATGGATATATACATATCCCACGTATCTTTACTCCGTAGTCTATAGCTTGATTACTTAGTTTCTCACAATGCCCACTACTTAATTAAAAACACAATTCTGGGAAATAAACACATTTAAAATTTCTGAAAGAGGTGTTTATACTTCGGCAAATAATACAAAAATATCCATGTGAAAATGTGAGTTTTGTTAATTGAGGGTGAATTACGACGGCCTTGAAAACATAAACAAACACAGAACTTTGTAAGCTACGATATATATATATATATACATATATATATATATATATTTCAGTTTTAGGTTATTCCCTCGAATGAATGTATTTCAACTTCTTAAATAGGAATTATGTTCAACTTTATATTCGGATAAAGGAACAATTTAGTTTTTTAGCAGCTTGCGTAAAATGCATACAGATAATTAGTGCAACACACAAGGCTCCCAAATGGACCGCCAAAACAATACCAATATTTTATAACAGAGAATTTCATGGTAGGGTTCTAGAACATTTCCGAAAAAATTTACCTCCGAAGGTAGTTTCTGCAAAATTTGCAAGAAGAATTTAAAAGTAACATTTTTAGGGTTTCGTTTCATCTCACGAAACCTTATTACCCCCGCTCCGCTGTCTGTCCGTCACTGAGCCATTCTCAAAAAGTGTGTAACTTACAGAGTTGAAACTCCGTGTATATAGATGAATACCAGCTGTGAAGAGCTCAAAATATTAAAATTTGAAAAATTCGTATTATTTTAATAAATAGAGATAAAAAAACAAAATTCTACCAGCCTTTTACTATTAAATTGAAACATTTTTCGTTATAGCAGATGCCAAAGATTTAAAATCCACTATTAAATTCTTTTTACAATAATTAATTATCTATCAGACGATTTTCACGTGAAAAATGAAAATGAAATAAAAAGTTTCACCAATTGAAAAAAAGATAAATATAAAATAAAATTGATTGACGTCATAGTCGTAATAAAACGGAAAATGTCTAAGATTTCTCAATAATACAAGGAGTATGAGTATGTGTAAGTGGACAAAGCAGATTAATATCACGTCATTAGAAAATTAAAAAGAAAATCTGACGTCATATAGGAAGTTTAACTAATTTTTCAAATGTTTGATAATAATACAAAGCGAGTATCAATATAAATAATAGAGAATAGTAAACATATGAGTGTGAGAAACCTATTGAATAGTGATAAAAATCCGATTATTGAAATATTCGCATATTTTAACATTTTGAAAGTGTACAATT
Organism: Maratus michaelseni; assembly: GCA_963931845.1. NCBI lineage: Eukaryota > Metazoa > Arthropoda > Arachnida > Araneae > Salticidae > Maratus > Maratus michaelseni. The sequence continues at coordinate 419,397,684 of OZ007588.1, forward strand.
TGTTTAATTTTGAAATTATTTTTTTAAATATTGCATTTAGTCCGTATGACGGATATTATTATGACAGAATATAATAGCGGGCTTGGACCGCTATCCGTCTGGTTTAGATATTCGAAAAAAGGAAAAAATAGACCGGTAAATTTTTACTTTATAAAAAACATGACTTTTTTTTGTTGTTGTTGCTAAATGAAATTTTTTGAATTTATTAAAGAAAGGATAAAGTGTTTTGGAAGGAATATTAAACAAAACCCTTTGAGCGATCTTCGATCACACTTACCCACTTGTTCTAAGTAAATACCGGATATTCAAAAAGCGGACCATTTGGGAGCCTTGAACCGCGACCTACCTCATACACGGACGGTGCATGACGATTAAAACGTCACATGTATTATATCATTTTTACACTGCGACTGGTGCAAAACGGTGGGTGCGCCACTTCTCACCAATCACCGTGTAAAAATGATCCACCCCATGTGAAGTATTAAACGTCATGCACCTATAATGGAGTTTCCATTATAGGTGTCCATTTACCTTTAGGTTTCCATTACAGAGAGACACAGTAAGTTGTTCGCAAGCCTTATGGTATCAAAATTTTTTTCTTTTCTTGTTCGGGGGGTGATATATATAATGGAGTTTCCATTATATATACTTTTCTTAATAGTTAACCCTCTCTTCGTATTCAATATACATTTAATTTAATTATTTTAAATTTATATTCTAAATTTAATTTGTCTATCCATCCCATTCCATGCATTTAAATATATCCCTTTCTATTATAAAAGATATCGCTTTCATTTCAAAATCATCCTCCTACACTCGATTTTGTGCAGATGTAATTTTGCTCAATTAAAAAATAAAGAAGAAAGAATAATTCCTTCTCATGTCTGCACTTCTGCATTTGCACTTAAAAATGTAGCCGTTAGATATGTCTATTATTAAATCATAGATTCTACAATCAGCGGATGTATTGTCTAAATTCTTGAGATAATTTTCTGTTCTCAGTAAGACTAACTTTTGCCCTGTCGCAACCCTATGTTGGTATGCTTTGAGGATGCAATTTTTCATAGATATCTCATTTGGTTATTTTTAACATCGATGTGCTCTGTATCTCTCTGCATATATTATCGCCAAATCGGTAATTCTTCAAAGGAATCTGGCGAAAACCGCACGCCAAATATGTACCAGCTGTCAAGGACTTTGAAATAATTATTCATGGCAATTCTGTTCCTGATCTCGTTGGATAATGTAGCCTCTAAAGGCGCTCTGTGCTTGGTCGGGTCACTCCCGATGTGTAATGTAATCGCCCTTCAATAACTGCTATTAAACATCCTGCAAAAAAGCCACTTTCTGAATGATGCTTGTCTCTTCGCTTATCTGTGTTGTTGTGGTGTCACTTCTATTCGCAAATGTACTCCAGATATACGACCAAAGTATCATATTTGATATAAAACTTAAATTCGTTTTTCTTCTTCCAATGTGTGCCGAAAACAACACTATATAGATTGGTGCTACGAGACCAATCGGAGAGTACAAGTCTATTATCGAAAATAGTGGCTGGGAGTGACCCAAACGGACCCAAACTGCCACAAACCGACGTAAAATGACAAACGGACCTATTGTACTTGAACGTTCTTAAAAAAAAAAAAAAACTGAATGCCGTGGACTATGTGTGGACTTGACTAGTATTTCAGATGCTATGGAATAAATATTTTATTTTTGCCCGCCCTTTCAAGAAAACCGGAAGTGTTGCGATCTAGTTGAAACTCTTTTTATTCGTCATTCCAAAAAGAACTTATATAATAAAAGTGAAAGGAAATAAAAATCAGAACGATTCTCGCGAATTGATAAGTCAACATTTTCGCTTTTTATAATCCAAGTTCCAAAATCAATTGATGTTCCTGCTTTATACCGCAAAAAGAAAAATTTTTCCATATGCTAATCTAAAACTACGGAGAGTGTACTTTTTATTTTCATTTGCAACCGAGTTCTTTGCCTTTCACATCTGCAAATTTAGAGAACCCAGTGACCATGTGTTTCGTCTACAACGCTTTCTATTTCGCTCCTTTTTTCAATAAGTAGCCTGTCATCGTTCGTCTAAAAAATTGAAAACGAGTCTGTGTGTAGTTCAAAGTTCAAGAAAAAGTTAGTGTCTTCGGCTGTGCGATTCATTTCGCTTCTGCAAGTTAGTTTCGGAACAAAAGGAAACATATGGATTAATTATTCAGCATTATCGCTGGTGCATGGATGCGTTTCGTTATTTACACTTCTAAATTGTTTTTAAAATACGATTTTTCGAAAGAAAAGTGGAAATAATAGTGCACTTCGGTTTTTTTTGCTTACATGGATTTGTTTTTTTTTGTTTTAAAAAGAAAGAGACTAAAGGTAATTTTTGTTTTATGAGCAGAAACAGAGAAAATAACTATAGATTTAAAATTAATTTAGAAATCTTTTAAAATTTTTTAAAATTCTGCATTTTTGCCTTTTTGCTTTTCTTTTTCTGTCTCAATTTTTTTAGTTTAATTAAAATAAGCGATAGTTAAATTTTTATTTTATAGAAATAAGATTTATAGATAGAATCTTTTACAGACAATTATATTGTATGTAAACTTTAAGAAATTTTTGCACGCAGATATTTTGATTTTTCTTTTTCAGATATTTTAAGGTATAGAAGTTTTTAAAATATATATTTTTTTTTACTTTTGGTATTTGCTATTTAATAACAAACTGAGAGTGTTTGTCCTACATTTTAAATAGTGTTTTTAAATAAATTTATATGCTGTTGTTATTTTGAAGGAAAAACAGTTAAATATGTTTTCCGTACATTTTTCTCATTTGTTTTTTTTCCCATTTTAAATGAGAATTCAAAGAAGACTATTTTCACATGCATAAATGTTGATGTGTTTATGTCAGGTAAGATTTGAAAGGTTTAAAAATCATTTTTCTGTGCAAATAGCTTAGATAATTTAGATATTTTTGTGGTAATAATACTGTTTTTTTTTACTGTGCTTTGATACACATTTTTACAGAGTGAAACAAAATAGATGATAATATTAATAGAAAGAATAACCTTCCACATATTTCATGTTATATATATTAGTATGAAGTATCTATGTTTTTCTTTTTTTTTCATGGGTTTTCTGAAAATAATATTATGCATTTGATAGTTTTTTTCCATATATTGTTTTGGTATATAGATTACAATCATGCATCCCATTTTTTCCCATTTAACTTATAAAATATAGATATTTTTTGGTTTGCTATAATATTCTTGACACTGTCAATAACGCATTTTTTTTTAAAAAAATTACTCAAAATATGCATTTTGCATGCGTTATACTTTGTGCATGTGATAAATTGGGTTAAAAGAATATATTTTAATATTAGGACACAGTGCATTTTTGTTTTTTTTAAACAATATTTTTGACGCAATATTTTTGTTTGCACTTTTTATATTAATTTTACATTCTGGTACAAATTTTTGAAACTAAAATTAAACTTTAAAAATTTTGTTATTGTGTCTATACTCCGTTCGCTGAAACGAGATAACGAAAGTAAACAAATGCGCGTGCGGATTGCTTAAACCTGGCGTTGTGCCAGAAGCGCCAATTGTTTGAGCCTCTGCTTTTTTTCCCAAACGGCTGTTTGTTTCTTGTCTTTCACTTTTAAAATTGACAATTTTTTTCGATTGATTTGGTATTTTATATACACAAATAGAGTGTGAAAATTCTTCTTTGAGCCCGCCTAAGAAGAGAGTAAAAAGAAAAGCTTTGAGTAAGGTGGATAAAGATATGATTTTAAATGTATATAAAACGGAACTTGAATCGAATCCTGAACTTCCGATTTCTCATATAGGAGATAATGCTGCTCGTATAACAGGCGTAGGTAAAGCTTCTGTTTTTCGAGTGTTAAGAGAGTATAAAAAATGTGGTGTGTTAAACTCGCCGAAGAAAATAAATTTACGTAAACGTGTTTTAGAAAATATAGATGATTTTGATAGGAATGCTATTAGGAGAAAAATCCACGAGTTCTTTTTGAGGAATGAATTGCCCACTATAAATAAAGTTTTGGAAGTTGTAAATGATGACCCTGATTTGCCAACCTTTAAAAGGACAACATTTTATCATCTCCTGAAAGAATTAAACTTTAGATATTCACGGAGAGAACGAGACAGTACTCTCATTGATAAAAACGAAATAATTGTGTGGCGAAGAAAATTTTTAAGGCAAATCAAATCTTTCAGAGAAGAAGGGCGCAAAATATATTATATGGATGAAACTTGGTTGAATGCAGGCCATACAGTTAGTAAAGTTTGGAAAGATACCTCAGTAAAATCATCAAAAAAAGCATTTTTGTCTGGTCTTTCTTCCGGATTAAAATCTCCTTCCGGAAAAGGAAAACGGATGATAATTACCCATATTGGTAGCGATTCTGGTTTCGTGGATGGAGGGCTTGACTTATTCGAATCAAATAAAAATAAAGATTATCACGAAGACATGAATTCAGAACGTTTTGAAAAGTGGTTTGGTGATATCTTATTTCGACTGGAAGATAACTGTGTGATAGTAATGGATAATGCTCCTTATCATTCCCGAAAATCAGAAAAAATACCGAATACTTCGTGGAGAAAACAACAGATTGTTGATTGGCTTTTAACAAAAAGTATCCCTTTTGAGGACGGAATGTTAAAAGCGGAACTGTTGCAGTTAGTGAAGCAAAATAAAAATAAATATGACAAGTACGCTGTCGATGAAATGGCAAAAGCACAAAATAAAACTGTCTTACGATTACCCCCCTATCATTGCGAGCTTAATCCTATTGAACTGATTTGGGCACAAATAAAGAACTTCGTTGCGAAAGAAAACAAAACATTCAAAATGCCTCATGTAAAAGAAATATTCTCTCAAAATATAAGCAAAATTGGCACTGTAGAATGGAAAAAATGCATTCATCATGTAACAAATACAGTGGAAAAACAAATGTGGGATTTAGATAATGCTATAGATAATATAGTAGATTCCATGATAATCAATCTAGATTCTAATAGTTCCGATACTGCAACTTCATCTTCTGAATGTTTTATGAGGTAAGTGGGCTTCAATAATGTAAGATATAAATAGTTTTGTACTATTTTGTATTTAACAAAATTAACTCCTGATGATGGTTTATAACAATGTTGAATTCAGAAAGATTGCCCCGGGAGGAAATTCCGTTCGGGGCATTAAAATGTCCCCTCCCGGAATATTTCAGATTTTATAATTTTAATGGTCAAAAAGTATAATTTCCCCCCCCCCCGAAACTATATAATGTCTCGCCTGGAGGCACAGAAATCCCTCCAGGAAAAAATATGTCTGAATTCAACGCTGTTTAAAATAAATAGAGAATAATTTATATTTTGACGTCTTAAACTTTTACATTTTTCTTTAAAATCTCGATGTAAGTCAGTTAGCAACTTGTGTTGTTTTCATATAGTTATCAAAATAAATGTTTGAAAAATTAACAAATCAAAATAAAAAATAAAATTCGCCAACCTAGGGATTTGTGCCAAATGTGTGGCTCCTTGGCGATTTTTCTGCAACCCGTTTGTTTACTTTCCTTATCTCCTTTCCCTGAACAGACTATAGGTAAGTACTGTTTATGGTGAATTTTATATTTTTATTTATTTTATATTTTTGTTTTTTTTGCCTGTGTATTTTGGTTATATCTTGCTGCCATATTTTTAAATTCTCATTTGTTTCGGGAAACTGGATATAACTTAAGTTCTTTTTTGATGGTTTGTTTACTCCCAATACCTCTTTCAATTTTGCGTGTTTTGTACTGTTGATAAATATGGCTCATAAAAAGGTGCGTAAAAATAAATCTAAGACCAATTTTGAGAAAGTTGCACCTAAACAAACTAATGCATCTGAAAATACTGCACCTGTTTTTGATCAAAATAATTTCGGTAGAGAAATTGCATGGTCTCATTTGTTTAGAGATACTTTAGCAAATGCTGCGCAATTAATTTCCTCTGAAGTAGAAAGTCTTTATAAACAGATTAATGATCAGGACACTTTTACTAAAAATTTAGATGATTTTAAAACTTTGGTGAAACATCAATTTCATTATCTTTTGAGGTATTACAATGCAGTTGTCTTATTAGAACATGCTAAAAATGTACGGGCGAAGAAAAATTTACTTACAGTTAATAAGAAATTATTAGAACGACTTCATTCTCAAAAAGTACAAAATAAACACGAAGTCAGAGGTGACTGTAAAAATGTAAACGATACATCTCATAACAACTGTATCTCACCTCAAATTCTCGACAATATGTCTACACAAACGGATGTAATACAATACAAAATTGTTGAGGACTCATATGCTGTCTGTTCACAAGAAAGCGTGGTTAAGCAGCACTCAAACATTTCAGATATTCATGACCTTTCCAAAAACATTTCCCTTAATTCACCTACTAAACACTACCGTAAACCAGTTCGTATAATTATTTGTCAGTTGCCTGAAAAATTTAATATACCGGATATTTTATTTGGGATCTCCGACATCATACAAACATCTATATCCTCCATTCAATTTAGAAAGAAATATAAACTTAGAAATTCTGATACTTATAATTATTGTGCTGTCCTCTAAAAAAAACCAATTTTTTGAATTTATCTTTATATAAAGTCTAATAAGGAATACAAAAAAAATAAACATAGCTATATTTTCACGGCTTGATCTGACTAAGATTTTAATGTTGAGCATTTTTCATTCTATCAATATGTTACAAAATGACAGCCAACCAAGCAAGAAATTGAAAAAAACCCACTTTTTCCCCCAAAAAAACCCATGTTACCTAAAAAAAACCCACATGTAAAAATACTTGGAAATAAAATTATTTGACAGCAAAATATATATTTTTTTCATTATTATTTATTTTTTAACCACAATTCGGCAAAAAAATATTAAATATTTCATTATTTTGTAAATTGAAGGAATTTCAAATGCAAAATGCAAAATATAATTATTTGTAAATTCGTTCCAGACTTTTCACATTTTTTTGCATACATCTTCAGTAAATTTAAGAAGAAAATTATTAAATAGCTATTGTAAAATCTCCGAGAGTTTATTAATGGAGAAGCATTAGTAATAGCCAGATTTTGATTTCTTTTGTTCTGAATAATATAGTGATTAGATTCAAACTTGAGTATTCTTAATTTTTGTCGGCATTAAGCAATTTATTCGACGATCATCATTTAATTCTTCAGTAATAATAACACGAAACTTTATATCATCTTATTTAATAATTACCTACTGGCCACATTGTAACTTCTCAGCTTTTTGTACAGAACAGAATAAATCATTGTCTTCATTATCGGTAATATCACTTGCGGTGTTCAAAATTGCGGCTTCTTCTGTATTATGCATATCTGCATCTGATAAATCTGAGCTGCATAAAGATTTATTACTTTCCTGACTGTCATCTTTACTAGTAGTAGTACTTTCATTCTCAATGCTTGTTTTTGAATGCAGCGAAGAGTGATTACAATGCTTTTAAGTGCTTGGAAATTAGTGTGATTTTAACACTTCATCTATTTCTTTTTGTGTAATAACTGAAACACTCATCTTTATTCTTTCCTTACATTTCGTACGAGCTGTAGTTTGTGTTTTATTAAATTGATCAGTGTCAATCTAGAAAAAAAAAATGTATCTAATTGATATTAAACAATACTGAGTACTACTTAGGTAATACAAGGAATGGATTGGTGCTGTTTTCAGAACATCTGCCAACATTGCCACACAAAATCTTATTTTACTAATTGCATTTCTTCAACATTTTTGCATATGCTGATTTTTAATGATTTTTACTTTTTCCTACCATTGATGCAGTAACCTTAATGGCAGCAAGTATCAAGTCATACTATCATACCTGAACCTTTAGCCCATATTTGGCACCAAATAAATTTCCATTGCCTTTACTAAATACGTCTGCCAGCGGCCACCTTATGGCACTTTTCCCACAAGGAGAGAGTAAAATTTTCTTGCATTTTATCAAGGATTCTACTTTTGCTGTTTGCAATATGTTTCTATTAACATATTTATTTGGGCTATTTAATTTTAGATTAATACTAATAAAAATTTTAACAAAGGTTTACAGTTTAACATTTTTAAATAAAAAAGTGGCTACTAGTTTAAAGTTAGTGGCCACTTATAAAACTGCTACCACTAGCCACTAATAAAATTTCCCAATTTTGCCTTTTACCTAATATTATTTGTCCTTGTTTGGTCTACCTAATATTATTAGTCCCAGGGTTGTATTGGTTTAAACATGGAAAATAACAGTTTTAACTTTCCTGGTCAAAATATGTTTTGATCATCAGTAATTAAGGCTCATTTTGATTTGTAAAAATAGATTAAAATTTATTTTATTAAAATAAATTTAATACAACATGTGTTACTTATCAAGTAACGACTTTTTCTGTATTAAGGCTAACTCAGATCAAACTTTGAAAATTATCTTTATTACGGAAGAGTTTGCACAACAATTCACCCGGTGCATTATGAAATCTAAAAATGTCAAATGTCTTTTTAATAGAGTTTCAATTACTTTTGAGTGGTTGAAGCAAATTTGACCACTTTTAAATGGTTAAAACCAGTTTTGACCACAATCCTGGTTAAAATGAGTTTTGATTGATCAAAATTACAACCCTGGCTTTACCTTTTCAGATGATAAAGCAAAGATAATGAAGTTCATCGATGACACAGAAAGAGTGTTCTTGAAAGAAAATTTGCTGATTAAATTGCTGCCACTCCCTTCCTGAATTGTATTACGATTTTCTTCTGTGGTATATTTTAAATTACATAAGGGGGAATGCATCAGATTTCAAGTTTTACCTTTTATGCGAAAGACAAAATGATATTTTGCAATTCACTTACTGTGTTTTGCACAAAACTGCACAAACTTACAGTTCATCTGTATGCTTAGAAGATAAATAGTATACATTAGCAGCTATGCATCTATATTAGTTATTCCTAACTTAAGTAAAATATTTTGCGTTAAAAAATTAAAAGAGTGAATAAAATAAAATAAATAAAAGTTTGAAAACATCAAAATAATGTGTAAAATACAAGTGCAGGGTATCTGTGTGTAAAAGAGATTGATGGGTTTTAATTTTGCAAACATGGATTTTTTTTATGACATACTAAAAAAAAAAATCCTTAGAAGTACCTTCAATATGCATTAAATTTGCATAATTTAACTATGTTCCTTAAAAATAAATGTCTTTAAAAAAAAAAAATGCATGTTTTATCATTTATTTATTGAAAAACATTTTGGGTTTTTTTTAATTCCACCATGGGTGTTTTTTAGCTCCATTTTCAAAGGTCGCCAGCCGAGTCCTACATGACATAATCAACTTTAAAATGTAACATTTTATTCACATTTTAATGGTTTAACATAAAAACATTTAAAAATTGCTGTACATCATTCTAACATAACGTATTATAACAAGCAAATATGCGAAAATTAAGCTCATGTTTTGCCAAAATTCTGCATTATTAGAATAAATTCTTTTAAAACTAAATAAGCACTCCTTAGGCGTTATCAAATGTTTTTATTGTTGTAAATGGTGTATAGAAACAGGGCAAAACCAAAAATTGATTTCAGTGAAAATATTTGATAAAATACTAGGGTGGGTTTTTTTTTAGGAAACATTTCACACTGGGTTTTTTTTAGAGGACAGCACAAATGTTTGATGTTTCTCCTAATATTGCAAAAAAATTACTTGACATTAAAGAAATATTTATTCAGAATAATTCATATCCTGTAGTGAAATATATAGCTGTAAAACGCTGTTTTAGATGTCAATCATATGGTCATATTGCGAATGTTTGTATTGGCAATATAAGGTGCCCTAATTGTGCGGATGAACATAACTCTTATTGCACAAACCCTCCTAAATGTATCAATTGTGTCATGAACAACGAAAATAACAATACTGATTTTGACACTTCTCACACTGCTTTTTCTCAATGTTGTCCTTCACTAAAGAAATATATTGAAGATCAACGAAATAATATTCTTTGTTAATCCTTATTTAATTTTTAAAAAAAACATTTCTAAATTAGAATATTAATTGTAAGAGGTTATATTATGATTCTTGTGGCATGTTTATTTCCTTTTATTACATTCAATCGTAAATGTTCTCCACCGTGTGGTTTTCTTTGATTCAACTTATGTATTCTTGATACATTTTCGTACATTAACATGGGTAAATTTCATTCAACGTTCCATATATAATAAAAAAATATTTTCAGTTTTTCTTCTGTCATTTATTTTAATATTTAGTTTTGTTTACACACCTGTGTGTACAGATGGTTAATTTCTTTTCATTTGGCTATTTAGCGATCGGAAATGGTGAAATGATAAGAAATTTTTCTCATTTGGAATAATTTTAACTTGATCTTTACACACAGCTTCAGTTGTCTTTAACTTTTTGGTTCATTTTATATGTATACAATTCTTTTTACGTCGGTATCACTTTGTTCAGTTAAAAAAAAAAAAAAAAGTCACCGTCACACCTTTTTTCTTTTTGGTATACATTCTTGCATATAAAATCACATCAAACGTACTTTTTAATTTTTCTTGTAGAAATATTCACAGTATATTTTTTTTACATTCTTTTTTGTTCACTGGATTCTGTGCTCTCTTGTAGCCAGATATTTTGTTCATTGGATTATGTGCTCCTCTTGTAGCAAGATATTTCGTTCATTGGTTTCTGGCTCCTCTTGTAGCCAGATATTTCGTTCATTGTGTTCTGTGCTCCTTTTGTAGCCAGAAAATTGGTTCAATGTGTTTTGGTTCTTGTAACCAAATTTTTCGTTCATGGTTCCTGGTCTCCTCTGTAGCCAGAAGATGTGATCATAAGGTCTGGTTCCCTGTAGCCAGAATTTTGTTCACAGTTTTTCTTACATCTCATGGGGTCTGATTCCTTCGTAATCAGATTTTTTTATTTTTATTTTTATTTTTTTTTTTTGGACTCATGATTCTTATTCACAGATAGGTATTGTTGGGTATCTACACATACCGTTAAGTTTTTCTCAATCTACACTTTGTTTTTATTGTATACATTAATTGTCTATTGCGCTTTACATATATACACTACTTCATCGTTTTATTTTTATTTCAATTTTATCACATACATGCCACCTTCACTTTGTCAATGACAAAGAAATTTTCTTTACACGTTTCTCATAATATTATTCCTTCGTATTGTAATTAATATCTGTGACGTATTTTTACCTGTTAGAATTTAGGTTTCTCATGTCAGGATTCTTGTTTAAGTAGCATACATTTATTTAATCTAAATATTTATCACATGTAACCTCTTCACATACATCTCTCTTCACGAACACTCATAACATCCCACACTTTCATTTCACGTTAAGCAGAAGTCATTCTTTCAGACATTTACAAAAATTGCTTAGTTACTTGTAGAAACAACTCACCTATAATAATTTTCACAATGGTGTTACATTGATTCATTGGATAGATTTTTAAATATCATAAAGTTTCTTTAAAATTATCTATTCCTTTGATATTGTTAATAATAATAGTAAATAGATAAATGAAACACCAATATAAATGTATTTTTCTTCTTTAAATAATATCAACTATTTTTAAGGATTATTTCAAAATTTTTATATTTACTTTCAATTTAAATATTATGTAAAGATAATCTCTTCTAGGTAACTTAATAATTTAGTTATTTTGGAAATTTAAACAAAAGGTTAAAATATCAAATTGTTCATTTAGGAAGTGGTTTTGTTAACTATATATATACAGATATATCCCTATTATGACTTTACACTCTCTGCACTCTAGTTCTTGTCCATGATATTATTACACTTAAAAAAAAAAAAAAAAAAAAAAAAAAAAAAAAAAAAAAAACTTTTATTTATATTTTTACCACAATTTTTTTACTTTTTCATTCATTTATTACAATTTAATAGTGTCTTTTACATGTATGTATATTTTTACTTAATAGCTTTTGTATTGTATTTTAGTGTTTTGCTTTATACCTATAACATGTTTATACTTCTTGCATCACTATTAAAAGATTTAAACTGCATCAAAAAAAAAAAGTTTTTGAGAAGAATTGATAATGTTTATATTTTTATCTTCTCTATTCTCATGGCCATTCTTGATATTTATGAAAAATTATGAAAAAGTTTACCTTTGTTCCTGGCGCCAGATGATAAATTTTAGGATATCCATTTTTATATGAATATAAATAAATAAATAAATATACCTCTATAAAAAAAAAATCGAAAGTTGCAACTATATATATGAATAAAGAAATTTAGAGGTTAAATTATGGCCATGAATATGTGATGCTATATTATTCAAATATTTGTGATGCTTATATTATTCAAATACTTGTGATGCTTATATTATTAAAATATTGGATGTTTATTTTATTTTTCCTTGGAGTTCAGGTCATTGCGACATGCTTTGTAAATGCAGAGAGACACAGTAAGTTGTTCGCAAGCCTTATGGTATCAAAATTTTTTTCTTTTCTTGTTCGGGGGGTGATATATATAATGGAGTTTCCATTATATATACTTTTCTTAATAGTTAACCCTCTCTTCGTATTCAATATGCATTTAATTTAATTATTTTAAATTTATATTCTAAATTTAATTTGTCTATCCATCCCATTCCATGCATTTAAATATATCCCTTTCTATTATAAAACATATCGCTTTCATTTCAAAATCATCCTCCTACACTCGATTTTGTGCAGATGTAATTTTGCTCAATTAAAAAAATAAAGAAGAAAGAATAATTCCTTCTTTTGTCTGCACTTCTGCATTTACACTTAAAAATGTAGCCGTTAGATATGTCTTTTATTAAATCATAGATTCTACAATCAGCGGATGTATTGTCTAAATTCTTGAGATAATTTTCTGTTCCCAGTAAGACTAACTTTTGCCCTGTCGCAACCCTATGTTGGTATGCTTTGAGGATGCAATTTTTCATAGATATCTCATTTGGTTATTTTTAACATCGATGTGCTCTGTATCTCTCTGCATATATTATCGCCAAATCGGTAATTCTTCAAAGGAATATGGCGAAAACCGCACGCCAAATATGTACCAGCTGTCAAGGACTTTGAAATAATTATTCATGGCAATTCTGTTCCTGATCTAGTTGGATAATGTAGCCTCTAAAGGCGCTCTGTGCTTGGTCGGGTCACTCCCGATGTGTAATGTAATCGCCCTTCAATAACTGCTATTAAACATCCTGCAAAAAAGCTACTTTCTGAATGATGCTTGTCTCTTCGCTTATCTGTGTTGTTGTGGTGTCACTTCTATTCGCAAATGTACTCCAGATATACGACCGAAGTATCATATTTGATATAAAACTTAAATTCGTTTTTCTTCTTCCAATGTGTGCCGAAAACAACACTATATAGATTGGTGCTACGAGACCAATCGGAGAGTACAAGTCTATTATCGAAAATAGTGGCTGGGAGAGACCCAAACGGACCCAAACTGCCACAAACCGACGTAAAATGACAAACGGACCTATTGTACTTGAACGTTCTTAAAAAAAAAAAAAAAAAAAAAAAAAAAAAAACTGAATGCCGTGGACTATGTGTGGACTTGACTAGTATTTCAGATGCTATGGAATAAATATTTTATTTTTGCCCGCCCTTTCAAGAAAACCGGAAGTGTTGCGATCTAGTTGAAACTCTTTTTATTCGTCATTCCAAAAAGAACTTATATAATAAAAGTGAAAGGAAATAAAAATCAGAACGATTCTCGCGAATTGATAAGTCAACATTTTCGCTTTTTATAATCCAAGTTCCAAAATCAATTGATGTTCCTGCTTTATACCGCAAAAAGAAAAATTTTTCCATATGCTAATCTAAAACTACGGAGAGTGTACTTTTTATTTTCATTTGCAACCGAGTTCTTTGCCTTTCACATCTGCAAATTTAGAGAACCCAGTGACCATGTGTTTCGTCTACAACGCTTTCTATTTCGCTCCTTTTTTCAATAAGTAGCCTGTCATCGTTCGTCTAAAAAATTGAAAACGAGTCTGTCTGTAGTTCAAAGTTCAAGAAAAACTTAGTGTCTTCGGCTGTGCGATTCATTTCGATTCTGCAAGTTAGTTTCGGAACAAAAGGAAACATATGGATTAATTATTCAGCATTATCGCTGGTGCATGGATGCGTTTCGTTATTTACACTTCTAAATTGTTTTTAAAATACGATTTTTCGAAAGAAAAGTGGAAATAATAGTGCACTTCGGTTTTTTTTGCTTACATGGATTTGTTTTTTGTTTTTTTTGTTTTAAAAAGAAAGAGACTAAAGGTAATTTTTGTTTTATGAGCAGAAACAGAGAAAATAACTATAAATTTTAAATTAATTTAGAAATCTTTTAAAATTCTGCATTTTTGCCTTTTTGCTTCTCTTTTTCTGTCTCAATTTTTTTTAGTTTAATTAAAAGAAGCGATAGTTAAATTTTTATTTTATAGAAATAAGATTTATAGATAGAATCTTTTACAGACAATTATATTGTATGTAAACTTTAAGAAATTTTTGCACGCAGATATTTTGATTTTTCTTTTTCAGATATTTTAAGGTATAGAAGTTTTTAAAAAATATATTTTTTTTACTTTTGGTATGTGCTATTTAATAACAAACTGAGAGTGTTTGTCCTACATTTTAAATAGTGTTTTTAAATAAATTTATATGCTGTTGTTATTTTGAAGGAAAACCAGTTAAATATGTTTTCCATACATTTTTCTCATTTGTTTTTTTTTTCATTTTAAATGAGAATTCAAAGAAGACTATTTTCTCATGCATAAATGTTGATGTGTTTATGTCAGGTAAGATTTGAAAGGTTTAAAAATCATTTTTCTGTGCAAATAGCTTAGATAATTTAGATATTTTTGTGGTAATAATACTGTTTTTTTTTTACTGTGCTTTGATACACATTTTTACAGAGTGAAACAAAATAGATGATAATATTAATAGAAGGAATAACCTTCCACATATTTCATGTTATATATATTAGTATGAAGTATCCATGTTTTTCTTTCTTTTCATGGGTTTTCTGAAAATAATATTATGCATTTGATAGTTTTTTTTCATATATTGTTTTGGTATATAGATTACAATCATGCATCCCATTTTTCCCATTTAACTTATAAAATATAGATTTTTTTTGGTGTGCTGTAATATTCTTGACACTGTCAATAACGCTTTTTTTTTTAAATTACTCAAAATATGCATTTTGCATGCGTTATACTTTGTGCATGTGATAAATTGGGTTAAAAAAATATATTTTAATATATTAGGACACAGTGCATTTTTGTTTTTTTTTAACAATATTTTTGATGCAATATTTTTGTTTGCACTTTTTATATTAATTTTACATTCTTGTACAAATTTTTGAAACTATAATTAAACTTTAAAAATTTTGTTATTGTGTCTAGGTAAGTACTGTTTATGGTGAATTTTATATTTTTATTTATTTTATATTTTTGTTTATTTTGCCTGTGTATTTTGGTTATATCTTGCTGCCATATTTTTAAATTCTCATTTGTTTCGGGAAACTGGATATAACTTAAGTTCTTTTGTGATGGTTTGTTTACTCCCAATACCTCTTTCAATTTTGCGTGTTTTGTACTGTTGATAAATATGGCTCATAAAAAGGTGCGTAAAAATAAATCTAAGACCAAATTTGAGAAAGTTGCACCTAAACAAACCAATGCATCTGAAAATACTGCACCTGTTTTTGATCAAAATAATTTCGGTAGAGAAATTGCATGGTCTCATTTGTTTAGAGATACTTTAGCAAATGCTGCGCAATTAATTTCCTCTGAAGTAGAAAGTCTTTATAAACAGATTAATGATCAGGACACTTTTACTAAAAATTTAGATGATTTTAAAACTTTGGTGAAACATCAATTTCATTATCTTTTGAGGTATTACAATGCAGTTGTCTTATTAGAACATGCTAAAAATGTACGGGCGAAGAAAAATTTACTTACAGTTAATAAGAAATTATTAGAACGACTTCATTCTCAAAAAGTACAAAATAAACACGAAGTCAGAGGTGACTGTAAAAATGTAAACGATACATCTCATAACAACTGATCTCACCTCAAATTCTCGACCATATGTCTACACAAAGGGATGTAATACAATACAAAATTGTTGAGGACTCATATGCTGTCTGTTCACAAGAAAGCGTGGTTAAGCAGCACTCAAACATTTCAGATATTCATGACCTTTCCAAAAACATTTCCCTTAATTCACCTACTAAACACTACCGTAAACCAGTTCGTATAATTATTTGTCAGTTGCCTGAAAAATTTAATATAGCGGATATTTTATTTGGGATCTCCGACATCATACAAACATCTATATCCTCCATTCAATTTAGAAAGAAATATAAACTTAGAAATTCTGATACTTATAATTATATGTTTGATATTTCTCCTAATATTGCAAAAAAATTACTTGACATTAAAGAAATATTTATTCAGAATAATTCATATCCTGTAGTGAAATATATAGCTGTAAAACACTGTTTTAGATGTCAATCATATGGTCGTATTGCGAATGTTTGTGATAGCAATATAAGGTGCCCTACTTGTGCGGATGAACATAACTCTTATTGCACAAACCCTCCTAAATGTATCAATTGTGTCATGAACAACGAAAATAACAATACTGATTTTGACACTTCTCACACTGCTTTTTCTCAATGTTGTCCTTCACTAAAGAAATATATTGAAGATCAACGAAATAATATTCTTTGTTAATCCTTATTTAATTTAAAAAAAACATTTCTAAATTAGAATATTAATTGTAAGAGGTTATATTATGATTCTTGTGGCATGTTTATTTCCTTTTATTACATTCAATCGTAAATGTTCTCCACCGTGTGGTTTTCTTTGATTCAACTTATGTATTCTTGATACATTTTCGTACATTAACATTGGTAAATTTCATTCAACGTTCCATATATAATAAAAAAAATATTTTCAGTTTTTCTTCTGTCATTTATTTTAATATTTAGTTTTGTTTACACACCTGTGTGTACAGATTGTTCATTTCTTTTCATTTGGCTATTTAGCGATCGGAAATGGTGAAATGATAAGAAATTTTTCTCATTTGGAATAATTTTAACTTCATCTTTACACACAGCTTCAGTTGTCTTTAACTTTTTGGTTCATTTTATATGTATACAATTCTTTTTACGTCGGTATCACTTTGTTCAGTTAAAAAAAAAAGCCTTTTTTCTTTTTGGTACATTCTTGCATATAAAATCACAACAAACGTACTTTTTAATTTTTCTTGTAGAAATATTGACGGTATATTTTCTTTACATTCTTTTTTGTTCATTGGATTCTGCGCTCTCTTGTAGCCAGATATTTTGTTCATTGGATTCTGTGCTCCTCTTGTAGCCAGATATTTCGTTCATTGGTTTCTGTGCTCCTCTTGTAGCCAGATATTTCGTTCATTGTGTTCTGTGCTCCTTTTGTAGCCAGAAAATTGGTTCAATGTGTTTTGGTTCTTGTAACCAAATTTTTCGTTCATGGTTCCTGGTCTCCTCTGTAGCCAGAAGATGTAATCATAGGGTCTGGTTCCCTGTAGCCAGAATTTTGTTCACAGTTTTTCTTACATCTCATGGGGTCTGATTCCTTCGTAATCAGATTTTTTTTTTTTTTTTTTTTTTTTTTTTTTTTGTTCATCGTTTCCACATTTTTTGTACTCATGATTCTTATTCACAGATAGGTATTGTTGGGTATCTACACATACCGTTAAGTTTTTCTCACTCTACACTTTGTTTTTATTGTATACATTAATTGTCTATTGCGCTTTACATATATACACTACTTCATCGTTCTATTTTTATTTCAATTTTATCGCATACATGCCACCTTCACTTTGTCAATGACAAAGAAATTTTCTTTACACGTTTCTCATAATATTATTCCTTCGTATTGTAATTAATATCTGTGACGCATTTTTACCTGTTAGAATTTAGGTTTCTCATGTCAGGATTTTTGTTTAAATAGCATACATTTATTTAATCTAAATATTTATCACATGTAACCTCTTCACATACATCTCTCTTCACGAACACTCATAACATCCCACACTTTCATTTCACGTTAAGCAGAAGTTATTCTTTCAGACATTTACAAAAATTGCTTAGTTACTTGTAGAAACAACTCACCTATAGTAATTTTTCACAATGGTGTTACATTGATTCATTGGATAGATTTTTAAATATCATAAATTTTCTTTAAAATTATCTATTCCTTTGATATTTTTAATAATAATAGTAAATAGATAAATGAAACCAATATAAATGTATTTTTCTTCTTTAAATAATATCAACTATTTTTAGGGATTATTTCAAAATTTTTATATTTACTTTCAATTTAAATATTATGTAAAGATAATCTCTTCTAGGTAACTTAATAATTTAGTTATTTTGGAAATTTAAACAAAAGGTTAAAATATCAAATTGTTCATTTAGGAAGTGGTTTTGTAAACTATATATATACAGATATATCCCTATTATGACTTTACACTCTCTGCACTCTATTTCTTGTCCATAATATTATTACACTTAAAAAAAAAAAAAAAAAAAAAAAAAAAAAAAAAACTTTTATTTATATTTTTACCACAATTTTTTTACTTTTTCATTCATTTATTACAATTTAATAGTGTCTTTTACATGTATGTATATTTTTACTTTATAGCTTTTGTATTGTATTTTAGTGTTTTGCTTTATACCTATAACATGTTTATACTTCTTGCATCACTATTAAAAGATTTAAACTGCATCAAAAAAAAAAGTTTTTGAGAAGAATTGATAATGTTTATATTTTTATCTTCTCTATTCTCATGGCCATTCTTGGTATTTATGAAAAATTATGAAAAAGGTTTACCTTTGTTCCTGGAGCCAGATGATTAATTTTAGGATATCCATTTTTATATGAATATAAATAAATAAATAAATATACCTCTAAAAAAAAAGATCGAAAGTTGCAACTATATATATGAATAAAGAAATTTAGAGGTTAAATTATGGCCATGAATATGTGATGCTATATTATTCAAATATTTGTGATGCTTATATTATTCAAATACTTGTGATGCTTATATTATTAAAATATTGGATGTTTATTTTATTTTTCCTTGGAATTCAGGTCATTGCAACATGCTATGTAAATGCAGAGAGACACAGTAAGTTGTTCGCAAGCCTTATGGTATCAAAATTTTTTTCTTTTCTTGTTCGGGGGGTGATATATATAATGGAGTTTCCATTATATATACTTTTCTTAACAGTTAACCCTCTCTTCGTATTCAATATGCATTTAATTTTTTAATTATTTTAAATTTATATTCTAAATTTAATTTGTCTGTCTATCCCATTCCATGCATTTAATTATATCCCTTTCTATTATAAAAGATATCGCTTTCATTTCAAAATCATCCTCCTACACTCGATTTTGTGCAGATGTAATTTTGCTCAATTAAAAAATAAAGAAGAAAGAATAATTCATTCTCATGTCTGCACTTCTGCATTTACACTTAAAAATGTAGCCGTTAGATATGTCTATTATTAAATCATAGATTCTACAATCAGCGTATGTATTGTCTAAATTCTTGAGATAATTTTCTGTTCCCAGTAAGACTAACTTTTGCCCTGTCGCAACCCTATGTTGGTATGCTTTGAGGATGCAATTTTTCATAGATATCTCATTTGGTTATTTTTAACATCGATGTGCTCTGTATCTCTCTGCATATATTATCGCCAAATCGGTAATTCTTCAAAAGAATCTGGCGAAAACCGCACGCCAAATATGTACCAGCTGTCAAGGACTTTGAAATAATTATTCATGGCAATTCTGTTCCTGATCTCGTTGGATAATGTAGCCTCTAAAGGCGCTCTGTGCTTGGTCGGGTCACTCCCGATGTGTAATGTAATCGCCCTTCAATAACTGCTATTAAACATCCTGCAAAAAAGCCACTTTCTGAATTATGCTTGTCTCTTCGCTTATCTGTGTTGTTGTGGTGTCACTTCTATTCGCAAATGTACTCCAGATATACGACCGAAGTATCATATTTGATATAAAACTTAAATTCGTTTTTCTTCTTCCAATGTGTGCCGAAAACAACACTATAGCACCGGCCGTGTATAATGTAGGTCGCGCTTGAACAGCCAAAAAATTGAATCGTGATAAATACCTGTTTGATCAAAGAAATGCAAGCCTCAAATTGTTCTAAATAATAATTTAATATTTATTTATTAAACTTTTTATCAGGGCATTTTTTATTAGTTAATTCAACAGTTATTTTTATTTTCTATTTTTTTTTTTATTTTTACGTACATTAGTTAGAGCATGATATCCATGATATAGGGTATTTATATCATGATGTTTTTGTTTAACACTGTTTGACGTCATAAATAACCAACGTCATAAATAGAATAAAATAATAATGATAAACTAATGTCTCGTATAACAAGTGATATATCGAAGTGGGTGACAAGAGTGTTTATAAATGAAAAGTAAAGAACCCCAAATTAATCTACGAGGTTTTAAACGTTAACAAAATACAAAACAGTACATATATGCTAATTTTTACTTACATTTCATACTATTTTCTAAAAATATTGGACTATAGGACTATTATCTCCTTGAACTGCAGAAATACTTTCTGCGTCAGTCAAATTTTGAAATATGGGTTCTTTGTCGTCAAAATGCATACATTCATTCGCATCGTTTACAAAAAATTCCATTAATTAATTGATTGGTAGCTTCAAGGATGTCTTATAAATTTTCCTGGTTTGAGTCACTTTGTGTTTCAACGCCCATTTATTTTATCAGAAAACCGAAAATTTATCGGGGAGACAACAAAAAAGAGCGAAATAGCCGAATGTTCCATACAACGAAGCGCGATATAGCGAAGGATTACTGTTTATATATATAAAGAAATTTCTTTTAAAAAACATACCGGACCGGGTATATAGTTTGTGCACGAACCTTTAATATTTAAACTTTCTGTGGTAAACTTTCTGGGGGGGGGGGCGGGGGAGTTTATTACTTTCTGTGGGAAATTGCACTTCTAAATAATAACAATATATCTATATAAATAAAATAAAGTTTCACTCTGTGTTTGTGTCTGTGTGTGCGATGGCTACCAAAATACTGCGCACCTAAATGTCTGAAAATTTAGGTGAGGATAGTCCAAGGCCTCTCCTGATGTACCCGAGACTCAGAATTTTTATATTTTGAAAATTAGCCGAAATATTATTTAAAACTCATTAATCATCTCTCCCAAAACGCCATCTTTTATGAAAATGATGCAAAAAAATGTCAAAACCGAAAAATTGGTCTTTGTTGGGAGGGTGAAGACAGATCATAGGTATGCACGAAAAAAAAAGGGGGTACCAGAATTAATTTTAACTACGCCGTTTCGCAACACGTCGAAATGAAAAAAAAACTATTATGTCTTTCGACACGAAAATTCGCAGATCTAGCTAAATAAAAATGGCAATTTCCGAAAATCAAAAATTAAAACAATTCCATCCACAACTTCGGAAATATTAATTAGAAATTTTTAATTTTTCGAGCAATTTAATCTTTCAAAAAACACACGTGCTTTATTAAAATTTGAGCTGTCAACGAAGACAGAAGGTACTAAGAGTATTTTTAGGGGACTCAAATTAACAGTTCTAATTAAGCTACGATTTTACAATTAACACCGTTCGAATCCTCTCTGTTTTCACATTATAACCCAAGATATTAATTATTTGCATTAATTTGATTGCAGAAAAATTACTTATTTTAACATTTTGTTTTGTAAGAGCAGGCATAGCAGACAAGATGTCTCTGTTGAATAAAGAAAGATACAAAACAAGTAATAAAAAGTTGGAATGATGTTATTAGAAATTCTATAAAGATATTAAAAATCTTGAATTTTTTTCCCTAGGAAATTATTTATCTTGACTTATAACAAGCTGAGCACTAATACTTTCTAAAAATAAAAAAAATCCACCAATACGTTTTTACTATATAAAAGATCCTAATATTTAAGAAAAAGAAATAAAAATGTATTTGACAATGGGTGTGATAAATAAAGAAAAGTTTGCATCGGGGTTTTCTTGAACAAATCATTCGTTATATTTGCGGGTATGAGGAGGAGGGTTTATCGCCTTTTTATTTAATATCACATATATTGTACTTCACCACGTAACCTCTGGTGGCGGGTTTTTCATTAATAGAGCAATCTTATTAATAAAAACAATTGTATTGCTCTGATTTACACAAAACAAATTCCAATTTAAAAATGTAACATTTTAGCTTCACCCGTAGCGTTTCAAAAATGTTATCTATAGACAATATCGAAATTTTCAAATAACGATTTTCTAAAAATTAAATTTATGCTCCTAATAAAAGTAGACTACCCGCGTATTCACTTGATGCATACCAATTATCAAAGTAAGCGATCTGTTGTAATGTATATGACCAAGCGCCCCCTGGCGGGTAATCTAATAAGGTTTTTTCTCTATCTTTGCATTTTTATCTCGGGTTCTATGGGCCCGATCACAACGGGGTTTGAATGATTCGACTTTGTTTTCGATCGTTTACAGATTTTAGTTCCACCTTCCACCGTCAGAGGCACATTACTTTCTCGAGTTCGAAGGGCCCAACTTCGATTAGAATTGTTCCATTCAACTCCCTTGATACAAATGGCACCCATTTCGAATGTTCGTATAGCACAAATTGCGCCCACTGGCGGTGAGAGGTGAATTAAAGGATTTTGTTGCACGTGCAGAGCACGCCTGCTGAATGGTGCCGAGTGCAGCGGAAGCACGTGTCGGAGTTTCGTTCAGAAGGTTGTTTGTTTGGTGCAGAGTGTTCTCCCAGGTGGTGGAAGGGGGAACTAACAGATCTTGCAGCGCATGCCCAGCACGCCTACTATACGGTGCCGCAGGCATCGGGAACACGTGTCAAAGGTTCGTTATATCAGAATGTAACCCCTGACGGCGGAAGGTGGAAATAAAGGACTTTCCGTCACGTGAAACGCACTTTTAAATAAATAATTTCATACAAAATCGAGTTAAAGGCATAAAATCATAAAAACTGAAGCTTTGCTTAGTTTTATTCTCACCGTCCAAGACAACACCTGGCGGGTCAGCTAGTAAACAAATAAAAGAAAGTTTCGCTCTATGTGTCTGTCTTCCGGAGATGGCTAGGAAAATCTAGAGCACCTTGAAATCTAAAAATTCAGATTTAGGTAGTCCAATGCAGGTCTGATGCATCTGAGGCTCAAAATTTTATTATTTTGATAATTAGTCTAGATATTAATTAAGAAATCATTAAAAATCTCATTGAAAATGCAATCTTTTTCTTTCAATACAGTTAAAGAAAAGAACACCCGTTCTGGATTAGCAAATGGAAATGAACGAATTTGAAAATTTTCACTAATTAGCGAACTTTAAGAAAACTAATTAAAATATTCATTTGAAACTTTGACAGCATAAGTAGAAAAAAAATCTGCATACAACAATCCTATTTTTGTAAAAAATGGCCGGTAAATTTTCCTTATTTGTGCAAAAATCTAGCGGCGCCAGTCAAAAAAATCATAAAAAATAACAGACAGGGCTCGGCTTTTATTAAAAACTGAACTACAAAGAGATGTGTTTTCTGGCCGATCCTTCCATTTACTTCGCGAAAATGAAAGGAAATAATTACCAATTTTAACTAATGAACAAAAATTAAGATAACTAATTAAGATATAGATTTGAATTTGAGGGTGGGTAAGGGGGAGCTAACTGGCGGTATTTTAGCGTAGTGTCTCCGTTATGTTTTAATTATTAAAAAAATATAATTATTTTTTTAATGATCGCATTAATAAAGGGGAATGGGATTTTAGCGGTAAATTAAAAATCGCGTTAATGATAAAGCTATCATAATTTTTTTCGACGCATTCTTTTCTCGTGTTCTATGGGCAAGATTTCAACGACAATTGCTTCGTTCAACTTAGCTTACGATTCAGCTATTTTCTGCTTTATGAAAGTTTATCTTAGACTTAAGTCTCCATTTCCCAACTAACGTCGCATTCCTTTCTCGTGTTCTATGGGCCCGATTTCAATATGAATTGGTTTATTTAACTTATCTTACGAATCAGCTACTTTCTGTATTATGAAAGTTTATCTTAAACTGCAGTTAGAAACATTTTCAAGCATTAACGGCAAAGTCTTTTCTCGGTAACACAACCCTTATTCATTTGATGCATACCAATTATCAAAGTAAGCGATCTTTTTTAATGTATATGACCAAGCGCCCCCTGGCGGGTAATCTAACAAGGTTTTTTTCTCTAACTTTGCATTTTTATCTTGGGTTCTATGGGGACGATCACAACGGGCCCGATTTCGCACTGAACATTTCCCGATTCGCACTAAATAAGCACTGTTTCACAAGGCGCCCGATTTCAACGGGAATTGGGTCATTCAACTTCCTTTATATTCTTACAGATTTTAGGTCCCCTTTCCGCCTGATGAGGAAGCATTCTTATCTCAGGTTCTATGAGCCCTATTACAACGAGGTTTGGCTCATTTTAACTTCGTTTTCGATTGTCCTCTGCGCTTGCGGAACACGCTTTGTATACGCTACTGCATGCTGCGCACAGCCTGGCTACAGGTTTGTTCGGAAAGAGGTTTCATTGGAACACGCTACCTGATGCCGAAAGATTTTCCGAAGTTTTAAAATCATACAAACTTGAGGTTTCTGTAAGGTTATTATCACGGGCCCTGGCAACGCCGGGCGGGTCATTTGTTTATATTGTTATTAAAAATTTTATAACAGCATGAAAAGTTTCTTACGACTAGTAATGAAACTTCTTCCTTTAAAACCTACCGGACCAGGTACATTTTTCTGCGCCACCTATTAATATTTAATTTCCAAATCATTCTTCCATTTATTGTAAAATTTTGAACATGTAATCACATTAAATAATACACTTAAAAAACATTTGGATAAAACACGGAAGAGTTAAAATTTGTATTTTGCATATATAGAGAATAGGTGAGTTTGTTATTTATATTATGTGTTTGGATTTTACATTAACCCTATGACACATACATTATTTTTTAAATAGATGAAGAACATAACTTGTGCTTGAAGTTGGTTATTATTTTCAAGTAATTTCAATGTTTTTAAAAATATTACATTTGTAACAAAATTTCAAAACGAATTTCCTATGACATTTACAAGCAATACATAATAATTTTGAATAGTAAGGAATATTATTTTTTTAAATTTATTTAAACTTTGGCTAGATTAACAAAACGTAGAAAGTGAAATATAAACATGATTTTATTTTCTTGCACAGATATGAGATCAGAAATTCTTCGAAATAAGTTTTCTCTTACACAGAACGAACACTTTGTTAAAGGCAGATTTTCAACAGTATATTCTGAAGATTTTTTTTTCTATTGTGGTATTTTATTTCTGAACTTCATATGAGGTTTAAATGTGATAAAAGTGTACAAGTATAATATGCACAACAATATAACTGAGGGTGTTTTTTCTATAAAGTCTGATACGAGTTTATCATGCGGGAGGAATATATAAAATAATATGCATAATACTAATTAATGCATTGAGAAGGTAAACAAATCAATGTCATTTAGCCGGTTTTCCCAGAGAAAATTATTTATTTCTATAGTTAGTTACTCTGTAATGTGAAACATTTGACACACTATAAAGCGAAATTTTTGTACTCAGTTTCTATGATATAGAACTTTGATAAAATTACTAGCTTACTAACTTTTTTGCTATAGTAAAATAAATATTTATTTTCTTTTTATAATAAATTAAAAATTTAAATTTTTATAATAAATTAAATATGTATTTTCTTTTTCTTTGATATTTGAAGTTTCAAAAATAAATATTACAAGTTTACAAATTCTGAAAAAAATCCACTAATTTTTAATTTTACAAAGAGAATTTTTTGAGAGCAAAATTTTAAAAGTTGTTTTTACGAAATTCAAATTTATTATTAGAAGATCCGTGTGTTATATACGAAAAAAAATGTTAAATTATTTACCGTCAATGTCATATGATATGTTTAAAAAATGTAAACAAAGCAAATTGCTAAAGATCATAACTACAGTTAATGGAATTACAACTTACAACTATTTTATATACATTGAAACACTTTATTCTGTTGTGAGTTTCTTTGTCTTCTTTATTTTTTGTCACATATCATGCATAAAAATGTCAAATGACTGTGATATATTCTAATATTTAAATCATAGAAATTATATGAATATTATTATATTTCATAAATAAAGAAATCAAAGAAAATATTTTTATTGCAGGTATTTCTGTTATGTTAAACCTCGAACACATTTTTAAAGAGAATCCTGTGACCTAAGTTTTTATGTGATAAATTTATGCTTCAAAACTGGAGCACTTAACTTAGGAAATACATTTAAATACTCCAGTTTTGTTTACACATAAGCACGAAAATACTCTAAAATACTTCAAAATAATTTAACTTCATGTAATGAAAATTATCGAATCGTATTGCAAAACTCATATTTTTAAACATCCAGGAACATTTAAAATAAATATTTAATTGAATTTCAAATATTTAATTGAAGTAACAACTTAAGTGCGTTGACTAATTATTTTCGAGAACCCTTCTTTATCTGAACACTTAATAACGTATAAAGCTTATTTTGAAGTTACCAATTAAAATAAATGTTTACTTTTATGTTCAGAAGAAAATAAATTCAATTGTTGTAAATATGCTTTACTATTAAAAAAAAATGTTATTGTTTTCATTTTTTAAAGAAAATATATAGCTTTAATAAAATTTGATGTTTTGATTAATTAAATATACTTTATTTTTTCAGCAATAAATATTTAAAGAAATAATATTTTATTATTAAAGATATAAATCGATACTTCTTTTAATGTAATTCCTGTATATTATTGTAGAGAAAATTAGCTCTACGTGTTAAGAAATATATGTTAAAGAAATGTACGTATAAAATATAAAATTATATGAAAAATACGATATCAAATGTGTGATTAAGAGGCCACATACATTTAAGATTTCATAATTCATGCAAAAAGAGTGTCTTCTTCGACTGACCATACGTTAATAAATATATATATGTTACGGTCAATATGATAAACCGGTCATTATCAATAATAAACGGTTATGATTAATAATGACCGGTCGTATTGACATGTTATTATTAATAATTACCGCGGTCATTATTAATAATAACCTGTTTTTATTAATAATGACTGGATTAATCATATTGACCGTCAAACATATATAAATTACATAGAAATATGTTGAATATACAAGGACATTTGCAAGTCATGGAAACTTATAAAGGAAACATTTTTAATATATTAAAATAGAAAATGTAGCATAGTTAGAATAAAAGTATTTAAAAAATAGATTTTAAGGGTGAATCACCACCCTCCAGACTATGGTATGGTGAAAGAATTTACATACATCTTGAATTAAAGTGTATTTTATAGACTGTATTAATAACTGTATTTTATAGAGTATATCAATAATACAGAAATCATTCAAAAAATGAGCATTTTGAAAATTTATTAAAAACTGAATGAATGGAGAACTATATTGAAATTATAAATCATTAATCATTTATAACACTAATTATCTAAATAATATTAATTCAATCTGTAGATAATACAATAATATATACACAGTAAATGGTGTCTGCCTATCTATTCATTTACTTTTTAAAATCTTACGGATGGTCATACAAATTATACTTTTTTTAGAATATTAATTGCAATGTTAGGATTATATGTTTTACCTCTAATGTGTAATGAAATTGTTTTAGTTATGTTCAAGGTTCTATTACGTATTCTTCAGTAGGGGTCTTTTAATCTGTTCAGAAATATGTTCACAATTAAAATAATCAGTAATATTCATTTCGATTTTTTAATTATTTTAAAACATGTGAGGCCCCTTAAAAAATCTGTTAAATGAACTTCTGACACAACTTATTCTGATATTTACATTTACAAAACTATGAACAATATTTCTCAAATGGTTTTTTAAAAGTTGTTCTAAATTTAGTTGCAATTTATTTAAACAAGAAAGGAAAATCATGCGTCAAGCCCATATTATGTAACACTTTCCAACGCATTCAGAATACTGTAACAAAACTTCATCGTCTAATAAGGTTAAATATAATGTCTAAGTAAACAATTTTTAAAACGCGTAAATCAAATTAAAATACAATTTCGGCAATTACCATCTACAGTCTGAAAAATATTCAAGTTATTTTGCGAATCTATATATATAGGGCGTTCATAAAAGAAATCCGAGGTTTTGAAGCAAGATTTTTTAATTCAATCATAATATTAGGTTAATGTTATACATATGTACTTAAAGGTAAATTTATCAAGATTTTTACCATTTAGTTAATCTCAATGTGTGCTCCGTTTGTGGCACGGCACACATCGACACATTATTCAACCTCTTCGACTGCGTCGTCTCAACAATTTTTTCGGACTTCGTTCACATGAAGTACAAATTCTATCGACGTTTTCTTCTGACACTCATGGCCTACCTGGCGACATTTGTTTCAACACACATCCCGTTTCTTTAAACGCACGTAGCTACTGATGAATGGTTTTGTCCGTAGGTGCATTACCACCATACTCGCACCGAAAGTTAATATGTACAATAGTAACAGATCCAGATTCTATAAGCCAGATAACACACTTAGACTTTTGTTGTGGCGTCACCATCGCACTGCATTACCTGAATAGAGTAAGGGAATGAGTGTCTGCTACGTCACTTCAAGTTCAGTGACACTCAGCGCTACCTAGTGTTGAAGAAAAACTAAAACTGGTGTTGATAAAATTTGATGAGCTTCAGATTTCTTCTAAATTGACTGACCTGACCTAACTCATACAGTTATCTTAATATGATTTTTTAAAACACCGGAGTTCTTTTATGGACACCCTATATATGAGCTATCGATTTGTACATATACTACACACTATACTAAAGTTTAGTTCAATTAAGAAACGCTTAACATATTTGAAAATTCCCTTTCAGGAATTTCCGACACTAAACTGAAATATATTCGAATTCTTTTGTGCAGCCTTGTATCTATATACTTTATACACATAAAGTAAAATGCAAAAAATTTGTTAAATTTAAAAATGCATAACACAGCTGAAAACCCACCTCCAGCAGTTATCGTTCGTAGACAGTACTGTAACCGAACATTTTTGTGTGTCACTGTATATGAACGATAAATGCTATGCACACCATATTCAACACTAAGTACCTTCTTCTGCACCTCGGTGGTATATATTAAGTTCAATTTGTTTGAAATAGTACAACATTATTAAAATACATTGCATACGATTTTTTCCCATAGACCATAATATAACGAAATACGTTTGAATGTCTCTTTAAATGAACTATGAATGCTACCGCGTTATTTTCAATACCGAACATGCCATAGTGAATTCCAATAACATATATTAGTCACACAACAATCCGAGTATATTTACGCGAGTTAGAACTCAAAGATTCAGACGGCCAGACGAAGTGATAAGCCGAATCCATAAATTATTTTCAACTATGTTGACTAAATTATTATTAACTAATTATTTACTGTTATTAACTAAAGTGTTAATAAAAAAAGCTTAAAACATGATTTAAATTACGTTGTAATTGTCCAAAGTATTTAGCGGTAACTATGTATCAGATCCTACTCATTCCGTCAGAAGAAAATCAGAGATTGTCGTAATTTCTGCAGTGTACTTCAAAATGCCAAATATAGACTTTAATGGGTTATAGATATCATTGTTACAAACAATTTTTGTATAAAAAAATTAGGGTCAAAATTCATTTATTCAGACAAAAATACAGGTTGTACCCATTCCACACAGAACTCGGACTTCATAACTTTAACAATAATAAAAATTTTGTAATTACGTTTGCAACAGATTTATATTTCTATGTGAAAATTAACTATATCACGAGACGTTATACTAATATTTATCACCCATATACAAAAAAATGCTGAACTAAACACTCCATATTTGCGAAAGTAATTGATATGACACATGGTTCCACATACCCAAATTTTGTACATTTCCAAACATTTTCCATAATGACATATTATTTTTCAGAAACTAGATCCATTTTATTTCATACAAACAGAAAATTTCTTTAAAAGTATGGGGAATTTCTTTGTTTAATTTATAGACAATAGTTATAAGCAGATTGAAGAGATACACCCTGTATTTTTAACTGGGTAAATGGTATCCTGGTTTCCTATACAATAAGTATTTGTTGTACTATATTATACCTCCATTTAAAGTTTGAAGGTAATATTTTGAAAAAGTCTATATACCATGAACACTACAACATATTATTATAGAAAATCCGAATTCTGCACTACGTCTCAATGTCATCAGTATCTCAATAACTGTAATTAAGTATTTGAAAATATCAAAAGGCGTAATATGTCTGCAATTGACACAGTCATTCACTGTAACAGGTGAAACAAGTTTAACTTGTAAATCGTAGCTGAATTGCGTAGTGGGACTGAGCTATACCGAAATTTACTGCTTATCATGATATATTGATAGTTCAGTGTTTAGTCTGTTTAGATGCTATTTTCCAGTAGTATTGCAACACTATGACTTTTTTCATGTTTCATACTCGTTTTTTAAAGAGCCATTTATAAATAACAATCATATTATAAAGTTATGCTAATTAATAATTAATATTGATTGGCTTTATTTCTGGGGGGGGGGGACTATAAAAGTTAATCAAATTAGTAAGTTCTAAAGTATAATTTATTAAGGAGAAAACTATTTAAATAAGGAATGTTTTCAAACAACTAAGATTTTAATTTAAGATACAAAATATTTCAATTATTTGTTGTACTATATTATACCTCCATTTAAAGTTTGAAGGTAATATTTTGAAAAAGCCTATGTACCATGAGCATTACAACATAATATTATAGAATATCCGATTTCTGCACTGCGTCTCAATGCTACCAGTATATCAATAACTGTAATGTAGTATTTGATCATATCAAAATACGTATGTCTGCAGTTGGCTGAAACGTCATTCAGTGTAATAGGTGAAGCAAGTTTAACTTGTAAATCCTGGCTGAATTGCGTAGTGAGACTTAGCTATACCTAAATTTACTGCTTATCATGATATAATGGTAGTTCAGTGCTTAATGTGTTTAGATGCTATTTTCCACTAGTATTGCAACACTACGATTCTATTCATGTGTCATCTTCGTTTCTTAAAGAGCGATTTATAAATAACAATCATATTATAAAGTTATGATAATGCATAATTAGTATTGATTGACTTTATTTCTGGGAGAGGGGAACTATAAAAGTTAATTAAATGAGTAAGTTCTAAAGTAAAATTTATTAAAGAGTAAACTATTTATATAAGGATTGTTTTCAAACAAATGAAATTTTGTTTCACAAAACTTTTCAAATTTTTATGGTTACTTGAGATATAAGCAAACAAATCTGTACTGCGTTTGCATTGAGATGTCAGTAACTTATGTTGTTAACTTACTAAAACATTAATGAAATAATAATGAATATCTTAAATTTTTCCTTTTGTCCTTGAATTTAAATAATCATTAATTATTTTAAAATTACTAATTCAGATATTGAATTTAAAATATTATAGTTAAGAATACACAATTGAGTGTCACATTTGACTATACCAATGTCAATAGAACGTGTGTCAATACCATTTCGTAGGGGATATATTTAAATTACTCTTTCTTTTTATGATTTCGTAGTTATAAGATAATACGCATGAGTAAATTTGGTTTCCGAAAACTTTCAAACACAATGCATACGGATACAAACAGTTCAGAATAATAGAGTCCAATAAACAATGTGCAAGCATAAGCACTACGCATTCTTCCTGAATATTAAGTAAGATTGTACTGGAGGTTTTAAAGTTTACGAAATTTGTGCATATGAATGTAAGTATATATATAATACTTGTAATGTTGAATTCAGTTAAATTAAATGTTAATGCATGTATCTTAAATCGAAGAAGAAAAGGTACGAGAGCTTTGAAATAATTCTGGAATCACCCAAAGTCGTTTCTAACTAAGTATTGTTACTCAAAAGCAAATGCAAAATGAAATAGCTACTTACAAATTAACAAATATCTTTAAGGCCATTTAGATATTTCTGATGTTACAAAGTTTTAAAGGAACGGACAAATTACGATGCAAGCGAATTAAATTTTACACACATTAAATTTATGTTCAGATTAATAATGGAAATTTAAAACTTACGCTCTTTCGTTAAATCCATTGTGTCTAAAATTAATATATAAATGTAAATTGTATTTAACTCAAAACACTCCGTTTGAATTTTTAAAATCTATATGACATTTTAATGCAAACGTGTGCTCTTTTCGGGTTTAGATATTTTTGACCGTTATTGTAATTCATTAGTAATTTCGAGAGAGAATGAAAATTGCTGCTGTTTCAAAATACGAAAATAAAACAAATATAATGTATAAATATGGATAAAATTTGTATACTAATTTTAGTTTCTAATAGAAAAACCTTTAGAAAATGTACATTAATGCCGGATTTAATGGAACTAGATGAAACACATTTATTTAAATATATTTATTTAAATTATGTTTTGATAGTGCATATGAATTTTTTTAACTATTGTTTAAAACCCTGCAAATCTATGTTGTAAATGTTAATATATATATGTATATATATTTTAACTTCCTATATAAACTTTATGTATATCATAATAAAAATAATCCTATGCAGTAAAAATTATTATTTAAATCTTCGGTTAAAAAAAGAAAAAAAGTTATAAACCGAAAAGTGCAATATTATTCATAGAATTTAATTTTAAATAAGTAATTATTTGTATAAAATGCAAATAGATATGGGAAAGTAAAAAAAAAAAAATATCAACTACAGTAACTCAGCGTACTTTTTAAAATAAAGGTGTACGTCACATCTAATAATATTCCAAGTATCTTGTTTAGAATCAGATGCAAATAAGTTTATATCCATGTTTTAACTTTTTTAGTTTTACAGATTTACATTTCTAATTTGGTGCATGGTCTGCATGCACATTGTTTAAAATGACCACATTTTATGTGTGGTCTTTAAACATTTTAATCTTTTTTACAAATCATACATCTTCACTTTCTTCGTATGTAGCATATAAATTTGAATCTTATACATATGCTTTACTATTTCTCCTCTGAACAGGAGGATTCCATTGAAACAAGAGAAGGAACAGGTATATGTCACAATTTTTTGCAACAATTCGATTTCGAATACAGTGAGACACGAAACGCTGGTACATAGTTAAACGTTGTAAAACTGTGTAGCATTACAAATATATTTATTCTATAGTAAATAATATGCGTTTTATGCTCCTTTAGCATGGTTTTTTGTCTTTCAGACTTGCGATTCTGTACACTGTAGGTACGTATCTCATCTTGGAACCATATAGAAACTACAAATACCAATATTCTTTGATTTATCAGTTTCTGGACCATATAAAACGTTTTACAATACGACAGTTGGATACATGAAAATTAAGAAATCTCTTCATAACTATGGCATATACGAAATTACTGAATGGGTCGGTGAAACACATAAAAATCAACAATGCATCACTGTGTAATAAGTATGCTGCACAATGAGATGAATTCTAATCATATTTCAAAGTCATTTTGTTTCTACTTCTGTGCATATATATTAGTAAAATCCGTATGCATGATGCTTCCAATAAGCATATTTACATATTCTATGTCTAAAATATTTTCTGTCGATTATATGTGGCACTCAATAACCTTTTTCGTTTTTTAATTGGTATGACAGTTAACCATATATATATATATGTGTGTGTGTGTGTGTGTGTGTGTGTGTGTGTGTGTGTGTGTGTGTGTGTGTTTGTGTGTTTCTATTACTTATATTTATATTTATGTTAAAATGTACAAAATTGTTCACTTATGAAAATATTAAATTTATGTAACAGATATATTTTTTATATAAAAAAATGTACATCTGAACATTTTATGGTTGTTTTTTCAATTTTTATTATTTTTTATTATGGGATTTAAGGAAAAAAAAAAACGCTAACTGTATTCTGCATGCATTTTTCCAACATATTTAACTGTAACAAATACCACTGGTCATGATAATATACTTCAGTATTAAATAATCGGGTAATCATTATAAATAGAGCAAATTAGCGTGTTTTTATAGCCTGCGGTGTCTGGACAAAAGTTGACTAGCGTAGCTCGTAGGGTGCAGAGCTCCCTCTAATTAAAAAAAAGTTAATTGTTTTCATGTTATTTTGCCTTGTTAAATGGTCTTAAGAAATATTATATATTCACTTATGATTGTTTTTATTATGGTGGTTCTTAGTTAAATACACGTCCCTGAAAATTTGTATGTTTGTCAAGCTTTTTTTCAAAATACTTTATGAAATAAATTTTAAATGTGAATTAGCCCAATTCTTCTTTAAATCATTGAATTGTTGGATAAAACATGATATCATAATTATTTTCTCAAATTATTTAAAATAATATATTAAAAATTTGCAATTAATTTAAAAAAAGCATAAGTATTTCTCGGATGTATCAAAATCGACCTTTCCGCCAAATAATGTTTCCCTAAATGTAACCTTAAAAACAATTAACAGTACTCTTTTTTTTTAAATTATTTTGAAGGATCTTATTTCTAAATATTTTTCTGTTATAATAAAACATGTAGTTTATTTGATGAATGGGTATTTTAGTATGAGTTAAAATTAATTGAGTATAATTTTATAAAGATTTTTTTTAAACAGACTCTTAGCAATAATAAAAAGCACAATTATTCTAATATTGTGTTCAGATCAGAATTTTTTGTTTATTTACCTTGATTATTTTCCAAAGATACTTCATATTATGAATTAGTTTATCAATTATAACAAAAAAAGTAACTTATTTACACAAAGGACAAAGCATTTGTACACAAGGTAGGTGTATAACACATTTTAATCGATCCATCATTTTAAATCGAGTACACATTTGAAGTATTTTTTCTATTTATTTGACTTTTATAAGAAAATTTTAATTAATTACAAACATAGTTCGAACATTCAAATAAAAAAAAAATGCAACGATATTCTGAAATTTTTATGGGGGGAATACCCCAAGAACTCCCTGCATGGAAAATTCGTAATTTCGAAAAATAGGAAAAAGCTAAACTGTATATAACAATTAATCATCTCTGCCCTTCACCGAGTTTGAATGATAATTTGAAAGAAATATTTTTCCTTAAATGCGAATAAACAAAGGCGAATGTAACCGAATTTTTTTAATTTTATGAAAGATTTCT
The DNA here is from genome assembly GCA_963931845.1 of Maratus michaelseni. NCBI lineage: Eukaryota > Metazoa > Arthropoda > Arachnida > Araneae > Salticidae > Maratus > Maratus michaelseni. The sequence goes on from OZ007588.1 coordinate 419,433,165, forward strand.
AATTCCACACTTCTCTTTAAATTTACGATTCATACATTTGAGTGATATACATTGGAACTGATGAAAGTTGGACAAGAGACAGTTAATTCCATAATAAATTTTATTTTCTTTGAAATTTACGTGTTCTGATCTGAAAGTTGCCGTTTTTCCTCTTGAATTCTTGGAGTGAGTAGCTGTTGAAATGTAGTATCAATGTAGCAGAAATGGAAAATAGAATTACAGGAACTTCTCTGAGTTTTTAACTTTGACGTTTGTTTAACTATTTTGTTCTGGAATAAGAGGAGATGAATTAAAGAATAGAGGTATAAGGATTGATAATTAGACGTACTAAAAACATGTTGTATGCTCTTGAAAAAACATCGAATTTCAAGTCGAAGAAATTAAACGAGACAAAGAACATCCAATATGCAATCAACAGGTGCAAATGTGTGAAAAACATACCTAGAAGTATCAGAATTACTTTATGAAGCTATTTCTCTTTAAACTAATTTTTAAAATTACGGGGCTAAATTCACTATAAAAATTCCATTTCACTGTGAAGGCTGTGTTGGGAAAGACAGATTTGTTTCACTAGCTTGCTAGGAAATAGTGACGATGTACAAAAAAGTAAACAAGATGGATGACTTAGGCAACGTGGCGGTTTCATAGCATTTTTCTCTACCTGTTTCAAATGTTAACACAGGAATAGAAGAATGAGTCAGTTTCATTACTTCACGGGCTAAGAAGAATAAATTACCCTGAAGCGGTGAATTCTGTCTTTACAATACCTGAAATTTGTTGAAACAGTTTAGTATATGGAAAACAATTTTTTTTTATTTAAAAGAAACCTATTAAATGATAAATGTTTTTGTAAACAGTAAGCAGTTTTGTAACAGTTCTTCTGCATTTGGATTTATGAGTAAAGTCTACGTTGCGTTTCCATATGGCAGAATAACTGCATTAAGCTACCAAGATGTACTTGAAGAGAACTTGTTGCATTTTAATGAAGGAATTGGTGTGCCTTTTCTAATGTCCCAGCAAGACAATACATTTATCCACACACAAAATAGCACTTTGGAATGGTCCCTGAATAATGGTGTGCATGTAAGTTCATAACCACCAGTTTCTCTTGATTTAAAACCAATGGAAAACGTAGAGAACCAACAATCACAGAATTGCGGGCCACTGATGGCTACGTTAGTCTTTGCCCAAACTGTGAGATTGGGGCCCAATATCATTAGCCGTATCGGCAAAGTCAAAAATGTGTCACGTCGGCCGCAATATAGCCGCAACACAATTGGCCAGCAGTACAATAAAATAGTTGATCATAAATGATGGATTGCCTAAAACTGGCCACAATTTTAATTTAAATGGCAATAATTAATGAAAACTGCCACAGCTAGGCCACTAAAAATCATAATGAATAAAAGATAGCCAGAAGCTAGACGTAGACATGTCATTTGTAGCTGTCAAGAATTTAATCTAGCCCACATCTACCAATAAAAATGCCCTTTATGGTAAATTCAGAATGCAAATTAGCCTAAATCCGACTGCTGTCATATCATACAAATTATATTCGATAAAAGAAAATACCTTTTAGAGGATTAATTAAATGATAAAGTGTTTTTGCATGACAAAAATTACTAATAATAAAGTAGGTACACTTTTCAAGAAAATTATATGCTCACTTACATTGAACTTTTAAAAAAAAATTCCAAAACACAATACCTGAATTATAGAATTAATGAATTTGTTATTATATATTTTTAAAATTTATATGAAATAACATTTTTAAATAATTGCAGTCATATAAATTTTTAAAATATATAATTGAAAAATAAACAAATTAATTCACTATATCAGGTATTTTGTTTCTTTATGATTTTTTTCTCGATGAAAGTATTTAACTTTATTCACATAGTAGAAAAAAAGAAAATAACTTTCTTTTCAAAGTCAATTTTTTTTTTATAATTACGCTAAAAAAAGAAAAAAAAAACATTAAACAACCGTCTATGAAATGAAATTTTCCCTATTTTACACTGGACAAATATTTTCAGTATTTAACTAAAATGTGAAAAGTAGCAACATTTTATGTTTAACAATAAAAATTTAAATAAGAATAAACTTTATTTAAATTAAACTATTCAAGCTTTCGCGATATTTTGAAACGCATGCACAATAAAATAACAATCACTACATTGAAAAGGTGATAAGTTCCAAACTTTGTTAGAAAAGTTTTAAAAATACCCTCCCTATTTTTCTAATTTACACAAAATTTTAATATAACGGAGAATCGGCGAATATCGCAATATAAAGTAAATTTTATTCTACGTTTGCCAAAATTGAACAATGTTTAAAAAGTACCTCTGAATTTATAAAAACGAATATATACATATTCCATATAAATTTAAGAAAGGTCGAATGATGCGAAGGTAACAGATTAAAATGAAATAAATTAATAGTTCTTTAAGGAATCAACACAATACGGATTACCAATATTTTAAAAATGTACGTACGTACATATTCTCGTTCTGCAACCTTTCCTTTGAACACCAGTGTTCTTTATGACACTGGCGAACGGTCCCGTCAGTAAATAAATCTTGTTGGAAGAAAACTCAATTCTCGGAATTTTTCCTCCCACGCTCGCGCGTTATCAAATATCCTTGACCTTGACTAAACGATTCATCTGTTCTGAAGGGATGTTTATGAACCGAATTTTCTCAGAGCATTCATACAATATTTTAACTGGGGGGGGGGGGGGGACTCGAAGTTTTTGAAGTATTTTCAGTTTTTGAGAACTTAATACACAGTAGAGCTCGATTTAACATCAGAAAATTATACTTTCTCTCAATAAAAGGCAAAATAGACGCACTTGTTATATTTCTTATAATACACATACGGGTGTTAATCCAAATTAGATGCTTTTCGACTCGTTTTGGCAAATTCATTTCCATTCTTAAACATATAAATTTCGATGTATTTTTATTCCCATTCAAGAAAATCGATTTGCATTTCTCATTTTCCGGTAAATGCAAATTCCCTTTCATGCTTAGATATTCTAAATTTGAAGCGTAATAATTTTTCCAACTGGCTGAAAATGAGTAAAGACCGGGACACAAACCCAGATAATAAAATAAAAGGATTCAAAATTTCTTCTGCAATTCTTCCGTTTTTATTATCGTTGGTTTTCACGTGTCTGGCACTCAGTTAACTATTTTTATACCTATGAAAAACAGTATAAGGATTTTTTTTCATTTTTTATGAGTTTTAATTAATGAAACCATTGAATATATATAAATTGTTAGGAATTTATTAGAGGCAAGTAACTTTATTTTTTTTCCCTTTACACTGAATTTAGAACTTACAGATCTTTTACAGTATTTATTTTATATGAAAATGATATTAAATTTTCATGTTTTAATAACAGCTTTATTTTTCTTTTATTTTTTTTCTTTCTTACGATCAACAATAACTGCTTGTTGGAACAATCAAAGGCATATTTTTGTCTTTAACAAATATTTTTCATGCAAATTAAAAAATATAGAAATAATTCACATTTATCGTCAATTTTTTAATATATTTATATAATATGTTAGATAAAGATTGCATCTTACTGCTATTAATATATTATTCAAATTAGCATAGCATTTGTATGTATTTTATATTAGTATGTTATTTACTTATCTTCACAATTATGAATTATATAAAATAACCATTAAATATACTTATATTTACTTCAGTGTGAACAAAAAAATATATTCATTTAGAGATATTAATGCATAATTTAAAAGAAGACCATTAAGAGTTTTATGAAATATTTTTTTTTTTCACAAAAGCTCTTTAATTTAATAATGAGAACTTTTTTTTATTTTTTCATAGCATAAAATATAAAACATGTAACATACAGTGAAACCTCTCTAACGAGACCACCCATTAGACCATAAAAAATCGGTCTTTCAGAGAGGTGGTCTCTAAATAGAGGTCGAATTCGAATTAAGTTTCATAAAATACATACTACAAAAAAAATTTATTGTTGAATTAGTTTATTATATTTTATGTCTATACAGCTGTAAAGAAAAAATAATTGTAGTTTGCTGTGATTTTAACAATTTATTATTAACAATGTTTAGTTCTAAACATTCTTTGATCTCTTTAAACAACAAATTATTTATTTTAGTATCATCTCTAACAGGTATTGAACTTTCTATCAATCTATTGATTTCAACAAGTGTTTCTTGACATGAAATAGATAAATAAACTGTTTAAATTAAATTAAACAATTAAATGAAACGATTAAATTAAGCAATTAAACAGTGCCGCCAATTTTCCTCTCTGATGTTCCATTCTCGTTTGCTCTTAAAGCTTTCACTTTGTCTTCCAAAGTTAATACAATTCTCTTAAACATCTAAATTGGTATACTAGCACACAGCAAGAAAAACATGTTATGCACTTCGATGCGAAAATGCACTGTGTTATAACTTCCACTGTTAAACAAAACTGAGGTAATAACAACAAGTGAAAATCTAAGCAACAGATAAACTGGAATCTGGACCACTCCCACTCTTGAAAAAGACTCCTGCACTTTACAGGTGGACAATAGCCCTTCTCCCACTAACACCAACTATCCCTCCGTAACTATAGTGACATTAAACGCGGGAATGCACAAGAACCAGCTTTTTCCTCGACCTTGATTTAGCAGGTCTAAGAAAGTAGACTTAGCTGAGCGTGTTTTCTGGAGAGAAGTGGAATTTCGAGATTTTCCCATTCAAAGGAATGGGAAAATCTATGGTCCTACTCTATGACTGAAAAGTTGAAAAATGGTCTTTCAGGGAGGGAAACGGGAAATAGTGGTCTTTTAATGGAGGAAAATTCACATTAAGCCTATAGCAAAAAATTATAGACCGTAAATAAACGGTCTTTATGAGAGGTGGTCTCCTTATAGAGGTGGTCTTTCAGGGAGGTTTCACTGTATTTAATCTATTCACATAAATCCTAGTTTAAAATAGCGAAAATTATCTTGAAAATCTGAAATAAAATACTTTTATTTCTTATAAGAAAAATGTCAAGAAGATTTTGTTGGGCCTGTAACTTTTGTACGATGCTAGATTTCTATATACTGGGCTGAAATGTACTTGCATTAAGTACTGGGCACAAAAATACATTATAGTTTTCTCCCCATTTGCCCGTTATCGGTTTGATATTAGAAACCGGATGTAATGGCGCGTCAGTTAAAATACACTAATGGTTGGATACAAATGGCCATAATGTTTGCATCATGTGGTCGAATGTCTTGTGTGTGTTGGGGAGCCTACAGGTTAGAGTAGTTTATTCAAATGTAAACAATGTGCCCTAATTTCAGAATTAAAATCTGCTATCATTTACCGCTGGGAAGAACTCAACCAAATTAATTTAAAAGGCTTGGTACGGTGGATGCCTGACCGTGCTTAATTAAAAAATCTGATGCGTACACTAGCTACTAATCTATATTTTTGTTCAGTGTTCATATCATTATGAAACACCTTAAAATGCAAAAATTCCGTTTTCTTCATAGAAAAATGAATGTCTTGATTATATATTGTTATACTATTTCTAATATTGAGGAGTCTTAACTTTATTTTGTAACATTTTTTTTTTCTTTTTCATACTAGAAAATCTGGGTGTTCATATAATTTTGAAACGCAGTGTATATTCCATAATATATATTTGTAAAGCATTTTTTTGGCCATTTTAAACTTTTGTAGCATATTGTAAATAAAATGAATTTCTTTGCTCGCAGGAAGCGTTATAATAAGACACTTACAGTCATTGAATTTTTCTCATTCAAAAATTGTTGTATAACGTTAATTCCTGTAATTATTGATTCTGTGTTTTAAAAACTAGTTAATGTTAATAACAAAAAATCATACTAGTGAGATAGTGAAAAGAAAACTTGAAATACAAAATACAATAATATAATTAAATTATTATCTATATAAATGAGTTTGGAAAATAGATTTCGATACTATTATTTTTTAATGTTGATTTATATGATGAAAATAGCATGAAAATTGCACTATAATTGTTTCAGAAATACAAAAATTCCGAGCACATTAAAAAAAAATAATTAAATAATTACACATATTTCAAAATCATGTACAAAGATTTTTTTATAAAGAATTGATTATACTCATTACTAAACTCACTATTTATCTTTGTAGATACTAAAGTTAAGAAATTAAAAATTAAAGAGTTTGTGCGTTATTCGTATTGACATTAATATTTTAGTATTTACAAAGCAGAGCTGAAAATTTAATCTTCAACATGAATATCTTTGTTGGAAGAAAACATCATAAATTATAATGAAAATAGCTGTTATTATATATATGTTGTTAAACATTTCCAAGTATATGTATGTTTAGACTAAATTTAATGACATATTCGCTATCATAAATATTCATTAAAAGCCAGAGATATATGTATAAAAATAAAAACATTTTGTAAGAAATATATTTCGGAAAACAGACAAAAGTACCTTAAATTAATAATTTCCAGCGAACTCATTAAATCCATGATACAAATGTGAAGTTATTTTTTCTAATGTCAAATTCGAAACACATGTTCAATCACGATAACAAAATATGTTCTTTTTAAAAAGCTAATTTATTACAGAGTTTTTATTATTGTTTAACATTTATTATCCATATTTCTCAAATCTTACATAGGCGTCATTCATTTAACACAATTATTTTATTTGGCAATTATAATTCATACGAATTGCAATTTTCCAACTGAGTGGAAACATTTACACGCCAGGATTTGAACCAGGGACCTTTGGCTTAAGCTACCAATTCTCTGCCAACTCAGCTTTTCTGAACAAATATGGCGGCCACATTTCTCCAAGACAGCATTTTTGATAATGCAATCTATACTGTTATCTGGAACAGCACAACAGAATAAATCGCAGGTAATGAAATTCCAAGAACGGTTGGTGGGAATAATTTTCCAACTAAGTGTAAAAGTATCCAGGCCAGGATTTAAACCAAGGAACTTGGCTTAAACAGTCAATGCTCATACAACTGAGCTATCCTGCAGAAATCTCACAAACACATTTTACCCAGACATTTATTTTTTTCATAATTACATCTGGACTGTAATCTACAACAGAATTAATCGCAGGTAATGGAATAACTGGTGACGTAATTACATTTCACTAATTTAATACAAATATTCTGATTAGTAAGTGAATCATACGAATTCTAATTTTTCGACTGAGTGAAAAAGGCCTCACGCCAGGATTTAGCTAGGTGCATTTTGCTTAGCCAAATGTCCAACTCGTATGATTTAATTACCAATTAGAATAATTGTGTTTAATTAATGAAGTTTTATTATGTATCCAACATTTTCTAGAGTTCTATTACCTGCGATTTAGTCTCTTTGGCTTTTTCAGGTAACAGACTAGATGCCATTATAAAAAAATAATGTCTGAGTAAAATTTGTTCGTCATATTAGTACAAGATAGCTCAGTCCTGGGTTCAAATCCTGCTCTGGACATTTCCCACTCAGTTGGAAAATTACAACTCTTACAAAGAAGTGTTTTTTTTTTATGCAAGTTACAAGTTTCCCTCTTTTTAATAACTGTTCTCATTTCTTTCAAAAATCTAAAACAGCTGAAATTCATAATCTTTGAAGTCGTAACAAGTAGGATAGAACAGAAACCCGCCTACTTTCGATATTTCAACATTTGACGGTCACATTTGTACTTTCTTCTATCTTTACAAGAAGACAGTATTGGATTCATGAAAATTTTCGACTTTTTATACGTTTTAGAAGGTACTGAACAAGATTTGAATATTTTTAGAAAATGTCTGTCTGTGACTCTGTCTGTCTGTCTGTAAGTGACAAAAATTTTGTGGGCGTTCTATCTCAAGAACTAATGCTCGGAATTTAATAAAACTTTATACTCCGTTAGTCCCTGATATAAATTGGTGCTTATTAGTTTTTGGTAAAAATCGCCCAGCAGGTGGCGCTGCTATGCAACATTTTTCGCGATTTCCGCAATAGCTCTATCTTAAGAACTAATGCTCGGAATTTAATAAAACTTTATATTCAGTTAGTCTCTGATATAAATTAGTTCTGATTAGTGTTTGGTAAAAATCGCCCAGCAGGTGGCACTGCTATGTAGCATTTTTCGTGATTTCCGCAATAGCTGTATCTCAAGAACGAATACTCGGAATTTAATAAAACTTTATATTCAGTTAGTCTCTGATATAAATTGGTGCTGATTAGTTTTTTATGTAAAAATCGCCCAGCAGGTAGCGCTGCTATGCAACATTTTGCAGGATTTACACGGTTTTAGCGATAGTCATATCTCAAGAAATAATGCACGGAATTTAATAAGACTTGAGTTTCAGTTAGACCTTGATATAAATTGGTGCTGATTCGTTTTTAGTGTATGCGAAACCTGTGTGAGATAGACGAGAGTTTTGGGATTGACACATCCGACTAGTTTAAATCTCAAAATGATTTCTATTGGTCAATAGAACATTATCTTTGTATTAATCTGCCAGTATATTTATAATATTTTGTTATGTTACTGAATTTGAGAATTTTTAACCCTCTCACTGACACGCTTAATTTAATATAAAGCTATGGATATAATGAAGTTTTAGTACATTGATTAATGATTAATACTCTCAAGGATTGCATTCATATATTTAAATAAAAAAAATCAATTTTAAGCACTTATTTCAAAACGCTACTAGTATATTATTATTTTTTAAATTTTCAGTTAAGTTTTTTACGTAATGTTGGAATAATAATCTCTTTTTAACATTTAAAGTACAATACAGATAAAACAATATTACAATTTTGCCATTTTGCTGGACAGTCTGAATGTTAAAATATGTTCATATAATAATTGTATCTCAGCATGGCCTCTATTAAAATTCGTACTTATTGTTATACGAACTGAATATAAAAATATCCAAATTTCTATTATATATTCATTAGTATTAGCATCACGATTTTGTTTTTACAAATAATTAGTCATTTTTTCAGATTTGCATGTAATTTTTTCTTTGAATTTTTTATCTTTGAGTTGTAATTCCTTGTGTTCTGCATTGATCTAAAACTTCCATTAAAGTAATATGCTGCGAAATATTTTGAGTGGAGAATAACTCACCCTTTCTTCCGTAAAATTAAAAATTTTCGGTAACTCGTTCTCCTATTTTTCAACATTAAATCGGGTTTGTGAGACTCTACTATATCATATTTTTTGAAAGTTTGCATTGATAATATGGACTGTGTGCCGTTAAATAAAGACTCCAATTTGAAAATAGAAAATAAAGTTAAAGAACTTATCAGAAAAGGAGTTTGGCCAGGATTTGTGAAAAGTAAACTAAGACTTAACAAGACTGCAACCACTCCTTCCCTCATAGGTAGACTAAAGGATCATAAAACGGACTTACCAATCCGCCCAATTGTTACAAAATGCTCCTCTCCAACATATTTTATGGAAAAAGCCTACACGCATCTTTTGAAGCGATATTTACCGACATCTGATTTTGTTACTGAATCAACTTCGAATTTTATTGAGAAAATTAAATATAAAAAGCTTGAAAATTCCAGTTTTATTGCTAGTATAGACGTGGTATCTTTATACCCGTCTATCGATATAAAAGAATTTACTAACACCATAGAGAGTTTGATAGATTCTGATTCTACGTTTACAGAAAATATTAAAAATACAGTCAAGTCGGGTTTAAATTTAATTATCAACAACAACGTTTTTGTTTTCAACATTCAAGTTTACAGACAAGTCAATGGGGTCCCAATGGGTTCTCACATTTCAGGTTTGCTTGCAGAGTTTAAACAACGTCCTCTTGAAATATAATCATAGAGAACATAAAACCGGGTCCGGATTGCTGGTTAGATGATATTTACATTATTTGGAATCACGGAAAAGATGAGTTATACTCCTTTCTAGATAAAATCAATAGCCTAGACAATAAAATAAAATTCACACTAGAAATAGAACAAAATCAAAAGCTTGCTTTTTTGGATGTACAACTAATCAGAAATATGGATAAACAGAATCTTGATTGCACGGTGTTTAGGAAAATTAACAGATCTAACTCCACTATCCCATTTAATTGCAGTTCACCCATTAGTTACAAGTTAGCACCTTTCAATTTTTATGTAAAAAGAGCGTTTGAAGTTTGTTCATGCCTTTTCCTTAATGAAGAATTAATTGTAATTAGAAAAATAGCAGCCTAGAATTCAGTTCCATCCCGTTTCATTGAAAAAATCATAAATAAATTTAAAGTGAAAGATGAAGAAAAACGGAATACAGGTACAATTAAAAGTTTGAAGTTTTGTAAAGTTAACTACATCCCACGGTTTTTTGAAAGTATGAGACATTCCCTCTTTAAGTTTGGCATTACATTAATCGCAGTCCCTCCCCCAAAGTTGCGGGTTTTGTTAAACAGAAAAATTGACCCAACCAGGCTATCAATAGATCAGGGGTATATATTATACCATTCAAGAAAGATAACAAAGATTTTATGTACATAGGTATGACAATGAGGAAATTTCGGGACAGAATAAAAGAACATGAAGCAGATCTGAGATTAAATAGACCCCACACTGCGTTAGATTAGCGCAAACTGAACATATAAAAGTTGATTTCAATAGATCCAAAATTATATTCCGCACAAATAATCACCTGCAAGCAATCATAAGAGAGTCTCTAGAAATAATGTCTAAAAAAGAAATAATCTGTAACGATGTATTATCATATGATATCCACGCAGTCTGGAATGAATTAATGCATCATTGATTACCTTTCCCATCCCACCTTATTTTCAAACCCTTGAAGTAAAATAGTTTATTCCGGGCAAGCAAGAAAACGCAAAGAGATAACAACTCAACTCGACAATTTAGTTTTTTCACTGATGATGATCGGGTTTTGGTTGAAAACGTTTTGGAATTTTTAAAAGGTCTTTAATGTGCTTTTAAATGTTTTTATGTATGTTTTTACGCACCTTCAAGCAATATATTTACATATAGTTGTATCTTAATGAATTTAAGATAAGTGGGTTTGAGGATTTCATTTGGTTCATTTTGAGATTGTCGTGGTATTTAAAGGGGAAAATGACAACAGATGTTTGATAAATCAGCCGTAACTGTTGTTCTACAGGGGGTATCAGCCTGAAATTTGAATATAGTCGTAAGTATGTGGTATGTAACAAAATAAAAATCTAAAAATCACAATTTTTACAAAATTGTGATATTTGTAAGGTGCCGAGTCCCCTTAAACAATACGACAATGAAATGATAATTTCGAGGCGAATGCATTTAATTAAATAATAATAATTTACAAAGTATAGCGAAATATATTTAAGTGTGTAATAATTTTAATTCAACGGATAAACATCACCAATATGTATCTTGCTAAAAAAAGAAAGTTGTTTCATTTCCTTTTGAAAGCATGCGATTTTGAAATAAATAGAAAAGCAAAAACAGTAATGTACTTCTAAATCGTAAATGCGAAACATTGTTTCCCCAATTTCACTTTACGAAATCTATAATTCTGCTCCTCAAACTTACAATTTTCTTGAAAATACTCGCTGAAGATTATTTGAAACATGAAAGGAAATATTTTGAAAATCGTTAATAGTATCTCATTAAATATTTGTTATATTTTGTTGAAGTGTTGTTTAGCATGGAATGAAAATGTTTACTAACATTGAAAAGCAATATATAATACATATGATAAATATATTATTTAATAATATATTTATCATAAAAGTATAATTTAAAGATTCTTAAAAAAGATTTCTGAACAGATGCAAATATACAACGTGTTCGACTGAATTACTACAGCGTAGTATAATTAATAAAAATATTTAATAAATTAATAAAGCCATTTAATAAGTGACTTGTTACATGTATTTTACAATCTGTCTATTAAGTTATATTTTATTAAGGTACAATGGCATCCAAATGTATTAATACATTACCGTATGCTACTGAAGTTTGTAATTATTTATTTTACCAACAATTTTTATGCAAAATGTTTTACGTTTATGATACATTTCAGTCATTTTTCGATGAAAATATTTGGGTCATGCAATTTAAAATGTTCGAAATTTTGTCACTGTAACTGTGACAGTTCGATTGTTGTTCTTTCGCCCATTCTCTAGCCCATGTCATTAAATAGAGACATCCCAAATAGCATCCCGTTCCCGAGAACAGAATGGTCACTAGTGTCGTATATACCAGCAAAGTACATTTATGAATACCCTGTATGTTAAATGTTTACAGAATGGACTGCAATTCATACCGCATATGCCCTCGCATGCATACACATACATTGCTACAGATGGTGGTCACATTGAACAGACATAAATTTACTTCCTAATTAAAATAATTGTACCTTGCTTACCTTGTTAGTTTTATTAGTAAACTAGCAAACTTCACCCGCTTCGCAGGTCGATTTATCAAAAATAACCTCAAATGGTTAAAACATCTTTAGTTCCACCTTCCACTGTCAGGGAGCTCATTCTGTTCTAAAGAAACCTCTTTCCGAACGATCTCTGGAATGTGTCCCCGCTGCATACGGCATCGTACGGGAGGTGTGCTAGGCACGCACTATAAAAATTAATTGGTTTCGTCTTCCACCACCAGGGAATCCAGGTCTATATACCTTTAACATTAAGACGATATTTAAATTACGACCGAACTCCTCCCTCTCTCAAAATTTAACCAATGACCTTTAATATTATCAAATATCAGTAACTTTTGAAACAGAAACAAAATGGCGCGTTTTTTGGTTTGACTTCGCATTTTATTTTATTTCCCTTTCAGAATGTAGAGTATAAGTAGTATTTAGTAGTAGTCTTAACCGTTGACATACGGCGAATACGGAAGTACCAGAATTCTTATTCCATGCATTCGTATTAGGTTACATTCCCGTTTTAAAAATATGAAATCCGAACGAAATTACATCGATTTGGAGGTTACAAAGAATGTAAAATCTAAATTGGCTCCCTATCAGTTCGCACTTAAAAAAAAAACACACGTGGTCATTACGTACGTAAGAAATAAAGCATCTAAAATCCAATCTATAATCACAAATATGTGCCTCAGTAACGTTTACGCCCTAACGTTGCGGACAAAATGAGGTTAAAATGCATAAGTTACAACAATGGAGCTAAAGTTTCAATTAATAAATAAAAAAAATCGTAATGTTATCTGTATGGAATTTTTTTTAATTTTGGGCCGATGTTTCGACGTTTCGGGGCGTTTATTTCTATTACGGATTACTTTACTTGCCTTCGCCGTGTTTGAATACGCCTGTATCTAATTTTTGACAATTATCGCTTCTAAACTGCCGATTTCTATAGAAAGACAGACAAAAGAAAAATTTTCATTTTTATATAATAGATGTACATCTTCTTTTTAAAGTTATACTTCTAAAAGCTGTCAGTGCCGTTTTTATATCGGTAATTGATTATCGAACAATTAACATTTCGGCATGGAAAATACTAAGTTAACTACATCCCACGGTTTTTTGAAAGTATGAGACATTCACTCTTTATGTTTGGCATTACATTAATCGCAGTCCCTCCCCCAAAGTTGCGGGTTTTGTTAAACAGAAAAATAGACCCAATCCAGGCTATCAATAGATCAGGAGTATATATTATACCATTCAAGAAAGATAATAAAATATTTTATGTACATAGGTATGACAATGAGGAAATTCCGAGACAGAATAAAAGAACATGAAGCAGATCTGAGATTAAATAGACCCCACACTGCCTTAGTAAGATTAGCGCAAACTGAACCTATAAAAGTTGATTTCAATAGATCCAAAATTATATTCCACACAAATAATCACCTGGAAGCAATTATAAGAGAGTCTCTAGAAATAATGTCTAAAAAAGAAATAGTCTGTAACGATGTATTATCATATGATATCCACGCAGTCTGGAATGAATTAATGCATCATTGATTACCTGTCCCATCCCACCTTTTTTTCCAAACCCTTGAAGTGAAATAGTTTATTCCGGGCAAGCAAGAAAACGCAAAGAGGCAACAACTCAACTCAACAGAATTAGTTTTTTCCACTGATGATGACCGGGTTTCGGTTGAAATCCTTTTGGAATTTTTTAAAAGGACTTTAATGTGCTTTTATATGTTTTTATGTGTGTTTTCACGCACCTTCAAGCAATATATTTACATTTAGTTGTATCTTAATGAATGTTAGTTAACATTTCGGATTTCTGATAAAGTTCTTTTTACATGTAAGACGCATTTAGGCATACTAAATCAAAGACGATTTATTCTCTCGTAATTATTTTTTCTCGCTATCTCTCATTGTTTTCGACATAAGGTCGATAACTTCCAAATTTTGCCAATAGGTAAACTGCAGTCACATTCATATGATAGTGCAGAGTCGTTTGAATATAGGAAGGCACTTGTTCTACATTTCTAGCTTTGCCCATGAACAGTAATGTCAGGATAAATGTGCATCACTATGACCTTTATTAGCCTTACACGGCTAGGCAAGAAAACAGAAAAAAACTTAAAAACCTCAAAAATTACAACAATAAAACCATGAAATTCTAACCAAAAAAGAAAAAAGTTGTAGCATTATCGTCAGTGGTTTAAATTTAAATCAGAGTGCTTGGCTGTTTCTTCAAATTTTATCCACAGCCGACAAAGTAGCAGTATGTATATGCAAGTATTTCTTCTATATTATAATGCTTATATTTCTATATTGATGAAAAATTTTAAAAATAAAGTAACTTGAAAGTTCATAAAACATGCCTCGAAAATATAATTATATTTCAATATAATTTATATCGTCACATAGGAAGGTGGAAATTTACAGATATTTTATATAATACATGAAAATACATAAAAATAATATAAATACACAATATATATATGTATATATATATATATATATATATATATTACAAAGATAATCAATAAATAAAGCTACAAAATATCATGTCGCTTACATTAAGATATATATTCATTTATCTAAATCAATATATAATTATGTTCGGTGCAATTTATGTTAAGTGTGTTAAAATCAATTTAAATAATTAAGTAATCAAATTTAAACTTTATGAATTAATCCAAAACAATTGTAATGGAATGAGGCACAACAGAGACATTCCAGATTACCTCTACATTTTAATAATTGCGAAAATTACTTCTGAAGCATAATAGTTAAGGATATTAAAAGTTAATATTTCTCGTAATACTCAGACAGTTAAAATAACCGTATAAGCTTATGTGATGGATGCGAAATATTACCTCTGATATTGGCGAATTTAATTGGAGATAATATAATGATTAGTTAATAACCTACTGTTTATCAATAATTACTAAAGAGTGTAAGATGTACTAAGATACTACCCTGCAGTTTATTAATAATGAATGACGAACAATGAGACAAATAAACATTCTCTTTGTTAATATTAGAATGCTGAAAGTAAAAATTAAATAAAATTTCGAAATGTAAAATTTAAAAATTAATTTATAAATAAAGTTATAAATAAATAAGACCAGTTATGCATGGTGAATATGTTTATCCAACATGATATAACTTACCGAGTTTTATTTAAAGAGATTTTGACATTTCTCTTCCGTGCCTATATACATTATTATCGTCATTTAAAAATATTTAAATTACATATATTTAAAATCAATTTTTTATTATAGAAGCTTAACTTTTTATTATATCAAGAATATCATAATTTCCGTAATAGTATAATTAAAGCGCAATTATAAGTTCTATATTTTTCAAATTAATTAAAATCATGTCATGCATTTTGTATATATATATATATATTTACATTTCATATTGTAGAAAATGTAATTTATAAATTTCCTAGCTATTTCTTTGACAGACATTTACTTTAAAAAGTTTTCTATTAATATATGAAACAAATTAGTCATGACTTTATTATTAAAAAATAGCCTTAATTTGTGAAATGAAATTTTCTCGAAGTAGACCCGAATTAAGGTTCCAATGGGCCTTCAATAATTATATCATAAATAGGTAAATTCAAGAGTTATGTCAGCTCCATTACAATATGAATGAAAAAATGTTTCTTGAAAAAAATATATTTCTATAAAATTTTGTAAAATTTATCAAGTCTATAATCTCGTCCTTTTATTATTCAAAGTTAATTCGATAATATTATATATGGCTTAACAGATATAAAACAATAAGTAACGTAAAATATTTAGTATACAAAATATATCATTTAGCATACATATATAATATATTAGATGCCCCCCCCCCCAATAACATTACAGTTTCACACATGATCACTGTTGGGTCACGAAGATCTGAAATGTCCTACTAGCATCCATGCTATTTTGAACTTCACTTATGCTTAGAGCAAATTAACTATTTAACACTAACACAAAATATAGTTTGAAAAATTATTAGCTTTGGTTAAAAACTTCATAATCACATGTAATAGAGATAAAACAGAGTGAATATTTATAATAGTGTATTAACATAAAGAAAAACACAGTTATGCTCAGGAATATTTTGCTTCTTGTTTTGCAACCAGCTAACGAAAGAAATGTTCAATACGCTTGTGTTATACTATTACTGTTATCTATTAACAAAATCCTGAAAATTAAACTGGTTTCTTTTATGAAAAAATGCATTTGTCCCATTACCATAGATGTCAACATTTCGGTATTTTTCTTGAGTCTCATTTAGTTCAAATATATTTTCAATCGAAAATTTTATTTCATCAAAAGTTTTAACGTAAAATCTGATAAATACATTTTAGAAACAAGATATATTTTCTTAAATACACTTTTTGGTTTGAAACATGTTTGACTTGTGTCTTACTCTGAAAAAAAACAGAAATGGTGACATTTAAAGTATTAGCCATCTATGTTCCATTTGCTCATAGTATCTATTGTAACAATAACGTACTTTTTTTAATTTTTTAAAAATTCAATCGTCCAATATGAGACATACAAATTTTCTATACATAAAATAATTCTGTAAAAATAATTTTTAAGAAAAAGTTTGGAGCGAAAAGTTAACATTATGTTGTATTTTCTTCGTGGGATGCATCTAAAATAGACCTCCAACGATACATTTCCCACCTACTTTGAAAAAATTCGCTATTCTGAGAGGAAAGAAAGTTATCAAGAGGCAGAAATAGTACAGCAAAAGTTTTATTTAATTCATAACTAGATTCTGCTATCATTACTAGCATTACACAGTTACTAGCATTGATTGTCACTTTAATGAAGGAATAAATTCATTTAAATTTGCGTTACTCATTGGCCAAATTATTCTGGGAAGGTAATACTTGCGAATTTTTTTGTAAATAATAAGGAATGTCAGGAAAACCGTCAACCATCCTACCATATTACCTTATACCTGACCTCACGGAGGAAGAGGCTAGTTGCTTGTTTACATAACATGTCAACGTTCGACCTCTGTGGGAAAGCAAAAGTTGTCGCGGCAGCACGACGACCTAGAACCGTTTCCCCAAATGGGGTTTTCGGCGTCGGGGTCGGCGGGTGGCCTTCGTCAATTTGCCACGGGTTCGTCCTGTGGAGAGTTTCCCCAGAGTGAGGTTACTGTCCTAGCGACCTATGTCATCGAACTGTGGGTACTAGGTTAGAGGGTCCGCAGTGAGGTGCGGCTCTCTGGCCGGCCGTAGCGAGACAAAGCTACTGGCGCAGTAAAGGTCTCTCAGGACCTGGGAACGGTGGTCGAATGTGTGCGGTGCGTCCCGCATCGGGGGGCCTGCGGCGCATGTCTCTTTTACCTTATACCTGTGACGCGTGGTCACAGCGTGGTCACACGCGTGATCACACGCGTGATCCTAGCGTGGTCACACGCGTGGTCACCTGTGACGCGTGGTCATTTTCCCTTCAAAAATACATTATGATTTTAACAGCAGGCTGTCCTTTTCTTCAGCTGAGAGTGTGTGCCTAAGGTAACTTAGCGGTTTGTTTTATGAACTTTGAAAGTTCCTTTATTTACGTAATTGTCTTATTCCATATTGGACATAAATAGGCATTTTTCGTTTCAAAATAAATAACTCTTTGCAGAATAATTTACTAATTAAACAGTTGGTGATTTAAATTCAATAACGTTTTGCAGTATTTGGAGAAGCAGAGTAACATTCAAGTGCTCACAATAAATGCACAACAGTGTAAATATCAACCGAGATGTATTTTTTTTCAAAGCTGTCCCTGAGAAATTTCAAACAGAAGTTAATCAGTAAAATACGACTGAGACTTATTTAGTTTGTGTCGTGCCACCAGTTACTACATGTGATCAACGATTTTTTTTCGTGATGAATTTGTTCTATTTTGCTGCATCCATACTAAAATGTCCAATTGGTTATACAACATTAAAACAGGTATTCAATAATTATTAATACCTGTATACTTAATATTTATTCTTCCTATTATCAATTTTTACACTCAGAAATTACCTAAAAAACACGTTTAAAAGTTCCAAAAAAACTGTCCTTCATTATTAAAAATGTTTAAAAAGTTTAACATAAAACTGTCACCATTGTACAAAAACGCTTTCACTCTGGCTGGAGCATCGTCAGTAGTTTTTCTTCGTGATGAATTTGTTCTATTTTGCTGCTTCCACACTAAAATGTCCAATTGGTTTTACAACATTAAAACAGGTATTCAATAATTATTAATACCTGTATACTTAATATTTATTCTTCCTATTATCAATTTTTACACTCAGAAATTACCTAAAAAACATGTTTAAAAGTTCAAAAAAAACTGTCCTTCATTATTAAAAATGTTAAAAAGTTTCACATAAAACTGTCACCATTGTACAAAAACGCTTTCACTCCGGCTGCAGCATCCTCAGTTGTAACCTCATCATTGTAACCCAGGAGCATCCTAAGTTACTACTGAGGATGTTCCAACCGGAGTAAAAGCGTTTTTGTATAAAGGTTACAGTTTTATGTGAAACTTTTTAACATCTTTAATAATGAAGACTGTCTTTATGGAACTTTTAACCATATATTTTTAGGTAATGTCTGAGTGTAAAAATTGATAATTTGAAGAATAAATATTGTTTATGCAATATACTATATTATCTCTAACATAAAATAAGTTGCAATAATAACAAAATGTATAAATCATAAGGAAAAATATTTTCAGTTAAAGGCCAGTTTAAACAGATGCAAATTACAGACACTGAACATTATTTAAACGCAAATGCTTATTTCACGAAATTTTAGGGAATAATCGAAATATGAATGTTAATAAGAAAAACACATGATGTTATGTATAGTATAAATGTTAATAAGAACACTACATTAAACTTCTTTAATCCTTCTTTATTTAAGATATATTTTATTACTTTTTAATAACGAAAAATCTTTTACGCTTGAGATAAACCTTTTTATTTGATTACTTTAAGTACCATTAAGAAAATTGGATCAATAATTGTGTTTCGAATGTGTTTCAAATTTATATCGATTAGCATACATTTTATGGAATTTGTATGACTTTTTAATTTTCAATGTTCTGGCGTAAATTTATAGAAAATGAATATAATTAAATTCTTAAATCCGTTTTAAATTGTTCTATTTTCCCACAATTTAAAGTAAAATCATTCTAATTAACGTAAAATTCATTTTCGAAATTATACATTAAATACCCTTATTTTGGTATGTTTCTTACCATTAAAGCTGTATTTGCTTAAAGTGATAAACGATTGAGCCTACGAAACGTGTTGATCTATTTATTAAAAGGTATCTATAAGCTTTTATGTATACTGTTCATCACTTTAAGCATATTTAGTGGTAAGAGACATACAAGAATAGGGGGAATTTAAAGTATAGTTTTGAACTTTACATTAACTAGAAGGATTTTACTTTATGAATGAATGATTTTTTAAATATTGAAATATTTAATGAATATCACTGATAATAAAAAATTTTCTTACATAAATATGTGTGTTATATTTCAAACAAAAAACTGAAAGAAATCTTGGTATAAAAAAAACCTCTCATAATGCGCTTTTTCTCATGCAAGTGTTAATATGATCTCAACATTTAACATACTCAATAAGTTGTTGGTAATTCAAAATTAAAATATAAGTTTAACCTTCATCTTATAGCTTGATCACTCTCTTACAGTTTAAAAATTCTTAAAAAATGAGATTTTATTCCTTAAAAATTTACATTTTTCCTTTGTTTTGCTTAATTATTAATACTAATTAAGGTGTTGACCATGCAATATATATATATATATATATATAAGTTTAATCAAATGATATATAAACACTGAATAAAAAATAGTCATTGTATAAAAATCAAAGTAAATGAATGCTTCAGCTAATGCACATTTTTCCGATAGCTAAAATTGTCATTATTTTCGAGTAACATGACATAGACACAAGATCAACGAAATACACGCTTTAAAAAGTGGAAACATTTATGCACAAAGATATTTGTATGGCTGTAAAGAAATAATTATCAGGTTACATACATAATACATTGTTTTGTAGTGATTCAGCGGTATAATTTTAATTGGTAGGTATCTTTGCATTTTTTATATTTGACAAGAAGATTTAAATGAAAAACATTGAAAACTAAACACACACATTAGTGAAGCGTGTTTTTAAAAAAGGATTATTATGGTACCCATACAGATAAATAATTATCGTAATTAAACTATACACTTTATACTAATACATTCAAAAACTGCAAAAAACATAAAAAATAGAAATTCTTTAAAAGTATTAATATACATAATACGAACAAATAATCATACTTAAATTCATATTATTGGTCATTTTAAAATATTAGGAGCATTTTTTTTTACATTATATATTTAATTTGCTTAAGAAAATATATCTGTAAAATTCTGAATGCCGCACTAATTTTAAATGTTTCGTTCTTATGTTATTGCAAGGATATTGCGCTAGACATATTCCATGATTCTTATTCAAATATTTGCATTTCCATCAAACGCAATTTTAAAAGAAGATATTTAATGCTTGTGCAACCCAAATAGTTAATATAATTAAAACAAAACTAGTTCAGTAGCAGGCAATTGCTCATAAGTACGAGAAACATTTATATTCTCTGAAAATTTGCTCTATGGTAATATTTTTAATGATATAAAATGCGATGCCATTGAATTACATTCAAAAGACGTGTACATTCTGTGACATAAATGTTGAAATTGTGTACAATGTTACAAAAAGTACTTAAAATAGGGAGCGTTCCGAAATCTTTTTCTTTACAAGATATATGAATTTTGTGACGTTTCGTATTATTTTTCAAATAAGTGAACATTTTTTCGTCTGATATATAAAAGACGATTGTTAAAAATTATATTTAATCAGACTAAATATAGATTTTAATCTAAGATTTTTATATAAAAAAACATTTAAATAAAAAAACCCATTAAAAAACTTATGCAAACGTTTCAGACGACGTTTGAGACCCTCTTCAGTTCAATAACATAATATAACCAAACATGTTTACATTTAAATGTTTTGCCAGCTAAATTCAAGAAAACTTTACAGAGCTTCCGTTAAAGTAAGACTGTATAGTTAGGTGGAAGAATACAAGATTCATTAATCGGCGAATTCTGATACCGAGTGAATTATTGTTTTAATATAAATGTTTGTTTTTATCTATTATTGTCTTATTAAATGTAATTTTTAACATTTGTTCTTTTATTCTCTTTACGCCCCTTAGAATACATATGAATGTGCATATCGAATCCGAATCAAACACAGTTTTTTTTTTTTTGCAACAACTTAAACGGTATTTGATAAATCGTAGCATGTATTTACAATTGTTCAAAAGTTTATAACTATATTAAAATATTCCAGCCAAAATATGCATTATTATTTTTTATTGGAATATTAAAGAAATATCTGTTAGTGATTTTATTTATTATGAAAATGAAATAATATCTACTGACTAGCTATTTTGCTGATTACTAAAACTAGATATGTATTAGGAAATAAAATAAATGAAGTTTAAATAATTTAATACTGACATTAACTATTTCCATATACATTTATGTGAATTAATGGGTTATTTATAGCCTCAATGACCAACATTTTTCGTGAAGTGAGGGCAATAAAAACTTTTTTTTTTTTAAATTCTTCTGAGTCAAAGAACCAATCTCTAGACAAAAATGTTTTTTTTTTTCCTTTGGAAATCGTGAAATATTCTGAAAACAGCATGTGAATGAAAGCACGAAAGATTTCAAAATACATACAATTAATGACGAATTCAAATATTTTAAAAGAACACACGCACACACACACATACACTTACATATAACAAACTTTTTATGCATTTCCACATGAATGAAATCGCTTGAAACATATTTATTTTAATGTAACTTTATTTCAGATTTGGTATTTCATATAAAACTTTTACGATACTATTTTTTCAATCTTACCAACTTACAATATTAGACCTTTTAATGCCATGTTCACATTTTATCAATGCCATGTTATATTCTGTTTAACAGGAAATACGATCAGAGTTAAATTAAAAACGTCACGTTGTTAGGTATTGTATTGACATGTAAAAGGCAAAAGCAATGTTTGAGTCTATCTGGACAAGACTTTGGAATTGAACATATCTTTATTTCTTGTATATTGCCAAAACTTTCTGGGGCAAAATTACGTGGGTTTTCCTCGCTTATAGTTAAAAAAAGAAACATCTATATAAATCTTTAGTGTTATTCCCTTTTTAGATCGTCAATTTATCATTTTTTTATATACTATAGTATATTAAATGTGTTTTTTTTCTATAATTTGAAGGGATAAAATATAATGCATTAAATAGAAATGCGTGAAATATGAGAAATTTATACATTTTCTTGTAACAAATTTTAATAGATTTAGTAACATACGCATTCCAGACAGTTTTAAAATATTGAAATGTTAAAAATGTAGTTTTTTTTTCTTTAAGGGGTCATGGTAGTTTTTATTTTTGGAAAAAAAGCATAAGGCATGATGGTGTTTGGAAGTTTAGCAATGAAGCAGAAAAACATAGGTTTTAGCGTTAATAACGATCGCGTCGATCATAAAATGTCATTTTTATTGAAAAATTAGATTTTTGGTTTCGCCTTGACGCAGGTAGCCTCCCGCGGTCCATATAATTGTCAAAACATTGACTGACTGTTTTTTAAAATATTGCATGTTATATATATATGTTAAATATGGCATTTCACAATAAAGAAATCGAATTAGCACTCCAGTATTCCGTAAAAATATAGCAGTGGCCGTCGTAAACATACATAGCAGTCGTAATATACATAGACCATTCATGGTTCCAAAGGCAAGACGACGGTTATGCAAAACATGGAGTTTTCCCATAGGAATAAAAAAGATGAGTAGTTGATATCAGCTCTTTTATTGGCACGATACTAAATATGGAGCAATTCCACTAACGAATAATTCCAGAGTTCATATCTGACAGCATGTTGATGTTAAAAGAATTAGAGTTAATTACAACAGCTTGACAAGATCCCTCCTCCAGGTGACGTGCTTTTATTCGCAGTAAGAAAAGCGAGCAAATTCTGATCTCCAAGACCGTGCAACCGCGTTTTAAAGGTAGCGAGAGTATGAATATTTTCGCAATGCAGGGGAGGACTAGCCAATACGAAGCCTGCAAAGCCGTGGAACTTATTACTGTATACGACATAATTTTGAGGTGAACCGGAAGACGCGCGAGTCGAAAGGATTATGGGATATCGAATGATAATATGAATAAAAATAAAAATGATACTAAGAGACATTTTGAAGAAATAAAATTTAAATGTTTCAAAAGAAGAAATAAATTAAGGTTTTTACAAATACGTGTAGCTTTTAACAGATTAAGATTTTTAGAATAATAATTAAAAGAATATTTTGATTAAAGCTATGGAATAAAAATATAAAATAGGTTTAAGAGATAGTTTAAAAGACAGGAAGAAAATTAGAATTGTAAGAATTTAGAATAAATTAATTAAGGAAAAATGGCGAAATTGTTTTTATTATTACATATATATATATATACATATATATATATATTGATTATCGATCGATTTTCAACAAAAGATGTGTTTATAAAAAAAAAGTATATATATATATATATATATATATAACACTGGTGTTATTCTTAAGTGGATTAGTCAGACAGATCTCCATCTCTCCTTTCTAATGTTGAACTTATGAGAGTGGAATGAATTCTTATTTTTAAAATACCTTCTCGGACAATTAATATTTTTCACTTAATTTTTCTATGTGCAATTCTTAAAGTATGTTTATTTTTTCCTTGTTGTCAAAATATTTCTCAAATACATGCTTAATTTGATAATTTATATGTTAAATACGTGGGAGCTGCGAATGGCATTTTTACACTTAAGATAAAATTAACCATATATTTGAGAAATATTTTGACAACTATGGAAAAAGGCATTCTTAAAGAAGAGTACATAATAAAAGAATTCAAAAATATTAATTTCCTTATGTGATATTTTAAAAATAAGAACGATTTCCACTTTCATAAGTTTAACATCAGCAAGGGAAATTTGAGATCTGACTGACAAACACGTTAAGTTGAAAACAATTGAAAAATAAGTATAAAAGTAAAAATAGATTAACCCTTTCAATACTGAAGTCTAAAAACGCAATAGCATTCAAAATACGGCAAAATGCCGAACGTTGAAATATTATAACGACGTTTTTTTAACCTTCTTCTGTCTGCCTGCCTACTTGTCAGAAGCACAATAAAAAGGCGGCTATCATAGAAAGTGGAACTTTCTTCCTCTAATATCACCTCCTAAGATCACTAGTACAAAAAGCTGATCATGCACAAGGGTGTTGTACTAAAGTACCCCACCTATTGATTGCAATAAACACCTCATCAATCACTTAGTCTGCGACAATAGTTGGGTATTTCAGAGGGGGAAAGGGATACCTGTTTTTCATGCGGTCGGGCACTCGGGAGGAGAGTCGTAATTTACTTCACCGGGCGTCATGGGAGGTTTAGTAGCGGAATGGTTAAAAAATAACTACCATTTTATAAGCGTGTAACTTTATCTAAAAAACACGCCACATTTCATCTCTGCATTTCATAAATTCCAAAAACTATTCAGTTCCAATCCTTCTATTTGCATTAGCACAGTTATATTGAAAATTCATCCCTTTCATTTACGCTTGATGCACGGAGTAGTAACATTATTTAAAACATTATAATATTCGCTTTGTTTCTTTTTATGTGCGTTCGTAATTATATAAATACGTAGCACCTATAGTCGTCGACTGGTCCGTCGGTCCGCAGATAACATCGCAAAAACTACCCAACCCAATGGTTTGAAATTCAATACATATAATCGCTGCAGAAATTTTTCGAGTCATTTCAGATTGAATGAAAATCGAATAAAAACTTCAAAAGATATTAATAAAAGTTTTCTTCATTATATTAAATCCTATCATACGTAATTAATTCAATGATATACAGGGGCGCCCAAAAGCCAGTGTGCCATGTGTTTGGTGTACACAGGCGCCAAGGATTTGAGACGAGGAGGACATACTTGAAAAAAAAAAAAACATTAATTTAATTATATTAAAATTAACTTCAGTTTCTGGGAATATTAATAATATTTTATAGATTTACTTTAAACAAATTATTCATAATTAATATTCTTTTTAGTTTTATTTTATGCTGAACCACAAGTTTAGAGGAATGAAGTCAAAAATAGAACTATAATTTGCTGTTTAATTTAGATTACCAGTATTGGTAAGTTTGGTGTCAGCTATGGGACAATTTGTGATTAGCTTAGAGGAGGCACTGGTCGCGTGAAGCAGTTTTTTTGTAATTTTCCGCTGTCTGCTTATATTGTGATTTTTGCTCTGATTGAAAATAATGTTATCAGAGGCGGTTTTGAACACTTTTAGCAAGATTTTTTCAGAGCCCTAAGCCTTGTCTGCGATTGTTTTTTATTGATAGCATAGCTGCCTTCAATGTTTCACCTTTTTTCCTTAACACTAAAATTTAATAGCAAAATTTGCCTTATTTTATTGAATTTTATTTTAATTAGTTGAGTAGCTTGTTTAACTTCTTTTTTAAACTAATGGCATTCGAAGAACTAAGTTATTTTTATATGTACGATAAAAAAAATAACAGGACTTTATTTAAAATTTTATACTTTTTTTAGCTTTATTATTTTAAACGCCACAAATTTACCACTTTTTAAAAATGTAATAAGTGATTAAAATCTAAACTGACTGAACTAAAAAAGGACATTTGATCACCGCAATTTATAATTAATTTGTATTGATCTTATTTGTTAAGAACATTTCTTTGGAGTTATTTCTGTGAATTTTTCAATTAATAAATTTTAACTTTATTAATAAGCGAAACGGGAACCGTTGGATGATATTTAACTTAGTACTTAGAGGAATTCGCTAATGCATTTATGTCGTCAAGTTTCTTCAAAGTCTTTTATTAAATTCATATTTATTTTTTTTGTTTCTTTTTAATTATTTGTACAGACAAATTTGTTATAAAATGCCTTTTTTTCTAGACATATATTGCTAAAAACAATTTTGAATTCTGTAAAGAATGAATGTTATAATTACATTTATTTAATATTCTGAGTACACTATTCTAAATATTTTATGTAATTTTTCATTTTTATATTAATTTAATGCTTTTTTGTTTTCTGTCGCTTCTTAAAAATTGCTGCACTTTTTTTCTCTTCGGTTATAAGCCAATTTAAGTAAAATGTTTGGGCAATTAATTCTGTGAACAATCACGCCGAATGAAAACGACGCCTTCGAAAACTGAAGATGAAAATGGTACGATTCACTAATAATATAATTTTCCGCCACACCCAGATAAAAAGAAAAAAAAAATCTTTTCTTTTAGTATCTATTTAATTACATTGAGATACTGCAAGTGTAAGGTTAACTAACGAAATTTGCTTTGAAATATTGTAATGTTTGATATAGGCGACGTATGATTAATGATATTAACTTTAAAGTTCTCTCATGTATACCTACAATTAAGATAATGCAATCTCAAAAGTAATATTCGAAGTAATAGTAACGATGAAATACTCTCTTTAGAGATATCAAATAGTAAAATGAATACAATTAATTGTGTGAAGAAAACAAGTATTTTTCTGTTACCTTAAATTGCACTGTGAACCTATCATAACATACTAATGAAATAAGTGTGATAGTCAGGTTCATTCTTCTCAATTCAGAACATAAAAGTGGTGAAATATATGGACAATTTCCAAAACTCTACCTAATTTTAGATAACAGGAATGGGATAGATACTATTTGTTACTGATTTATGGAAAAAATTAAATTTAGACATAACTAATTTAAAAGGCCGAGTCTACGATGATGGTTCTAATATTCGCAGCAAATATTATAGGTTTAATAAAAGAATTTTATTTAAAACTCCCTGTATTTTATGTCCTATGTTCAAACCGTTCACTGAATCTCATTTTCATTGAGACTGCGAATACCAGTAATGAAACTATTGGTCTCTTTACTTTAGTACAAGAGTAGTACATTTTTTCTCTCTTCTGCTTGCCAATGAAATATTTTAAACACTCATATAATTAATTTAAAGCTATTTAAGCTATTTACTGTCTAAAACACGGTAGTCGAATAGAATTGATAACCTAAAACCTCAATAATTATTTACGCGAAGTATATGTGATGTATCAAATGTTCAATGACTTTTCAAACCTGGATGAAGAACTGAAATATCAGGCAACATGTGCAGCTGAAAAAATTACATTTATTTAATGCAGCATGATTTGATATGATGTTTATATAAAGTGAACTTTTTCAATAGATTCGTTTTCATCTATTAGTGCCCAATTTGCTTTAGTTGCAGTGAATGATCTAATTCGCGTTTTCAAATGATTACAGTTCTGATGAAAATTTCAAAGAAGTTGTCGGAAGCACAGAATTTAATTGTAGCAAAATCTGACGCAGTATCTGTATTTTTTTAGTAGAAAAGACATTGACTTAAAAACATAGCTCATAAAGATGAAAATATAGTAAATCTTGAAATATTCTTTAAATTATTTTTTTTCGTCTGAATAAACAATAAAACATTAACTTCTTTGAAAGAAAGCTTTACTTCATTACAAGAACATGTGAATTCATTTAATATGTTTACGTAAAAAGAAACTACCACATAAGAACTAAACAAGCAGCCATTGACACAGACTAAATTTTACACTGTCAACCATTTATTTCTAATTTTAAAAACGATATATTACCAGATAATTCAGTATATCAATATTATTCACAGTTTATCAAAATTTCATAGTTGCCAGAGTATAGATTTTAGAGTTATTTTATAGAGTTTTACTATTTGTATTATTTAGTCTACTAATATTTCCAAACAATAATTTTTGTGGTTGATTTCTACTAGAAATTTACAACAAAGATTATTATTTGGAACTAAACATTCAATTGCAGGAAAAAATATTTAAAATGTATACATTTTTTATCCTTAAATACTTGAATATCCTGAAATCCTTGGGTGACAACAATACGAAATTACAGATGACGTTGATGTAGGGTGAAACTCCCAGTAACTGACACTTTAAGGTTTCTTTCTTGTTCAAATCACTATTACAAAAATTTAAATCTATTTTATACTTACCTTTGCTTTTGAAAGGATAGTAGAGGTATATTAAAAAAATTAATGTTGGCAAAATTTTGAAAAATTATACATTTTATTATTAAAAATTATTTTTTTTTCATGAATATTGTCAAAAACTGCAATAACTGACACCATCCCTATTTTGAAACACCAATAACTGACACAAAGTGAACCAGTGACTGACACTTTATTTTAAAATATTCGAATCTGAAATATTCGAATTATAAATTAAGAGCCAATGATCGAAAACTTTCGATTTCAGACGTTCTGTCGAATATCTACTGACATTTGTGAGGAATGTCCAAAATGCCCTTGAACTTTGAGGATGTGAAGAACATGTTTGACTTCCTGTTTTTCAGTGAAGATTTAGTTGCGAGGACAATTACGGGTGAGGGGTAATAATACTTTTAAAAATAAACTATTACTTGCGTTTCCCCAAGTAACAGAAAATACTGAAAATGATCCGTCACTGTAGCAAATGATTATGTAGGTCTTGTTAAACGGTTTTGTGTATTTGTGTAAGAATAGCACGCATATTCTTGAAGATGTTAACGCTTCTGTGAAAAATTAAAAAATATATATATAGCATGCAGAGTTTTCAACCATATTTAACACCACTTACCGAAAACTTGACAAAGAACAGTAGAAATAGTACACTGAAATTAAAATATTAATTTATTGAATATTTGATGAGATATGGATATTTGTATGAAATAAATTTCAACTGCGCATGCGCGAGCTACAACAAAGATTTTTTTTTCATGACTTGGTAGTCAATTCTATAGAGCAACTTTCAAAAAGTCCATTCAAATATTGCGAAAATTCAGAAATATACAGGCAATTCAGTGAGCTAATTGATAAATTGGGGAGGAATTCCCATAGGATTATATGGGATTTCCTCCCCAATTTATCAATTAGCTCACTGTATTGCCTGTATTTGTTTGAGTTTTCGCGATATTTGACTGGTCTTTTTATTTGACCCACATAATTGCCCCGCGACAAAACTTTCACTGAAAATTATGGAGTAAAACATGTTCTTTACATTCTTGAAGTTCAATGACAATTCGTAAAGAATTTCATTAGAAATTCGACAAAACTTCTAAAATCGAAAAAATCGGTCACTGCCCCTTAATTTGGGCATCGGTGTATATTAAAGGAAATGTTTTGGAACTACATGAATTTCAAAATATAATTAAGAGTGATTTTTAACATAAACAATGAATGCTTAAAAAAGGTGTTTTTTTTTTAAATATATTTTTACTTTTATTTTTACTGCTCGAATAGAAATTGTTGTTGGAAATAAACGAGAGTAACTAATTCCTTATCAATATAATAAAAGGCGCCAGAAGCATAATTTTGACAAAGAATTTTGAGAACTTATAGAAATAGCCGAATTCGAGAACAAAAGATCTTTGTGAATGCTTATCTCAGCGATATCTAACTGTAAAAGTAACTTCAAAGTTTAAGGAGAAAATGTAATATTACCTCTTTTCAGTTATATAGAGAAAATTAACACACAGACAAAAGTGCAAGTGAAATGTTGCTTTGATAGACTTTAAAGTTGAGAATAAATTATCTCTAACAAATACACTTTTATAGAATAAGGAAGCATGATTTAAAAAGTAGTGTTCAGTGGCATGTATTAATTTATATGAAAATAACATGCAACAGCAATAAAGCTATACCAAATTTTTATTCGTAAAGTATATGAAAAATATTAACATTATTCAATTTATTAATATATATATATATATATATATATATATATATATATATATATATATATATATTGAAAATTTTAACAAATTTTTAAATTGTCGTTTGAGTGACTAACCAAAAATTTATATGAAAATGTTTAAAATATGTACAGAATGTTAAAAAGTTTTCATTTAAATGAGTTACTGCATAAAAATGCCATTTTAATTGTAACTTAATTTTGTCTACTGCAGGTATTGGTACACTTATTTAAAATAACCTGCAATTAAGATAATTAAAAATATATATATAATATGTAAGAAAGGATTAAAACATGACATAACATTTTGAAAAATGTGTTTAATCATTTATAATTATCTGCTTTGAATTACTTTATTTAATAATCATAGATTTCTACAATTAAATCAAGTAAAGTTATTCTGTAATTATTTAATGTTACTACATATTTTGAGAATGAATATGTCTGCATGAGTTACTAGTGTGAGGTCATCCATATCATTCATTTATCCATAAGCATTTAATAAATTAAATTTCTTCTATTTCATATTATCTAACAAATACTCTTATACATTTTTTCTTTAACTGTAGCTTTTTCAGTATATATTTTAATTTTTATTAGCTCACAGGCTATCAAAGCCTGAGAGCTTATGTTCCCGCCGGTTCTGTATGTATGTACGTATGTATGTACGTACGTATGTGCGTACGTATGTACGTAACGCGATAACTCTTCATAGAAATATCCGTTTTCCTTCAAATTTTGTTTATAGGTTCACTGTGTTAAGGCGCTTCCCTGATTAGTTTTCGGGATTGATTGGTTCAGTATAAAGGGGGGGAACGGGGGGCTAATCCCCCTTAATTTATATAAATGGGTTTTTCATGCAGAATTATCCCATTTGCTTCAAAATTTGTTTATAGGTTCATTGGGTTAAGAAGCTTCCCTGATTAGTTTTCGGGATTGATTGGTTAAGTATAAAGAGGGGGACGGGGGGCTAATCCCCCTTAATTTATATAAATGGGTTTTTCAAGCAGAAATGTCCGATTTTCTTCAAATTTTGTATATAGGTTCATTGTGATAATGCGCTTCTCTGAATAGTTTTGGGGGCTCATTGGTTAAGTATAAAGGGGGAAGTGGGGGCTAATCCCCCCTTAATTTAGATAAATGGGTTTTTCATGCAGCGTTATCCGATTTTCTTCAAATTTTGTATATATATATTCATTGTAATAAGAGGCTTGCCTGATTAGTTTAAGGGGTTCATTAGTTAACTATGATGGGGTAACGGGGGATGACCCCCCCCCTTAATATATTGTCGATTTCTTTATTTTTCGAGGGGCTTATTTCAAATTCTTTGAAATATGAGTATAATATACAATTAGAGTAAATAGCCTGTGAGCTCAATGCCCTCAGTTTAACTGGGCAGTTTTGTTTTTATTAGCTCACAGGCTATCAAAGCCTGAGAGCTTATGTGCCCGCCGGTTCTGTATGTACGTACGTACGTATGTATGTATGTATGTACGTAACGCGATAACTCTTGATAGAACTAACCGTTTTACTTTAAATTTTGTTTATAGGTTCCTTGTGATAAGGCGCTTCCCTGATTAGTTTTGGAGGTTCATTGGTTAAGCATAAAGGGGGGGGGGGAAACGGGGGGCTAACCCCCCATAATTTAGATAAATGGGTTTTTCATGCAGAATTATCCCATTTTCTTCAAATTTTGTATATAGGTTCATTTTGATAATGTGCTTCTGTCAATAGTTTTGGGGGTTCATTGGTTAAGTTTAAAGGGAGAAAGGAGGGGGATAACCCCCCGCCCCCTAATTTAGATGAATGGGTTTCTCATGCAGAATTATCCGATTTTCTTCAAATTTTGTATATAGGTTCATTGTGATAATACGCTTCTCTGAAGAGTTTTGGGGGTTCATTGGTTAAGTATAAAGGGGGAAAGGGGGGCTAATCCCCCCTTAATTTAGATAATAGGGTTTTTCATGCAGAATTATCCGATTTTCTTCAAATTTTGTATACAGGTTAATGGTGATAAAGCGTTTTCCTGATTGGTTTTGGGGATTCATTGTTTAAGTATAAAGATGGTAACGGAGGGATGCCCCCCCCTTGTTTAGATAACTGCGATTTTGATGCAGAATTATGCGATTTTCTTAAAATTTTGTATATAGGTTCATTGTGATAAGGCGCTTTCCTGATTAGTTTAGGGGGTTCTTTGGTTAAGTATAAAGAGGGTAAAGGTGGGGCTTATCCTCCCCCCTTAATTTAGATGAATATGTTTTTCATGGAGAATTATCCGATTTTCTTCAAATTTTGCATATAGGCTCATTGTGGTAAGGAGCTTCCCTGGTTAGTCTTGGGGTTCATTGGTTAAGTATAAAGGAGGATACGGGGGGGGTAATCCCCCTTCATTTAGATAAATGGGTTTTTCATGCAGAATTATCCGATTTGATTCGAATTTAGTATATATGTTCATTGTAATAAAGAGCTTCCCTGATTAGGTTTGGGGGTTCAATTGTTAACTATAAGGGGGTGGGGGAACGGGGGGATGATCCCCCCTTAATCCCCCTTGTCGATTTATTTATTTTTCGAGGTGTTTATTTTAAATTCTTTGAAATAAGTGTATAATATACAATTAGTGTGAATAGCCTGTGAGCTCAATGCCCTCAGTTTAACCGGGCAGTTTTCTTTTTAGCTCACAGGCTATCAAAGCCTGAGAACTTATGTGCCCGCCGGTTCTGTATGTATGTATGTACGTATGTACGTACGTAACGCGATAACTCTTCATAGAAATATCCGATTTCCTTCAAATTTTGTTTATAGGTTGACTGTGTTAAGGCGCTTTCCTGATTAGTTTTCGGGATTGATTGGTTAAATATAAAGGGGGGAACAGGGGGGGCTAATCCCCCCCTAATTTATATAAATAGGGTTTTAATAAAGAATTATTCCGTTTTCCTTCAAATTTTGTTTATAGGTTGACTGTGTTAAGGCGCTTCCCTGATTAGTTTTCGGGATTGATTGGTTAAATATAAAGAGGGGAACAGGGGGGGCTAATCCCCCCTAATTTATATAAATGGGGTTTTAATACAGAATTATTCCGTTTTCCTTCAAATTTTGTGTATAGGTTCACTGTGTTAAGGCGCTTCCCTGATTAGTTTTCGGGATTGATTGGTTAAGTATAAAGGGGGGAATGGAGGGGCTAATTCCCCCCCCCCTTTAATTTATATAAATGGGTTTTTCATGCAGAATTATTCCGTTTTCCTTCAATTTTTATTTATAGGTTCACTGCGTTAAGGCGCTTCCCTGATTAGTTTTTGGGATTGATTGGTTAAGTATAAAGGGGGGGACGGGGGGGGGGCTAGTCCCCCCCCTTAATTTATATAAATGGGTTTTCCTTGCAGAATTATTCCTTTTTCCTTAAAATTTTGTTTATAGGTTCACTGTGTTAAGGCGCTTCCTGGATTAGTTTTCGGGATTGATTGGTTGCGTATAAAGGGGAGGAACGGAGGGCTAATCCCCCCCTTAATTTATATAAATGGGTTTTTCATGCAGAATTTTCCCATTTACTTCAAAATTTGTTTATAGGTTCATTGGGTTAAGACGCTTCCCTGATTAGTTTTTGGGATTGACTGATTAAGCATAAAAGGGGGGAACGAGGGGGCTAATTCCCCCCTTAATTTATATAAATGGGTTTTTCATGCAGAATTATCCCATTTGCTTCAAAATTTGTTTATAGGTTCATTGGGTTAAGACGCTTCCCTGATTCGTTTTCGGGATTGATTGGTTAAGTATAAAGGGGGGGACGGGGGCCAATCCCCCCTTAATTTATATAAATAGGTTTTTCAAGCAGAATTATCCGATTTTCTTCAAATTTTGTATATATGTTCATTGTGATAATGCGCTTCTGTGAATAGTTTTGGGGGTTCATTGGTTAAGTATAAAGGGGGAAGGGGGGGCTAACCCCCTTAATTTAGATAAATGGGTTTTTCATGCAGCATTATCCGATTTTCTTCAAATTTTGTATATATATATTCATTGTAATAAGATGCTTCCCTGATTAGTTTTTGTTGGGATTGATTGGTTAAGTATAAAGGGGGGGGAACGGGGGACGCTAACCCCCCCTTAATTTATATAAATGGGTTTTTCAATCAGAATTATCCCCTTTGCTTCAAAATTTGTTTATAGGTTCATTGGGTTAAGCCGCTTCCCTGATTAGTTTTCAGGATTGATTGGTTAAGTATAAAGGGGGGGAAACGGAAGGGGCTAATCCCGCCTTAATTTATATAAATGGGTTTTTCATGCAGAATTATTCGATTTTCTTCAAATTTTGTATATATATTCGTTGTAATTAGAGACTTCCCTGATTAGTTTAAGGGGTTCATCAGTTAGCTATGAGTGGGTAACGGGGGGATAACCCCCCCCCCCTTAATATATTGTCGATTTCTTTATTTTTCAAGGGGCTTATTTCAAATTCTTTGAAATACGAGTATAATATACAATTAGTGAGAATAGCCTGTGAGCTCAATGCCCTCAGTTTAACTGGGCAGTTTTCTTTTTATTTATTTATTTATTAGCTCACAGGCTATCAAAGCCTGAGAGCTAATATGCCCGCCAGTTCTGTATGTATGTATGTATGTACGTAACGCGATAACTCGTGATAGAAATAAGCGTTTTGTTTCAAATTTTGTATATAGGTTCCTTATGATAAGGAGCTTCCCTGATTAGTTTTGGGGGATCGTTGGTTAAGTATAAAGGGGAAAAGAGGGACTAATTCCCCCACCCTTAATTTAGATAAATGGGTTTTTCAGGTAGAATTATCCAATCTTTTTCAAATTTTGTGTATAGATTAATAGTGATAAGGCGTTTTCCTGATTGGTTTTGGGGATTCATTGTTTAAGAATAAAATGGGTAACGGGGGTGTAATCCCCCCTTAATGTGGATAAATGGGTTTTTCATGCAGAATT
This sequence comes from Maratus michaelseni, assembly GCA_963931845.1. Taxonomy (NCBI): domain Eukaryota; kingdom Metazoa; phylum Arthropoda; class Arachnida; order Araneae; family Salticidae; genus Maratus; species Maratus michaelseni. The sequence continues at coordinate 419,468,504 of OZ007588.1, forward strand.
ATCCGATTTTCTTCAAATTTTGTATATAGGCTCATTGTGGTAAGGCGCTTCCCTGATTAGTTCTGGGGATTCATCGGTGAAGTATAAAGGGGAAAACGGAGGGCTACCTCCCTTTAATTTAGATAAATGGATTTTTCATGCAGAATTATGCGATTTTCTTCAAATTTTGTATATTTGTTCATTGTGATAAGACTCTTTCCTGATTAGTTTTAGGGTTCTTTGGTTAAGTATAAAGAGGGTAAAGGGGGGTGGGGGGCTTATCCTCCCCCCTTAATTTAGATGAATGTGTTTTTCATGGATAATTATCCTATTTTCTTCAAATTTTGTATATAGGATCATTGTGGTAAGGAGCTTCCCTGGTTAGTTTTGGGGATTGATTGGTTAAGTATAAAGGGGGATACGGGGAGGGGTAATCCCCCATAATTTACATACATGTGTTTTTCATGCAGAATTATCTGATTTGCTTCAAACTTAGCATATATGTTCATTGTAATAAGGGGCTTCCCTGATTAGTGTTGGGGGTTTAATGGTTAACTGTAAGTAGGTGGGGGAACACGGGGATGATCCCCCCTTAATATACTGTCGATTTCTTTATTTTTCGAGGGGCTTATTTCAAATTCTTTGAAATAAGTGTATGATATACAATTAGTGTGAATAGCCTGTGAGCTCGATGCCCTCAGTTCAACTGGGCAGTTTTTCTTTTTTATTTATTTATAATCTAGTATTCCTATTTACAGACAGATCTTACCCAATTTGGAGCTGAAGTTAGTTGCATTTCAGCTCAGTTTAGAGGTTATTTTTTCTGAGGGATTCCGTGTCGTTGTTTTAGAATATTTACTCCTGAAATTTCTGTTGTATTACAGCAGCGGTTCCTAACCTTTATTTTTTCACATACCTCTTGCTTAAGATTTTAATTAGGAGTACCCGCTTTTCTCATAAATACTTACTTTTGTTACTCCTACTTATTCACATAACTCAAACATTTAAGCTTCTTAGCAGAGGTGAACAGTAAATCGACACAAATTGAATTTATATTTCTAAAATTTTATTTTATATCTTTTTATCTTTTAATTTTACTTTTTATAATATTAGCTTAACATCAATATAAATTAATATGGCATTGAAAGAATTTTTAAATAACTTACGATGAAAGTTAACTAAATTTTTGCATCATGATATAAAAGTAGTCAAACATGACTTTTAATACCTTCAAATTGAATCCTTGAACTTGTTTCGTGGAGATAAGTTTTTGTAAATCAGGTTCAGAATAAGACAGATTTAATCTCAAGTCAGAAACAGAATTAAGCTTTTTGCGATATTTGTACTTAATGTATGCTTAAAACTAATATATATGCTCTTTCTACAAGCTCTGTATTTGCGAAAGGCAACAAGTATATTTTTATCACCGATGTTCTTGATTCTCTTCAATTTTCATGAAGAAAACATAAGTAATAATGCAATATTATGTAAAGGAAGCTAGTGACATTAAATTTTCAATGCATTACTAGATCTGTTGGGTATTTTCTGTCATTTTGAGATAATTTTATTTCACTGTGTCTCATTTCACATGAGGCGCAGAGTAACAGATTGGAGTTATGCATGAGACTTACTTTTTAATCCAAATCTTTGTTGATGGGTTTTCAATTAAACCATTTTTACAATTTTGACATTACTGATATTATTTTCACGTACTCCCAACAGTTCCGCCACGTACCCTCAGGAGAACGCGTACCTCAGGTTGGGAACCGCTGTATTACGCCATGTGTATCTGGTAATAGTGGCTATCTGCCCTCAAAAATTCCTGAGCTTTCTGTATCATTTTCCAAAAATATTGTTAGTCTAAGGCACTGTTTCAGTCAACATTCAATTACACAGTATTAGAAATAATAGTAATTAAACATCACAGTGTATTTGTTTTCATAGTTTTCTTTTTTTACAAATATAATAGTAGATTTCGATTGACTAATATACAAAAAATAAACGTATTTTTGCAATTTTTAAAGTAATTATCACTCAGTAAAAGGTTATCCAGAAAAATGTCTTTTTTCATATTATGAATTTTATATCTTGCTTGGAAAATAATCTCCATTTTGCAAATGACAACGATATTTTATGTCGTTGGGTTCACTAATACTTTCTGTAAGGCATGATGTATTTAAAAATAATATAAAGGAGTAGATATTTTCTGTCTTATGTTGTTTTCCATTATATGATGCGATTTTCTTTGCATTTCAAAAAGATATATTTAGACATAGGGTATTGTATATTTCGTTCTTTGGACTTTCAGTATGAATTATATTACACAACGTGATATAGAACTTTTGTACTAGCTATTGTATTTTATCTCTTCGTAATCTGCGAATTATTAGATCATATTTTTTCTCTTTTTCTTTGGCAATAGTAGGTATTGTTTGAATACTATAAAACACTAGTTTGTAACCCCGTCAAAAATGACGGATTATTGATCTGCGTTTCATTTTCATAAGACTTCATACAAACAAACAGCATGAAGATTTATTATTGAACGGTTTGTATTGTAGAAAAATACATTTTAAAAAGGACAAATGATTTATACAAATAAAAATAATGAGAATATATATATATATATGTATATATATATATATATATATATATATATATATATATATATATATATATATATATATATATATATATATATATATATATATATATATATATATATTTTTTTTTTTTACTCAGTATTAAATTTCTAAAATAGTTCAACGATTGGACAAAACATTCAAATTAAATTTTAACAAAAAATCCATGTGCGAAAGTTTTCTTTTAAAGTGTTATCAATGAGTTTTTAAACAGCTTGACTCACCATATAACTCATTGTTTGATTAGATAAGAAAAATTAAATGGAAATTACGCTGTACTATGTATTCCTTATATTTTAATTACGTTTGATAAGAAAGAATCATTTTACAGTATATGACCCATTATTCTGAAATCCAAAATCCGGAAAGACCCGAAGTCCGCAAAGAAAAATTCGAAAATTTTCTAAATTTGTAAATTTTTACTAAAATTTTAGATTTTCTGAAATTTTTCGAAAATTTTACCGATTCCTAATTTTTTTTCAGTCCATTGTGTTTCAATGTTTAATCACTAAAGTATTGTTACTTCGGTGGCGGGTGAACACGCCCCCCCCCCACACCACTTCTCTTCCCGAAATTAAAAACGAATCATTTTTCTCTCAAATTTTAGTTTAAAATTAATTTATATTACGATTCGTTAGAAACAAAAAATAGTTATGTATTTATTTCATCAGGGGTGATTCTGTTCAAGTTTTCCTAAAAATTTAAGGCATTCGATTTCGAAAATTTAAGTCTTCAGTCCAAAATTTCAAACATAAATATTTCGAATTTTGAACGATACTCGCCGAAAAAAATCAATTATATCTATCGTTCGCAGAAAAAATAGATAATTTCTTCCAAGGATTGTGGAAACAACGTGAATTTCGTCGAAGGATCGAAAAAAGCCGCATATTTCGTTGCAGGATTGCAAAAAAAAAAAAAAAAAAATAAATAAGAACGCTAATTTTGTTAACAAATTGCAGAAAAACGCGATTTCTGTCAAAGGCTTACGAAGAAGACACAAATTTCCTCCAAAGACTCCGAAAAAATGTAAAATTTCATCACGGGATCACAAAAAAAAAAAAAAAAAAAAAAAAAAAGTTATGGGATCGCAAAAAAACCCCTGCGAATTTCGTCAAATAATCGCGGAAAAACATGAATTTCTTCAAAGTCTAGAAAAAAAAACCACAAATTTCTTCAAAGCACTGCGAAAAAATTTCTAATTTCGTTAAGGGATCGTGAAAAAATTTAAATTTCTTCAAATGATCGAAAAAAAACGTGCTAATTGCGTCAATCTTGGAAAATACTCGAATTTTGTCAAAAGATCGTGAATAAAAGGCAAATTTCGTCAAAAATAGCAAAAAACGCAAATTTCCTCAAAGGATCGCAAAAAGAAAACGCAAATTTTTTCAAAGGACTATGAAAAAATGAAATTTCGTCAAAGGATCGTAGAAGAAAACCGCAAATTTCGCCAAAGAACAGCAGAAAAAAAATGCAAATTTTGTCAAAAATCACGAAAAAAGCATGAATTTTGTCAAATAATCGTGAACTTCGGGAGGACCCGAAATCCGGAAAATTCCAAAACTCAGAAAGCCTTTGGTCCGGAGAATTCCGGATAATGAGTCTGCATTTACGATAGAAGGCAATTTCAACATCCGCCAGTAGATGGCGCCACTATACTGAATCAACCACCTCAAATCTCTCCCTACGAAATAAATCACCGCAGCTTCTGAAAAAAAAAAATGCTTACAGAAAAAAATGTTTACAGAAATGTTAATATACATTTTTTTATGAAATAGTTTTATAAGGTTTTAAACAAAATTAAAAGATTTAAAAGCTTTAATATGCTTTAACAAATATTTAAACAGCAGCATCGGATGTAGCATAATTTTTTCATTAAGCCTAACATGGCGTTTAACCATGGTCGATTCGCAAAACAGAGTGGTCGTGCCCGGGAAAGTTACAGACAGTTTCTTGCCTTCGGGATTTATTATAAGTAAGATTCTGAAACCTATTTTATTATAATTTTGATTCGTATATTAATTTCTTTAAAAAAAATTAAACTCCTTTATATACAGCATTTCATATCACGTTTGGCAAGGAAAGGCTTTTAGCCAATGGCAGACATATTTTATTTCGTTGAGTTCACTATTACGTCCTGCAAAGCATCATTTATTTTAGAGTAATGCAGATGACCAGATTGTTTTTAAAATGTTTGTTGATTTTAAATCTCTGATACGATTTTTTGTGCATTTCCAAGAGATATATTTGAAATTTCAAAATATTAGACGAGCCACCCAGCTTTGCCTTTGTTAACCAGAGGAGCCTTACGGGTTTTTAAAAAAAAAAACTATGTCCTAAAATTACGGCGATCACAATAACGCAGCTTTATATAATTCGCGCCTATAAATTATTAGAAAGACAATTTAAAAAATGACGTTATTCTGATGCAATCATAGTGTAATCACTCAGATTAATAAATCAGAAGGCAGGATTTCTTTGGCGCGTCTAATAGTAAAATATCCAATGCCTATGGTATAACGGAAGAAAATGCAAAAAATGCACAAAGGCTAAATGGCATAAGCTAATGGGTTAAGCTAAATGGCATAGCATTAAGTTAAGTTCTATGTCGCTTGGAATTATTTTTGTATAAAAACTTACATTTTCATTGATAAAAACAGAACCAATATGGTTACAAGAAAATGACGTCAGTTTGACACTTTCCGTAGTGACGTCAGTCATGAACGTTTGTTTGAAAATAGAAAACCTGACTATTTAAAACCTTTGCTATTCTTCATTTCATATTTAACATAAATCTTTGAAAATGTTATCACCGCATGTAAAATATTAACACATTTAGCTATAAGATATAACTAAGTATAGCTGAATTATACAAACGAAATACAAAATAAACATAGCAACCGTTTGTTTAGAGTTAGTTTAACGTCACACTGAAAGACACTTTGTAAGTTATGTCATTTTTAGTAAATTATTAATTATTATTATTTTTTATTTAAATTGAAATACCTGTATTATAGTAAATGTTTTAAATACAAATATCTTTATTTAAGGCACTACATAATTTAACGCGCTTATAGTAAAAGATTTAAATGGAAAAATGCTTCAAAATACGTTTCTAAACGAAAAGGATATTCTTTGAATATTTCAAATCTGTGATTCCCCATGTTAAGAAACTCCCTAAGTCAGGTGAATGTCTCAAAATATTTAAAGTCTTCAGTGTCATCTGCAAAAAAAATAATAATAATAATAAAATAACACTGATATAGATTTTCAAATCCAAGAAAACGCAATGTGCATCGTCTTTTTCCACGGTATACCGCCAGAACACGTTGCGGAATTTGTTATGAGTAGCTCTTACATGATGGTAATAGAAGAAACCTTTGTTCAAAATAGATGAAACGTGGGTGTATTTAAATAAAATTTGTGTCAACAAGTAATATAAGCCATATAGGCATATTTAATTGCACGTTTAAAAGTGATCGAAAAAATTCTTCTGCAAGCAATTGTAATTGGAGATAATGAAATTTATTATTTATTATACTTACCTCAAAAGGTTAAAAAAAGAAACATGTTCGATGGTTTATTTTAAATTTAATTAATAAATAATACTAATATTTTAACAGATGTTATTTTAAGAATGTAACATAAAAGATTAACTTAAAAATTCAAATTTTAAATGAAAACAAAATTGAATATGTTATACTAAGGATGACGTTTTATAAACTTGTTAAATTACATAGTGTTTTACCAGCAAACCATGTTCATGTATTCAAGAATTCTTCTTTATTTAATGATTTTACTTACAAATTTTTAACAATGCAATTTGTAACAATATATATTTATTTTATAATCACTTTTGTTAAAAGATTGTGATAAACATGAAAAGTTTCTGTAGATGAATAGTGATGAAATATCATTACTACAACTTTCGGACTGTCTGTTTGTTTTTCGCTATTTAGCAGAAAAATCCTATATAACTTCTCGCGTTTGTATTTACATCTTACCTGTATTTAGATTGATTAATGGATTTCTAGAGATTTTATACATTTACTGATATATTAATAGTCTTCTCTACTTGATTTATGATCAAACACTACGTGAGGTGGTTATATATGCAATTATTCTGCTCCCTCAGAATGGTACATTTTTCTTTTTTCTAGATATGTTGGTTGATTTAATATAATTTAGGATGTATATATATATAGCCTGTTTGATAAATTGTTATTTGAAGATTTTTTAAATGTGTTATGCAATATCAGAAACAGAAATTTAATTAGCAAAATGTAATATATTTTAATTATGCCAATTTAAGTTTTTTCGAGTTGAAGCGCTTATAAGACCATCGTAGTTTTTACTCGTATTAACATGTGAAAAAAATAATAATAAACATACGTAAAAATGTCAATGGCGTTATCAACTCACAAAACAAGAAGGTATCTTATACATTCATTGAAAAATAAAGTAAATGTGTGATTACGCCGGACGGCCGCAGCGGCTTCGAGGAATCAAGCCATGTAAGGAACAGTTTCTTTGTTTCTACCTATTTTATGGCAAAATGTTTCAATTAAACAATAGCGAAAAGTTAATTTATCTGTAGCTGTCATCTTTTACAAATAGAAAGGGTTGCATAAAAAGAGATGATTTGTCTTGAATTGTTTGGAAGATAAATTAGGATATTTGGTCTAGTTATTCATCTGGAAAATCGAATAGTTGGGTCTGATGCCATTTTCTTTATTTGACAGAAAAAACTATAGAATGTATTCATTAGTTGCCAAAAAATAGAGAAACAAATATGTAAAAAGATATTATTTATATATTAATTGATGACAACAGTTAATCAAATATACATATTAACCACCACTCTTTCCTCAGCTTTTGTTTTTTCTGAATTCCAAGCAATACCTTATATATTATTTCTGTTGTCAGCATCCCTTTTCCTAGGATAGAATGCGGCTATTCAATTGCTGTAACTACTAAAATTGTCTTAATCATTATTTTATCTAAAAGTACGAATTCAATTCAACACTTTTAATTAAATCAACAAATTCGCGTTTTCACAAGTTTCTTTACTTTGCCGTAAAGGGAAAGCCGTGAATTCCATACACCATTTATTCGTATACGAAAGCATATTCCCTTAAACTTCGGAATAGTACCTATATCAGCAGTAGAGGAGGGCCAGAGCACATCTAAAGGTGTTATGAGCTGAAATACATATTCCCTCGAACAAGTGCCAAATCATATATGTAAATACATTGACCGTACATTGAGTGGCACATTATAAGATTCAATATAAAATCAAGTAATTGACTTAGGAGTGTGCTATTTGGAGTTATCGGTGGCGTTTTACCAACAAAAGAAGAGGAAAAAAAAAATATTCTGAAGTACGGTACTATATGGTTGTAAATTCCACAAACAAAATGGTGTGTAAGTTCTTGTAACAAAGTAAACGCTATGAAATTACTTGGTTTGTGTTTTAGATCCATTTTTACACTTTCCAACATAGTTGAAAAGTGTTTATGAATTATTTAGTGTCTGTCCATCTGCCGTCTGTCAGTCTGTCTGTCTGTCTGCCTTCTATCCTGGCTCTAATTCACATAAATATACTCCGACTTTCATGCAATTGATATATGTTATTGAGGTTTTCTATGGTATGTTCGGTATTGAAAATGAACTGTTTAACACTTATAATTCATTTTCATGGACACTCAAAATAAATTAGTTATATTACGGTCTATGGGGAAATTTCATTTGTGGTTTATTTAACACTTTTTATAGGTATAGTCCATTGTTCAGATGTGGTGCCTACACTTACAACTAAAATGTTTATTCCGCTGGAAGAATAATTTGTTTATTACGAAAAGCAATTCCGTCCTTATTCGATACAAATTTGAATTTATCTTGAATTTTACAATTTAAAAGTTTGTTTGTGGCCACATTGTACATTGATTAAGTTTTCGTATCGAATTCTTTTGGAGATACAGACACTCGGTATTAAAACTTTAGAGAATCCTAATAGGATGGTGAATTTTACACGTAGACGGGTTATTTTGGGGACAAAACGTTGCACATTCACACCAAAAGTTTACACAATATGATATGATGTAACTGTTCTGATAAAGTATATTTTCGGTTAAATACATGAAAATCCGAAAATGTTATAATTTTAGTCAGAAAAAAATTTATGTTAATTTTTGTAATTAGATTTATTTATTTGAATTTTGGATATTCAAACAGTTTTTTTTTTTTTACCGAATTCGAATGTATCTAACCAGGGTGCAAGTATAATAAATAAATAATATAACGAATAATCCCCTTATATGGAGGATGAGCAACATTTCACGGATAATGTCCATCATGGTAATCTGATAGGTTTAATGAATAAATCCCAGATAAATTGCTCAGTACTATAAAAAAAAATAAAAACACTTCTCGCCATTACGATAGATGAAATTTTATTTTGCGGCGTTCTTTTACCACGTAGCTGGCAAAAAAAGTGACAGTGATATATTCTGACATTTAAATTGTAGATAACGTATGAAATGTATGAAATGTATTTTATGTCCTAAATTTAGACATTCTGTCCAGCAAAAAGTATTAAATGACGTTTCAGTCTGTTATGTGAAAATTCTGTAATATTTTTAAAGAAAATTTTAGAATGTATATTTTTATGTGACAGATGTATGCTGTTGGAGATTTTAGAAAAACATAATTTAAACTGTATACAGATTGGTATATGTATCTCCGTACTTTCAAATTATACTTTTTAACATTATCCAGCTCCCGATGCATAAAATATAAATAATTTTAGAATAAAAATATATATGTTAAAAGTGATTACAATAAACGTTAAGGCTTAAAAATTATTTTAATAAACAGACTACTAGTTTCATACACACAACAGATGTTATGCTAATGATCAGTATTGATGAAACAAACTATTTTCGCAAACAAATTTGAGGTATGAAATTGATAAATAAACATTACGCGGTATTCCATATCATGAAAGAAAGAGCTTTAATAAAAATGAACATCTGTAAACGTGATTAATTTTATCTTCAAATTGATGCAGCAATTCACGCCAATTTCTAGGTAACTCAAAGGAGGCTGATTCATTGCACATGCTCTCGTTGTACAAGATGGGTAAAAAAAATCTTCTTAGATAAATTATTTTACTATGTTGTAAATTAATCTATAAAGTCTCTATGTTATATAGTCTGCCTAAAACGGTAGTTGTCTTGTTGTATTGTTATAATATAGCTTTTATTTTAATGATAATAGGTATTTTTTTCACATATAATTAAATAATTTTGTTGCTATATTTTACTTATTTGTATATTTCAAGGACTTTCCAATTTAAACTATAACAATCAATGATACAGATATATTTATATGTCACTTTATTCTGATAGGGCTACAAATGATAAATATTAATTTATTAAAACTTTTTTGTAATTATATGATTTAAAAGAAAATTGTGTATAGTTTATATGCTTATTTTAAAGCCAATTGTTGTCGAAAATCTCTGAAAGAACCGTCTTTATTCCCATTCATTTGGAGACATGCCCCTATGTTTTCTTATTCATAATATAGTAATTAGGAGCATTAAATTTACAGAGAATTTTTACTTAATCTAGTAAAAACAGGCGTATTATTTTAGATAAAAAAATGTGTGCTCTTAGTGTATATTGCTTGTATAAAATTTTCCATTAAAAATGTTATACAATATGCTATACGGTTTCTTCATGCTTTTAAATTATAATTAATTTTCATAATAAAAACATTTTAGTGTAAATCGTTTAGTTTAAATAGTTTAATTTTATTTTTTTTTTAATTGGCATTTTTTAAACAAAGAAAAATAATTTTTTAAACATTTTACAATTTAAATTTAAATTTAAAAAAATTAATTTTTAATTGCTTGAAATTGAAGTATAAGTTTAAGATATATCAATTTTACATCATTATCAATTTTGTTTGTTATTTTTGAAGTAATATGTTTTCTACAACCTTGCGCGCAGTCGATAACAAGCGAAAAAGGTTTTTTACTTTAAAAAAAATTTAAACTTTTAAAAAATAATTAAATATGAATTGTACAACATTGGAATAATTATGTTAAATCAAGCAAATATTGACCTGTTAGTGGTAAATATTTTATTTGATTGTGTGTTATATGAAATCAGAAATAAAATAAAATGTGACATGATGCAAACTTGCATCCTGAGACACCTTAAGCTCTTTTTCAAAACCAACAATACCAATTTCGGCTAAAATATTGTCTGTGACACAGTATTAAGCATTATATAAATTTAAGAAATTTTTCCTATTGAATGACACTGTACTCCTCCTCCACACACAAACGCCTATCCTTGCATCATCTCCTTAATTTAAAAACGTAATTATCATTATTTTGCCCTTTTTTTTTATAAAATCACTTGGTTTTATATTTTATAATTTTTTCAATCGTCTTGCTATTCTGTTTTATCTCATGTGTCATATTAATATAAAATATATGTATCTGGTACTAAACTTAATTTTGCCAGTACCTTGTTTACGACCTGCGCTCCCGTCATTACATCCACTATGAAACGCACAAAACTTTATCATATATTTTTTCGCTTTTTTTATTTTTGTATTACTTTCTTTTTTATTACAAATTATACTCTTATGAAATTTTTCACAATTGACATCACCGTATCCATTTTGATACTCATTTCTCAAATCCTCTACATAATTATCTACAAGGTCTGTTTTTGACCATCACAGTTTACATGATATTTGGAGCAGAATGGGCACAATGGTCATTTAACAAATAAATTTTTTGCCGGTATCTATACCACTAAATTATTTGCACTTCACTATAATTAATTTTCTGAATCCACTAAGCAAACGAACAAACCAAAACTAACGGCAGGACATATCTGCCCGACACTGTATAAATCAATGTGTGTGTGTATACAATGAGATACTATTTAAAAAGCGTATAGTAATTACTTAATTTCAGAAGTTGTTTGATTTTGATGAGAAGCCATAAAACATTATGCAGCAAATAAATAAAACATGATACACTCCAAACAATCAAATATTCAATGACGCTGGAGAGGAAAAATATACTAATTTGTAGTTATACAACCGTAGACTGCATACTTAAAAATAGGAACATACAGTCAATTAAATGAGCAACTATAATTAGTAACAGTGCAAACATGGCAGCGTAGAATCAAGTGAATAAAAAACAGCAAAGGCAATCGTTGAAAAGTCCTAGGTGTTTTCCCCGAGAAATAATCAAACGGTTTGAGTCCAGCTTTTTAGCCACACACAGGGTGGCTTATTCTTTCAATCTCTATCATTTTTCATGTTTATGAAAAGTCACAGCAATCCATCGTTGCCACAGATTAATCTCGGAAAATGAAACATTTGAAGTTACTTAAAAAATTAATAACTCGAAAAGTATTTGTCACAAAATTGTTTTACAAACTGCGTTAGAATGGTAAAAAATTGTATTTTTCTTGATATAAATTTCAAATCTAATGATTATGTCGTTTTTCAAATCTTAGATTTCAAAAATTACAAAACTTCACAATGGAGTACCATAGCGAAACTTTTACGCGTAAAAAGATAATGATAAAGGCATTGTGGCTCGACGTGTATCGTATATACTGGCCATAGCATGAATAACGAATTATAGTAAACTTATTATTCTGTGAAAATATAAAAGTGAATTATGTATATACATTTTTAAAAAATAAAGAAAAATTTTTTATCACAAACATCAACAAATTTTTTTCTTCTATTTATTCCCTTATTCCAAAGCTATCGTTTTATCGTCTGCTGCCATAGCAACATGAATTAAATTTCATTAAAAAAAATGCTCATTGGTAGAAAAATATTTTTCTAAATCGAATGGTTATTGAACAACTCAACACTTTAAAAGGGGAATTTTTATTTGTTATTTAGATATTTTAAAATTGTTTGTTGTCATTGCGTTTTTATTCTGAGTTACAGCTAGTTTATTTATTTTTTAAATAAAAACCGTGTGTGGCAATCTATATTCGGCCTTATAGCAAAATTTTCCCCTCTTGTTTATTAAAATCTCATCACACAAAATGGAGTACACTCAAATTAGTCAGCAGGGCATTTAATGAGATCCATCTTTACGGTGAAATTTTAAAATATTTAGGATTCATTCTTCTAATGCCATTACTATTTTTAACAGACGATATCACAGAAAAAGTTGTGTCCCAATTCGTGCAAATGGTTATAAACCCACTCGCGGAAGAATATCAATACGAACTACAAATGAGTTTTATCCAATCAATGTCTCGTATAAGTCGATTAACCGATTAGGTTCCAGAAAAAAGCGGGAAGAACAAATTCTGGTTGTTCTCGAATCGTGTCGAAAAAGAATAAACGACGTTCTATTGAAATATATCGAAGATAATGTTTACTGGTGCAATGCCAAAATTATAAACGGGTAAACGATAAAAAATAATAATAGCATTTTTAGAGACGGAAAATAGTAAATTAAGTGACAACTTAATTCTTCAAACTCGCTAGTCGGATGTGCCAATCCCAAAACTTTCTTCTATCTCAGTCATGTTAATACTTCAAAATTCGCTATCACATCGCCAATAAAATCAATATTTTTCGTCATTCTGTTGTACGTCAGCTGCTTGCGAATCGTCGAGTTACCGGGATGCAATCAACTGATGTATACTAAACTACGAAAATCCTTCTGGCCTGAACGGACAGGAACAAATAGCCTCCCTATTCTTTGGTTTAACGATTTTAGCTAATTTTACTGGAAAACACGAAGGTAAAATGCGTGGAACCTAATTAAAGAAGATTCAATCCCAGTTCTCTTCAACATTGAATTTGACCGAGAATATCGCCAAATTAGTCCTCTAAAGCCAAGTTGGCTTCATTTATGGCAACTTATTTAGGTCGCCAAATTTGGCGATATTTCGCCAACTGTCGCCAAGTTTGGCGAGAATTTGACGTTGGCGAATATAAATATATAGTGATAATCATATAATAGGATTAATAGTTACAACAATGAAAGAAAATTTGCCGAAACCATGTTAACTAAAACTCATAAATTAAACCCGTTTATGGATGCATTCTGCTGTCTTGTTTGAAAATGTCAGCCACCCTAAAATTTTAAACCGCTATATCTCAGCCATTTTTAAGATAGAAGCAAAACAAAAATTGTTCCGGATTCTCCGGATCAAGGCCGAACATTTAACGGAAAAAACTTTCAGGATTTCTAATTTTTCTGTACACGTTTTTGAATTTGAAATCTTTAAATGACTATCACAGCGCCCCCTTTTGCCGAAATATCCCCAAATTCTAATAGAACCTGCTTGCCATAGCCGAAAACATAGAAGAATATGTGGTTCAATTTGAAGCATAACTTCATACACTGTTTGATGATACAATGAGGACGGACAGACGGACAGACGGACGGATGGACAGACCGACATTCTATTAAAACCTGTTTTTCGGAATCTCTGACCCCTAAAACGTGTAAATCCGTCGAAAACCGGAAGTCTAAAAAAATTTCGATTACAATACTTTCTTCTGTTATTGATAGAAGAATGTAAAAATAGGAGCATACAGTCAATTAAATGAACAACCATAGTTAGTAACAGTGCAGACATGGCAGCGTAGAATCGAGTGAATAAAAAACAGCAAAGGCAATCGTCGAAAAGTCCTAGGTGTTTTCCCCGAGATATAATCAAACAGTTTGAGTCCAGCTTCTTTATTAAAATCTCATCACACAAAATGGAGTACACTCAAATTAGTCAGCAGGGCATTTAATGAGATCCATCTTTACGGTGAAATTTTAAAATATTTAGGATTCATTCTTCTAATGCCATTACTATTTTTAACAGACGATATCACAGAAAAAGTTGTGTCCCAATTCGTGCAAATGGTTATAGACCCACTCGCGGAAGAATATCAATACGAACTACAAATGAGTTTTATCCAATCAATGTCTCGAATAAGTCGATTAACCGATTAGGTTCCCGAAAAAAGCGGGAAGAACAAATTCTGGTAGTTCTCGAATCGTGTCGAAAAAGAATAAACGACGTTCTATTGAAATATATCGAAGATAATGTTTACTGGCGCAATGTCAAAATTAAAATCGGGTAAACGATAAAAAATAATAATAGCATTTTTAGAGACGGAAAATAGTAAATTAAGTGACAACTTAATTCTTCAAACTCGCTAGTCGGATGTGCCAATCCCAAACCGGGGGTAACTTCATTCCTATTGGAGATAGAGCCACGGGACCCCCTTAGAAATGTCCGCCACGACGGGTTTAACTTTCTTGGATCCTTTATATTATTGTTTAAATAGGGTCTGCGCGCGCTGTAGGGCAATTAGGTACTGAGAAAGGAAATACAAGCGGAAGTATTGGCATAATACAGAGAGACAATTTGATTTTTAATATCGTCAGTAACAACCATTTGTATAGCTATAAGCTATGTAAAAATGGTATCCTCCTTTATATATGGAGTGGCTGTGACTTTTCATAAGCATAAATTTTACTGTAGACTGAAAGAATTAGCCCTGTGTGTGGCTAAAAAAAATACCGTACTTTCGTGTTATAGCGGCTCCCACAATTATGATTATGCCAAGGTTGCAGTTATGATTTCGCCAAGATCATCGCAAAGCTTATATAGGCATCCTATATACGCATATATATATATTCCAAACACTCCTATATGTGCCATATACGTCATTATACACATAGTATTTATGTCTTATATGTCGTATATACATCATATACACATGTCATATATATACATCATATATGCATCATATATGACTATAACTTGGCCACATACGTACAAAAATGTTATATATATGTATCATATATTATTATAATGTCATACATGCTTTATAATTTGGGGATAAATCTTGGCCTCTTGGAAGTTCATCCTTGGAAGCCGCTATAACACGAAAGTACCAAATTTACAATATATTAATGAAAACAGAAACAAAAATATTTCATGATTGGTGGCTGCTATAACACGAAAGTACCAAATTTCTTCTTTATTTTTCATATCTGATAATTTGCATCTATCCATTTTTGTAATTTTAACATTTTTGTAACGATTTTATGCATTTCTATTGCCTATTTAAAGAAAAATTCTTCTAAAGTTACAGAATTTTGTTAAAAACGGTTAAAATAGTAAAATGCGAACATCGTTAGGTCCATTCTCGACCGAAAGAAACAACCGTTATCATTATCTTTTTACGCATGAAGGTTTCGTTATAGTACTTCATTATGAAGTTTGGTAATTTTTGAAATTCATTATTTGAAAAACGGCATAATCATTCGATTTGAAATTTATATCAAGAAAAAAACAATTTTTTACCTTTCTAACGCAGTTTGTCTAACAATTTTGTGACAAATACTTTTCGAGCTATTAATTTTTTCAGTAACTTCAAATGTTTCATTTTCCGAGATTAACCTGTGGCAACGATGGATTGCTGTGACTTTCCATAAACATGAAAAATGATAGAGATTGAAAGAATAAGCCACCCTGTGGGCGGCTAATAAGGAAAATGTTTCAAATAGTGTTTATTATTATTTTTAATTGATCCTAAATTATGTTTTCAGCATGTAGTGTCCAACGATTCCAACGCGAATTTAATATTATACAGTCACATTAAACATTTAAAAAATAAGAACCCCATTTTAACAACCTCATTCGACTATTTCTCCTTTTTTGGCTAAACTCGACTTCTCAACACGAGATTACACAAATGAGAGTTTAACTTCGGAACCTGACATTTACTGCTCAAAAACAAAATGTGCACTGTGAACCATTAGATGTTTTACTTCGAAAATAAAAAAAAAAACAAGGAAAATGTTTCAAATGCTGTTTCTTTATTTTTATTTTTTTAATTGATCTTAAATATTGTTTTCAACATGTAGTGTCCAAACATTCCCCTGCGATTATAATTTTATACAATTACCTTAATCATTTTAAAAATAAGAACCTCATTTTAAGAATAGTAACGCGCAACGACTTGGATATCGTCATGGAATAATATGAACACCCGGAATTATTATTCCTTCGTCAATTGGTAAAATGATTATACAAATATGAACAACTTTCATAAAACCGCAAACTATACCTTAAAAGAGTTTTTACAACGGTTGAGATGTTTAGGAATCGCCGGAGGCTCTTTCTCAAGACGAAAGGAGAATACTTTATTGTTACATCATCTATTACGTATCGTTCCGAAGCACAATCTCCAGAATTCCATCGTTACTATTTACACTCCGATATTTCTTTCTACAATCATATTCTTCTTTTTCTACAATTATATAAAAACAGCCATACATTTGGTAAACTAAACGATGTTGAGTCAATACATAGTGTGTCTTTGCGTGCTACGATTTCCATATTTTTCTTATAATAGATGTATAATAAGAATTAGATGGAAATATTATTTTATTTTCATTAAATTTTATCAGAATTGTCTATTTGGGATTTAAATTTACAAGTGCTGTTGCTCTACTATTAAAGTTTACTTCAGAATTATGTTCATTAACATTAAAAGTTTGACTTTATCTTATTATTTACAGTAATAAGTTTACCTTTAATGGACAAGTTTACAAACAGAATCATGGAGCCCCTAAGTGATTCCCTATTACAAGCTTCATGGCTGAGTTCACTTTTCGTCTACTGGAAGCTAAATTTTTTCATACATACGACTTAACTCCCCACACTTAGCTTAGGTATGTGGACGATATTTTTAATAGATAGTCATACAGTTTTGAAGAACATACCTTTTTGCAAGTCATCTCAATTCACTATAACACTAAATTACCAATAGACATTGGTTATAATAAGACCCTTTCATTAACCAGAATCAACTAGTCAATTGATAGATCTGTTTGCCGAAAAACCATGGTAATTAAATCTGCTATTCTGAATAATGCCATTGCTTTGATTACTTATAAAAGTTTCCGTCTTTAGATATTTTGTATGACTCGTCTTCATGGCATGTACAGAAAATAACATAAGTAAAAAGCTGGATAACATATTTGAAATTGCTTTATATGACGGTTTTAAACTTCAACATATAAATAAATAAACTTTGGACATGGTAAAAAATAAGAAGCCTGAAAGCAAGTTTAATTCACAAAAGTCCCAGCTTTCTGCACTTAAATATTTTCCAATCTTTTTGAGAAAGAGTAGAATACAGTCTTAAATGCTTCAATATCAGTTTAATAGTTCAGTCCCTCCAAAATTAAAGTATATCATTTAAAAAAAAACCGTCCCAGTATATTATGAAAATTACTCTGGAGTTTATAAAATCCCATATATTAAAGTTAATTACCAAAGAAATATTATATTGTTAAGGCCAACAGAAAATTTAATTGTAGAAAGTTGGACCATATTGCTTATATAAATTTCAATCGAAAAGCTACAGCATTTACAAGGTTAAACCAAGACGATGCCAGACAGAGAGTTTTATGAATGTTGGAACCATGGCTACCTTTGTAGGTTTCCACATCCCTCGAGTTATGGTAAAGCAAGTATGGGTCAGAAAAACCCGACTCAAGGCTTAGGCCCGGCTCCCTTTTGGATGCCCAGCCCCGAAGCTGATGGGCCCAAAGCTGTTGGACCCGAAGCCGGCCCGTCCCCAAGTGTCTCGCGATGGTTCTCACTAATAATGGGTTCCACCGCGTATCGCAGCGACCTACGTCGTCGGGTCTAAGGGTTGGAGGGTCCTCCGACAGGGCGAAGCGCATACGGAGGGACAAATTGGGTCGTGCGCGCTAAAAGTCCCTCAGGACTTGGGTTCGGTGGTCCTAGACGCTCAGGACGCTGCTCAGGGTCCTGGCGGCGCAGCCTAGTTTTTATTTTAAAGAGATATTTAATGAGGGTTTTTCTCCAAGGAAATTTAATACTAAAAAATACTTAAAAAAACTCTGTATGTATCGTACCCTCTACGTTTGATACGAACAAATGAAAATAAAAGTGCGCAAACTACGCGGTAAATTCTGTAATTTGGGTGTCAGTATATTTAAATTAACATCAGTTTAGTAACTCCGAAAAATGAACGAATATAATAAAGGAAAAATATGTTATGTATTCAGTATGTATTCTATAAGATGTTAAACTAAAAGTTGTAAATCTATTAATGAATATAACAATTTCACTTCCAAATACTTCCATACGTTTAAAAAACGAAAGGAAAACTAAATTGTTTCACGGTTGATATAATTTATAATTATGCATATTAAAAACATTTTCTGTACAGATATACAGACAGTGAAACATAAAAAGAGACCAATGAGCTTTTTGAAGGCATAATTATTATCCATTCATCCAGAAAATTATATAAGAACATGCTAAAAATCTTAAAGATTATGAATGTAAATACATTCAACACTAATTACGTTGGATTATTAACAAGCTTTAGAGTATAAATAAAATTATTGATAGAAAATATTCACTAATCTTTTAAATAATTCCAAAATTACTCAACGTTGTTCCGAACAAAGTTTATTATAACCTAAACAAAATGAAACAGAATGTTAACAAGTTAACAAATGTCTTTAAGTTATTTAGGTATTTCTGGTAATACGTGAGTTAAAGGAACAAACTAATTACGATGTCAGCATATTTAAGTTTAACGCAGATAAATAATATAATTTAGAAACTTATGTTACTTCATTAGATTCATTATGCACAAAATTAATAGAAAGTATTTTTGAACTAACTTTAAAACACATTGTTTAAACTTTTAAAATAATTAGAATATTTTAAATAATTTGTGTGCTCTTTTCGGTTTTCAATGTAATGCTATTTAAATGTAATTTATCAATGTTTGTAAGCAATAATGCGAGTTGCAAGATTTTCCAAAGTGATAATAATTACAAAATGCAAATATAAACAGTGCGTGCTGCTAAATTGATTTTTATTTAATAGAAAAGTTTTCGGAAAAATATATTATTACAGTATGTGATTATTTTTTTTACTAAATAAACCTACTGGAAGTACAATGTTTGGAAATTGCATTAATTTTGCATTTTTAATTCATTTATAGATGAAAAAATATAATAATTTTTGTTTATTCTTTATTTTCTGGACATTTAGCTTATTAAAAATGCATTCGTTTAATTTAGGGATTATATTTAGATTTTCATGAACTTAGTAGAATATACAGTAAATATTTGCTGATGAAGAAAATATAAGAAGTCTTCGAAGAAAACAGAAAAAAAGACAAAATAGAAAAAAGTGTGAAAGTTATTGAATGTAAGTTTTATGAATGTAATTACTATGTCAAGAAGTTCCATTAAATTTAGATAATTTCTGGATGATATTCCCGCACCGTACTTCTCTACAACCATATGATTGCAGATCGTTTCATACCATGGATTTTACATGCACCAAAAAGCTATGTAATGAAACACTCATCACAAGATACATATAAAAGATGACAAGTTTTACATTTCTTTACAACATTTAAAATATAATAATCTATTATAATATTTGATGAGATAAGTGTATATAGCCTTAATCGAGCTTTTAATTATAGAAATAGTTTTTTTATTTTTAGAAATTTATATAAATCCACATTTATCATTTCTAGTTTTTCCAACTTTACAAAAATATTAACAAATCTTAATTTCTCAAAAGAAGAAAGTTGGTGAATTTTAGGAACAAAAATGATTATTTCTAGACTTAAATATTGAGATTTAATGGTAAATAAAGATTTAATGGCATCTTCTTTAGACTTTGAAAGAAAAATAAATAGAGAATATTAATAGACAGGTGGGTAAATTTTCTTTGAAATAGAGAGAGAAGCACTTTTATCAAATTTTGTATAGGAAAAAAGCGTCGAAAACAATTTAATTACTGGAAAATATACGTTAATAGACACGGATATATATTTAACAGGTTAACAATAATGCAAATATTTTAAAGAAATGTTCACAAATCATCTCTTGTTCTGTTCAAAATACTATATTACGAAAATACCTAAAAACGCAAAGTAGTTCAATCACTGACACCGGATACAGATATAAACTACAGTGACCTCTCACTTATACGACTTTCAAGGAACCGTAGAAAAAAGTCGTATAACTGAGAGAGTCGTATAAGTGAGAGACCGTCTTAATTTACAAGTTTCAAACTTTATATGCATTAATTATTTTACTTATATTAAAAATGATAAGTTTTGAATACTAAGAGCATATTTTAACAAAATTTATAAAATAGATTAAAAAAACTTCACAAAATAGTTCACTCATAACTTTGTTTATTTTGAAGATTTACAGGTTAGATTTTCTCAAAAAAAGAAGTGATATTAGTTAATAGTTTGTCTCTATCGTCGACGAAAAGAGAATTTTTTTTTTCTAAATCTATTAAAGCTTTTAAGCTATTTTGGGAATAATAATTTTGGTGGACATAATTCTCTTAGTTTATTTAAAGCGGCACTTGCTTCTGAAAAATTTACAACAGCAGGGACATTGTTCTCGTCTTCGTCACCTTCCTCGCTCACTTCTTCATTATTGATAACCTCAAAGATTTCTCATTAAAGGATTTCCCATACGCTCTCAAAATCAGCTTCATTCGTTGAACTAGCAGTTTGGTCTTGTAAAAACCACATTTCCTAAAACAGTTCGTAACTGTCTGCAATGTCACATTTTTCCATGCAGATGCTAGAAGATGCATAGCATCTAAAATGGAAATTGCTTTAGCTTCCTTTTTATTTTCCAGATCAAAAATAAAACAAAATACCAAACTTCTTCTGTAGTTTACTTGAAATTCTTTATAATCCCCTTAATCTAATGGCTTTAATCTGTTTGTAATATTTGCTGGCAAAAATTGAACTTTTATTTGTTGCAGAAATGGTAGATCTTTTATATCTGGAGTTATGGACATTGATCCAGGAAAGTGCATTTTGCAATAACCCCGATTCCTCACTCAGCACTATACAGAGAAGTGATCTACAGGTTGTCATATGGCTTTTGTTAATCGCTTTTGTTAAATGACAGACACAAGTAAATTCCATTCAACCACCCTCCCGCCATAGATTTCATCGTTAATAACACACCAAGGTAGATAAGAAATAATATTCATCATTGATAAACACTTTAACAATAGTCAAAAGGATAAAGTTAAGAAAACGTTAATGATTTGTACTTTAATATTTATAAAAATGAATTCTTGAGTGAGGAATGTAAAATCGCCTGAACCGTTTAAAGCGTCGTATAAGTGAGAGAAGCTGTCGTATAACTGAGAGAAGTTTAGCATTATTTCCCATTAAGTATGGACGGGACCAAGAGAATTCGGCGTATAACCGAGAGAGTCGTATAACTAAGAGTCGTATAAGTGAGAGGTCACTGTATATTCCGTTTGGAGCGTCTAATTCAACGCTGTTTGGGTGAGTCTGATGATAATTCCAACGAGTTCTTGTAATATTGTTACATTTGACAAGTAATATATGTCTCGTTAAAATAGCTTAATTTTTATCAAGTTTATGAACAAAAATTCGGGTTTGACTTGGAGTAAAACACTCGTTATTTTTTATTTAATAATTGAGTTATGGGTCTATTTTCCTATACAAAAATTGTTTTCTGTTTTCTTTCAAATCTTACCGCCTGTCTCATCCATTTGAAACACTTTGTATAAATTTAACACTAGTTTATATTATTTCATTGGTGCCTTTTACGTTTTGTAACTCTAATTCCGTAAACGCTGTTTGAAGGATTATTGTCCAACGTAACGATTAATTATAATATATATATACTTATATATATATATATATATATATATATATATATATATATATATATATATAATAGCATTATTAGACCATTCATTAAAAAGAAGATTAACTAGTAATTCAAATATGAGCGATAAACACTGGTTTAACTATAAACGAGTTACCCGTCGTCTTAAAGCCGAATTCTGGCTCTGCAACTGAAGTTAGAAATCATATACCACATAGTGTAGATTGGTGCCCTCCAATATGCTCTCTTGATTGCTCTATGAAAGTGTCCCAAGTTACGTTTTTAAATAATACAACTATATATTTAAGTAAAAAACAACTAATTAAAACTGCAATTGTTACTAGGTTATAAAAAATGGGTACTTATCATAAAATGATTTTTAGAATTATTGTTTAGAATTACTGTTACAATTGTTGTATGCAAAATAAAATCGCGCCCAAATGGGAAGACAATATCTTAGTTTCAAGGGTTCGAAACACGTTTACGCTTGTCTTCTGAGAGATGATGGAGCAAAGTAGCAATTCTGCCGCATAGTTGCTCAAACGACACCTACTTGTGCGTGCGATACTGACTTGTAACTGTAATTTCTTTTGATTGCGGTTGTTCTAAAATTCAAACTGGCTACTTTATGACGCATTTTGTAATTCAATTTTGTTCGCAATTGTATCAAATTGGAGACACGTTTTCCAATTTTTTGGCAAAGGCAGAAGAATTTTTGGAAAATACTTTCAAAATCGGCGTTTTGTACCGAATTCCAGACGCGACACACAAAAAGAAGAAAAACGTGTTGTCACCTGACACGAATAGCTTATATCTCGATAAATAATTTAAATATCGAAAAATGGAACACTTTTCGAGTTCAAATCGCTTCAATAGTTAGGACAACCAATTTTAGGGTTTTACCATTAAAAATGAGTCAGAAAATGTGTCATGAAGTTTCGCCTTGTTGAGAAGGTCATTTGAGACCCAACTTAAACGACCACCGTATCTAATAGTCCCGTATATCAATGAACCCTTTTCTCCATATGAATGTAATCATAAGGAGTAATAATATAAGGAAATCTGCAATTAAACATATATGTGAAATCGTAATATTTACATATTGCACTAATTTTTGACGTGTGATCCACGAATCAAACATATGTGTTTACACTCAAAAATTTATATATATAACTTATTTCTGCGTTGTAAAGATTAGGACGCATTTTTAAAACTAAATTTATTCTCTTTTGAGTTCTTTCTAATATTGATAAATTGTTAATTTAAAACCCAGAAAAGTTTAGGATTTTAAAATATTTTTACTTTGAGTAATAATGTAATTTAGAATTATGGTTAGAATTTAAAATATATACTTAAGAAATATATCTCAAACTATAAACATAATATTATTAGATAAAATTTGTCATAACTAATGTACATTATGGTACTGCAGTTTCTTAAATATTATGTAAATGTGAACACTTTAATTAATATACATTATCATTGTATAAAAATATATACCTAATATTCTAATATGAATGCAAAATTAAAATTAATACTTTTGTTTTAAAATCATTTAAAGAGAATGCTGAGAAATATTTTTAAATACAAATTATATATTGTTTTCTTTTAACGAATAGAGAGTTAGTATAATTTTATAATAGTATAATACAAATTTAGTAAGCATAAATGTTTAGATGTGCTTTGAAGATAAATTGCATAATCTTAAAAAAATGAAAAATCATGTGTTAAGCATAGATTTTGAACATGTTCCAACACATTCAGAATATTGTAACAACACTTCATAGATTAATAAGGTGAAAGATGATATCTCAGGAAAGACGTAAACAACGCTTAACATATTTGAAAACCCAATTTCTGTTATAATCGGAAAATATCCAAACTTTTGTATGCAGCCATGTATATGACAAATAGATTTGTATACATACTACATAGTATGTTAAAATTTATTTCAGTTAGGAAACGCATAACTCAGTCTAAATTTCCTATTCGTCATTTTCCCTCAAAGAGCAGCAATGTCCTCTAGATATTTCGTGCAGCCTTTTTACTTACCCATCATACGTAGTATAGGGTAAGTCTTGTAATCGTTTTGAAAATCGAAAATTTTTTTTTGACGGATTTACACGTTTCAGACACTGGAGATTCCGAAAAACATATTTTTAGAAAAAAAATTTTGCCGTCCGTCTGTGTGTCTGTGTGTCTGTGTGTGTGTGTGTCTGTAAACGCTCTATCTCCCGAAAAAATTGAGATAGAGACTTGCAATTTGGTATGTACTTAGTATATAATAATGGGAAGAAGCCTATTTCATTTCATTAACCTCGATTGACCGGAACTATTTTATTCGGACCCTCGAAATATTCGTCCTGATAAAAGGTATATAAAAATTTTCGAAATTGTTTATTTTAAGAAATGAATATAAAAGACAATAAAAAAACATAAATTTTACATAAAGCATGAAGTCGATCGGATAATTAGTTGCCGAGATATTTGGAATCCTATTTTCCACACTCTTCGATTTTTCATGACCCTGTATTTCATCCAAATTTCACTTCAAAGAGATATTTTAATTGGAAATTTGACGCTTCATCAGATGCAATAAACCGCTAGTTAATAGGATTATTATTTTTGGAGTTATAAGGAAAAACCTCTTTCAAGCAATTCAGTAATCGAGCCTTTAAAGTTTGTGACGTCATCAAGCCACGATTTTATTTGAATTGCAATGCATTTTATAAGTAGTTTACACATTTTTATTTTCATATTTTACATTATGCATATCCATGATGGGTAAGTATTACGGTGGCCCCCAACGACTAGTTTATAATGTAGGGGAGATGGGGGATGGATGGGACGTTCTCAATATTTCAGGCAATAAACTTTTCTTTTAGTTGCTTCCTATCCTCATAGATTTCACTACCATAGTGTGCTTCAGAACCAAAAGCAAGACCACATGGCTGTTTTCAGTTTCCTTCAAATTTGCATTTCCTGAAAACTCTGTTTAAAAGTAATATTTTTTACATTTGAAGTTACTTAAATATTTTATGCAATATAAACAATTAAGATATGTTGTATTTTTTTTTATTTCAAGGCTGAATATTGGTAATTAAAATGAATGAACATTAACCAATGTGACAAAATAATTTTTGAGACAAAATGGCTGACAATTGAATATAAGCATCATGGGGATGATTGGGACATTTCAAATGGGATAAATGGGATTGTCTCATTCATTCCTAGATGTTGCTGAAAAATATATTTATTAGCTAAATAATATTATGTAGTTTTATAAATTAATAATTTATGGTAATTACTCATTTAAAATTTTATACCCATTGTAGCCATCGTCTTCAACCATTGAATGCTTCCGTTTATGGGCCTTTTAAGGCAAAGCTGAGATGAGTCCAAGATGATTGGCTAACAAATAATACTGGAGATCATATTACAAATTGCAATCTCTCCTCTTTGGCCAAAGAGTCATTTTTGTCAGCTTTTAGTCCTTTAACACTGAATAAAAGGAGGAAAATATTTGTGTCCCATTCATCCCTGCTGTGTGGATGATTGGGACATAGAGAAACTTTTTTAAATTTCATAATATATTTCTGTATAATAATAATCTTGAATAAATATTGTACATAAGATGTAGTCAAACACTTAATCTATGAAATGTGATATATAATATTTATAATAACTTAAATAAAATATATAAAATAAATATTTTTCTGAAAATGTCCCATTCATCCCCCATCTCCCCTATATTATACACACCAAGAAAAATGAAAAAAAAAATGTTAAATTTAAAAACCCGTTCAACAACGGAAAACGCACTTCCAGCACTTATTCTTCATAGTCAGTACGAAAATCAAATTATTTTGTGTGGCGCTGTAAATGAAATATGAATTCTGTGTATTCCATTATCTATAGTAAGCATCTGCACCTCAGTGATAAATATGAAATTCAATGTGTTTGAAATACAATAAAATCATTAAAATGCACAAGAAACACCTTTTCCCTATAAGCCGTAATGTAAAAGCAACTTTTGAATGACCCTGTAAAGACCTATAAATGCTACACACTTCATTTTCAATACTGAACATGCACAGTAAATCTCAATAACATATATGAATTGCATGACAATCCGAGCGTATTTACGCGAGTTAGAGCACGGACTGCAGACAGACAAACAGACAGATAGATAGACAGACAGTCAGAGAAACCGAAATCATAAACACTTTTCAATTTTTTTGGAAAGAGTGAAAAAGAGTTCAGATATATTTTTTGAATACTTCCAATCTGACTTTTAAAAGGAAACATTATGTACCTTATAATAATGCATGTTCCATTTAATTTAGACTGCTTCACAGTAATAGATTTTTAAGTATTTTGCATTAAGATATCTACAATCCATCACATAAATAAATATTTAAATAAAAATCATAAAAAATATTACTTCGCTTTATATTACTTTATAAATTGCACAAATCATCATATTTTAAGACATAATATGTCAGTAACAGAAAAGGTGCGCTTTTGAAATTTTTCATGTTGTCGCTTCTTTTGTGTCATTCTAATTTAATAATACAAACGCAAATTTCAGATATCAGGAGTTGAAAGGAAGTAAAATTGAGATAAGTTATGTAATTTTGCCTTTACAAATATTCTTCAGTAAAAGAAAATGTATTCATTTTCTTTTTTCATTATTGTCGTATTCTTTTAAAACATTCAAAAGTATTTTTTATTTAACGAATTTTTTTTCAATATGTAACATATTGCGGTTTCTTTTCTATTTGCTTCTATATTAAAATTTTAATAAAATATTTGCTTTTTATTATTCAAATTGAAAATTTATCAATAATAAAAAAAATGTAAAATAAATAATTTATTCGTCATTTTAATTCAAAATAATTTATATGTACTGCAATTTACATTCAAAATAACTTACTTTAGACAAACTGTATGTGTCACTTTTTTTATTTTGATCATTTAAGTGTATAGCTTCTTATTACAAAAAGCTTCATTAAAAGTTTTTTTTTTTTTTTTTTTTTTTTTTTTTTTTTATGAACAAACCACAACTGTAAACGAACTGACATAATTTATTGAATCTTTTTTCAGTGCTTCGATAAAAATAATTATATGCATGATGATAATAATTTTGAATGTTATGTGCAAATAACAAATAGGGCGCACTTTTGGAATTTCCCTGTCGTTACTTTGTTAGTGAGATTCAAACATTAATAGGCAAATGACACATATAAGGTAATAAAATGCAGTGAATTGAGGAAGAAATAAGAAAGAGATTTTTGCCTGTATAAATTTCTTCGTTCAGTAAAGATTTTCTTTTCTTTTTTCGTTTCTTTTGAGTTATTTCATTACTGTTAAATTCTTCTATATATAAGAATCCTTTTTTATACTGTTATTTTTTATTTTAAATTTATGTCTATAACATACATTTTACGAATTAGTTGTATCTATTGTAATTTCTTTAAATAATATCCATGGCTGTCTTGTACTGCAGTTCAATTTTTAAAAGGCCAGACAAATACAGTTTTTGATAAACTATCCAACATTCAACTTTCTTTGCACAATTTTCCATTCTTAAAATAGATGCAGAAAGCAAAATTATGTTTCGATATTTTTTATTTTAACTTGTACTATTGAAAAAAAATTATATAAAACACTTTCGTTAGAAATTAGGAGAATTAAAATTGTAAGAGTTCATTTTTTTAAACTTCATCTAACTTTAATGCTGATAAATACAAATCTTTTTAGATACACAGGTTTGAGACTTTTATTATTAAGGGGAAATACAATTATAAATGCAATGAAAAAAGTTCTTCTTTCACAATAAAATTGATATTTGACTCAAAAATTGATAAATATTATTTTTTTCAATCATTTCCTTTCAAACTTAAATAAATAAAACATAAAGTGCAGTAAAAAAAAATCTTATGCATGTTAATCTTCAAATTGTGATAGAAAAAAACGGAAGTAACCATTTCAAATAAAATAAGTTGAAACTGGTGTGAAACACTAAGAACTAAAATAACTTCTTAAAACACCATAAAAACTTTAAAATGCGCTAGGCCTTTCGAAAGATCTGAGTCTTTCTTCGTCAGGCGCAAAAAGACGTGCGTCTACTATGAAAGCAGCAGCAAGACTGAAATGAGAGGTAAGGGAGTGGAAACAAGCTGATGCAACAGCCAATAGGAAAGTAGAAAACAACAGCCAATAGGAAAACAGAAGACAACAGCCAATCACAGAAGAGTAAAAACAAAACAATAGAGAATACAAAATAGAAGGGGAATAAGGAAGTGAAAAAAAAATAAATAAAAGATAAATAAATAAAATAGAATAAATAAATATATAAAATGAAATGAATAAAAAAAATAAATAAATAAATAGATAAATAAATAAATAAAATAAAATAAAATAAAGCACACAAATACCTTAAAAAATGGAAACACATGAAAATTAAGAATTAAATAAGTAACCAAAATATATAAATATATATAAAAAGACAGACTAAGATTAATTAATACAAAATAAATTATATGGAAGTACTGAAGAGGTTTTTCCAAGCAGCAGAGAGCATTGTGGAATCGGATTTATCATTAACAATAACTTCACGATTAAGATAAATAGCTAAATTTTCCAAAAAGTCCAATTCAGAGATACTATTAGCATTAAAGATAATTTTAGCATTTTTAAAATTAAAACAATGGCCGGAATCCCAAGAGTGCTTGGCAATTGAAGATTTAGCAATTTCTTGATTAGTTACATAACGAGAGTGTTCTTTTAAGCGGATTTCGAGATTTCTTTTAGTTTGACCAATATAAGATAAATCACAGCCATTACAAGGAACATTATAAATTCCCCATTTACGAAGATCAGGAACAGGAGATTTGGTGGAGGGGAATTTGAATTTATTGACAGGTTTAAAGATAATGTTAAAATTGAAGCGTCTGAAAACTTTAGCTAATTTGAAACATAAAGGAGGATAAAAAGGGAGGACAACCAAATTATCAGGTTTGCTTTTCACAGATTTAGAAAGAGTAGATTTGTAAGACGGTCTATTGAATTTCTTCACAGCATTATTGATAACAGAAGGATTGAAACCTCTTTTGACAGCAACAGTTTTTAAGTAATTAAGTTCATCCTTAAGGGATGCAGAGTCGGAACAAATTTTGAGAGCATGATTTACATACGTATAAAATACACCGATGTTTTGGTTGACAGGATGATTTGAGAGAGCATGAGGTGGGTTAGAGACAGAAAAATTCTGTTAAGAATTCTGTTGTTTTAAATGACAACACTAAACATTGTGTTATTCCTTCTTCAGCCATCTGTGCTCGTTTTTATGCTTTGCCTAAAGTTCATAAAACCAATGTCCCCTTAAGACCTATTGTCTCTAATATTGGTACTGTTAATTATCCTCTTGCCAAATTTTTAACATCCATTTTTTCTCCTTTATGCATTTCTAATTCTCATACGCTAAAAAATTCTTATGATTTTGTTGGTAAATTAAAAAATATTAACCCATCCAATTGTTCTATGCTTTCTCTTGATGTTAAATCTTTATTTACTAATGTTCCGATTGAAGGTGCTCTTTCTTGCTTGGAAACAAGATTACGTGAATTTCATTTCTCTGATATTGAAGTCAAAGATTTTGTTAATTTAACTAAAATTTGCATCTCTCAAACTACCTTTAAATTTGATAATAAATTTTTCAAACAATCAGATGGCTTAAGTATGGGTAATCCTTTATCTCCAATTCTTTGTGATATTTATATGCATTATTTTGAGGGAAAATTATTAAATCTGGTTAATTTTAAATGTTGGATGCGGTATGTTGACGATACTTTTGTTTTAGTTGATAATCCTTTTGATATTTCTACCATTCTTCAAACTGTCAATTCTATTGACCCTCATATTCAGTTTACTTTTGAGCTAGAAAATTGTAATAAACTTCCTTTCCTTGATGTTTTAGTTACCAAATGTGATTCTTCTTTCAAAACTTGTGTTTATAGAAAACCTTTTTCTGTCTCTAACCCACCTCATGCTCTCTCAAATCATCCTGTCAACCAAAAAATCGTTGTATTTTATACGTATGTAAATCGTGCTCTCAAAATTTGTTCCGACTCTGCATCCCTTAAGGATGAACTTAATTACTTAAAAACTGTTGCTGTCAAAAGAGGTTTCAATCCTTCTGTTATCAATAATGCTGTGAAGAAATTCAATAGACCGTCTTACAAATCTACTCTTTCTAAATCTGTGAAAAGCAAACCTGATAATTTGGTTGTCCTCCCTTTTTATCCTCCTTTATGTTTCAAATTAGCTAAAGTTTTCAGACGCTTCAATTTTAACATTATCTTTAAACCTGTCAATAAATTCAAATTCCCCTCCACCAAATCTCCTGTTCCTGATCTTCGTAAATGGGGAATTTATAATGTTCCTTGTAATGGCTGTGATTTATCTTATATTGGTCAAACTAAAAGAAATCTCGAAATCCGCTTAAAAGAACACTCTCGTTATGTAACTAATCAAGAAATTTCTAAATCTTCAATTGCCAAGCACTCTTGGGATTCCGGCCATTGTTTTAATTTTAAAAATGCTAAAATTATCTTTAATGCTAATAGTATCTCTGAATTGGACTTTTTGGAAAATTTAGCTATTTATCTTAATCGTGAAGTTATTGTTAATGATAAATCCGATTCCACAATGCTCTCTGCTGCTTGGAAAAACCTCTTCAGTACTTCCATATAATTTATTTTGTATTAATTAATCTTAGTCTGTCTTTTTATATATATTTATATATTTTGGTTACTTATTTAATTCTTAATTTTCATGTGTTTCCATTTTTTAAGGTATTTGTGTGCTTTATTTTATTTTATTTTATTTTATTTATTTATTTATTTATTTATTTATTTATTTTTATTTATTTATTTTTTTTTATTCATTTAATTTTATATATTTATTTATTCTATTTTATTTATTTATCTTTTATTTATTTATTTTTTTTTCACTTCCTTATGCCCCTTCTATTTTGTATTCTCTATTGTTTTGTTTTTACTCTTCTGTGATTGGCTGTTGTCTTCTGTTTTCCTATTGGCTGTTGTTTTCTACTTTCCTATTGGCTGTTGCATCAGCTTGTTTCCTCTCCCTTACCTCTCATTTCAGTCTTGCTGCTGCTTTCATAGTAGACGCACGTCTTTTTGAGCCTGACGAAGAAAGACTCAGATCTTTCGAAAAGCCTAGCGCATTTTAAAGTTTTTATGGTGTTTTAAGAAGTTATTTTAGTTCTTAACCATTTCAGTGGAAATTATGTCGTATTTCAATTTATGTTTAAAAAACATAAGCTTAAGGGTTTGATTTTTTACTGAGATTGTACCGATCTCTGAAATTTTCATGTCAAAGCTGTTAATTTATCAGTTTTGAATTTAAAATATGTTTGTTTAACATGCAAATATTTATTTCAGAAGCATAGCAGTCGAAAAAACTATAACCTAGGTTAAGAAAACGTCTTAACACGATAGAACAACAACTCGGAGACATTTCAGAAGATCATTGGCAACAAATGAATATTTGTTATCATAAATGTTCTTTTAAATCTCGAAAATATATTGGTTTCTGAGGTGTCAATAGATAAAGAACGCTTATTCGAATCGTGAGTAACTCAGAAGGCTTGATTGTATATTTTCGTTCATGGTTATAATATATTTTCCTAGATTAATAAACATTTGTCTTTTTTCACAGTGTATTTTATTTTTGGCCGACTCTACCATTAATAATAAATATTTCTTTTAGTTTTGTAAGTTCCACAGTAA
Organism: Maratus michaelseni; assembly: GCA_963931845.1. Classification (NCBI taxonomy): domain Eukaryota; kingdom Metazoa; phylum Arthropoda; class Arachnida; order Araneae; family Salticidae; genus Maratus; species Maratus michaelseni. The sequence continues at coordinate 419,500,708 of OZ007588.1, forward strand.
AAAGTTAAAAGTGCGTTTTCATTTAGCAATCTACAGGACGTCATAAAAGATCATATTAAAATAAAAAGTATTAAGAGAAATACTCCTTTCTAATAAAACAATATTTTAAGATATTTCTGTCAGTAATAAAGTAAATTTCCTTTGAAACTTTACGTTAAGATCTTTTTTGTTTCAATCTAATTCTAATAATGTAAAAGCAAAATTTCACATATAAGTTGGGGTCACAAATGTAGATGAACTAAAAAAAAATATATATTTTGCCCGTTTACATTTTCTTGACTAAAGGAACATGTCTTCTTTATTTAAGCATTACTGTTGTATTCTTCTACAAAACCTAAGCATTATTTTTTATTTAATGAATTTTGAGCTATTTTTTTGCAAAGCAATTTCTATTTTCTTATTTGTTCCTGTATTTAATTTCTTAAATTATGTGCGTTTGTTTTAAATTAATAATAATATATGTTAACAGTAATATTCAAAATATATGTTGATATGAAATATAATTTTTTATTTTATTCAGATCACATTTATTTTTTAAACTAAGTACTTATGGTAAAATAATTATTTCGTATTTTTAGGAGTAAAGTTTTTTCTTACAAAAACTACTAAATTAACAGATTATCATTAGCAAACCTCAAATGAATTGATATAATACATATTATCTATTTATTTATTTTAATTTAAAAAACAAAACTACTATCAGGATTTTTTTTAAAAATGGAGAGTGTGCTGCCGTATGATATATCGAGACAGAATGAAACTTTTTTACTATGGTGTAGAGAAGTGTTTCTGAACAGGTGTGCCGCGCCTTTAGGTGAGCTGCCAAATATAGGCGCCGATTTCGCGGGTGCGAAAAAGGCAATCAGTCATACTTACACCACTAATTTTTAAAAGTTTATTTTTTACCCTATTTAATCATTGTGATTAATTTACACGAAAATATCATTTAAAAATTAGTGGTAAAAGATTGCCTGATCACACCAGCCGACCCCGTAAAGTCGGCTCCTATTCCGTGAACTTTTTCAGACAACTTTTATCAAGATTTTAATTATTTTAACAAAAGTATTTAAAATGTATTAAACAATCTTTCAAAAACGTTATATTTATGCTATTGAAATGTTGAAGAACATATCCATCCGCCAACTCTTGATGCAATATTTTCTAGTGCAGAGGAGAAATTCTTTTTCTTAAAGGCCGTGTGCATGTGCTTCAGCAAATTTAATATTGCAAAAGAGGAAACGTTACCAGAAATAAGCAAGCGCAGAAAATTACATTAAAAATAATTAAAAACACCGATATTACAATCTACTGGTTTTCTTTGATTTGCAAATTTACAAATATTACAAAGAAATAATCTGCTGTTAGCATTATATTTATGAGGAAGGAACTTTCCTGCAGCGAATATTGTTAAAAATTTTAAATAAATCTCTGCACGATTTTGAGCAAAACCAAATCCTTAAACATTTTGGATAGCTTGTCATTGTTACATAGGTAATGTTGTTGTTTTTTTGTCTAACCTGTGTATTCAAACTCGTCCAGGTGTGTATTGCGAAGTTCTGGAATGTAGGTTTGACATAGTTTGGAGAAAAAATATCTATCTAAGCACATTCTGAACATCCGCCCTGTACGCATGTGGCCACTCTCATATAGAGGCACCCTAGAAGGCGCTAGTTATATTTTGTTTATTTTAATTTCATAAAGAAAAAGTAAAATACAACTTTTTTCAAGCACAACATAAACTGGTCGTTGAGAGCCATCGTAATACTTACCCATCATGGATATGCATAATATAAAATATGAAAATAAATAATGTGTAAACTATTTATAAAATGCATTGCAATTCGAATAAAATCGTGGCTTGATGACGTCATAAGCTTTAAATGCTCTATTAATCCAAAGTTGATAATCATATTAACTAACGGTTTACTGCGTCGGAATAAGCGTCTCATGTCCAATCAAAATATATCTTTCAATTGAAACTTGAATGAAATATAGGGTCATGAATAAATCGAAGAATCTGGAAAATATGATTACAAAAATCTCGACAACTAGTTATCCGATCAACTTCATTCTTTATGCAAAATTTATGTTTTTATATTCCCTCCTTAAAATAACAAATTTTGAAAAAAATTATATACCTTTTATCAGAACGAATATTTCGAGAGTCCGAAAAACCTAGTTCCAGATAATCGAGGTTTCCAAACTTCTTCTCATTATTAGATACTAAGTACACACCAAATTTCAAGTCTCTATTACAATTTATTCGGGAGATAGAGCGTTTACAGACACACAGACACACACGCACACAGACAGACAGAAGGACGGCAAAATTGTTTTTCTAAAAATATGTTTTTCGGAATCTCCAGTGTCTGAAACGTGTAAATCCGTCAAATTTTTTTTATTGATTTTCAAAACGATTACAAGACTTGCCCTATCTTACGTATGATGGGTAATTAAAAGTATCAAATGAGAGATACAAAAAATGTTTCGTAATATAAAACAAATAATGGATAATGGCTTAACTGTGAATTTTGAAGTATACTCCAAAATGTTTGTATTACATAAATGTTTCGTTTTTTAAGTTCCCTTAAAAACATATTAATTATAACATTGCGAATTATACCAGATAGCACTTGATTCTTTTATAGCATTGAAAATAACTCTGCACTGTTGAAAATTAGTTACGCTGTTTTATGTTGGGTGAAAAATATATTTTATTTTGCTATAGATTTGATTAAACAATTCGGAAATTTAATCCTTCATAGAAAAGAATTTTAAAAGACGTTTTTTATCTGTCATAATATTCCGTTTCATGTCTAACTGATTTTCAATGACTTAAAATATCTTTCTCACAACTAAAATTCGACGAATTTAAAATTCTATTTCAGCTAACAACCGCTATACACAGGTTATGCTGTGTGAAATTAACGTTAAGGAGTCACACCAGTCAGTAAAAAAGTATTGCGCTAACGTGCAATAAATAATACAGAAAGAAAGAAATTTTCAAAATTTAGTAAAGTTTTTTTCTTCTGAGAGTTTTCTTCTTTTCTTTTTCTTAGTACTGTTTTCTTCTGAGCTGTCATAATTTATGTAAGAAATCTATTTATTATCATGTAGATCCAATATTTAAAATTTTTTAATTTTCCGATATTGTAAATAGCATTTCGGTTTCATAATAATTACTAGCAGAGAAATTAATATTTTATGAAAATATTCCAATGTTCCTTTTTCTATATTTATTGAAAAAATATTATGAGAAAACTGATTAATAAATATAAATTAACTAATTTTTCTGATGAAACAAAAATTCTCAAAGACGCTTTAAATAAGTCCATTATAAAGTGAAAATTTTGTATTTAAAATTTTCACCATGAAAAGAAAATTAAAGAAAATTCACTGGAATAATAATTTCTTTACTTATAGGTTGAATGTTTTTGTTTTTTTCTTATTTTTTAACTTTCTTAAGGCATTAAAACGTCGGTGAAATTATTACAACTATCAAGATACTGTTAAGGACATATTCCTATTTTTAAGCGTTTTTTACAGCATTAACATGCTGTTCAAAAGTAGTAAAACTAACGACAATATTGCAGACTTTTTGCAACTTTCACCTACTTTTAGGTAGCTTTCAATACAAAAAAGTATAAAGCTACCTATTGCAGCCGTTCGGAGGAAAGCAGTTCCGGAAAATTTCGATATATTTTCACCGATCATGACCCCCAGACCCCAAAACCACCCTCCGTTCAAATGTTGATTTATATATATATATAGATATATCCATATATATATATATATATATATATATCTGACCTATGTCATACGATAACGCCCGTAATTATGAATCGATTTTGATAAAACTAATTGTGTGTATTAAGATCACTAATGTCTCGACCGAGTTCGTTGGCCAGCTTGGTCCGCCATCTTGTTTCAAGATGGCGGCCATTTAAAGATGTAAAATAACTTAAAATCTAAAATAAATATACAAAAAATTTAAAATTCAAATTTATTTTTTAATTACGTGTTAGGCCTTGATACAAGGATTCCAGAGCTTTTTTTGGTTTACCTCTATCTTAAAAAATGGCTGAGATAGAGCAGTTTGAAATTCTAGGGTGGCTGACATTTTGAAACAAAACAGCACATTAACGCGATTACTCGCAAATTATTTTCTTTCATTGTTGTAATAATTTTCCCAATCATACGCATAAAACTATATATTCATATCCGTTAACGCCAAAATTGGCGACATTGGCGACAAAATTGGCAAAATTGGGCGACATTTGGTGAAATATCGCCAAATTTGGCGATCAAAATAAGTCTTCATAAATGAAGCCAATTTGGCTATTGCTCAATAATTTGGAGAATTTCTTATTCAAATTCAGTATTAACGAATCTTTTGTAAACGGTTCTTTGCATTTTAGCTTGCTGTTTTTGTGTAACATTAGCTAAAATTTTAAAACGAAGATATAGGAAAGCTACCTTTTCCTCCCGGTACAGGCCGGAAGGACTTTTTTAAGACAGTTTTTATTGCGCTGAAATTCAGTTAAGTTTATTGTTAAAACATAATCGAATGAACGAGACATATTTTCGAATTTCTTAAGTCAAAGAACAACGTGTTTTAAACGAATTACGTTGCCATTATTTCAAAGTTTTAAGAAAGAAACTGTGCTACTGGGGATATCTTATACTGTAAAAGCCCGAAATCTGGTAAATCATAGCAGTTACCAATATAAATTGGTTAAAACCCAAAATATGCTTCTAAACGATTCGATTTCCGTCTTTTAGCAAACGATTTCGATAAATGCTAGGATTGACTGTTTCCTTTTGGTAAAAGTTTGAAATAGATGAAAAACTAAGCATTTCATTCAGTAAGTACGTCGTTAACATTTTTTTTCAACTTACGAAGATATTTTTCAAACGAACATTTAATTGTCTTTAATTATTAAAAAAAATATATGACTGGAATGGTGAATTAAAACAACTTTAACTAAGATTTTACTCTATGTTATCTTCACTAAAGTTACAATAATTTGTTTTATCATATTAAATCTAAACGAAGCCTAAAACATATCTTTATATAACATTAAGGCTTCTTCTAGGTCAGTCTTCTATAATACTCAAACACTGATTATATGATAACTTCGGTGATATATCTAACTTATGTAGAGAAAGTTAATTAGCGATTCCCAGTTTCATAGGAAATCCAAACATAGTTTTGTGAGGTGAACATTTGATTCTTTTATGCTATACCGTGTCTTTCATGTCTGGTACAAATTGTAATTTTTCCGACCACTATGTTGAATTATATATTTTCATCTATATTGCCGACATGTTCTCAATGTCTTGGTTCGCCTGTATGACTCAATGTTTCTTTGTTTATCGTGAACTATTTTTAGATCATTCCACATTTCACATAAAGGTTTTGTGATTTGTTCGCAACATTACCCTCAACTTGTAAGAGTGGAGAATGATTGATGGTCCTATAGTTTAGAAAATATCCAAAAGTTAATATTCTACTTCACCAGATCTTTTACTGTGCAAAGGTTGGGGAAATTCAAATTTTTTAAGATGATCTTGGTACTCTAAAATAAATTTCATATCACGACGAGAATTGGACTGTATATCTATTAGTTTGATTTGGCATGGAGAAATCATTTTCTATGTTCAACTACTTTGGATACAATTCTCTTTTTAAAATATATTTGATTACATTTATGAGTGGGCTAGTCTATTATCAAATACGTAACGATAGATACTACTGTCAAGTTCTTGATATTGCAATTCTGTTCCTTAATTATTCAGGTTCTTTCAGCATGGCTAACGTCCAGATGAGTATCGTGTATGACGTTGGATAATTCGTAAAAAAACAACATAGCAAAAAAAATATTTTTTTGCAAATATTGCCGCATTAATTTCTACTAGCCTTGTATGTTCAGAATGTTATAGCACTTCAACCATCTATAAATTACAGATTGATTTTCCTTAACAAGTTTAGTTTATTTCTCTTCATTTATTAAAGAATTGTATCCTCACTTGTTAAATAAACGGTTTACACTTCTTATTAATTACTGATTCATACACAAGGACATGACACATTTTTCTGCATACTATCATTTACCTTTTCAAAGAAGTAAGAAAACACTAAATATATTAGCAAATTAATATGTTGCTGCAATTACAAAACTTTCTTCTATATTATTCTCGTATACTAATTTAAAAATCCCTGTTACACACCAACAAATAGGGAGTACAGTGCATATATTTTAACTTAACTCGCAGTTACAGTGATCAGTGGGTAAAAAGAGGTACAGTTTCACAGCGCCCCATGTTGGGAAGTGAAATAAAAAATTGGATCAAAATATATATTTCTAATTAATAGCTTGAAATATATTTTTTTCTGCATTTATAGCGCATTGAAACTGAGATGCTGTAGTAATGTTTGTTTTAAAAATCTAACAGAGCAGCGCCCTCTTGTAAGCAAATAAAGCCAAAATTGAATCAACATAATTTTTTATATAATCTTACATATTAAATTCATTAAATTCTATCCTGTAGACGCCGAGATGCATAGCTATCATGCAAATTATGAAAAACATATCGTATCAATGACACCTGCTGGGCAATATGAACATAAACATAATCATTAGTTACTTATATCACGGTCTAATTGAATATAAAGTTTGATAAAATTTCAACTCATATATGCCGAGATATCGCTATGATGGAAACTTTGAAAAACACAGAATACCAGAGCCATCTGTTAGGTTATATACACCTAATCCTAAAAAGAACTAATTTTTGTTAAGGTCTAACATAATCTGAAGTTTGAATAAATTCCGTTTACTTATTCTCTGGACAGAGCGGTCAAAAAATTTGTATCACACACAGATAAACAGACACACATTTTCCAAAATTAATCAAATCGTGTTGAGAACAGCCCAAAACGTATAAATCCATCAAAAAATCGAAATCGAAAATGTTTTACTTTCTTCTTTTGTATATAGAAGAAAGTAACAAACAAACATATTCTAGATCGTAGCTGCTCACACATATCCAAACTTGTCCGAAGTTACGGGGCTGCAACCGGCGCGAACAGATAAGCGTTACAAGGGAAGGTGCATGCGCAGACAAATGGACAAGCTCATTCCTCATTTCACGCTAATATCAAAAGAAGTTGGTAAATCCTAGCATTTACCGAAATGCAGTAATGGAACTGTGGCGCACCATTTGGGCGAATGTCACCACTAAATTTTAATAGTATTCTTCAGCTTAAAAAAATTTCAGAAAATTTGCCCTTAAATAAGACGAAGAATACTAATTAAATTCAGTGGTGTCAATTGGTTCTCGGGTGCGCCATTGTTCCATCAGTGGAATAGTTTGCTAAAAGGCCGAAATGGTAGCGTTAAGGAATATTTCGGGATTTTACCAACTCACTTTCTTAAATGCTAGGATTTATCAGAATTTCGATTTTACAGTAACATATCTATTCAGGGTATTTGAAGGTAGTTAAAAAATTATTGAAAATAAGTGATTTAAAATAAGAAAATGAAGCACATACTTTTTGCAAATACCTGACTTTCGTAGATTCCTCTTTTTGAAAATTAATTTAAAAAATATTTATATGCTTTTGAATAACTATTATAAAAAAATGTTTTGATATTGGCACAAAAACAATCGATGAAAGATTTCATAAATAAAAAAAAAATTAGACATGATTAAAAAATTCACAAAAACTTTAAAGATAATATATTAAGAGAAAAATGTCCCATTTTTTAATGCATACGATTAAAAGTCTCATTTGTTTTTTAAAACAAAGTCATTAAAGATTCAAAAAATGCAGACTAAAAAAGGTATTTTTATGTATTTTAAAATATTTTCACTTCAGATAATTAAAGGACACCCCATTGCGCGTTCGACTTTAATTAACTAAATATGCCTAAAGAAGTAAGTTTAAATAAAAAAAGTAATATTGCTCTTGCAAAATGTACTTTAAATTTCAGTGAGTTGTTTGTTTTATCCCGTAAAAAAATTCAAAATTTTCATGAGATTTTTTTTTCCTTCTGGTATTTTTAGAATTCTAAATAATTATACGACGCTAAAGAAAAGTGCATTTTTGTTATTTTATTCTCTTTTCTTATTCAAGGAATAGTAATAAAAGAATATAAAAATAATAATTAGAATATGTTTTTTACTAAGTTCTGCATTCGTGAATGAAAAAGGTAAATAAAACGCATTTCTTTCATATAATTTGTATATATCTGTCGAATTCCACACAACTTTGAAGAATAATCCTGTAATTAAAGTATGCTGCCACCACCGATATGACTACGTGATATCGGTCACGTTATGAGAGGTATATTGAGAAAAAGACGAACACTTTCAATTAAACTTAAACGAACAATTTATTTACACAATCTTTACAAATAACAAGACATTATTTACACTTAAAAACGCGGATATAGCTGATCCGGTTCAACATTAAATGAAATACAGAAAATACGTTCTGTGTACTGCTAAGCTACTCTATACCTCTCTCATGCTACGTTAATTAACTCAGAGTTACCAGAGATTACTATTAATCTCATCAACACATTATATCTCCACTCCAAGAGATCTATCTCAACGCACGTGTACCAGAGCTTCCCTTGGAACCACCTACACGTGTCACTCCCACGTTAGAAACTAATCTCCCTCTCTGCTGTCCCCACGAGACCACACTACGTAAACGGGGTTCGTTCTTGTGTCCGCATGGATTCGTCCACTTGAAAGAACGTAATCCCTTTATGATGTATCTTTCATCTTAGAGAATGGGTGAAGCTCTTTGTCTGTCTTATCAATGAACTTTGAATGACAATAGAAAAACTCCTTCCACTGTACTAAACATTCTTTCAACCCATATCATGTCACTCACCTACTCGGATTAAGATTCCAGATAGGAAAGGAATGTTAGTTTAAAGCTTACAGAACACAGTATATAAGCACACACAAGGATAGTATCACATAAAATAGTTGTAAACAGCAGCTGTCAACCAAAACCTGAGAATATCTTTTATCACACATGACCGCATGTTTGCTACTAAATAAAGCGTAAATCTAAGATTTGTTTTAAAGAGACAATTATTTTATCTCATACAAGCAGGGTTCGCCTGCTATACCCGCTGGTTGGTGTCTCTAAACGAACCTAAAATCAAACGAAATATATTGGTGAATTTGACACTCTATTTTGAAGCAATATGAACATTTGCCTGAAATGTCTTCCAGCACTGCTGAACACGATTCCAACGCCATTGAGTTATTATATTTTGTAAAGTGTCAGACAAAATTTGGGCTGTTAAGGACCAACTCTTTTAGTTTATCTTTTATATTATGATTTGTTAAAGAACGATAAAACGATAAGCAATAGTATAGAACAATCCCTGAAAAATCATCTAACTAACAATGAAACACAGAGACGTCGAGTAGAACGTTTTAAAAAGCTAATATTTAATAATCGGGTTCACCTAATCAAAACGTGTTTCCAATGCGCGGCGGGTTATCGCTGAAATTTGGCAGTTTTCATTCGGTTCAAATAGGACAAGGCAGAGAGATGAGTACTGAATTTAAATGATTAATGCTTCAATAAACAAGTTTTTCGAATCGGCAAATCAAAGATAACGGCAAGTGTTTGGGCCAACTCGTAACATTCACGCAAAACCTGCACTTTCTATTTATTTCTATTTACTCTGAGGAAGATAAGCCATTTATCAATGTAGCTAATTGTCAAACGTTAACTGAACCTTTAAAAAATATGCAGCATCGTGCACTGCGGCCCCGTCATCAACCAACAAACCTTAAAATTTTAAGGATTTGTAAATATGATTGTTCCCTACAGCTAAGACGCCTAGAAAGGCGTTATAATTTAGCAAAAATGTATGTGGTTCCCGTAAATAAGCCTGCGATAATTTCTTAAAAATAAATTTTTATTTCTATTTCAGCTCATATTTACTTTATTCAGATCAGTAGTTTAAATATTCTAAATATTTTAGTATATATTAGTAGTCTATATATTTTAGTACACGAGTATACTCGTGGTTTTTTAATCTGAAATTACGAATGTGCACCGGAAATTTCGAAAGAAGAATTTTTATTTTATGTAATCTTGAAATGTCTGTAATTAAATAAAGTAAATAATACAGGATTATTCTAAATTACGGACCCATTTTCAAAAAATTGTAATTATTAAAGTACAAATCCAAAATGAACAATCTTTATACCAATGAAAAGAGGAAGTTTCAAAGTTTTTTTTTAATACCGAATTTGGTACGGAAGGATCGCTGCACTGTAATTTGCGACTCACTTCTTGCGAACTCAAGAACGCAGAAAACCTTGTGCTCTACAGTAGCCATCCCACTCACAACTGACAGTGAAACGAAATCGTGGCCTATTGCCGCGCGACCTCTACCGCCTGCCTCTGGAACCATCACCGCTTTGAAAGCCGTGCACTCAGTAACAGCAGATATGATTCTCGTGTGTGGGACAAGTTTGGCTATCGCGTAGATGTTTACCGTGCAGCAAACGGTGGACACATTGCACATTTATAATGTCTTAAAAACACTTTGAAACTTCCCCTTTTCATTGGTATAAAGATTGTTCATTTTGGATTTGTACTTTACTAAATACAATTTTTTTAAAAGGCGTTCATCATTTAGAATACCCTGTATTATTACTTTTTCCTGGTATGAATTCGAACTTTCCAAATAAAATAAAATTCCGGTAATTTTAACACGGCAGTGAACGTGTTAAAATAATATTCAGGATTTGAATATTAATATGCATGTATTTTTAATTAATGGTTAAGTAATTTTACATGTAGATTAAGGCCTTATCTCATACCGTAAGTCTTTTTCTAACCTACAGGTGGCTGAAGAAGAATATTATTTCAGATTTGATATGTAATCGTAGGAATAATTGTCTAGACACCAAAAAATCATTTCGAAGTACAAAGATTAAAGTTATTTGGTTTCAGTTTATTTTTAAAAAAAGGTTATATATTTCAGAAATTAAGTAAATAAGGAACTAATTAGAATTAGCAATTCGTAACTAGAAACGAAATTTTGGAATTAAGCCACTATATTATCCCGTTTTTGCAATGTACGTTGGAAATATTTATTACTTTTATGTGTAAGTAATAAAGAAACATTTCAAGAAACTTAAAAAAAATTGGAACACGAACGTTAGATATGTCATTATTTATGAAATATCCATTTTCACAAGAAAAAATTAAAAATTATTCAAAAACCACACTGAACAAAAATAGTCCCTTCTTACACGTAACTAATGAAATTAATGCTGTCGCAGAAGGGTATGCATTTTATGTTGATGAATATATTGTTAATTGTGTTAGATAATGAAAGTAATAAGACACCAAAACGGTGAAATATAATCTCTCCTTAAATGCTTTTTTTTATTATTAAAACAATTTTTGCAGCATTAAAGAAGTCAGTTTTAATTACTCTGATTTTATATATTCGACTAAATTTAATTAAGTGCAGCTTATATGTGAAATGAAACATCTGTAACTTGTTTAATGTTTCTTTATTCATAATAAATGATATAAAATGTGACATGAAATCTTAATTAAAAGTTTTCTAGCATTATATTTCAGAATTATAGTAAAAAATAAACACATTTTTGAGTTGAATTATTTACACTAATGGATTAATTGCTTGATGATAATTCCATTAAAGTTAACAGAAAATAAATATAAAACATTTTTGGGTGTATTATTAAAAAAAAAATAGTGATTAACAATATAGTATAATAAAGTGAAAATTGACAAGTTTTAAAATAAAAATATTATGGGCTTAAGAAAATTTGGTAAAACTATTAAGAATTAAAAATCAAATTTGAACTTTATGTGTGGAATTAATTTATGAAAATATTCTAGAAAATATAATAGAAAAGCTTTATGCAAGTAATTTTTTTTAATCTGTGTTACGCTGAATTTTTTTATTAAAAAAAAAAAAGTTAAATTGTTCTTGTTTTTCATTGGTCTATCTCAATATTATAAGGCATTTTAGACGGTGGGTAAGATTTTCAATGGGGTTTAGGTCGGCGGCCGTACGTCATCCTCCGATTCCAGGCACTCGTAAGCCCATACGAGTCACGACTAAGGTTTACCCGGGCACCCTCAAGGTGGTGCTCTTCAGCCGGGGGGAGAAGCGGGGGCGTGAGCCTACCTGCAATTCGTCACCCTTTCCCAAATGAGTGGACGACAAAGGTCGAAGAGATACGGTGGAGCCCAAACTAGAAGGAACCACTTATTTCACACTTGGGCGGATAGTGAGAGTAAACTACAGCCTCGTAGCCGGGATCCCATAGGGGAGCCGGGACCTTAGCCCATGTTGAACACTCCCACTTATGGGGTTTAGGTAAAGACTATTTAAAGAAAAAAAAAGTGAACAATTATTCAGTATTATTGTTCATTATTTTATTTTTCTCATGTAATTTATTTAATAGAATATATATTTTTACTAGTTACTACAGTAATACTACTAGTTACTGTACTAGTAGTACTACTACATTCAGTACTAGTCCCTACTAGTCACTACTACGTTAGTACTAGTAGTACTACTAGTTATACTATATATATATATTTATAGTTGAGAAGTACTTTCTCAACTTTCGTTCTTTTTAATACATTTCAACGTAGTTCAAAAGTGTTTATGAATTCCGTCTGTCTGGCCGCCTAGTCATACTGTAATTCAAGTAAATATACCCGTGTTTCCATTTAAATTCCATTTAATATTTTATTAAAAATTACTACAGAATGTGCGTTATGGGAAATGGAGTATATAAAATGCACAGTTTTTTATGTATACTGTTATGTGTTTGTTTATAGGGACACACAAAATAATTCCTTTACATTATGTTCTATCGGGTAAAAATTATGTTCGTTGCATTTTATAGACGTTACTCTGATTGAAACATAACGAGGTCGATAGAAAAGATAATAGAAAAACTTTATGCAGGTTTTTTTTTTTTATAAATCTGTGTTACACTGAATTTTTTTATTTAAAAAAATTGTTAAATTGTTCTTGTTTTTCATTGGTCTATCTCAATATTATAAGGCATTTTAGACGGTGGGGAAGATTTTCAATGGTGTTTAGGTAAAGACTATTAAAGAAAAAAAGAGTGAACAATTATTCAATATTATTGTGTATTTTTTTTTACCATGTAATTCATTTAATAGAATATATATTTTTACAAGTACTTTCTCAACTTTCGTTCTTTTTAATACATTTCAACGTAGTTCAAAGTGTTTATGAATTCCGTCTGTCTAGCCGCCTAGTCATACTGTAATTCAAGTAAATACAGGGAATAGAGGGAATAGAAGGAGGGAAAATAGAGGGAATAGAACTCAACGGCCAGAGACTAAAAGTAAAAGAACAGATAAGATATTTGGGAGTCACACTGCACAAAAATCTAAACTGGATACCACACTGTCAAACACAAACAAATAAGGTACGAGCAAACTTCACAAACTTAGCACATATGGTAGCAAAGGGTTGGGGACTAAAAGCAAATATACTAAAAATCTGGTACACAACAGTAGTGGAAAAGACGCTAACCTACGCAGCACCGGTTTGGGGACACTGCCTCAGCAAAAGGTGCATACAGATATTGTCAAGCTGCCAGCGACATTTTGCACTGGCCATAGTCAGGGCCTATAGAACGGCCCCAACCTCGGCACTTCTGGTACTCTCAGGCCTGATTCCAATCCATCTTAAAGTCTACTACGAAGCAGCGTACGGCACAGTCTCAAGATTAAGGAAAAATGCAACAATACACAATGAAACTTTACACCACATCGAATACGACAAAAAAATAAACATATGGGAGAATCATCCAGCAGACACGATAGAACCTAGGATAGGGTACAATACACAAGACACAACGATATACACGGACGGCTCTAAATTGGAATCAGGTGCTACAGGTTCGGCCTTTGTAGCATATAAAAATAATCAAAAGATAAAAACATGGTCAGTGCCGTTAAGGAACAGCAACAGCGTCTTCCAGGCCGAACTACTGGCAATACAAGAAGCAGCAAAATGGGGCAACACCACGGGTGAGTCATATAGCATCCGCTCGGACTGCAAATCGGCCATCGAATCACTTAGTAAACCATTCAACGTAAACAAAACAGTAGACACAATCCAAAAACTAATAAAAGAAGCTAACAACAAATTTAAAATCAGCTGGGTTAAGGCGGATGTTGGCATCCAAGGAAACGAAGAGGCAGACATGTTAGCCAAAACCGCAGCTCTAAATGTAAACAACAAAAGCAAATACAACCTGACTAAACCAATCTCAAAACTTAAAAGAACACTAAAAGATATAACACTAAAACAATGGCAGTTCGAGTGGGACTATGGGGACACAGGTAGGGAAACACACAGGTACTTCCCAAAAGTAGATAAAAATAGACTAATAAGCGATTACCTACTAGCACAGCTATACACAGCTCACGGAGCTTTTCCAGCATACCTACACAGGTTTAAGAAAGCGGACACACCGGACTGCGAATGCGGAACGGTGGGTTCACCAAAACATTACCTAATTCAATGTCCACTCACCCAAGCACACCACCTGGCACAAATAACAACAGACAACGAGAAATTATGGTATGAACAATTAGCGAAAAACAAACACGTACAAAACAAGGCAAAGACAGTAATCAGGTGGCTCCAAGAAAACTGCGACAGCATCACGACACTAATACAAAACAACACACAATAATATTTAGCACCCCAGCAGCAGTCGAAGGTGGAAGGTAACACAACGATAAAATGAATATGTATATGTGTTTATGTGTTATATGTTAAAAAAAAAAAGGCCTAGGAGCAATCCAAAGCCACCAAAAAAATTATAAAATTGTCCATGGGTATTGTCCAATGGCAGTGTGCGGTAGTCGCACAACATCAGCTGCTTCCAAGGCCCAAAAAGCAGCCCCGTAATCACAGAATTACCAGCACGACGTTCGTCACCAACGGATCAGCAAGTTGTGCATTATGACACAGTAAGAAGCTTATAATAGCCCCCGGCACTGTCTGTCCGTCCTAGTGTAAAAGGAAAAAAAAAGTGTTTATTTGTGTGCTTATGTGTTATATGTTAAAAAAAAAAGGCCCAGGAGCAATCCAAAGCCACCAAAAAAAAATATAAAATGTCTGTGTGTTTTGTCCTAGTAGCAGTGTGCGGTAGTCGCACAATATCAGCTGGCACCACGGCCCGAAACAAGAGCCCCGTAATCACAATATTACCAGCACGACGCATGTCATCAACGGTCCAGCAAGTTGTGCACCATGACACAGTAAGAAGCTTATAATAGCCCCCGGCACTGTTTGTCCGTCCTTGTGTTAAAAAATATTATAAAAAGAAGGGGAAGAAGACAGATGAGAAAGAAGAAGAAGAAGAAGAACTGGAAGGAAAGAGGTGATAAGTATAAAGGATAAGTATGGAAAGTAGACCGTGTATGTTAATGGGAGCTGGTGCACGTTAAATCTGTTCGTGGCTCTAATGTCCTCCAAGTTCTATATAAGCGCTACCTCTGGGGGTGCCAATCCAGATGCAGGTCTCTCATCTGGAATTGGTTCAAAATTAGGAGACTAGTTTCACAGTTATATGGATCATGTCAGCTATATAGAAATAAAAAGCTGCAAAACCGGGCTCTTGGGCCAAACCAACAACAACAACCCATTATGGTTAAGTCAGTTAACGGCAATAGTACATATTTTAAATTACAAATTATTAATTATTTAACAACCTTTCATGGGCCCAATGGATGGGTAGCCAAGTCAATTAGCACAATAAAAGTAAATTAATTTCAATAATGTAGTTAAAGTGTAATTCAGAATACGTTCAGTTTAAAATGTAACATTCTTCTCTTCCAGGTTCCCCTTGCAGTTCCTCGTGCTGCCGGTTGGGACGAGCCAATGGCCGGCCCCAACTGGTAGCACAAGGGTTTTTTTTTTAGGAGCAGTTTTTTTATTCATTTTATTTTTGACTGTTCGCCTCTTTATTAGGTGCAATTGGACATTGTCCGCAAAAGCTACCGGACCCGCTCTAATGGGACAGCCCACGGAGCCAGTTTTTACCAGGTGGGGTACGGTAGAAAGGCGCAGTCCCGTCAGCCCCCGCAGCGTTTTCGTCTGCCTTGCAACTCGGCCCAAAAATTTTCCCCGATGGTACGACTTAGTTATTGGCTAATTATATTTTCATTTCAGTGGTTTCATTATCTAGTTAATTTCTTTATTTAGTTTCCCTCAAAATTCTCTCCCCTTTTTCAAGCTAAGTTCAGTACCAACGTTTCGGCACTAAATTGTCCAGCCCCATTTCAACTGTCATGACGAGTACGTGGTGTGCGGCGTCAGATCTCAGAACATTTAAATTTAGGAGTGAACAACACAGAAAAATCCGGACTCAGTTGATTGGCCGAACTGGGTACTTGTCCTTGTGGACCGCCCCAATAGGGCGATCAGGCGAATTTCGCCCCAATGACCAGGCACTCAAACCCGTCAAACTGGGTCGAATCCCGGTAGGTAGGGGCCTGGTCAGTGGTCTCCAAGTCCAATTCAAGTAAATACACCCGTGTTTCCATTTAAATTCCATTTAATATTTTATTAAAAATTACTACAGAATGTGCGTTATGGGAAATGGAGTATATAAATGCACAGTTTTTTATGTATACTGTTATGTATTTGTTTATAGGGACACACAAAATAATTCCTTTACATTATGTTCTATCGGGTAAAAATTATGTTCGTTGCATTTTATAGACGTTACTCTGATTGAAACATAACGAGGTCGATAGAAAATATAATAGAAAAGCTTTATGCAGTTTTTTTTTTTTTTTTTTTTTTTTTTTTGTGTTACATTGAATTTTTTTATTTAAAAAAAATTGTTCTTGTTTTTCATTGGTCTATCTCAATATTATAAGGCATTTTAGACTGTGGGTAAGATTTTCAATGGTGTTTAGGTAAAGACTATTAAAAAAAAAAAGCGTGAACAATTATTCAGTATTATTGTGTATAATTTTTTTTTTTACCATGTAATTCATTTAATAGAATATATATTTTTACAAGTACTTTCTCAACTTTCGTTCTTTTTAATACATTTCAACGTTGTTCAAAAGAGTGTATGTATTCCGTCTGTCTGGCCGCCTGGTCATACTGTAATTCTAGTAAATATACTCGTGTTTCCATTTAAATTCCATTTAATATTTTATTAAAAATTACTACAGAATGTGCGTTATGGGAAATGGAGTATACAAAATGTACAGTGTTTTATGTATACTGTTATGTGTTTGTTTATAGGGACACACAAAATAATTCCTTTACATTATGTTCTATGGTGTAAAAATTATGTCCGTTGCTTTTTATAGACGTTATTCTGATTGAAACTTAACGAGGTTGATATGCCAAAGTCAGATGGACTACAGCATGCTTTCCCAAAATATAGAATAAATGGCATTTATGGTTAGTTTACAGGGACGCACAAAATAATTCCATTGCACTATTATCTATGAAGAAAAAAGTTTTCTGTGCATTTTAATCATGTTATGTTACTTCAAAAATTAAAATGGATCACTAAGGTAAACTGCAACATGTTTTATATAGATTACGGTACGAGTACCATTTATCGTCCAGTTACAGAAACGCTCGAAAGAATTCGTTTAGAAGACTGGCTCCGATGGATAATTGCTTGAAGTGCATTTTAAGTAGTGGTATACATTTATCTGCTGTTATTTGGGCAAGGTCTCCGATGGCTTCGACACCGTATACCGGGCACGCTCGCACGCTCCGGAAAATCTTTTATTTCCACCTTCCACCGCCAGGGGAACAACCTCTTTCGGAAAGAACCTCTGAGACAGGTTAACGTTGCCTACAGTACTATATAGTAGATGTGCGACAAAATCAAGCTGGTTTCGAGAAGATGGGAAAATTATAAGCCGAGTTAGTGAAATAAGACACAGTTAGACAAAATAATCATGAGTGACGTGCCGGGTGAAGGGGATGTTCAAGTGTCCTTCAGAAAATGACTAATTAGGAGGACTACGATGCATCTTTAAAAAATCGTTCGTTTGCATAAGCTAGGAACTTAATTACAAATTTGCCTTAAACTATTATTCGGAAATAGTGGTAACCGCTACTCATAAATTTAATTTAATGTTACAGAAGGTGACTATTAATTTAATTATAATGTTTGGAATCAGTTGCGTTGAAATCGGAAAGATAGCTGCGGATATACGGAAACGGGACATAGTTAGAGAAAAAATTTGATTGTGGGGCCGAGGGGGAGGGGATGTTCAAGTTCCTTTCAGCAAATGACTAATTAGGAGGACCACTATGCATCTTTAAATATTCGTTCGTTTGGTTAAGCTAGAAACTTAATTACAAATTTGGCTTAAACTATTATTCGGAAATAGTGGTAGCCTCTACTCATAAATTTAGTTTAATATTATAAAGGGTGTCTATTAAGTTAATTATAATGTTTGGAATCACTTGTTCAAATCGGAAAGATAGTTGCTGAGATATGGAAATGGGGCATAGTTAGGTGAAAACATTGAAGGAGCGGTCGGGGGGGGGGGAGGGGATGTTGCCGTTCAGCAAATGACTAATTAGGACAACCACTATGCATCTTTATCTAGTCGGATGTGCCAATCCCAAAACTTTCTTCTATCTCAGTCATGTTAATACTTCAAAATGCGCTATCACATCGCCAATAAAATCAATATTTTTCGTCATTCTGTTGTACGTCAGCTGCTTGCAAATCGTCGGGT
Source organism: Maratus michaelseni (assembly GCA_963931845.1). Classification (NCBI taxonomy): domain Eukaryota; kingdom Metazoa; phylum Arthropoda; class Arachnida; order Araneae; family Salticidae; genus Maratus; species Maratus michaelseni. The sequence goes on from OZ007588.1 coordinate 419,519,525, forward strand.
TACCGGGATGCGATCAACTGATGTATACTAAACTACGAAAAGTCCTTCTGGCCTGAACCGACAGGAACAGATAGTCTCCCTATTCCTTGGTTTTACGATTTTAGCTAATGTTACTGGAAAACACGAAAGTAAAATGCGTCGAACCTATTTAAAGAATTAAAACACGCATAAACAACGCCTGCATTCAGCATTTAAAGATACTAGGGAATCCAACCCGAGCTTCCCAGGATAGAGAATATATGTTTTTTTTTTTTTTTTTTTGAAAACTCTAATAGATTTTTTATATTTAATATTTTTTTAGATTGCCCCCTAAAAACACCAAAGGACATTTTCATATGAAGTATGTCAATTATATATTCAAAGAAAAGTTTGAAAATTATTAAAAGTGGTAATTTCGTATTGGACTACAGCCAGCAGTGAATAGCCAAAGAAATCTCTAAACATTTCGTTACCTACATCAGTTTTTTTTATACTGAAAATTTCAGTGGTTTTAAGCGCTTATTTCAATTACATGTCTGTTAAATTTGTGTTTTATTTATGTTATTTTATTTATTAATTAATGAAGATTTAATTTCGTTATTGAATATTTGCTGGAACCAAATGCTGAGATTTTTATATTGTTTAAAGTGCAAACGGGATTAATATTTTATAATCGTCTGCAAGCGATACAGATAAATAATTAAATAAAAAGAAAACTGCCCAGTTAAACTGAGGGCATTGAGCTCACAGGCTACTCACACTAATTGTATATTATACTCGTATTTCAAAGAATTTGAAATAAGCCCCTTGAAAAATAAAGAAATCGACAATATATTAAGGGGGGTTATCCCCCCGTTACCCCCTCATAGGTAACTAATGAACCCCTTAAACTAATCAGGAGAGCCTCTTATTACAATGAATATATATATACAAAATTTGAAGAAAATCGGATAATGCTGCATGAAAAACCCATTTATCTAAATTAAGGGGGATTAGCCCCCCCTTCCCCCTTTATACTTAACCAATAAACCCCAAAACTATTCCGAGAAGCGCATTACCACAATGAACCTATATACAAAATTTGAAGAAAATCGGATAATTCTGCTTGAAAAACACATTTATATAAATTAAGGGGGGATTGGGCCCCGTCCCCCCCTTTATACTTAACCAATCAATCCCGAAAACGAATCAGGGAAGCGTCTTAACCCAATGAACCTATAAACAAATTTTGAAGCAAATGGCATAATTCTGCATGAAAAACCCATTTATATAAATTAAGGGGGGATTAGCCCCCCGTTCCCCCCTTTTATACTTAATCAGTCAATCCCAAAAACTAATCAGGGAAGCGTCTTAACCCAATGAACCTATAAACAAATTTTGAAGTAAATGGGATAATTCTGCATGAAAAACCCATTTATATAAATTAAGGGGGATTAGCCCCCCATTCCCCCCTTTTATACTTAATCAGTCAATCCCGAAAACTAATCAGGGAAGCGTATTAACCCAATGAACTTAGAAACAAATTTTGAAGCAAATGAGATAATTCTGCATGAAAAACCCATTTATATAAATTAAGGGGGGGATTAGCCCCCCGTCCCCCCCCCCTTTATACTCAACCAATCAATCCCGAAAACTAATCAAGGAAGCGCCTTAACACAGTGAACCTATAAACAAAATTTGAAGGAAAAAGGAATAATTCTGCAGGGAAAACCCATTTATATAAATTAAGGGGAGGACAACCCCCCGTTCCCCCCCCCTTTATACTTAACCAATCAATCCCAAAAACTAATCAAGGAAGTGCCTTAACGCAGTGAACCTATAAACAAAATTTGAAGGTAAACGGAATAATTCTGCATGAAAAACCCATTTATATAAATTAAGGGGGTGATTAGCCCCCACCCCATTCCCCCCTTTATACTTAACCAATCAATCCCGAACACTAATCAGGGAAGCGCCTTAACACAGTGAACCTATAAACAAAATTTGAAGGAAAATTGAATAATTCTGTATTAAAACCCCATTTATATAAATTAGGGGGGGGGGGATTAGCCCCCCCCTAACATGTAGTCCCCTTAAATATAAAACATGTTTAAACATGTGTTGGCGGGCACATAAGCTCTCAGGCGGGCACATAAGCTCTCAGGCTTTGATAGCCTGTGAGCTAAAAAATCATGCTTGAAATTTAATTTAAATGCTATAATAAATGAGTAAATGGCGATACAGTTTTCAAACAAATTGCATTTGAAAGTAATTTTTTTTTATATATAACGGTATTAAAATTAATAAAAGAAAACTGCCCAGTTAAACTGACGCCATTGAGCTCAAAAGCTATTCAAACTAACTGTAAATTATATTCTTATTTCAAAGAATTTGAAATAAGCCCTCGAAAAATGAAGAAATCGACAATATATTAAGAGGGGGGAACCATCCCCCGTTTCTCCTTCTTATAATTAACCAATGAACCCATAAAACTAATCAGAAAAGCGCCTTACCACAATGAACCTATATACAAAATATGAAAAAATCGGATAATTCTGCATGAAAAATCCATTTATCTAAATTAAGGGGGGGGGGGTTAGCCCCCGTTCCCCCTTTATACTTAACCAAAGAATCCCCAAAACTAATAAGAGAAGCGCCTTATCACAATGAACATATATATAAAATTTGAAGAAAATCGGATAACTCTGCTTAAAAAACCCATTTATCTATATCAAGGGGGGTTAGTCCCCCCCGTTCCCCCCTTTATACTTTACCAGTGAACCCCCAAAATTAATCAGGGAAGTACCTTACCACAATGAGCCTATATACAAAATTTGGAGTAAATTGGGTAATTCTGCATGAAAAACCCATTTATCAAAATTAAGGGGGGAGGGTAGCCCCGTTTCCCTCCTTTACACTTCACCAATGAACCCCCGAAACTAATCAGGGAAGCCCCTTACCACAATGAGCCCTTATAGAAAGTTTGAAGAAAATCGGATAACTCTGCATGAAAAAAATAATTTATCTAAAATAAGGGGGGGAGGATTAACCCCCCGTTACCCCCTTTATACTTAACCTATGAACCCCCAAAACTAATCAGGAAAGAACCTTATCACAATGAACCTATATACAAAATTTGAAGAAAATCGGATAACTCTGCATGAAAAAAATAATTTATCTAAAATAAGGGAGGAGGATTAACCCCCCCCCGTTACCCCCTTTATACTTAATCTATGAACCCCCAAAACTAATCAGGAAAGAACCTTATCACAATGAACCTATATACAAAATTTGAAGAAAATTGGATAATTCTGCATGAAAAAACCATTTATCCAAATTAAGGGGGGTTAGCCCCCCGTTCCCCCCCCCTTTATAGTTAACCAATCAATCCCCAAAACTAATCAGGAAGCGCCTTATCACAAGGAACCTATAAACAAAATTGGAAGAAAATCGGATAACTCTGCATGAAAACTTCATTTATCTAAATTAAGGGGGAGGATTCCCCCCCCCGTTAGCCCCTTTATACTTAACCTATGAACCCCCAAAACTAATCAGGAAAGAACCTTATCACAATGAACCTATATACAAAATTTGAGGCAAATTGGACAATTCTGCATGAAAAAACCATTTATCTTATTTAAGGGGGGTTAGCCCCCCCGTTCCCCCCTTTATAGTTAAACAATCAATCCCCAAAACTAATCAGGGAAGCGCCTTATCACAAGGAACCTACAAACAAAATTGGAAGCAAAACGGTTATTTCTGTCAAGAGTTATCGCGTTACGTACGTACATACGTACACACATACATACATACAGAACGGGCGGGCACATAAGCTCTCAGGCTTTGATAGCCTGTGAGCTAAAAATATGCGATGTTTTGCAATTTAAAATAAAAAGAAAACTGCCCAGTTAAACTGAGGGCATTGAGCTCACAGGCTATTCACACTAATTGTATATTATACTCGTATTTCAAAGAATTTTAAATAAGCCCCTTGAAAAATAAAGAAATCGACAATATATTAAGGGGGGGTTATCCCCCCGTTACCCCCTCATAGTTAACTAATGAACCCCTTAAACTAATCAGGGAAGCCTCTTATTACAATGAATATATATATACAAAATTTGAAGAAAATCGGATAATGCTGCTTGAAAAACCCATTTATATAAATTAAGGGGGGATTGGCCCCCCCGTCCCCCCCTTTATACTTAACCAATCAATCCCGAAAACTAATCAGGGAAGCGTCTTAACCCAATGAACTTATAAACAAATTTTGAAGCAAATGAGACAATTCTGCATGAAAAACCCATTTATATAAATTAAGGAGGATTACCCCCCCGTTCCCTCCCTTTATACTTAACCAATCAATCCCGAAAACTAATCATTGAAGCGCCTTAACACAGTGAACCTATAAACAAAATTTGAAGGAAAACGGAATAATTCTGCAGGAAAAACCCATTTATATAAATTAAGGGGGGGATTAGCCCCCCGTCCCCCCCTTTATACTTAACCAATCAATCCCAACAAAAACTAATCAGGGAAGCCTCTTATTACAATGAATATATATATATATAATTTGAAGAAAATCGGATAATGCTGCATGAAAAACCCATTTATCTAAATTAAGGGGGATTAGCCCCCCCCCCTTCCCCCTTTATACTTAACCAATGAACCCCCAAAACTATTCAGAGAAGCGCATTATCACAATGAACCTATATACAAAATTTGAAGAAAATCGGATAATTCTGCTTGAAAAACCCATTTATATAAATTAGGGGGGGATTGGCCCCCCTGTTCCCCCCTTTATATTTAACCAATCAATCCCGAAAACGAATCAGGGAAGCGTCTTAACCCAATGAACCTATAAACAAATTTTGAAGCAAATTGGATAATTCTGCATGAAAAACCCATTTATATAAATTAAGGGGGGGTTAGCACCCCCCGTTCCCCCCCCTTTATACTTAACCAATCAATCCCGAAAACTAATCAGGGAAGCGTCTTAACTCAATGAACATATAAACAAATTTTGAAGCAAATGGGATAATTCTGCATGAAAAACCCATTTATATAAATTAAGGGGGATTAGCCCCCCGTTCCCCCCTTTTATACTTAATCAGTCAATCCCGAAAACTAATCAGGGAAGCGTCTTAACCCAATGAACTTATAAACAAATTTTGAAGCAAATGAGATAATTCTGCATGAAAAACCCATTTATATAAATTAAGGGGGGAGATTAGCCCCCCGTCCCCCCCCTTTATACTTAACCAATCAATTCCAAAAACTAATCAGGGAAGCGCCTTAACGCAATGAACCTATAAACAAAATTTGAAGGAAAACGGAATAATTCTGCATGAAAAACCCATTTATATAAATTAAGCGGGGGGGGATTAGCCCCCCCCCCATTCCCCCCTTTATACTTAACCAATCAATCCCGAAAACTAATCAGGGAAGCGCCTTAACACAGTGAACCTGTGAACAAAATTTGAAGGAAAACAGAATAATTCTGTATTAAAACCCCATTTATATAAATTAGGGGGGATTAGCCCCCCCCCTGTTCCCCCCTTTATATTTAACCAATCAATCCCGAAAACTAATCAGGGAAGCGCCTTAACACAGTGAACCTGTGAACAAAATTTGAAGGAAAACAGAATAATTCTGTATTAAAACCCCATTTATATAAATTAGGGGGGATTAGCCCCCCCCCTGTTCCCCCCTTTATATTTAACCAATCAATCCCGAAAACTAATCAGGGAAGCGCCTTAACACAGTCAACCTATGAACAAAATTTGAAGGAAAACTGAATAATTCTGTATTAAAACCCTATTTATATAAATTAGGGGGGATTACCCCCCCCTGTTCCCCCCTTTATATTTAACCAATCAATCCCGAAAACTAATCAGGGAAGCACCTTAACACAGTCAACCTATAAACAAAATTTGAAGGAAATCGGATATTTCTATGACGAGTTATCGCGTTACGTACGTACATACGTACATACATACATACATACATACATACATACATACAGAACCGGCGGGCACATAAGCTCTCAGGCTTTGATAGCCTGTGAGCTAATAAAAAATTGTAGTAGCAAAAATCGTAAAACCGAAATTCCATCGTCAACTGTTGCCAATCGCAAAATGACGTCAGCATTACGCACGGACACGTTTGCCCTTTATAATATAGATACAATTATTATAATACAGACATACACACAATAAATACAATGTTGTATTTATTGTGTGTATGTCTCTATTATAATAATTGTATATCTCTAATTAAAGAAGATTCAATCCCAGTTCTCGTCAACATTGAATTTGAATGAGAATATCGCCAAATTAATCCTCTACAGCCAAGTTGGCTCCATTTATGGCAACCTATTTCGGTCGCCAAATTTGGCGACATTTCGCCAACTGTCGCCAAGTTTGGCGAGAATTTGACTTTGGCAAATATAAATATATAGTGATAAGCATATAATAGGATTAATGGTTACAACATTGAAAGAAAATTTGCCGAAACCATGTTAACTAAAACTCATAAATTAAATCCGTTTATGGATGAATTCTGCTGTCTTGTTTAAAAATGTCAGCCACCCTAAAATTTCAAACCGATTTATCTCAGCCATTTTTTAAGATAGAGGCAAAACAAAAATTGTTCCGGATTCTCTGTATCAAGACCGAACATTTAACGAAAAATACTTTTAGGATTTCTAATTTTTTGCACATCTTTTTGAATTTGAAATCTTTAAATGGCTATCACAGCAGCCCCTTTCGTCGAAATATCCCCAAATTCTAATAGAACCTGCTTGCCATTGCCAAAAACATAGAAAAAAATATTATTCAATTTGAAGCATAACTTCATACACTTTTAGATGGTACAATAGTGAAAATGGAACAAAAATATCGATCACAGCGCCCCCTTTCGTCGAAATATCCCCAAATTCTAATAGAACCTGCTTGCCATAGCCAAAAACATAGTAATAAAATGTGGTTCAATTTGAAGCATAACTTCATACACTTTTCGATGATACAATGAGGACGGACAGAAGGATAGGCACGACAGACGGACAGACAGACATTTTGTAAAAACATGTTTTTCGGAATCTCTGACCCCTAAAACGTGTAAATCCGTCGAAAACCGGAAGTCGAAAAAAATTTCGATTACAATACTTTCTTCTATTATAGATAGAAGAAAGTAAAAATTCGTTCGTTTGGTTAAGCTAGGAACTTAATTAGAAATTTGGCTTAATCTATTATTCAGAAATAGGGGTAATCGCTACTTATAAATTTAGTTTAATGTTATAAAGGGTGACTATTAAGTTAATTATAACGTTTGGAATCACTTGCGTTGTAATCGGAAAGATAGTTGCTGAGATATGGAAACGGGGTATAGTTAGAGAAAACTTTGAAGGATTGCCCCGGAGGGGTGGGGGGTGGCGAATGTTCAAGTGACCTTTAGCAAATAACTAATTAGGAGGATCACTATACATCTTTAAAGATTGATTCATTTGGTTAAGCTAGGACCTTAATTTGAAATATGGCTTAGGCTATTATTCGGAAATTCTGGTAATTGCTTTTTAGAAATACACCTTGAAGCAATGAATGTTGATTTTTACGATAATTTAGTAAAAATGGAACTAAATGGAGAAGTTCGGAACATTATTACTGAGATATTACTGAGAAACTGAGATTTAAAATAGCGGTATTCTGTATATAAAACAACAATTAAACGCTACGGGTGAAGCTAAAAATGTTAACATTGTTAAATGTAATTAGACCCCTACCCCTCGCCATTCCCGCATACATATAACAAATAATCTGTTAAGTAAAGTTTTCTGTATTAATAGTCTCTATCATAATAATATATGTCCTGTTTAAAAAAAGACCTTAAACCCTGATAATTATAATGATGAAAAACGTGCCTGGAAATGTCTTAAACAGGTGGCGTTTGTGTAATTTGCCATGAGTAGACAGCGCTACATTAGCTTGGCTATATGCAGGTAACTGCAATCCATGTTGGCGTTATTTCGTTATAAGTCCTTATCTATGCATCGTTACTCTGATTTATTTAATGTGTTCTGAGAAGATATTCTACACAACCAACCAACCGAAGAAAAAAAACGTATGTTTAATGAGAGTTCGTTGTGCATTTTAATTAATATTTTAGAAACTAATCAAAATATTAAAATTCTGACGTAATGGTGCACCAGGAGAGGGTTTGAACTACCGAAATCTAAATTTCTAGCCTTCTAGATGGGCTAGATTTTCCTAGCTATCGCCAACAGACACACACATACAGAGCGAAACTTTGATTTATTAGTATTGATATGTATGTATATATATATAGTAAAAATATCTGATTATTTCTTATATAGTATTATAGTTTTATTATAGTATCTGATTATTTGTATATACATATACAAATAATAGCAAAGATTGCAGATCAGCTCAATTTACTTAATTGATAATTACATACAAATGTTTTAATTAAAATATTTTTGATACAAAATTAATATTTTTTAGGTGTTAAATTTTACTGAATTATAGCAATCGGTGAAAGTATATACATGCAAATTATAATAAATTCTCCTCCTAAAATAAAAAATAACATTTTTGAAATGAATTATCGCGAAAAATATACCAGGGATTAGACTGTCGGGAACGGGGAAAGAACTCACGAACGTACAGGAGAGTAAAGTTAAACCTCTTAAAAAAAGCAATCAAATGATCGTACACTGTACATTTTGGAATATTTAGTGTCAGTGGTAGCTCTTACACTGTGTAACGTGGATTTTCAGCGATAGCTCATTTTATGAGATTATTCTTTACAGATGATGATCGTATCTTCCGGGCATCATATTCAAGGAAGAAATTTCTGCGTTTAAATTTCTCAAACCACCTTCGAACTGTGTCATTCGAAAAAGCACTTAGTCCATGTGCAGCACAAATGTTCGAGCAGTCTGTCCAGCATTTTTACTTTTTTTCAAATAAAAGAGTATAATGTGAGGAAAATGAACTTTTTGGCTCTCCATTCTTAGCACTGCACTGAAACAAAAAATATGACGAAACACAACTGATAATTATGCAGCGCAAGAAGAAATTACCGAAGGTATATATCTGGGTCATCCAAGGTCACTCCTTATAAGCAGTGGCAAAATAACCATACTAAAACGCTCTTTGCTTTGAAAAACCGCAGAACTTTCAGTATGATTCAATACCCGGGTCACAAACAGTCATTGAGCCTTGTCGATGACCATGTCGGAACTCAGTCCAATTGTAATTTGCACACTAGTATCCTTGCTTCCACTTCATAGCGTTACAGCTGATTTTCTGTTATGCATCTTCGAAAAGCATTGAAATTAGTGGTTATATTTTTGGATGAAATTTAAGGAAGGTTTTTGTTCGGGATATTCGGACGTCATACAAAAAGCACATATTTATATAGAATATATAGAAATATCTCTTATAGAAATCTCTCAACATATAAGACGAATCTGACGTTACTTTAATATCTGTGAAGATCTTGGAAAAGTCAGGATTTTTCCTGATTCCTCAAAAATCTCCGGTTTCGAACCTCGGAAATTTAGCTTTCGTGCAGTAGTTATGTTTTTGTTTTTAATTGTATGTATATCTTACTTTTGTTCTAATTTTAAAAAGAGAAGAGATTACACAATCGAGGCATTTTATATAATAATAATTCTGAAAAATTAGAAAATAACCATACACATTTTTCTAAGAACAATATAAAATTATGTAAAGATTTTAAACAGTTACAATGAACGATATAAAATAATGAAGTAAGTTATTGAAATAAGGAATATACAAACGAATGTTCCTCTATTTAAAAAAAAAAATCGATAATATTGCAGCTTTAAATACAAAACTAAAATTACAAAAGAATGTGTAATTTCTGATTTTTTAAATATACACTAACAATAACCATGCTCGTTATCTAACCCACAACAGCAAATGCTTGAACTTTGAAACTTCTAACGATGGGAAGTAAACTTTTATGCACACTGCGGAACTGTTCGTTGATTGTGAAACACTAGATAGTAGCAGTTAGTCAAACATTTCCCGTAAAATGAATTTTAATTACAGGGAAATGCTTTATTTGAAAGCTTAGTATGAATGTGTGTTAAATAAATTGTCGTTGTTGGTGAATTGTTTGAAATAAAATTTAGAAAAAAAGAAGTACCTCATATTGTATTGAAAAAAAATAATGTATTTTCATGAACAATAGTATACCAATATAGAAAATAAACGAGAAAAATTGAGAATAAAATATAGCGTAATGTGTTCTGTAATTAAAACAAGGTTATTCTAAAGTTCCCATTGATATGGTCATATGGTCAAGTTTTAAATTAATATACAAAAATTCAATTTTCATCATTTCAAAAATTTATGCTGAAAAGTTTATGTATAGTATGACTAGAGATAATTTTAATATTTAACCATGCGTAATAATAGATCTAAATAATTAGAAATTATTTACATTGATTTTGTAATAAAGATCATAAATTATATCAAACTTAAACAGATTTTAAAGAATCAAAATGACAAATTTTTAATAAAGAATTAAAAAAATTCTTGAAAAAAATAAATGAATTAATAAATACTAGAAATCTTTAAATACTAGATTGAAATTAATAGAGTATGTGCCATTTCTGACTTCCCGTTTTGTAACAATAATCATTGTTACACTCTTTATCCATTTCACAAAAGCAAATGTTCGAACATTATAGCTTCTATGGGTGGGAAGTAAACTTTTATGCATACTGCAGAATTGTTCTTTGATTGAGAAACACTAGATAGTAGCAGTTAGTCAAACATTTCCCGAAAAATAAATTTTAATTAAAGGGAAATGAATTGTTGGAAAGCTTAGTAAGAATGTGTGTTAAATAAATTGTCATTGTCGGTGTATTGTTAGAAAAAATAAATAACTCATATAGTATTGAAATAAAAAAATAATGTATTTTTATCAATAAAATAACAATTTCGAAAATAAATGAGTAGAATTCAGAATAAAATACAGCGTAATTTTTTATATAAATAAAATAGGGCTATTTTAAAGTGTCCATTGATATGGTCAAGTTTTAAATTAATATAAAAAAATTCAATTTTCATCATTTCAAAAATCTATGCATAAAAGTTTATTTATAGTACGTCTAAAGATAATTGTAAAATTTAACCATGCGTAGTAATAGGTCTAAATAATTAGAAAATATTTACACTGATTTTGTAATAAAGACCATAAAATATATCAAACATAAACAGATTTTAAAGAATAAAAATTATAAATTATAAATAAAGAATTAAAAAATTCTTAAAATGAAAAAAATGAATTAATAAATACTAGAAAACTTTAAATACCAGATTAAAATTAATAGAGTAACCCCCTAACTCACCGTCAACCTCAACTGGCGAGTTACGCTGTAACTGTCGGTTGACCCTGAAATCAAATTCTCCGCTAACTCCACCAGCCGAAAATGGAGAAGAAAACGAAACATAAGTTCAGTAACTGAAACTAACCTATTCGTCTACAGTTATTCGACACGCGCATGTTCAATTGAAGCAAAGATGGCGGTTGCGTTGACAAGTGTTTTGACGTTTATTTCGTTTTCAATGCTATTTGTGATGCAGAAAGCAAACGAAATGTTAATTTAAAAAAATAATAATAATGTGAAAGAATGTGTTACTTTTAATTATTAGCCATTTTGGGATATTTTAACTCTGTAAAGTCAAGATTATAGTGATTATTAAGAAAGTTTTCAAGACGTAAAATATCTACTGAGAATATTTGGTATCGCCATCTAACGAATGTAAAATCAAATGTTCTTACACTCAAATATTGTATATAAGATTCAAACCTTTTTTTTTTTTTTTTTTAAGAATAAAAAACAGCAGTTTTTCTTAAATTTCAGATTTATTCCTACACTTCATGTTTGTTTAAAGAAAAAAATTATAGAAGATGGAATTTTGCGTTAAAATATCGTTATAATATATAAAAATGTTTATCCGTTTGTAATAGATAAATAATTTGAACTAATATGTACTTGTTAGTTAAAAATAATTATTTTTGTTTGAAAGAAACATTTTAAAGAGGATTATTTGAAATTTTTCACAGTTCACGAGAATTTTTTTCAAACAGCTTTTTAAATTATTATATATGAAAAAAAAATATATATATATTAATTATAATAATTTACACATAAAAAAAACCCCAACCTTTTTGGGTCTCGTATAAGGGATAAATGCTACCAAGCATACAATTTCATCCAAGATAATTTAATTGAATCTGTAATCAATTATTTTAGTTAAATAAAACACATACATTAGAAATATATGAAAATATCTTTTTATATAATATTTTTGCAAAATAAATAAATCTAGCTCCCTATTTGCTTTTATTACTCCAATTTCCCTTTAATCAAATAACTAAAAAAAAAAAAAAAAAAAAAAAAAGATTTGTTAGTTAGAAATAAATATATGAAAATATCTTTTTATATAATATTCTTGCAAAATAAATAAATCTAGCTCGCTATTTGCTTTTATTCCACTTATTAGTGTTAGCATGGTCATAAAATTGTTTATTAAACGTAGATAATATATATATATATATATATATATATATATATATATATATATATATATATATATATATTCTTTAATCAAAAAACTTTTTAAAAAAAATATCCTATAAAATTTTGTAAAAATGAGCATTTTATGACTGTGACAATATTTTTAAACCACCAAATCAAAATGTTAATTCAAAATTTATTTGTAAATTTATTTATCAAAAAGTAAACACTCCAATTTTCCTTTAATCAAATAACTAAAAAAAAAAAAAAAAAAAAAAAAAAAAAAAAAAAAAAAAAGACTTGTTAGTTAAAAATAATTATTTTTGTTTGAAAGAAACATTTTTAAAAGGATTATTTGAAAAAATTCGCAGTTCACAAGAATTTTTTTCAAACAGCTTCTAAAATTATTATATATGAAATGAAATATATATATATATATATATATATTAATTATAATAATTTACACATAAAAAAACACTTTTTTGGGTCTCGTATAAGGGATAAATGCTACCAAGCATGCAATTTCATCCAAGATAATTTAATTGAATCTGTAATCAATTATTTTAGTTAAATAAAACACATACATTAGAAATATATGAAAATATCTTTTTATATAATATTTTTGCAAAATAAATAAATCTAGCTCCCTATTTGCTTTTATTCCACTTATTAGTGTTAGCCTGGTCATAAAATTGTTTATTAAACGTAGATAATATATATATTTTTTTTCTTTAATCAAAAAACTTAAAAAAAAAAAAAAATACTATACAATTTTGTAAAAATGAGCATTTTATGACTGTGACAATATTTTTAAACCACCAAATCAAAATGTTAATTCAAAATTTATTTGTAAATTTATTTATCAAAAAGTAAACACTCCAATTTTCCTTTAATCAAATAACTAAAAAAAAAGACTTGTTAGTTAAAAATAATTATTTTTGTTTGAAAGAAACATTTTTAAAAGGATTATTTGAAAAAATTCGCAGTTCACAAGAATTTTTTTCAAACAGCTTCTAAAATTATTATATATGAAATGAAATATATATATATATATATATATTAATTATAATAATTTACACATAAAAAAACACTTTTTTGGGTCTCGTATAAGGGATAAATGCTACCAAGCATGCAATTTCATCCAAGATAATTTAATTGAATCTGTAATCAATTATTTTAGTTAAATAAAACACATACATTAGAAATATATGAAAATATCTTTTTATATAATATTTTTGCAAAATAAATAAATCTAGCTCCCTATTTGCTTTTATTCCACTTATTAGTGTTAGCCTGGTCATAAAATTGTTTATTAAACGTAGATAATATATATATTTTTTTTCTTTAATCAAAAAACTTAAAAAAAAAAAAAAATACTATACAATTTTGTAAAAATGAGCATTTTATGACTGTGACAATATTTTTAAACCACCAAATCAAAATGTTAATTCAAAATTTATTTGTAAATTTATTTATCAAAAAGTAAACACTCCAATTTTCCTTTAATCAAATAACTAAAAAAAAAAAAAAAAAAAAAAAAAAAGACTTGTTAGTTAAAAATAATTATTTTTGTTTGAAAGAAACATTTTTAAAAGGATTATTTGAAAAAATTCGCAGTTCACAAGAATTTTTTTCAAACAGCTTCTAAAATTATTATATATGAAATGAAATATATATATATATATATATATATTAATTATAATAATTTACACATAAAAAAACACTTTTTTGGGTCTCGTATAAGGGATAAATGCTACCAAGCATGCAATTTCATCCAAGATAATTTAATTGAATCTGTAATCAATTATTTTAGTTAAATAAAACACATACATTAGAAATATATGAAAATATCTTTTTATATAATATTTTTGCAAAATAAATAAATCTAGCTCCCTATTTGCTTTTATTCCACTTATTAGTGTTAGCCTGGTCATAAAATTGTTTATTAAACGTAGATAATATATATATATATTTTCTTTAATCAAAAAACTTAAAAAAAAAAAAAATACTATAAAATTTTGTAAAAATGAGCATTTTATGACTGTGACAATATTTCTAAACCACCAAATCAAAATGTTAATTCAAAATTTATTTTTTAATTTATTTATCAAAAAGTAAACACTCCAATTATGCTCTTTCAATACTCTGTTTTGTTTCGTTATTGAAAACTGAATCAAGGGAGGACAGAACCCATTAAGACTATTGCTACGTCATGTGATCCCTTTGGCCAATGAGATATACACATTTCAACCTGCCGTCGAGTAACCCAGAGTCGAATAACCATGTCCCTGAAGTTAACGAAGAACTCGGAAATATCAACCGGCATGCAGTTAGATTCGCGAACCTCGGGTTACTCAACTTAGAGTTGAATGGGAAGTTGAAGGTTGGTGGTGAATTGACCGGTAAGTGACAATTCTGATTTTCCGTTTTGTAGCAATAATCATTGTCAAACTCTTTATCCAACTCACAAAAGCAAGTGTTCGAACATTCTAACTTCTAATGATGGGCAGTAAACTTTTATGCATACTGTGGAATTATTCGTTGATTGAGAAACACTAGATAGTAGCAGTTAGTCAAACGTTTCCCGTAAAATGAATTTTAATTAAAGGGAAATGATTTGTTGGAAAGCTTAGTAAGCATGTGTGTTAAATAACTTGTCATTGTCGGTGGATTGTTAGAAAAAATAAATAACTCATACTGTATTGAAATAAAAAAAATAATGTATTTTCATCAATAATATAACAATTTAGAAAATAAATGAGTAAAATTCAGAATAAATTGTAGCGTACTTTTTTATATAAATAAAATAACGTTATTCTAAAGTTCCCATTGATATGGTCAAGTTTTAAATTAATATAAAAAAATTCAATTTTCATCATTTCGAAACTTTATGCTTAAAAGTTTATGTTTAGAGATAATTTTAATATTTAACCATGCGTAGTAATAGGTCTAAATAATTAGAAAATATTTACACTGATTTTGTAATAAAGACCATAAAATATATCAAACATAAACAGATTTTAAAGAATAAAAATTATAAATTATAAATAAAGAATTAAAAAATTCTTAAAATGAAAAAATGAATTAATAAATACTAGAAAACTTTAAATACCAGATTAAAATTAATAGAGTAACCCCCTAACTCACCGTCAACCTCAACTGGCGAGTTACGCTGTAACTGTCGGTTGACCCTGAAATCAAATTCTCCGCTAACTCCACCAGCCGAAAATGGAGGAGAAAACGAAACATAAGTTCAGTAACTGAAACTAACCTATTCGTCTACAGTTATTCGACACGCGCATGTTCAATTGAAGCAAAGATGGCGGTTGCGTTGACAAGTGTTTTGACGTTTATTTCGTTTTCAATGCTATTTGTGATGCAGAAAGCAAACGAAATGTTAATTTAAAAAAATAATAATAATGTGAAAGAATGTGTTACTTTTAATTATTAGCCATTTTGGGATATTTTAACTCTGTAAAGTCAAGATTATAGTGATTATTAAGAAAGTTTTCAAGACGTAAAATATCTACTGAGAATATTTGGTAGCGCCATCTAACGAATGTAAAATCAAATGTTCTTACACTCAAATATTGTATATAAGATTCAAACCTATCCCTTGTGTAGATAATTGGTCGTCAATAATCAACCCAACTCAACCCAAGATTCAAACCTTTTTTTTTTTTTTTTTAAGAATAAAAAACAGCAGTTTTTCTTAAATTTCAGATTTATTCCTACACTTCATGTTTGTTTAAAGAAAAAAATTATAGAAGATGGAATTTTGCGTTAAAATATCGTTATAATATATAAAAATGTTTATCCGTTTGTAATAGATAAATAATTTGAACTAATATGTACTTGTTAGTTAAAAATAATTATTTTTGTTTGAAAGAAACATTTTAAAGAGGATTATTTGAAATTTTTCACAGTTCACGAGAATTTTTTTCAAACAGCTTTTTAAATTATTATATATGAAAAAAAATATATATATATATATTAATTATAATAATTTACACATAAAAAAAACCCCCACCTTTTTGGGTCTCGTATAAGGGATAAATGCTACCAAGCATACAATTTCATCCAAGATAATTTAATTGAATCTGTAATCAATTATTTTAGTTAAATAAAACACATACATTAGAAATATATGAAAATATCTTTTTATATAATATTTTTGCAAAATAAATAAATCTAGCTCCCTATTTGCTTTTATTACTCCAATTTCCCTTTAATCAAATAACTAAAAAAAAAAAAAAAAAAAGATTTGTTAGTTAGAAATAAATATATGAAAATATCTTTTTATATAATATTCTTGCAAAATAAATAAATCTAGCTCGCTATTTGCTTTTATTCCACTTATTAGTGTTAGCATGGTCATAAAATTGTTTATTAAACGTAGATAATATATATATATATATATATATATATTCTTTAATCAAAAAACTTTTTAAAAAAAATATCCTATAAAATTTTGTAAAAATGAGCATTTTATGACTGTGACAATATTTTTAAACCACCAAATCAAAATGTTAATTCAAAATTTATTTGTAAATTTATTTATCAAAAAGTAAACACTCCAATTTTCCTTTAATCAAATAACTAAAAAAAAAAAAAAAAAAAAAAAAAAAAAAAAAAAAAAAAAAAAAGACTTGTTAGTTAAAAATAATTATTTTTGTTTGAAAGAAACATTTTTAAAAGGATTATTTGAAAAAATTCGCAGTTCACAAGAATTTTTTTCAAACAGCTTCTAAAATTATTATATATGAAATGAAATATATATATATATATATATATATATATTAATTATAATAATTTACACATAAAAAAACACTTTTTTGGGTCTCGTATAAGGGATAAATGCTACCAAGCATGCAATTACATCCAAGATAATTTAATTGAATCTGTAATCAATTATTTTAGTTAAATAAAACACATACATTAGAAATATATGAAAATATCTTTTTATATAATATTTTTGCAAAATAAATAAATCTAGCTCCCTATTTGCTTTTATTCCACTTATTAGTGTTAGCCTGGTCATAAAATTGTTTATTAAACGTAGATAATACATATATATTTTTTTTCTTTAATCAAAAAACTTAAAAAAAAAAAAAAAATACTATACAATTTTGTAAAAATGAGCATTTTATGACTGTGACAATATTTTTAAACCACCAAATCAAAATGTTAATTCAAAATTTATTTGTAAATTTATTTATCAAAAAGTAAACACTCCAATTTTCCTTTAATCAAATAACTAAAAAAAAAAAAAAAAAAAAAAAAAAAGACTTGTTAGTTAAAAATAATTATTTTTGTTTGAAAGAAACATTTTTAAAAGGATTATTTGAAAAAATTCGCAGTTCACAAGAATTTTTTTCAAACAGCTTCTAAAATTATTATATATGAAATGAAATATATATATACATATATATATATTAATTATAATAATTTACACATAAAAAAAACACTTTTTTGGGTCTCGTATAAGGGATAAATGCTACCAAGCATGCAATTTCATCCAAGATAATTTAATTGAATCTGTAATCAATTATTTTAGTTAAATAAAACACATACATTAGAAATATATGAAAATATCTTTTTATATAATATTTTTGCAAAATAAATAAATCTAGCTCCCTATTTGCTTTTATTCCACTTATTAGTGTTAGCCTGGTCATAAAATTGTTTATTAAACGTAGATAATATATATATATTTTTTCTTTAATCAAAAAACTTAAAAAAAAAAAAAAAATACTATAAAATTTTGTAAAAATGAGCATTTTATGACTGTGACAATATTTCTAAGCCACCAAATCAAAATGTTAATTCAAAATTTATTTTTTAATTTATTTATCAAAAAGTAAACACTCCAATTATGCTCTTTCAATACTCTGTTTTGTTTCGTTATTGAAAACTGAATCAAGGGAGGACAGAACCCATTAAGACTATTGCTACGTCATGTGATCCCTTTGGCCAATGAGATATACACATTTCAACCTGCCGTCGAGTAACCCAGAGTCGAATAACCATGTCCCTGAAGTTAACGAAGAACTCGGAAATATCAACCGGCATGCAGTTAGATTCGCGAACCTCGGGTTACTCAACTTAGAGTTGAATGGGAAGTTGAAGGTTGGTGGTGAATTGACCGGTAAGTGACAATTCTGATTTTCCGTTTTGTAGCAATAATCATTGTCAAACTCTTTATCCAACTCACAAAAGCAAGTGTTCGAACATTCTAACTTCTAATGATGGGCAGTAAACTTTTATGCATACTGTGGAATTATTCGTTGATTGAGAAACACTAGATAGTAGCAGTTAGTCAAACGTTTCCCGTAAAATGAATTTTAATTAAAGGGAAATGATTTGTTGGAAAGCTTAGTAAGAATGTGTGTTAAATAACTTGTCATTGTCGGTGGATTGTTAGAAAAAATAAATAACTCATACTGTATTGAAATAAAAAAATAATGTATTTTCATCAATAATATAACAATTTAGAAAATAAATGAGTAAAATTGAGAATAAATTGTAGCGTACTTTTTTATATAAATAAAATAACGTTATTCTAAAGTTCCCATTGATATGGTCAAGTTTTAAATTAATATAAAAAAATTCAATTTTCATCATTTCGAAACTTTATGCTTAAAAGTTTATGTTTAGAGATAATTTTAATATTTAACCATGCGTAGTAATAGGTCTAAATAATTAGAAAATATTTACACTGATTTTGTAATAAAGAGCATAAGGTATATCAAACATAAACAGATTTTAAAGAATCAAAATGACAAATTTTAAATAAAGAATTAAAAAAATTCTTAAAATGAAAAAAAAATGAATTAATAAATACTAGAAAACTTTAAATACTAGATTAAAATTAATAGAGTATGTTCAATTTCTGACTTTCCGTTTTGTAACAATAATTATTGTTACACTCTTTATCCATTTCACAAAAGCAAATGTTCGAACATTTTAACTTCTAATGATGGGAAGTAAACTTTCATGCATACTGCGGAATTGTTCGTTGATTGAGAGATACTAGATAGTAGCAGTTTAGTCAAACATTTCTCGTAAAATGAATTTTAAGTAAAGGGAAATGATTTGATGGAAAGCTTAAGTAAGAATGTGTGTTAAATAAATTGTCATCTTTGGTGGATTGTTAGAAAAACTATATAACTCATATAGTATTGAAATAAAAAATAATGTATTTTCATGAATAATGTAACAATTTAAAAAATAAATGAGTAAAATTGAGAATAAAATCCAGCGTAATTTTTTATATAAATAAAATAAGGTTATTCTAAAGTTCCCATTGATATGGATAAGTTATAAATTAATATAAAAAAAAATCAATATTCATTATTTCAAAAATTTATGCTTAAAAGTTTGTGTCTAGATATAATTTTAAAATTTAACCATGCGTAGTAATAGGTCTAAATAATTTGAAAATATTTACACTGATTTTGTAATAAAGCGCATTAAAGTGATAAAACGTAAACAGATTTGAAAGAATCAAAATGAAAAATTATAAATAAATAATTAAAAAAATTCTTAAAATGAAAAAAATGCATTAACAAATACTAGAAATCTTTAAATACTAGATTGAAATTAATAGAGTATGTGCCATTTCTGACTTTCCGTTTTGTAACAATAATCATTGTCCAAATCTTTATCCAAATCACAAAAGCAAATATTTAAACATTCTAACTTTTAATGATGGGAAGTAAACCTTTATGCCGACTGTCGAAATGTTCGGCGTTTTTTTATGCCGACTGTCGAAATGTTCGGCGTTTTTGAATCACTAGTTAGTATCACTTTATTCGTTTATTCCAAGTAAAATGAATTTTAATTAAAATAATTTATTTTGATAGTAAACTTAGAATGAATGATGGGTAGATAGCTAGTCATTGTTGGAGGAATTTTAGAAATAGAATACACACATTTATGATTTATTTTGACATTAACGAATACGAATTCATACGAAAAAATATTTTATAATAAATTTTCAAGACATTTTTCTATAAAACTGTACATAATCAAAAAGACTGCTTTCGGAAGTTTTATATTGGTAGATTATCAACTTTAATACAGGCCTATGCAGCCCAAAATATATACGTTATGCGTTTTAAAAATGATGCATTGTACATTTATATTTATTTAGATTAAAACAAAAAGCAGTGAAATAGAAAAATAATATCATTTTTAATGTTTAATGTATTAATGTAATGTAGTGCAGAAATTTCATAAATTATTGCGTTTTCTATATTTAATAGTTCACGGCTAGCTTTGGTGTTATTGAATTCACTTTCAATAAAATATTTCATTAAGCACTGATTCTAAAATGATGAAAATTTGCCTTGTCACTTTTTATAAGTACTGATCTTATGTATCTAATAAATATTTAATTTTGTCGTTAAACATTAAAATTTGCGTTACATTCGAATGCGTAGGTGATTTATTATGACACAATATATATTGTTGAAAAAAAAACATCATCGATCAGCAAGTTTGTTGTCATTTTATTTTTTCCTGTTTTGGTTAAAGTTCATTTTATCGCACTTTTCGCCTACAGCAGTTGTTTCCAAAAAAGGATGCGTATACCCAGGAGGGAATGTAGCGAATCGTTTGGGGGGGGGGGGGGGAAGCGAAAAAAAAAGATAGCCAATAGAATGAAGGGCACACTCTCAGAAAAAACTGTAAATTTATAAGCGTTTGCCCTTCAATTTTCACGGGCAACAGCCATATTTGATGAAAAACGGTCTGATCCACTAAATAAGCGGCCTTATCCCTTAGATACTTTGAAAATTAAGAGCAATCCACATATTCTTACAGTTCTAACCCATATATTAGCAAAAATACGGTTCGACCCCATACATTGTCCTCCGCTAGGGTGTAAACTTTCATTTTACTCGTGTTTCGAAAATTTTAACCCGCCAAAACAGCGATTGTGTGATGATTATCTAACGTGATACGTGCTACAGAACAGTAAGCAAAGTGTTATTGTGTTTTAAAGTGCATTATATCCTGTGAATTATAATGCTATATTACTTTGCCTCGTAAAATTACGGGCTGCACAAAATGATGGGCATGGATTCTTTTTTTTTTTTTTTTTTACGGAGTATGACTGGAATGTCTGCTGCCGGCCTTCTGCCCGTAATTTTACTGCAATTTTTTTTTTACAGTGCACTTGAATACACAAGCACAGAAAATTTAAAAGGAAGTTTACTTTGAAAGGTAAACGTTAAAAATTTCATTGCCTTTTAGAAGCACAGAGATAGCCTATAGATCATTCTCTCCATATGCCTACTTTAAGTAGAAATGCCATAATAAGCTTGACATGAAGACTGATATTGTAACTGTCTCAGTTCGAAATTGATTTAAACAAGAACGAGAAATCATGCGTCAAGCATAGATTATGTAACACTTTCCAACGCTTCCAAAATAATTTTACAAATCATACCGTTTAATAAGCTAAAAGATAACATCTAAGTAAACAATTTGGAAAACGCATAACATATTTAAAAACATAATTTCAGGAAATTCCAACATATACAATATTCGGAAAAATATCCGAATACTTTTATTCAGCCCTATATAAGATCTATATATTTGAATATATACTACATAGGATGCTAAATTTTAGTTCAGTTAGGAAACGCGTAGCACAGTTTAAAATTTTCCGTCTGGAGTTTCTGTTAATAAGCGGAAATGTGTTCGCGAACTTTTGTGCTTCCATGTATAGGATCTACAGAATTTATACACACCGCGTAATAGACAAAAAGCGAGTTAAAATTAAAATCGCGTTCAGTAACTTAAACGCACTTCAAGGAATTATTGTGAACAGACAGTAGAGAGTTGGGTTGGGTTGATTGTTGACGGCCAATTATCTACGCTAGGGATATAGGCCCGGGGGGAGTGCCCTTCGTGGGGGTCTTTCTAAGGGAACCTAACCCGTATTTACGCATCAGACAGTAGAGAATTCTTTTGTATGTCCCTGTAAATGAACGATGACTGCTATACACACAATATTCTGTAGTAAGTCTCTTGTAATGAACCTTATATAAATTTCAATGCGTTTAAAATAGTGAAACATTATTTAAATAAACCGCAGACGATTTTTCTCCATAGACGTAATGTAACGGAATTCTTTTGACTGTCCCTGTAAAGTAACTATAAGTGCTATGCATACCCTGTTCCATATTAAGCTTCTTCTAATGCACCTTAGTAATATATATAAATTACAATGCGTTTAAAATAGTGAAACATTATTTAAATAAACCGCAAATGATTTTTCCCCATAGACCGCAATGTAACGGAATTCTTTTGAGTGTCCCTGTAAAAAAACTATAAGTGCTACACACTTCCGTTGAAATAGGGAACATGCTATAGATAACAAGAACATATAAAAATTGCAGAGCAATCCGAGTATATTTACGGTAGTTAGAGCACGGACAGACGGCCAGACGGCAGACGGCCATACGGCCAGACAAACCGAAGTCATAATCACTTTTCAACTAGGTTGGAAAGTGTTAAAAATAGTTCCATAAAATAATCAATTGCAAATTAAAATGGATTGCAATTAAATGTTTAAACAATTGTATATGAATAATCATAGCTACCAATCTTAGAGTTTGGTGATTCCGGCCAAAAAAACATGCCTTTAATCATAAAAGTCAAATGAAACGAGTGTTCATTTTATGTGGTATTATTTGCTATAAGAAAACCATTTTATAAAAATGATTTTAATTTATATGTTACTAAAATAGACGTAAGATAAAACCAATGCACAAATGTCTTAAAAACTTTAAAACATAAGATCTTAGTAGTACCTAACTCCTAGTACTTTCGGCTATACACTAAGTCATTATCAAGGACATGCTGTGATCTCCGCTGGTGAAGTGTCCTTGATAATGGCTTAGTGTATAGCCGAAAATACTAGGAGTTATGTACTACTAAGATCTTATGTTTTAAAGTTTTAGTAGCATATAAATTAAAATCATTTTTATAAAACGTTTTTCTTATATAACAAAGGCGAATCTTTCGTTTCGAATTTTCTTTTATTGTTAAAGATTTATTGTTAAAGGAATTATTTGCTTTTACTTATTATGTAAAATTTTGGGTTCGAAATTGATTGAAAAAACTGGTAGGTTTGAAGCTATGAATCATTGTTATGAAATTTCACCATAAGTTTTATGTGGTTAAGAAATATTTCAAATCCGCTTTTACATACATCATTGGACAGAGGTATAGGTGGAGTTACGTATGAGAAGATGATTAAGCATAGATGAAACAAAGGGCAAGTGAATGAAAAAAAAGGTTTGTGTCGCTGGCCTACAGCATCCATTTGTATATGATTTTCGGTACTAGCGCAAAAATATCAAAATATTATCTATTTTATAATTACTTAAATTCAAATGGCTTTTATAAAAAAACTAAACCACTTAATGTTAGAGAAAAATTGCCATTATAATAAACATCTAAATTTCAGTAATATTTGATATTATAAACTATTGATAAGGTGATAACTAAAAATTTCAAAAACATGTCGTAACATTTTATATTTTCCAACTTAAAGCCGTTGTCAAATCACAGACTGGTAAAAATAAATTACCAGCATGGACAATAAAAGGTGATATATGCTATCAAATAAACTTTTGCTATTGGAAAAAAAATGCTTATAAATATGTTATATGAAAGAAAAAGTTAATGTATAGACATCTTTCGATTAATGTAAATGGAAACATTTCTAAATCATATAAAAGTTCTATAAATATTTTAATGATTTCAGATATTTCCATTTATGTATACACTTTTTGACTCTGCTTTCGAATACATGTATTTCGTTTTCAACCTTTATGTCTAATGCTAATGGATCCCGAGAAAATTTATCATATTTATGCGGGTTTACAATGTTTTTATTGCTGTTTTATTTCTATTTTATTGCTATAGTGTTAAAAAAATAATACTTTAGAAAGTAAGTGCACGTTTTGATCAGTTCACCACTTTTCTAATGGCTATAAACTTTTGTATGAAATCAAAGAAATGAAATCAGAACTTTATATAATTCATATGGCGTATGCATAGAATGCTTTAAGAAATGCTTTTAATGCTCTTTCATAAAATATGCTATACAAACAACGCCGCAAGTACCCGTTTATAAAGCCTTAATTTTATGAGAAACGTTTCTTTATTATTGCTGTCATAAATTTATAAAATTTTACTTTTCTATGCTTTTAAGAATGTAATTCAAGCACACGTAAATTCCTGGAATATTTTGAATATCACGAGTTTTCTTCTCTGTTTTAAATATTTTAAATACTGTACAAAGGGCATAGAAGAATGTGAAATAAACATTCATATGGCATTTACATACATCATTTTAAAACTATTTTCTATGAGAAATAATTTAAGCATTCTATATTCATTGTATTCTTAATTTTATATAAAATAGATGCTCATTATTGTTTACAAGTCTTCTTAATACTATCTTTAAAATTTTCTGCATTTATTTTAAATACATAGTTATTTTAAATGAAAATAAATGTGCAGTTTTGCCTCTTCATTCATTCGTGCAGTGATATTTTGTATTAAAAATGTAATATAAAATAGTTACTTATGTATAATCCTATATCATTATATATGACAATGATTGGAGATATCAGTTAATTATTGATATATTGAAACTATCGATATATCGAAGAAAAAATTGTAAACTTCTGACATCGAAGTTAGACCCTTGATATATTTATCGATATAACAATTTTTTAACATCTCATAAATCGATAATTATTAAAAATAAATTTTTTACATCCTAAAATTAGCTTTATGCATTTTTTCTTGCACATTTTAAAATAAATCTAACTAAATTGATTAAAAAAGACATACTTAATTTAATTATCTTTTTTATTCGCTTAATCGATAAGCTAAGAATTATAGTAAGACGAAATTATCTTCACGCATTCAGAAAAGCGCCCCATCATAGTTGACGGGGTTTTTCTCTAAGCATCTTTAGTGAAATCAGAAACTAGGAAAATCGACTTTCTCTTGCATACACCATCGGCACAATTGACGTTTCTTTTCCCAAAGGCGTCAAATATGCCTAGTCACGTTTTGTGTTTTGTCATTTCAACAATTACTGCCCTATATTTACTTTGTATGTCGATGTTTTTAAGAGAATATGTCGAAAAATCTATACACCGATATTTTGAAAAATTTTACCATCCTTAAACATTATTTTCAGGTGTATCTCCTTAATAGGTTTTACGTATCATATATTTAATAATCATTTGTGTTTAAATGCTTTCACAAACTCTAAATCTTTTCATTTTGTAAAAAATCTACTTTTATAATGAACAAGAGCCATAAGCAGTTATCTGGGTAAATATATATATATATTTGTCTGAGTGCAACGAAGACTCATACACAGCGCAGTATTACTTTGCCCCATATATAGCTACGATGGATATTAAAACCTTTCGTCAAGCATAACTCAAAAAATATTTAACGGATTTCGTTCAAATTTTTACAGCAGATACCTATAAAGGTGACAACGTCGTCTATTTATTAACAAAAATAAGTGTCAAACCGTTTGGAAGTTATATTAAAAAAATAGATAAAAAAGCACAATTAAAGTACATACGTCACTAAATTTTGTGCGTACGTCATTTTCACCGACGGGAGATTTTCGTAGACAATCGGAATTGAAAAGTTCATGGAATACATGGAGCAAAAAAATATGCAAGCACTAATATTCAGCACAATAAAATATATTTCAATTTAATAAAAATGGAAAGTTAATCTGGAATTTTTTCTGTTTGAAAAGTATTAGAGATTAGTAAGAGTAGTATTAGTACTAGAGATTTGGCGTAAATCACACCATTAGCAGCTTTTTTATTTCGCGTGTGTATGTTAGGAACAATTCTTTGATGTTTAAATAAAAGGTTTCGATTTGTGGCATTATTTCTTATTTTCTTTTCCTTTTTAGTATTTTAAATGGAATTAGTGAAAGGCGTGTATTTTAAATTAAATGAGTGAAAGACGTGTATTTTTAATGTATGTATTTCAAATGAAATCAGTGAAAGATTTATATTTAAATGAAATGAATGCAATATGAAGATGTTATGAGAAAAATATTTGGCGATTTATCAACTGCGCCAAGTTAACATAAAATTACCAATACATATGTGGGTACTTCTCTATTATCCCCTCGACCACTTTTCATAACAAAAAACTATCGCCAAATAAACGGGAGAACGTTGTCATTGAAATATCAAAATACATAAATAAATAAAATATAAGAATTTAAGGACACAATTGTTATTTTAATGAATGAAATAACTAATAAATCAGTAAAACATAATGAAAAATACACGCAAATCTCGCGTTAAAAACCACTTGATGACGTAACAAACACGTATAATGCTTCTGATATCAAGTAAATGGGACTGCATTTTTGGCGTTTAATCTAACAGTTTGGCGATAGTTTTTTGTTATGAAAAGTGGTCGACGGGATAATAGAGCAGTACCTCTATGTGAAATGAAACAAGGCACAGATGTCATATACGCACCACGTTGGCGCGATTTTTCCCTCCACCAGCTTGGGGAAAACTTTGTTTTTGAATATTAGTTACAAATAGTGTGACAAATAGTACACGTGATTTTTTATTTCAATATAAAAATAAAATAACGTAATAAATGAAACAGCTTCTATTATTTTAAAAAAGGAAATAAAAATAAATAAATAATAGTTTGATATAAATAAAGGCGCGGATGTCATATACGCACCACATTGGCGCGATTGCAACAAAATGGCAATTTTATGCCTCACATGGTAACCCGGTTATTTTGTTTCAATTGTTGTTTATTAACTTTTATTTTTTATTTTAATTCTATAAATTGTTTTTATTATATATATCAATATTTATTTATATCAAACTATCATTTATTTATTTTTATTTCCCATTTTTGAATAATAGGAGCTATTTCATTTATTGCGTTATTTTATTTTTATATTGAAATAAAAAATTACATGCTATTATTGTATGGTATTTGTAACTAATATTCAAAAACAAAGTTTTCGCCAAATTGGCGGGGGAAAAATCGCGTCAATCTGGTGCGTATATGACATCTGTGCCTAAATTATTATTGATATACATATAAAAATAATCTATAGAATTAAAATAAAAAATAAAAGTAAACAAACACAACACACAGTTTTCGCCAAAGGGGAGGGGGAAAAATCGCGCCAACGTGGTGAGTATATGGCATCTGTGCCGGGATTTTTACCCTTTTATCTGTGCTTTCGGAAATATAAAAAAATTAAAAAATTCTTATATCAGGTGTATAATGTTTTGCATTTTTATACGGACCACTTCTCCATTTTAAGATTTTAAATGTTATTTATATCAGATATTTCTTTCTTGAGATTCCCACAAGTTTTTTCTGGTAATTTTTTTAGTTCGCTTATTAATTGTTTACAATTTGCCCCCCTGGCAATAACAATTATTTATCACAAAAAATGGGTACTTCTCTATTATCCCGTCGACCACTTTTCATAACAAAAAACTATCGCCAAACTGTAACGCTAAATAAACGGGAGAACGTTGCCATTGAAATATCAAAATAAATAAAATATAAGAATTTAAGGACACAATTGGTACTTTAATGAATGAAATAACTAATAAATCAGTAAAACATAATGAAAAATACACGCAAATGTCGAATTAAAAACCACTGGATGGCATAACAAATACGTATAATGCTTCTGGCATCAAGTAAATGGGACTGTATTTTTGGCGTTTAATCTTAGTTTGGCGATAGTTTTTTGTTATGAAAAGTGGTCGACGGGATAATAGAGAAGTACCCAAAAATGGCTTAGTTTTGTTAAATTTGTTTGTTATGTATTTTCATTTCTTATTAAAATATCGAAAATGGCAATAAAATTTTATTTTAGCACCGTACTTAATTTTTTAAAATGGCTCAAAAACATGGTTTAATAAACGTATATTTGTAAATATTTTAAAAAACATGTTTTTCCGCTCTCTAGAAAAATTTGTAAGATTCTACAACTGCCTTTGGCACCAACCAGTACATGATACGGAACTTTTCCCTATTCAGATACACAGAAGAGGTTGGTCACAAACAAGAGTAATGCTAGCAACAATATTGTTTTAACTCTATAAGAGTTAGAAACAATAATGATATTAAATTCCCCGATTAGCTTAGGGCCCGATTACGGAACTTTCTCCTAGAAAAAAAACTGTAGAAGTCTTTTGCATTTGTTTCGAATGAAGCTCGATCAACAAAGTATTAATTGATAATACAAACAACACTAATATTAACATGGGGGCAACAGTTTGAATTTAAGTGTATATATTTGGAACCCTCCCCCCCCCCAACCACCCACCAAAAAAAGAAAAAGAAAGTTACAGAAATGAATTTAAAATGGCGTGAAGCCACTCTTTCTGACATAAGAAATTGGCTGCGAACCCGATTACGAAACTTTCACTTAACTTAATAACATGTATCTAATAGCCCTGAGGACAATTCCCCTTCCCAGTTATACGGACCTTGGGGCTTTTTTAAAAAGCTTGACGCAGTTCGGGTTGAAGAAGTTGAGATTTACTGTCAAATGACATAAACTACTATGAAAATAAAACTGGTGAATTATTATGCTGGTTTATGTATGTATTTAAAAAAATTGCATCTGATTACACTCTTTAGATAAATTACTCCTGTTTGCATTTAATAACAGATAAACGGCTTCCGTTTACTAAATTGTTTAAATATTGGGAAGAGTTGGCGAGAGATAGATAGACGTGTAAACAAACGGGTAGAGAGACGTATAGCGACAGAGATAAGCTAACGGGTAGCGAAACGAATAGACAGACGGGTAGCGAGGCAGGTGCAAAAAAGGGTTGACAGAGGGGTAGTGAGATGGGTAGGGAGACGGGTAGCGTGGTGGATAGAGAGACGAGTACAGAGACGACTTGACAGACGGGTAGAGAGAGGGGTATATAGACAGACAGACGTGTTGATAGACGAGTAGTGTAACGGGAAGCGAGACAGGTAGAGACACGATTAAAGAGTCGGGTAGAAAGACAGACGGATACTGAGACGGGTATACAGAAGAGTAGAGAGACAGTAGACAGATGAGTTCGGAGAGAGACACAGCTAAGACATACGAGTAGTTAGACTGGTAGACACGTTTGTAGCAAAGCATGTTATCAATGTGGTTTGAAGTATACGAGTTTCTATAAATAGTTATACAAATAAACAAAGGGATTTTTTTTAATTCAAATATTAAATATTTGATTTAATATTTCAATATTTAATATTTTATTTTTTAATATTTTATTTAGATATTTGTCACAAAGAAAATGTTGCAAAAATTAAATTAAATTTGCGCTAAACTACGCTTGCTAAAATACGCTATTGGCTGCAAATCTGATTATGTGACTTTAAAGATATTGTTTTAAAAGATCCGGCGGTTTTTTTTTTAAAGTTTTGAGCAATTCCCGCTTAAGAAAATGAGATTATTTGCCAAATGTTATAAAAAAATGCATATGAAAACATAACAATATATGAATTTATATATGATATTTTGTAATTATATCATTTAATTTGCTATTTTTCATATGTTGTATCTTTATCTATCTCTTGTCTATCATATGCTGTATATTCACTTAGATTCTTGTTGATATCTTCTTTATATCGTAATTGTTAACTTTATGTTCTCAGCAATATCACTCAGACTAATCCCTTTGAGGGAAGTCCTAGTTATATGAATCACCCGAATGGATAATAGCATGTGTACATGCAAGGAAAGTATCGTATGTTGTCAATAAAAACGGTTAAAAAAAACTGCTTGTAATTTTTTTCTTAATAGAAAACTCTTAATATACGGTGAAATTTCGATTATTCTGGATGGAAACATTTGTAAACAATTAAATAAATAAATAAAAACATTTATTTAAAAAATATTGTAAAATCGAATTATTATAAAATAATCTAATAATAGTATAAAAAAAAATTTACTATAAATTCATAATGTCACTTAATCATTTACTTAATTTCAAACAGTTTCACATTTATTTACTTTCTAATTCTGTTTCTGAACAGATGAATTTCATTTTCAAAATTTTAGGAATAAAATTAATGTATCTCAATAATATGTATGATATTTATGCTAGTTAGTTTTTTTTTTCGTTATTGATACAGCGTGCAAACAAATAGTACTTTAGAATGAAAAAGCATTATCTTTCAGTTTACCTCGTTTTCAACAATTGTAAAATTTAGTATAAACTTTAAGAAATGAAACTGTGATATACAGCATGTTTATAATACTTGAATAATAATAATACTGGGTAGGAAAAAAACGCTGTAAGGGGATTTGGTTTTCTGAGTTTTCTTGAGCCCCGTTTTATCGTAATAATCTTCTTTGTAGCTATAGTCATTCATGGAAAGATTTTCCATGAATTATTGTACTGACATACATAAATAATTTTGTCTCTCTGTGAAGCTATCAAGGAGTTCGCAATTTAATAAAAGAAGCAAGTGTAAGAAGCACTTATTATTTGTCCTGGGTTGAGTTATTTTATGTGTAGCTAAACTTATGTAGGATTAAAATAAATGCCATTGTGAAATGACTAATTTTATTGGATATTTGTTGCCTTAAAGCGCACCATTATTTACCTAATGTTCGATAAATCGTCTTTACTGTATCAAAAAAGTCCCTGACGGCTCGGCCTACAGGCACAGGTAGATTTCAAAGATGCGGACCGTAGGGCTAGAAGTTTATTAGGAATTGCAGAAGAAATGACCTTTTTGCCATTTTGCTGCAGTTGTAACCGCCCACTTCGAAATGTACCTGTGTCAAGTAGGCGGAGCCAGCAGAATTTTTTGTTTTCATTTTGTTTTTGTTGTAAGGGTTGGTCCTATAAAAAATTTGTCAATATAAAAGTTGTAGATAATATTAAGAGGATTTATAATAAATTTAAGTGGATTTGCTATCTTGTGAATTGACAAAGTTGGGATTTTTTTTCTTCTGAAATCCCTATTTTTTTCGATACGTATCATAATTAAGAAGTTATGGGGATTTTTCTGTTTTCCCAAAAAGGCCCCCTTTCGAAATCTTGGATTTCGACACTTGAGTGAATTTTGGAAATGACACTTCGAAATGTACCTGTGGCAAGTAGGCGGAGACCGCAGAATTTTTTGTTTTAATTTTGATTTTGCTGTAAGGGTTGGTCGTATTAAAAAATTGTCAATAGAAAAGTTGTAGATAATATTAAGAGGATTTATAATAAATTTAAGTGGATTTGATATCTTGTAAATTCACAAAGTTAGGATTTTTTTTCTTCTGAAACCCCTATTTTTTCGATACGTATCATAATAAAGAAGTTATGGGGATTTTTCTGTTTTTCAAAAAAGACCCGCACCATACCCCCACCCCCCTCTGTTCGATTTTGCCCATGAATTTGACTGAGATTTTATGCCCCTTGATTTTATGTATCAGTTTCGAAAAGATGCGGGAGTTGGAACCGCCTACTTCGAAAAATAACTTGTTTGCAGGCGGAGCCGGCAGGGATTTTTTTTGTTTTTAATTTTTTTTTTTTGCTATAACGGTTGGTCCTATAAAAAACTTGTCAATATAAAAAGAGATTTGTGCACAATTTTTGAAGTTATCGTGTCCATAAAAAAGTGACATAGATAGGTAGATAGATAGGTAGATAAAGTTTTGAAGTTTCTGGTGATTTTGGTTCGGGGAGTTATGATCGGCGTAGATCTGCAAAAATTTTCCAGAAATTCCAATCTAGGGGAGAATGTAATAGGTAGTATTTCTTACGAAATCTACCTAAAATCCATTCCGGTAAAAAAAAAAAAAAATCGTATAAGTCAGAAGAGAAAATGACTGCACTTCTAACCCTACTTTAATAATATGTAAATTACACCGCGTAAAAGGGAAAATTAATGTAAATTATAAGAAGGAAAACGTTTTTTTTGTAGTGATAGGAAAAAGCCAATGAGATGTAACTTTTAATAAGAATTTTATTTGTTTTTTATTTGTCTTTTTCTTTAATCCTTTTAATTGATATGCATTTTATCTATGTTTGAGTGCGAAAAGTATTTTAAGCTTTACATATTATTTAATTACATTACTTTAATTACTGAATATTACTTTAAGCATTCATTAAAAAAAGTCCCCTGAAGGAAATTGTGTATTTCAAATTTACATGGTTTACAATACGTTTTGTCAAATTTCTGTGGTTTATTATTTTTTAAAGTTTTGGTGTTAATTTATAGAAAACAATAAAAGAAAAGTCCGTATAAGTCGGCTTTAAATTATCTAAACAATCCATAGTTAAATAATTTCTAATAAAGAAACCTTTGTTAAAATGTAAGAAAACTGTGGTCTAAATACATTTATGTTTTTTTAACATTATATTATACAGAATCATGATTTGAAATCATAACTTATTTTCTTCGTATATATTTTTTTGGTTTCATGTTGTATTTTTCTTAAATTGAAAAATTGAAAAAAATCTCGTTATTAATGTACAAACAAAAGGAAAAAAAGAAACGCATGCCGTATTTTGCTTATACTATGAGATGATAAATCTTAATACTTTAATAGATAGAATGTATAGAAAAGTAATCGTTTAATAAAAACATTCACTTTATGGAAAAGATGAAACAAAAAGTGCAGCAAATATACACTTTTTCCGGCTTCTGAATATTACTGATATAACTAAAACACAAAAACTATATATAACATATATTCCTTTCATATATTCGTATTCTTTTATATGGCCCTGTAAAACAAATATAAATGCTATATATACCTTCTTCGAGAAAAAAAAAAAAACATGCTGTAGGTGACTGTAACAGCATATTAAAATTTCATTACCGTCAGCACTCTAAAAATCAGGTGTTTAGTTAATTTTATACATCCGTACTCTTTGTACGGCTTTGTAAAATAACTACACATGCTATATACACCGTCTTCTAGAAGAATCATGCTTTGGGCGACTATAACGACACACAAAATTTATATTACCGTCAGTGTTCTACAAATTCCGCAATTAATATATATTCGTTTAACCTTTCGTTTTATTCTTTTAATCAGGTGTTTCATAAAATCGTTTCATTTGGATTTTGTATATAGGGTAATATATATATTATTTATTTAATATTTTTATGACACAATAAAATGTATGTGCATAATATATTTATGCGTTTCTGATTTATATGAAATGCATTTTCATAATTTTATAGTATTAATAATAACACTAGAAATATGTTTATTTTAATATAACCTTATTATACACAATCGATGTTTCATATTAATCTTTCATATTAAACACATGACTATAACAACACACTAAATTTATATTACCGTCAGTGTTCTACAAATTCCGCAATTAATACATATTCGTTTAACCTTTCGTTTTATTCGTTTAATCAGACGTTTCATAAAATCGTTTCATTTGGATTTTATATATACGGTACTATGTGATAAAACTAAAACACAAAAACTATATATAACATATATTCCTTTCATATATTCGTATTCTTTTATATGGCCCTGTAAAACAAATATAAATGCTATATATACCTTCTTCGAGAAAAAAAAACATGCTGTAGGTGACTGTAACAGCATATTAAAATTTCATTACCGTCAGCACTCTAAAAATCAGGTGTTTAGTTAATTTTATACATCCGTACTCTTTGTACGGCTTTGTAAAATAACTACACATGCTATATACACCGTCTTCTAGAAGAATCATGCTTTAGGCGACTATAACGACACACAAAATTTATATTACCGTCAGTGTTCTACAAATTCCGCAATTAATATATATTCGTTTAACCTTTCGTTTTATTCTTTTAATCAGGTGTTTCATAAAATCGTTTCATTTGGATTTTGTATATAGGGTAATATATATATTATTTATTTAATATTTTTATGACACAATAAAATGTATGTACATAATATATTTATGCGTTTCTGATTTATATGAAATGCATTTTCATAATTTTATAGTATTAATAATAACACTAGAAATATGTTTATTTTAATATAACCTTATTATACACAATCGATGTTTCATATTAATCTTTCATATTAAACACGTGACTATAACAACACACTAAATTTATATTACCGTCAGTGTTCTACAAATTCCGCAATTAATACATATTCGTTTAACCTTTCGTTTTATTCGTTTAATCAGACGTTTCATAAAATCGTTTCATTTGGATTTTATATATACGGTACTATGTGATAAAACTAAAACACAAAAACTATATATAACATATATTCCTTTCATATATTCGTCTTCTTTTATATGGCCCTGTAAAACAAATATAAACGCTATATATACCTTCTTCGAGGAAAAAAAAAAACATGCTGTAGGTGACTGTAACAACATATTAAAATTTCATTACCGTCAGCACTCAAGAAATCAGGTGTTTAGTTAATTTTATACATCCGTACTCTTTGTACGGCTTTGTAAAATAACTACACATGCTATATACACCGTCTTCTAGAAGAATCATGCTGTAGGTGACTATAACAACACACAAAATTTATATTACAGTCAGTGTTCTACAAATTCCGCAATTAATATATATTCGTTTAACATTTCGTTTTATTCGTTTAATCAGGTGTTTCATAAAATCGTTTCATTTGGATTTTGTATATAGGGTAATATATATATTATTTATTTAATATTTTTATGACACAACAAAATGTATGTACATAATATATTTATGCGTTTCTGATTTATGTGAAATGCATTTTAATAATTTTATAGTATTAATAATAACACTAGAAATACGTTTATTTTAATATAACCTTATTTTACACAATCGATGTTTCATATTAAACACATGACTATAACAACACACTAAATTTATATTACCGTCAGTGTTCTACAAATTCCGCAATTAATACATATTCGTTTAACCATTCGTTTTATTCGTTTAATCAGTCGTTTCATAAAATCGTTTCATTTGGATTTTATATATACGGTAATATATATATATATATTATTTAGTATTTTTTGACACAATAAAATATATGTACATAATATATTTATGCGTTTCCGATTTATATGAAATGTATTTTCATAATTTTATTGTATTAATAATAACACTAGAATTATATTTATTTTAATGTAACCTTATTTTACAATCGATGTTTCATATAAATCTTTTACATTACGCTTTTTTTTCTATCTTAGTAACATACAATAATAAAATCTTTTAGAGTAGTGTTGACATTGTCACCACTTACGTAAAACAAAATTGCAAAATTTTAAATTTAATGATGTGATTAAATATCTTAATCGATGTACAAAGTTAATTATCAAGAGAGAACAACTCTTCTTTAATGTGCAAACTGTAAAGATGAAATTTACAAAATTTATTTTGCAAAATTTCAGAAAGTTACGAAGCTTTCTAATTGAAGTTCATTATTCCAACAATAATTAAGTATCTCGCAACATTTCAGAAATGCAGAGTGATAATTAAAGTTTCACTTTTAAAAGGCTACAAAAAAAGAACCACTGGTCATAATGACCTGATATTTCATTTGAGTATACGCGAAACAATGAGAATTTCTTTTGCGACAGAAAAAAAAAGTTCAAAAGTGGACCGATAGATGGCGCTGTACCTTTCATAAGTTGCTAATTAAAATACATGACATGCACACCGCACATTAGATTTGTGAAAAAAGGCGTGGAACATGCAATTCATGTTATTCTGCGTCTGAGAAGGTAGTCATGGCTCTATGATTGAAGGCTTGGACTACGCTTGTGAAGTTTTTTACAAGAACGATGACTGTGCGGCAATTGCATGGAAGAAATGCTGAACATTAAAGAGTTTGAGAAGCGGCTCTGGCCCGATGACTGCAATCGATCTGAAGAAGGTTCATAAATTCTAAGAGACGGCTGCATTTGAGGAGAAATGTGGCAGAGAGTCGAAAGCAATTGCTTCGGTGTCAGCGGAGGATGTGGCTACAGCATTGTAGGAAGCGTGAAGCAGTGCTTTGGGAACGTGCAATGCACGGGGAATTTGTCGAACTTTAGACATGCCTGTCAGCATGGTTCGTAAATTTTTACGTAACATCTTGCAATGCTATCCATACAAGGTTCTGTCTATACTCAAAATTGCTGAATATGGGCAATGATAATCTCTTCCAAATGGAACCATTGCCTTTTCATTCTGCATAGGTCACTGTGTGATGCGGGTTAACGGCAGCATTTATCGTTGGCCCTTTCTTTTTCAAGAAGATTGGTACTTCGGGTCCTGTCACCTGTACAGTTAATGAGACACATTATGAATCTGCTTTACGCAACCAGCTCAATCCAGCATTGCAACAGCGCAGATGTGTGTGCATAGCACATTTGTTATTACACTCCGCACATTGTAACACCAATGACGCAGCTGTTGAATCTGCATTTTGGAAATGACAGGATTATCATTCACCATTTTCCAACAGCTTGGACGCCACGATCAACTGACCTGAACACTTGCGAATTGTGGCTGTAGTGTTACTTA
The DNA here is from genome assembly GCA_963931845.1 of Maratus michaelseni. Classification (NCBI taxonomy): domain Eukaryota; kingdom Metazoa; phylum Arthropoda; class Arachnida; order Araneae; family Salticidae; genus Maratus; species Maratus michaelseni. The sequence goes on from OZ007588.1 coordinate 419,556,618, forward strand.
AAACGCATCGTGTACGGGGGTCTAATTGCGAACTTAGGTGAATTGAAATCACGCATTACGCAACACATTCACAATTTCACCCCTGAAACATCCTGATCTGTTGTGATACATACTGTTTTGCACTTTCAGCTCGTAGGAGAATACGGTCGACAGCATATTGAGTATTAGTCAACATCCTTTTTTTGAGGATTTCATCAGTTTTTGCTTTTTCTACATTATTTGGCATAGAGAAAACCAATTTCTTCCTATCCGTTGTGGCACCACCTTATCGTGGTGGATAGGCTTTAAACAAAGAGTGCCACAGAAGCATCTTAGCCTTTTAATTAGCATCTTATGACGAGTACAGCACCATCTATTTTTTAACTTTGATTTTTTTCCGCAAAACAAATTTCCATTGCTTCACGTATACTCAGGTGAAATATCAGGTCATTCTGACCAGTGGTTATTTTTTACAGACTTTTGAAAGTGTAACTTTAATTATAATCACCCTGTGCTCTACATGCAGTTGCTAATTTTCTCAATAAATTATGTATATATATATATATATATATATATTTACTATTCAAATGGAAATATTTGTTACATATAAACGAAAACAACTAATTTATATTAAATTATAACTGACTACAGACTATTGAATTTTAAGAGAAAAATCTAATTTCAGAACAATGAGTCTATGTCAATTCTTACCTCAGCGTTATCTAAATTTTAAAGTCACAATAAAGTTTAAGGAGAAAAATTCCCATTATTTTCGCTTCTGTATTTTATACCCCGAAGTAATACACAAAGTTGCTTATGGAATGTACATATGGTAGGAATTAAAGTTTCATATAAATGATCACCAATAAATGTGTTTTAAACGTTTGCTTTTTTCAAAAAGTTTAAGAGCGGCATGTATTTTTTATACATAAATAACTTACAATATTAATATGGGTAAACAGCACAGTTATTTGTACCTAAAATGAAACTTTTCTATAGTGAGAGAATGTGTGACTTAATTTTTATAGCTAAAATGAAACCAAAATTTAATTTAAAACCACTAATGATGCTATTTTCTGATAATGTATAGATAAAATAACTGAACCTAAAAAAAAATTAACTAAAAAATATAAACGGATGTAAGACAGAAATCATAGCTATTGGCACCTTGATTTGATGGTTAATGGCACCATCCAAAAATTCATCTGCATAAATGAGAAGACAAAAGAATTAATACACAAATTTCATGTACATTTAATAATCCTTTTAATTATAATAAATTTGATTACATTAAGTGAAATACATATGAAATTGACTTATTTTGTGCAATTTTTAATAACAAACGACTCTTTAACTTTTTAAAATTTATTTTGCATTTGTTCTAGAATTATACAAAATTTAAAATGCATTTCCTTAATTAAACAAATTTCCTGTAAAATAAAAGTATAATTGTACCTTAATGTATACTGTTTTGCTTACGATGATTTAATTTTAAATACACTACAATAAAGATAAGATCTTAATCAAAATTTCAATACAAAGAATGGAATAATATTTTACAAAATGTATGTAATAATAGATGTTTGTCTCTTTTGAATTTATTTCTTGACACATTGATATCTGCATTAAAATCATTTTAAAATATTTTATAGTTTTACCGTATATTTTTTTTATAGCAGCTGTAATTGGTACAATGCCACTTATAATGTATTGTCTATAAATATTTAATTTTAAAAAACTTTGGAGAATAGCATATATTTTAGAATATATAATTGATCATGTTTCTAAAATGAAGTAATATATGATTCCCGCTGAATAGAAATAATTTACTTAAAAATAAGTTGAAAGATTATTCGTACGTATACTTACAGTTCAAGCATTACTTACACATTAATTTATTTAAACAATAAACTGCTGCAAGGTATGTAGTATTTTCTAAGCGTTACGATAAACAGGCAATATGGTTTAGGTAGTCTAATACATAATGCCTTACAATAAAGTTATCTCCTAAAAATGCATCCAAATCATCCCTATAATGCAGGCTGGTAGAGTTCAAATCAACGAATCTGAATTTTACAAGCATGAGTTCGCTGATTTTGCATCAATCTATACATACACTTCTTTATTCGCCTCTGTATTAAAAATGAAACTTCATACCAATTGTCATTTTTACAAACAATTGAAATTATTCACGATATTCAAACTGGTATGCACTTATGTGAATTAGTTTGGCAAAAAAAATAGTCGTTATTTCTAATTTTATACAATTGTTTTATTAGAAAACGATGTTTATAGCGGAAATATAACGCATATGTTCCAGTTGAAAGCATAAATATTACATAAACATTATCATGGGATTGATCTCGTTTTAGTTACCCTTTTTTATGATAGCATAATGCAATTCAATAAAATATACATATGTTTGCAAAAATCGCGAAACAATTTTTATTGTAATTTTGATTCCATGCATTCTTTCCTTGAAAAATAACTTTTAAATTGTTTCATATAATGCATTTCGTATTATTCTTGCCACGGAAACTTCGTTTGGCCAAAGCCGAGTTATTTGATATATTTTTGGATTCAGTAATACATTTATAAGCCATCTTATTTTAGATTAATCTAAAGGCCTAGATGTTTTTTGAAATGTCTCGTGTTATTATTCGGCGTATGATGAGATTTCCTTGGCAGTTGTCAAATATATATTCCGATACAATCTATCATACGAATATTTCGAATGCATTTTTTTCTTCGTGTAATCAGTGTGTCTTGTATTTTAAAATGTGGCTGAGAACATTTGTGCTAGATATTGTAGGTTTATCTCTTAAAAAATTTTAGTCTATTAGATCACAGTTTCTCTTTTTTAAATAATAGTATGTATCGATTGAATAAAATAATCCATGTATGCAGAAACTTCAAACATGTTTAATGTACCTCTTGTTCTGTATATTATTATTTTGAAACAAATATTTTTTTTATTGTTTTCATGGCTTGCATTTTTATCATGCATGCCAAGAAACGTTCTTATTTTCAATGACAGCGAAATTTCATATCGTTAGGTTAAATAATACTCACTGAAAGACATCATATATTTTAGAGTAATATAAATAATTAGATATTTTTTTAAATACTTGTGGCATAGTGCAATATGTTAAATGATTTTCTTATCATTTGTGAGATGTTAATTTAGACTTTTTTACTATACAAAAATAACATATCTGTTTTTCTCTTTTGGTATTTAATGTAGTTTATGCATTATACAATGCGATATCGAATTGTACCAGATATGCAGACTGATCTGTTTGAAATTTATGGAATATTAATAATAAAATTTTCAAATGATTTTCTGTACTTTTATATATAAAATCACATTTCCGAAAATTAGTATAAGATGGACATTCAAGATTAAATAATATTTAAAGGATCTATTTGGTATTACGTATCGGGATTCTATTTGGACATATTAAATGGAAAAAAAATAAGATGGGTGATGGTTTTGATTAAAATATCGCTGTAACTACACTGTTAAACATTTGCAGCAAACTGTCTAGTCATTCGACCGTTTTTATAAAAAGTAGTTACATAACCATAATTTAACTCTATTCAGATCATATTATAGCCCATATTATGGTCAGAATATAGTTAAATTACGGTTATGTAACAGTTTTTTGGAAAAACGATCGAATAACCGGACAGTTTGTTGGAAATTTTTAACAGTACACCATGATATATTTTGCTTTCGGTCTTGTTGTTTGGACAAAATAATATGTAGATATATTTGTATATAATGATGTGTGAATAACTTTCTGAATATTAATTAGATTAGCGCCTGTTCATAATGCATCTTTTATCAGTTAATTAAAAAATATATTTATTTGCTGTTTTACTTTTTTTAACACCATAAATACCTAAACCCATTTTTATCTATTTTTTAACTACTTGTAATAAATGCATAAACTGTGTATGTCATACAGAATGCAATTACCGATTACTCATGCAATTACCGATCACTATTTGATAAGTTACCATCTTATATAGAATATAATAATCTCTAAAATACATTAATCTGATGATATTACAAATCATAACTTGATACATTGCTACTATATGTAGAATAAAAAATACGAATTAATCTAGGGTCTGAATAGTGTATTCCTTCCATAGGAAAAAATCTGAATGTCACAGAATTATAAAAAGTTTTTCTATTACTAAATTTGAAATAATCTTTAACATAATTAATTTTAATATAAAAAAATATTATTTTTAATTCAAGATATGCAATTAGACTCTGGTAACCAACTATTGTTAATTTTAATACAATGTGTATATATTTTTGTAATCAATATTGTCGTTTTACATTAGATTACAAATAATGTCACTAGTTTGTTCATATTCAAGAATTAGATTTTTTTTTCGAATGTGAAAATTATTGGATGGATTTGATTTCTCAAAATGTTTCGTAAAATACAAAATTATTTTTCGATGAAAAAACATTAGTGCTATAATAAATTTTTGTTTAGCCGAAACGATTGTTTTCGGAAAATATTAGTTTATTAAAGTAAGTGTTTGAGTATAAGGATACAAACAAAATCGTAAAGTCAAAATCAAAAGATCTTAATTTAGTGAATGTACATTAGGGTGGAACGAAAATAATGGTTAATTTTTTTTTTTTTCATTTAGAAATTTGCTATAGTCGGCAAAAGTTGCCTTTTGGGGCTAGAATGAAGAATATAAAATTTTGTTGCTGTACTAAAATATTTTCAGGTGCCGCAAGGAGCTTCAAAAATTATTTTGTAAACAGAATCTTCAAAATATGATACTTTTGAGGAAAACTTGCACATTCTATGTATTACGAATTTTTAGATGCCATTACAGAAAGAATTATTTTGTAGAATTTAGCTATTTTCACCATATTAATTTTTATTAATTTTACAGTAACATATTCTTATAGTACTACATTGAAATGAAAGAAATGCAATCTTTAATTATAGTATCTTAGTAAAACAAATCACACTTATTTAGAAAAACTTTAAAGCAGTGAAACCTCTGATTAACGGACACCTGTGTGACAAAAAACAATGGTCTGAAAAAATGAGGTGACTGCAGGAGATTGGTTGTTCGTTATAACGAGAGGTTAATGTTCGCTGAGAAATTTTAATTTGGCCGTAAGAGAGAGGTGACCGTATATAAGGGTGTCCGTTAAAAGAGGTTTGACTTTATATTGTTTTTAAAGGCAAAAAGTTCTTTTTAAGAAACATTAATTTTTCTCTAATGTCCATAGTAATCACACATGGTCCATAATAATCACAATGACACATTGGATTGTTTTGTTTTTTGTTTTTTGTTTCAAATCTTGGCATGAGCTTTTGAAAATTTATTTTGGCTTTTATCAATGCATCTCTTGCAGAAGTGCTGCATACTGGCAAGGATGACTAGGTAACTAATTTAACAATCCTTTTGACTGCTTGTGTGTGACATAGGGAAAAATTGACTCTCATTATCAGGTTCTTCTGCTTGCGTTATTTACTGCTTTAGTTTGTCGTCAGCAATATACATGGTCATAGGAGGTTATGTTACTTTAACATTAGGCCATTGAATCATATCAATATAATCCGTGACATCAAAGTTAATGCATACAGGAATTAAAACATTTCTGATACCAACTTCATTTCCAGTCCCTGCTTTTACAATTCAGCGTAATGCAAACTCCTTAATGACTTCTATCACCTGATAGCATACAATGGAGTACATTTTCATGTGCAGCAAAGTATGCATTGCTTTGGCTGATTGAATCAATTACATTTTTAGGAGTGTAATTGAAGTAACGTAAATAGCTGACACGTTTTCACTAGTGCTTCGTCCATAGATAGATGGTTTCAACTTTATGTTAAACCAAACAGTTGCATACACTTTCAAAATGTACTCAGTCAGTATTTGGAGATTTTGTGATGGATATTCTGTTCCCACGTGCAAGCGAATTATTCTGTTTTCTAAGGTAAACCATGGTGAATGACAATTTTTTTCTGGTTTCTTCATAGAAAAATCAGAAGAGCAACTTCTAACGGAGATCGTGTTACACATTTCTAAGAAATATATTTGGCCCATACTTAAATTATCCTTAAATTTTAGCAATGGAATGTTATTTTCAATAGGGGAAAACTCAGTCACCTGAAGTTCATAACACTTTTCCAGTTGTTTCCTTATTTTCACTCCAAATTCATTGGGATTTTTAGTTTTTCCATCTAGGAAAGAAATTAGATGACGGACGGGTAGTACATTTGCATGAAACGGACAAATCAAGCACTACAGTGGCTTTCATAATTCTTTTTCCAGAAAAGCAATCTCACCATTATTCAATCCAGTGTTCGAGGCAGTTCCATCATATCCAATTGCAATAATGTTTAAGTATTCGTTGTTGCCATTTAAAAATGTAATTATGTTGTCTTTTATACCTTTTCCAGAGCCAGAAATTGGTTTTACGTGTCTTGAAAATTTTGATCCAAGTTCTGGAACAAGTGATATATGTTCTTCGATAACAGTTATTTTGTAATACTTAATTATCTTTCTTCTCTTGCACAATAGTCTTGTCTGTTCTTACATAGAAAAAAACAATTACTTTCTGTAACTAGTTTTACAGTTTCTTATACATATCTTTTTCGGTTCTTTATTTGTTCTCATCTAATTTTCATTCTGTCAATACATTTCTGTCATACTTCTTTCTTCATCACTAATCAGACCAATATCCTGCAGAGCGGCGCTTGGAATTGTTGCAGAAATTTTGTCTGATACTCAAGTTCGATCGCAAGTAGAAGCCACAAATCGCAGTTTCATGCGCATTTGACTATGTTTTTGATTACTTCAGGTTTCAGGGACACTGGACGTAGAGGCAATAAAAAATTGGGATAGTATAGTGTTCTCTTCTGAACTTTGTTCTGTTTCTGCCTCATTGTATACTATTTATGTTTCATTATTTTTGTAATTAAAATGTATTACGCAGTAAGTTTACCACGTTTTCTGATTTAAAAGATTTAAAACAGATATTAAAACTGATTTAAAAGTTAACTTATGAAAACTATTGAAAAAAAAATTAAACGTAATTGCGAAATTTGTCAAAATTTTAATAAAAACCTAAAGTTTACCCTTCTTGCGGCACCTCTAAACATAATCCAATTACGCTCATATTTAATTTCCGTCTTTATTTTGAACAAAAGCAACTGTTAAAAACTGTAGCATATTGAAATTATTATTATTTTTTTTTTACATAACTGCGAAAATTGTCGAAATTTTAATAAAAACCTAAAGTTTACCCTTCTTGCGGCACCTGAAAACATAATCCAATTACGCTGATATTTAATTTCCGTCTTTATTTTGATCAAAGGCAACTTTTGAAAACTATAGCATTTTGAAATTAAAAAAAAAGTTTTTTCGTTCCACCCTGTAATGTACATGTTCTGAGAAGAAAAATATATGTATTAAAACATGTTCAATATCTTCATATAAACAGGGTTATTCTAAATGATGGACCCATTTTCAAAAAATTGTATGTATTAAAGTACAAATCCAAAATGAACGATCTGTATACGAATGAAAAGAGGAAGTTTCAAAGACATTGTTTTAAGACATTGTAAATGTTCACCGTTTGCTGCACGGCAAACAACTACGCGATAGCCAAACTCTTCCCACACACGAGAAAGCGTATCTGCTGTTACTGAGTGCACGGCTTTCAAATCGGTGATAGTTCCAGAGGCGGCCGGTAGAGGTCGCACGGCAATAGGCCACGATTTCGTTTCACTTCGTGAGTGGGATGGCTACTGTGGAACACAAGGTTTTCTACGTTCTTGACTTCGTTGCCGTGCAGCAAACGGTGGACACATTGAACATTTATAATGTCTTTAAAAAAAGTTGAAACCCTCTTTTCATTGGTGCAAAGATTGTTCATTTTGGATTTGTACTTTAAAAAATACAATTTTTTGAAAATGGGTTCATCATTTAGAATAACCCTATATAATAATCCGAACTAGATGCAGATTTTTTTCTCTTCATTGCACCTTTAAAACTCTGATTATTTTAAAACTCGGATGCCTTTTTTAAGATAATTTTAATATGTATATTTTTATGTGATAAATCTATACTGCTGTACGCAAATATTTAGAAAAATATTTTTATGTTGTATATAGATTTGTATAAGCATTATTTTGCTGCGAGATTATATTTTATTAAATTTTTTCAGGATACTGATAAATACTTTGATAATCCTTTATGTGTCATTTCTTTTTAAAAACACGACAATTTAAATCCTAACATTTAAAGATGAGATAGAATTATATGAAATTTCATTGAAATAGTGCTACAAATGATACATATTTCATATTGCGTCATTATTGGCTTTTTACAGACTAAAAATGTTTTTTTATGTACAGCTGTAATGTATTATGATACATTTTGAAAATAGATAACTCCTGAATGTACTCTACTTATACAGATACAATTTTTCAAGAAAATCCCTTATGTTTCCTTATAAATTCAACTTTAAACAATACATAATTCGCACGTAATTTCTAAAAAATACAGTTATTTTTATTGATAAATAGCTTTAACGTTCTAACCTTATATCTCTTTCATAAAAATTTTCATTAATGTGAGATATAAAATACTATTTTCTCATGATTTTAAATTAATGAAGTTTAATGTTTATGTACCCAGAAAAAGGAATTGATTAAAACAACAAAACATGTTTTTTTGAGTACATTTTGGTTGTTTTAAGCAACATTTTTAAGTTGAAGTAAAAAATTGGTTTTGTTGCTTGGATAATAAAATATTGTTAACACTCTTACAAAATTTTAGCAAAATTTCATCAATTTTAATTGAATTAACAAAATCTGTTTTTTTAATTTTACCATAATTTCGTAATTTAAATTTGTTGTTTTTGTAAATTTAAATTCTTGTGTAGATTGGTTTATTTAACAAAAGTTTTTGTAGTATAAACAAAATAAGTTCTTAATATAACATATTTTATTATTTAAACAAACAAAATATATTTAGTTGAAAAATGAAACTAGATTGTTAAAATAACACATAGCATATATCTATGTAACAAAAATAATTTCGTTAATTTACGCAAAATTGAACCATTTTACTTGAATTAACAAAACTTTTTTTGCTGATGATTCAAAAATTTTCTGTTAGAATTGAAAAAAAAAAAAAATAAAAAATCAACAATATTTTTTTTTGTTGATTCAAACAAAATTTCCATTGACCCATATTTAAACGAAACGTTTGGTTGTGTCAGCAAAATTTTTGTTGATTCAACAATTTTTTTTTCTGGGTGTGGTAAATAAATTCAATACTCTTGAAATTAAAAAATTTAAACGTATATATGTGAATAAATGCTTAAAAAAATTAACAGTGTACAGATTTTCAATAAATATACAATTTTAATATTCTCTTCGAAAACCAATCAGGTATGAATTTATAGAAATGCTAAAAAAATAATGTTACAACAGTTACACTCATACTGTATAAACAAGTGTAAATTCCTAAAGCTGGGAGCTGTTGAAAAACATTGAAGTACAATTTCAGTAAAACTTATTCATCTGCACATATTTTAATTTTCTGAAATATGAGAGTAAATTCCAATGGGTGCCTTTTTAAACTTGATAAATACCAGATGATTAAATTATACTTTCATTTTCACAAAATATACAAATCAAGAATAGCTTTTAAATACTGTGTTTGTTTTACAAGATACTGCATACATATTAAAATGCAAAATTTAATTTTTGATATGTCTTTTTTTTTCATAACTTATATATAAAAAAAATAGCTTGCGTTTAAAGAAAACGTTTAAAATATCCCATTATTTTATGACTGAAACTTACTGAATTATGATACTTTCAATTTGATGAATTCTCAGTGCTTTTAGTTGTTCTTTAATAAGATTAAAAATGTAACATAATATATGTTTAAATAATTAAAATGCAGGCTTCAGGTGCTTTTAATAGTTGAATAAGACCAAAAACAAATTCATATTAAAACCCTATGCGAAACAGCTGAGACCACTATTTCTAAATAGAAAAAAAAATATCTTACGCCTAGCTGACATAGCCTTGCAGTTGGTAATTCCAGAGTAATAAGCTTCGTATTTTTTTAACTGTTGAGATAATGGAATATTCTGGAAATTAATTATTCAAAATGTTTAAGTTGTTAGATGAATTTAGTATCTGTAATTCAATTACATTTTTATTTCAATTTAATATTTATTTCATTCCTTGGATTATAAAATTGAGTTTCTCAGTGGAAATAGATAATTTGCATTGTATTAATTTAAATAATTATAAACATTATGCAGATTTTGAATTATTTTGTTGATATTGCAGGTTTTATAATAATATGAACTGGCTAAATAATAAACGGGATTTAATATAGATTTTTGTTTGCAAATTCCTGAGAACACTAAAAGAAAATTTCTTTTGTAACTAACGAAAACTAATATAGAATAATTGCAGATTTTGTAAACAGTTTTTATTAATAAATGTTAAAGTTTTCAGAATATTTCAACTCAATATTGAATTTTTGTTTCATTTTTCAGCAAAAGCCCAATGGTTAAATAAAGCGAAGAATACATTCCCGATATAACAATTAAAAAATCGTAAAATTGTATTCTATTCAAATATTGAATACCCAATAAAACTACATCCAGAAAAAGGAATTGATTAACACTATAAAACATGTTTTGTTCAGTAAATTTTGGTTGTTTTAGCAAAATTTTTTAGTTGAAGTAAAAAAATTGGCTTTGTTGCTTGGGCAAAAAAATATTGTTAACACTCTTACAAAATGTTAACAAAATTTCATCAATTTTACTTGAATTAACTAAATCTGTTTTTTTAATTTTACAATAATTTTGTAATTTTAATGCGTAATTCCAGTAAAATTTAGTTGTTTTTGAAAAATTTGAATTGTTGTGTAGTAGCCATAAGTCTCTCACGTAACTCGATTTATTTGACTTATATAGCTATATAATTAAAGGATTAACATACTTTTTGGATAATTAAAACTTTTTTTCATTGGGACGGATAAAGGACGGACTTATCTTTATAAGAAGAATGTATTGAAATCATGAAAATTTTTGACTTCCGGTTCCTGACGGATTTTAGAAGGTCCTGAACACGATTTGACTGTTTTTAGAAAATGACTGTCAATGACTGTCTGTATGTGACAAAAAATTTGTGGGCGCTCTATCTCAAGAACTAATGCACGGAATTTAATAAAACTTTATATTCAGTTACTTCCTGATATAAATTGTTGCTGATTACCATTTGGTGTAAATCGCGCAGCAGGTGGCGCTGCTATGTTGTACTTTTAGAGATTTCTGCAATAGCTCTATCTCATTTTCAGCAGTGAATTACGCTTGTAATCTTTGAATAATAACCAGTGAATTTTTATCCTGCTTTTTGCAGGCGTAATTCACTGCTGAAAATGAATTAAAAAATAACTATGTGTTTCCGTATACTGGGCTTTGTATTGTCGTCTCATGTATGCCGCAGAAATTTGCGTGTTCCTGATGACATTTCCATCTTGTGCTGCGGTTGCAGCCGGTCCGACATATATAAGAGTGAGAAATGAAGATTTCAGATATTGTTTCTTGTAACTCAGTGGTAGAGCCTCAGAGCGTTGTTCTGAGGACAAGGGATCGAGCCCCGGCTTGGGGCATTTTTCATTCTCCCGGTTTGTGCTTGAAAAAAAGCAGGATAAAAATTCACTTGTTATTATTCAAGGATTACAAGCGTAATTCACTGCTGAAAATGAATTGAAAAATAGTTAAAATTGCATATTTAGATTGGCTCATTTAACAAAAGTTTTTGTAGTATAAACAAAACAAGTTCATAATATAACATATTTTATTATTTAAACAAAAAAAAATATATTTTGTCGAAAAAAAATAGATTGTTAAAATAACACATAGCATATATCTATGTAACAAAAAGAATTTTGTTAATTCAAGTAAAATTGAACCATTGTACTTGAATTAAGAAAACATTTTTTTGCTGACGATACAAATTTTTTTTTTTGGAATTTCCAAAAAAAATAAAAAATATTTTTTATGTTGATTCAAACAAAATTTCCATTGACCCATATATAAACGAAAAGTTTTGTTGGGTCAACCAAATTTTTGTTGATTCAACAAAACATTTCTCTGGGTGTATTAAAAAAATATCCTTGAGTTAGATTAAATTTAAAAATTAGCATAAAATAAGGATATATTTACCAATTAACATACATAATTAAAATAAAATGAAATGAAAATATAATAAATGTTTAGACTGAAAACTATTTCAAACAATGTTTATTTATTTTTACTTTTTAAATTTATCTTTATTTTTGTTTTAGAATATAAACTCTTCAAATTACCTCGTGTGGTTTCACTTATATATATTTATCTAAAAAATTGTCAAATTAGTAGAGCAAAAATTTTCAAAATTGATTCATTTTGAAAAAAAAAAACTATTAGTTCGCAGAATAGTAATTTTTTAATGCGCCATATGATACGGAAATAATGTGACTTTACATTGCATCGGACATATATCACACTGTTCAGAAATTATTAAAGAATGATTTAAGGATTTTATTTAACGTTGAAATATACATTCATGTATCCATTTAAACAGTGAAATATATTTTATTTTTCATTAAATGTAATTAAAATATGCTGGATTTTATCTTCTTAAGTTATGCTAGCTCATTTTAAACATCTGTATAAAGCATCTTATTCGTCTACGAATTGCACATTCGACACTCACACACGTATACTTTCTGCTTAGTGGACGCACCCAGAAAAAGGAATTGATTAAAACTAAAAAACATGTTTTGTTGAGTACATTTTGGTTGTTTTAGCAAAATTCAACTGAAATTGAACCATTTTACTTGAATTAACAAAACATTTTTTGCTGACGATACACATTTTTTTTTTTTTGGAATTGCAAATTTTTTTTTCTTTTTTTGTAGATTCAAACAAAATTTCCATTGACCTATATTTAAACAAAAATTTTTGTTGGGTCAACCAAATTTTTGTTGATTCAACAAAACTTTTTTATGGGCGCGGAAGCCTATCCGTCTTCATTGCTTTTTCTCCTAACCTACTATCCGTTATATTTTAACCGATTGCTCGACATTTTTGCAGGATATTTTGAAATATTTCATTACAACATCTGGCAGTTTTTGTCTGTGAAAAATCTCATAGTGCACTTTTTCATTTTTTTCTAAGAAGCAAATTTTTATTACAGCTCCTGATCCATGTTTCTTACTTAGATTCATTGCTGTTACCAATCTCTTTTGCACTTTTGTCTTTAAATTTTTGTTACTCACTGTGAATGGGGTTTCTCTCATGCAGATTGATGGTTATAAACCTTTGTGTTATAACAGTTTTATATGTTATAATATTTTGTCTCTTTGTGATGTCTGTTGCAGGAATTACTTCTGTGGGTATTGCACCAATAAAAAACAGCTAACAACCAAGTTGCGTTACGCTAAGCTAGGGAATTGTACACATATTAAACACCTGGATCTGGTTAAAACAAAACAAGCAGTAAAGAATAAAAATAAAAGATCAATAAGCAAATTGAAAACACAAACTATAGAGAAAGGTACATTCGTTCATACTAAATTATTTAAAGTGTATGAAACATACACTTAGGAATAAAGATATTTGCAATACTATTTACTCTGGATAATCAACATGCTTTAATCGTTTGCACTCCTTTGTCGGGTGAGACTCGGCGTAGATTCTCGCTTATATTATTTAAAAATAGATTTGGCTACGAATTATTCCGAACAAACGATTTGTAGAATATTTCTAGGACATTTTAAATAGAAATAAATAACAAAAAACTTTTGTTTATAAAGTCTGGTAGCTTAAAAATTATGGCTATTTTTATACTATAGACGGCTGCAAACAGTTCTATTACGTCCTAATGAACAGAGGGAAGTATTTTCAAGTAGGTAAATTATATTCAATGGTTGGAGTATCAGAGTTGAGATTTATTTCAACAGAGTGAAAAATGCCGGGACCCGGACTCAAACCTGGGTACTTTGGCTTGCCGTGCCAACGCTCTACCTATTGAACTATCCCAGCGATCCCAGGCTGGCACAAGAGTTTCTTTGTTATTTTAAGATTCATCATGTAAAATACTATAGTTATAGCTCGGATGAATGAAACTATCGCTGTAGTCCGCAGATTTGTCCAACAAATAAGAGTGAAATACGCCAGCCAGGATATCGTTTGGATAGCTCAGTAGGTAGAGTGTTGACCCGGCAAGCCAAAGTACCCAGGTTCGACTCCTGGTCCCGGCATTTTTCGCTCTGTTGGAATAATTCTCAACTATGATATTCCAACCATTGAATATAGTTCTGTAAGATATTATTTGTATATATATGTTTCTCAAAATTGGTGTAAAATGTTCATTAACTTATCAATTATTCTGAAATTACTGAAAGTTGCTTCTAACAAATAATTTTTATTTAAACAAAAAGGGTTAGAATGTTAACAAGTTAACAAATGTCTTTAAGACAGTTTAGCTATTTCTGATATTACACGCGTTAAAGAAAAAAAACTAATTACAAAGTCAGCATATTTAAATTCTACGGGAATTGTAAATGAATTGATTGTGAAACTTGTGTTTGTTAATTAGATTCACTATGCACAAAATTAATCGTAAGTACTCGTGTAATTACACATCTTGTCAATTTTTAAAATACGAGTACTTAGAATATTTAAATGTATTTGTGTACTCCCTTGGGGTGTCACTATGCATCAAGTTTAATGTAATTTATAATTGTTTGTGAGCGTTAATAAGACTTTAGAGATTTTAAAAGGGAATGGTATTTATAAAATGCAATTTTAAACAAAATATGCAGCTAAAGAATTTCGAAAACAGTTTTTAATACAGAATTAGATTTTAAAAAATTCTAAATAAATTAGGCGACATAAAAAAACTTTGGAATTATAATAAGTATGAAATTTTAATTCAATTACAGTTGGGAAAATTGTGATAAATTTCTGTATATTTTATTTTCTGGAATTTTAGCTTCTTATAAAACTTATTAAAAATGCATTCATATAACTTAGATATTACGTTTAGCTTCTCGCTGATTTTAGTATAATACAGAAAAAATCATTGCACCGGATAAAAAAGAAAATATTCGAAGAAAACAGAAAAAGAAAAAAATATAAAATACGACCGTAATAATTGGAAGATATTTAAATGACGAATGAATATGACGAATAAATATAACAGGCGGACTTGACGAAGGAAATGGTTTTAGGGCTACAATTTCTCTAGTAAGAGATTCCGCTAAATTAAAATAATTACTGGAATGTGGGGTATTTCGGCATTGCACTTCTGGGCAACCTTGATGACAGAACTTTCCATACCACGAGTTTTACGTGCACAATTGTTTTATGTAATGAGAATAGTTATTAGACAGTAATCTAATGTAAATATAATGAAATGGACTAATGATATAAAACAATCTGCAATAAAAATAAAATATAAAATTCGAATATTTAGATATTATCCTTATTTTTAGCCTTTTGAACAAAAACGTTTAATAGGCAAAATTTTAAACGTATTTCTACGTGGTACAGATTAAACAAAATTTTTAAAAACAAATGTATTTTTCATAATAGGTTTCATTTATCTGTGGATTATATGCTGGATAGCATTTCTTTTCTTAGTTCAACTCCTTCCAATAAATGAAAAATGATTAACAAATATCCAGAAATGCATATGGTTTTAAAACTCTATTTAATTGGACTAAAAATGAAATTCAAAATTATCCGTATGTTTTAAAATGTATAAATACGAAATATAAGCTTAAAATATTTTTAAATTATTGGTTGCTATGTATCATATTTTATGCATAAATCGTGTGGAGTATTATAGTGTGTTTATTAATATCAATGTAAAATTATAATTAATACATATTATCGGTCCATCAAAAAATATAACTGACATAAAATATCAATGTAAGCTTAAAATAGATATATTAAAAAATCATTTAAAGAAAAGGGTGTGTTCCAAAGTAGTACAAAATGGTTTGGCCAATATCAGGCTATATTAGGAATATTTTGGCCAACGTCAAGACATATCCAACTTGACGTACCAATGGCCAACAAACCATTTGCCAACAATGGCCCAGCGATCTATCCCCACAAAGACCCCAACGATATATGTCTACGAATGCTCAAATATGTTTTCCAAAATAAGTCCAAGAATGTTTTCCCTTAATTCGCAAGAATGTATTTCCACAAATATGCAACAGTTTTTTCTAAAAATTCTCAATATTAATAACGCAACAACACATATACATTTGGACGATAACTTAAAATAAGAACATTTCCAGGACATGTTGCCCTTTTAACGTTATTAATGTTTTGTTACTGATGTCTTAACCTGTTAATTTAGGGATAGATGTAAGCAATTACCAGGATCTTTTCATTAATTTAAAATAAAAATAAGATAATTACATCAGATAATAAGTAAGATAACGTATCTTGTATATTTTTATTTATACTATACCACGAGACATATTTAAACCAATGGAAATAATTCTCTAATTTTCCCTTTTCATAAAAAAGAATCCAAAGTATAGCTTAGTTTTATATAAAAATTTCCATGTTACGACATTTTAAAAAGACTCGAAGAAACATGTCGTGAAAAAATCCACATTTTATTACTATCATCCAAATTTATAAATTGTGAGATAAAAAGCAACACAAACCATAACTCGTTAATACCGCGATCTTTCTGTCTAAGAAATTTGATACACTAGACATGTTTAAATCTTGTACGAAAATTGATATCAATGTTAAAAATAGGCAAATAAAACAAGAACAACAGTTTTATCATTATGCCCAAATTGATGTTTCTGCGGCACTAAAATCAATATACCATAATTTTCAAACAAATTAATAAACGAATGCTGTCATATTCAGAAATTTTCGGGGTATGAAGACACTGTACTAGCGATAGGGTATTTGGAAGTTAAATCATCTAAAAAAATATTAGAAAGCCGTATTTTCAAAATATTATATGGTATGATTTATACGTGGGATATACAAACCAGTGCGAAGAAAAGTATGAATAGACAGAATATTTTGCTAAACATCCTTTTAAAGTCTTTAAAAAACTGTGTTGCTGATATTTTTCTCAGCTATTTGGATATAGATGTATTCTAAATATATTATTGTTATTTAACTTTTCTTATACAATCACATATTTAACAAATAAAGTGCTATACACTTAAAAACAACGAATTAATATATATATATATATATATATATATATATATATATATATATATATGTGTGTGTGTGTGTGTGTAAGATTTTTACGAAGATAATTTAATATTCCAGAAACTGGCAGCTGGTTAAAGATGGTGAACGATTGCAGTTAGTAACTCGAAAGTCATGTCACGAAATGAAGGCAAACAGGAACCCAATTGGAATTTCTCCAATAATATTCAACCAGTTTCACAGATACATCATTTATTCATGAACAGGAAAAATGCTGGAGACCTCAGGCTTGACGATAACTCACTACATCATTTAATAGATCTTAAGTGGCTGTTGTGAAATTCTAAGTCAATTGTACACCAGATAACAATTTTGTCAGCACTTCAAAACACGACAAAAATCTGCTCTCCAAATGCTTGCAAGCTAATTTTGTTAACTGGGCGTAGAGTTACTGAAACGACGCAACGTATGCACGAACCAATGAGTGAGAGACTAAATTAAGCTAAGCGAATGAGGTACGATGGAGAGGATTTAGCAAGAAAGAATCCCTATCCCAGCTGCGCATAGATTTTGACGTGAAAAATACCCAGCGCGCGAAGCGAAGCATGGAATAAAAAAAAATGGTTTTTAAAAACATTCGAAATGACAACAAGCGTCTCTCACAATTTTATAGATTGGGGATTTGATAAAAGTTACGAATGAACTTAAAGTTTTAGATTAAGATTTGGAATAAGATAATTATTAATATACGTGTTATTTCTTTTAAAAGGACATTAAATAGGAATAAATATTATTAAGAATTAAGGAAATAATGACAATGTCAGAATTTAGATTAATTTAATGGAATAATGCGAAGTAAAATATTTATATAACATATATATATATATATATATATATATATATATATATATATATATATATACCGGGTGTCCCAAAAATGACAGATGGATTTTAAAATTCAATAACCAGCAAACGGTGACAGATATTTAAAAAATTCTTGCAGGAGGGTTATGTATGATGTCGGGAGTTTTTTTACTGTGATTCTTGATTTTAGTTCGAATTTCAAACAATAGATGGCGCTCACAGTGGTTGGCGCTCATTCGAGGCCGAAACTGACGTCACTCAGCATTGACGCAAAGAAAGGAGATTAAGGCTATGGAGTGGGTCTCATTCGCCTGTACAATCTTGCTCTCAGGCCCCGGTTCTGAACTCATTCGATATAATTTCAATGGAATGCGTTGTTGCCATGGAAACAACAAATTCTTCGATAGTGGAATACAGCGTTCAGATCAGGGCATGAATTTAACAAGCAGTATACGAGTTGCAGGCGATTTTACATTTATGAAGTTTTATTTTCCCGGATTAAATTACTTTTCATGGCTTGATTTAAAGAATATTTTATTCATCGTATTTTAAAACTACTAGGTGAAATAAACCATTTTCAATAAATAGTGTACTCTTTTAAAAGTACTCACTAGCAGATTGCATAGCAAAATAACGAATGAAGATGTGACGGATTCGACTTCTGTGCAGCTCTCACATACTTGCATTGCCGTCATTTCGCGAAACTAAATTTTCATATTGGTTAGAAATAATTCCCATAAATACTCATAAATGTAAAATCGCCTGCAATTCGAATACTGCTTGTTAAATTTATGCCCTTATCTGAACGCTGTATTCCACTATCGAAGAATTCCATCGAAGTTGTTTCCATGGCAACAACGCATTCCATTGAAATCCTATCGAATGAGTTCAGAATCTGGGCCTAAGACCAAGTTTGTACTGGCGAATGAGACCCACTCCATAGCTTTAATCTCCTTTCTTCGCATCAATGCTGAGTGACGTCAGTTTCGGCCTCGAATGAGTGCCAACCGCTGTCAGCGCCATCTATTGTTTAAAATTCGAACTAAAATCAAGAATCACAGTAAAAAAATTCCCGACATCATACATAACCCTCCTGCAAGAATTTTTTTAATATCTGTCACCGTTTGCTAGTTATTGAATTTTAAAATCATCAGTCATTTTTAGGACACCCGGTATATATACATGTTAAAGTAATAAAAGTACCCTTAAAGAAATCTCATATTGGAATCATGATTGAACCAGAGCCATATCATTCATTGTTACTTTGTCTATACTGCGAACAATTTCCTTTAGAAACAGTTAAACTTCTTTTATCGTCATCTATTTACTTATTACTTACCCATCATATGTAGTATAGGGTAAGTCTTGTAATCGTTTTAAAAATCGAAAAATTGTGTTTGACGGATTTACACGTTCAGACACTAAAGATTCCGAAAAACATATTTTTAGAAAAAAAAAAAAAAAATGCCGTATGTGTGTGTCTCTGTGTGTGTCTGTAAACGCTCTACCTCCTGAACAAATTCAGATAGAGAATGGAAATTTGGTATGTACTTAGTATGTAATAATGGGAAGAAGCTTATTGCATTCCAATAACCTCGATAATCCAGAACTATGTTTTTCGGACTCTCGTTCTGATAAAAGGTGCATATTTTTTTTCGAAATTGTTTATTTTTTGGAGTGAATATAAAAGACAATAAAAAAACAAATTTTGCATAATGAATGAAGTCGATCGGATAATGAGTTGCCGAGATATTTGTAATCATATTTTCCACCCTCTTCGATTTTTCATGACACTGTATTTCATTCAAATTTCAATTCAAAGATATATTTTAATCGGAAATGAAACGCTTAATCCGACGCAGTAAACCGTTAGTTAATATGATTATCAATTTGGAGTTATAAGGATGTTTCTTTTACGCAATTCACTAATACAGCATTTAACGTTTATGACGTCATCAAGCCACGATTTTATTCGAATTACAATGCATTTTATAAATTGTTTACACATTTTTTATTTATATATTGTACATATGCATAATGGATAAGTATTACGGTGGCCCCCAACGACTAGTTTTTCCGCAAAATTATTCTTATTTAATGTTTTTCTACTCATTTTTCTAGTTTTTTTCTGTTTTTTCCATTTTTGAACTGCAAATTAAATCAGATTAGCTGCTTTACGCAAGCTAATCTTGATTGGCAATCTTACTTATTTCGGATTGGCTGATGAAGTCGACGGTGAAATCCTCTGCTTTTCTTTCCTTTTACAGCTCATTTTTGCTACTTTTATACTTTTTTGGAGTGGAGTTGATAACAACTGGCAATCACCTTTAAACAATCTACTGTTTCTGTCTAATAATTGACGGGCAGAATTTTCCCAAATGGGAGGGAATTCCTGAAAACCCAATATTTTTCCCTGAAAATGAAAAAAAAAAGAGGTAATATTATTAAATCCCTTAACCTGAAATAACTCCTGCTCAAACGTGTAATTTTCTTGCAGATTTAAACTTCGAATAATGTTTCGAATATACTACTAGCACATATGAAATATTTATTCGTAATAATTATTTCTTCAGCTTACAAGAATGTTTTTGCCTTTATTTAGTATGACAACTTCTTGCTTGCAATTGTGTAAAAAATGGAACTCTAATGGTTCGACATTATTTAAAAGATCAAATAAAATATTGCTGACTATAAAATTAAATTCTGTGTCATTTCTCATTATTTATTAATAATTTGGTAAAAATATTTGCAACATTTTAAATTAGATATTTATATCAATTACCTGAAATTTCAAAAATATTAAGAGTAAATTTCAAATAAACAATGTTTTTTCCAATGATATTTATACACAGATAATGTGTAATAATGACCAGATAATTAATCGTCGGATAGTTAACGATATTTTTTAATCAAAGGAGAAATATGCGGAGCATAATGTTATATAGGATTTCGTTAAAATTTTGACCTTTTATTCGAGCACTAATGCAATTAAGATTAATTACACTTACTTTTTAGCATTTCAATGAATTATAAATTTGCTTTTGCTCATTTCATGGATATAATTTACCATTACTTTATCAATGTATAATCATAAAAATAAAAAACATGTTTGTCAAAATCGAATTCTATTTGTCAATAATAAATCAGTTATAGCACATTCAATGCTGCCTTTGTTTACTCTTAATATGAATAATTTTATTGCTTTGAAATTTATTATTCACTTCCATATAAATTCAGTTTTGACCATAATAGTATTTATATTATATCTTCCACGACAGAAAAATCGAAATTTTAAATCCTTTGATTGTTTTTTATTTAAAAAGAAATATTATAATGTAACATGTTTGTCAAAATCGATTTGCATTTGTCAATCATAATTTAGCTATAGCACATTAAATGTTGCCTTTGTTTATTCTTAATATGAATGATAGTATTGATTTGAAATTAATTAAACACTTTTACGAAAGTTCTTAAATGTATAATATAAATATCATATTTTTTTATTTAAAAATATTATGATGCAATGCACTAAATAAATAACAGTGTCAAGATAACACCTCTGCAAATTTACTATTTTGTCATATCAGAAACCTATAACTAAAGGAATAATAATGATAATAATCCAATCCTCCTGAAAATAAATATTTCCAACTAGAAGCATAATACTAAACAAAAATAATGGAGATAACGTGAAAATATAAAGAAAACAATGATGTAATGCAAACACAAGTGATAAAAAAATCATTTAAAGTGGAGGCATAGAGAAAAATTAAACAATTAATCAAAAATAATATAAATTACGAAAACCGTCTAGACATTTTTTAAAACATAAATTAGTTAACAAATGACTGTCAATGTAACATATTATTGGCTTTAAATGCTCATATTTTAGTTCATATCAGTAGATTATGAGCGAGTTCAGTGTCAGAAATGACATTTTTCATAGACGTTATATTTAAAATAACCCGAAAGAATAATGGCAACGTAAATCCACTAATAAAAATCGTTATCGAATTATAAAAGCCTTTCAATATTACATAATAATCGGATGTAATAATATTTCTAACGAGAAAGAAGCTTCTGTCATGGAGGTGCAATAGTCAGAGGCAGCTGAAATGAATGGCAGATAATCAAAAGAAATTAGATTTGTTAAAAAATTAAAATATACCAAAAGGTATTTAAACAAATGACCTCTCCTCTATAAGTATGCCTAATTTCGCTTCTCCTCGGAGTGTTTTTTTTACTACATCCAGTTTAAAATTATTTATTTTTAAGTATGCAGTTTTTTTCGCATACAGATAAAGGTTTTAAGATTAGAAAGTATCCCCACATACATAAAATGCTAAAAATAATACAAATGTATCAGACTGAAGATGCAACAGTAATCAGGAACAATGGCGGCAAAGCGATCATCGTTAAATAAAAGTACAGAACTCCGTTGCATTCTGGATTACCAGTATATATGCATGCGTGAAGCATTCTGTGGGGAGTGAACGTTTACCGAAGAGTGGCCCAACCGTTAATTGATGAGATGTGACTATAATTCGATTTGGCCCGACATTATTATTTCTTGGTGGCTGAACAACGCTAAAAAGTATAAAGACCTTGGTTGGCGTATTGTTGGTCCATCAACCCCAAAACTTTTCAACTGTTTCCGCACAATGTCAACGATATTCCATCTATGTGGGCTACTTGGGCAATATTTTCATGCATAAATATTATTTTATTTTCTGTTAATTAACAAATATGCATTTTGTATAGTTTTTCAGTATAAAATACAAATATGTTAAACAGAAATGTGTAGCTATGGTTTCAAAATAAAATGCTTATTAGGTATATGAACCAGATAAGCCTTCTTTTTTCAATTATTTCCGTTCAACATTTTACAAATGTTTGTTATGTACATTCATTATTGTGATGTTCAGTAAAAATTCAGAATATTTCATACTAAAAAAAAAATTAAAATGTATTTTTACTACGCCTTCTACAGGGCATCAAAAAATAATCTGAAAATGAAAAACATAAAAGAAAATATTCTCTTCGCATAAAATCATCATATTTTCAGATATTATACGTCAGTAACAGATAAGGTGCCCTTTGTTGTTACTTCTTCTGTGTCAATCGAATTTTATTAATATAAAAGAAACGGACACGTATCAGGTATTTGCGAGAAAGCAAAATGAAGATGAGATAAGAAAAATAAATTTGACTGTCTAATATTCCCTCCGTAAAGGAAAATATATTCATTTTATTTAATCTTTACTCTTGTATTATTATAATGACAAGGAATATTTTTTACTGAAGTTTTCCTACATGTAACTTATTTTGTTTGATTTTCTTTTTCTCTTATTATTAAACTTTTAAATTAAATTTTCTGCTTTTAGTTAACCATAATTAAGTTGAACAGTAATAAAAATAATCCTTAAATCAAAAGTTTAATTTTTCATTCAAAATAATTTACATTTTGTCCAAAAAACTTGAGAAAAAACTTTTATTTTGACCATTTTAAGTGTAAAGTTTCTTATTTCAGAATTGATTCCTTAAAATTTTTCTTTAATTAGCAAACCGCCAAACGTATTGCGATGAGTTATACAACATATTTTTTTATTGTAAAAATGTGCAAAACTGTATGAAAAACACATATTTTACATAACGTCTCTAAAAAGAAATGCATAAAATATTTCTTCTTCTCAGAAAAATCAAAATTACATTTTCTAAATAATTAATTAGAGAACAAAAGTATCAACGTATCAACAGATTTTTATTTAATTAATTTTTGAAAGAAAGGATTCACTGAAAACTTATTTATCTTTCTATAAATAATCTTTTTATAAATAACCTTGGATTGCAGTATTTCAGATGAAAATAAAATTTTGAAACAAATTTTTCTGAAAGTAATTGATGTAAGCAATGTAACTTATTTTATGAGCAACTTGTGAAATGAAAACTGAAACTATATATTTGTTAAATTTAGAAATACTTTTTATATCATTATCTGGTAAAAAATTATAAAAAAGATGTGTTTTACTGATAATAAATTCTGATTAAATATTAAAAAAACCTTGTTTTTAATGTCTTTCATGCATGAAGTCAAGGTTGATTCCGCATAAAATACTTGAAATTTGCCACTAATTAATAATCTAAGTTTTTACTTTTTTCTGTCTTCCAAATTATGTTTTGTAGGTAAAACGAAAAAAAATATTAATAAATATAAATTTCGTTTAAATTTTAAGTAGATAATTAAATAAAACAAAAATTTATTATTACGTACTTTAAAAAAACCAAAAAAATCATTTTAACGCTAAAAATAATTTACGGTAGCACAAAAAGGCATTTTATTTCTGCAGAAAAATTTATATTCTAGAAAATTCTTTATTTTGATATCACTTAAGCTTAAAAACGAAGTAAATAGTTTACGGTTTTAGATTATTCACATAAAAGTTGTGTTTCACAAATACGTTAAACAAGTTTTTTAAAAAAGAAAACATTACTTGGAAATGTTTTATTTAGATAAGTAAATAATGAACGACTTCTCGCATTGTATCCTTTTAGTTTTCTTAAACTGGAATGATTGCATGTCTAATGATTAGATAAAATGTACCACTCTTTTCTGCACTATTCAGAAAGTAGAAGAAAATGATGATAAAACATTTTAAATTATCTCCCGCATTAATTTCGTTATTATTTTATGACGTGTGTTTGACAATTGCGCTTTTCTTCCCAATTCCTATTGTGCCATATTAAAATGTAGTTACTGAATTAACATAAGTATATACTCGTCTAAAAAGGGACAAATGACACTAAAGATAAGTTAAAAGACAGTAAAAATATGTATTTTAAAGATAACATTTTAACATTTAGATTTGGTTTTACTAAGTTGTACTTATTAGCATGCGTTTTATTTTAATTTGTATCGTTGTAGGTTATTACAAATATAATATATTCAATGTTACTATTCTTACTTTTAATTGTTGTTCGTTAAAATGTACATTTGCCGCTTTCATTAAATATATAAAATGTTTGTTGAGTATTAATTAAAAAAAACAGAATTCTGACGTAAATAGACATATACATTGTACAAATCACTAATTTTATTAGCTGTATTTAATTGTTATAATGTATTATTATATATAAGATTTTATTTACTTATTTTATTTTCTCTACGTGCTTGATTAAAACCCATCTCCCATGAATACACAGTTGTTCTGGGTCGTTCGCAATGAAATTTAGAAAGGGGTATAATCCCTTGGAATGAGTACACGATCACAATAGCGAAATCCTAGCGAGCAGATACATGAAGGCGGATAAGAGATACGCACGTGGTTGCCCTTGTCAGAAAAAAATACGGTTTCTGTAGAGTGGGGGACGGCAAGTAGGGTGTGATTGGACGAAGAGAGAAAGTTCGGGGAAGGGCGGTAGCTAGAGTAGCAGGTAGCCGCGTTCTACGCAGAACAGAGTATAGACCGAGCGGGTGAGTAGACTGATATCGCCGTGGAGTGCGAAAAGCATTGGTTGTTGTAGAATAGAACGAAGATCGTGTACGATAGTACATTGCAATAGCATGAAGTGTGGCACGCGATCAGAGAGATCGTTTTAATAATATTGCGTTGATCAGTGGTGTGGATAAAGTGTTAGAGATACTTCATTAGATGAGAGAGGACAGTGCTGTTATGGTATTACTGAGCAGAGTCTGTTATCCAGTCTGTATTCATGTACCTTTGTTCCTGTATATATTTTTCAGTATACCATAATCAAGTTTAATCAATAAATATTAATTGTTTATTTAGCGGAAAGTCTCAATTATCTTGATGTCCGGTATCACTGTTTTATACCGGTGGTGGCAGCGAAAACATACTACCAAAAGATCATCTCTAGACTCTTCCGCGAGTAGCGGGCTCAACCGTGAAGGAGAGTAGAAAGATTAACATCGACAAAACGTGTAATAAACGAACATATTCAGCAATATTTCAAGTATTATGCGAACATACTTTGTATCAGACAAATACCTGAAGTACCCTGCATTGTCCTGTAATTTAAGAATGGTTGTTTAGAAAAATAAATTGGAAAATTAAACATGTTGTATAAATACATAATAAAATAAAGCACGCGAAATGTTATACAAATGAAAATAAACTCAATTTAAAAATATATAAATTTATATAATAAATTCATCAGAATCTAGCTGTAAATCAGCTTGTTTCCATTAATCATTGGATCAATAAAAACTAAAAAGGAAAAATATCAAATTGCATTTGGACTGTACATGATGGAACTAGCTGAAAAACAATTATTTCAAAGCTAATTTTTTTGAACAACGGTACTCAACAACTATTGCTTTGTACAATACAGAATCTGTAGATAACTCTTCTTGAATCTTCCAGTTGATGTTTTTTACACTATCAGATTTTTGCAAGAATCGCGCGTACAAAATGTTTCTCTGATTTTGAACAGACAGGTTACTCCATGAAGGGATATTAACTCATTCCCCACAATTAACAAATAGTCATAAAATAGACCATTTAATATGTTTCCATCCAGATGAACTCGCATATTTTTAGTTAGTCGCAATTGCGAACATGCCTCCAAAGGTGTAACGATTTAAGGCATGCGTTAATTTCATCAGTCATTGTTTTTTTTTTAGAATATCGGCAATGTTTGTAGGAAAACTCCAGGCAATCCAACAGTGATTCCATTCATTAGTAAATCATTGCCATTTAAAAATTGAAGTGTGATTAATGGACTGAAAAGTAATCTTGTGTGACAAGGAGCATTCATCCCATAGAATAACCTGAGATGTATTTTTTTTTAAATCTGAAATCTTTATATAGGTTCTTCACTAAGAATGAGCTCTGGGGACCTACATATTTGTGGAAATTCTAATATACACGCATACACACGTAATAAAATAGTAAATAGTAATATAATAAAAATATTGAATAAATAATGATAATAAATAAATAATAATAGTGAATAAATAATAAAAATAGTGACCAATAGTTCAGAGAACAATAGAGAGCAATCACAGAACAATCAGAGAAGAATACTTCCATATTAGGGTTTTTATCATGATTCAATACGTTCCTCAAGTTCATAGGACGTTATTTTCTCCTTAAGAGGTCAAAATATATGTAAGTGTATTTAGTAATTTAGGTTTTTGGCAAGAAAAGAGATAAGATTTATTCAAATATTTTAAAATTGTTGGAATTTCTAATAATAAAATAGCAATATAAAGTACTTATTCATATTTTTCTTAGTTTTACACTATGAAAAACGCGTTATACACCAGTAAATACGGTAGTTTAAAATATATGAGTAATTTTGTAGTTTAAAAAAGTGAAATATAGATATATTTGTTCATACAGATATATATAGAAAATACATATAATTCAAATATACAGAAAATCTTATGTACAAAATTTCCTGTTTTTACCTAGTAATTAAAAATGATATTATAAAATGTTTAAAGGTACTACATTATTTTGAAGTTAAGTGAGAATAATGCCACTGAAATATTTAAAATAGAAAATATTTAGACATTTTAAATATTTCCAAAACTGGAAAACTATATAGCATTAGGAAAAAGTTCCTGTTTTATAATTCTTTGGAAATGGATTCTCATTAAAATTTTTAAAAACAAATTCTTAAAGACTAATAAAATGACTAATTTTCTTTTCATCTATTTTAAATCAATTTCACTTTAGATTTAAATTAAAGACATTCATTTTTATTTTCGATATTAATTAAAATAAATAAATAATTATGTTTAAGCAAAGTACATTTGAAATTAAAGTGTATATTTTTTCTCGTGATCAAATTCGAAAGTGTCCCAGGAATCTATGTATTTTTCCTTCCTTTATTTAAGATTTAAAAGAATATTACTAAATAAAATAAATGATAGTATAAATATACATTCAATTAAATTGCTATATTCGTGAATGAATAAAATCTATACAAGAAATTTCACAAAAATATCATTCTTTGAGGTGCAGCTTAATGTATATAGCTAACGAAATCTTGCTTGCTACTAAATGTGTTCCATTTTTTTTAGCAATTATGTCTTTATCCTATATGATTATTTATGGAATCTTCCTGTTTTTATTTATTGAAATTTTGGTGTCCGATCTTACAAACATTTTGGGGGTAGTTACTTTGAGCATATTTTGAGTAAAGTTGGTTTAGGTTAAAAACATCTATTTTAGATCTTAAGACTTAGTCCTAACTTTCGTAACATTTTTGCACGAGTGTTGGATTTTTCAGGCCCAAATGCTACAAAAGTATGCCTTGTTAATCCATTCTTTCTATCAAAATTTTCAAGTGTCTGATTACCTCATTAAAGTTCTTCTTTTTGCCAATCATAGGTCTGATTTTTATTCCAGTTATTATTAACGAAAATAAACATTTCATGACTATTAGATGATGTTCGTGTTCTGTTGGTTTTATTTAGAATACACTGAGTAAAGTGACACTTTCAAATCTGAGTAAATCGGTGTTTTCATTTTGTTATAAAACTTTTTGTTTCAAATAGGACGACCCAATGCTTTGAATTCTGAAACACCACAAATACTTAGAATATTGAAACATGTGCTTGTGCATACTCAAAACTGAGCACATAGAAGTCAGTTTATACACCTTCTTGAAACATGGATAAACTGAAAAATTATTAGAATCAGTTCAAACTCATTTTTGAAACATGGAAATACTCAAAAATGTGCACTGGAAGTCAGTTCATATTCATTTTTGAAATATGGACAGACACAAATATGAGCATATGATGTTTCATTCTTCAGTGTGTACATGTTTTCAGAAATAAGGCTATACATGTTTCAAACTTGAGTAATTTTGATTCGGAGCCATTTTGACTATGCGACATACTCAGATATGAGTATTTCAGTTTTGAGAAAGGCTGTTGTTAGAGTGTAGGATAAATAATTTAGCAATGCATCGAATTTGATATAAAGATGAAATAAAGTGATTATAAACACTATTGACTGAAATGTAAACTAATAATAGAACATTCAACCGAGGATATTAAAAGGTGAATAAGAATGCTTGAAAGGAAAATTGATTCAAGTAACGAATCGAACATTTGCAAATTTCTTGATTATTATCTTTTTAGTAATAATGGAATTACTATACGGAGTAAAAAAGTACTAAGATTGAATTTGTGAACTCTTGCACTCAATAGTTTTAGGAAAAACACAATTTCCTGCATTTCCTCACTTTGTGTGAATCACATTTAGTGATTGAAATAAGTCTCAGATCTGAAGCACCCGGTATGCGCTTTCATGTAAAATAAAAAGGCGCACGTCCTACCGCGTTAAGAAAAATCGTCGGATTTATTTTTCTATTAAATTATTTGCCTTGTAGTTGTCTTTCTAGTATTACACAAAAAGACCTCCTTCCCCTCAAATTTAAAACTTTAAAGTTGAATAACCTAACCTCAGTCCATGCCTTCTCCAGTCAAAAAAACAAG
Source organism: Maratus michaelseni (assembly GCA_963931845.1). Classification (NCBI taxonomy): domain Eukaryota; kingdom Metazoa; phylum Arthropoda; class Arachnida; order Araneae; family Salticidae; genus Maratus; species Maratus michaelseni. The sequence continues at coordinate 419,586,221 of OZ007588.1, forward strand.
TCCTGTATTAACTTGACCTGTTTGGCTAATGGGCCTGCTAAATCAAGCATATCCTGCTAATTCCTGGATAGATGTTTGTTAATTTTAGGCATATCTGATTTAGTGTTTAATTTATTACTAATTTTCATTTAAAGAAGATGCGAAATGCATAACCACATTGATAAGTTGTGCTAAACGCAAGCAAACATGTTACAACTTTCGAAAAAATCAAAACTATTCATTTCACCTCGTCATACACAATTCTTTTAATTCACTTTTTAAAACTTTTCAATAAATCTTTCACAGGATAAAAGAATATGCTTTTAACCTCTCTGGACATTGATTATGAGAGCGTATCTTGAATGAAAAATAAATTTATGGTATATCCCATTGTTAAATGTTTTGGAAAATAGTCGCAGTAACCTGCCACATAATTTTCGCAGTACGTATCTTAAGTATTATTCATCAACGCAGAACGTATATTTTATATTTCCGCCCGATAATAAGTCTGTACAATAGTAGAATTTATCATATTGTCCACATAATTCCACAATAGAGAAGAGAATTTGTTACTGAAATATTTTGTTTTGACATTTTGCAAAAAAATGTCTGCAAAAATGTATAAATTTTTTATTTACCATCACAGCGTTCGGACTGTATCGTTCCTGTCCCAGTATTGAAAGGTTTCTGTACCTAAACGTGTGATACTCCGATCTAGTACTTCCCAAAGGCAATAACCCGACATAATTTAAAAATTTTTAATAGTTAGACAGGGTTCGTACGTCTCAGAGTAAGAATATCAGATTTTTCATAAAGTTATATTTGCCCTTATTTTATGTGGAAAAAAGGATGTTTTTATAAATGGTGATGACGACAATTACTTTACGAAAAGTCTGGTATTCAAATCCTTTGAATCCTGTGAGGCGTACGGACTCTGTTAGCATATTCATAAAATTTAATTGGAATATTAAAATTGTTCAAATGTTCATGGATAGTGTAAATATTATCTATTTCTTCTAAGTTTTCTAAATAAAACTCATAAGTTTGACAGAAATTATGCAATAAAACACAAAATTTTAGCATGATTAAGAGTTTAAATAAGTTTAAATTATCAATAATTAAATAGAAATAGAAATAGAACTAGGCATAATGATATTATCCGCTAATTCAGCAAAGTAAATCGGAATTATGTATTCCGGTTTTCTGTAACTGGTAAGCGAAAATTTTAAAAACGTAAAAAAAAAAAATCTTAAGAAAACTTCAGATATATTATTATTTATGGAAATATTAATTTTTAAGATTGATTTTATTAATCGGTCAAAAACCATTATAAGCAAAAATATTATCTCATTTTACATAATTAATGTAATTTAATGCTGCCGCAGAAGGTTATGAATTCTATGCTAATGAATTTATTATTAATTGTGTTAGATAATGAAAGTAATAGAAGACTCAGAACGGCGAATATAATCTCTACTTAACTGCCTTTTCTTAGTAGAAAATTTTTTGCAGCCTTAAAAAAGTCACTTTTAATTACTTTTATTTTATATTTTCAATTAAACTAATTAACTAAGGCTTATATGTGCAATAAAACAGTTGTAACTCGTTTCATGTTTCGTTATTGATATTAAATAATATAATATGTGACATAGAATAATAGGTTAAATTTTATCCAGCATTAAATTTCATAATTATCATAAAAATAAAAGAAATTTCTCAGTTGAAAGTTTTGAAATAATCGATTAAATTCTCTAGTATCAAAGACAATAATGAAACATGTAATGAGTAGGAAATACATTGTTATTTTTGCATCCGCGATAAAATAAAATTTCGTTTAAGCAATTCTGTTGTATTTTCTAAAACAATATTTTAACATAAAGTGAAAATTGATATCAAATGAAAATGAAGATATAAAACTATATAAAAAAATCAGTAAGCATAATTAAAATGTAAAAGGACATTTTTATTTTATGTATAACAATAAGTTTGTGAAAATATTTTAGAAAATGCATTGGGAAAGATTTGAAGTATTTTTTTAAAATTTGTATTATAATAAAGATTTTCTGACAACGTGCAATTTTTTTGAGCGTTTCAAGCTTGTAAATGATTAAACAATACGAAATTTTGCTGAGCGGTTTAGATAACAGTGTATTTTATCTATGCAAGAAGAAGGTATAGGATCAGTGAAAATTTATGACTTCCGGTTTTCAACGGATTTATATATTTTAGAAGGTCCTGAACACCTTTTCATTGCTCTTAGAAAATGTCTGTCCGCGAGTCTGTGTGTCTATCTGTTTGTCTGTATGTAACACAAATTTTATGCGCGCTCTAACTAAAGAACTATTGCCTAGGGCATAATTTAATTTCATATGAAGTTCTATACTTATGTGAACTGGTGCTGATTAGAGTGTTTGGGTAAAATCTGCTAAGAAGGAGAACAGAAAATTGAAGGGGTTAGAATGACAGTGGAGTAAGTCAAAATTTACTTATTTGAGAAATGAAGGGTTTTGTGAAACTTGTTGTATATTAAAACACACATAAACAACGTCTGCATTCAGCAATTAAAGATACTGTCGAAATCGTAATCTTTGTATATCTCTAATTGCTGAATGCAGGCGTTGTTTATGTGTGTTTTAATGTATATTCGTAGATCGGTGGATAAGTAAAAATCTAATACCGTTGTCCTGTCATCAAGGCTATCTGTTAGATGACTGGTGACTTTCTGTCCAACATGGTTTATTAAGGAGAAATTGCAGACTCAGGAATTGGCCGGAGTGGCTCAGTGGTTACAGCGACAGCCCGGAACGCTGTGGAACCAGATTCGATTCCTGGCTCTGGCTAATTTTTCACTCCATGTTGGATTATTGTATTTATTGTATGTATGTCTGTATTTTAATATTTGTATATCTAAACTTGTTGTATTGTCATTGCATTGAGTGGTCCAATTTGTTTTGCCCACTAGCGACTTTCTATGTGAACTATTACTTATTTGTCTGACGCATTGAACATAAATTAATATATGTTCAGTGAAAATATGGTTATCTCGATTTTCAAAATTTTGGACTTAATCCACTGTCATTCTAACCTCCTCAATCGATGATTTGTTCGATTTATGTTAGGCTTATATCTCAAGTTTATGCGCGCGGAAATCAACAAAATATCAAATTTAGAATCCCCATGATATGAATAGACTGTTATTCAATTTTGGTTCCAGTCATCTAAGAGGGGTACCAAAACTAGTCGATTTATTTCAAAATATACGTTCCTCATATCACCGATTTAAATGCACAGAATTCGACACAACATACTTTGTACAAATTAGAAAAATCTGTTTCGGAATATAAAAGTTGCCATTTTTCTAAAATATGGAACAGGCATTTTTCCGTTTTTTAATCCAAAGTACAAGGTGTTCTAGAAAGGACTCCCCAACTCCATAACTTCGAAACATAGAAATGTGAAACAAGTTGATTGTTAAACAGATAGGTCTGGAATTTAATGTAATTTTAAGTATTATTTTACATAAAATTTACGTAAAATCATACACCTTTCAGCAAAATCGTGTAGTTTACTATACACAATATTTTTATACAATAATGTTTTGATGGTGTAACGGTCCAGTTCAATCATAGATAGGTCTGGAATTTGTTATACACGAATTTGAAAAAAATAGTTCGAATATTGGATAATAGTTGGCAGCACAAGCATATGGAACTTTAAATGGTACACAGAAGTACAGAAATTTCATTCGTGCGTCTGTTTCATTGCTGACACGTGTAAAAAAGTTGTATAGAATTAGAGAATAATTCGGAATTCAAGAATACCATGCCGTATAACTTGGAACAACGAATTTTTATTGTACTGGAATACCATCGATTAAATCGAATTCCGACGATGAAAAAGCGAAGTTAAAAAAAAATAATGTTAAAAAAGGTCCAGACTTGAAAACAATTCGCAATTTATTCAACAAGTTTGAACGGACGGGCAGTGTGGCCGATGATTTAGGCGGAAATGTGGGATGCAGTCGATCATTCATGACACCTGAAAATGTGCAAGCAGTTGAAGAAATTGTTAGACGTTGTCCTCGAAAATCCATAAGGCGAGTCGCTGCTGAAGCAGGATTGCCAAACACCACTACGTACAGTATAATGCGAAAAGGCCTGAAGCTTTTTCCCTATAAAATACAGTGGCATCAAGCGATCACAAATACAGCTCTACAACAAAGAGAAGTTTTTGCAAATGAGTTACTGAAGATGATTGATGAAAGTAAAATTGATGTCGGCCATGTATGGTTCACCGATGAGGCCCATTTTCATTTAGAGGGATATGTGAACAAACAAAACTGGCGAATATGTGGCACTGAAAACCCGTTTGTGTGTCTTTCAAAACCACTGCCCTCAGCAAAAATTACAGTGTGGGCAGGACTGTCCAGTAAAGGAATCATTGGGCCCTTTTTCAGGAGGGAAACGATTAACGCATCTCGATGTATTGAAATTTTACAGCAGTTTATTGGAACATTTCAAGCTCTAGAGGATGCACCAGAGATTTCATGGTTTATGCTGTATGGGGCCCGACCGCACCGTACTACTGCAGTGTTTGAGTTCCTCGAGGAATACTTCAGTGAGAGTGTCATTGCTTTAAATTATCTCAAAGTGACAGGTATTGTTATGGATTGACCACCATATTCCCCGGATCTGAATCCATTGGACTTCTTTTTGTGGGGTTACTTGAAGGACGTTGTTTATTCTAAGAATCCCCAAACGTTGGAACAGCTTGAACAATTCCTCTGTGAGGCATGTGCATCCATTTCAATAGAAATACTGCAACAAGTGATTTCGAACTTTACCTTTAGGTTGCGTCATGTTGTTGCTGAAAAGGTAACCATATCGAAACCATTGTAATGTGATTTTTATCTCAGTTCAAACAGCTCACTTTCAGGATCTTTTTCAAAGACACAGCTTTGTGATTGCAGCGCCTTATCGTGTCCAATATTGGAACTATTTTTTTTTAAATTGATGTATAAAAAATTCCAGAACTAACATTCAACTTATTTCACATTTCTATCTCTCACTGTTTCGAAGTTATGTCATTTCACAGTTGGGGAGTCCTTTCTAGAACACCCTGTACATTTCTCGAGTTATTCGATCGTTTTCAGACTTTTCAATGGAAACGATTCTCATTGCATTTTACTCGATCATAGCGCCATCTACGTTTTTCCGAAGGAAATGTTCAATACAAAAGTTACATATTTTTTCCGTAGAATTCGAATCTGCATTAAAAAACTGGGGTTATCATTTAAGATTTCAAATTTGCCATCCTTTCCCTCCAGGGGGCAAAGTTGAGGGGGACAACTTTTATATCCCTAAATAGATTTTCCAAAAATATTGAACATGCATTTTTCCGTTTTTCACTCCGATGTATGTGATTACATACATCAAGTTATACATCAATTACATACATCAATTACAAGATGTTATTAAAGATATTTTAATGTTTTATTTCTTATTTCACAAATGTACCATTTACAATGGAAAAGGAATCACTTAAAGAAAAATAAAATATATTGATGCCTTTTTTTTAATTTCAGAAAGACGATCAAACCAATATTAAGAATAAATCTGCTATTGATTTAAATTTTCTTCTTGAGGAATTATAAATGATTTTTCGATTTTACTAAAATGCAAAATGAGTTGCCCATTCAAAGAGAGAGAAACAATTTAAAAATGATAAATACCGTATTCTGAAATTATAGTTATTACGTTTTGAAAAAAAAAAGAAGCTCTTTATATATATATATATAAAAAATAATAAAAAAAAAAGTAAATTAAATTACGTGACAAAATTAATAGGACACTTAAATTTTGTTTTTCGTATTTTTTATATTTTAGACATCTCTTTTAATCAGTGAAAACTGAAATAAGTTCAAGTAAAAATGAAAAATACATTTCTGATTGAAATACATGTTTCTTGATATCCAAATTAAAACACATAATAATCTTGAAAATCATGAATAATCCTTATTTTGAAAATATCCTTTAAAGATACCCATATTAAATAAAAGATATTTTCATATAATATTTATCATTTTATAAAAATAAAAGTGTGAAATAGAGCATTTGAAAAAAAAAAAATATATATGACTCGAAAAAAAAATCCAAAATGAAGATAACATACCTATATTAGAATAAATCTTGTATTGCTTTTAATTTTTTTTTCTTTTGGGGATTTTTAAATGTGTTTTAAAGAAAAAAAAGAAGATGCATTCTTATAGAGAAAAACAATTTGCATAATGATAGATATATTTTTCCAAAAATAAATTTTTCTGCTTGTTTAAAAGAAAATAGTCTAGAAAGAAATACTAAATTAATTTATGTGACAAAATTAAGAGGACATTTAGATTTTCTTTCATATTGACTATACTTTAAACATTTCTTGTAATTTGTGAAATAAAATATTGTTTGAAATAAATTTTGAAAATACAGGAAATAAACATTTGTGAAGGAAGTATTTTTTCTTGATTTCCGAATTAAAACTATTTTTAATTGAAACTCATTTAAAACAACAAAAATTTTGGCGTGGTGAACAGAACAATTATTTTGATGCAGATGGATACAATGTAAAAAGTGTAGCAGCCTAATTGCAGAAATCTGTTATTTTTGTTGAATTTTGTTGGTATCTAATCATCGTAATCAACAACAAAAAATAAAATGTTTGTTAATTTACATTTATCGCTTTTGTGATGGTTACTTATCTCTACCCATTTCTTTGTTTCTCACTAATATTGAAATTTTTAATTTGTCAAACTTTGCGTTTGAATACATTTTTTATCTAATACTGATAAAGCTGTTAATAAAAAGCAATAATCCGAAACAATCTCTATCTCTTTTAAATGTTCCTTATAAATTCATTTTCTGTTATATTTTTATGTTTATATAGAGTTTTATTATTATTACAGAAACGATGCGTATAATCCTCAATAAGCAGCAGCACGGCATTAATAATAAAAACAAATATTGCTCCAGAAGTTTCGTGTGATTATTACTAAAATAAAGTTACTAAATTTAGTGAAAATAAAAAGACTGCTGACATCCAGAAATCGACATACTTTACAATTTTGTTTTCGAAAATATACAATTTGCATAAGAAATACGTAGTTTTAATTTTTATTGTAGATATGAAATAAACTTTTTAGTTTTATTTATTTTTATTTTTTATGTTCTATATACATTTTTTTACTTATTTATGTTTTACATGTTTGAAATGATGTGGTCTAACATTTTAATAAATAATTTTCAAAAATGTGTTGTTGATATACAAAGAATAATGTGCTAAATAAATTACAGTCGTTAGAGTATAATAATCCCACTACATTATGGTCAATGGGGAAAATAGTTTGAAATATATTTGAATGATGTTACGCTAATTTAAACATTTAAAATTCATATACATATTACATAACCGAAATGAAATACAAGATGCTTACCATAGAATAAGATATGCTTAGCATTTATCGTAACACGCAGGGTTTACAGGAACACGCAAAAAATACGGTTACAGTACTGTGTTTGAGCGAAAACTGCTGGAAGTGTGTTTTCATTTGTTGCGATTTTAAGTTTAACTACTTTTTTCTATATTGATTGGTGTCTATAAATTCTATAGATCATATACAGGACTGTACTAAATATTTTAGTGTGTTTCCGCTTATTGGAAGAAATTGCTGAAGTTGAATTTTTTAACTGAGATATACGTTTCCTAACTGAATTAAATATTATCATAGTAGTGAGTATGTATACAAATCTATAGATCATATACAAGGCTGTACAAAAGAATTCGGAAACTTGTCTCACTATATATGGTAATTGCTTAAATTGAATTTTCGTATGTGTTATATGTTTTCTAAATTGTTTCCGTTGGATATCATCTTTCACATTATAAAGGATGACGTTTTGGATTAGTATTCTGAGTATGTTGGAAAATGTTTCGTAATCTATGCTTGATGCATGATTTTTCTTTCTTATTACGATGTCGTAATTCTGTAAATTTATAAGAAAATATTTTTGTTTAAATCAGTTTGAAAGTTAACGTTGGCTACTATATTCCTTTGTGTACATATTAACTGAATTTTATATTTAGCATAATAATGCTGACTAATAAGAAGGTTATTACAGTAATATTTTCAAAATAACAGCAGCAATTAGGAAAGATGTAAAAGAATTTAAATTCATAATTAAAAAAAAAGAATAATTTAAAGAAAACGAAGAACATGTTTTGATAATTAGAAACTAATTCAGCTTAAAATACGAACCTGAAATTAAAACATAATGTGCTTTTTAAAAGTTTTTTAATGTATCATAACAATAACAATTGACTTCCAATTCAAAAAAGCAAATTTTGAACTTTGTAAATTTTAATAAAGCGAAGTAAAATTTTATCCAAACTGCCAAATTGTTCAATGTTTGTGAAACACTTGCTTAATTAAATACAGTCATTTTCTTAGAATACATTTTTAAGTAAGTAGTCGTGTTTGTGCAAACGTTTGAAATTAGAAATAAATGAATTCATCAAGTAAAAATATTTTTATGGAAAATCACACATAACTCGGATTTGAAACTGTAAAAAAATATTAAAAACCATTTATATAATAGAATCAAATAAACAACTTATTTTTATGAATGATATAAAAATTAAGAAAAGCAAATGTCTTACAGCGTCATTTTTTTTATGAGTAAAAAAGGTTTTTTCGAAGTTTTTACTGTTATTATCATGTGGAATATTTTGAATTTAAACAATTTGAAATGTTACTTTTAGTAGTATATTTTATGTCTACCTATTAACTGGAATTTACCTTTTACAAAATATCGGTAATGAATAATTAAAAAATAATTTCATTGATTTCATAAATAACAGCATAAACCTTTTTACAGACTTAAATAACTAATATGACGATTTAAAATTGAAGAAATAAATGAATATTTTTAAAAATAGGGAATCGCTGATAAATGGAATGTTAGAACGGAAGTTTATGTATTCTAAAAATCAGATAATATTACACCTCTAGATGCGACATTTTCTCATTACATCACATTTTTTTTAAATAAAAAGTTAAATTGTAACGTCAACATTGTAAAAGACTTCATTTTTGATGAAAAATCCTCTTTTAAATCCACTTTTAAATAACAAAATAATTATTGAGTATAATGTTTATTTATTTTACACGAAAAGTATTTAATTTGGCAGAACACCATTATTAATTTGAAGAAAATCACGATGTGTGAAACATGGAACAATGGTGGCCATATCATATGCACAACTTCTTGATATTGCCACTTGTTTTTTTTTATTTTTTTACTAGTAAACCTATTTTCATGGAGAATGGAATATTTTTTATGAAAGTACATGAAACTAACAACGTTAAAAAAATAAAACGGTTTTATTTTTTTCAAAATGATGGCAGGGAAAATTATTAAACTTTAGCATGGCTATATCAGGTACACCAACTTATATATAAAATATAAAAAAATGGAGAAACTGCAACAAAGTCATCAAATGCGTTAGGAATCAATATTAAATAGCACAGAAAAATAACACGCACTATATATTCAATAATTAATTATTGAGAAATGATTTTCACGAACACGTAACCACTTCATTTTGAGGAAAATCTTCCGTTATCTTGAACAAAAAATGTTATCTATGAAAATAATTCTAATTTGTGTAAGGATTAATCTTATAATCTATTGGCAAGATGATAAATATATTTCTGCAAAATATCCCGTAATACATTCTGTATTGCATTTTTAAAGTCTTAAACAATTAGTAATATAAAGATGATAAACATAAATCACTAGATTTAACAGTAACATTTTTCATGCAATGAAGTTATCTTAATCTATTATCAGAATGGAAAAAATAGATTTCTTATAAATTCGAAAGAAAAGTTTTAAGTACAGTAAGATTTTGATTAATGTAACTGGAAATATATGTAAAACAGCAATAAAAATTCTCATACATATTCTAGTTCATTTCAAATATTTCATAAGAATCATCTTTCTGACTCCGTCTCAAAATACATGTACTTCATATTCAAACTTTATGAATAACGTTAATGTATCTTAAGAAAATGTATGATATTTACAAAACTTTACAACATTTTTATTGCTTCTTTATTGCTATAGCGTGCAAATAAATGGCCCTTTAGAAAGTAAGTGCATTTTTGATCAGTTTACCACTTTTCTAACAGCTATAAACTTTGATATAAAATCTATGAAATGAAACTAGAGCCTTAAATAAGGGATTAAAGCATGCTTATAATGCTTGAGGATTTCTCTTTGTAATACAAAACACTATAAAAGTGACGCCACAAGAGCCCGTTTAAGAAGCTTTAGTTTTACACGAGATCATTACCTATTATTGTTATCATAAATCTAAAAAATACCTTTTTGTACTGCTTTTGAGTATGTAATAAGGTACACCAAATTTTTCAAAAATACTTTAAAGAACACGAATGTCCTTTTGCTTCCTTAAATCATTGTACTACTGTATAAAGCATGCAGTAAAATAGGATATAAAGAGTAATGTGACATTTATTTACATCAGTTTAAAATAATGTGCCATTAAATATATTTGATATATTCTACAATCGTTGCATTCTTTGTCATATCTAAAAGAAATTATACTTTATTTTTGATTATTACTTTCAAGTATTCTAATTTTTCCTTCCACATATTCCGCATTTGTGTCTCAGTTTTTTTTGTTGATTATAAACGCGCAATTTTAAATCAATGTTCTGTTCATTTATGCTGTGAGGTCTTTTATGATAAATGTAAGATTTGGTACATTTAGTATATAACTAGCTGGCGTGGAAACCCAATTCGTTTCATTTGTCATACTATCTTTTGATTATTAAGAAAAAATAAAACTAATTTTATTTTATATTTAAAAAAGATTCGCAGTAATTTTATATTATAGGCAAGAAATGATATTTACAGTTGTAAATTAATTTGAAATTACGAACATTGCAATTCCAAACAATGTGATTTTGATGAAATTATTGCAGAATTCATTTAAAATAGAATGGCTACATAAGGACAATAATAAAATTTGATTGGTGGAAACGATTTTTGGGGATAAAAAAAACTTGGCGAGATTATCATCAATCTAACATTTGTTTACTTGCCTAGTTCGTTGAAGAGACTCATCCAGGCGAGTTTCGCTAAGTTTCATAGTGTGGTTGGTATGGTGTGGTCAAAAACATCGTGTTTTGTGAATATGCCATATGTACATGCTTAGAAACCAGCCTCAAAACTCATAAATTAATTAAATGGTATTTCATATGAATAAATATTATTGAAATATTACCAAGTTTTTTTAAATAATATTTGTAGTAAATGCGGAAGTAAGTTACATGGATATTTTATGAAAATAAAAATAATTTAATCTATTTATAGAAACAAAAACATCTATGTTAATAGTATCCTGTAGCAAATGATAATTGTGATATACTATCTATTTAAATCAAAAAAATATTTTATTTTCCCTACAATTTGAAAGAGAGAATGGCAACGAAAACAGAAAATCTTACTATTTCGGTTTTCTTTATTATTTTATCACTACAAAGGAGAATTTTGTTACCAATATTGCAGAAATTTCATTAAAAATTACTAAACATATTATATCATGAAAATGATTTTAAAATTCACTATTTCTTGTAGTCTTATTACATCTATGCGAAAAATTGTGTGTTAGTTTAACTGTGCAACGTCACATATTCTGAGATCAGCTGTTGTGTAATACGAACACGTGGACAAATTTTAGAAATGGTAGATCCTATAACATTTCATTGACCATGATTATTTGCAATATTTCAGATAGCTGAGTTTTTCGTGACTTTATCGACTGTTAAATGTTACAAAATCAACCTCGTCGATCACCAAGACATCGATTATTGTAACAAACAGATCTCTAAATTAATATTTTTTTAGACGTTATTAATTAATAATTACAATTAATTAATATTTATAGATGTCAAAATAAATTATTGACTATAAATAATTTTAGCAAATAACCACGATATAATTCACAATAAACCTGAATTTAACTAAGGTGGGTGCACCTGATATGGCCATGCTAAAGTTTAACAGTTTTCCCTGCCCCCAATTTGAAAATATCAAAACCGTTTAGTTTTTTTAACGTTCTCAGGTTAATAAAAACTCATAAAAAGTATTGCATTCACCATGGAAATAGTTTTACTAGTTCTCAAAAAGGGCAATCCAAAAGTCTACCAAGTGGCCATATCAGGACATGTGCATCATTGTTTCCATGTTTCTTTCACCTAAACTAAATAATTTTGATGTAAAATAAATAAACATGACACTCAATAATTATTTTTGTTAATCAAAAGTGGATTTGAAACAGGATTTTTAATCAAAAAATAATTTGCTTACAAAATTGACATTGCATTTTAAGTTATTATTTAGAAAAAAAATAAAACTTTTAGAATTTAAAACAAATGTTAAAACAAACTACCTATCGCAATTGGAACAAATAAAAATGTCTTTATCATAGGATTGCATGGTGCACTTGATATGGACACCTGAATAGCCATATAAGAAGCAGGTCTGCTTTCGCGAAAATCCTTTGATTTTGAACAACTCGTAAAATGTACATGAAAGACAGTATCACTTGATAGAGCATTAAAAACTGAACAGAGTATGATAATATTCATAAACAAATTCTTTTTAAAAAGTGCATGAAAAATAGAAGACATCAGATAAAAACAAGAAGCGATTGCACCAAAAACATAAAAAGGGACATTTGCGTCAAATTCCGCAACCCAGCGGAATGGTAAATGATCACATGATACGGTAGGAGGCTTCTTCATGGTATGCTCATGTCGTTTAGCAAATATTTTAATTAGCAAACATACAACAGGGGAATGTCACGTAACTTATAACAGTGGCATTTACCATACAATAGAACATTTTTCTATGTAATAAAACTCAGTTAAGTATTTTAATTTTGTTTTATTAGCATTGTGTGTAGAGTATTGATTGACATTAATACGAATATATATACTACATTTTCAAAGTTCTGTAAATAAAATGTACATAACGACAATTTCATATATTTATGTATTTGTATATTCTCTGTATTTCATATTTATTACAACCGTTTCAAGAGAATAAAAATTTAGATATTAAATTTTGCCATTTTTAATCCTTTTCTTCCACCATAAACATTTATATAAAATATGATATTTAAACGTTTAAATTTAATAAAGGGATGATATTCTTGGTAAAATGCAGTCTTATGATAAAATACTGTGAACGCGACAGAACTCAAATTCGCTGCAGAAAACGTAGTTTCATGGTATCCTTTTCTGCAATTATTGAAAGCATAAATCTCTGAAAGCTTTTTTATTTACTTAAATAAAATTAATTTAGCTGAATTAAAATTCTAAAAGCATTTTAATAAGAGGACTTTATTCTCTTTTTAACTGCTTAAAATTGCACAAAATGTGCTGACAAATGAAAAATAAAAAAAGAAAACTGCCCAGTTAAACTGAGGGCATTGAGCTCACAGGCTCACAATATACACACTAATTGTATATTATGCTATTTTTTCAAATAATAATGCCACTCGAAAAATAAAGATATATACAATTAATTAAGGGTGGATTACCCTCTTTATAATTAACCAATAAACCCCCAAAATCTAATCAGGCAAGCGCCTTAGTACAATGAATTTATACACAAAATTTGAAAAAAATCGGATAATTTTGCTTGAAAAACCCATTTATCTAAATTAAGGGAGGTGAGCCCCCCCCCCGTTCCCCCCTTTATATTTAACAAATGAAAACCCAAAACTAATCGGGCAAGCGCCTTACCGCAATGAATCTATATACAAAATTTGAAGAAAATCGGATAATTCTGCATGAAAAACCCATTTATCTAAATTAAGGGGGATTAGCCCCCCGTTTACCCCCCTTTATACTTACCCAATGAACACCCAAAACTAATTAGGGAAGTGCCTTATCACAATGAGCCTATATACAAAGTTTAAAGAAAATTGCATAATTCTGCATGAAAAACCCATTTATCTAAATTAAGGGGTGGGTAGCGCCCCGTTTCCCCCCTTTATACTTATCCAATGAACCCCCAAAACTAATCAAGGAAGTGCCTTATCACAATGAGCCTATATACAAAATTTGAAGAAAATCGGATAATTCTGCATGAAAAACCCATTTATCTAAATTAAGGGGGAGTAGCCCCCCGTTTACCCCCCTTTATACTTACCCAATGAACACCCAAAAGTAATTAGGGAAGTGCCTTACCGCAATGAGCCTATATACAAAGTTTAAAGAAAATCGCATAATTCTGCATGAAAAACACATTTATCTAAATTAAGGGGGGGGGGGTTGCCCCCCATTTCCCCCCTTTATACTTAACTAATGAACTCCCAAAAATAATCAGGGATGCACCTTATCACATTGAACCTATATACGAAATTTGAAGAAAAACGGATACTTCTGCATGAAAAACCCATTTATCTAAATTAAGGGGGAGTTAACCCCCCTTTCCCCCCTTTATACTTAACCAATGAACTCCCAAAACTAATCAGGGAAGCGCCTTATTAGAATGAACCTGTAAACAAAATTTGAAGCAAAACGGATAATTCTATCACGAGTTATCGCGTTACGTACGTACATACGTACATACATACATACATACATACATACATACAGAACGGGCGGGGACATTAGCTCTCAGGCTTTGATAGCCTGTGAGCTAATAAAAATTATCATACTTGTTTTAAAGATTCGAAATTGCTTTTTCTCAAACACATTGCATGCAAAATGTTGTGATTATATAATGGTTCAACTGATTTACGGATACGCGTCCAGATTTTATTTATACATTATCTATATTAAACCTTATTTCCTTATTTGGAAACGAAACATATTACTAATAATAACTTCATATTTGGCTTTGGCATTTTATTTATCTATACTAATATTATAAAGGAGTAAAGATTGTTTGTTTGTTTGTTTGTAGGGGGTAATCTCTGGAACTACCGAACCGATTTCAAAAGTGATGGTGGCAAATTAATGGTGACAACCCCTGCTCCAACATAGGCTATATTTTATGTCGGTGCCACTAACCCCAGGGGGTGCAGGAGCAAAAAACTTTCTAAAATTGCGATTTTTTAGCTATCAAACTGGCTATCAAGCCCTGAGAGCTTGCCAGCCGGTTCTGTATGTATGTACGTACGTAATGCGATAACTCTTCATAGAAATATCCGTTTTCCTTCAAATTTTGTTTATAGGTTCACTGTGTTAAGGCGCTTCCCTGATTAGTTTTCGGGATTGATTGGTTAAGTATAAAGGGGGGGGGGAGGATCGGGGGGCTAATCACCCCCTTTAATTTATATAAATGGGTTTTTCATGCAGAATTATTCCGTTTTCCTTCAAATTTTGTTTATAAGTTCATTGGGTTAAGACGCTTCCCTGATTACTTTTCGGGATTGATAGGTTAAGTATAAAGGGGGGAACGGGGGGCTAATCCCTCCTTAATTTATATAAATGGGTTTTTCAAGCAGAATTATTCCGTTTTCCTTCAAATTTTGTTTATAGGTTCACTGTGTTAAGGCGCTTCCCTGATTAGTTTTTCGGGATTGATTGGTTAAGTATAAAGGGGGGAACGAGGGGGGTTAATCCCCCCCTTAATTTATATAAATGGGTTTTTCATGCAAAATTATCCCATTTCCTTCAAATTTTGGTTAAAGATTCACTGTGTTAAAACGCTTCCCTAATTAGTTTTCGGGATTGATTGGTTAAGTATAAAAGGGGGAACGGGGTGATAATCCCCCCTTATTTTATATAAATGGGTTTTTCATGCAGAATTATTCCGTTTTCCTTCAAATTTTGTTTATAGGTTCACTGTGTTAAGGCGCTTCCCTGATTAGTTTTCGGGATTGATTGGTTAAGTATAAAGGGGGGGAACAAGGGGCTAATTCCCCCCTTAATTTATATAAATGGGTTTTTCATGCAGAATTATTCCGTTTTCCTTCAAATTTTGTTTATAGGTTCACTGAGTTAAGGGGACAGATCACCTTTAAAATGGTCAAAAATTCAATTTCAAGGTTTTGATGTCAGTAAATAGTGCATTTTATTCTGAGTAAAAAGGTACCAATGTTTTTCAGAGGCGATAATTATTGACGAAGATATAAAGTAAAACGCAATCGTCATTCTTTGTTTTTGAATGGAGAGTGAAAAATTTAAATGCATTTAATTCACAACAATGATTTTCAAACTTGCGCGCACGATTTCTCCAAAAATAATTTAGATAGAACCTCAATTTTTTTCAAACTTATTAATGTTGTAACAATGAATAATATGAACTAGAATCTTTTAATTTGGTCAATAAATTAAAAATAATTAACTGTAATTCATCGAAAAGCGCATTCAAAATGCGTTTTTAATTTAATTACAGTTAATTATTTTTTAATTTATTGGGCATGCAAAATTTATTTTTTTATATTCCCTCCTTAAAATAACCAATTTTGAAAAATTTTATATACCTTTTATCAGAACGAATATTTCGAGAGTCCGAAAAACCTAGTTCCAGATAATCGAGGTTTCCAAACTTCTTCTCATTATTAGATACTAAGTACACACCAAATTTCAAGTCTCTATTACAATTTATTCGGGAGATAGAGCGTTTACAGACACACAGACACACAGACATACAGACACACAGACGGACGGCATTTTTTTTCTAAAAATATGTTTTTCGGAATCTCCAGTGTCTGAAACGTGTGAATCCGTCAATTTTTTTTTATTGATTTTCAAAACGATTACAAGACTTTTATCGTATCTTACGTATGATGGGTAATTAAAAATATCAAATGAGAGATACAAAAAAAGTTTCGTAATATAAAATAAATAATGGATAATGGCTTGACTGTGAATTTTGAAGTCTACTCCAAAATGTTTGCATTACATAAATGTTTCGTTTTTTAAGTTCCCTTAAAAACATATTAATTATAACATTGCGAATTATACCAGATAGCACTTAATTCTGTTATAGCATTGAAAATAACTCTGCACTGTTGAAAATTAGTTACGCTGTTTTATGTTGGGTGAAAAATATATTTTATTTTGCTATAGATTTGATTAAACAATTCGGAAATTTAATCCTTCATAGAAAAGAATTTTAAAAGACGTTTTTTATCTGTCATAATATTCCGTTTCATGTCTAACTGATTTTCAATGATTTAAAATATCTTTCTCACAACTAAAATTCGACGAATTTAAAATTCTATTTCAGCTAACAACCGCTATCCACAGGTTATGCTGTGTGAAATTAACTTTAAGGAGTCACACCAGTCAGTAAAAAAGTATTGCGCTGCCGCGCAATAAATAATACAGAAAAAAAGAAATTTTCAAAATTTAGTAAAGTTTTTTTCTTCTGAGAGTTTTCTTCTTTTCTTTTTCTTAGTACTGTTTTCTTCTGAGCTGTCATAATTTATGTAAGAAATCTATTTATTATCATGTGGATCCAATATTTAAAAGATATTGTAAATAGCATTTCGGTTTCATAATAATTACTAACAGAGAAATTAATATTTTATGAAAATATTCCAATGTTCCTTTTTCTATATTTATTGAAAAAATATTATGAGAAAACTGATTAATAAATATAAATTAACTAATTTTTCTGATGAAACAAAAATTCTCAAAGACGCTTTAAATAAGTCCATTATAAAGTGAAAATTTTTTATTTAAAATTTTCACCATTAAAAGAAAATTAAAGAAAATTCACTGGAATAATAATTTCTTTACTTATAGGTTGAATGTTTTTGTTTTTTTTCTTATTTTTTAACTTTCTTAAGGCATTAAAACGTCGGTGAAATTATTACAACTATCAAGATACTATTAAGGACATATTCCTATTTTTAAGCGTTTTTTACAGCATTAACATGCTGTTCAAAAGTAGTAAAACTAACGACAATATTGCAGACTCTTTGCAACTTCCACCTACTTTTTTAAGACAGTTTTTATTGCGCTGAAATTCAGTTAAGTTTATTGTTAAAACATAATCGAATGAACGAGACATATTTTCGAATTTCTTAAGTCAAAGAACAACGTGTTTTCAACGAATTACGTTGCCATTATTTCAAAGTTTTAAGAAAGAAACTGTGCTACTGGGGATATCTTATACTGTAAAAGCCCGAAATCTGGTAAATCATAGCAGTTACCAATATAAATTGGTTAAAACCCAAAATATGCTTCTAAACGATTCGATTTCCGTCTTTTATCAAACGATTTCGATTAATGCTAGGATTGACTGTTTCCTTTTGGTAAAAGTTTGAAATAGATGAAAAACTAAGCATTTCATTCAGTAAGTACGTCGTTAACATTTTAACTTACGAAGATATTTTTTAAACGAACATTTAATTGTCTTTAATTATTTAAGGTATCTGCCTACGTACGGAGCACTTTTTTTAAAACAAGGACAGTTTTCAATAAATATAATTATTTTTAGTTCAATTGTAATACAGAATGATAAGAAAACATAAAATCCTAGCAATATATTTTTAATATTTTAAAAAATTGGGGGGTTTTGACATTTTTTTAGCAAAATTTCATGTTTACGCCAGACAGCGTACACTCAATTCAAATAAATATATTTCAATTTCATTTATGCTGCATACTTCTATGACACTTATCTGTGCACTGAACTAGGAGTTTTACAATATCTTCAAAAATAACCGAAAAATTTCAAAATATGTAAAAAAGTACATTTTTTTTAGTAAAAATTACCATTTTTTCATATTCGAGTACCTATAAAATATTTAAATTATCACATATAGCTTAGATCCTAGTTCAGAGCATAGTGAGTGATATGGAAAGCATTCTCACAAAATTTCACTGAAATATCTTTAAAACTTTTTATGTAATGAATTTTATCGCACATTGAAATAACGAAAAAACTGATTTTCCAGAAATCGCATTTAAAGATTTCTTTTTAGGCAAAAAACTACAATATTTAATTGTTAAAATTGCCATTACTCCTTTTATAATAATCGGTGGAATAAAATTAAAACAGATTTAGAATCGTAAAAGATTGCTCTTTCAAATAAAACAATTAAAAAAAAAATTCAAAATTTTCACCAAAACAGCCAATTTGGTGTAGGCAGTACCTTAGTACCTTAAAAAATATATGACTGGAATGGTGAAAAAAAAAAAAACTTTAACTAAGATTTTACTCTAAGTTATCTTCACTAAAGTTACAATAATTTGTTTTATCATATTAAATCTAAACGAAGCCTAAAACATATCTTTATATAACATTAAGGCTTCTTCTAGGTCAGTCTTCTATAATACTCAAACACTGATTATATGATAACTTCGGTGATATATCTAACTTATGTAGAGAAAGTTAATTAGCGATTCCCAGTTTCATAGGAAATCCAAACATAGTTTTGTGAGGTGAACATTTGATTCTTTTATGCTATACCGTGTCTTTCATGTCTGGTACAAATTGTAATTTTTCCGACCACTATGTTGAATTATATATTTTCATCTATATTGCCGACATGTTCTCAATGTCTTGGTTCGCCTGTATGACTCAATGTTTCTTTGTTTATCGTGAACTATTTTTAGATCATTCCACATTTCACATAAAGGTTTTGTGATTTGTTCGCAACATTACCATCAACTTGTAAGAGTGGAGAATGATTGATTGTCCTATAGTTTAGAAAATATCCAAAAGTTAATATTCTACTTCACCAGATCTTTTACTGTGCAAAGGTGGGAGAAAGGCAAATTTTTTAAGATGATCTTGGTACTCTAAAATAAATTTCATATCACGACGAGAATTGGACTGTATATCTATTAGTTTGATTTGGCATGGAGAAATCATTTTCTATGTCAATCTACTTTGGATACAATTCTCCTTTTAAAATATATTTGATTACATTTATGAGTGGGCTAGTCTATTATCAAATACGTAACGATAGATACTACTGTCAAGTTCTTGTAATTGCAATTCTGTTCCTTAATTATTCAGGTTCTTTCAGCATGGCTAACGTCCAGATGAGTATCGTGTATGACGTTGGATAATTCGTAAAAAAACAACATAGTAAAAAAAATATTTTTTTGCAGATATTGCCGCATTAATTTCTACTAGCCTTGTATGTTCAGAATGTTATAGCACTTCAACCATCTATAAATTACTGATTGATTTTCCTTAACAAGTTTAGTTTATTTCTCTTCATTTATTAAAGAATTGTATCCTCACTTGTTAAATAAACGGTTTACACTTCTTATTAATTACTGATTCATACACAAGGACATGGCACATTTTTCTGCATACTATCATTTACCTTTTCAAAGAAGTAAGAAAACGCTAAATATATTAGCAAATTAATATGTTGCTGCAATTACAAAACTTTCTTCTATATTATTCTCGTATATTAATTTAAAAATCCCTGTTACACACCAACAAATAGGGAGTACAGTGCATATATTTTAACTTAACTCGCAGTTACAGTGATCACAGGGTAAAAAGAGGTACAGTTTCACAGCGCCCCATGTTGGGAAGTGAAATAAAAAATTGGATCAAAATATATATTTCTAATTAATAGCTTGAAATATATTTTTTTCTGCATTTATAGCGTATTGAAACTGAGATGCTGTAGTAATGTTTGTTTTAAAAATCTAACAGAGCAGCGCCCTCTTGTAAGCAAATAAAGCCAAAATTGAATCAACATAATTTTTTATATAATCTTACTTATTAAATTCATTAAATTCTATCCTGTAGACGCCGAGATACATAGCTATCATGCAAATTATGAAAAACATATCGTAGCAATGACACCTGCTGGGCAATATGAACATAAACATAACCATTAGTTATTTATGTCACGGTCTAATTGAATATAAAGTTTGATAAAATTTCAACTCATATATGCCGAGATATCGCTATGATGGAAACTGTGAAAAACACAGAATACCAGAGCCATCTGTTAGGTTATATACACCTAATCCTAAAAAGAACTAATTTATGTTAAGGTCTAAGATAATCTGAAGTTTGAATAAATTCCTTTTACTTAATCTCTGGACAGAGCGGTCAAAAAATTTGTATCACACACAGATAAACAGACACACATTTTCCAAAATTAATCAAATCGTGTTGAGAACAGCCCAAAACGTATAAATCCATCAAAAAATCGAAATCGAAAATGTTTTACTTTCTTTTTTTGTAAATAGAAGAAAGTAACAAACAAACATATTCTAGATCGTAGCTGCTCACACAAATCCAAACTTGTCCGAAGTTACGGGGCTGCAATCGGCGCGAACAGATAAGCGTTACAAGGGAAGGTGCATGCGCAGACAAATGGACAAGCTCATTCCTCATTTCACGCTAATATCAAAAGAAGTTGGTAAATCCTAGCATTTACCGAAATGCAGTAATGGAACTGTGGCGCACCATTTGGGCGAATGTCACCACTAAATTTTAATAAAATTCTTCAGCTTAAAAAAATTCAGAAATTTTGCCCTTAAATAAGACGAAGAATACTAATTAAATTCAGTGGTGTCAATTGGTTCTCGGGTGCGCCATTGTTCCATCAGTGGAATAGTTTGCTAAAAGTCCGAAATGGTAGCGTTAAGGAATATTTCGGGATTTTACCAACTCACTATCTTAAATGCTAGGATTTATCAGAATTTCGATTTTACAGTAACATATCTATTCAGGGTATTTGAAGGTAGTTAAAAAATGATTGAAAATAAGTGATTTACAATAAGAAAATGAAGCACATACTTTTTGCAAATACCTGACGTCCGTAGATTCCTCTATTTGAAAATTAATTTAAAAAATATTTATATGCTTTTGAATAACTATTATAAAAAAATGTTTTGATATTGGCACAAAAACAATCGATGAAAGATTTCATAAATATAAAAAATTAGACATGATTAAAAAATTCACAAAAACTTTAAAGATAATATATTAAGAGTAAAATGTCCCATTTTTTAATGCATACGATTAAAAGTCTCATTTGTTTTTTAAAACAAAGTCATTAAAGATTCAAAAAATGCAGACTAAAAAAGGTATTTTTGTGTCTTTTAAAATATTTTCACTTCAGATAATTAAAGGCAACCCAATTGCACGTTCGACTTTAATTAACTAAATATGCCTAAAGAAGTAATTTTAAATAAAAAAAGTAATATTGCGCTTGCAAAATGTACTTTAAATTTCAGTGAGTTGTTTGTTTTATCCCGTAAAAAAATTCAAATTTTTCATGGGATTTTTTTTTCCTTCTGGTATTTTTAGAATTCTAAATAATTATACGACGCTAACGAAAAGTGCATTTTTGTTATTTTATTCTGTTTTCTTATTCAAGGAATAGCAATAAAAGAATATAAAAATAATAATTAGAATATGTTTTTTACTAAGTTCTACATTCGTGAATGAAAAAGGTAAATAAAATGCATTTCTTTCATATAATTTATATATATCTGTCGAATTCCACACAACTGTGAAGAATAATCCTGTAATTAAAGTATGCTGCCACCACCGATATGACTACGTGATATCGGTCACGTTATGAGAGGTATATTGAGAAAAAGACGAACACTTTCAATTAAACTTAAACGAACAATTTATTTACACAATCTTTACAAATAAAAAGACATTATTTACACTTAAAAACGCGGATATAGCTGATCCGGTTCAACATTAAATGAAATACAGAAAATACGTTCTGTGTACTGCTAAGCTACTCTATACCTCTCTCATGCTACGTTAATTAACTCAGAGTTACCAGAGATTACTATTAATCTCACCAACACATTATCTCTCCACTCCAAGAGATCTATCTCAACGCACGTGTACCAGAGCTTCCCTTGGAACCACCTACACGTGTCACTCCCACGTTAAAAACTAATCTCCCTCTCTGCTGTCACCACGAGACCACACTTCGTAAACGGGGTTCGTTCTTGTGTCCGCATGGATTCGTCCACTTGAAAGAACGTAATCCCTTTATGATGTATCTTTCATCTTAGAGAATGGGTGAAGCTCTTTGTCTGTCTTATCAATGAACTTTGAATGACAATAGAAAAACTCCTTCCACTGTACTAAACATTCTTTTAACCCATATCATGTCACTCACCTACTCGGATTAAGATTCCAGATAGGAAAGGAATGTTAGTTTAAAGCTTACGGAACACAGTATATAAGCACACACAAGGATAGTATCACATAAAAATAGTTGTAAACAGCAGCTGTCAACCAAAACCCGAGAATATCTTTTATCACACATGACCGCATGTTTGCTACTAAATAAAGCGTAAATATAAGATTTGTTTTAAAGAGACAATTATTTTATCTCATACAAGCAGGGTTCGCCCGCTATATCCGCTGGTTGGTGTCTCCAAACGAACCTAAAATCAAACGAAATATATTGGTGAATTTGACACTCTATTTTGAAGCAATATAAACATTTGCCTGAAATGTCTTCCAGCACTGCTGAACACGATGCCAACGCCATTGAGTTATTATATTTTGTAAAGTGTCAGACAAAATTTGGGCTGTTAAGGACCAACTCTTTTAGTTTATCTTTTATATTATCATTTGTTAAAGAACGATAAAACGATAAGCAATAGTATAGAACAATCCCTGAAAAATCATCTACCTAACAATGAAACACAGAGACGTCGAGTAGAACGTTTTAAAAGGCTAATATTTAATAATCGGGTTTATAAAGAAGATTTTCGGTGATTGACATGTTGAAAATTCATAATTTCAAAATGTCGATGGTTACGTATATACGGTTGTTGACAGCACATGAAGGAAGGCAGTTGACACACGGGCACAAAGAAGAAACATGATTAGCGATGAAGGTAATTTGACACACGGCCACAAAGAAGAAACATGATTAGCGATGAAGGTGATTTATTTGGAACCAATAATCAAGAATAATATTGGGCATCAAGAACAAAAATAGACGAAAAGCGCAAGGGGAGGTACTCCACAAAATCAGCAGAATAAATTAACAGCTGGTCTGGTCAAGTCGAAAGGCCGAAGTGATGAAGTTTTAAAAGTTACATGTACGGGTGTTGGCGCGGAAAGCATGATAAAATCGCCAGTACTTGGCGAGAGAGTTTTTGGAGACTGCAGTCGGAAGCGTATGGGAAAAAACGATAAATGCTAGATTCTGTCTATGATAATGCATTCATTTGAGAATGGGGGGAAGGGTTGTAAAGATTCTTTCATGGAGACAGAAAAGGAAAAAGAAAAGAAAATAATTTTGGGATTGGCGTTTGATTTTGCTAAAGGACAGCTGCAATTAACGGTTACTTATGACTCGAATCTAATAACAGGGTGTGAAAGATATGAGCTTGCATCTTACCGTTTACATGTGGGCGAGAGATATTTTAATTAATTCTTTTGAGAGCGGATGAGAAGTGCAAATGCTTGCATAAAGAATATCGGTTATACGTTACATTACTTTAATAAGTAGAGCACAGCTGCTTATATATTTTGTCTAATTTTTAAGACAGATGCACTTTTGATTTCATGAGAAGAAAACGGTTGAATTAGAAATATGTGAACATTTGTAACTTATTTTTAGCATAACCGCAAAGTGAAGGACTGAGAAGTTTCTGATGTATGCGAGTGACTTGCATTTTAGAATGAAGAAAGTAGATTCGTTATCTAAATTAAATCAGAAATAGGTTTTAGTTAGCATATTGAATTTTTTTTGGGGGGGGGGATTACAGACATTTAAAATCTATAAACTATATTTGTTTATTATTTTTAATTGTTTATAATTATTTATTTATTTGGGGGGGAATGAATGAATCTTTATGAATTTTTTTTTTTTTAATCTCTATTTTGGGGGGGGGGGGAGGAGAAGCATGCAATCAATACATGTATGCTAGATGTTGGAAGAGGAATGGAAAAGCTTATGTTAACTTGTTAAAATTTTGAGGGGGGGGGGTTTGAACTGAAAGCAAGATATATGACAAACGTCTTTGTCATAGGGTTCACCTAATCAAAACGTGTTTCCAATGCGCGGCGGGTTATCGCTGAAATTTGACAGTTTTCATTCGGTTCAAATAGGGCAAGGCAGAGAGATGAGTATTGAATTTAAATGATTAATGCTTCAATAAACAAGTTTTTCGAACCGGCAAATCAAAGATAACGGCAAGTGTTTGGACCAACTCGTAACATTCACGCAAAACCTGTACTTTCTATTTATTTCTATTTACTCTGAGGAAGATAAGCCATTTATCAATGTAGCTAATTGTCAAACGTTAACTGAACATTTAAAAAATATGCAGCATCGTGCACTGCGGCCCCGTCATCAACCACCAAACCTTAAAATTTTAAGGATTTGTAAATATGATTGTTCCCTACAGCTAAGACGCCTAGAAAGGCGCTATAATTTAGCAAAAATGTATGTGGTTCCCGTAAATAAGTCTGCGATAATTTCTTAAAAATAAATTTTTATTTCTATTTCAGATCATATTTACTTTATTCAGATCAGTAGTTTAAATATTCTAAATATTTTAGTATATATTAGTAGTCTATATATTTTAGTACACGAGTATACTCGTGGTTTTATAATCTGAAATTACGAATGTGCACCGGGAATTTCGAAAGAAGAATTTTTATTTTATGTAATCTCGAAATGCCTGTAATTAAATAAAGTAAATAATACAGGGTTATTCTAAATTACGGACCCATTTTCAAAAAATTGTAATTATTAAAGTACAAATCCAAAATGAACAATCTTTATACCAATGAAAAGAGGAAGTTTCAAAGTTTTTTTTTAATACCGAATTTGGTACGAAAGGACCGCTGCACTGTAATTTGCGACTCACTTATTGCGAACTCAAGAACGCAGAAAACCTTGTGCTCTACAGTAGCCATCCCACTCACAACTGACAGTGAAACAAAATCGTGGCCTATTGCCGCGCGACCTCTACCGCCTGCCTCTGGAACCATCACCGCTTTGAAAGCCGTGCATTCAGTAACAGCAGATATGCTTTCGCGTGTGTGGGACAAGTTTGGCTATCGCGTAGATGTTTACCGTGCAGCAAACGGTGGACACATTGCACATTTATAATGTTTTTGAAAAAACTTTGAAACTTCCCCTTTTCATTGGTATAAAGATTGTTCATTTTGAATTTGTACTTTACTAAATACAATTTTTTTAAAAGACGTTCATCATTTAGAATACCCTGTATTATTACTTTTTCCTGGTATGAATTCGAACTTTCCAAATAAAATAAAATTCCGGTAATTTTAACACGGCAGTGAACGTGTTAAAATAATATTCAGGATTTGAATATTAATATGCATGTATTTTTAATTAATGGTTAAGTAATTTTACATGTAGATTAAGGCCTTATCTCATACCGTAAGTCTTTTTCTAACCTACAGGTGGCTGAAGAAGAATATTATTTCAGATTTGATATGTAATCGTAGGAATAATTGTCTAGACACCTAAAAATCCTTTCGAAGTACTAAAGATTAAAGTTATTTGGTTTCAGTTTATTTTAAAAAAAAAAGGTTATATATTTCAGAAATTAAGTAAATAAGGAACTAATTAGAATTAGCAATTCGTAACTAGAAACGAAATTTTGGAATTAATCCACTATATTATCCCGTTTTTGCAATGTACGTTGGAAATATTTATTATTTTTATGTGTAAGTAATAAAGAAACATTTCAAGAAACTTAAAAAAAATTGGAACACGAACGTTAGATATGTCATTATTTATGAAATATCCATTTTCACAAGAAAAAATTAATAATTATTCAAAAACCACACTGAACAAAAATAATCCCTTCTTACACGTAACTAATGAAATTAATGCTGTCGCAGAAGGGTATGCATTTTATGTTGATGAATATATTGTTAATTGTGTTAGATAATGAAAGTAATAAGACACCAAAACGGTGAAATATAATCTCTCCTTAAATGCCCTTTTTTATTATTAAAACAATTTTTGCAGCATTAAAGAAGTCAGTTTTAATTACTCTGATTTTATATATTCGACTAAATTTAATTAAGTGCAGCTTATATGTGAAATGAAACATCTGTAACTTGTTTAATGTTTCTTTTTTCATAATAAATGATATAAAATGTGACATGAAATCTTAATTAAAAGTTTTCTAGCATTATATTTCAGAATTATAGTAAAAAATAAACACATTTTTGAGTTGAATTATTTACACTAATGGATTAATTGCTTGATGATAATTCCATTAAAGTTAACAGAAAATAAATATAAAAAATTTTTGGGTGTATTATTAAAAAAAAAATAGTGATTAACAATATAGTATAATAAAGTGAAAATTGACAAGTTTTAAAATAAAAATATTATGGGCTTAAGAAAATTTGGTAAAACTATTAAGAATTAAAAATCAAATTTGAACTTTATGTGTGGAATTAATTTATGAAAATATTCTAGAAAATATAATAGAAAAGCTTTTTGCAAGTAATTTTTTTTAAATCTGTGTTACGCTGAATTTTTTTATTAAAAAAAAAAAGTTAAATTCTTCTTGTTTTTCATTGCTCTATCTCAATATTATAAGGCATTTTAGACGGTGGGTAAGATTTTCAATGGGGTTTAGGTCGGCGGCAGTACGTCATCCTCCGATTCCAGGCTCTCGTAAGCCCATACGAGTCACGACTAAGGTTTTCCCGGGCACCCTCAAGGTGGTGCTTTTCAGCCGGGGGGAGAAAAGGGGGCGTGAGCCTACCTGCACTTCGTCACCCTTTCCCAAATGAGTGACGACAAAGGTCGAAGCGATACGGTGGAGCCCAAACTAGAGGGAACCACTTATTTCACACTTGGGCGGATAGTGAGAGTAAACTACAGCCTCGTAGCCGGGATCCCATAGGGGAGCCGGGTCCTTAGCCCATGTTGAACACTCCCACTTATGGGGTTTAGGTAAAGACTATTTAAAGAAAAAAAAGAGTGAACAATTATTCAGTATTATTGTTCATTATTTTATTTTTCTCATGTAATTTATTTAATAGAATATATATTTTTACTAGTTACTACAGTAATACTACTAGTTACTGTACTAGCAGTACTACTACATTCAGTACTAGTCCCTACTAGTCACTACTACGTTAGTACTAGTAGTACTACTAGTTATACTATATATATTTTTTTATAGTTGAGAAGTACTTTCTCAACTTTCGTTCTTTTTAATACATTTCAACGTAGTTCAAAAATGTTTATGAATTCCGCCTGTCTGGCCGCCTAGTCATACTGTAATTCAAGTAAATATACCCGTGTTTCCATTTAAATTCCATTTAATATTTTATTAAAAATTACTACAGAATGTGCGTTATGGGAAATGGAGTATATAAAATGCACAGTTTTTTATGTATACTGTTATGTGTTTGTTTATAGGGACACACAAAATAATTCCTTTACATTATGTTCTATCGGGTAAAAATTATGTTCGTTGCATTTTATAGACGTTACTCTGATTGAAACATAACGAGGTCGATAGAAAAGATAATAGAAAAGCTTTATGCAGGTTTTTTTTTTTTTTTTTTTTTTTTTTTTTTTTTTAATCTGTGTTACACTGAATTTTGTTATTTAAAAAAAATTGTTAAGTTGTTCTTGTTTTACATTGGTCTATCTCAATATTATAAGGCATTATAGACGGTGGGTAAGATTTTCAATGGTGTTTAGGTAAAGACTATTAAAGAAAAAAAAAGAGTGAACAATTATTCAGTATTATTGTGTATAATTTTTTTTTTTTACTATGTAATTCATTTAATAGAATATATATTTTTACAAGTACTTTCTCAACATTCGTTCTTTTTAATACATTTCAACGTTGTTCAAATGTGTTTATGAATTCCGTCTGTCTGGCCGCCTGGTCATACTGTAATTCTAGTAAATATACTCGCGTTTCCATTTAAATTCTATTTAATATTTTATTAAAAATTACTACAGAATGCGCGTTATGGGAAATATAGTATTCAAAATGTACAGTGTTTTATGTATACTGTTATGTGTTTGTTTATAGGGACACACAAAATAATTCCTTTACATTATGTTCTATCGGGTAAAAATTATGTTCGTTGCATTTTATAGACGTTACTCTGATTGAAACATAACGAGGTCGATAGAAAAGATAATAGAAAAGCTTTATGCAGGGTTTTTTTTTTTTTTTTTTTTTTTTTTTTAATCTGTGTTACACTGAATTTTGTTATTTAAAAAAAATTGTTAAGTTGTTCTTGTTTTACATTGGTCTATCTCAATATTATAAGGCATTATAGACGGTGGGTAAGATTTTCAATGGTGTTTAGGTAAAGACTATTAAACAAAAAAAAAGAGTGAACAATTATTCAGTATTATTGTGTATAATTTTTTTTTTACTATGTAATTCATTTAATAGAATATATATTTTTACAAGTACTTTCTCAACATTCGTTCTTTTTAATACATTTCAACGTTGTTCAAAAGTGTTTATGAATTCCGTCTGTCTGGCCGCCTGGTCATACTGTAATTCTAGTAAATATACTCGTGTTTCCATTTAAATTCCATTTAATATTTTATTAAAAATTACTACAGAATGTGCGTTATGGGAAATGGAGTATTCAAAATGTACAGTGTTTTATGTATACTGTTATGTGTTTGTTTATAGGGACACACAAAATAATTCCTTTACATTATGTTCTATCGGGTAAAAATTATGTTCGTTGCATTTTATAGACGTTACTCTGATTGAAACATAACGAGGTCGATAGAAAAGATAATAGAAAAGCTTTATGCAGGTTTTTGGGTATGGGGTATAATGTGCGTAATGGGAAATGGAGTATACAAAATGTACTGTGTTTTATGTATACTGTTATGTGTTTGTTTATAGGGACACACAAAATAATTCCTTTACATTATGTTCTATGGTGTAAAAATTATGTTCGTTGCTTTTTATAGACGTTACTCTGATTGAAACTTAACGAGGTTGATATGCCAAAGTCAGATGGACTACAGCATGCTTTCCCAAAATATAGAATAAATGGCATTTATGGTTAGTTTACAGGGACGCACAAAATAATTCCATTGCACTATTATCTATGAAGAAAAAGTTTTCTGTGCATTTTAATTATGTTATGTTACTTCAAAAATTAAAATGGATCACTAAGGTAAACTGCAAAATGTTTTGTATAGATTACGGTACGAGTGAAATTTATCGTTCATTTACAGAATGCTCGAAAGAATTCGTTTAGAAGACTGGCTACGATGGATAATTGCTTGAAGTGCATTTTAAGTAGTGGTATACATTTATCTGCTGTTATTTGGCCAAGGTCTCCGATGGCTTCGACACCGTATACCGGGCACGCTCGCACGCTCCGGAAAATCTTTTATTTCCACCTTCCACCGCCAGGGGAACAACCTCTTTCGGAAAGAACCTCTGAGACAGGTTAACGTTTCCTACAGTACTGTATAGTAGATGTGCGACAAAATCGAGCTGGTTTCGAGAAGATGAGAAAATTATAAGCCGAGTTAGTGAAATAA
This sequence comes from Maratus michaelseni, assembly GCA_963931845.1. NCBI lineage: Eukaryota > Metazoa > Arthropoda > Arachnida > Araneae > Salticidae > Maratus > Maratus michaelseni. The sequence goes on from OZ007588.1 coordinate 419,616,761, forward strand.
GACACAGTTAGACAAAATAATCATGAGTGAGGTGCCGGCTGAAGGGGATGTTCAAGTGTCCTTCAGAAAATGAGTAATTAGGAGGACTACGATGCATCTTTAAAAAATCGTTCGTTTGCATAAGCTAGGAACTTAATTACAAATTTGCCTTAAACTATTATTCGGAAATAGTGGTAACCGCTACTCATAAATTTAATTTAATGTTACAGAAGGTGACTATTAATTTAATTATAATGTTTGGAATCAGTTGCGTTGAAATAGGAATGATAGCTGCGGAGATACGGAAACGGGACATAGTTAGAGAAAAAATTTGAAGGTGGGGCCGAGGGGGAGGGGATGTTCAAGTTCCCTTCAGCAAATGACTAATTAGGAGGACCACTATGCAACTTTAAAAATTCGTTCGTTTGGTTAAGCTAGAAACTTAATTACAAATTTGGCTTAAACTATTATTCGGAAATAGTGGTAGCCTCTACTCATAAATTTAGTTTAATATTATAAAGGGTGTCTATTAAGTTAATTATAATGTTTGGAATCCCTTGCGTTCAAATCGGAAAGATAGTTGCTGAGATATGGAAACGGGGCATAGTTAGGTGAAAACCTTGAAGGAGCGGTCGGGGGGGAGGGGATGTTCAAGTGCCGTTCAGCAAATGACTAATTAGGACAACCACTATGCATCTTTATCTAGACGGATGTGCCAATCCCAAAACTTTCTTCTATCTCAGTCATGTTAATACTTCAAAATGCGCTATCACATCGCCAATAAAATCAATATTTTTCGTCATTCTGTTGTACTTCAGCTGCTTGCGAATCGTCGGGTTACCGGGATGCGATCAACTGATGCATACTAAACTATGAAAAGTCCTTCTGGCCTGAACCGACAGGAACAGATAGCTTCCCTATTCCTTGGTTTTACGATTTTAGCTAATGTTACTGGAAAACACGAAGGTAAAATGCGTCGAACCTAATTAAAGAATTAAAACACGCATAAACAACGCCTGCATTCAGCATTTAAAGTTACTAGGGAATCCAACCCGAGCTTCCCAGGATAGAGAATATATGATTTTTTTTTTTTTTTGAAAACTCTAATAGATTTTTTATATTTAATATTTTTTTAGATTGCCACCTAACAACACCGAAGGACATTTTCATATGAAGTATGTCAATTATATATTCAAAAAAAAGTTTGAAAATTATTAAAAGTGGTAATTTCGTATTGGACTACAGCCAGAAGTCAATAGCCAAAGAAATCTCTAAACATTTCGTTACCTACATCAGTTTTTTTTATACTGATAATTTCAGTGGTTTTAAGCGCTTATTTCAATTACATGTCTGTTAAATTTGTGTTTTATTTATGTTATTTTATTTATTAATTAATGAAGTTTTAATTTCGTTATTGAATATTTGCTGGAACCAAATGCTGAGATTTTTTATATTGTTTAAAGTGCAAACGGATTAATATTTTATAATCGTCTGCAAGCGATACAGATAAATAAATTAAAAAAAAATCATGCTTGAAATTTAATTGAAATGCTATAATAAATGAGTAAATGGCGATACAGTTTTCAAACAAATGGCAATTGAAAGTAAATTTTTTTTCTATATAACGGTATTAAAATTAAAAATATACGATGTTTTGAAATTAAAAAAAAATTGTAGTAGCAAAAATCGTAAAACCGAAATTCCATCGTCAACTGTTGCCAATCGCAAAATGACGTCAGCGTTACGCACGGACACGTTTGCCCTTTATAATATAGATACAATTATTATAATACAGACATACACACAATAAATACAACGTTGTATTTATTGTGTGTATGTCTGTATTATAATAATTGTATATCTGTAATTAAAGAAGATTCAATCCCAGTTCTCGTCAACATTGAATTTGAATGAGAATATCGCCAAATTAATCCTCTACAGCCAAGTTGGCTCCATTTATGGCAACCTATTTCGGTCGCCAAATTTGGCGATATTTCGCCAACTGTCGCCAAGTTTGGCGAGAATTTGACGTTGGCGAATATAAATATATAGTGATAAGCATATAATAGGATTAATGGTTGCAACATTGAAAGAAAATTTGCCGAAACCATGTTAACTAAAACTCATAAATTAAATCCGTTTATGGATGAATTCTGCTGTCTTGTTTAAAAATGTCAGCCACCCTAAAATTTCAAACCAATTTATCTCAGCCATTTTTTAAGATAGAGGCAAAACAAAAATTGTTCCGGATTCTCCGGATCAAGGCCGAACATTTAACGAAAAAAAAACTTTTAGGTTTTCTAATTTTTTGCACATCTTTTTGAATTTGAAATCTTTAAATGGCTATCACAGCGCCCCCTTTCGTCGAAATATCCCCAAATTCTAATAGAACCTGCTTGCCATAGCCAAAAACATAGAAAAAAATATTATTCAATTTGAAGCATAACTTCATACACTTTTAGATGGTACAATAGTGAAAATGGAACAAAAATATCGATCACAGCGCCCCCTTTCGTCGAAATATCCCCAAATTCTAATAGAACCTGCTTGCCATAGCCAAAAACATAGTAATAAAATGTGCTTCAATTTGAAGCATAACTTCATACACTTTTCGATGATACAATGAGGACGGACAGACGGATAGGCACGACAGACAGACAGACAGACATTTTGTAAAAACATGTTTTTCGGAATATCTGACCCCTAAAACGTGTAAATCCGTCGAAAACCGGAAGTCGAAAAAAATTTCGATTACAATACTTTCTTCTATTATAGATAGAAGAAAGTAAAAATTCGTGCGTTTGGTTAAGCTAGGAACTTAATTAGAAATTTGGCTTAAACTATTATTCAGAAATATTGGTAACCACTACTTATAAATTTAGTTTAATGTTATAAAGGGTGACTATTAAGTTAATTATAACGTTTGGAATCACTTGCGTTGAAATCGGAAAGATAGTTGCTGAGATATGGAAACGGGGAATAGTTAGAGAAAACTTTGAAGGATTGCCCCGGAGAGGGTGGGGGGTGGCGAATGTTCAAGTGACCTTCATCAAATAACTAATTAGGAGGATAACTATACATCTTTAAAGATTGATTCATTTGGTTAAGCTAGGAACTTAATTTGAAATATGGCTTAGGCTATTATTCGGAAATACTGGTAATTGCTTTTTAGAAATACAGCTTGAAGCAATGAATGCTGATTTTTACGATAATTTAGTAAAAATGGAACTAAATGGAGAAGTTCGGAACATTATTACTGAGATATTACTGAGAAACTGAGATTTAAAATAGCGGTATTCTGTATATAAAACAACAATTAAACGCTACGGGTGAAGCTAAAAATGTTAAAATTGTTAAATGTAATTAGACCTTTACCCCTCGCCATTCCGCATACATATAACAAATAATCTGTTAAATAAAGTTTTCTGTATTAATAGTCTTTATCATAATAATATATGTCCTGTTTAAAAAAAACCTTAAACCCTGATAATTATAATGAAGAAAACGTGCCTGGAAATGTCTTAAACAGGTGGCGTTTGTGTAATTTGCCATGAGTAGATAGCGCTACATTAGCTTGGCTATATGCAGGTAACTGCAATCCATGTTGGCACTATTTCGTTATAAGTCCTTATCTATGCATCGTTACTCTGATTTATTTAATGTGTTCTGAGAAGATATTCTACCCAATCAACCAACCTCAGAAAAAAACGTATGTTTAATGAGAGTTCGTTGTGCATTTTAATTAATATTTTAGAAACTAATCAAAATATTAAAATTCTGACGTAATGGTGCACCAGGAGAGGGTTTGGACTACCTAAATCTAAATTTCTAGCCTTCTAGATGGGCTAGATTTTCCTAGCTATCGCCAACAGACACACACAAACAGAGCGAAACTTTGATTTATTAGTATAGATATGTATGTATATATATTCTAAAAATATCTAATAATTTCATATATAGTATTATAGTTTTATTATAGTATCTGATTATTTGTATATACATATACAAATAATAGTAAAGATTGCAGATCAGCTCAATTTACTTAATTGATAATTACATACAAATGTTTTAATTAAAATATTTTTGATACAAAATTAATATTTTTTAGGTGTTAAATTTTACGGAATTATAGCAATCGGTAAAAGTATATACATGCAAATTATAATAAATTCTCCTATTAAAATAAAAAATAACATTTTTGAAATGAATTATCGCGAAAAATATACCAGGGATTAGACTGTCGGGAACGGGGAAAGAACTCACGTACGTACAGGAGAGTAAAGTTAAACCTCTTAAAAAAAGCAATCAAATGATCGTACACTGTACATTTTGGAATATTTAGTGTCAGTGGTAGCTCTTACACTGTGTAACGTGGATTTTCAGCGATAGCTCATTTTATGAGATTATTCTTTACAGATGATGATCGTATCTTCCGGGCATCATATTCAAGGAAGAAATTTCTGCGTTTAAATTTCTCAAACCACCTTCGAACTGTGTCATTCGAAAAAGCACTTAGTCCATGTGCAGCACAAATGTTCGAGCAGTCTGTCCAACATTTTTACTTTTTTTCAAATAAAAGAGTATAATGTGAGGAAAATGAACTTTTTGGCTCTCCATTCTTAGCACTGCACTGAAACAAAAAATATGACGAAACACAACTGATAATTATGCAGCGCAAGAAGAAATTACCGAAGGTATATATCTGGGTCATCCAAGGTCACTCCTTATAAGCAGTGGCAAAATAACCATACTAAAACGCTCTTTGCTTTGAAAAACCGCAGAACTTTCAGTATGATTCAATACCCGGGTCACAAACAGTCATTGAGCCTTGTCGATGACCATGTCGGAACTCAGTCCAATTGTAATTTGCACACTAGTATCCTTGCTTCCACTTCATAGCGTTACAGCTGATTTTCTGTTATGCATCTTCGAAAAGCATTGAAATTAGTGGTTATATTTTTGGATGAAATTTAAGGAAGGTTTTTGTTCGGGATATTCGGACGTCATACAAAAAGCACATATTTATATAGAATATATAGAAATATCTCTTATAGAAATCTCTCAACATATAAGACGAATGTGACGTTACTTTAATATCTGTGAAGATCTTGGAAAAGTCAGGATTTTTCCTGATTCCTCAAAAATCTCCCTTTTCGAACCTCGGAAATTTAGCTTTCGTGCAGTAGTTATGTTTTTGTTTTTAATTGTATGTATATCTTACTTTTGTTCTAATTTAAAAAAAGAGAAGAGATTACACAATCGAGGCTTTTTATATAATAATAATTCTGAAAAATTAGAAAATAACCATACACATTTTTCTAAGAACAATATAAAATTATGTAAAGATTTTAAACAGTTACAATGAACGATATAAAATAATGAAGTAAGTTATTGAAATAAGGAATATACAAACGAATGTTCCTCTATTTAAAAAAAAAAATCGATAATATTGCAGCTTTAAATACAAAACTAAAATTACAAAAGAATGTGTAATTTCTGATTTTTTAAATATACACTAACAATAACCATGCTCGTTATCTAACCCACAACAGCAAATGCTTGAACTTTGAAACTTCTAACGATGGGAAGTAAACTTTTATGCACACTGCGGAACTGTTCGTTGATTGTGAAACACTAGATAGTAGCAGTTAGTCAAACATTTCCCGTAAAATGAATTTTAATTACAGGGAAATGCTTTATTTGAAAGCTTAGTATGAATGTGTGTTAAATAAATTGTCGTTGTTGGTGAATTGTTTGAAATAAAATTTAGAAAAAAAGAAGTACCTCATATTGTATTGAAAAAAAATAATGTATTTTCATGAACAATAGTATACCAATATAGAAAATAAACGAGTAAAATTGAGAATAAAATATAGCGTAATGTGTTCTGTAATTAAAACAAGGTTATTCTAAAGTTCCCATTGATATGGTCATATGGTCAAGTTTTAAATTAATATACAAAAATTCAATTTTCATCATTTCAAAAATTTATGCTGAAAAGTTTATGTATAGTATGACTAAAGATAATTTTAATATTTAACCATGCGTAATAATAGGTCTAAATAATTAGAAATTATTTACATTGATTTTGTAATAAAGAGCATAAATTATATCAAACATAAACAGATTTTAAAGAATCAAAATGACAAATTTTTAATAAAGAATTAAAAAAATTCTTGAAAAAAATAAATGAATTAATAAATACTAGAAATCTTTAAATACTAGATTGAAATTAATAGAGTATGTGCCATTTCTGACTTCCAGTTTTGTAACAATAATCATTGTTACACTCTTTATCCATTTCACAAAAGCAAATGTTCGAACATTATAGCTTCTATGGGTGGGAAGTAAACTTTTATGCATACTGCAGAATTGTTCTTTGATTGAGAAACACTAGATAGTAGCAGTTAGTCAAACATTTCCCGAAAAATAAATTTTAATTAAAGGGAAATGAATTGTTGGAAAGCTTAGTAAGAATGTGTGTTAAATAAATTGTCATTGTCGGTGTATTGTTAGAAAAAATAAATAACTCATATAGTATTGAAATAAAAAAATAATGTATTTTTATCAATAAAATAACAATTTCGAAAATAAATGAGTAGAATTCAGAATAAAATACAGCGTAATTTTTTATATAAATAAAATAGGGCTATTTTAAAGTGTCCATTGATATGGTCAAGTTTTAAATTAATATAAAAAAATTCAATTTTCATCATTTCAAAAATCTATGCATAAAAGTTTATTTATAGTACGTCTAAAGATAATTGTAAAATTTAACCATGCGTAGTAATAGGTCTAAATAATTAGAAAATATTTACACTGATTTTGTAATAAAGACCATAAAATATATCAAACATAAACAGATTTTAAAGAATAAAAATTATAAATTATAAATAAAGAATTAAAAAATTCTTAAAATGAAAAAAATGAATTAATAAATACTAGAAAACTTTAAATACCAGATTAAAATTAATAGAGTAACCCCCTAACTCACCGTCAACTTCAACTGGCGAGTTACGCTGTAACTCTCGGTTGACCCTGAAATCAAATTCTCCGCTAACTCCACCAGCCGAAAATGGAGGAGAAAACGAAACATAAGTTCAGTAACTGAAACTAAACTATTCGTCTACAGTTATTCGACACGCGCATGTTCAATTGAAGCAAAGATGGCGGTTGCGTTGACAAGTGTTTTGACGTTTATTTCGTTTTCAATGCTATTTGTGATGCAGAAAGCAAACGAAATGTTAATTTAAAAAAATAATAATAATGTGAAAGAATGTGTTACTTTTAATTATTAGCCCTTTTGGGATATTTTAACTCTGTAAAGTCAAGATTATAGTGATTATTAAGAAAGTTTTCAAGACGTAAAATATCTACTGAGAATATTTGGTAGCGCCATCTAACGAATGTAAAATCAAATGTTCTTACACTCAAATATTGTATATAAGATTCAAACCTTTTTTTTTTTTTTAAGAATAAAAAACAGCAGTTTTTCTTAAATTTCAGATTTATTCCTACACTTCATGTTTGTTTAAAGAAAAAAATTATAGAAGATGGAATTTTGCGTTAAAATATCGTTATAATATATAAAAATGTTTATCCGTTTGTAATAGATAAATAATTTGAACTAATATGTACTTGTTAGTTAAAAATAATTATTTTTGTTTGAAAGAAACATTTTTAAGAGGATTATTTGAAATTTTTCACAGTTCACGAGAATTTTTTTCAAACAGCTTTTTAAATTATTATATATGAATATATATATATATATATATATTAATTATAATAATTTACACATAAAAAAAACCCCACCTTTTTGGGTCTCGTATAAGGGATAAATGCTACCAAGCATACAATTTCATCCAAGATAATTTAATTGAATCTGTAATCAATTATTTTAGTTAAATAAAACACATACATTAGAAATATATGAAAATATCTTTTTATATAATATTTTTGCAAAATAAATAAATCTAGCTCCCTATTTGCTTTTATTACTCCAATTTCCCTTTAATCAAATAACTAAAAAAAAAAAAAAAAAAAAAAAAAGATTTGTTAGTTAGAAATAAATATATGAAAATATCTTTTTATATAATATTCTTGCAAAATAAATAAATCTAGCTCGCTATTTGCTTTTATTCCACTTATTAGTGTTAGCATGGTCATAAAATTGTTTATTAAACGTAGATAATATATATATATATATATTCTTTAATCAAAAAACTTAAAAAAAAAAAAATCCTATACAATTTTGTAAAAATGAGCATTTTATGACTGTGACAATATTTTTAAACCACCAAATCAAAATGTTAATTCAAAATTTATTTGTAAATTTATTTATCAAAAAGTAAACACTCCAATTTTCCTTTAATCAAATAACTAAAAAAAAAAAAAAAAAAAAAAAAAAAAAAAAAAAAAAAAAAAAGACTTGTTAGTTAAAAATAATTATTTTTGTTTGAAAGAAACATTTTTAAAAGGATTATTTGAAAAAATTCGCAGTTCACAAGAATTTTTTTCAAACAGCTTCTAAAATTATTATATATGAAATGAAATATATATATATATATATATATATATATATTAATTATAATAATTTACACATAAAAAAACACTTTTTTGGGTCTCGTATAAGGGATAAATGCTACCAAGCATGCAATTTCATCCAAGATAATTTAATTGAATCTGTAATCAATTATTTTAGTTAAATAAAACACATACATTAGAAATATATGAAAATATCTTTTTATATAATATTTTTGCAAAATAAATAAATCTAGCTCCCTATTTGCTTTTATTCCACTTATTAGTGTTAGCCTGGTCATAAAATTGTTTATTAAACGTAGATAATATATATATTTTTTTTCTTTAATCAAAAAACTTAAAAAAAAAAAAAAAAATACTATAAAATTTTGTAAAAATGAGCATTTTATGACTGTGACAATATTTCTAAACCACCAAATCAAAATGTTAATTCAAAATTTATTTTTTAATTTATTTATCAAAAAGTAAACACTCCAATTATGCTCTTTCAATACTCTGTTTTGTTTCGTTATTGAAAACTGAATCAAGGGAGGACAGAACCCATTAAGACTATTGCTACGTCATGTGATCCCTTTGGCCAATGAGATATACACATTTCAACCTGCCGTCGAGTAACCCAGAGTCGAATAACCATGTCCCTGAAGTTAACGAAGAACTCGGAAATATCAACCGGCATGCAGTTAGATTCGCGAACCTCGGGTTACTCAACTTAGAGTTGAATGGGAAGTTGAAGGTTGGTGGTGAATTGACCGGTAAGTGACAATTCTGATTTTCCGTTTTGTAGCAATAATCATTGTCAAACTCTTTATCCAACTCACAAAAGCAAGTGTTCGAACATTCTAACTTCTAATGATGGGCAGTAAACTTTTATGCATACTGTGGAATTATTCGTTGATTGAGAAACACTAGATAGTAGCAGTTAGTCAAACGTTTCCCGTAAAATGAATTTTAATTAAAGGGAAATGATTTGTTGGAAAGCTTAGTAAGAATGTGTGTTAAATAACTTGTCATTGTCGGTGGATTGTTAGAAAAAATAAATAACTCATACTGTATTGAAATAAAAAAAATAATGTATTTTCATCAATAATATAACAATTTAGAAAATAAATGAGTAAAATTGAGAATAAATTGTAGCGTACTTTTTTATATAAATAAAATAACGTTATTCTAAAGTTCCCATTGATATGGTCAAGTTTTAAATTAATATAAAAAAATTCAATTTTGATCATTTCGAAACTTTATGCTTAAAAGTTTATGTTTAGAGATAATTTTAATATTTAACCATGCGTAGTAATAGGTCTAAATAATTAGAAAATATTTACACTGATTTTGTAATAAAGAGCATAAGGTATATCAAACATAAACAGATTTTAAAGAATCAAAATGACAAATTTTAAATAAAGAATTAAAAAAATTCTTAAAATGAAAAAAAAATGAATTAATAAATACTAGAAAACTTTAAATACTAGATTAAAATTAATAGAGTATGTTCAATTTCTGACTTTCCGTTTTGTAACAATAATTATTGTTACACTCTTTATCCATTTCACAAAAGCAAATGTTCGAACATTTTAACTTCTAATGATGGGAAGTAAACTTTCATGCATACTGCGGAATTGTTCGTTGATTGAGAGATACTAGATAGTAGCAGTTTAGTCAAACATTTCTCGTAAAATGAATTTTAAGTAAAGGGAAATGATTTGATGGAAAGCTTAAGTAAGAATGTGTGTTAAATAAATTGTCATCTTTGGTGGATTGTTAGAAAAACTATATAACTCATATAGTATTGAAATAAAAAATAATGTATTTTCATGAATAATGTAACAATTTAAAAAATAAATGAGTAAAATTGAGAATAAAATCCAGCGTAATTTTTTATATAAATAAAATAAGGTTATTCTAAAGTTCCCATTGATATGGATAAGTTATAAATTAATATAAAAAAAATCAATATTCATCATTTCAAAAATTTATGCTTAAAAGTTTGTGTCTAGATATAATTTTAAAATTTAACCATGCGTAGTAATAGGTCTAAATAATTTGAAAATATTTACACTGATTTTGTAATAAAGCGCATTAAAGTGATAAAACGTAAACAGATTAGAAAGAATCAAAATGAAAAATTATAAATAAATAATTAAAAAAATTCTTAAAATGAAAAAAAATGCATTAACAAATGCTATAAAACTTTAAATATTAGATTAAAATTAATAGAGTATGTGCCATTTCTGACTTTCCATTTTGTAACAATAATCATTGTCCAACTCTTTATCCAAATCACAAAAGCAAATGTTTAAATATTCAAACTTTTAAGGATGGGAAGTAAACCTTTATGCCGACTGTCGAAATGTTCGGCGTTTTTTTTATGCCGACTGTCGAAATGTTCGGCGTTTTTGAATCACTAGTTAGTATCACTTAATTAGTTTATTCCAAGTAAAATGAATTTTAATTAAAATAATTTATTTTGATAGTAAACTTAGAATGAATGATTGGTAGATAGCTAGTCATTGTTGGAGGAATTTTAGAAATAGAATACACACATTTATGATTTATTTTGACATTAACGAATACGAATTCATACGAAAAATATTTTATAATAAATTTTCAAGCCATTTTTCTATAAAACTGTTCATAATCAAAAAGACTGCTTTCGGAAGTTTTATATTGGTAGATTATCAACTTTAATACAGACCTATGCAGCCCAAAATATATACGTTATGCGTTTTAAAAATGATGCATTGTACATTTATATTTATTTAGATTAAAACAAAAAGCAGTGAAATAGAAAAATAATATCATTTTTAATGTTTAATGTATTAATGTAATGTAGTGCAGAAATTTCATAAATTATTGCGTTTTCTATATTTAATAGTTCACGGCTAGCTTTGGTGTTATTGAATTCACTTTCAATAAAATATTTCATCAAGCACTGATTCTAAAACGATGAAAATTTGCCTTGTCACTTTTTATAAGTACTGATCTTATGTATCTAATAAATATTTAATTTTGTCGTTAAACATTAAAATTTGCGTTACATTCGAATGCGTAGGTGATTTATTATGACACAATATATATTGTTGAAAAAAAAACATCATCGATCAGCAAGTTTGTTGTCATTTTATTTTTTCCTGTTTTGGTTAAAGTTCATTTTATCGCACTTTTCGCCTACAGCAGTTGTTTCCAAAAAAGGATGCGTATACCCAGGAGGGAATGTAGCGAATCGTTTGGGGGGGGGGGGAAGCGAAAAAAAGATAGCCAATAGAATGAAGGGCACACTCTCAGAAAAAAGTGTAAATTTATAAGCGTTTGCCCTTCAATATTCACGGGCAACAGCCATATTTGATGAAAAACGGTCTGATCCACTAAATAAGCGGCCTTATCCCTTAGATACTTTGAAAATTAAGAGCAATCCACATATTCTTACAGTTCTAACCCATATATTAGCAAAAATACGGTTCGACCCCATACATTGTCCTCCGCTAGGGTGTAAACCTTCATTTTACTCGTGTTTCGAAAATTTTAACCCGCCAAAACAGCGATTGTGTGATGATTATCTAACGTGATACGTGCTACAGAACAGTAAGCAAAGTGTTATTGTGTTTTAAAGTGCATTATATCCTGTGAATTATAATGCTATATTACTTTGCCTCGTAAAATTACGGACTGCACAAAATGATGGGCATGGATTTTTTTTTTTTTTTTTACGGAGTATGACTGGAATGTCTGCTGCCGGCCTTCTGCTCGTAATTTTACTGCAATTTTTTTTACAGTGCACTTGAATACACAAGCACAGAAAATTTAAAAGGAAGTTTACCTTGAAAGGTAAACGTTAAAAATTTCATTGCCTTTTAGAAGCACAGAGATAGCCTATAGATCATTCTCTCCATATGCCTACTTTAAGTAGAAATGCCATAATAAGCTTGACATGAAGACTGATATTGTAACTGTCTCAGTTCGAAATTGATTTAAACAAGAACGAAAAATCATGCGTCAAGCATAGATTATGTAACACTTTCCAACGCTTCCAAAATAATTTTACAAATCATACCGTTTAATAAGCTAAAAGATAACATCTAAGTAAACAATTTGGAAAACGCATAACATATTTAAAAACATAACTTCAGGAAATTCCAACATATACAATATTCGGAAAAATATCCGAATACTTTTATTCAGCCCTATATAAGATCTATATATTTGAATATATACTACATAGGATGCTAAATTTTAGTTCAGTTAGGAAACGCGTAGCACAGTTTAAAATTTTCCGTCTGGAGTTTCTGTTAATAAGCGGAAATGTGTTCGCGAACTTTTGTGCTTCCATGTATAGGATCTACAGAATTTATACACACCGCGTAATAGACAAAAAGCGAGTTAAAATTAAAATCGCGTTCAGTAACTTAAACGCACTTCAAGGAATTATTGTGAACAGACAGTAGAGAATTCTTTTGTATGTCCCTGTAAATGAACGATGACTGCTATACACACAATATTCTGTAGTAAGTCTCTTGTAATGAACCTTATATAAATTTCAATGCGTTTAAAATAGTGAAACATTATTTAAATAAACCGCAGACGATTTTTCTCCATAGACGTAATGTAACGGAATTCTTTTGACTGTCCCTGTAAAGTAACTATAAGTGCTATGCACACCCTGTTCCATATTAAGCTTCTTCTAATGCACCTTAGTAATATATATAAATTACAATGCGTTTAAAATAGTGAAACATTATTTAAACCGCAAATGATTTTTCCCCATAGACCGCAATGTAACGGAATTCTTTTGAGTGTCCCTGTAAAAAAACTATAAGTGCTACACACTTCCGTTGAAATAGGGAACATGCTATAGATAACAAGAACATATAAAAATTGCAGAGCAATCCGAGCATATTTACGGTAGTTAGAGCACGGACAGACGGCCAGACGGCAGACGGCCATACGGCCAGACAAACCGAAGTCATAATCACTTTTCAACTAGGTTGGAAAGTGTTAAAAATAGTTCCATAAAATAATCAATTGCAAATTAAAATGGATTGCAATTAAATGTTTAAACAATTGTATATGAATAATCATAGCTACCAATCTTAGAGTTTGGTGATTCCGGCCAAAAAAACATGCCTTTAATCATAAAAGTCAAATGAAACGAGTGTTCATTTTATGTGGTATTATTTGCTATAAAAAACCATTTTATAAAAATGATTTTAATTTATATGTTACTAAAATAGACGTAAGATAAAACCAATGCACAAATGTCTTAAAAACTTTAAAACATAAGATCTTAGTAGTACCTAACTCCTAGTACTTTCGGCTATACACTAAGTCATTATCAAGGACATGCTGTGATCTCCGCTGGTGAAGTGTCCTTGATAATGGCTTAGTGTATAGCCGAAAATACTAGGAGTTATGTACTACTAAGATCTTATGCTTTAAAGTTTTAGTAGCATATAAATTAAAATCATTTTTATAAAATGTTTTTCTTATATAACAAAGGCGAATCTTTCGTTTCGAATTTTCTTTTATTGTTAAAGATTTATTGTTAAGGGAATTATTTGCTTTTACTTATTATGTAAAATTTTGGGTTCGAAATTGATTGAAAAAACTGGTAGGTTTGAAGCTATGAATCATTGTTATGAAATTTCACCATAAGTTTTATGTGGTTAAGAAATATTTCAAATCCGCTTTTACATACATCATTGGACAGAGGTATAGGTGGAGTTACGTATGAGAAGATGATTAAGCATAGATGAAACAAAGGGCAAGTGAATGAAAAAAAAGGTTTGTGTCGCTGGCCTACAGCATCCATTTGTATATGATTTTCGGTACTAGCGCAAAAATATCAAAATATTATCTATTTTATAATTACTTAAATTCAAATGGCTTTTATAAAAAAACTAAAACACTTAATGTTAGAGAAAAATTGCCATTATAATAAACATCTAAATTTCAGTAATATTTGATATTATAAACTATTGATAAGGTGATAACTAAAAATTTCAAAAACATGTCGTAACATTTTATATTTTCCAACTTAAAGCCGTTGTCAAATCACAGACTGGTAAAAATAAATTACCAGCATGGACAATAAAAGGTGATATATGCTATCAAATAAACTTTTGCTATTGGAAAAAAATGCTTATAAATATGTTATATGAAAGAAAAAGTTAATGTATAGACATCTTTCGATTAATGTAAATGGAAACATTTCTGAATCATATAAAAGTTCTATAAATATTTTAATGATTTCAGATATTTCCATTTATGTATACACTTTTTGACTCTGCTTTCGAATACATGTATTTCGTTTTCAACCTTTATGTCTAATGCTAATGGATCCCGAGAAAATTTATCATATTTATGCGGGTTTACAATGTTTTTATTGCTGTTTTATTTCTATTTTATTGCTATAGTGTTAAAAAAATAATACTTTAGAAAGTAAGTGCACGTTTTGATCAGTTCACCACTTTTCTAATGGCTATAAACTTTAGTATGAAATCAAAGAAATGAAATCAGAACTTTATATAATTCATATGGCGTATGCTTAGAATGCTTTAAGAAATGCTTTTAATGCTCTTTCATAAAATATGCTATACAAACAACGCCGCAAGTACCCGTTTATAAAGCCTTAATTTTATGAGAAACGTTTCTTTATTATTGCTGTCATAAATTTATAAAATTTTACTTTTCTATGCTTTTAAGAATGTAATTCAAGCACACGTAAATTCCTGGAATATTTTGAATATCACGAGTTTTCTTCTCTGTTTTAAATATTTTAAATACTGTACAAAGGGCATAGAAGAATGTGAAATAAACATTCATATGGCATTTACATACATCATTTTAAAACTATTTTCTATGAGAAATAATTTAAGCATTCTATATTCATTGTATTCTTAATTTTATATAAAATAGATGCTCATTATTGTTTACAAGTCTTCTTAATACTATCTTTAAAATTTTCTGCATTTATTTTAAATACATAGTTATTTTAAATGAAAATAAATGTGCAGTTTTGCCTCTTCATTCATTCGTGCAGTGATATTTTGTATTAAAAATGTAATATAAAATAGTTACTTATGTATAATCCTATATCATTATATATGACAATGATTGGAGATATCAGTTAATTATTGATATATTGAAACTATCGATATATCGAAGAAAAAATTGTAAACTTCTGACATCGAAGTTAGACCCTTGATATATTTATCGATATAACAATTTTTTAACATCTCATAAATCGATAATTATTAAAAATAAATTTTTTACATCCTAAAATTAGCTTTATGCATTTTTTCTTGCACATTTTAAAATAAATCTAACTAAATTGATTAAAAAAGACATACTTAATTTAATTATCTTTTTTATTCGCTTAATCGATAAGCTAAGAATTATAGTAAGACGAAATTATCTTCACGCATTCAGAAAAGCGCCCCATCATAGTTGACGGGGTTTTTCTCTAAGCATCTTTAGTGAAATCAGAAACTAGGAAAATCGACTTTCTCTTGCATACACCATCGGCACAATTGACGTTTCTTTTCCCAAATGCGTCAAATATGCCTAGTCACGTTTTGTGTTTTGTCATTTCAACAATTACTGCCCTATATTTACTTTGTATGTCGATGTTTTTAAGAGAATATGTCGAAAAATCTATATACCGATATTTTGAAAAATTTTACCATCCTTAAACATTATTTTCAGGTGTATCTCCTTAATAGGTTTTACGTATCATATATTTAATAATCATTTGTGTTTAAATGCTTTCACAAACTCTAAATCTTTTCATTTTGTAAAAAATCTACTTTTATAATGAACAAGAGCCATAAGCAGTTATCTGGGTAAATATATATATATATTTGTCTGAGTGCAACGAAGACTCATACACAGCGCAGTATTACTTTGCCCCATATATAGCTACGATGGATATTAAAACCTTTCGTCAAGCATAACTCAAAAAATATTTAACGGATTTCGTTCAAATTTTTACAGCAGGTACCTATAAAGGTGACAACGTCGTCTATTTATTACCAAGAATAAGTGTCAAACCGTTTGGAAGTTATATTAAAAAAATAGATAAAAAAGCACAATTAAAGTACATACGTCACTAAATTTTGTGCGTACGTCATTTTCACCGACGGGAGATTTTCGTAGACAATCGGAATTGAAAAGTTCATGGAATACATGGAGCAAAAAAATATGCAAGCACTAATATTCAGCACAATAAAATATATTTCAATTTAATAAAAATGGAAAGTTAATCTGGAATTTTTTCTGTTTGAAAAGTATTAGAGATTAGTAAGAGTAGTATTAGTATTAGAGATTTGGCGTAAATCACACCATTAGCAGCTTTTTTATTTCGCGTGTGTATGTTAGGAACAATTCTTTGATGTTTAAATAAAAGGTTTCGATTTGTGGCATTATTTCTTATTTTCTTTTCGTTTTTTAGTATTTTAAATGGAATTAGTGAAAGGCGTGTATTTTAAATTAAATGAGTGAAAGACGTGTATTTTTAATGTATGTATTTCAAATGAAATCAGTGAAAGATTTATATTTAAATGAAATGAATGCAATATGAAGATGTTATGAGAAAAATATTTGGCGATTTATCAACTGCGCCAAGTTAACATAAAATTACCAATACATATGTGGGTACTTCTCTATTATCCCCTCGACCACTTTTCATAACAAAAAACTATCGCCAAATAAACGGGAGAACGTTGTCATTGAAATATCAAAATACATAAATAAATAAAATATAAGAATTTAAGGACACAATTGTTATTTTAATGAATGAAATAACTAATAAATCAGTAAAACATAATGAAAAATACACGCAAATCTCGCGTTAAAAACCACTTGATGACGTAACAAACACGTATAATGCTTCTGATATCAAGTAAATGGGACTGCATTTTTGGCGTTTAATCTAACAGTTTGGCGATAGTTTTTTGTTATGAAAAGTGGTCGACGGGATAATAGAGCAGTACCTCTATGTGAAATGAAACAAGGCACAGATGTCATATACGCACCACGTTGGCGCGATTTTTCCCTCCACCAGCTTGGGGAAAACTTTGTTTTTGAATATTAGTTACAAATAGTGTGACAAATAGTACACGTGATTTTTTATTTCAATATAAAAATAAAATAACGTAATAAATGAAACAGCTTCTATTATTTTAAAAAAGGAAATAAAAATAAATAAATAATAGTTTGATATAAATAAAGGCGCGGATGTCATATACGCACCACATTGGCGCGATTGCAACAAAATGGCAATTTTATGCCTCACATGGTAACCCGGTTATTTTGTTTCAATTGTTGTTTATTAACTTTTATTTTTTATTTTAATTCTATAAATTGTTTTTATTATATATATCAATATTTATTTATATCAAACTATCATTTATTTATTTTTATTTCCCATTTTTGAATAACAGGAGCTATTTCATTTATTGCGTTATTTTATTTTTATATTGAAATAAAAAATTACATGCTATTATTGTATGGTATTTGTAACTAATATTCAAAAACAAAGTTTTCGCCAAATTGGCGGGGGAAAAATCGCGTCAATCTGGTGCGTATATGACATCTGTGCCTAAATTATTATTGATATACATATAAAAATAATCTATAGAATTAAAATAAAAAATAAAAGTAAACAAACACAACACACAGTTTTCGCCAAAGGGGAGGGGGAAAAATCGCGCCAACGTGGTGAGTATATGGCATCTGTGCCGGGATTTTTACCCTTTTATCTGTGCTTTCGGAAATATAAAAAAATTAAAAAATTCTTATATCAGGTGTATAATGTTTTGCATTTTTATACGGACCACTTCTCCATTTTAAGATTTTAAATGCTATTTATATCAGATATTTCTTTCTTGAGATTCCCACAAGTTTTTTCCGGTATTTTTTTTAGTTTGCTTATTAATTGTTTACAATTTGCCCCCCTGGCAATAACAATTATTTATCACAAAAAATGGGTACTTCTCTATTATCCCGTCGACCACTTTTCATAACAAAAAACTATCGCCAAACTGTAACGCTAAATAAACGGGAGAACGTTGCCATTGAAATATCAAAATAAATAAAATATAAGAATTTAAGGACACAATTGGTACTTTAATGAATGAAATAACTAATAAATCAGTAAAACATAATGAAAAATACACGCAAATGTCGAATTAAAAACCACTGGATGGCATAACAAATACGTATAATGCTTCTGGCATCAAGTAAATGGGACTGTATTTTTGGCGTTTAATCTTAGTTTGGCGATAGTTTTTTGTTATGAAAAGTGGTCGACGGGATAATAGAGAAGTACCCAAAAATGGCTTAGTTTTGTTAAATTTGTTTGTTATGTATTTTCATTTCTTATTAAAATATCGAAAATGGCAATAAAATTTTATTTTAGCACCGTACTTAATTTTTTAAAATGGCTCAAAAACATGGTTTAATAAACGTATATTTGTAAATATTTTAAAAAACATGTTTTTCCGCTCTCTAGAAAAATTTGTAAGATTCTACAACTGCCTTTGGCACCAACCAGTACATGATACGGAACTTTTCCCTATTCAGATACACAGAAGAGGTTGGTCACAAACAAGAGTAATGCTAGCAACAATATTGTTTTAACTCTATAAGAGTTAGAAACAATAATGATATTAAATTCCCCGATTAGCTTAGGGCCCGATTACGGAACTTTCTCCTAGAAAAAAAACTGTAGAAGTCTTTTGCATTTGTTTCGAATGAAGCTCGATCAACAAAGTATTAATTGATAATACAAACAACACTAATATTAACATGGGGCAACAGTTTGAATTTAAGTGTATATATTTGGAACCCTCCCCCCCCCCCAACCACCCACCAAAAAAAGAAAAAGAAAGTTACAGAAATGAATTTAAAATGGCGTGAAGCCACTCTTTCTGGCATAAGAAATTGGCTGCGAACCCGATTACGAAACTTTCACTTAACTTAATAACATGTATCTAATAGCCCTGAGTACAATTCCCCTTCCCAGTTATACGGACCTTGGGGCTTTTTTAAAAAGCTTGACGCAGTTCGGGTTGAAGAAGTTGAGATTTACTGTCAAATGACATAAACTACTATGAAAATAAAACTGGTGAATTATTATGCCGGTTTATGTATGTATTTAAAAAAATTGCATCTGATTACACTCTTTAGATAAATTACTCCTGTTTGCATTTAATAACAGATAAACGGCTTCCGTTTACTAAATTGTTTAAATATTGGGAAGAGTTGGCGAGAGATAGATAGACGTGTAAACAAACGGGTAGAGAGACGGATAGCGACAGAGATAAGGTAACGGGTAGCGAAACGAATAGACAGACGGGTAGCGAGGCAGGTGCAAAAAACGGTTGACAGAGGGGTAGTGAGATGGGTAGGGAGACGGGTAGCGTGGTGGATAGAGAGACGAGTACAGAGACGACTTGACAGACGGGTAGAGAGAGGGGTATATAGACAGACAGACGTGTTGATAGACGAGTAGTGTAACGGGAAGCGAGACAGGTAGAGACACGATTAAAGAGTCGGGTAGAAAGACAGACGGATACTGAGACGGGTATACAGAAGAGTAGAGAGACAGTAGACAGATGAGTTCGGAGAGAGACACAGCTAAGACATACGAGTAGTTAGACTGGTAGACACGTTTGTAGCAAAGCATGTTATCAATGTGGTTTGAAGTATACGAGTTTCTATAAATAGTTATACAAATAAACAAAGGAATTTTTTTTAATTCAAATATTAAATATTTGATTTAATATTTCAATATTTAATATTTTATTTTTTAATATTTTATTTAGATATTTGTCACAAAGAAAATGTTGCAAAAATTAAATTAAATTTACGCTAAACTACGCTTGCTAAAATACGCTATTGGCTGCAAATCTGATTATGTGACTTTAAAAATATTGTTTTAAAAGATCCGGCGTTTTTTTTTTTTTTTAAGTTTTGAGCAATTCCCGCTTAAGAAAATGAGATTATTTGCCAAATGTTATAAAAAAATGCATATGAAAACATAACAATATATGAATTTATATATGATATTTTGTAATTATATCATTTAATTTGCTATTTTTCATATGTTGTATCTTTATCTATCTCTTGTCTATCATATGCTGTATATTCACTTAGATTCTTGTTGATATCTTCTTTATATCGTAATTGTTAACTTTATGTTCTCAGCAATATCACTCAGACTAATCCCTTTGAGGGAAGTCCTAGTTATATGAATCACCCGAATGGATAATAGCATGTGTACATGCAAGGAAAGTATCGTATGTTGTCAATAAAAACGGTTAAAAAAAACTGCTTGTAATTTTTTTCTTAATAGAAAACTCTTAATATACGGTGAAATTTCGATTATTCTGGATGGAAACATTTGTAAACAAGTAAATAAATAAATAAAAACATTTATTTAAAAAATATTGTAAAATCGAATTATTATAAAATAATCTAATAATAGTATAAAAAAAAACTTTACTATAAATTCATAATGTCACTTAATCATTTACTTAATTTCAAACAGTTTCACATTTATTTACTTTCTAATTCTGTTTCTGAACAGATGAATTTCATTTTCAAAATTTTAGGAATAAAATTAATGTATCTCAATAATATGTATGATATTTATGCTAGTTAGTTTTTTTTTCGTTATTGATACAGCGTGCAAACAAATAGTACTTTAGAATGAAAAAGCATTATCTTTCAGTTTACCTCGTTTTCAACAATTGTAAAATTTAGTATAAACTTTAAGAAATGAAACTGTGATATACAGCATGTTTATAATACTTGAATAATAATAATACTGGGTAGGAAAAAAAACGCTGTAAGGGGATTTGGTTTCCTGAGTTTTCTTGAGCCCCGTTTTATCGTAATAATCTTCTTTGTAGCTATAGTCATTCAGGGAAAGATTTTCCATGAATTATTGTACTGACATACATAAATAATTTTGTCTCTCTGTGAAGCTATCAAGGAGTTCGCAATTTAATAAAAGAAGCAAGTGTAAGAAGCACTTATTATTTGTCCTGGGTTGAGTTATTTTATGTGTAGCTAAACTTATGTAGGATTAAAATAAATGCCATTGTGAAATGACTAATTTTATTGGATATTTGTTGCCTTAAAGCGCACCATTATTTACCTAATGTTCGATAAATCGTCTTTACTGTATCAAAAAAGTCCCTGACGGCTCGGCCTACAGGCACAGGTAGATTTCAAAGATGCGGACCGTAGGGCTAGAAGTTTATTAGGAATTGCAGAAGAAATGACCTTTTTGCCATTTTGCTGCAGTTGTAACCGCCCACTTCGAAATGTACCTGTGTCAAGTAGGCGGAGCCAGCAGAATTTTTTGTTTTCATTTTGTTTTTGTTGTAAGGGTTGGTCCTATAAAAAATTTGTCAATATAAAAGTTGTAGATAATATTAAGAGGATTTATAATAAATTTAAGTGGATTTGCTATCTTGTGAATTGACAAAGTTGGGATTTTTTTTCTTCTGAAATCCCTATTTTTTTCGATACGTATCATAATTAAGAAGTTATGGGGATTTTTCTGTTTTCCCAAAAAGGCTCCCTTTCGAAATCTTGGATTTCGACACTTGAGTGAATTTTGGAAATGACACTTTGAAATGTACCTGTGGCAAGTAGGCGGAGACCGCAGAATTTTTTGTTTTAATTTTGATTTTGCTGTAAGGGTTGGTCGTATTAAAAAATTGTCAATAGAAAAGTTGTAGATAATATTAAGAGGATTTATAATAAATTTAAGTGGATTTGATATCTTGTAAATTCACAAAGTTGGGATTTTTTTTCTTCTGAAACCCCTATTTTTTCGATACGTATCATAATAAAAAGTTATGGGGATTTTTCTGTTTTTCAAAAAAGACCCGCACCATACCCCCACCCCCCTCTGTTCGATTTTGCCCATGAATTTGACTGAGATTTTATGCCCCTTGATTTTATGTATCAGTTTCGAAAAGATGCGGGAGTTGGAACCGCCTACTTCGAAAAATAACTTGTTTGCAGGCGGAGCCGGCAGGGATTTTTTTTGTTTTTAATTTTTTTTTTTGCTATAACGGTTGGTCCTATAAAAAACTTGTCAATATAAAAAGAGATTTGTGCACAATTTTTGAAGTTATCGTGTCCATAAAAAAGTGACATAGATAGGTAGATAGATAGGTAGATAAAGTTTTGAAGTTTCTGGTGATTTTGGTTCGGGGAGTTATGATCGGCGTAGATCTGCAAAAATTTTCCAGATATTCCAATCTAGGGGAGAATGTAATAGGTAGTATTTCTTACGAAATCTACCTAAAATCCATTCCGGTAAAAAAAAAAAAATCGTATAAGTCAGAAGAGAAAATGACTGCACTTCTAACCCTACTTTAATAATATGTAAATTATACCGCGTAAAAGGGAAAATTAATGTAAATTATAAGAAGGAAAACGTTTTTTTTTGTAGTGATAGGAAAAAGCCAATGAGATGTAACTTTTAATAAGAATTTTATTTGTTTTTTATTTGTCTTTTTCTTTAATCCTTTTAATTGATACGCATTTTATCTATGTTTGAGTGCGAAAAGTATTTTAAGCTTTACATATTATTTAATTACATTACTTTAATTACTGAATATTACTTTAAGCATTCATTAAAAAAAGTCCCCTGAAGGAAATTGTGTATTTCAAATTTACATGGTTTACAATACGTTTTGTCAAATTTCTGTGGTTTATTATTTTTTAAAGTTTTGGTGTTAATTTATAGAAAACAATAAAAGAAAAGTCCGTATAAGTCGGCTTTAAATTATCTAAACAATCCATAGTTAAATAATTTCTAATAAAGAAACCTTTGTTAAAATGTAAGAAAACTGTGGTCTAAATACATTTATGTTTTTTTAACATTATATTATACAGAATCATGATTTGAAATCATAACTTATTTTCTTCGTATATATTTTTTTGGTTTCATGTTGTATTTTTCTCAAATTGAAAAATTGAAAAAAATCTCGTTATTAATGTACAAACAAAAGGAAAAAAAGAAACGCATGCCGTATTTTGCTTATACTATGAGATGATAAATCTTAATACTTTAATAGATAGAATGTATAGAAAGGTAATCGTTTAATAAAAACATTCACTTTATGGAAAAGATGAAACAAAAAGTGCAGCAAATATACACTTTTTCCGGCTTCTGAATATTACTGATATAACTAAAACACAAAAACTATATATAACATATATTCCTTTCATATATTCGTATTCTTTTATATGACCCTGTAAAACAAATATAAATGCTATATATACCTTCTTCGAGAAAAAAAAAAACATGCTGTAGGTGACTGTAACAGCATATTAAAATTTCATTACCGTCAGCACTCTAAAAATCAGGTGTTTAGTTAATTTTATACATCCGTACTCTTTGTACGGCTTTGTAAAATAACTACACATGCTATATACACCGTCTTCTAGAAGAATCATGCT
The DNA here is from genome assembly GCA_963931845.1 of Maratus michaelseni. Lineage (NCBI taxonomy): Eukaryota > Metazoa > Arthropoda > Arachnida > Araneae > Salticidae > Maratus > Maratus michaelseni. Next base: position 419,640,761 of record OZ007588.1, read on the forward strand.
TTGGGCGACTATAACGACACACAAAATTTATATTACCGTCAGTGTTCTACGAATTCCGCAATTAATATATATTCGTTTAACCTTTCGTTTTATTCTTTTAATCAGGTGTTTCATAAAATCGTTTCATTTGGATTTTGTATATAGGGTAATATATATATTATTTATTTAATATTTTTATGACACAATAAAATGTATGTACATAATATATTTATGCGTTTCTGATTTATATGAAATGCATTTTCATAATTTTATAGTATTAATAATAACACTAGAAATATGTTTATTTTAATATAACCTTATTATACACAATCGATGTTTCATATTAATCTTTCATATTAAACACATGACTATAACAACACACTAAATTTATATTACCGTCAGTGTTCTACAAATTCCGCAATTAATACATATTCGTTTAACCTTTCGTTTTATTCGTTTAATCAGACGTTTCATAAAATCGTTTCATTTGGATTTTATATATACGGTACTATGTGATAAAACTAAAACACAAAAACTATATATAACATATATTCCTTTCATATATTCGTATTCTTTTATATGGCCCTGTAAAACAAATATAAATGCTATATATACCTTCTTCGAGAAAAAAAAAACATGCTGTAGGTGACTGTAACAGCATATTAAAATTTCATTACCGTCAGCACTCTAAAAATCAGGTGTTTAGTTAATTTTATACATCCGTACTCTTTGTACGGCTTTGTAAAATAACTACACATGCTATATACACCGTCTTCTAGAAGAATCATGCTTTAGGCGCCTATAACGACACACAAAATTTATATTACCGTCAGTGTTCTACAAATTCCGCAATTAATATATATTCGTTTAACCTTTCGTTTTATTCTTTTAATCAGGTGTTTCATAAAATCGTTTCATTTGGATTTTGTATATAGGGTAATATATATATTATTTATTTAATATTTTTATGACACAATAAAATGTATGTACATAATATATTTATGCGTTTCTGATTTATATGAAATGCATTTTCATAATTTTATAGTATTAATAATAACACTAGAAATATGTTTATTTTAATATAACCTTATTATACACAATCGATGTTTCATATTAATCTTTCATATTAAACACATGACTATAACAACACACTAAATTTATATTACCGTCAGTGTTCTACAAATTCCGCAATTAATACACATTCGTTTAACCGTTCGTTTTATTCGTTTAATCAGACGTTTCATAAAATCGTTTCATTTGGATTTTATATATACGGTACTATGTGATAAAACTAAAACACAAAAACTATATATAACATATATTCCTTTCATATATTCGTCTTCTTTTATATGGCCCTGTAAAACAAATATAAACGCTATATATACCTTCTTCGAGGGAAAAAAAAACATGCTGTAGGTGACTGTAACAACATATTAAAATTTCATTACCGTCAGCACTCAAGAAATCAGGTGTTTAGTTAATTTTATACATCCGTAGTCTTTGTACGGCTTTGTAAAATAACTACACATGCTATATACACCGTCTATGCTATATAGAAATTGGCGATATACACAATCGATGTTTCATATTAAACACATGACTATAACAACACACTAAATTTATATTACCGTCAGTGTTCTACAAATTCCGCAATTAATACATATTCGTTTAACCATTCGTTTTATTCGTTTAATCAGTCGTTTCATAAAATCGTTTCATTTGGATTTTATATATACGGTAATATATATATATATATATATATATATATATATATATATATATATATATATATATATATATATATATATATATATATATATATATATATAATTTAGTATTTTTTGACACAATAAAATATATGTACATAATATATTTATGCGTTTCCGATTTATATGAAATGTATTTTCATAATTTTATTGTATTAATAATAACACTAGAATTATATTTATTTTAATGTAACCTTATTTTACAATCGATGTTTCATATAAATCTTTTACATTACGCTTTTTTTTCTATCTTAGTAACATACAATAATAAAATCTTTTAGAGTAGTGTTTACATTGTCACCACTTACGTAAAACAAAATTGCAAAATTTTAAATTTAATGATGTGATTAAATATCTTAATCGATGTACAAAGTTAATTATCAAGAGAGAACAACTCTTCTTTAATGTGCAAACTGTAAAGATGAAATTTACAAAATTTATTTTGCAAAATTTCAGAAAGTTACGAAGCTTTCTAATTGAAGTTCATTATTCCAACAATAATTAAGTATCTCGCAACATTTCAGAAATGCAGAGTGATAATTAAAGTTTCACTTTTAAAAGGCTACAAAAAAAGAACCACTGGTCATAATGACCTGATATTTCATTTGAGTATACGCGAAACAATGAGAATTTCTTTTGCGACAGAAAAAAAAGTTCAAAAGTGGACCGATAGATGGCGCTGTACCTTTCATAAGTTGCTAATTAAAATACATGACATGCACACCGCACATTAGATTTGTGAAAAAAGGCGTGGAACATGCAATTCATGTTATTCTGCGTCTGAGAAGGTAGTCATGGCTCTATGATTGAAGGCTTGGACTACGCTTGTGAAGTTTTTTACAAGAACGATGACTGTGCGGCAATTGCATGGAAGAAATGCTGAACATTAAAGAGTTTGAGAAGCGGCTCTGGCCCGATGACTGCAATCGATCTGAAGAAGGTTCATAAATTCTAAGAGACGGCTGCATTTGAGGAGAAATGTGGCAGAGAGTCGAAAGCAATTGCTTCGGTGTCAGCGGAGGATGTGGCTACAGCATTGTAGGAAGCGTGAAGCAGTGCTTTGGGAACGTGCAATGCACGGGGAATTTGTCGAACTTTAGACATGCCTGTCAGCATGGTTCGTAAATTTTTACGTAACATCTTGCAATGCTATCCATACAAGGTTCTGTCTATACTCAAAATTGCTGAATATGGGCAAGTGATAATCTCTTCCAAATGGAACCATTGCCTTTTCATTCTGCATAGGTCACTGTGTGATGCGGGTTAACGGCAGCATTTATCGTTGGCCCTTTCTTTTTCAAGAAGATTGGTACTTCGGGTCCTGTCACCTGTACAGTTAATGAGACACATTATGAATCTGCTTTACGCAACCAGCTCAATCCAGCATTGCAACAGCGCAGATGTGTGTGCATAGCACATTTGTTATTACACTCCGCACATTGTAACACCAATGACGCAGCTGTTGAATCTGCATTTTGGAAATGACAGGATTATCATTCACCATTTTCCAACAGCTTGGACGCCACGATCAACTGACCTGAACACTTGCGAATTGTGGCTGTGGTGTTACTTAAAACGCATCGTGTACGGGGGTCTAATTGCGAACTTAGGTGAATTGAAATCACGCATTACGCAACACATTCACAATTTCACCCCTGAAACATCCTGATCTGTTGTGATACATACTGTTTTGCACTTTCAGCTCGTAGGAGAATACGGTCGACAGCATATTGAGTATTAGTCAACATCCTTTTTTTGAGGATTTCATCAGTTTTTGCTTTTTCTACATTATTTGGCATAGAGAAAACCAATTTCTTCCTATCCGTTGTGGCACCACCTTATCGTGGTGGATAGGCTTTAAACAAAGAGTGCCACAGAAGCATCTTAGCCTTTTAATTAGCATCTTATGACGAGTACAGCACCATCTATTTTTTAACTTTGATTTTTTTCCGCAAAACAAATTTCCATTGCTTCACGTATACTCAGGTGAAATATCAGGTCATTCTGACCAGTGGTTATTTTTTACAGACTTTTGAAAGTGTAACTTTAATTATAATCACCCTGTGCTCTACATGCAGTTGCTAATTTTCTCAATAAATTATGTATATATATATATATATTTACTATTCAAATGGAAATATTTGTTACATATAAACGAAAACAACTAATTTATATTAAATTATAACTGACTACAGACTATTGAATTTTAAGAGAAAAATCTAATTTCAGAACAATGAGTCTATGTCAATTCTTACCTCAGCGTTATCTAAATTTTAAAGTCACAATAAAGTTTAAGGAGAAAAATTCCCATTATTTTCGCTTCTGTATTTTATACCCCGAAGTAATACACAAAGTTGCTTATGGAATGTACATATGGTGGGAATTAAAGTTTCATATAAATGATCACCAATAAATGTGTTTTAAACGTTTGCTTTTTTCAAAAAGTTTAAGAGCGGCATGTATTTTTTATACATAAATAACTTACAATATTAATATGGGGTAAACAGCACAGTTATTTGTACCTAAAATGAAACTTTTCTATAGTGGGAGAATGTGTGACTTAATTTTTATAGCTAAAATGAAACCAAAATTTAATTTAAAACCACTAATGATGCTATTTTCTGATAATGTATAGATAAAATAACTGAACCTAAAAAAAAAATTAACTAAAAAATATAAACTGATGTAAGACAGAAGTCATAGCTATTGGCACCTTGATTTGATGGTTAATGGCACCATCCAAAAATTCATCTGCATAAATGAGAAGACAAAAAATTAATACACAAATTTCATGTACATTTAATAATCCTTTTAATTATAATAAATTTGATTACATTAAGTGAAATACATATGAAATTGACTTATTTTGTGCAATTTTTAATAACAAACGACTCTTTAACTTTTTAAAATTTATTTTGCATTTGTTCTAGAATTATACAAAATTTAAAATGCATTTCCTTAATTAAACAAATTCCCTGTAAAATAAAAGTATAATTGTACCTTAATGTATACTGTTTTGCTTACGATGATTTAATTTTAAATACACTACAATAAAGATAAGATCTTAATCAAAATTTCAATACAAAGAATGGAATAATATTTTACAAAATGTATGTAATAATAGATGTTTGTCTCTTTTGAATTTATTTCTTGACACATTGATATCTGCATTAAAATCATTTTAAAATATTTTATAGTTTTACCGTATATTTTTTTTATAGCAGCTGTAATTGGTACAATGCCACTTATAATGTATTGTCTATAAATATTTAATTTTAAAAAACTTTGGAGAATAGCATATATTTTAGAATATATAATTGATCATGTTTCTAAAATGAAGTAATATATGATTCGCGCTGAATAGAAATAATTTACTTAAAAATAAGTTGAAAGATTATTCGTACGTATACTTACAGTTCAAGCATTACTTACACATTAATTTATTTAAACAATAAACTGCTGCAAGGTATGTAGTATTTTCTAAGCGTTACGATAAACAGGCAATATGGTTTAGGTAGTCTAATACATAATGCCTTACAATAAAGTTATCTCCTAAAAATGCATCCAAATCATCCCTATAATGCAGGCTGGTAGAGTTCAAATCAACGAATCTGAATTTTACAAGCATGAGTTCGCTGATTTTGCATCAATCTATACATACACTTCTTTATTCGCCTCTGTATTAAAAATGAAACTTCATACCAATTGTCATTTTTACAAACAATTGAAATTATTCACGATATTCAAACTGGTATGCACTTATGTGAATTAGTTTGGCAAAAAAAATAGTCGTTATTTCTAATTTTATACAATTGTTTTATTAGAAAACGATGTTTATAGCGGAAATATAACGCATATGTTCCAGTTGAAAAACATAAATATTACATAAACATTATCATGGGATTGATCTCGTTTTAGTTACCCTTTTTTATGATAGCATAATGCAATTCAATAAAATATACATATGTTTGCAAAAATCGCGAAGCAATTTTTATTGTAATTTTGATTCCATGCATTCTTTCCTTGAAAAATAACTTTTAAATTGTTTCATATAATGCATTTCGTATTATTCTTGCCACGGAAACTTCGTTTGGCCAAAGCCGAGTTATTTGATATATTTTTGGATTCAGTAATACATTTATAAGCCATCTTATTTTAGATTAATCTAAAGGCCTAGATGTTTTTTGAAATGTCTCGTGTTATTATTCGGCGTATGATGAGATTTCCTTGGCAGTTGTCAAATATATATTCCGATACAATCTATCATACGAATATTTCGAATGCATTTTTTTCTTCGTGTAATCAGTGTGTCTTGTATTTTAAAATGTGGCTGAGAACATTTGTGCTAGATATTGTAGGTTTATCTCTTAAAAAATTTTAGTCTATTAGATCACAGTTTCTCTTTTTTAAATAATAGTATGTATCGATTGAATAAATTAATCCATGTATGCAGAAACTTCAAACATGTTTAATGTACCTCTTGTTCTGTATATTATTATTTTGAAACAAATATTTTTTTTATTGTTTTCATGGCTTGCATTTTTATCATACATGCCAAGAAACGTTCTTATTTTCAATGACAGCGAAATTTCATATCGTTAGGTTAAATAATACTCACTGAAAGACATCATATATTTTAGAGTAATATAAATAATTAGATATTTTTTTAAATACTTGTGGCATAGTGCAATATGTTAAATGATTTTCTTATCATTTGTGAGATGTTAATTTAGACTTTTTTACTATACAAAAATAACATATCTGTTTTTCTCTTTTGGTATTTAATGTAGTTTATGCATTATACAATGCGATATCGAATTGTACTAGATATGCAGACTGATCTGTTTGAAATTTATGGAATATTAATAATAAAATTTTCAAATGATTTTCTGTACTTTTATATATTAAATCACATTTCCGAAAATTAGTATAAGATGGACATTCAAGATTAAATAATATTTAAAGGATCTATTTGGTATTACGTATCGGGATTCTATTTGGACATATTAAATGGAAAAAAAATAAGATGGGTGATGGTTTTGATTAAAATATCGCTGTAACTACACTGTTAAACATTTGCAGCAAACTGTCTAGTCATTCGACCGTTTTTATAAAAAGTAGTTACATAACCATAATTTAACTCTATTCAGATCATATTATAGCCCATATTATGGTCAGAATATAGTTAAATTACGGTTATGTAACAGTTTTTTGGAAAAACGATCGAATAACCGGACAGTTTGTTGGAAATTTTTAACAGTACACCATGATATATTTTGCTTTCGGTCTTGTTGTTTGGACAAAATAATATGTAGATATATTTGTATATAATGATGTGTGAATAACTTTCTGAATATTAATTAGATTAGCGCCTGTTCATAATGCATCTTTTATCAGTTAATTAAAATATATATTTATTTGCTGTTTTACTTTTTTTAACACCATAAATACCTAAACCCATTTTTATCTATTTTTTAACTACTTGTAATAAATGCATAAACTGTGTATGTCATACAGAATGCAATTACCGATTACTCATGCAATTACCGATCACTATTTGATAAGTTACCATCTTATATAGAATATAATAATCTCTAAAATACATTAATCTGATGATATTACAAATCATAACTTGATACATTGCTACTATATGTAGAATAAAAAATACGAATTAATCTAGGGTCTGAATAGTGTATTCCTTCCATAGGAAAAAATCTGAATGTCACAGAATTATAAAAAGTTTTTCTATTACTAAATTTGAAATAATCTTTAACATAATTAATTTTAATATAAAAAAATATTATTTTTAATTCAAGATATGCAATTAGACTCTGGTAACCAACTATTGTTAATTTTAATACAATGTGTATATATTTTTGTAATCAATATTGTCGTTTTACATTAGATTACAAATAATGTCACTAGTTTGTTCATATTCAAGAATTAGATTTTTTTTTCGAATGTGAAAATTATTGGATGGATTTGATTTCTCAAAATGTTTCGTAAAATACAAAATTATTTTTCGATGAAAAAACATTAGTGCTATAATAAATTTTTGTTTAGCCGAAACGATTGTTTTCGGAAAATATTAGTTTATTAAAGTAAGTGTTTGAGTATAAGGATACAAACAAAATCGTAAAGTCAAAATCAAAAGATCTTAATTTAGTGAATGTACATTAGGGTGGAACGAAAATAATGGTTAATTATTTTTTTTTCATTTAGAAATTTGCTATAGTCGGCAAAAGTTGCCTTTTGGGGCTAGAATGAAGAATATAAAATTTTGTTGCTGTACTAAAATATTTTCAGGTGCCGCAAGGAGCTTCAAAAATTATTTTGTAAACAGAATCTTCAAAATATGATACTTTTGAGGAAAACTTGCACATTCTATGTATTACGAATTTTTAGATGCCATTACAGAAAGAATTATTTTGTAGAATTTAGCTATTTTCACCATATTAATTTTTATTAATTTTACAGTAACATATTCTTATAGTACTACATTGAAATGAAAGAAATGCAATCTTTAATTATAGTATCTTAGTAAAACAAATCACACTTATTTAGAAAAACTTTAAAGCAGTGAAACCTCTGATTAACGGACACCTGTGTGACAAAAAACAATGGTCTGAAAAAATGAGGTGACTGCAGGAGATTGGTTGTTCGTTATAACGAGAGGTTAATGTTCGCTGAGAAATTTTAATTTGGCCGTAAGAGAGAGGTGACCGTATATAAGGGTGTCCGTTAAAAGAGGTTTGACTTAATATTGTTTTTAAAGGCAAAAAGTTCTTTTTAAGAAACATTAATTTTTCTCTAATGTCCATAGTAATCACACATGGTCCATAATAATCACAATGACACATTGGATTGTTTTGTTTTTTGTTTTTTGTTTCAAATCTTGGCATGAGCTTTTGAAAATTTATTTTGGCTTTTATCAATGCATCTCTTGCAGAAGTGCTGCATACTGGCAAGGATGACTAGGTAACTAATTTAACAATCCTTTTGACTGCTTGTGTGTGACATAGGGAAAAATTGACTCTCATTATCAGGTTCTTCTGCTTGCGTTATTTGCTGCTTTAGTTTGTCGTCAGCAATATACATCGTCATAGGAGGTTATGTTACTTTAACATTAGGCCATTGAATCATATCAATATAATCCGTGACATCAAAGTTAATGCATACAGGAATTAAAACATTTCTGATACCAACTTCATTTCCAGTCCCTGCTTTTACAATTCAGCGTAATGCAAACTCCTTAATGACTTCTATCACCTGATAGCATACAATGGAGTACATTTTCATGTGCAGCAAAGTATGCATTGCTTTGGCTGATTGAATCAATTACATTTTTAGGAGTGTAATTGAAGTAACGTAAATAGCTGACACGTTTTCACAAGTGCTTCGTCCATAGATAGATGGTTTCAACTTTATGTTAAACCAAACAGTTGCATACACTTTCAAAATGTACTCAGTCAGTATTTGGAGATTTTGTGATGGATATTCTGTTCCCACGTTCAAGCGAATTATTCTGTTTGCTAAGGTAAACCATGGTGAATGACAATTTTTTTCTGGTTTCTTCATAGAAAAATCAGAAGAGAAACTTCTAACGGAGATCGTGTTACACATTTCTAAGAAATATATTTGGCCCATACTTAAATTATCCTTAAATTTTAGCAATGGAATGTTATTTTCAATAGGGGAAAACTCAGTCACCTGAAGTTCATAACACTTTTCCAGTTGTTTCCTTATTTTCACTCCAAATTCATTGGGATTTTTAGTTTTTCCATCTAGGAAAGAAATTAGATGACGGACGGGTAGTACATTTGCATGAAACAGACAAATCAAGCACTACAGTGGCTTTCATAATTCTTTTTCCAGAAAAGCAATCTCACCATTATTCAATCCAGTGTTCGAGGCAGTTCCATCATATCCAATTGCAATAATGTTTAAGTATTCGTTGTTGCCATTTAAAAATGTAATTATGTTGTCTTTTATACCTTTTCCAGAGCCAGAAATTGGTTTTACGTGTCTTGAAAATTTTGATCCAAGTTCTGGAACAAGTGATATATGTTCTTCGATAACAGTTATTTTGTAATACTTAATTATCTTTCTTCTCTTGCACAATAGTCTTGTCTGTTCTTACATAGAAAAAAACAATTACTTTCTGTAACTAGTTTTACAGTTTCTTATACATATCTTTTTCGGTTCTTTATTTGTTCTCATCTAATTTTCATTCTGTCAATACATTTCTGTCATACTTCTTTCTTCATCACTAATCAGACCAATATCCTGCAGAGCGGCGCTTGGAATTGTTGCAGAAATTTTGTCTGATACTCAAGTTCGATCGCAAGTAGAAGCCACAAATCGCAGTTTCATGCGCATTTGACTATGTTTTTGATTACTTCAGGTTTCAGAGAAACTTGACGTAGAGGCAATAAAAAATTGGGATAGTTCTGCCTCATTGTATACTATTTATGTTTCATTATTTTTGTAATTAAAATGTATTACGCAGTAAGTTTACCACGTTTTCTGATTTAAAAGATTTAAAACAGATATTAAAACTGATTTAAAAGTTAACTTATGAAAACTATTGAAAAAAAAATTAAACGTAATTGCGAAATTTGTCAAAATTTTAATAAAAACCTAAAGTTTACCCTTCTTGCGGCACCTCTAAACATAATCCAATTACGCTCATATTTAATTTCCGTCTTTATTTTGAACAAAAGCAACTGTTAAAAACTGTAGCATATTGAAATTATTATTTTTTTTTTTTACATAACTGCGAAAATTGTCGAAATTTTAATAAAAACCTAAAGTTTACCCTTCTTGCGGCACCTGAAAACATAATCCAATTACGCTGATATTTAATTTCCGTCTTTATTTTGATCAAAGGCAACTTTTGAAAACTATAGCATTTTGAAATTAAAAAAAAAGTTTTTTCGTTCCACCCTGTAATGTACATGTTCTGAGAAGAAAAATATATGTATTAAAACATGTTCAATATCTTCATATAAACAGGGTTATTCTAAATGATGGACCCATTTTCAAAAAATTGTATGTATTAAAGTACAAATCCAAAATGAACGATCTGTATACGAATGAAAAGAGGAAGTTTCAAAGACATTGTTTTAAGACATTGTAAATGTTCACCGTTTGCTGCACGGCAAACAACTACGCGATAGCCAAACTCCTCCCACACACGAGAAAGCGTATCTGCTGTTACTGAGTGCACGGCTTTCAAATCGGTGATAGTTCCAGAGGCGGCCGGTAGAGGTCGCACGGCAATAGGCCACGATTTCGTTTCACTTCGTGAGTGGGATGGCTACTGTGGAACACAAGGTTTTCTACGTTCTTGACTTCGTTGCCGTGCAGCAAACGGTGGACACATTGAACATTTATAATGTCTTTAAAAAAAGTTGAAACCCTCTTTTCATTGGTGCAAAGATTGTTCATTTTGGATTTGTACTTTAAAAAATACAATTTTTTGAAAATGGGTTCATCATTTAGAATAACCCTATATAATAATCCGAACTAGATGCAGATTTTTTTCTCTTCATTGCACCTTTAAAACTCTGATTATTTTAAAACTCGGATGCCTTTTTTAAGATAATTTTAATATGTATATTTTTATGTGATAAATCTATACTGCTGTACGCAAATATTTAGAAAAATATTTTTATGTTGTATATAGATTTGTATAAGCATTATTTTGCTGCGAGATTATATTTTATTAAATTTTTTCAGGATACTGATAAATACTTTGATAATCCTTTATGTGTCATTTCTTTTTAAAAACACGACAATTTAAATCCTAACATTTAAAGATGAGATAGAATTATATGAAATTTCATTGAAATAGTGCTACAAATGATACATATTTCATATTGCGTCATTATTGGCTTTTTACAGACTAAAAATGTTTTTTTAAGTACAGCTGTAATGTATTATGATACATTTTGAAAATAGATAACTCCTGAATGTACTCTACTTATACAGATACAATTTTTCAAGAAAATCCCTTATGTTTCCTTATAAATTCAACTTTAAACAATACATAATTCGCACGTAATTTCTAAAAAATACAGTTATTTTTATTGATAAATAGCTTTAACGTTCTAACCTTATATCTCTTTCATAAAAATTTTCATTAATGTGAGATATAAAATACTATTTTCTCATGCTTTTAAATTAATGAAGTTTAATGTTTATGTACCCAGAAAAAGGAATTGATTAAAACAACAAAACATGTTTTTTTGAGTACATTTTGGTTGTTTTAAGCAACATTTTTAAGTTGAAGTAAAAAATTGGTTTTGTTGCTTGGATAATAAAATATTGTTAACACTCTTACAAAATTTTAGCAAAATTTCATCAATTTTATTTGAATTAACAAAATCTGTTTTTTTAATTTTACCATAATTTCGTAATTTAAATTTGTTGTTTTTGTAAAATTTAAATTCTTGTGTAGATTGGTTTATTTAACAAAAGTTTTTGTAGTATAAACAAAATAAGTTCTTAATATAACATATTTTATTATTTAAACAAACAAAATATATTTAGTTGAAAAATGAAACTAGATTGTTAAAATAACACATAGCATATATCTATGTAACAAAAATAATTTCGTTAATTTACGCAAAATTGAACCATTTTACTTGAATTAACAAAACTTTTTTTGCTGATGATTCAAAAATTTTCTGTTAGAATTGAAAAAAAAAAAAAAATCAACAATATTTTTTTTTGTTGATTCAAACAAAATTTCCATTGACCCATATTTAAACGAAACGTTTGGTTGTGTCAGCAAAATTTTTGTTGATTCAACAATTTTTTTTTTCTGGGTGTGGTAAATAAATTCAATACTCTTGAAATTAAAAAATTTAAACGTATATATGTGAATAAATGCTTAAAAAAATTAACAGTGTACAGATTTTCAATAAATATACAATTTTAATATTCTCTTCGAAAACCAATCAGGTATGAATTTATAGAAATGCTAAAAAAATAATGTTACAACAGTTACACTCATACTGTATAAACAAGTGTAAATTCCTAAAGCTGGGAGCTGTTGAAAAACATTGAAGTACAATTTCAGTAAAACTTATTCATCTGCACATATTTTAATTTTCTGAAATATGAGAGAAAATTTCAATGGGTGCCTTTTTAAACTTGATAAATACCAGATGATTAAATTATACTTTCATTTTCACAAAATATACAAATCAAGAATAGCTTTTAAATACTGTGTTTGTTTTACAAGATACTGCATACATATTAAAATGCAAAATTTAATTTTTGATATGTCTTTTTTTTCATAACTTATATATAAAAAAAATAGCTTGCGTTTAAAGAAAACGTTTAAAATATCCCATTATTTTATGACTGAAACTTACTGAATTATGATACTTTCAATTTGATGAATTCTCAGTGCTTTTAGTTGTTCTTTAATAAGATTAAAAATGTAACATAATATATGTTTAAATAATTAAAATGCAGGCTTCAGGTGCTTTTAATAGTTGAATAAGACCAAAAACAAATTCATATTAAAACCCTATGCGAAACAGCTGAGACCATTATTTCTAAATAGAAAAAAAATATCTTACGCCTAGCTGACATAGCCTTGCAATTGGTAATTCCAGAGTAATAAGCTTCGTATTTTTTTAACTGTTGAGATAATGGAATATTCTGGAAATTAATTATTCAAAATGTTTAAGTTGTTACATGAATTTAGTATCTGTAATTCAATTACATTTTTATTTCAATTTAATATTTATTTCATTCCTTGGATTATAAAATTGAGTTTCTCAGTGGAAATAGATAATTTGCATTGTATTAATTTAAATAATTATAAACATTATGCAGATTTTGAATTATTTTGTTGATATTGCAGGTTTTATAATAATATGAACTGGCTAAATAATAAACGGGATTTAATATAGATTTTTGTTTGCAAATTCCTGAGAACACTAAAAGAAAATTTCTTTTGTAACTAACGAAAACTAATATAGAATAATTGCAGATTTTGTAAACAGTTTTTATTAATAAATGTTAAAGTTTTCAGAATATTTCAACTCAATATTGAATTTTTGTTTCATTTTTCAGCAAAAGTCCAATGGTTAAATAAAGCGAAGAATACATTCCCGATATAACAATTAAAAAATCGTAAAATTGTATTCTATTCAAATATTGAATACCCAATAAAACTACATCCAGAAAAAGGAATTGATTAACACTATAAAACATGTTTTGTTCAGTAAATTTTGGTTGTTTTAGCAAAATTTTTTAGTTGAAGTAAAAAAATTGGCTTTGTTGCTTGGGCAAAAAAATATTGTTAACACTCTTACAAAATGTTAACAAAATTTCATCAATTTTACTTGAATTAACTAAATCTGTTTTTTTTAATTTTACAATAATTTTGTAATTTAAATGCGTAATTCCAGCAAAATTTAGTTGTTTTTGAAAAATTTGAATTGTTGTGTAGTAGCCATAAGTCTCTCACGTAACTCGATTTATTTGACTTATATAGCTATATAATTAAAGGATTAACATACTTTTTGGATAATTAAAACTTTTTTTCATTGGGACGGATAAAGGACGGACTTATCTTTATAAGAAGAATGTATTGAAATCATGAAAATTTTTGACTTCCGGTTCCTGACGGATTTTAGAAGGTCCTGAACACGATTTGGCTGTTTTTAGAAAATGATTGTCAATGACTGTCTGTATGTGACAAAAAATTTGTGGGCGCTCTATCTCAAGAACTAATGCACGGAATTTAATAAAACTTTATATTCAGTTACTTCCTGATATAAATTGTTGCTGATTACCATTTGGTGTAAATCGCGCAGCAGGTGGCGCTGCTATGTTATACTTTTAGAGATTTCTGCAATAGCTCTATCTCATTTTCAGCAGTGAATTACGCTTGTAATCTTTGAATAATAACCAGTGAATTTTTATCCTGCTTTTTGCAGGCGTAATTCACTGCTGAAAATGAATTAAAAAATAACTATGTGTTTCCGTATACTGGGCTTTGTATTGTCGTCTCATGTATGCCGCAGAAATTTGCGTGTTCCTGATGACATTTCCATCTTGTGCTGCGGTTGCAGCCGGTCCGACATATATAAGAGTGAGAAATGAAGATTTCAGATATTGTTTCTTGTAACTCAGTGGTAGAGCCTCAGAGCGTTGTTCTGAGGACAAGGGATCGAGCCCCGGCTTGGGGCATTTTTCATTCTCCCGGTTTGTGCTTGAAAAAAAGCAGGATACAAATTCACTTGTTATTATTCAAGGATTACAAGCGTAATTCACTGCTGAAAATGAATTGAAAAATAGTTAAAATTGCATATTTAGATTGGCTCATTTAACAAAAGTTTTTGTAGTATAAACAAAACAAGTTCATAATATAACATATTTTATTATTTAAACAAAAAAAATATATTTTGTCGAAAAAAAAATAGATTGTTAAAATAACACATAGCATATATCTATGTAACAAAAAGAATTTTGTTAATTCAAGTAAAATTGAACCATTGTACTTGAATTAAGAAAACATTTTTTTGCTGACGATACAAATTTTTTTTTTTTGGAATTTCCAAAAAAAATAAAAAATATTTTTTTATGTTGATTCAAACAAAATTTCCATTGACCCATATATAAACGAAAAGTTTTGTTGGGTCAACCAAATTTTTGTTGATTCAACAAAACATTTCTCTGGGTGTATTAAAAAAATATCCTTGAGTTAGATTAAATTTAAAAATTAGCATAAAATAAGGATATATTTACCAATTAACATACATAATTAAAATAAAATGAAATGAAAATATAATAAATGTTTAGACTGAAAACTATTTCAAACAATGTTTATTTATTTTTACTTTTTAAATTTATCTTTATTTTTGTTTTAGAATATAAACTCTTCAAATTACCTCGTGTGGTTTCACTTATATATATTTATCTAAAAAATTGTCAAATTAGTAGAGCAAAAATTTTCAAAATTGATTCATTTTGAAAAAAAAAAACTATTAGTTCGCAGAATAGTAATTTTTTAATGCGCCATATGATACGGAAATAATGTGACTTTACATTGCATCGGACATATATCACACTGTTCAGAAATTATTAAAGAATGATTTAAGGATTTTATTTAACGTTGAAATATACATTCATGTATCCATTTAAACAGTGAAATATATTTTATTTTTCATTAAATGTAATTAAAATATGCTGGATTTTATCTTCTTAAGTTATGCTAGCTCATTTTAAACATCTGTATAAAGCATCTTATTCGTCTACGAATTGCACATTCGACACTCACACACATATACTTTCTGCTTAGTGGACGCACCCAGAAAAAGGAATTGATTAAAACTAAAAAACATGTTTTGTTGAGTACATTTTGGTTGTTTTAGCAAAATTCAACTGAAATTGAACCATTTTACTTGAATTAACAAAACATTTTTTGCTGACGATACACAATTTTTTTTTTGGAATTGCAAAATTTTTTTTCTTTTTTTGTAGATTCAAACAAAATTTCCATTGACCTATATTTAAACAAAAATTTTTGTTGGGTCAACCAAATTTTTGTTGATTCAACAAAACTTTTTTATGGGCGCGGAAGCCTATCCGTCTTCATTGCTTTTTCTCCTAACCTACTATCCGTTATATTTTAACCGATTGCTCGACATTTTTGCAGGATATTTTGAAACATTTCATTACAACATCTGGCAGTTTTTGTCTGTGAAAAATCTCATAGTGCACTTTTTCATTTTTTTCTAAGAAGCAAATTTTTATTACAGCTCCTGATCCATGTTTCTTACTTAGATTCATTGCTGTTACCAATCTCTTTTGCACTTTTGTCTTTAAATTTTTGTTACTCACTGTGAATGGGGTTTCTCTCATGCAGATTGATGGTTATAAACCTTTGTGTTATAACAGTTTTATATGTTATAATATTTTGTCTCTTTGTGATGTCTGTTGCAGGAATTACTTCTGTGGGTATTGCACCAATAAAAAACAGCTAACAACCAAGTTGCGTTATGCTAAGCTAGGGAATTGTACACATATTAAACACCTGGATCTGGTTAAAACAAAACAAGCAGTAAAGAATAAAAATAAAAGATCAATAAGCAAATTGAAAACACAAACTATAGAGAAAGGTACATTCGTTCATACTAAATTATTTAAAGTGTATGAAACATACACTTAGGAATAAAGATATTTGCAATACTATTTACTCTGGATAATCAACATGCTTTAATCGTTTGCACTCCTTTGTCGGGTGAGACTCGGCGTAGATTCTCGCTTATATTATTTAAAAATAGATTTGGCTACGAATTATTCCGAACAAACGATTTGTAGAATATTTCTAGGACATTTTAAATAGAAATAAATAACAAAAAACTTTTGTTTATAAAGTCTGGTAGCTTAAAAATTATGGCTATTTTTATACTATAGACGGCTGCAAACAGTTCTTATACGTCCTAATGAACAGAGGGAAGTATTTTCAAGTAGGTAAATTATATTCAATGGTTGGAGTATCAGAGTTGAGATTTATTTCAACAGAGTGAAAAATGCCGCGACCCGGACTCAAACCTGGGTACTTTGGCTTGCCGTGCCAACGCTCTACCTATTGAACTATCCCAGCGATCCCAGGCTGGCACAAGAGTTTCTTTGTTATTTTCAGATTCATCATGTAAAATACTATAGTTATAGCTCGGATGAATGAAACTATCGCTGTAGTCCGCAGATTTGTCCAACAAATAAGAGTGAAATACGCCAGCCAGGATATCGTTTGGATAGCTCAGTAGGTAGAGTGTTGACCCGGCAAGCCAAAGTACCCAGGTTCGACTCCTGGTCCCGGCATTTTTCGCTCTGTTGGAATAATTCTCAACTATGATATTCCAACCATTGAATATAGTTCTGTAAGATATTATTTGTATATATATGTTTCTCAAAATTGGTGTAAAATGTTCATTAACTTATCAATTATTCTGAAATTACTGAAAGTTGCTTCTAACAAATAATTTTTATTTAAACAAAAAGGGTTAGAATGTTAACAAGTTAACAAATGTCTTTAAGACAGTTTAGCTATTTCTGATATTACACGCGTTAAAGAAAAAAAAAACTAATTACAAAGTCAGCATATTTAAATTCTACGGGAATTGTAAATGAATTGATTGTGAAACTTGTGTTTGTTAATTAGATTCACTATGCACAAAATTAATCGTAAGTATTCGTGTAGCTCCACATCTTGTCAATTTTTAAAATACGAGTACTTAGAATATTTAAATGTATTTGTGTACTCACTTGGGGTTTCACTATGCATCAAGTTTAATGTAATTTATAATTGTTTGTGAGCGTTAATAAGACTTTAGAGATTTTACAAGGGAATGGTATTTATAAAATGCAATTTTAAACGAAATATGCAGCTAAAGAATTTCGAAAACAGTTTTTAATACAGAATTAGATTAAAAAAAATTCTAAATAAATTAGGCGACATAAAAAAAACTTTGGAATTATAATAAGTATGAATTTTTAATTCAATTACAGTTGGGAAAATTGTGATAAATTTCTGTATATTTTATTTTCTGGAATTTTAGCTTCTTATAAAACTTATTAAAAATGCATTCATCTAACTTAGATCTTACCTTTAGCTTCTCGCTGATTTTAGTATAATACAGAAAAAATCATTGCACCGGATAAAAAAGAAAATATTCGAAGAAAACAGAAAAAGAAAAAATTATAAAATACGACCGTAATTATTGGAAGATATTTAAATGACGAATGAATATGACGAATAAATATAACAGGCGGACTTGACGAAGGAAATGGTTTTAGGGCTACAATTTCTCTAGTAAGAGATTCCGCTAAATTAAAATAATTACTGGAATGTGGGTTATTTCGGCATTGCACTTCTGGGCAACCTTGATGACAGAACTTTCCATACCACGAGTTTTACGTGCACAATTGTTTTATGTAATGAGAAAAGTTATTAGAGAGTAATCTAAAGTAAATATAATGAAATGGACTAATGATATAAAACAATCTGCAATAAAAATAAAATATAAAATCCGAATATTTAGATATTATCCTTATTTTTAGCCTTTTGAACAAAAACGTTTAATAGGCAAAATTTTAAACTTATTTCTACGTGGTACAGATTAAACCAAATTTTTAAAAACAAATGTATTTTTCATAATAGGTTTCATTTATCTGTGGATTATATGCTGGATAGCATTT
Organism: Maratus michaelseni; assembly: GCA_963931845.1. NCBI lineage: Eukaryota > Metazoa > Arthropoda > Arachnida > Araneae > Salticidae > Maratus > Maratus michaelseni. The sequence continues at coordinate 419,659,735 of OZ007588.1, forward strand.
CTTTTCTTAGTTCAACTCCTTCCAATAAATGAAAAATGATTAACAAATATCCAGAAATGCATATGGTTTTAAAACTCTATTTAATTGGACTAAAAATGAAATTCAAAATTATCCGTATGTTTTAAAATGTATAAGTACGAAATATAAGCTTTAAATATTTTTAAATTATTGGTTGATATGTATCATAGTTTATGCAGAAATCTTGTGGAGTATTATAGTGTGTTTATTAATATCGATGTAAAATTATAATTAATACATAATATCGGTCCATCAAAAAATATAACTGACATAAAATATCAATGTAAGCTTAAAATAGATATATTAAAAAATTATTTAAAGAAAAGGGTGTGTTCCAAAGTAGTACAAAATGGTTTGGCCAATATCAGGCTATATTAGGAATATTTTGGCCAACGTCAAGACATATCCAACTTGACGTACCAATAGCCAACAAACCATTTGCCAACAATGGTCCAGCGATCTATCCCCACAAAGACCCCAACGATATATGTCTACGAATGCTCAAATATGTATTCCAAAATAAGTCCAAGAATGTTTTCCCTTAATTCGCAAGAATGTATGTGCACAAATATGCAACAGTTTTTTCTAAAAATTCTCAATATTAATAACGCAACAACACATATACATTTGGACGATAACTTAAAATAAGAACATTTCCAGGACATGTTGCCCTTTTAACGTTATTAATGTTTTGTTACTGATGTCTTAACCTGTTAATTTAGGGATAGATGTAAGCAATTACCAGGATCTTTTGATTAATTTAAAATAAAAATAAGATAATTACATCAGATAATAAGTAAGATAACGTATCTTGTATATTTTTATTTATACTATACCACGAGACATATTTAAACCAATGGAAATAATTCTCTAATTTTCCCTTTTCATAAAAAAAAATCCAGAGTATAGCTTAGTTTTATATAAAAATTTCCATGTTACGACATTTTTAAAAGATACGAAGAAACATGTCGTGAAAAAATCCACACTTTATTACTATCATCCAAATTTATAAATTGTGAGATAAAAAGCAACACAAACCATAACTCGTTAATACCGCGATCTTTCTGTCTAAGAAATTTGATACACTAGACATGTTTAAATCTTGTACGAAAATTGATATCAATGTTAAAAATAGGCAAATAAAACAAGAACAACAGTTTTATCATTATGTCCAAATTGATGTTTCTGCGGCACTAAAATCAATATACCATAATTTTCAAACAAATTAATAAACGAATGCTGTCATATTCAGAAATTTTCGGGGTATGAAGACACTGTACTAGCGATAGGGTATTTGGAAGTTAAATCATCTAAAAAAATATTAGAAAGCCGTATTTTCAAAATATTATGTGCTATGATTTATACGTGGGATATACAAACCAGTGCGAAGAAAAGACTGAATAGACAGAATATTTTGCTAAACATCCTTTTAAAGTCTTTAAAAAACTGTGTTGCTGATATTTTTCTGAGCTATTTGGATATAGATGTATTCTAAATATATTATTGTTGTTTAACTTTTCTTATACAATCACATATTAACAAATAAAGTGCTATACACTTAAAGACAACGAATTAATATATATATATATGTAAGCTTTTTACGAAGATGATTTAATATTCCAGAAACTGGCAGCTGGTTAAAGATGGTGAACGACTGCAGTTAGTAACTCGAAAGTCATGGCACGAAATGAAGGCAAACAGGAACCCAATTGGAATTTCTCCAATAATACTCAACCAGTTTCACAGATACATCATTTATTCATGAACAGGAAAAATGCTAGAACAGTTCACACAGGGTACAGGTATAAACTTATAGCCCTCAGGCTTGACGATAACTCACTACATCATTTAATAGATCTTAAGTGGCTGTTGTGAAATTCTAAGTCAATTGAACACCAGATAACTATTTGGTCAGCACTTCAAAACACGACAAAAATCTGCTCTCCAAATGCTTGCAAGCTAATTTTGTTAACTGGGCGTAGAGTTACTGAAACGACGTAACGTATGCACGAACCAATGAGTGAGAGACTAAATTAAGCTAAGCGAATGAGGTACGATGGAGAAGATTTAACAAGAAAGAATCCCTATCCCAGCTGCGCATAGATTTTGACGTGAAAAATACCCAGCGCGCGAAGCGAAGCATGGAATAAAAAAAAATGGTTTTTAAAAACATTCGAAATGACAACAAGCGTCTCTCACAATTTTATAGATTGGGGATTTGATAAAAGTTACGAATGAACTTAAAGTTTTAGATTAAGATTTGGAATAAGATAATTATTAATATACGTGTTATTTCTTTTAAAAGGACATTAAATAGGAATAAATATTATTAAGAATTAAGGAAATAATGACAATGTCAGAATTTAGATTAATTTAATGGAATAATGCGAAGTAAAATTTTTATATAACATATATATATATATATATATATAATAATGCGAAGTAAAATTTTTATATAACATATATATATATATATATATATATAATAATGCGAAGTAAAATTTTTATATAACATATATATAATAATAATATTATTATTAATATTTATTCATATTTAATGTCCTTTTAAAAGAAATAACACGTATATTAATAATTATCTTATTCCAAATCTTAATCTAAAACTTTAAGTTCATTCGTAACTTTTATCAAATCCCCAATCTATAAAATTGTGAGAGACGCTTGTTGTCATTTCGAATGTTTTTAAAAACCATTTTTTTTTAATTCCATGCTTCGCTTCGCGCGCTGGGTATTTTTCACGTCAAAATCTATGCGCAGCTGGGATAGGGATTCTTTCTTGTTAAATCTTCTCCCTCGTACCTCATTCGCTTAGCTTAATATATATATATATATACCGGGTGTCCCAAAAATGACGGATGGATTTTAAAATTCAATAACCAGCAAACGGTGACAGATATTTAAAAAATTCTTGCAGGAGGGTTATGTATGATGTCGGGAGTTTTTTTTACTGTGATTCTTGATTTTAGTTCGAATTTTAAACAATAGATGGCGCTGACAGCGGTTGGCGCTCATTCGAGGCCGAAACTGACGTCACTCGGCATTGATGCGAAGAAAGGAGATTAAGGCTATGGAGTGGGTCTCATTCACCAGTACAATTTTGCTCTCAGGCCCCGGTTCTGAACTCATTCGATATAATTTCAATGGAATGCGTTGTTGCCATGGAAACAACAAATTCTTCGATAGTGGAATACAGCGTTCAGATCAAGGCATGAATTTAACAAGCAGTATACGAGTTGCAGGCGATTTTACATTTATGAAGTTTTATTTTCCCGGATTAAATTACTTTTCATGGCTTGATTTAAAGAATATTTTATTCATCGTATTTTAAAATTACTAGGTGAAATAAACCATTTTCAATAAATAGTGTACTCTTTTAAAAGTACTCACTAGCAGATTGCATAGCAAAATAACGAATGAAGATGTGACGGATTCGACTTCTGTGCAGCTCTCACATACTTGCATTGCCGTCATTTCGCGAAACTAAATTTTCATATTGGTTAGATAAAATTCCCATAAATACTCATAAATGTAAAATCGCCTGCAATTCGAATACTGCTTGTTAAATTTATGCCCTGATCTGAACGCTGTATTCCACTATCGAAGAATTTGTTGTTTCCATGGCAACAACGCATTCCATTGAAATTATATCGAATGAGTTCAGAACCGGGGCCTAAGATCAAGTTTGTACTGGCGAATGAGACCCACTCCATAGCCTTAATCTCCTTTCTTCGCATCAATGCTGAGTGATGTCAGTTTCGGCCTCGAATGAGTGCCAACCGCTGTCAGCGCCATCTATTGATTAAAATTCGAACTAAAATCAAGAATCACAGTAAAAAAATTCCCGATATCATACATAACCCCGCTGCAAGAATTTTTTTTAATATCTGTCACCGTTTGCTAGTTATTGAATTTTAAAATCATCAGTCATTTTTGGGACACCCGGTATATATAAATATTAAAGTAATAAAAGTACCCTTAAAGAAATCTCATATTGGAATCATGATTGAACCAGAGCCATATCATTCATTGTTACTTTGTCTATACTGCGAACAATTTCCTTTAGAAACAGTTAAACATCTTTTATCGTCATCTATTTACTTATTACTTACCCATCTTATGTAGTATAGGGTAAGTCTTGTAATCGTTTTGAAAATCGAAAAATTGTTTTTGACGGATTTACACGTTCAGACACTAAAGATTCCGAAAAACATATTTTTAGAAAAAAAAAAAAATGCCGTATGTGTGTGTCTGTAAACGCTCTACCTCCTGAACAAATTCAGATAGAGACTGGAAATTTGGTATGTACTTAGTATGTAATAATGGGAAGAAGCTTATTGAATTCCAATAACCTCGATAATCCGGAACTATGTTTTTCGGACTCTCGTTCTGATAAAAGGTGTATATTTTTTTTCGAAATTGTTTATTTTTTGGAGTGAATATAAAAGACAATAAAAAAACATAAATTTTGCATAATGAATGAAGTCGATCGGAGAATGAGTTGCCGAGATATTTGTAATCATATTTTCCACACTCTTCGATTTTTCATGACACTGTATTTCATTCAAATTTCAATTCAAAGATATATTTTAATTGGAAATGAAACGCTTAATCTGGCGCAGTAAACCGTTAGTTAATACGATTATCAATTTGGAGTTATAAGGATGTTTCTTTTACGCAATTCACTAATACAGCATTTAACGTTTATGATGTCATCAAGCCACGATTTTATTCGAATTACAATGCATTTTATATATAGTTTACACATTTTTAATTTATATATTGTACATATGCATAATGGGTAAGTATTACGGTGGCCCCCAACGACTAGTTTTTCCGCAAAATTATTCTTATTTAATGTTTTTCTACCTATTTTTCTAGTTTTTTTTTCTCTTTTTTCCATTTTTGAACTGCAAATTAAATCAGATTAGCTGCTTTACGCAAGCTAATCTTGATTGGCTATCTTACTTATTTCGGATTGGCTGATGAAGTCGACGGTGAAATCCTCTGCTTTTCTTTCATTTTACAGCTCATTTTTGCTACTTTTATACATTTTTGGAGTGGAGCTGATAACAACTGGCAATCACCTTGAAACAATCTACTGTTTCTGTCTAATAATTGATGGGAAGAATTTTCCCAAATGGGAGGGAATTCCTGAAAACCCAATATTTTCCCCTGAAAATGAAAAAAAAAGAGGTAATATTATTAAATCCCTTAACATGAAATAACTCCTGCTCAAACGTGTAATTTTCTTGCAGATTTAAACTTCGAATAATGCTTCGAATATACTACTAGCACATATGAAATATTTATTCGTAATAATTATTTCTTCAGCTTACAAGAATGTTTTTGCCTTTATTTAGTATGACAACTTCTTGCTTGCAATTGTGTAAAAAAATGGAACTCTAATGGTTCGACATTATTTAAAAGATCAAATAAAATATTGCTGACTATAAAATTAAATTCTGTGTTATTTCTCTTTATTTATTAATAATTTGGTAAAAATATTTGCAACATTTTAAATTAGATATTTATATCAATTACCTGAAATTTCAAAAATATTAAGAGTAAATTTCAAATAAACAATGTTTTTTCCAATGATATTTATACACAGATAATGTGTAATAATGTCCAGATAATTAATCGTCCGATAGTTAACGATATTTCTTAATCAAAGGAGAAATATGCGGAGCATAATGTTATATAGGGTTTCGTTAAAATTTTGACCTTTTATTCGAGCACTAATGCAATTAAGAATAATTACACTTACTTTTTAGCATTTCAATGAATTATAAATTTGCTTTTGCTCATTTCATTGATATAATTTACCATTACTTTATCAATGTATAATCATAAAAATAAAAAACATGTTTGTCAAAATCGAATTGTATTTTTCAATAATAAATCAGTTATAGCACATTCAATACTGACTTTGTTTACTCTTAATATGAATAATTTTATTGCTTTGAAATTTATTATTCACTTCCATATAAATTCAGTTTTGACCATAACAGTATTTATATTATATCTTCCACGACAGAAAAATCGAAATTTTAAATCCTTTGATTGTTTTTTATTTAAAAAGAAATATTATAATGTAACATGTTTGTCAAAATCGATATGCATTTGTCAATCATAATTTAGCTATAGCATATTAAATGTTGCCTTTGTTTATTCTTAATATGAATGATAGTATTGATTTGAAATTAATTAAACACTTTTACGAAAGTTCTTAAATGTATAGTATAAATATCATAGTTTTTTATTTAAAAATATTATGATGCAATGAACTAAATAAATAACAGTGTCAAGATAACACCTCTGCAAATTTACTATTTTGTCATATCAGAAACCTATAACTAAAGGAATAATAATGATAATTATCCAATCCTCCTGAAAATAAATATTTCCAACTAGAAGCATAATACTAAACAAAAATAATGGAGATAACGTGAAAATAGAAAGAAAACAATGATGTAATCCAAACACAAGTGATAAAAAAATCATTTAAATTGGAGGCATAGAGAAAAATTAAACAATTAATCAAAAATAATATAAATTACGAAAACCGTCTAGACATTTATTAAAACATAAATTAGTTAACAAATGACTGTCAATGTAACATATTATTTATTGGCTTTAAATGCTTATATTTTAGTTCATATCAGTAGATTATGAGCGAGTTCAGTGTCAGAAATGACATTTTTCATAGACGTTATATTTAAAATAACCCGAAAGAATAATGGCAACGTAAATCCACTAATAAAAATCGTTATCGAATTATAAAAGCCTTTCAATATTACATAATAATCGGATGTAATAATATTTCTAACGAGAAAGAAGCTTCTGTCATGGAGGTGCAATAGTCAGAGGCAGCTGAAATGAATGGCAGATAATCAAAAGAAATTAGATTTGTTAAAAAATTAAAATATACCAAAAGGTATTTAAACAAATGACCTCTCCTCTATAAGTATGCCTAATTTCGCTTCTCCTCGGGGTGTTTTTTTTACTACATCCAGTTTAAAATTATTTATTTTTAAGTATGCAGTTTTTTTCGCATACAGATAAAGGTTTTAAGATTAGAAAGTATCCCCACATACATAAAATGCTAAAAATAATACAAATGTATCAGACTGAAGATGCAACAGTAATCAGGAACAATGGCGGCAAAGCGATCATCGTTAAATAAAAGTACAGAACTCCGTTGCATTCTGGATTACCAGTATATATGCATGCGTGAAGCATTCTGTGGGGAGTGAACGTTTACCGAAGAGTGGCCCAACCGTTAATTGATGAGATGTGTGTATAATTCGATTTGGCCCGACATTATTATTTCTTGATGGCTGAACAACGCTAAAAAGTATAAAGACCTTGGTTGGCGTATTGTTGGTCCATCAACCCCAAAACTTTTCAACTGTTTCCGCACAATGTCAACGATATTCCATCTATGTGGGCTACTTGGGCAATATTTGCATGCATAAATATTATTTTATTTTCTGTTAATTAACAAATATGCATTTTGTATAGTTTTTCAGTATAAAATACAAATATGTTAAACAGAAATGTGTAGCTATGGTTTCAAAATAAAATGCTTATTAGGTATATGAACCAGATAAGCCTTCTTTTTTCAATTATTTCCGTTCAACATTTTACAAATGTTTGTTATGTACATTCATTATTGTGATGTTCAGTAAAAATTCAGAATATTTCATACTAAAAAAAAAAAATTAAAATGTATTTTTACTACGCCTTCTACAGGGCATCAAAAAATAATCTGAAAATGAAAAACATAAAAGAAAATATTCTCTTCGCATAAAATCATCATATTTTCAGATATTATACGTCAGTAACAGATAAGGTGCCCTTTGTTGTTACTTCTTATGTGTCAATCGAATTTTATTAATATAAAAGAAACGGACACGTATCAGGTATTTGCGAGAAAGCAAAATGAAGATGAGATAAGAAAAATAAATTTGACTGTCTAATATTCCCTCCGTAAAGGAAAATATATTCATTTTATTTAATCTTTACTCTTGTATTATTATAATGACAAGAAATATTTTTTACTGAAGTTTTCCTACATGTAACTTATTTTGTTTGATTTTCTTTTTCTCCTATTATTAAACTTTTAAATTAAATTTTCTGCTTTTAGTTAACCATAATTAAGTTGAACAGTAATAAAAATAATCCTTAAATCAAAAGTTTAATTTTTCATTCAAAATAATTTACATTTTGTCCAAAAAACTTGAGAAAAAACTTTTATTTTGACCATTTTAAGTGTAAAGTTTCTTATTTCAGAATTGATTCCTTAAAATTTTTCTTTAATTAGCAAACCGCCAAACGTATTGCGATGAGTTATACAACATATTTGTTTATTGTAAAAATGTGCAAAACTGTATGAAAAACACATATTTTACATAACGTCTCTAAAAATAAATGCATAAAATATTTCTTCTTCTCAGAAAAATCAAAATTACATTTTCTAAATAATTAATTAGAGAACAAAAGTATCAACGTATCAACAGATTTTTATTTAATTAATTTTTGAAAGAAAGGATTCACTGAAAACTTATTTATCTTTCTATAAATAATCTTTTTATAAATAACCTTGGATTGCAGTATTTCAGATGAAAATAAAATTTTGAAACAATTTTTTCTGAAAGTAATTGATGTAAGCAATGTAACTTATTTTATGAGCAACTTGTGAAATGAAAACTGAAACTATATATTTGTTAAATTTAGAAATACTTTTTATATCATTATCTGGTAAAAAATTATAAAAAAGATGTGTTTTACTGATAATAAATTCTGATTAAATATTAAAAAAACCTTGTTTTTAATGTCTTTCATGCATGAAGTCAAGGTTGATTCCGCATAAAATACTTGAAATTTGCCACTAATTAATAATCTAAGTTTTTACTTTTTTCTGTCTTCCAAATTATGTTTTGTAGGTAAAACGAAAAAAAATATTAATAAATATAAATTTCGTTTAAATTTTAAGTAGATAATTAAATAAAACAAAAATTTATTATTACGTACTTTAAAAAAACCAAAAAAATCATTTTAACGCTAAAAATAATTTACGGTTGCACAAAAAGGCATTTTATTTCTGCAGAAAAATTTATATTCTAGAAAATTCTTTATTTTGATATCACTTAAGCTTAAAAACGAAGTAAATAGTTTACGGTTTTAGATTATTCACATAAAAGTTGTGTTTCACAAATACGTTAAACAAGTTTTTAAAAAAAGAAAACATTACTTGGAAATGTTTTATTTAGATAAGTAAATAATGAACGACTTCTCGCATTGTATCCTTTTAGTTTTCTTAAACTGGAATGATTGCATGTCTAATGATTAGATAAAATGTACCACTCTTTTCTGCACTATTCAGAAAGTAGAAGAAAATGATGATAAAACATTTTAAATTATCTCCCGCATTAATTTCGTTATTATTTTATGACGTGTGTTTGACAATTGCGCTTTTCTTCCCAATTCCTATTGTGCCATATTAAAATGTAGTTACTGAATTAACATAAGTATGTACTCGTCTAAAAAGGGACAAATGACACTAAAGATAAGTTAAAAGACAGTAAAAATATGTATTTTAAAGATAACATTTTAACATTTAGATTTGGTTTTACTAAGTTGTACTTATTAGCATGCGTTTTATTTTAATTTGTATCGTTGTAGGTTATTACAAATATAATATATTCAATGTTACTATTCTTACTTTTAATTGTTGTTCGTTAAAATGTACATTTGCCGCTTTCATTAAATATATAAAATGTTTGTTGAGTATTAATTAAAAAAAACAGAATTCTGACGTAAATAGACATATACATTGTACAAATCACTAATTTTATTAGCTGTATTTAATTGTTATAATGTATTATTATATATAAGATTTTATTTACTTATTTTATTTTCTCTACGTGCTTGATTAAAACCCATCTCCCATGAATACACAGTTGTTCTGGGTCGTTCGCAATGAAATTTAGAAAGGGGTATAATCCCTTGGAATGAGTACACGATCACAATAGCGAAATCCTAGCGAGCAGATACATGAAGGCGGATAAGAGATACGCACGTGGTTGCCCTTGTCAGAAAAAAATACGGTTTCTGTAGAGTGGGGGACGGCAAGTAGGGTGTGATTGGACGAAGAGAGAAAGTTCGGGGCAGGGCGGTAGCTAGAGTAGCAGGTAGCCGCGTTCTACGCAGAACAGAGTATAGACCGAGCGGGTGAGTAGACTGATATCGCCGTGGAGTGCGAAAAGCATTGGTTGTTGTAGAATAGAACGAAGATCGTGTACGATAGTACATTGCAATAGCATGAAGTGTGGCACGCGATCAGAGAGATCGTTTTAATAATATTGCGTTGATCAGTGGTGTGGATAAAGTGTTAGAGATACTTCATTAGATGAGAGAGGACAGTGCTGTTATGGTATTACTGAGCAGAGTCTGTTATCCAGTCTGTATTCATGTACCTTTGTTCCTGTATATATTTTTCAGTATACCATAATCAAGTTTAATCAGTAAATATTAATTGTTTATTTAGCGGAAAGTCTCAATTATCTTGATGTCCGGTATCACTGTTCTATACCGGTGGTGGCAGCGAAAACATACTACCAAAAGATCATCTCTAGACTCTTCCGCGAGTGGCGGGCTCAACCGTGAAGGAGAGTAGAAAGATTAACATCGACAAAACGTGTAATAAACGAACATATTCAGCAATATTTCAAGTATTATGCGAACATACTTTGTATCAGACAAATACCTGAAGTACCCTGCATTGTCCTGTAATTTAAGAATGGTTGTTTAGAAAAATAAATTGGAAAATTAAACATGTTGTATAAAAACATAATAAAATAAAGCACTCGAAATGTTATACAAATGAAAATAAACTCAATTTAAAAATATATAAATTTATATAATAAATTCATCAGAATCTAGCTGTAAATCAGCTTGTTTCCATTAATCATTGGATCAATAAAAACTAAAAAGGAAAAATATCAAATTGCATTTGGACTGTACATGATGGAACTAGCTGAAAAACAATTATTTCAAAGCTAATTTTCTTGAACAACGGTAATCAACAACTATTGCTTTGTACAATACAGAATCTGTAGATAACTCTTCTTGAATCTTCCAGTTGATGTTTTTTACACTATCAGATTTTTGCAAGAATCGCGCGTACAAAATGTTTCTCTGATTTTGAACAGACAGGTTACTCCATGAAGGGATATTAACTCATTCCCCACAATTAACAAATAGTCATAAAATAGACCATTTAATATGTTTCCATCCAGATGAACTCGCATATTTTTAGTTAGTCGCAATTGCGAACATGCCTCCAAAGGTGTAACGATTTAAGGCATGCGTTAATTTCATCAGTCATTGTTTTTTTTTAGAATATCGGCAATGTTTGTAGGAAAACTCCAGGCAATCCAACAGTGATTCCATTCATTAGTAAATCATTGCCATTTAAAAATTGAAGTGTGATTAATGGGCTGAAAAGTAATCTTGTGTGACAAGGAGCATTCATCCCATAGAATAACCTGAGATGTATTTTTTTTTAAATCTGAAATCTTTATATAGGTTCTTCACTAAGAATGAGCTCTGGGGACCTATATATTTGTGGAAATTCTAATATACACGCATACACACGTAATAAAATAGTAAATAGTAATATAATAAAAATATTGAATAAATAATAATAATAAATAAATAATAATAGTGAATAAATAATAAAAATAGTGACCAATAGTTCAGAGAACAATAGAGAGCAATCACAGAACAATCAGAGAAGAATACTTCCATATTCGGGTTTTTATCATGATTCAATACGTTCCTCAAGTTCATAGGACGTTATTTTCTCCTTAAGAGGTCAAAATATATGTAAGTGTATTTAGTAATTTAGGTTTTTGGCAAGAAAAGAGATAAGATTTATTCAAATATTTTAAAATTGTTGGAATTTCTAATAATAAAATAGCAATATAAAGTACTTATTCATATTTTTCTTAGTTTTACACTATGAAAAACGCGTTATACACCAGTAAATACGGTAGTTTAAAATATATGAGTAATTTTGTAGTTTAAAAAAATGAAATATAGATATATTTGTTCATACAGATATATATAGAAAATACATATAATTCAAATATACAGAAAATCTTATGTACAAAATTTCCTGTTTTTACCTAGTAATTAAAAATGATATTATAAAATGTTTAAAGGTACTACATTATTTTGAAGTTAAGTGAGAATAATGCCACTGAAATATTTAAAATAGAAAATATTTAGACATTTTAAATATTTCCAAAACTGGGAAACTATATAGCATTAGGAAAAAGTTCCTGTTTTATAATTCTTTGGAAATGGATTCTCATTAAAATTTTTAAAAACAAATTCTTAAAGACTAATAAAATGACTAATTTTCTTTTCATCTATTTTAAATCAATTTCACTTTAGATTTAAATTAAAGACATTCATTTTTATTTTCGATATTAATTAAAATAAATAAATAATTATGTTTAAGCAAAGTACATTTGAAATTAAAGTGTATATTTTTTCTCGTGATCAAATTCGAAAGTGTCCCAGGAATCTATGTATTTTTCCTTCCTTTATTTAAGATTTAAAAGAATATTACTAAATAAAATAAATGATAGTATAAATATACATTCAATTAAATTGCTATATTCGTGAATGAATAAAATCTATACAAGAAATTTCACAAAAATATCATTCTTTGAGGTGCAGCTTAATGTATATAGCTAACGAAATCTTGCTTGCTACTAAATGTGTTCCATTTTTTTTAGCAATTATGTCTTTATCCTATATGATTATTTATGGAATCTTCCTGTTTTTATTTATTGAAATTTTGGTGTCCGATCTTACAAACATTTTGGGGGTAGTTACTTTGAGCATATTTTGAGTAAAGTTGGTTTAGGTTAAAAACATCTATTTTAGATCTTAAGACTTAGTCCTAACTTTCGTAACATTTTTGCACGAGTGTTGGATTTTTCAGGCCCAAATGCTACAAAAGTATGCCTTGTTAATCCATTCTTTCTATCAAAATTTTCAAGTGTCTGATTACCTCATTAAAGTTCTTCTTTTTGCCAATCATAGGTCTGATTTTTATTCCAGTTATTATTAACGAAAATAAACATTTCATGACTATTAGATGATGTTCGTGTTCTGTTGGTTTTATTTAGAATACACTGAGAAAAGTGACACTTTCAAATCTGAGTAAATCGGTGTTTTCATTTTGTTATAAAACTTTTTGTTTCAAATAGGACGACCCAATGCTTTGAATTCTGAAACACCACAAATACTTAGAATATTGAAACATGTGCTTGTGCATACTCAAAACTGAGCACATAGAAGTCAGTTTATACACCTTCTTGAAACATGGATAAACTGAAAAATTATTAGAATCAGTTCAAACTCATTTTTGAAACATGGAAATACTCAAAAATGTGCACTGGAAGTCAGTTCATATTCATTTTTGAAATATGGACAGACACAAATATGAGCATATGATGTTTCATTCTTCAGTGTGTACATGTTTTCAGAAATAAGGCTATACATGTTTCAAACTTGAGTAATTTTGATTCGGAGCCATTTTGACTATGCGACATACTCAGATATGAGTATTTCAGTTTTGAGAAAGGCTGTTGTTAGAGTGTAGGATAAATAATTTAGCAATGCATCGAATTTGATATAAAGATGAAATAAAGTGATTATAAACACTATTGACTGAAATGTAAACTAATAATAGAACATTCAACCGAGGATATTAAAAGGTGAATAAGAATGCTTGAAAGGAAAATTGATTCAAGTAACGAATCGAACATTTGCAAATTTCTTGATTATTATCTTTTTAGTAATAATGGAATTACTATACGGAGTAAAAAAGTACTAAGATTGAATTTGTGAACTCTTGCACTCAATAGTTTTAGGAAAAACACAATTTCCTGCATTTCCTCACTTTGTGTGAATCACATTTAGTGATTGAAATAAGTCTCAGATCTGAAGCACCCGGTATGCGCTTCCATGTAAAATAAAAAGGCGCACGTCCTACCGCGTTAAGAAAAATCGTCGGATTTATTTTTCTATTAAATTATTTGCCTTGTAGTTGTCTTTCTAGTATTACACAAAATGACCTCCTTCCCCTCAAATTTAAAACTTTAAAGTTGAATAACCTAACCTCAGTCCATGCCTTCTCCAGTCAAAAAAACAAGTCCTGTATTAACTTGACCTGTTTGGCTAATGGGCCTGCTAAATCAAGCATATCCTGCTAATTCCTGGATAGATGTTTGTTAATTTTAGGCATATCTGATTTAGTGTTTAATTTATTACTAATTTTCATTTAAAGAAGATGCGAAATGCATAACCACATTGATAAGTTGTGCTAAACGCAAGCAAACATGTTACAACTTTCGAAAAAATCAAAACTATTCATTTCACCTCGTCATACACAATTCTTTTAATTCACTTTTTAAAACTTTTCAATAAATCTTTCACAGGATAAAAGAATATGCTTTTAACCTCTCTGGACATTGATTATGAGAGCGTATCTTGAATGAAAAATAAATTTATGGTATATCCCATTGTTAAATGTTTTGGAAAATAGTCGCAGTAACCTGCCACATAATTTTCGCAGTACGTATCTTAAGTATTATTCATCAAGGCAGAACGTATATTTTATATTTCCGCCCGATAATAAGTCTGTACAATAGTAGAATTTATCATATTGTCCACATAATTCCACAATAGAGAAGAGAATTTGTTACTGAAATATTTTGTTTTGACATTTTGCAAAAAAATCTCTGCAAAAATGTATAAATTTTTTATTTACCATCACAGCGTTCGGACTGTATCGTTCCTGTCCCAGTATTGAAAGGTTTCTGTACCTAAACGTGTGATACTCCGATCTAGTACTTCCCAAAGGCAATAACCCGACATAATTTAAAAATTTTTAATAGTTAGACAGGGTTCGTACGTCTCAGAGTAAGAATATCAGATTTTTCATAAAGTTATATTTGCCCTTATTTTATGTGGAAAAAAGGATGTTTTTATAAATGGTGATGACGACAATTACTTTACGAAAAGTCTGGTATTCAAATCCTTTGAATCCTGTGAGGCGTACGGACTCTGTTAGCATATTCATAAAATTGAATTGGAATATTAAAATTGTTCAAATGTTCATGGATAGTGTAAACATTATCTATTTCTTCTAAGTTTTCTAAATAAAACTCATAAGTTTGACAGAAATTATGCAATAAAACACAAAATTTTAGCATGATTAAGAGTTTAAATAAGTTTAAATTATCAATAATTAAATAGAAATAGAAATAGAACTAGGCATAATGATATTATCCGCTAATTCAGCAAAGTAAATCGGAATTATGTATTCCGGTTTTCTGTAACTGGTAAGCGAAAATTTTAAAAACGTAAAAAAAAAAAAATCTTAAGAAAACTTCAGATATATTATTATTTATGGAAATATTAATTTTTAAGATTGATTTTATTAATCGGTCAAAAACCATTATAAGCAAAAATATTATCTCATTTTACATAATTAATGTAATTTAATGCTGCCGCAGAAGGTTATGAATTCTATGCTAATGAATTTATTATTAATTATGTTAGATAATGAAAGTAATAGAAGACTCAGAACGGCGAATATAATCTCTACTTAACTGCCTTTTCTTAGTAGAAAATTTTTTGCAGCCTTAAAAAAGTCACTTTTAATTACTTTTATTTTATATTTTCAATTAAACTAATTAACTAAGGCTTATATGTGCAATAAAACAGTTGTAACTCGTTTCATGTTTCGTTATTGATATTAAATAATATAATATGTGACATAGAATAATAGGTTAAATTTTATCCAGCATTAAATTTCATAATTATCATAAAAATAAAAGAAATTTCTCAGTCGAAAGTTTTGAAATAATCGATTAAATTCTCTAGTATCAAAGACAATAATGAAACATGTAATGAGTAGGAAATACATTGTTATTTTTGCATCCGCGATAAAATAAAATTTCGTTTAAGCAATTCTGTTGTATTTTCTAAAACAATATTTTAACATAAAGTGAAAATTGATATCAAATGAAAATGAAGATATAAAACTATATAAAAAAATCAGTAAGCATAATTAAAATGTAAAAGGACATTTTTATTTTATGTATAACAATAAGTTTGTGAAAATATTTTAGAAAATGCATTGGGAAAGATTTGAAGTATTTTTTTAAAATTTGTATTATAATAAAGATTTTCTGACAACGTGCAATTTTTTTGAGCGTTTCAAGCTTGTAAATGATTAAACAATACGAAATTTTGCTGAGCGGTTTAGATAACAGTGTATTTTATCTATGCAAGAAGAAGGTATAGGATCCGTGAAAATTTATGACTTCCGGTTTTCAACGGATTTATATATTTTAGAAGGTCCTGAACACCTTTTCATTGCTCTTAGAAAATGTCTGTCCGCGAGTCTGTGTGTCTATCTGTTTGTCTGTATGTAACACAAATTTTATGCGCGCTCTAACTAAAGAACTATTGCCTAGGGCATAATTTAATTTCATATGAAGTTCTATACTTATGTGAACTGGTGATGATTAGAGTGTTTGGGTAAAATCTGCTAAGAAGGAGAACAGAAAAATGAAGGGGTTAGAATGACAGTGGAGTAAGTCACAATATACTGATTTGAGAAATGAAGGGTTTTGTGAAACTTGTTGTATATTAAAACACACATAAACAACGCCTGCATTCAGCAATTAAAGATACTGTCGAAATCGTAATATTTGTATATCTCTAATTGCTGAATGCAGGCGTTGTTTATGTGTGTTTTAATGTATATTCGTAGATCGGTGGATAAGTAAAAATCTAATACCGTTGTCCTGTCATCAAGGCTATCTGTTAGATGACTGTAACTTTCTGTCCAACATGGTTTATTAAGGAGAAATTGCAGACTCAGGAATTGGCCGGAGTGGCTCAGTGGTTACAGCGACAGCCCGGAACGCTGTGGAACCAGATTCAATTCCTGGCTCTGGCTAATTTTTCACTCCATGTTGGATTATTGTATTTATTGTATGTATGTCTGTATTTTAATATTTGTATATCTAAACTTGTTGTATTGTCATTGCATTGAGTGGTCCAATTTGTTTTGCCCACTAGCGACTTTCTATGTGAACTATTACTTATTTGTCTGACGCATTGAACAGAAATTAATATATGTTCAGTGAAAATATGGTTATCTCGATTTTAAAAATTTTGGACTTACTCCACTGTCATTCTAACCTCCTCAATCGATGATTTGTTCGATTTATGTTAGGCTTATATCTCAAGTTTATGCGCGCAGAAATCAACAAAATATCAAATTTAGAATCCCCATGATATGAATAGACTGTCATTCAATTTTGGTTCCAGTCATCTAAGAGGGGTACCAAAACTAGTCGATTTATTTCAAAATATACGTTCCTCATATCACCGATTTAAATGCACAGAATTCGACACAACATACTTTGTACAAATTAGAAAAATCTGTTTCGGAATATAAAAGTTGCCATTTTTCTAAAATATGGAACAGGCATTTTTCCTTTTTTTAATCCAATGTACAGGGTGTTCTAGAAAGGACTCCCCAACTCCATAACTTCGAAACAGTGAGAGATAGAAATGTGAAACAAGTTGATTGTTAAACAGATAGGTCTGGAATTTAATGTAATTTTAAGTATTATTTTACATAAAATTTTTCATACACCATTCAGTAAAATCGTGTAGTTTACTATACACAATATTTTTATACAATAATGTTTTGATGGTGTAACGGTCCAGCTCAATCATAGATAGGTCTGGAATTTGTTATACACGAATTTGAAAAAATAGTTCGAATATTGATAATAGTTGGCAGCACAAGTACATGGAACTTTAAATGGTACACAGAAGTACAGAAATTTCATTCGTGCGTCTGTTTCATTGCTGACACGTGTAAAAAAGTTGTATAGAATTAGAGAATAATTCGGAATTCAAGAATACCATGCCGTATTCCTTGGAACAACGAATTTTTATTGTACTGGAATACCATCGATTAAATCGAAGTCCGACGATGACAAAGCGAAGTTAAAAAAAATTAATGTTAAAAAAGGTCCAGACTTGAAAACAAATCGCAATTTATTCAACAAGTTTGAACGGACGGGCAGTGTGGCCGATGATTTAGGCGGAAATGTGGGATGCAGTCGATCATTCATGACACCTGAAAATGAGCAAGCAGTTGAAGAAATTGTTAGACGTTGTCCTCGAAAATCCATAAGGCGAGTCGCTGCTGAAGCAGGATTGCCAAACACCACTACGTACAGTATAATGCGAAAAGGCCTGAAGCTTTTTCCCTATAAAATACAGTGCCATCAAGCGATCACAAATACAGCTCTACAACAAAGAGAAGTTTTTGCAAATGAGTTACTGCAGATTATTGATGAAAGTAAAATTGATGTCGGCCATGTATGGTTCACCGATGAGGCCCATTTTCATTTAGAGGGATATGTGAACAAACAAAACTGGCGAATATGTGGCACTGAAAACCCGTTTGTGTGTCTTTCAAAACCACTGCACTCAGCAAAAATTACAGTGTGGGCAGGACTGTCCAGTAAAGGAATCATTGGGCCCTTTTTCAGGAGGGAAACGATTAACGCATCTCGATGTATTGAAATTTTACAGCAGTTTATTGGAACATTTCAAGCTCTAGAGGATGCACCAGAGATTTCTTGGTTTGTGCTGTATGGGGCCCGACCGCACCGTACTACTGCAGTGTTTGAGTTCCTCGAGGAATACTTCAGTGAGAGTGTCATTGCTTTAAATTATCTCAAAGTGACAGGTATTGGTATGGATTGACCACCATATTCCCCGGATCTGAATCCATTGGACTTCTTTTTGTGGGGTTACTTGAAGGACGTTGTTTATTCTAAGAATCCCCAAACGTTGGAACATCTTGAACAATTCCTCTGTGAGGCATGTGCATCCATTTCAATAGAAGTACTGCAACAAGTGATTTCGAACTTTACCTTTAGGTTGCGTCATGTTGTTGCTGAAAAGGTAACCATATCGAAACCATTGTAATGTGATTTTTATCTCAGTTCACACAGCTCACTTTCAGGATCTTTTTCAAAGACACAGCTTTGTGATTGCAGCGCCTTATCGTGTCCAATATTGGAACTATTTTTTTTTAAATTGATGTATAAAAAATTCCAGAACTAACATTCAACTTGTTTCACATTTCTATCTCTCACTGTTTCGCAGTTATGTCATTTCACAGTTGGGGAGTCCTTTCTAGAACACCCTGTACATTTCTCGAGTTATTCGATCGTTTTCAGACTTTTCAATGGAAACGATTCTCATTGCATTTTACTCGATCACAGAGCCATCTACGTTTTTCCGAAGAAAATGTTCAATACAAAAGTTACATATTTTTTCCGTAGAATTCGAATCTGCATTAAAAAACTGGGTTTATCATTTAAGATTTCAAATTTGCCATCCTTTCCCTCCAGGGGGCAGAGTTCAGGGGGACAACTTTTATATCCCTAAATAGATTTTTCAAAAATATTGAACATGCATTTTTCCGTTTTTCACTCCGATGTATGTGATTACATACATAAAGTTATACATCAATTACATACATCAATTACAAGATGTTATTAAAGATATTTTAATGTTTTATTTCTTATTTCACAAATGTACCATTTACAATGGGAAAGGAATCACTTAAAGAAAAATAAAATATATGGATGCCTTTTTTTTTAATTTCAGAAAGAAGATCAAACCAATATTAAAAATAAATCTGATATTGATTTAAATTTGCTTATTGAGGAATTATAAATGATTTTTCGATTTTACTAAAATACAAAATGAGTTGCCCATTCAAAGAGAGAGAAACAATTTAAAAATGATAAATACCGTATTCTGAAAATATAGTTATTACGTTTTGAAAAAAAAAAGAAGCTCTTAAAAAAAAAAAAAAAAAAAAAAAAAAAAAGTAAATTAAATTACGTGACAAAATTAATAGGACACTTAAATTTTGTTTTTCGTATTTTTTATATTTTAGACATCTCTTTTAATCAGTGAAAACTGAAATAAGTTCAAGTAAAAATGAAAAATACATTTCTGATTGAAATACATGTTTCTTGATTTCCAAATTAAAACATATAAAAATCTTGAAAATCATGAATAATCTTTATCTTGAAAATATCCCTTAAAGATACCCATATTAAATAAAAGATATTTTCATATAATATTTAACATTTTATAAAAATAAAAGTGTGAAATAGAGCATTTGAAGAAAAAAATATATGACTGGAAAAAAATTCCAAAATGAAGATAACATACCTATATTAGAATAAATCTTGTATTGCTTTCAATTTTTTTTTCTTTTGGGGATTTTTAAATGTGTTTTAAAGAAAAAAAAGAAGATGCATTCTTATAGAGAAAAACAATTTGCATAATGATAGATATATTTTTTCAAAAATAGATTTTTTTGCGTGTTTAAAAGAAAATAGTCTAGAAAGAAATACTAAATTAATTTATGTGACAAAATTAAGAGGACATTTAGATTTTCTTTCATATTGACTATACTTTAAACATTTCTTGTAATTTGTGAAATAAAATATTGTTTGAAATAAATTTTGAAAATACAGGAAATAAACATTTGTGAAGGAAATATTTTTTCTTGATTTCCGAAATAAAACTCTTTTTAATTGAAACTCATTTAAAACAACAAAAATTTTGGCGTGGTGAACAGAACAATTATTTTGATGCAGATGGATACAATGTAAAAAGTGTAGCAGCCTAATTGCAGAAATCTGTTATTTTTGTTGAATTTTGTTGGTATCTAATCATCGTAATCAACAACAAAAAATAAAATGTTTGTTAATTTACATTTATCGCTTTTGTGATGGTTACGTATCTCTATCCATTTCTTTGTTTCTCACTAATATTAAAATTTTTAATTTGTCAAACTTTGCGTTTGAATACATTTTTTATCTAATACTGATAAAGCTGTTAATAAAAAACAATAATCCGAAACAATCTCTATCTCTTTTAAATGTTCCTTATAATTTCATTTTCTGTTATATTTTTATGTTTATATAGAGTTTTATTATTATTACAGAAACGATGCGTATAATCCTCAATAGGCAGCAGCACGGCATTAATAATAAAAACAAATATTGCTCCAGAAGTTTCGTGTGATTATTGCTAAAATAAACTTACTAAATTTAGTGAAAATAAAAAGACTGCTGACATCCAGAAATCGACATACTTTACAGTTTTGTTTTCGAAAATATACAATTTGCATAAGAAATACGTAGTTTTAATTTTTATTGTAGATATGAAATAAACTTTTTAGTTTTATTTATTTTTATTTTTTATGTTCTATATACATTTTTTTTTACTTATTTATGTTTTACATGTTTGGAATGATGTGTTCTAACATTTTAATAAATAATTTTCAAAAATGTGTTGTTGATATACAAAGAATAATGTGCTAAATAAATTACAGTATAATAATCCCACTACATTATGCTCAATGGGGAAAATAGTTTGAAATATATTTGAATAATTTTACGCTAATTTAAACATTTAAAATTCATATACATATTACATAACCGAAATGACATACAAGATGCTTACCATAGAATAAGATATGCTTAGCATTTATCGTAACACGCAGGGTTTACAGGAACACGCAAAAAATACGGTTACAGTACTGTGTTTGAGCGAAAACTGCTGGAAGTGTGTTTTCATTTGTTGCGATTTTAAGTTTAACTGCTTTTTTCTATATTGATTGGTGTCTATAAATTCTATATAGATCATATACAGGACTGTACTAAGTATTTTAGTGTGTTTCCGCTTATTGGAGGAAATTGCTGAAGTTGAATTTTTTAACTGAGATATACGTTTCCTAACTGAATTAAATATTATCATAGTAGTGAGTATGTATACAAATCTATAGATCATATACAAGGCTGTACAAAAGAATTCGGAAACTTGTCTCACTATATATGGTAATTGCTTAAATTGAATTTTCGTATGTGTTATATGTTTTCTAAATTGTTTCCTTTGGATATCATCTTTCACATTATAAAGGATGACGTTTTGGATTAGTATTCTGAGTATGTTAGAAAATGTTTCGTAATCTATGCTTGATGCATGATTTTTCTTTCTTATTACGATGTCGTAATTCTGTAAATTTATAAGAAAATATTTTTGTTTTAATCAATTTGAAAGTTAACGTTGGCTACTATATTCCTTTGTATACATATTAACTGAATTTTATATTTAGCATAATAATGCTGACTAATAAGAAGGTTATTATAGTAATATTTTCAAAATAACAGCAGCAATTAGGAAAGATGTAAAAGAATTTAAATTCATAATTAAAAAAAAAAGAATAATTTAAAGAAAACGAAGAACATGTTTTGATAATTAGAAACTAATTCAGCTTAAAATACGAACCTGAAATTAAAACATAATGTGCTTTTTAAAAGTTTTTTAATGTATCATAACAATACCAATTGACTTCCAATTCAAAAAAGCAAATTTTGAACTTTGTAAATTCTAATAAAGCGAAGTAAAATTTTATCCAAACTGCCAAATTGTTCAATGTTTGTGAAACACTTGCTTAATTAAATACAGTTATTTTCTTAGAATACATTTTTAAGTAAGTAGTCGTGTTTGTGCAAACGTTTGAAATTAGAAATAAATGAATTCATCCAGTAAAAATATTTTTATGGAAAATCACACATAACTCGGATTTGAAACTGTAAAAAAATATTAAAAACCATTTATATAATAGAATCAAATAAACAACTTATTTTTATGAATGATATAAAAATTAAGAAAAGCAAATGTCTTACAGCGTCATTTTTTATGAGTAAAAAAGGTTTTTTCGAATTTTTTACTGTTATTATCATGTGGAATATTTTGAATGTAAACAATTTGAAATGGTACTTTTAGTAGTATATTTTATGTCTACATATTAACTGGAATTTACCTTTTACAAAATATCGGTAATGAATAATTAGAAAATAATTTCATTGATTTCATAAATAACAGCATAAAACTCTTTACAGACTTAAATAACTAAGATGACGATTTAAAATTGAAGAAATAAATGAGTATTTTTAAAAATAAGGAATCGCTGATAAATGGAATGTAAGAACGGAAGTTTATATATTCTAAAAATCAGATAATATTACACCTCTAGATGCGACATTTTCTCATTACATCACATTTTTTTTTTAAATAAAAAGTTAAATTGTAACGTCAACATTGTAAAAGACTTCATTTTTGATGAAAAATCCTCTTTTAAATCCACTTTTAAATAACAAAATAATTATTGAGTATAATGTTTATTTATTTTACACGAAAAGTATTTAATTTGGCAGAACAGCATTATTAATTTGAAGAAAATCACGATGTGTGAAATATGGAACAATGGTGGCCATATCATATGCACAAGTTCTTGATATTGCCACTTGTTTTTTTTATTTTTTTACTAGTAAACCTATTTTCATGGAGAATGGAATATTTTTATGAAAGTACATGAAACTAACAACGTTAAAAAAATAAAACGGTTTTATTTTTTTCAAAATGATGGCAGGGAAAATTCTTAAACTTTAGCATGGCTATATCAGGTACACCAACTTATATATAAAATATAAAAAATTGGAGAAACTGCAACAAAGTCATCAAATGCGTTAGGAATCAATATTAAATAGCATAGAAAAATAACACTCATTATCTATTCAATAATTAATTATTGAGAAATGATTTTCACGAACACGTAACCACTTCATTTTGAGGAAAACCTTCCGTTATCTTGAACAAAAAATGTTATCTATGAAAATAATTCTAATTTGTGTAAGGATTAATCTTATAATCTATTGGCAAGATGATAAATATATTTCTGCAAAATATCCCGTAATACATTCTGTATTGCATTTTTAAAGTCTTAAGCAATTAGCAATATAAAGATGATAAACATAAATCACTAGATTTAACAGTAACATTTTTCATGCAATGAAGTTATCTTAATCTATTAACAGAATGGAAAAAATAGATTTCTTATAAATTCGAAAGAAAAGTTTTAAGTACAGTAAAATTTTGATTAATGTAACTGGAAATATATGTAAAACAGCAATAAAAAGTCTCATACATATTCTAGTTCATTTCAAATATTTCATAAGAATCATCTTTCTGACTCCGTCTCAAAATACATGTACTTCATATTCAAACTTCATGAATAACGTTAATGTATCTTAAGAAAATGTATGATATTTACAAAACTTTACAACATTTTTATTGCTTCTTTATTGCTATAGCGTGCAAATAAATGGCCCTTTAGAAAGTAAGTGTATTTTTGATCAGTTTACCACTTTTCTAACAGCTATAAACTTTGATATAAAATCTATGAAATGAAACTAGAGCCTTAAATAAGGGATTAAAGCATGCTTATAATGCTTGAGGATTTCTCTTTGTAATACAAAACACTATAAAAGTGACGCCACAAGAGCCCGTTTAAGAAGCTTTAGTTTTACACGAGACCATTACCTATTATTGTTATCATAAATCTAAAAAATACCTTTTTGTACTGCTTTTTCGTATGTAATAAGGTACACCAAATTTTTCAAAAATACTTTAAAGAACACGAATGTCCTTTTGCTTCCTTAAATCATTGTACTACTGTATAAAGCATGCAGTAAAATAGGAGATAAAGAGTAATGTGACATTTATTTACATCAGTTTAAAATAATGTGCCATTAAATATATTTGATATATTCTACAATTGTTGTATTCTTTGTCATATCTAAAAGAAATTATACTTTATTTTTGATTATTACTTTCAAGTATTCTAATTTTTCCTTCCACATATTCCGCATTTGTGTCTCAGTTTTTTTTGTTGATTATAAACGCGCAATTTTAAATCAATGTTCTGTTCATTTATGCTGTGAGGTATTTTATGATAAATGTAAGATTTGGTACATTTAGTATATAACTAGCTGGCGCGGAAACCCAGTTCGTTTCATTTGTCATACTATCTTTTGATTATTAAGAAAAAATAAAACTAATTTTATTTTATATTTAGAAAAGATTCGAAGTAATTTTATATTATAGGCAAGAAATGATATTTACAGTTGTAAATTAATTTGAAATTACGAACATTGCAATTCCAAACGATGTGATTTTGATGAAATTATTGCAGAATTCATTTAAAACAGAATGGCTACATAAGGACAATAATAAAATTTGATTGGTGGAAACGATTTTTGGGGGAAAAAAAACTTGGCGAGATTATCATCAATCTAACATTTGTTTACTTGCCTAGTTCGTTGAAGAGATTCATCCAGGCGAGTTTCGCTAAGTTTCATAGTGTGGTTGGTATGGTGTGGTCAAAAACATCGTGTTTTGTGAATATGCCATATGTACATGCTTAGACACCAGCCTCAAAACTCATAAATTAATTAAATGGTATTTCATATGAATAAATATTATTGAAATATTACCAAGTTTTTTTAAATAATATTTGTAGTAAATGCGGAAGTAAGTTACATGGATATTTTATGAAAATAAAAATCATTTAATCTATTTATACAAACAAAACCATCTATGTTAATAGTATCCTGTAGCAAATGATAATTGTGATATACTATCTATTTAAATCAAAAAAATATTTTCCCTACAATTTGAAAGAGAGAATGGCAACGAAAACAGAAAATCTTACTATTTCGGTTTTCTTTATTATTTTATCACTACAAAGGAGAATTTTGTTACCAATATTGCAGAAATTTCATTAAAAATTACTAAACATATTATATCATGAAAATGATTTTAAAATTCACTATTTCTTGAAGTCTTATTACATCTATGCGAAAAATTGTGTGTTAGTTTAACTGTGCAACGTCACATATTCTGAGATCAGCTGTTGTGTAATACGAACACGTGGACAAATTTTAGAAATGGTAGATCCTATAACATTTCATTGACCATGATTATTTGTAATATTTGAGATAGCTGAGTTTTTCGTGACTTTAACGACTGATAAATGTTACAAAATCAACCTCGTCGATCACCAAGACATCGATTATTGTAACAAACTGATCTCTAAATTAATATTTTTTAGACGTTATTAATTAATAATTACAATTAATTAATATTTCTAGATGTCAAATTAAATTATTGACAATAAATAATTTTAGCAAATAACCACGATATAATTTACAATAAACCGGAATTTAACTAAGGTGGGTGCACCTGATATGGCCATGCTAAAGTTTAACAGTTTTCCCTGCCCCCAATTTCAAAATATCAAAACAGTTTAGTTTTTCTAACGTTATCAGGTTAATAAAAATTCATAAAAAAAAATATTGCATTCACCATGGAAATAGTTTTACTAGTTCTCAAAAAGGGAATTCCAAAAGTCTACCAAGTGGCCATATCAGGACATGTGCATCATTGTTTCCATGTTTCTTTCACCTAAAGTAAATAATTTTGATGTAAAATAAATAAACATGACACTAAATAATTATTTTTGTTAATCAAAAGTGGATTTGAAACAGGATTTTTCATCAAAAAATAATTTGCTTACAAAATTGACATTACATTTTAAGTTCTTATTTAGAAAAGAAAATACTTTTAGAATTTAAAACAAATGTTAAAACAAACTACCTATCGCAATTGGAACAAATAAAAATGTCTTTATCATAGGATTGCATGGTGCACTTGATATGGCCACCTGAATGGCCATATAAGAAGCAGGTCTGATTTCGCGAAAATCCTTTGATTTTGAACAACTCGTAAAATGTACATGAAAGACAGTATCACTTGATAGAGCATTAAAAACAGAGTATGATAATATTCATAAACAAATTCTTTTTAAAAAGTGCGTGAAAAATAGGAGACATCAGATAAAAACAAGAAGCGATTACACCAAAAACGTAAAAATGGACATTTGCGTTAAATTCCGCAACCCAGCGGAATGGTAAATGATCACATGTTACGGTAGGAGGCTCCTACACGGTATGCTCATGTCGTTTAGCAAATATTTTAATTAGCAAACATACAACAGGGAAGTGGCACGTACTTTATAACAGGGGCATTTACCATACAATAGAACATTTTTCTATGTAATAAAACTCAGTTAAGTATTTTAATTTTGTTTTATTAGCATTGTGTGTAGAGTATTGATTGACATTAATACGAATATATATACTACATTTTCAAAGTTCTGTAAATAAAATGTACATAACGACAATTTCATATATTTATGTATTTGTATATTCTCTGTATTTCATATTTATTACAACCGTTTCAAGAGAATAAAAATTTAGATATTAAATTTTGCCATTTTAATCCTTTTCTTCCACCATAAACATTTATATAAAATATGATATTTAAACGTTTAAATTTAATAAATGGATGATATTCTTGGTAAAATGCAGTCTTATGATAAAATACTGTAAACGCGACAGAACTCAAATTCGCTGCAGAAAACGTAGTTTCATGGTATCCTTTTCTGCAATTATTGAAAGCATAAATCTCTAAAAGCTTTTTTATTTACTTAAGTATAAGTAATTTAGCTGAATTAAAATTCTAAAAGCATTTTAATAAGAGGACTTTATTCTCTTTTTAACTGCTTAAAATTGCACAAAATGTGCTGACAAATGAAAAATAAAAATTATCATACTTGTTTTAAAGATTCGAAATTGCTTTTTCTCAAACACATTGCATGCAAAATGTTGTGATTATATCATGTTTCAACTGATTTACGGATACGCGTCCAGATTTTATTTATACATTATCTATATTAAACCTTATTTCCTTATTTGGAAACGAAACATATTATTAATAATAACTTCATATTTGGCTTTGGCATTTCATTTATCTATACTAATATTATAAAGGAGTAAAGATTGTTTGTTTGTTTGTTTGTAGGGGGTAATCTCTGGAACTACCGAACCGATTTCAAAAGTGATGGTGGCAAATTAATGGTAACAACCCCTGCTCCAACATAGGCTATAATTTATGTCGGTGTCACTATCCCCAGGGGTGTGCAGGAGCGAAAAACGTTCTAAAATTGCGATTTTTTAGCTATCAAACTGGCTATCAAGCCCTGAGAGCTTGCCAGCCGGTTCTGTATGTATGTATGTACGTACGTAATGCGATAACTCTTCACAGAAATATCCGTTTTCCTTCAAATTTTGTTTATAGGTTCACTGTGTTAAGGCGCTTCCCTGATTAGTTTTCGGGATTGATTGGTTAAGTATAAAGGGGGGGAACAAGGGGCTAATTCCTCCCCCCCTTAATTTATATAAATGGGTTTTTCATGCAGAATTATTCCGTTTTCCTTCAAATTTTGTTTATAGGTTCACTGAGTTAAGGCGCTTCCCTGATTAGTTTTCGGGATTGATTGGTTAAGTATAAAGGGGGGGGGAGGATCGGGGGCTAATCCCCCCCTTTAATTTATATAAATGGGTTTTTCATGCAGAATAACTCCGTTTTCCTTCAAATTTTGTTTATAGGTTCATTGGGTTAAGACGCTTCCCTGATTACTTTTCAGGATTGATTGGTTAAGTATAAAGGGGGGAACGGGGGGCTAATCCCTCCTTAATTTATATAAATGGTTTTTCAAGCAGAATTATTCCGTTTTCCTTCAAATTTTGTTTATAGGTTCACTGTGTTAAGGCGCTTCCCTGATTCGTTTTTCGGGATTGATTGGTTAAGTATAAAGGGGGGAAAGGGGGGGGGGCTAATCCCCCCCTTAATTTATATAAATGGGTTTTTCATGCAGAATTATTCCGTTTCCTTCAAATTTTCGTTAAAGGTTCAATGTGTTAAAACGCTTCCCTAATTAGTTTTCGGGATTGATTGGTTAAGTATAAAGGGGGGAACGGGGGGCTAATCCCTCCATAATTTATATAAATGGGTTTTTCAAGCAGAATTATTCCGTTTTCTTTCAAATTTTGTTTATAGGTTCACTGTGTTAAGGCGCTTCCCTGATTAGTTTTTCATGATTGATTGGTTAAGTATAAAGGGGGGAACGGGGGGCTAATCCCCCCCTTAATTTATATAAATGGGTTTTTCATGCAGAATTATCCCATTTCCTTCAAATTTTGGTTAAAAGTTCACTGTGTTAAAACGCTTCCCTAATTAGTTTTCGGGATTGATTGGTTAAGTATAAAGGGGGGAACGGGGGGATAATCCCCCCTTACTTTATATAAATGGGTTTTTCATGCAGAATTATTCCGTTTTCCTTCAAATTTTGTTTATAGGTTCACTGTGTTAAGGCGCTTCCCTGATTAGTTTTTGGGATTGATTGGTTAAGTATAAAGGGGGGAACGGGGGGATAATCCCCCCTTAAATTATATAAATGGCTTTTTCATGCAGAATTATCCCATTTCCTTCAAATTTTGTTTATAGGTTCACTGTGTTAAGGCGTTTCCCTGATTAGTTTTCGGGATTGATTGGTTAAGTATAAAGGAGGGAACGTGGGGCATATCCCCCCTTATTTTATATAAATGGGTTTTTCATGCAGAATTATTCCATTTTCCTTCAAATTTTGTTTATAGGTTCACTGTGTTAAAGCGCTTCCCTGATTAGTTTTCGGGATTGATTGGTTAAGTATAAAGGGGGGAACGGGGGATAATCCCCCCCTTAATTTATATAAATGGGTTTTTCATGCAGAATTTTCCCATTTGCTTCAAAATTTGTTTATAGGTTCATTGGGTTAAGACGCTTCCTTGATTAGTTTTCGGGATTGATTGGTCAAGTATAAAGCGGGGGAACGGAGGGGGCTAATACCGCCTTAATTTATATAAATGCGTTTCTCATGCAGAATTATCCGATTTTCATCAAATTTTGTATATATATATTCATTGTAATTAGAGATTTACCTAATTAGTTTAAGGGGTTCATTAGTTAACTATGGGGGGGGGTAACGGGGGGATGACCCCTCCCCCCCTTAATATATTGTTTATTTCTTTATTTTTCGATGGGCTTATTTCAAATTCTTTGAAATCCTTTGAAAAGCTTATTTCAAATTCTTTGAAATAAGAGTATAATATACAATTAGTGTGAATAGCCTGTGAACTCAATGCCCTCAGTTTAACTGAGCAGTTTTATTTTTATTTTTTATAATGAAGGAGCTAGAAATTTGAAATTTGTCATTTTAGTTACTTATAAGATGTAAATGCTCTTTAAGAACAAAATAAAAAAGAAATTGAAATTTAAAAGGGGGAAATGAGCGAAAAGCGTTCTAAAAACTGTCTAAATTACAATTTCTATGAAATCTCTGGAAGTACAGAACCGATTTCAAAAGTAATGGTGGCAAATTGATGGGGACAATCCCTACTCCAACATAGGCTATATTTTATGTCGGTGCCACTAACATCAATGGGGTGCAGGATCGAAAAATGTTCGAAAATTGCGACTTTTTTATACTGAAGGGGCAAGAAATTTGAAATTAACATTGTAGTTACTTATAAGATGTAACTGCTCTCTTAGAATAATTTTTTTTAAAAATCGAAATTTAAATGGGTGAAATGAGCTAAAAGCGTTCTGAAGTCATTCTAAATTACAATTTCTATGGAATCTCTGGAACCACGGAACCGATTTCAAAAGTTATGGTGGCAAATTGATGGTGACAATCCCTGCTCTAACAGCCTCTTTAATAAAAAACTATGTGTTGCTGTCGACTGGGATTTTCGCTAATTGTTGCAACAGATTAATCTCGGAAAATGAAACATTTGAAGTTACTGAAAAAAATGATAGCTCAAAAAGTATTTGTCAGAAAATTGTTAGACAAACTGCGTTTGAAAGGTAAAAAATTGTATTTTTCTTGATATAAATTTCAAATCTAATGATTATGCCGTTTTTCAAATATTGAATTTCAAAAATTACCAAATTTTCCATTGGAGTACCATAGCGAAACCTTCATGCGTAAAAAGATAATGATAAGGGCGACGTGTCCTGATGTGTATATTGGCTATAGCACGAGTCACAAATTATAGTAGCCTTATTAATTTGTTAAAATATAAAAGCTATTTATGAAATGTCAATATTTTGTTTGATTAAAGGTTCGTTAAAAGAAATTGACCAACGTAGCGGGCGTAGCTTGCTAGTAAGAAATATAATTTATTTTCATAAAGTGTTATATAAAAGATTAAATTTAAATACACGAAATTATTTAATAAAATGCCTTGTTATTACAAAGTATGTATAGACGTGATACCACAACGTTTCGTTAAAAAGTGTCAATTTCCTATACTCTTTTATGTGGTGAAGCAACCATTAATTGATAAAATCGTATTTAATTAACGTAATTTTGATGCGTCAAACTTCTGACACTATTACAGTAAGAGGATATTTTCTTCGATCTTATACTTATTTAGAATTTTACACAAAATGCACCGCAAATATAACCAAATGCACAACAATATAAGCAATAAATTTAACGTAGCATTTCCTTGAATATTCGAAAATTATATTTCGTGAAAAACATTTTAGGAAAAATGTCGTCGTTGTATCAAGTTGAAATTTGGTCAGGAATTTAGACGTTATTTATTGCTGTTTTGCACTATTTTCAATAAATATGAATTAATATACAGGGTGTTCTAAAAATTGACTGACAAATTAAGAGGGATGATAGAAGGCGTCAAGAGGATGAAAACTTACTATAGAAACCATGTTTAGTGGGAGAAAATTTGAAAAATATTTATGAAGGCTGTGATGTCGAGTGGAACAAAAAGGGCCAGTAATAAGTTGAAAAAACCTTTTTATGACGTCAAGCATGATTACAATGCATTGTAATTCAACGTCAGAAAGGAGTCGACGACACATGTTTATGGAAATTGTTCAAAGTTGCGACCACGAAGGTCATTGCATAGCCGACAACGACGGACAACGGATTGTCGGACGCGTTAAAACATATTCCTATCAAAATTTCTCGTCGTCTCCTTTCTGATGTTGAACTATAATAAATTTTAATCAAGGTTTCCGTTAAATAAATGTTTTCTCTCTGTTTATTATTGGCCTTTTTTGTTCCACTTGACGTCACACCTTTCATAAATATTTTTGCAATTTTCTTCCTCTGAACGTAGTTTGCGACCCCATGTTCTATGGAAGGTTTTCATCCTCTTGATGCCTTCTACCGTCCCTCTTAATTTGTCGTTCGAAATCTGGAACACCCTGTATATTTTGTAATTCTAGATGCAGTTGCTAATCTATACATCATTAGTAATTTAAATTAATTAGTATTTAAATAGTACGATTTAAAAGTAAAGCAGGTTTTTAATTCGTTTGTTCCATAAATAATACCTGCGAAATCATAGATGTATCGATAATTTAGAAACAAATGAAGAGTGAAGCTATGATATATTTTTATATTAACTACTTCATTCAAAATAAATTAATCGTCTATCACACTATTTGTGACATAAAAAATTTACCTCATGTTATAAGAAAACTGATATTTATAAGGTTTATTATTTTTTATTACATTACAGAAAGGATAAAGACGGCTAAGTGGATAAATACTAAATAAATGATCTATAAAGTAGAGTGAAATTATATGGATATTAACCTTGTATGCAGTGAAATATTATGCATTTTGAATTATATGGAAAAATTTGGAACATGGCTATAAAAGCGTATACTGTATCAGGGTGACTCTTTCTTAGCTTTCACTGTATATCCGCTCTACGATGTAAAAAATACAAATGCTTTTTAATGTAACAACAAAATAAAATACACTGTAACCTTATCCGATTTATACACTATTACGAAAAGCGTTCTTTATTTTTAGAAACCTCAAAAACCCAGTATATTTTTTAGATTTAAAGAAGTATTGATAAAAATAAAGTTTTGTTTGCTGTCACTGATTATCGAAACTGTTTCTGAGTAGTTGTAATAGTGTATTAAACAGTTTTCTCTACCCGGGATATGGATTTTTGTGGTAAATATTTGATTCTCAAGTAAATATTTTCCGGCTCGACAAACATGTTTTAATGACAAACAAGATAAAATAACAGTATTAACACTAACTGTATAATTATTATTATTCTGTGATTTTTGCATGTATAAATTCAATTACGCAGCTGAAAATCTTTAATTCAGAATTCACAGCAACCTACAAATCGATATTACGGTTTGAGAAAACCGACTATGAGAGTATAAAAACTGCTCGGAATCGTTTCCGAAAATTCTTGGCAGGAAAATAAACTTTTATTTTATAAATGCTTCTTTAAATCAAGAAAATATATTGGTTTCTCAGGTTTCTAATGATAAAGAACGCTTTTTGCACTGTTAGGTAACTCAGTTAGTGTTATTGTATATTGTTGTTTCTGGTTATATTATATTTTTGCTGCTTAAAAACATTTTTTAAAGTGTAAACAATCTATATAATTAGAAACACTTTTTAACAGTATTATGAGTTGAAATGTTTTAATTAAAATGTATTCTTCAAAAAATTTTGATTTTTTTTTCTTCTTTAAGTACTTGTTTTTATTTGACGTTTCAGTTTATCAAGGAAAATATAAAATCGCAAACCAATATAAAATGGGAAACATAAGATTAGATTTTTTTGTTAAGTTATATCATTCTTTTGTTTTGTTTAACAATTAAGCAGTTGATTATATTAATTTATGTTATCATTATCTACTGTGAAATATGCAAAGAAATTGCAATTATAAAAATAGATGGCAATTTTGTTCTGTATAAAATTTTCAGCTTGTTAGAATTATAGTTTCAGAAAACGTGAATGAATTTATATATATATATTTATATATATATATATATATATATATATATAATTCTTTATACTTATAATATACTTTATACTTCTTATTCTTTGTACTTCTGTAAACTGTAGGTCTCATGAATTAAAATTTTACAATACGACTCAATAAGTTTTTATTCATATAAAAGGTACCATATCAGATCGCAGTACACCATTATTACACGGTGATCAAACGATCAATATTTTCATTTTTATCTTGCTTATGTAAATATTCAGAAAATTTCATATTATAAAAAATATATATATATATGATTTTTGTTTTATTATTCCAAGCTGTAATGGAGTAATGAACTGTTCTTTTTAGATAAATATTAATTTTTAAATATGCATTAATTATGAATTTGTACAAAATTATTAAATTAGACAAATGAAGAAATATTGCTCTAATATCTATTAAAATGAGAGAAACCACTCTAACAAATATTTCTATCAATTTGGTATCAGTTTGTTTCCATGCTTCTGTTATTTTGTCAACTTGAAAGGAGATGTATATAAATAACAAACCAACAGTGTTAAACAATTAACTATAAATCTTAAAATAGTAATTACAAAAACTCCCCCCCCCCTCCCCCACACTCAATACAAAAATCCCTTCTTTCAGGTTTCAAAAGGCGTACAGAAACTTAATATATATTCTTGAATTGAAATAAATATCTTCTGCAACTTAAATTATAACAAAATGGAAAGCCAAGACTTCAAATGAAAGTGCAAAGTATTCAACTGTAAAATAACTTATTAATTTTTCAATTTTCAAAACATAGAATGCAGGGGGGCTATAACTACACCTAGACCTGCAAAGGAAGAAATAAAAAATGTAAAATAACTTCTTACACAATTTGAGTTTCAGCAAAATTCCATTACCTGGGTATTAATCAATTTTTCATTCCAGCATTCAAAATAATTATCCAACATTACCATTTCTTGCCTCTTCTATCGATTCACACTCCCATTGCAAACCGTTCTTCTATAAGACTTCAGATCTAATATATCATAAAAACAGTTCTAGATGTCCCCATGATCATATCGAGATGCCACCAATCCACTCTGTTTCCATTGATTCTTGAAAAGTAATTTCAAGTAATATTTATTTTTATTATTTTCAAGTAAAATTAAAGAAGTGTATGTGAGAGAAGAAGTGTTTGCAAGAAGTAATTGTATATATAAATATACTTACTTTGCTAATCGATCCTGATTTTGTTATATAAAGTACGACAGAAGACAAAATATTAAAATTATTTTTCAGTTAAATATAATGTCCAAGCATTTTATAAACAGAATGCATAATTTCATGTAGTTGAGATAACTAATTAAATAGTTCACATTATATAATAAAAAATCGTTAAAAAATAAATATGTCATTTTGTTATATATATATATATCATTATAATGCCTTATATTGACAGTTTAAAAGAAATAAATGAAATTAATGGTTTGAATAAAATAACATTTATCTAATTGCAAACCTAAATATAATTACATTTACTATTTATTTTAATTATGAATTTCAACAGCAGAAAATGCAACATAAATCAATGTTATATCCTAAAACTATGCGAATAACACTAATCATTTGGCAAGAGCTAGTTTACGGAGATTAATAAAATGATTAATAGTCTTTAAATAATCATCAAAATTAACATATAATAATTAAAAACAAATTAGCTTCTCCTTCTCTGCTTCCGATTACACACAAAAATAATGGAAAAAGCATCTATGCATATCTTTATTTAATTATTTTTAATGCATTTAATCAAATTATATAATTATTGTGTTTAAATACAATTAAAACAAGAACGAAAAATCATGCTTCAAGCATAGATTATGTAACACTTTCCAACGCTTCCAAAATAATTTTAAGAATCATACTCTTTAATAAGCTAAAAGATAACATCTAAGTAATCCGAATACTTTTATTCAGCCCTGTATAGGATCTATAGATTTGTATATATACTACATAGGATGCTAAATTTTAGTTCAGTTAGGAAACACGTAGCACAGTTTAAAATTCTCCGTCTGGAGTTAAATAATACGGAAATGTGTTCCCGAACTTTTGTGCTTCCCTGTATAGAATCTACAGAATTTATACACACCACGTAATATACAAAAAGCGATTTAAAATTAAAATCGCGTTCAGTAACTTAAAATGCAGTTCCAGGAATTATTGTTAACATACAGTAGAGAATTCTTTTGTGTGTCCCTATAAATGAACGATGACTGCTATACACACAATATTCTGTAGTAAGTCTCTTGTAATGAACCTTATTAGCACTTTCCAACCTAGTTGAAAAGTGCTTATGACTTCGGTTTGTCTGGCCGTCTGCCGTCTGGCCGTCTGCCGTCTGTCCGTGCTCTAACTCCCGTAAATATGTTCGGATTGCTCTGCAATTTTTATATGTTATTGTCGTTATCTATAGCATGTTCCCTATTTCAACGGAAGTGTGTAGCACTTATAGTTTTTTTACAGGGACACTCAAAAGAATTCCGTTACATTGCGGTCTATGGGGAAAAATCATTTGCGGTTTATTTAAATAATGTTTCACTATTTTAAACGCATTGTAATTTATATAGATCACTAAGGCGCATTAGAAGAAGCTTAATATGGAACAGGGTGTGCATAGCACTTATAGTTACTTTACAGGGACAGTAAAAATAATTCCGTTACATTACGTCTATGGAGAAAAATCGTCTGCGGTTTATTTAAATAATGCTTCACTATTTTAAACGCATTGAAATTTATATAAATCACTAAGGTGCATTACAAGAGACTTACTACGGAATATTGTGTGCATAGCAGTCATCGTTCATTTACAGGGACACGCAAAAGAATTCTCTACTGTCTGTTAACAATAATTCCTGGAATTGCGTTTTAAGTTATTGAACGCGATTTTAATTTTAACTTGCTTTTTGTCTATTACGTGGTGTGTATAAATTCTGTAGATCCTATACAGGGCAGCACAAAAGTTCGCGAACACATTTCTGTTTTTTGACAAACTCCAGACGGAGAATTTTAAACTGTGCTACGCGTTTCCTAACTGAACTAAAATTATCATCCTATGTAGTATATATACAAATCTATAGATCCTATACAGGGCTGAATAAAAGTATTCGGATATTTTTCCGAATATTGTATATGTTGGAAATTCCTGAAATTATGTTTTTAAATATGTTATGCATTTTCTAAATTGTTTACTTAGATGTTAGCTTTTAGCTTATTAAACGGTATGATTTGTAAAATTATTTTGGAAGCGTTGGAAAGTGCTATATAATCTATGCTTGACGCATGATTTTTCGTTCTTGTATAAATTTCAATGCGTTTAAAATAGGGAAACATTATTTAAATAAACCGCAGACGATTTTTCTCCATAGACGTAATGTAACGGAATTCTTTTGACTGTCCCTGTAAAGTACGTATAAGTGCTATGCACACCCTGTTCCATATTAAGCTTCTTCTAATGCACCTTAGTGATATATATAAATTTCAATGCGTTTAAAATAGTGAAACATTATTTAAATAAACCGCAAATGATTTTCCCCCATAGACCGCAATGTAACGGAATTCTTTTGAGTGTCCCTGTAAAAAAACTATAAGTGCTACACACTTCTGTTGAAATAGGGAACATGCTATAGATAATGATTATAACATATAAAAATTGCAGGGCAATCCGAGCATATTTACGGGAGTTAGAGCACGGACAGACGGCAGACGGCAGACGGCCAGACAAACCGAAGTCATAAACACTTTTCAACTAGGTTGGAAAGTGTTAAAAAGAGTAACATAAGTTTGATTTCCCTAAAGGTATTGAAATACAAATTGCAAAATAAGGATTTAGTTTATATTTTGTTTTGAATAATTTATTGTACATAAGGTATACTTTTTATGGGCAATTTAAATACAAAGATTTATGTTTGGGTAATTAAAGTGGGTATTTACTTAAAGAGCTACACATAATTTTTATACTATTTATTAACTTCATGATATAAAGATAATTAGAGTATGGCATGTGTCAATGTGCTGATGTATTTTATGTATTCAATTTATTTCTAATTCCAAAACACATTCAATGAATAGAAAATATTTAAAAGTAATTAAAAATTGATTATTCTTGCTGAAATACTTGAAAAGTGTCATACACATTCGACAAAAATATAATGAGAGTGTTGTTAAATAATTTTAAAATTCATACAATGGATTGAAAATTACCGATAATAATAGTTAACTGCACTATTGGAAAACTAACCTGAAACTGGTAACGAGGCATTAGTCCAAATCACCAGTTTTTTTTTTTTTTTTTTTTGAAAAACTATAAAATATTTACAATTAATATTTACAAATTAAATTGTTAATTAGACAGTAGAAATAGTTACATAAGTTTCGACAGGTAATAGTTGCTACAGATAAGAATTCTTACAAGAGGATACACAGAATATAAACTGCAAAATTATATGATAAGGTAAAGCCAGGAGAGATGGCGCGATCGGAGAGATTGCGCACATAGAGGTTCGGAGAGAAGGAGTAGAGTGAGCGTGCAGCGACTGCAGGTAGTTGCACAACAGCAGTAGTGGAGTGTCTACTTGAAAGTGCACATTGATTATTTCGAGCGTCTAAGAAATACATTGCTATTTTGTTTTGTTTTCCCAAAGTCAGTGCTTAAATTTTCATAGCTATTCGTCAGAATTTCTATAAAATGTCAGTAGTACAAAATATTTTAAACTTAAACGATTTCTCATAAGCTACTAATCTAGACTAACAGTGTGAACACCTACGGTTCGTTTTAGTAACGGCCATGTTTAAATAAAAGCCCGCGCAATCTCTCCTACCGAAATTGGAGAGTTTGTGCATCTGCCACTTAGGAGAGATGGCGCGTTGTTTCCATTAGTTTGCATGCTAGGAGAGATTACGCAGCTTATTGGTAAATTTGCATAAAAAAATGAAAAATGAAAATGGACTAGTTTTAAGGTAAACGTGTTATCAAGTAACTTAATGTTATTTTGTAATCTTATCTGGACTTGCTTTTTCTGATTCTTTAATTTTTTCCCCCTTAATTAAAAATTTTTAATAGCTTTTTAAATTATTTCCTTTTTCTGATTCCTTAATCATTAGGTTAAAATATTCACTCCTAATACAATAATATTTGTTCACAAACACCTTACAATAATGTCATTTAAGTGTAATTATTATTGTTAACAATTTAATTGCAGTTATTATTAGTAACAATCTCTCCTACCCATGAGCGCAATCACACCAACCCTGTAAGGACGGATTGCGCAAAATAACTTTCTTGGTTTTATTACAACTGTTCTATTAAATTGCAACATAACAACAAAAAAGTATTGGAAATGGATAAAAAACCAATAAAGTAAAAAATATTCAGGGATAGCTTAGCAAAAAATTAATATTTAGATTTTTTATTGTTATTCTTTTGAATTGTGCGCAGACTATCCTAGCTTTACCTTATAAGACAATTGAGAAACAAGTTGAATGAACCAATTCCCGTTGAAATTGGACGCATATAATTGGAGAGTAGATAAATAAGATTACAAATTATAAAGATCATCTATTTAAAAGTATATTAAAAGTATTTGTATAAAATTACACATTATTGCAAACTAAAAATTTTGGTATTATGTACTATAGTCGTATAGCGAAACATAAAATATGTCAAACACGAGCATATTGCATATTGAAGAAAATTGCCGACATATGAAAAAAGTCCACAAGAGCTTATGGTGATTGTTTGCCATAAAAAAATTCTTCTGTGTTTGTAGGAATCCAATTTCTATCCAAGAAGTATTGCGAAAAGAGAATACAAATGTTTGACGCTAAAATCATAACAGTAGAGTAGAAGGTCCAAATACTGGCCAGGGTCCAAATGCCTGCTAGTAGCGATTCTGAGAACTGAACACAGCGGAGTCTACCGTTGATAGGCAAACTTCGTACCTTCAATTTAAGGAAGAAAGGCACAAGCAGTACGTCTTTGAAATCTGTCTCATTTACAAACAGTAAGAGGAAAGGTTTCGACACGATGAAATCTGGGATATCAAAAGTTATTCCTGTATGTTTTTACCATAAAATAAAAATACTGATCGCACATTGGCCTGAATTGACAATTAAATTGTCTTCCAGACATATTTAGCTCCAAATTGTCGCACGCACGTTATTGGTATTTTAATATATGAATGAGTAGTATCGGTTTAAACTTAAACATAGCAATGGTCCAAATGCCGGCCACCCAGAGTGGACTAAATACTGGCTAGCTGAGATTTGGACCACTCTGGGTTTACACCGCGTAAAGGGGAGGAAAATATTTAATTTATAGTACCACGGACGTTGTAATTGCTTTGTTGGATCATGTCAGAAAAAAAAACGTTGTTGGACACTTCAAAATTGTCGGCAATAAATGAGATTTTAAAAAGGTAAAAAAAACGAAGATATTCACTCTAAATAAGAAAGAGTGACTATTCACTCCGGAGGAGTGGATATTCACTCTATCGCAGAGTCAAAATTTGCCCAACCTCTTTAGAGTGACTATTCACTCTAGGCAAAAGTGAAATTGTTACTCTCTGAAAGAGTGAATACTCACTCCCGAGAAGTGAATATTCACTCTAAACAGGAGTGGATACTCAC
The DNA here is from genome assembly GCA_963931845.1 of Maratus michaelseni. Classification (NCBI taxonomy): domain Eukaryota; kingdom Metazoa; phylum Arthropoda; class Arachnida; order Araneae; family Salticidae; genus Maratus; species Maratus michaelseni. Next base: position 419,700,237 of record OZ007588.1, read on the forward strand.
TCTTTCAGAGGAGTGACTATCCACTCTTCCAAAAAGAGTGGGTTTTTTCACCCTGATAGGAGTGAATAGTCACTCTTTCATAGGAGTGACTATTCACTCTTGCAAAAGGAGTGGATTTCTCACTCCTGACAGGAGTGAATAGCCACTCTTTCATAGGAGTGAATGTTCACTTTTTATGGAGTAATTTTTTTTTTTTATATTTCCTTTATGGGCATTTTAAAAGAATCATATATTTTAGAGCATGCAATGAAAATAGACACAAGCGTGGTAAAGATTGGAATAAAATACTTTATTGGCAATATTTATTTAATTCATAGTTTGTTACAGTAATTGAACTCTTAAGGAAAAATTCAATTAGAGTTAGATAATGAATTAAATTAGATTACTGACAGAAATAAACTAAAATATTTTATTCCAAGCTTATCACTATTGTGTTTGCTTTCATTGCATGCCTTATAAAGATATGATAGTTTTAAAATGCCCATAAGGACAAGTAATTAACCAAAATCTTAATCAGTTAATATTATTTCTTTCTTTTCCAAATACCCATTAAGTTGTATTTAGTATTTTAATAATTCCTGTGATGTACGTTATTTTTTTTCATGTGTAACTCAAATTTTAACACTTTAGATCAGTGTATTTTTTTTTTTTTTTTTAAGCGTGAAAAGCAGCCATGTTTAGCCACACTGTAGCCTCAATAAGTGGGAAAATATTTGACCATAAAGCAAGTCACGGTTTGTTCCAAAAGCAGAATCTGATTAAAGCATGGGCAAAGTGGGCTATGACCATGCTCCCTTCCATTTTTTTAGGGAGCCAAATTTGGTATACAATTTTTGTAAAGCTGATATAAGCTTTAAAAAAATTGTATACCAAATTTGGGTCCTAAAATAATCGGAGGGGGCAGGGTTACAACCCACTTTGACCATGCTTGGATCAGATTCTGCTTCTGGAACAAACCCAGACCTGCTTTATAGTCAAATATTTTCATGTATATAAAAAAATAATAAAAATCCGAATTAATTTTTTTAAAATCCAATTACATATTATTATTCTGGGTTTTTTTTCACCCACATATATATTTTTTAAAAAATACTCTAAGGGGAAAAAATTCTAATTTTTTTTTGTATTAATATCACAGTATTTTTTTTTAAATTTAACTATAAAATTAGAAATATAATATTCATATGAAATACACAGAGCAAAAATAACAAGAATAATTATATCTTACCTTTTTAAAGTATTAAATGTAAAGTATCACCAATGTAGTATTTAAAGTATCACCAACGTTACCAATCAGTAGGTATAATTGACATTAAATGTCTTAGAATATTAGATTACAACTGTGTTTTAACCCCTTGAAGGGCACCGGTATATTATATATACCACTTAATTTTAATGCCACAATGACACCAGAATTTTATAATCAAATTTTGAATTTAAGGTACATGAGAATAAGGCTTTTACTTATTTTAAAATAAATTCGTTCGTGAATCCTGGTGTCAACCCATCATTTCAATATTTTAGCTATAAGAGTAGTTTGCCCCTGAAGGGGTTAAGAAGTTGTATCTTTAGATCTCAAATTTTATTATAAAATTTAAAGCCCCTAAAAATGTGTTTGTCTGTATCATGATGCTGACAATAGATTTTATACATATCCATCAACCTTTTTTTTTTTCTCATATTATTTCCATTTCTTTTTACTTGTGATATTATTCAACATGATTTTTTAAATATTTTTAGAGCACATATTGGATTAATAACATAGATTTTTATTCTTCACATATTCTTCACCCACGTATAATTTTATTCTTCATTTGTAGGGTATTTTCGAGCTGGCCCAGTGTCTTGAAATTTAAATATGTTATTGAGATGGAATACAGGATATTTATCAAAGTAATTTTTGTATTTTCAAACAAATTTTATGCAGATTACTTAAAAAAATAGTATCGCCCTGCAGGTGAATATAGTACTATAGCTATAGGAGGGATTATTTCCCATTGGAAAAACACTTTATTTATAAAATATTCAGAAAATCATAACTTCACTCTGATATTTTCAGGATTTTTTTTTCCTTTTTGATGCTCTGTATCCCCCATTTCAACAAAAAAAAAATGGTTTATAACATTTCTTATACAAAAAGTTAAATTTGTTAATATATAAACATTTACTTTGATAATATACTCTTTATTAAATGCAACGGTGTCAGTAAAAATTTAAATTCATATGTTAAATTATATCAATAATACAAAGTAACTGAAAATTAAGGAAAGAACTTTATTGTGCAATATCATATAAAAATTAGATTTTTGTTCATATTGCTATATGAGCAATTTTTCAAGCTGGCCCCGTGTCTCGAAATTTAAATATGTTATTGAGATGGAATACAGGATATTTATCAAAGTAATTTTTGTATTTTCAAACAAATTTTATGCAGATTACTTAAAAAAATAGTATCGTCCTGCAGGTGAATATAGTACTATAGCTATAGGAGGGATTATTTCCCATTGGAAAAACACTTTATTTATAAAATATTCAGAAAATCATAACTTCACTCTGATATTTTCAGGATTTTTTTTTCCTTTTTGATGCTCTGTATCCCCCATTTGAACAAAAAAAAAAATGGTTTATAACATTTCTTATACAAAAAGTTAAATTTGTTAATATATAAACATTTACTTTGATAATATACTCTGTATTAAATGCAACGGTGTCAGTAAAAATGAAAATTCATATGTTAAATTATATCAATAATACAAAGTAACTGAAAATTAAGGAAAGAACTTTATTGTGCAATATCATATAAAAATTAGATTTTTGTTCATATTGCTATATGAGCATTTTTTCAAGCTGGCCCGTGTCTCGAAATTTAAATATGTTATTGAGATGGAATACAGGATATTTATCAAAGTAATTTTTGTATTTTCAAACAAATTTTATGCAGATTACTTAAAAAAATAGTATCGTCCTGCAGGTGAATATAGTACTACAGCTATAGGAGGGATTATTTCCCATTGGAAAAACACTTTATTTATAAAATATTCAGAAAATCATAACTTCACTCTGATACTTTCAGGATTTTTTTTTTCCTTTTTGATGTTCTGTATCCCCCATTTGAACCAAAAAAAAATGGTTTATAACGTTTCTTATACAAAAAGTTAAATTTGTTAATCTATAATAAACATTTAAAATAAAAGTGTACACAAAAACATGTGATTCACATTACCTAAAAGATGATTAAAACTTTAATTAGATTTTAAATTTTAATACATTAAAATCGAGCACTTTCGGCTGCGAACCCAGCCTTCATCAGGATTTATAAAAACAGATGTTAAAGCACAAACGTCTAGATCACATTTATATAACAGTATGTTTGTGTACTGCGAACCTGCAGAAGAGTTCAAATCATTCATATTCGCCAACGGTCGGTCGATACCATTGCATAGCAAAACAGGTGAGGAAAGAAGGAGGAAGGGAAAAAAAAGCAGATTTTACTGTTCCTTGATTAAATTAAGCCAAATTCTTGGAATATTGTAAGACAGTATACATCATTGCACACTTTTCCTTGCTTATTTACAATTTCTACAGATTCTCGAATTATTAAATCATAGTAATTTCTCATAGGACATATTACTTTAGCATTATTAAAATCTATTTTAACGTTTCGGGTTTGGTGAAGTCTCGATAGAGCAGTGGATGACTTGTTAAATTTTAGATCACTGTTATGTTCTTTTATATGTGAAAAGAAATCGATACCGGATAATTATGGAGTCCGCTGAAATAACAAAACGTTTTAAACATGAACGCCTTCGTCTAGATCGTGAACTTGTGAATCTCCGCTTCTTAAAAATCATCAATCATATAAAAAATAAAAATCATAATAAATCATATAATTATGTTCCAAAATTTCTGCAGTTTAAGAATCACACGCTTGATGGTCAATTTGGAAGCCTTAAACGAAAATTTGAAATAGACTGCTTGAAAATTTCCATTTGACGTAAGTACAAATTAATTGATTTGATTACAGATAAAGTGTATTACTTGTATAATTTAATGGTGACTTTAATTCCACCTATTGATTTTGATTATTCTATGAGAATTATTGAGCATTTTCGTTCGATTCAATGTAGAGATAAAGTTTTAAAAATACGTAAGAAGTTGGATATTTTGGGTGCATCATTTTTGTTTGCGGACCATGTGACTGAACCTGTAGAATATGTCAACATATCAGACAGACATTTTTCAAAAGAAGAAAATAAAATTTTGTCAAAAGAACCAAAATTTATGTTCAGAAATAGCTTCAACATTAAGAATATCGTTACTGACTGTGAGCGAGTAGCACTATTAATCAATCAAGAAAAGCGGGATGAAGCTAGGAGCATGATATATAACAATTTAAGAGAATACATGGTTAAAACTGATTGCAAGAAGTATAAGGTTAATAAAATAGTTAAACAGATTAAAAATGATCCTAGTATTATTGTTTTAGAAACTGATAAAACAAATAAGTTAGCAGTAATGAACCGCCAAGAGTATATAGTTAAAATGGAAGCTTGTTTAAAAGAAATGGGATGTATACAACTTAAGAAGGACATTAATAATCAGATTCAAAGAAAAACAAATAATTTAGTAAAGCACGGGGCTTGGCCATCCCTAATGAAAAGCAAATTGAAGATCAATAATAATCCTGTTACTCCACGTTTATTTGGACGTCTGAAAGATCACAAGAAAGATTTTCCTCTTCGACCTATCGTTTCAAAATGTTCAAGTCCAACGTACTTTTTAGAAAAAGCGTTTGTAAGTTTCCTAAGTTTCCTCCTTCCACCATCTAAATACAGTTTAAATTCAACAAATGATTTCGTCAAGAGAATTGATAGTCTAAAGATCAGTAAAGTAAGCATTTTGGCAAGTTTAGATATTGTATCCCTCTTTCCATCTATTGACATGGTTGAAGTTATGGGGTCAATTCAAGAACTTATAGATAAGGAACAAATGTTAAGTCAAAAGATGAAAACTAGTTATTTCTGCATTAAATTTGATAACAAGAAACAATATATTTTTATTTAACAATACAGTTTATAACCAACCAAATGGCGCGCCAATGGGTTCACCGATTTCCGGGATTTTTGCAGAATTTAAACTGCGACCTTTTGAAGAATTAATTTTGAAAAGTACTGGTTTTATCCCCTCTTTTTGGTGTCGTTATGTCGATGATATTTTCATTGTATGGGATTATGGAATACAAGAGCTTCATAATTTTCTTGATATAATTAACGATATGGATTCAGATATTAAGTTTACCTTAGAGGTTGAAGAAAATAACGAATTAAATTTTTTGGATGTAAAGTTAATCAAAAATTTGTCAAGCCTGAATTTAGAACACACAATATATAGGAAAATTCATAAGTCAAACAATACTATCTCATATGACAGCAGTTCACCATTTAATTATAAAATCTCAGCGTATAATTTTTATGTAAGAAGAGCCTTTATGGTTTGTTCCAATAATCGTTTACAAATGGAACTTAGCGCTATCAGAAACATTGCTCTTGAAAATGGATTCCCCTTATTAATAGATTAATTTGTTCGTTTCAAAGTAACAAGCATTCAACCAAATATAACTTAACGCAAAATAAATATTGTAGTATAAATTATATACCGGGATTTTTTGAGAAACTTCGGCACGCTCTTTTTGGTTATGGGATAAATTTGATAGCTAAACCCCCAATAAAAATGAAGAATTTACTGGCCGCGAAGATTGATCCTATCCCACCAGATGAAATGTCCGGAGTATATGTCATTCCATTTAACACCGATGATGATGTACAACTAGAATATATAGGAATGACAAAAAAATTGAAAGACCGTATAAAAGAACATAAAAATGATCTAAAATTTAACAAGTCACCCACTGCTCTATCGAGACTTCACCAAACCCGAAACGTTAAAATAGATTTTAATAATGCTAAAGTAATATGTCCTATGAGAAATTACTATGATTTAATAATTCGAGAATCTGTAGAAATTGTAAATAAGCAAGGAAAAGTGTGCAATGATGTACTGTCTTACAATATTCCGAGAATTTGGCTTAATTTAATCAAGGAACAGTAAAATCTGCTTTTTTTCCCCTTCCTCCTTCTTTCCTCACCTGTTTTGCTATGCAATGGTATCGACCGACCGTTGGCGAATGTGAATGATTTGAACTCTTCTGCAGGTTCGCAGTACACAAACATACTGTTATATAAATGTGATCTAGACTTTTGTGCTTTAACATCTGTTTTTATAAATCCTGATGAAGGCTAGGTTCACAGCCGAAAGTGCTCGATTTTAATGTATTAAAATTTAAAATCTAATTAAAGTTTTAATCATCTTTTAGGTAATGTGAATCACATGTTTTTGTGTACACTTTTATTTTAATTCGACAAAGATGAATGTAAGCATTCCGAACTTGTTTTATATATAAACATTTACTTTGATAATATACTCTGTATTAAGTGCAACGGTGTCAGTAAAAATGAAAATTCATATGTTAAATTATATCAATAATACAAAGTAACTGAAAATTAAAAGGAAAGCACGGGCAAGGCGGGCCGTGACTCTGCCCCCACGTGCCTCTTCGACAGTACAATGTCGAAATAGATTTAAAATATCAGCTTTAGAAACATTGCATACCAAATTTGGGGCCCTTTAATAAATGGGAAAGGGCAAGGTCACAGCCCACTTTTCTCATGCTTTAATCAGATTCTGCTTCTGGAATAAACTTAAACATGCTTAATGGTGAAATAATTTCAACAAATAAAAATCAGATTTTTTTTTTTCTAAATCAGATTTTATTATCATACTCATGGTTTTTTTCTTTTCTTTTTTTTCTTTTACACCCACATAAAAAATATATACTTTGAGGGGGAAAAATTTAAAAACATTTTTTCAATTAATATCACATTAATATTTTTTTTATTTAACTGTAACTTAAAAAATAAAACCCCTTAAAAAAGTACAGTGCAACCTCGATTATCCGAGCTAATTGGGACCGCTAGTACCTCGGATATCGGAAATCTCAGTTAATAGAAATTGTGCATAAAAACTAACCGTGCTCGCGAATTTAACATCTCTTAGAATAAAATAGAGTAAAACGTTTTTTGAATAATAAAAATAAACTTATATAAAGTTATGTTTCACAGCTCAACAAATTTAAAAAGGAAATCAACTAAAAATAGTAAATTTTAAAAAGCAAATTGAAAATTTTTTAACTATTCTAAATTAAGTCCAGATTTTCTATCAGTGGCTGTCCGATCACGCCAAATTTTGAGCAGCAGAAGATCTATCGGCGCAACATCGCTTCTTTGCTCCAAATATTTTAGGGCAGTTCTTAGTGCTTGAACACCTTCAGTATGACTTACAGTCCTTGAATCCTCAAAGTCCTGGTCCTCATTGTCAGCATCATTAATGTCCAATAGGAATTAACGGCTTGTATAATTGTTGTGATTTTATTAAATTCTTTTTTTTTAGTTCAAAGAATAAAGGGTGAGCTGCATTATAATTCATAATGTTCTAGTATACCCAGGTATCTGTTCTTTATTTTTTTTAAGAACATATATCTTTAATTATTTGAGCACACAGAATATTTTCTATTTTTGTTTCTTCAGAGGATTCTATGCTCAAAAAAATAACTTAGTTGATTAATATATTTTTTAATTTTTATCCACAAAATAACAACAACATTACATTAAAAAAAAAAGGGAGACTTAATTAACTATAGGAACAGTTTATTTTTCTTTTGACGAAAATAGATATATTTTATCCTCAAAAATATGTTCACTGAATAACAATAAAAGGTTAAGTAAAATATATTTTTATATATAATACACCAATTGCTTTATTTGTGCGACAGAAACATATTTAACTTGTAAAAAAAAAAAAGGTATATCAATGCGATGTAAAACCAAATAAGAACAAGAAAAATTATACTTATCAATAATCTTCATGTTGCTACCACTATTTTCTTAATACAAATTGTGAGAATTTTTAACGTGATATGCCAATATTAGTTTGGCTATATCCACTTCAACTGGACCAATATATATGTTAATTTATCAATAATTCCATCCCGTAACTAACCAGTGGAAAGCTGATGAATTTTAAACATTTTTTCCTTGAAAATTCGACGAACAAGACAAAATTAACCAGATTGAGGTCCACATCATACTTATTACAATATACAAGCTGACATAACATAATCTAATATGTATATGATGCATCTATGACACACAAAATTACGTATTTTATAATACACTCCATCTCCAACAACAAAACCAAAGAACAACTCCGAAAATTCAAAGGAAAATGTGAACCTATCATTGGCGCAAGGACAGGGTTGCCGTAACATGGAAAAACTCGCCAAACAGATGGCAACTGCCAATACACGCACGGAAGCTTCATTGAGAAGATGTAAAAAAAAATAAAGGAATGCCAACATAGGGCTAAATATATGCCAAAGGGAGGGTATAATTAAAATTTAAAACAAACGGAAAAAAATATGAATCTGATTTGTTAAAAATGAAATGAAATCAACCTGACGTCACAAAGACGAAATTGAAAATAAAGAATACTAAATAAATGTTTTGAAGCCGATGGGTTAAATAGGATAACTTAATCAAATAATAATTTTTAAACAAAAAGGAAAACTATGATTAAAGTCTGCCAGGCAAATAAAAAATAAATAAATAAAAGGAGAGAGAAGGGAAAACAAAAAATAAACTGCGCTATACGGAACCTGAATGTGGTAAAATTACCACACTCACCCACACCTCCACAAAAAAAATGGAGAAGGGGAAGTGCGAGGCACTAAAAGCACTTTCACAAGCCATTTTTTTTTTTAAATTGAGCCAGAGATGGATAGGGGCAGAATGAATGATGGAGTCCAAATACAGCATAAAATATCAAGAAAATAACATACCACAACATATTTGTATATATCCTGTATCATAATGAGAAAAAGAATAAAGTAATTGTACCCAATTTTATAAGTCATAAATTATGTAACATGTTGACAGAAACAATATTTGCTTTTACAATTACATAACTATGTCAAGTAAAACCAACTTATGCTCTTTCATTTCTGTCTATGCAAACACTATATAAAACTTATAACTATAATTTTTTTTTAAAAAGAAATCTAATATAATACACAATACATAATACAATAACAAAAACTCAACTTTTACCAACACATTTTTATGAAGATGTAGTTAATAGTTATTACACAAAAATCCAAAGTGAGATGTAATAACCTAATTTCACAATACACATTATCAATGCAAAAATATAAACAAAAGTAAAATACACATTCAAACAATACAAAAGTTATAACTATTCATAAAATACCATGGTTAATCATTTTCAAAAAGTTTTTGAATGAGTGGCCACTCTAGAGAAAAACCAATCTAACAGAATTGGCAAGGTACTAAACAGACCTTATTCATAATACAACATTTGCCTAGGACTTTTTAATTAAATGTCATTCAGGTCATAATATAATATACATATATACAAAAGAAAGCAATAAAATTATGAACATACCATATATAATGTACCATTAAGTTGTGCTTTCACAATTCCACTAGTAACATGATCCACTTGATAAAACCATGTAAATTACAATAGGTGACAAACTGATATTGTTAAATATTTTTTAACAAAATAATTCACCCATACTTTTTTTTTTTTTTTTTTTTAAACAGAATAACTATGAGAATATTGCAAGAGTTAAATAGTAACATGTATTATATATTTTGATGGTGACCTATAGCAAGCAACATTATGTAAAGAAATGCAATAAATCAAAATGCTATTGTATTGTTATTACAATTTTAGCTTAAACATATTTTAAATATGAATTATATATTTCAAAAAGAAGAAAAGTTACAAATTTTTATTATTCAGAAAGTGCAAAATGCAGAGCTTGATAATATACAGTCAAGTGGGCTATTGATGGATAATTATTAAAAGGAAAAAAAAAGGAATACTTATACAGCAGGTAGTCCACATGTCTGTGATAAGAGGAGTAAAAAAAAAAGACTTTCTGACCAGCAGAAAAAAGAGTTCTTAGGTTCTTATCAGTTCGATAGTGTTTAAGGCACGTGATCAAACACTATCAGCAGGCATGACTGGACAACAGCTGAAAGAGAAAAAAAAAAGGTTAATAATACTGGAATTCATCACTGTGTGGCACAAATTTTGGTCGCTTAGGTCGTAGAGCATAAGAGGAGCTGGACTGTTGATTGGTAGAAGAGAAATTTTGAGATGTAGTTGCAGCTTGATTATTATTGTTACTGTCAGTTTGTGGAATTGCTTGTGTGGTATCTTGTAGTTTAGGAGCTCTAGGATGTAATTTTATTACTCGGTTGGTATGTATAAGGATAGGTGAGGAACGGCTGTCTTTTTGTGACACAATTTGCAGTAAAACAGGTGAAATTATCTTTTGCACTATGAATGGACCTTGAGGCTTTTTCTTGAATACATTAGGGAGTGTAATGAATACTGTGTCATTGACTTTTATATCTGAAAATTTGTGCTGTTGTCTAGACTTTTCATAGACTTTCTGACGATTTGTTTCATTATTGAGATAGGATTGATAATAAATTTTATCCAAGAGATCTGTTAATTTGTAGATGTCATGGGCGGTGTCAAGAATTTTCCAAGAGGGGTGGCCTTTATAATTCATGTAAACATCATTAATTTCACGCCCAAAATGAATAAGATTAGGAGTGAATTTGGTGGCAGGATGTACTGTAGCATTGTATATTGATTGATGTATCTTGGCAGCAGTTTTGGTGTCAAAACCTTGTGAAGTCATAGTATTCAGTGATGATTTGATTTGAGAATTTACCCTCTCTGAAAGGCCATTTGCGGCTGGGTGGGCCACTGTGATGTGATTCAGCTTGATACCTAATGTTTTATTAAAAAACGAGAATATGTCACTAGTAAACTGGGATCCTTTGTCTGTCAATACTATATCAGGTCTACCATGGGTAGCAATGTAGTTTAAAAGAACATTGGTCACAGTTGGAGCAGAGATATTATTAAGAGTAGCCAATTCTAGATGACGAGAACAGTGGTCAATTATTGTTAGGACATTTGAGTGATTATTGAGAGGACCAACAATATCTAATGATATTTTTTGATTTGGAGCAGTTGGAACAGGAGCAGCCATAAATGGAGCAATTTTCTTCTTGCGATTTTTGTGAATAAGACATAGTTCACATGAATTAATATAATTCTGAGTATCAGCAATGATTGTTTTCCATGTGAAACGTTTTCGGAGGTTCTGTAAGGTTTTGTTTATTCCTGGATGAGTAATATGAGCAATGGTAAGTGCTTTGGGAATCAATGAGGTGGGTAAGACAGCACGATGCAGATCAATTTCTTCAGCAGGAAAAAAATTATTGTAGCAAAGAATATTGTTATTTGGATTGATATAATAACCCTTGTGTTTCTGGAGATTAATATTTTGTTGTAAATCAAGTATTATTTTATTTAAATTTGAATCTTTGGTTTGTTCACTTGCTATTGTTGCATCTGAAATTTCTAATAATGGATCTTGAGTAGATGAGTTTGCCTGTGACAAGCAATTAATTTGGCACTTATCTTCCTGTTGCTGTGGTACTTTATCCAGCTTTGTGGGATGTGATTCTACTAGTGATTTGATTGATTGAAGTTGACCATCTATTTCATCGTGTAGATCATTTATATTCATCGTTACTGGTAGAACTTCTTCAGAATTTATAATTTCAGGATTAGATGTCAAGTCCTGTGTAGGTGGTTGAGCAGTTCTGCTAAGAAAGTCCGCTAATACATTTTCTTTGCCTGGTATATGAGCAAAGGAAAAAGAAAATTGAGAGAGCTCCATGAGCCATCTGGTCGTGACATCTGCAGGAGAAGAAGAACTTTTGTAGTTGTCAAGTGGTTTAGCATCAGATAGAACGAGAAAATGTCTTCCAAAAAGGTAATACTTGAATGAGGTGATACCCTTGTATAATGCATACAATTCCAATTTTATGGCAGGGAATTTTTTTTCAGCATCAGACAAAGCCTTTGAAAAATATGAAATAGGTACCCTTAAATTATCTTGTTCCTGCATGAGGACAGCTGAAATCGCAGTTTGTGAAGCATCGGTATTAACAATAAATTCTTTATCCCAATTAGGTAGATTTAACACGGGCTTCTTAAAAAATAATGATTGTATTGTTTGAAAGGCATTTTCATGTACAGATTGCCAACTGAACTTAGTTTTTGGCTTTGTTAACTCGAGTAGAGGGCTAATTAGATCTGCAAAGTATGGAATAAGTGATCGATAAAATGAACATACACCAATGAAAGCTTTAACTTGTCGCTTGGTTTTGGGATGAGGAAAAGATGTAATTTTTATTATGTTGCTGGAAATAGGAAAAATTTTATGCTCTTGAATGTGGAAACCTAAAAAGTCTATGCTGGTATGAAAAAATGAGCATTTCTCAGGTGATAATGTTATGTTGTATTTGATGAATGTATCAAGAAGTAATTTTAAATTATGGATCATTTCTTCAAATGAGTTGGCTCCAACAATAATATCGTCTTGATAAGCATAAGCATCTACACCAGATAATTGAATTATCGTGTCAATAAGTTGCTGGAATGTAGACGCTGCTGTGCGTAAACCAAACATTAATCGCTTATAGGTAAAAACGCCAAATGGAGTTGTGAACGACATTTTATCTTGTAGCTCTTTGGGCATAGCTATTTGCCAATATGCAGAAGGGAGATCCAGCGTTGTAAAAAAATTCTTTTTAGACAATTGAACTAGTAAATTTGGAATTTTAGGTAAAGGATAGGTAGATGGAATAATTACAGCATTTAGTAGACGGAGGTCTAAGGCGAGTCTATATTTTTGAGGCTTTGATGGGTCTGACTTTTTTTTAACCAATAACATGGGACATGCCCAAGATGAATTGGAACGCTCAATGATATCAGCTTCTAACATCTCATTAATCTGTTTTAAGGCTTCTTCCTCTAATGCTTGTGGCACCGGAAATGGAAGAGATTTTATAGGATGCGAATTAAGTAGACTTATTTGTGGAATGACTAGGTCAGTATGACCAAGAGTACGCAGAGACTTCGAAAATGCTTGGGCTTTTCCACATAGCAAGGACAATAGAGTCTCTTTTTGTTTGCTATCAAGATGTTCTAATTTAAAGTCTGTAGGACTTAAATCATTTATTCTCATTTTTATAATGTCTTCTGATGGTTGGATTAAATTGCACATTTCATCAGCTTCATCATTAAAATCGTAAGGCTGAATATCTTTTTCATCAATATTTTCATATACACCCAAGACAGTTCCCTTGTTGAGGTGAAATGGTTTGTTTGAAATATTTTGTACTACAATCAGAAAAGAATTTTTTTTTATGGCTGATAAGGAATGGAGAGATTCCATAAATACAATATTACGGTTATTTAGTGTTGGAATAAACATGAAATGTTCCTCAGGTTGTGAAGAATATTGAGCTTGCATGTACATGCATGTGTTGGCTGGAATAGTTACTTTATGAAAGTTTGAAATTTTTAACTTATTTTGGGGGGAATTTGAACTTTCATGAACAATCCCAGAGCTGTCAATTTTTGTTTGCTGATGTTCACTAAAATCATTTACTGGTGCAGACATATTTATACTTTGAGGGTCCATAGTACAAGTAGAGGTATTAGGAACGTCATTTTTTGACACATAAATACTTGTGCCTGATCCATATGAGAATCATTGGATATCTGGTGTTTGTTTACTAACGGAACAAGAATTTCTTTCAGTAGAATGGAATTAAAGGATGGTGTTATGGAAATACCATATTTACAAATAAAATCATAACCCAAAATGATATCAAAATTTCTATTACGTATGTTAGTAATATAAAATACATGATTGAAAAACAATTTGTCTATTTTGAAAGACAAACGAATACATCCAAAAAATTCAACTTGGGAGTTTATGGTCGAAATAGATACTTTTCGAGAGAGAAATTTATATTTTATAGTGGGTTTTAACATATTGAAATGTTGTTGATCAATTAAAGAAATAATAGACCCAGTGTCTAACAAAGAAATAACATTATGATGTTGTACATTTAAGGTAATACAAGGAAGAGAGTCATTGTAATTAAATGTGCTATAAATTACATAGTTTTCAATGGCATCACTATCATTTTGGGATTCAGCAACTAAAGTATTTGCGTTATCGACTTGAGAACAATTGCCAGAATTCGTAATATAATCATAAGTATTTTCATTTTGAAAAATAGTCTGTGATTCTGCATCTTTGAGCATACCATTTTTTGGTAAACATTGGTCATTTTTAACACTTTCCAACCTAGTTGAAAAGTGTTTATGACTTCGGTTTGTCTGGCCGTCTGCCGTCTGGCCGTCTGGCCGTCTGGCCGTCTGGCCGTCTGCCGTCTGCCGTCTGTCCGTGCTCTAACTCCCGTAAATATGCTCGGATTGCCCTGCAATTTTTATATGTTATAATCATTATCTATAGCATGTTCCCTATTTCAACGGAAGTATGTAGCACTTATAGTTTTTTTACAGGGACACTCAAAAGAATTCCGTTACATTGCGGTCTATGGGGAAAAATCATTTGCGGTTTATTTAAATAATGTTTCACTATTTTAAACGCATTGAAATTTATATATATCACTAAGGTGCATTAGAAGAAGCTTAATATGGAATAGGGTGTGCATAGCACTTATACTTACTTTACAGGGACAGTCAAAAGAATTCCGTTACATTACGTCTATGGAGAAAAATCGTCTGCGCTTTATTTAAACAATGTTTCCCTATTTTAAACGCATTGAAATTTATATAAGGTTCATTACAAGAGACTTACTACAGAATATTGTGTGTATAGCAGTCATCGTTCATTTACAGGGACACACAAAAGAATTCTCTACTGTATGTTAACAATAATTCCTGGAAGTGCGTTTTAAGTTACTAAACGCGATTTTAATTTTAAATCGATTTTTGTCTATTACGTGGTGTGTATAAATTCTGTAGATCCTATACAGGGAAGCACAAAAGTTCGGGAAAACATTTCCGTATTATTTAACTCCAGACGGAGAATTTTAAACTGTGCTACGTGTTTCCTAACTGAACTAAAATTTAGCATCCTATGTAGTATATATACAAATCTATAGATCCTATACAGGGCTGAATAAAAGTATTTGGATTACTTAGATGTTATCTTTTAGCTTATTGAAGAGTATGATTCGTAAAATTATTTTGGAAGCGTTGGAAAGTGTTACATAATCTATGCTTGACGCATGATTTTTCGTTCTTGTTAAGTATACTCTCAGAAGATAAAATTCCTTGAGAAGTAAGTCTATATAATTGAGTTTTTGAGGTATTTTCTGGCAAATGTGAAGTATTGGAGGACAGAGTGCCAGATAGATCTGCCTCCTGCATTAGTTTAAACGCTTATCTTTAGAAAATCCATCATTATATTCATGAGTATTTTGTTGATTAGCTTGGTATTCATTAGCAGTATTTTGAAGCATGTTAACACCATTATGAGAGTTAGCCTGGTTCATATTTTGAACAAAATTTTTAAATTCAAAGCATGTTTTCATTAAGTGCCCCTGGCGTCCACAAAAAGCACATTGATTTACAGTCCTATGACGAAATGAATTACGAAGATTTCTTTTATAGAATGGTTTTTTAAACGTAATTTGGTTAACATTTTGTTTTGGATGATGTTTGCCATAGGAAGAGAAATTTCTATCACAAAATGACTTTCGTTTATTTTTAGTTTCAGAATGTTTATAATCAGATGCACCGGGATTAGGGAACGAATTATTTGAATGTTCCATATTATATACAGGTAAAGTGACAGGAGCAGGGGTGGTTGGTGATTCAGTGAAGTTGTAAATATTTTGTAATTGTTCAGCTCTTGAAAGAGCATTAGTAAAGTCAGAAATACCTTCCTCTAATAATTTTACGTGAATATTTTTGGGTAAAGCATTCATAAAATATGTTAATTTCAAAATTTGGAGCGAAGCATCATCAACTGTTGGATGAGCTAACTTTAGATTCTTGTTTAATCGGTATGAGAAATTTCTAACTGATTCATTATGTTCCAATTTCATCTTATCTAATGAACGAAAGGCCAAATTTTTGTTCTCCTTTGAAGCGAAAAACTGGATAAATTCAGTTTTTATGTCTGCCAATTTTTTAGTTTGAGTATTAAATTGTGAATCTAAATAAAAATGAAGAGCAGGGCCAAGGAGTTTCGTTTTAAACAGTGCCAGCATTTCTTTTTCGCTATAATTATTTAGCTGTTGAATGTCTTCAAGCTGGTCGAAAAAAAATTCGACAGTAGATGGATTACCATCAAATGGTTGAATATTTAGACTAATAGTGTTCTTGGATTTCGACATGTTGCAAAAAGTTTGTGAATTAAAACAGAAATATAGATAAAACACTCAGATTTTTTTTTTTTTTTTTTTTTTTTTAAACTTAGATTAATACCGGTTCTACTTCATATATGTATATTTATTAAGAACACAACTATATTCAAGAGCACAGCCTAAATAAACAAATTTTCTCTAAAAAAAAATATTGGAAGAACATTTTTCTATTAAGAAGCCAGGCACAAAAAAAAAAAACGTAAAATGATCTTGAAATGGAAAATAATCCATGTTCCATCATCAATGAGAACAACTTTCGTTTTCATTTAAAAAAAAAAAAAATTCTTCAGTATTTGCACACAAATAATAATAATAATAAATCCTCTAAAGAAAGTGGCCAAGGCACCAAGTGTTGTGATTTTATTAAATTCTTTTTTTTTAGTTCAAAGAATAAAGGGTGAGCTGCATTATAATTCATAATGTTCTAGTATACCCAGGTATCTGTTCTTTATTTTTTTTAAGAACATATATCTTTAATTATTTGAGCACACAGAATATTTTCTATTTTTGTTTCTTCAGAGGATTCTATGCTCAAAAAAATAACTTAGTTGATTAATATATTTTTTAATTTTTATCCACAAAATAACAACAACATTACATTAAAAAAAAAAAGGGAGACTTAATTAACTATAGGAACAGTTTATTTTTCTTTTGACGAAAATAGATATATTTTATCCTCAAAAATATGTTCACTGAATAACAATAAAAGGTTAAGTAAAATATATTTTTATATATAATACACCAATTGCTTTATTTGTGCGACAGAAACATATTTAACTTGTAAAAAAAAAAAAGGTATATCAATGCGATGTAAAACCAAATAAGAACAAGAAAAATTATACTTATCAATAATCTTCATGTTGCTACCACTATTTTCTTAATACAAATTGTGAGAATTTTTAACGTGATATGCCAATATTAGTTTGGCTATATCCACTTCAACTGGACCAATATATATGTTAATTTATCAATAATTCCATCCCGTAACTAACCAGTGGAAAGCTGATGAATTTTAAACATTTTTTCCTTGAAAATTCGACGAACAAGACAAAATTAACCAGATTGAGGTCCACATCATACTTATTACAATATACAAGCTGACATAACATAATCTAATATGTATATGATGCATCTATGACACACAAAATTACGTATTTTATAATACACTCCATCTCCAACAACAAAACCAAAGAACAACTCCGAAAATTCAAAGGAAAATGTGAACCTATCATTGGCGCAAGGACAGGGTTGCCGTAACATGGAAAAACTCGCCAAACAGATGGCAACTGCCAATACACGCACGGAAGCTTCATTGAGAAGATGTAAAAAAAAAATAAAGGAATGCCAACATAGGGCTAAATATATGCCAAAGGGAGGGTATAATTAAAATTTAAAACAAACGGAAAAAAATATGAATCTGATTTGTTAAAAATGAAATGAAATCAACCTGACGTCACAAAGACGAAATTGAAAATAAAGAATACTAAATAAATGTTTTGAAGCCGATGGGTTAAATAGGATAACTTAATCAAATAATAATTTTTAAACAAAAAGGAAAACTATGATTAAAGTCTGCCAGGCAAATAAAAAATAAATAAATAAAAGGAGAGAGAAGGGAAAACAAAAAATAAACTGCGCTATACGGAACCTGAATGTGGTAAAATTACCACAATAATTTCTTCATCATTAAGGATTTGAAAACTTGGATGTTGATTTTCAACGTCCAGCCATTCGGAAATGCCCTCTTTTAATGCGATTAATAATCTCAAATAGTTCTCCGTCTGTCGGTGAGTTTACCCTTTGCTGGAATTCTAAATTAATAAAATCTTATTATTCTCTTCTCTTTTGAATAATTATGTAGCCTGTAGCATGGACAGTGAACTAAAACGTGTGGTATTTTTCAAGGCTCATTCACAAAAAAAAAAAAAAAAAAAAAAAAAAAGACTTTGTTATTGGCTCGGTTAACAGAAACCTCGATTAATCGAAGCTCGGTTAATCGAGGTTCTACTGTATCTGGTCTTAAAATGAATTTTTTATATACTCATCTGCTTTTTTTTCCCCCACTCATATTATTTTCAGTTCTGTTTACGCATATTATTCAACTTGATTTTTAAAATATTTTTTGCGCATATTGGATTACTTACACAGCTTTTTATTCTTCATTTGTAGGGTATTTTCATGATGGCTCTGTGTCTCGAAATTTAAACGTGTTATTGAGATAGAATACAGGATATTTATCAAAGTAGTTTTTATATTTTCAAACAAAGTTCTCATATAGATTATTAAAACAAAATAGTATCTTGCAGGTGAATACTATAGGAGGGATTATTTTCCATTGGAAAAACAACCTTTATTTATAAAATATTCGGAAAGTCATGATAACTTTACTCTAATACTTTCACGATTTCTTTTCAAGTTCTATATCCCCATCTGAAGCAAAAAATGGAACATTTCTCATACATAAACTTAAATTTAATAATATATAAACATTTACATATATGCTCTTTGATATGCTCTGTATTAAATTATACTGTTGTCACTAAAAATGAAAATTCATACAGGGCTGCCAACCTCTGCGAGTACAAATGTGTAGTTTAAACATAGAAAATGTATAGTTTTGAGGAATCAAGTGCAGTTAAAAACAAATTTTTAGCGCCCTAAATCATTAGTATAAAATCATTTGCTAACATTTAAAAACAACACTTTGTTGATAAACACTGATTTAACTATCAATCATATTAAAATAAAAGATATTTTACAATTAAAATATAAAACTTACCTCATATTGAAATATGTATTCATCATAAAAATTTATCTCAAAAATAGTCTCCAATTGAAATTTTGTTTCTAATTGATTTTTTCCCATTTCAACAAAGATACATGATGCTATTTTTGATTAAAATATCAAAATAATACTTTACTTTGTATGAATATTCTTACATAAACCCAGCACAATACCTATTTCAATATTTCAAATCATAATAATTCTATCGTGGAAAAGGAAAACTTATGTTGTTAATAACATGCTAAAAACCAAAAGAAAAAAAACATTTCAATTTTTTAAGGATTGTACAGTAGCTTTTTTAGCACTTACAATTTTTTCTTTTTCATTTTTTTTTTTTTTTTTTTTTTTTTTTTTTTTTTTTTTGTAACAACTTTCATTATTATTCAAGAAACTGATTGTTTCAATGTTAAGGCATGAACGAAATTCTGTTAAGTTGTGTCTAACAATGCTAAACACTTTTTCACTAGCAGCATTACTGTGTGGTATTAGGAGAATTGTTAGCAGACTTTTTGGATAAAAAGTGATATTTTATTGATCCATTTTGATCTTTAATTTCCGAAATTTTACTCCAAGCAACATTAGCATTGCAGCCGAACTCAGTGGTACGTTATGTTCGATAAGAAACGACGTAACGCATTTCTGATTTGGTTGTTTGTAAAGATAAATCGCTGTCCGCAAAAAAAGTTTCGGGCAATTTTTTTACTATCGTTTTCCGTTCACTGAACTTCCGATGTCTGCCTGATCTTATATGACGTGAGCAATCAAACTTTCCACCGTGATTGACATGAAAATGACTATTGCAAATTGTGCAGAATGCGTGGAGGTGAATCCTCCGAATCTAAGGTGAATCCTCCGATGGACGTAAACAAGGCCATTTTGCAGAATATTCTGATCGAAATTCTTGATCAGATTGAGATTTTTTTTTATTTTTTGGCTGATCACATATATTTACAAATGAAAAACAAGGAACAGAATTTCAGTACTTTTAAATAATATCACTTTAAAAATGGAATAACACTTTCGAAGACATAATCAAACGTAAGCAACAAATCAGCTATTGGCGGGAGCCGATAGAAAGAGACACCAAACCATGGCCGACTATAATGTATATACGGCCCGCTCATTTCGCCAAAAACCGCCGAAAATGTGAAGCCGGATTAAACTTCAAACCCTGAACCATTTCATTGGACCACGTGGTCTTTGTTTACATTAAAACCCTGCCCAGATAACGGCTCGTATTTTATGAACGTCTTTTATTTCGATCATTATCGAAGTTTGAGATACATTAATCGTATTTTCAAATAAACGAATTAAATAGTTATACCATTCAATTTCACACTATTTATAAACATATTTTTGTAAAGATTGTTGCATTTTATAGCTACATTAACAAATGTGAATTTTTAAGGTTTGCTAGATTCTTATTTGTTTATAATTGCATGCGATACTTTAACACTATTTCTATCGTTGTCAAATGTCACCTTTTTAAAGTTTTTATTTATGTTTATTTTGCTTGTACTTTTTGAATAAGCTTTAAAAAAAAGGGGGTCTTCAATGTATTAAAAATTATTTGTAATTGTTTCAATGGAAAATCATAAATCGAAATATTTTAAAATGTGCCACTTGACACCTGTAGTGTGTGAGATTATTGTGCAGTATAAAAATTAAAACACACTTCAAACATTTGTTTTTCTGTAAGAAAAATATCTAAAAAAAAAATAAAAAAAAATCATCAGGAACATTATGTAAATTCTGAGACTCAAACTGCTACGGAGAACACTAGCTACACGAATACATTTAAAGCAATAGTTTGCTGTTTTAAGCAGAACATTCAACAATGTTCTTAAAATAAGTAATAATAAAATTGATTGTATTTTGGTATTAATATTTCTTTCTGACTATGTTTAAAAAAAAATTATAGATATTGGTTTTGTCTATAATTAAACCAGATTGTTCTTCAGGAAAATAATTATTACGCACAACTACGATATATTAAGAATTTAACCCATAAATATGTTATCATTTATTCGTAAAGGAACAGATGTGTTACACTCACGCATCGATCGTTGTCGACTTTTCGATTGGCGCGATTTTCAAGTCCGCGCCAAACCAGTAACTTAATACAATTGCCAGGTTACCACTAAAGGAAAAAATCCTAAAATTTGGCGACTTTTTTCCTTTTTATAACCGATTTTAAAAAAAAGAAAAGGAAACGATATTTATGAAACAATAGTTTTTCGCCGTTATCTCCAACACTGCAGCTACGATCACTTCGAGATTTACAATTATAAACGCAACAATTTACCATATTTTCCCTTGCAATACTATTTTAATAATCGAAAAATGAACAGTTATTGGAATTAGCTGTCATTTCTAATTTTTATTGAAATGTTAGAAGAGTTGTAAACGTAACCATGGCGACGTGACGTAATTTTGGTGTTTGTTTACATTTCAACCCTGCCCAGGTTGTTTCAGTTACGGTTAAAGTCAATTTTCAATTTTGGGCAGGGTATCAGAGTCCTCTGGCGGGAAGCTTCATACATTAATCTCAATTGAATATGCCTGTAGATCTAGTCTGCCTTGCACCAAACAAAAACAGAATAAATAAAGTTTAGCGACAGGAAAAAGCCTCTCTAACGTACTCCAATCGGCGACGCGCTACTAATATGCGCGCGCACATCGCCTCACAGTTCAAGAGGAGGAAAGTCGAAAACCTCCCAGCATTTCAACTTATTTAAATCTGATATTTAAATAAAAGAAAGATTATAAATTTATAATCCAACAACATTTTGCACTTTTCATTCCGTATTTTGTCTTCTCGAATCGTAAAATAGTAATGTGTAAAGATGTGCGCACGCAAGATTTTCATTAAAAGCAGTGGCGTAGCTTTTTTTTTTTTTTTTTTTTTTTTTTTTTGTTGGGGGGGGGGGGGTGGGGGTAAGAGATGCGATTGCGCGGGCGAAAATTTTTGAGAATCGTCGCTCCAGAGAATCGTTGCTTAAAAAATTATAGCATACAAATATAATAGTTACTAAGAAAGACGAGCAATATTCTGAATTATCCCGGGCACACGAAATACACTGTACGCTGTATTAGGCGGAGGGGGGGGGGTATCTCTGCCTTCTTTTAACATAATCATTTAAAATCATTGTATCATTTAAAATCATTGTATATTAAATTTTATCATCATTTATATCATCATTTAAAATCATTGTATATTAAAAATAAATAAATAAACGAACTGATTATAGAATACTTAGACGCTAACAGAAAAATGATCTAAGACCATTTCATCAGGGGAACGCCCCCATTAACGAACTTGACCGAGATTTTATGTCCCTTGATTATATGTATCAGTTTGGAAGATATTTGTGCAGAATTATTGAAGTTATCGTGTCCAAACAAAATGATATAGCTATATAGACAGATAGATAGATAGATAAAGTTTTGAATTGGGGGTGGTTTGAGGTTCTAGGGGTCATGATCGGCGTAGATCTGCAAAAAATTTCAGAAATTCCCTCATACGGGAAAATGTAATAGGTAGTATTTCTTACGAAATCTACCTAAAAAGAAAAAGAAAAAATGATAATTTCGTTTCTCTCAATAAATAAATATGGACAAAATTAGATAATGCCAGGCTTTCACTCTTCAACGGAGTGAAATATTTCACTCTTGTCAAAGGAGTGAGACAGTCACTCTCGACAACGGAGTGACATATTTCACTCCTTTCTAGGGAGTGGAAAATTCCACTCTTTAAGGAGTGTATTTTTATAAAATTCACTCCAAAAAGAGTGAAAATGCCTCTCACTCTTCCAAAGAGTCAACTTCTCACTCCTCCCAATTTTAGAGTGTTCGACGAACGAAGAGGATGCAATTTATGTCTTCTTGAAGGGTACTTTATTCACGGATAACAAATTTGAACTCTGGGTTCTATGTTTAAAATGCGATGTGTGAGCCAATACCGACTGAACTGCATAAAGTATTGTTATGTGATTTTATGCTTGTAATTTTTATAGATAAAGTAACATAAATTTCACACAGTAAGCTTATGGATGGGATAATATGGGAAGAGAAAGGATAAGTTAAAATAGGAAAAACTAATTAAAGTACAGGCGAAAGGGTTAGAAATGAGATTTTAAAAAGGTAAAAAAACGAAGATATTCGACGAACGAAGAGGATGCAATTTATGTCTTCTTGAAGGGTACTTTATTCACGGATAACAAAGGTGAACTCTGGGTTCTATGTTTAAAATGCGATGTGTGAGCCAATACCGACTGAACTGCAGAAAGTATTGTTATGTGATTTTATGCTTGTGATTTTTATAGATAAAGTAACATAAATTTCAAACAGTAAGCTTATGGATGGGATAATATGGGAAGAGAAAGGATAAGTTAAAATAGGAAAAACTAATTAAAGTACAGGCGAAAGGGTTAGAAATGAGATTTTAAAAAGGTAAAAAAACGAAGATATTCGACGAACGAAGAGGATGCAATTTATGTCTTCTCGAAGGGTACTTTATTCACGGATAACAAAGGTGAACTCTGGGTTCTATGTTTAAAATGCGATGTGTGAGCCAATACCGACTGAACTGCAGAAAGTATTGTTATGTGATTTTATGCTTGTGATTTTTATAGATAAAGTAACATAAATTTCACACAGTAAGCTTATGGATGGGATAATATGGGAAGAGAAAGGATAAGTTAAAATAGGAAAAACTAATTAAAGTACAGGCGAAAGGGTTAGAAATGAGATTTTAAAAAGGTAAAAAAACGAAGATATTCGACGAACGAAGAGGATGCAATTTATGTCTTCTTGAAGGGTACTTTATTCACGGATAACAAAGGTGAACTCTGGGTTCTATGTTTAAAATGCGATGTGTGAGCCAATACCGACTGAACTGCAGAAAGTATTGTTATGTGATTTTATGCTTGTGATTTTTATAGATAAAGTAACATAAATTTCAAACAGTAAGCTTATGGATGGGATAATATGGGAAGAGAAAGGATAAGTTAAAATAGGAAAAACTAATTAAAGTACAGGCGAAAAGGTTAGAAATGAGATTTTAAAAAGGTAAAAAAACGAAGATATTCGACGAACGAAGAGGATGCAATTTATGTCTTCTCGAAGGGTACTTTATTCACGGATAACAAATGTGAACTCTGGGTTCTATGTTTAAAATGCGATGTGTGAGCCAATACCGACTGAACTTCAGAAAGTATTGTTATGTGATTTTATGCTTGTGATTTTTATAGATAAAGTAACATAAATTTCACACAGTAAGCTTATGGATGGGATAATATGGGAAGAGAAAGGATAAGTTAAAATAGGAAAAACTAATTAAAGTACAGGCGAAAGGGTTAGAAATGAGATTTTAAAAAGGTAAAAAAACGAAGATATTCGACGAACGAAGAGGATGCAATTTATGTGTTCTTGAAGGGTACTTTATTCCCGGATAACAAAGGTGAACTCTGGGTTCTATGCTTAAAATGCGATGTGTGAGCCAATACCGACTGAACTTCAGAAAGTATTGTTATGTGATTTTATGCTTGTGATTTTTATAGATAAAGTAACATAAATTTCACACAGTAAGCTTATGGATGGGATAATATGGGAAGAGAAAGGATAAGTTAAAATAGGAAAAACTAATTAAAGTACAGGCGAAAGGGTTAGAAATGAGATTTTAAAAAGGTAAAAAAACGAAGATATTCGACGAACGAAGAGGATGCAATTTATGTGTTCTTGAAGGGTACTTTATTCCCGGATAACAAAGGTGAACTCTGGGTTCTATGTTTAAAATGCGATGTGTGAGCCATTACCGACTGAACTGCAGAAAGTATTGTTATGTGATTTTATGCTTGTGATTTTTATAGATAAAGTAACATAAATTTCAAACAGTAAGCTTTTTTTGTGTAAAACATTAAAAGACAAATCTAGGAACAGAATGGAAAGAAGACTGTCAGAGATAGTCGTTACATTTTTATAAATTTGACAAACATTCCTGTTTATAAAAAATGCCGTGCTCTTTCGGTACATATTAAATGTTCTTTTTCAATAAAAGTTATTAAAACAATGTTATTCTGTCTTAAGTAGCAAAATTAGATCTATTTGTGTGATTCTTCTGGTAAAAAACGCGGGTAGCCAGTATTTAGACACCATTTTCTAAACTCCAAATTTGCAGACTTTCGAATTTTTTTTTTATAAACAGAAAACTTTTCAAACTGAATTTTTTTCTAAACGGATGCAAAACACATTATGGTTATTAAACACCATGACGGTTTCTTGCGCTCATTTTGAAAGCTGTAGGATCTAGATTGAAAATAAAAGTGGTAGCCGGTATTTAGACCTTCTCTTCTATATATTATGATTTAGTATTTCAAATTTATTTACAAAATGTTTTGCCGTTCCCATCTCGGATATATTTTACTCTAAAACTTAAGTTTTGATTGAAGATGTTGCAGTGTTATATCGAAAACGCATAAACACGTTTATTTGTGTTGTAACTGGTATTGGTCTACTTAATAAAAATAGTTCGTAATTTGTTAATAAAACTTCAAATATTTTATTACCAAATTTATTCATAATTTCGCTTTCTGAATTAATCTCTTTTATTCTCATATTAGTTCTATTAAGTTTCTACAAAATATTCAAAATGAAAATACTTTATTATTTTTTTAATTTGAATGAAAAAATAATACTTACAACCTGACATAAAATAAGCATTATAATGTAGTAGCTTAGTAATTTTGTGTGGAATCTTTTACAACTTCTAAGCAAGACATAACGTTCATCTTGCCTTTTTATTGCATACACCCCATATGGATAAACTAACCAGGATTTGTTTATGTTTAGTGTCACCATCTTGTTATTTTAGCCATAACAGATAAGAATTCCTGAGTCTCTACATTTTTAAAAACAAAATTAATTCACAAAAACACATTTTCTATCATAAGTAAGAATTCCTATCTTTAAAAAATCAAATCTCCTTTGCAATAATATCTATCTGTTATTGCAGCAAACTTCGGTTTTCGCCAATAGAGAGGAATTTACTTGGCGCATATCATGAAAAAAATGTAGTCGTTTCCATCCATACCGATATATCAGCTAATCACTTAATGACGTGATTATTACTTTATTAATACTGAGATTTTTTAAAATATAATATTTATATTCTTTATGAATAGTTAAATCACTACTTTTGATTTCTTTTGAGCAAAAGTGTCCTTGTCTTGAGAATGATAATATATTGCCTGAATTTCTTATAAAATAATGTTCAAAACGTAAACATACCGATAAAGAAAAAAATATCAATGTTTCTTTAAATTTAACATTAATTATAATCACATTAAAGCTTAAATTTTCACAAAATAACTATGAAAATATATTGATTTATTTTTATTCATTTAAAATGTTTTTGCTCCTTGTGAGAATTTAAAACGAAAATAATTTCTGCAAATGTTTATGCAATATAAGGTTTTCATTTATATATATCATGTGTTAAGAAGAATTAATTCAAAAAGATATGTTAACAAATATTGATTGTATTTTAGAATTTTTCTTTCACAAAAAATTTATTATACGTGTCCGACGTTTAGCTTTTTATTTTAACGGATATAAACAAATTGCGTGTATAAAGCGACGTACAATTAAGTACAAATATGGTGTACTGCGAGTATGTGCTGAAACTTTCGCGTGAAAATATGTTTGTGATTTTTGTTTCATAATCCATTTATTGTTCTTATTTATGATGAATCAAATTTTTGTCAAATTGTTTAAAAATAAAACTCTTCAATTTATTGCGATGCATATACCACACTTTTAAGCCAGTCTATTATTAAAAACATACGAACGTATGATGCAGCTTTTTAGTTTGTTTGTAAATCATTAAAGGTCGAAAAAACGCAGTTTACTATATATCACTAAATATTTGGACTAATTTTAAATTTCTGAAAACAAAATGTACGATATACCTTATGAAAAAGTTCTAGGCGCCGATTATTTTATATATTTTTTAGTTAACTCAATAGCCTAGAAAGGTGTAGAAAAATGTATTTTTCAGTTTTTACGATAAAAGAGTTTAGTTTAGTTAGATTTTAAGATAATCCGTAAACAATATTTTCATTGCACAATTGGCATGGGATATATATTAAAACGTAAACATTGTGTTTTAAATTTAAAATGTTTATCACATAAAAAAACGAGAAATTATATTTATTTGACGTATTGAATTATTGGATATTAATGTTCGAGTGCCTCTATTTTAGGCACCCTGTATGGGCTTTTATGAAATAGTTCATTACACATATGTCAGTTTATCGAATAAGTAGAATAGTTTTATAAACTTTCTTTTAAAACGTAGTAAACTTTCAAAGAAATAATAGAATTTAAATAAATAAATTCAAACACCTTTGAGCTTAACATGCTTCTTTCCATTATTATAATATATATATTAGACTTGAAAAGTTATTCTATTCTTATGATTCGACAATGTGATATCAACTGTCTCTTCTATTGGACGTAGACTTGTAGGCATTTATATTTATCAAGTTTGACTAAGCAGTTTTATGTTTCTTCTTGATGCTGAATCAAGCGTTCTTAGTGAAAAATAATCCCCTACCGTATTATTCAATTGATATTTTAAGGTCAAAGTTTACAGCAATATTTAATATAAAAATATAACGTAGATGATTCACTTTGACATTTCATACATTTTAGAAATACATTTACTTGTAAGCACCTGAAACTATAATCATTTGAAAACATTTATTTTTCTTAAAATATGTTTATGCGAATCTATTTTCTTTTATAAGAAAGAAATCTATGCCTGTGTCCAAAATTGAAATGTTGTACATCCGATTTACTATTATGTTCCATAATGTGAATCTCTTTTACCGATAAAAAATAAATAAAAATACTAATTTTACAATTATAAATGCATATACAGGGTGTCTCAAAAGGTCGTTTACAAACTTAACATGCAGGTCTGTCATACCATGATGAACAAGATTTACATCGGAACTTGTGTTCGAAAATGCAAACTGCGACCGCTAGAGGGCGTCGATCGCAGGTGTGGAGGGGGAGAAAGAAAGTATATCGAAAGAGGTATCAATATGACTTTTATTAAAGAACATGGTTTAATTTACACAAGATGTTCAAAATTCATTCCATTCGCCGCAATGCATGCTTCACAACGTCGACGCATGAATTCACGTACCCGTTCAAAATGGGAAAATCCGGCTGTGCGACTCGTTGCTGCAAATACCAGAGTGCGAATGCAACGCGTTGGGGATAATCGTCAACGCACAATGCCTGTACTCTTTGTAAGTGGTAGGGGTGGTTCGTGTCCTCATGCAGTATGCGCAAAATGCTGGAACGACGTACACCCAAGACGCGTTCGCGGACATGTTTGCGGGTTCCTGTCAAATTCCCGTAGCACGGTGTCCTCTACGACAGGCGTGCGTGTAGTGCGTTCTTGACCGATGTAGCTACGTACTTGGAAAGCTCCTGCTTCCCGCAATCTGCGGTGCAATTGTCTAAACAAAACATGACTTGGCTGACGTCTGCTTGGGAAGCGCTGAAGGTATATCCGTACCGCGGCTCGGACATTTCCATCCGCGGCGCCATATACGTAATACATATCGGCCAATTCTGCTTTACTAAACCAATTCATCCTTCTCCTGCAGCGTCTTCGCCTGAAATGATTGCGCTTTCCACTCTCCCGTAAGTCTGCGCTCATCGCCCTCTAGCGGTCGCAGCTTGCATTTTCGAACACATGTTCCTATGTAAATCTTGTTTATCATAATATGACAGACCAGCATGTTAAGTTTGTAAACGACCTTTTGAGACACCCTGTATACACACAGAGAGAGACAGACATGTGTATATATAATATATTTTTTAATTTAACTTTATTTTACATATTTTTACCTTAAAATATTTTTTCTACCATTCTGAATCTTAAAATTTCGTTATACTGAGACTCTTATTTTAGCATTTCAGTACAGAAATAAATCGCTTTCGAATATTCTTTTCATTTCAGACTTCAACTTTTTTTGTATTCCCTTTAGTAGCTTTGAATTTCCTCATTGGCAAGGGATACAGTGAAATCTGGTTATTAGACTTTGCGCTGTTTTCATGCACGCGCAGCACGCTGTCAGATTTCGGCTTTTCAATAGTTTTGCTGTCTAGAAAAGTTACGACAATTCATTTTGTCGCTCTGCCGCAAATATCTTCTATTATTATTAGAATGATAAACTTTGTACTGTGAATTACTAATAAATTACATTCATTCGTTATAAAACTTTATCTAAAATACACGTTGATTAATAAATGTTTTTACTTATTGCTAAAGCATTTAGAGACTCTCACCCGGGACAGGACAGGCACGCCCTTCCAAGCTTCCGACCTATTTCCCTCTTATCCTGCTTGTCTAAGTTCTATGAATGCATACTTGAAAACCGTCTGAAAGTGTTCGTTACCTCCAGTGCGATTATTATACCCGATCAGTCAGGGTTCAGGCCCCAACACTCGACTCAGTACCAGCTTTGGAGAATAACTGAACTCGTTCACGAGGGTTTCCTTCGTAGGTAAAAAACTGGTGTCGTATTCATAGATATTGCTAAAGCCTTCGATCGGGTTTGGCATTATGGACTTATGTAATTCTGCTCAAGTTTCCGCCCCAACTTATCCTTATTTTCAGGAAGTACCTTAACGGTAGGAACTTTTCTGTTAAAGTTAATAACTTTATTTCCTCTTCTCGCATTATACAGACAGGCGTAACTCAGGGTAGTATGTTAAGCACCTGGCTGTTCAACCTCTACATTAATAATATTCCTCACATTATTCCCAATGTCCACTTAGCATTATATGCGGACTACACGGCCATCATGACCAGCAATATTTCATTAGACATTGTGATGACTAAACTCCAAGCCTACCTCTTGACCCTACAGATCGGGATTAGAAATCGGCGTATTAAAGTCAACACAGCAAAAAGTGCAGTCATGATTTTTCCCATAAATCTATCTCTCCATTTGTCAATATTTCTCTCAGTAGTGAATTCATACCCTGGGTCACCAATTACAAATATCTAGGTATCTATCTAGATCAAAATTAACCTCGGCTAGGAAGATTCAAGAATCTCTTATAAAGCTCAAGAATCTCTTATATCTTTACTGGTTGATCACAACCGTCTGTCACTCTGGAATAAATTATTACTGTATAAGTTCTTAATCAGATCAATCATGACCTATGGGTAAGTTATCTGCGGTTCCGTCTGTGAAACTCGGATGCAGAAAATTCAAATTTTTCAAAACTCTTTATTACGTAGGATTTTCAAGGCGGCAACGTTTGTCCGGAAAGACGTCAACCATGCTGATCTCATTATTAGGCTTATCTCGCAAGTTATTAAAAAGCATGCAGAGAGTTCCATAGGGATCGACTTTTAATACCCAACGAAGTGTTGCGGTCTATTCAACTTTACAGTGTACATAGCAGTAGAGGAAAGAACAGACTGCATGTCATCTTGAGTAGAGATGACGGCTTTGCTCCACCTTCCAAAAGAAGGAGAAGGGAGCCACCCTAAACGCTTCGTTGTTCTATTCAAAATTCAAAATTTTATGGTACCTGCATTGTTATTCTCATTTGACATTCCTACACTAAAATTTTTCCTTTTAACATCTTCCCGCCTTGCTTTGGCATCTGGTTCTGTTAACTTTCCTACTTAGCTCTCTTGCTATTGTTAGAAATATATATATATATATATATATATTATTTTTTGCATGTTAATTGTAACTATACTTAATTTTCTTTGCACCTTACATAATTTAATTACATGAATCTTATAAAATAATCTTATAAACTAATTGTTTATTAGATAAATAGAAAATTATTAGATAAAGAGAAATATAAAAGATATATCGCAGATAGCTGCGATATATCTTTTATATTTCTGAATCTTCTGATGCCATCTCCATCGACTGTTCTCATCTAGATGTGAAGTAAACGTGGGCATTACACTCCACGTAGGCATTCTTCAGTAATTCATTCAGTGATTCACTTAGGCATTCTTCAGTTGTCCATTATAATTTTAATTTGTTTAATTAAGCTGTTTGCTATTAAAAAAACCCCTAATGTCTATTTAATTAGACTCTCCAAATAGAATTGACTTCACCTGCTTTGTTTTCGGCCACTACTAGTGGCCACTGGATTTCTTCCACTAAATAAAATTTACGCTTGAAAAATTATGTCAAACACACATACACACACATTATATATATATAACTGATTTTAATTAATAGTTGAAAAAAAATATATAAACTCTAACAAAGAATAATGTAAGGAACTATAAAAAAGAACAATGAACATGACATTGAAATTATTTCTTGAAAAATTTAACAGGAACTTTTTGAGTTATGCTGTTAAAAATTTCATTAGAGTTTAATGGACTTTTCTTTTATTGAATAATTTATAGTTTTTTACTTTTTATTATTATTTTCTTTTTGGTGTAAAATTCCTTTTATGTATGTTTTTGTATTTCATTATTGAGGAGTCTCTGCTACTATCTTTGCCTTCTTTCCGTGCTTTTAGTCATTTAGAAAAAAGTATTTAAGAAAAAAAAATATTTTTTAACATAGGCAACAATTTTTTTAATTTCTTTTTTCTGAGGCGATTACATGACTCCACGTTGATCACCTCATGGAAAGCATTGTTACACTCTGTAATCTTTGTATGCAGATGAGGGGTGCTCATATATCTTAATAATGTCGTTTTTTTGTTTGTTTTTAATTTAAACATGTTTTTGTTAATGACTCTAATATGACTTTATCTTATAATTTATGAAAAATTAATATTATTTTCCTCTTTGTATGTAATTTTTTGTTTTTTTCCATGCATAAACATATTTGCAACTTTCCTGCCGCATTTCGTGTCAATCTAAACAGTACTTGTCGATATTTCCGCATTTTACGGCTGCGTGCTTAACTTTTGGCAGTGAGTATATATATATATATACATACAGTGAAACTTCCATTTAACGAAGTCTCATCGTTACACTTAAAAACTTCGTTATGAACAAAATTCGTTAAATAGAAATAAACTTAAATTCATGAAATTTTTCCTTCAGATATGACAAACAAGTGTTGGATTCAAAAGCACTTGATTCAGTTTCAATTATGAAGCTGTCTTGTACAAAATAGTTGTGTACGGTCGATGAAATCTCATCACATTCCCAAGCTTTTGATGAAGCTTTCATCAGCTCTGATGCACAGGTTCTCAAACTAATGTTTTCACTGCATTGTCTTTTTTTCTGTCAATTTTCGAAAATGTATTTCAATTTTTTTTTCTTATTAATTAGACTAATGTCTGAAGTTTAGAAGTTGTATTGGCAGGAACACAAATAACTTTGATGTTCTTCGATTTGCCTTTTGAAGCACATTCTTTTAGATGTACAAAGTACAAAGCAATTTTCTATCAGCAATGGATATTCAGAATGGTAACTGTCTGACTCTAATTGATATTTTTTGCTTCAATGTATCTGACGTCATTGCGTCACTGCAACTTCTATATCATTGAATGTAAAAAGGGGATTTTGACTTCCCGTAACTGTCAGCGCTGGAGTCTCGGTGTGGGAGAGTAATAATAACAAGTGTTTTTCTTAGTGTGAAAAAAATTGTTTTATTTACCATTAAGCAGAATGGAAATTATTTAAATGTGTTCATTATCTAACAATCCGCTGAA
This sequence comes from Maratus michaelseni, assembly GCA_963931845.1. Lineage (NCBI taxonomy): Eukaryota > Metazoa > Arthropoda > Arachnida > Araneae > Salticidae > Maratus > Maratus michaelseni. The sequence continues at coordinate 419,733,240 of OZ007588.1, forward strand.
ATAAATTCGCATATCCATCGCAACAGCAACCTCTTAGTTTGAATTCTGTACAAGTACAAAAGTGGAATAAACTCAGTTATATAAAATATATTTATCGTAAATTGGAGATTCATTTATATTCTAATGGTGTTCAAAGTCATAGTTCTGCAAAAAATTTCGTTAAGTAGAAAACTTTGTTAAATAGGGACTTCGTTAAAGGGAAGTTCCACTGTATATATATAAACATTGTATTACACATTATTAACACCATTAACACAATCCTCTCCCTGAAATAAAATTTCTTAAATGAAACGACGTACAAACTCAAAACATTTGCTTTAATAAAAAAATTAGCAAAATATATATGTGAATAAAATTTTAATTGTTTCAACAGTGTAAAAAAAATTAAATATTTTAAGAATATCATTTCTTTTCAAGTATGTTTTTAATATCAGATATGTTTACTTTCATGTATTATTTTATTCTTCATTAGTTCAAAATTGTTTTATATATCTTTATGAGCCTTTTGTAAAATTCAACACACTTCCAAGAAATAAATTTTTAATGCAACATAACATTTTCCTTTTTTCAAACATGAAAATCAGTTCTTATTTTCGGGATTTACCATTACGAAATCAGCTGTCTGTTGTATTAGATACACACATTTATTCTTTTATATTTATGATGTTTAACTAAGCAGATTTTTGTTTATTCCAGCTGTTGCATAAAACGTTCTTAATAGAAAATGATCCCTTTCAGTGATATTGAATTGGCATTTTGAGGTGAAGGTTTACTGCATTATTGAATATGAACACGTAACTCACGCAGAGGATTTGCTATGACATTTCATAAATTTTAGATTTACATATTCTTGTAAACCCATTTAACAATGGGGTTTAAAATCATATTTCTTCGCAGTTTTATCAAAAGGTTAACTCATGCATACTGCCTGTGTTAGAAAAGAAAATAAGGTTTAAAGTAAATGTAAACATCTGAAAATGATAGTTTTTAAAATGAAAGATAAAAAATCATACTTTAAAATATAATTTTTATTTATAAGTTGTACCCCTAGATTATTATTATTCGTTATTAAAACTCACACATATTAATTTCTTTACAAGTGACAGAATGGAATAATTCTGCTTATTACCGACTTATTACCCTATCATTTGTGAAATGTTGTCGTAAGAAATGTTTTACTGCTCGCCCAACGTGGGGCGGGGCTCCATCTTGCATAAAAAATGTTTGAGAAAGGCACAGTCGTTGCTGAAGTTGAGGAACTACGAAAGTTTGCATCATGAGCAGGTATCTTTGTGCAGTAACGAAACACGTTACAGGGCTTGTTGGCCGTTAAGCCTTAAAAAAATAAGAACCAAGAATGAAACTTGCAGTACATTCACACCACACAGTGATTTTTGGAGATTTGGGGGGAGGTATTTCGTGAATAACATTTGGTGTCTCCGAAGACTATATTCTGCAGGTCTGTGTATTGACTGGCCCCTTCATACATAAATGGGCTTGATCTCCTCATAAAATCTTCCATGGGAAGTCATCATCTACCTTCATTCGTGATAAAATCGTTAGAGCAAACTCCAGCTTCTGCTGCGCCTCATCTGGTAACAATTGCTGATGACAACTAATTTTATATGGATAAAATTTTATTACCTTTCTCAGGATTTTTCGAACAGTAGCATATAGATATCAAACTTTCGAGAATGTCCACGGGCACTAAGACCGGCTTCTCAAGTCCCCGATGACTCCACAATTGCAGTGGGAATTTCTTCTTGCATGCGGGGAGGTACTGGTTTCCTCCCCCTTCCACATTTTACAGTAAACGTTCTAGTCTCCTCGATTCTTTTACCATTCTTCTCACTATACACGGTGATAAAGTTTACTTTTCCTTTATGCATTCCTTTCACTCGATTAAATTCACGTAAAGCAGCTGCACCGTTTCAGCTGTTAACATAGAATAGTTTAAAAAGTAAAGTGCGATGTGGAAAAACTAAGAGAAATCTTGTACAACGTTACTGGCAGAAATAAATAATTCTTGATTTTGCTGATGATTAAAACGGCGGTTGCACCGAAAAGCCCCATAGCGCCATCTGTTGTTGATCGTTGCAACTATTTTTTTTTTAGTTTTCTATTCTTTTTCCCCTTTCTCGAATAGTAAGTGTACCGATTTTTGTTTCGTTCGGGTTATTTCTTCAAGCTACAGGCAGCTCCAACCCGGTGCTTTAAATATGCATATTATTGTAAAGATATAATAATAGAGATTGTAAATCATATTCTTAATTATACCTATTGCATTTTTAACAAAAAAGTTACTCATGCATTTCGTCTGTGATAGAAATAAATACATTTTTTAAAGGTATATATAAATAATTAAGAATATTAGATTTAAATGCGTAGGATATATATTTTATAATATAGTTTTATATCTTATGTTTTTGCGCTAAACAAGAAGTAGTTATGCGTTTTCGTTACAAGTAAAAACTCCGAATATTATGTTTTTTCTGAATCTATATTATATATTTTATAAAACTAAAAATTGAATATATTATGAACTTTCATAACATAAAGTATTCACGAATATTTGATAAAATTCTTATTAATATCAGTATTAATTAAATCTATCTTATATAAAATTCGGTAAAATATATTCAAACTGAAAAATCTATATTTTATACCATATTGAAAATTGTAAAATTTAGAATAAATGGCATAAAGAGATTAAGCCAAAACATGTAGTGTAAAATCACTAGCCAAATTAAACTAAGTTAAAAGACATAAGATATTTCTAGAAAGATTTTATTTTTTTCATTATATTTAATTAATACCTTTAATTTCATGGAATATTTTACTAAAAATACATAATAAAATAACAATCTATAATACTTGTAGTATCCATTTTTAATACAGAGATACTCTTCGAATGTTTAAAAGCAATTGGAAAAAATTAACTGAAACAGATATTAGCTTGACCTGCCGTTTTCCCAAACAATTTTACCTCTAAAATATTAGTTCATTCATATTTTCCGGATTCGCCAATGCAGTGTCAGATTTTTCTTAGGTATTATATACACATTTATGCACACATATTTATGATGTTTGACTAAGCTGTTTTATGTTTCTTCGAGATGCTGAATCAAGCGTTTCTGAAGGAAAATAATATTTTTCTGTGTCATTCAATTTGCAATTTGAGGTGAAAGTTTATGACATTATTTAATTTGAATACGTAACAGATGGAGAGGATTTACTGTGGCATTTAATATATTTTAGGTACACGGGATGTATCCAGAAAATAAAGAACGTTTGTTTGAAAGAACTTAATAAAATCAAGAGATATCCAAGTAAAATCATATTAGATAAGATATAAAAGTACTTTTCGACATAAGTTGCCTTTGTTTTTCAAGCATTTATTATAACGCGGAAACTTCTTATTGCAGTTGTCGTACTCATGTACCTTCAATGACGGCAGGAATGAAATTAATGCATCTTCGAGATCGTCGTTTCGATAATATTTTTCCTCTGATAAAGAATTATGTAAAGTGAAAGCAAGGTACAGTACCTGTTCCTACAAATATTTTTAATTATTTTTCTCTGTCAGGTCGACTACAATAAGTGATGACCTGTAGTTTCGATCCTCCTTAATCGAGGTTCTTTTTCTGCAATCAACATGATGCAGCATTTTCTAACATAAGATTCACACACACACATTCAATGCTTTCTCCCTACCGCAAACTTGTTCTTTTTCCGACAAACCCGAATATTTCAAATATATTACGCAATCAAAAATCAAATAAAACTTTTTGGGATATCCAATTATCGCCGTCATTTTTAAATATTTCTAGCAAAACATACCGGACATGCAGAACGTGAAAACATGAACCGTAGGCTCAGACTGAGCAAGGAGTGGAGCTAGCCAGAAGCTGCTGCACTCCTCGGAGCATACTTATTAATGAGTAAACGCTCTAAAATTTCTGGATGACCAAGGCACATATTTATGAAAACATATTTTGTGACAATATGGATTTTCAATTAAATTTCTTATTATTTTTATTAAACGTACTAGCTTAGGACAAGTCACTTCGCTTTTTTTTAGTACATCTGAGCACTTTTTTTACATTCAATATACAAGTCGTGCATTAAAAGATATTTATATTTTTGTTTCTTCTTTTATTTTTAAAACACTTTGGTCGAAATATGAAAATGCCCTAGGTCGACCACTTTCAACCACCATATCTCCAACACCCCTACAGAATGGTCCACGAAAATTCCAGAACAAAGTCGATTCCATATGTAAACCTAAAACAAAATAGGAATAGATATGTTTATATACATGTAAATATATATATATACATATGTATGTATAAAATATAAAGAATAATATTCTGGTTCATTCTAGCAAATTCTAGTACATTCGAGAACATTCTAGTACATTCTAAAAGATTCCAAACATTTTTTAGAACACTTTGGTCGAAATAGGAAAATACCCTTGGTTGAACATTTTCAACCAACATATCTACCACACCCCAACAGAATGATCCTCGAACACTCCAGAAAATTCTCGAACCTGCCGGTTCATATGTAAACCTAATAAAAAATGTGTATTGTATGTATGCATATGTATGTATATATATATATATATATATATATATATATATATATATATATATATATATATATATATGTGTGTGTGTGTGTGTGTGTGTGTGTGTGTGTGTGTATAAAATATAAAGAATATTTTAGTACATTCTATAAAATTCTAATACATTCAAGAACATTCCACTATATTCTACAATATTCCAAATATTTTTTAGAACACTTTGGTCGAAATATGAAAATGACCTAGGTCTACCACTTTCAACCACCATATCTCGCACACCCCACAACTATCAACATGCAACCACCATAGTACACAATGGAAGACTCGAGGCTACTACAGTACACAAACACCAGTGGTATGTGCATGATAGTTGTGGTTGCAAAGTGAAAAATAAGGATACACACGTCAATTTTTATATATTTGTATAGATTACGCATGCATTTTACCTGTATTAGAAAAAAATAATTCATAAATAATAATGTAAAACAAGAGAAGAATTTCTTTTTAAATGTAGAATACAAATTTCATATTTTTGAACATAATAGTAGCTTATATGTTTTTTTACTACATTATTATTTGTTACCCGAATTGTTTCCTTATAATTTATGCATAAATTATTTTCAAATGACAAAATGGATTATTAAGTATTTGTGATAAAATGTTTCTTCAATTTCCAAAATTTGCAACTTTGAATACGTTATGCGTAGTTCAGATACATAAACTAATCACAAATTTGATATTAATATCATTAGAAAACCTCCTCTCTATCTCCTCTAAAAATATGTATACATAAAAACTAAATACTTTAGGTTTACAAGAAATTGAAGAATTAGATTTTTTCCCGTCTATTTAAGATAAAACAGAAAAAAGTGTCGAAAAAAGGTTTGAGTGCTGTACAATACTAAAGTTTAAAAAACAAACAAATCTATATATATATTCCCTTTCCGTAGCATGGAAATAAAACTGAATTTCTAACTTACCGTTTGGCAACAACCGTAGTTTCCAGAGCTCAGACCAATTAATAGACTAGATTGGGTAAGATCAGCTCCGCCTGCAATATGGTGGCCAGTGTGAGAGCAGTGAAACTCAAACTAGCAATAATTAAAAATAAAATAACCAAAGCTTTTGAGATGATTCCTCATTTTAATTATGAGTAATATCGTTAATTTCAAATAAATTCTTTGGATATTTTAAATCATAAAATAATACAATGGATATTTTAAAACAAGGGCAAACGATATGTGCCAAAAAGAATTATTATTCGGATATTTGAACTTGAAATCTTGTATGCCCGTAGACAACAATTTGTGACAATTTAGCTATCGTAGAATAAATTTTGAAAAAAGAGAAAATGGAGTTGATGCGAGAGGATTTTCTATCCATAATTTTCTATGATTTTTAAGTGGCATTAAAGAATGCCTTCAACGTATACCATTAGCATGTATATATAAATCCACATGTTACGTTTGCCTCCCTGGCGCTAGTCAGACGATTTTTTTGTCTGACTAGCATTTTGTCTGTTGCTAGTGCCAACGGCCTTTTTTTGTTTATTCTGATTTCGTTCTTTCAGTAAGATGATGATGTAACTTTCTGAACCGATCTTTCGGTAATAACTTTGAACACTCAAACGAGTGTCATAAAGAATAATATTCTATATTTAAATGTAAATAAATAGTCTTTATTAAGTTTTTAAAGAAAAGGTTTTGAGTATCATTTGCAACATTTACACAATAGCTGAACAAGTTATTTATTTGATCAAGATTTAATTCCTGAAAATAGAATGAATGGCGTATTTCTAAAAGAACCTGCAGTCTGATAAAAAGAGAAGCATCACCCCATCTCGTGCCACTGCATCCAGATGGTTTACAGAATTATGACATGTCGAAATTCTCTCCCGGATGAAGAAAACACAGAAAGAAACTTGGCAGCTGTAGTCCTAGAAAATATGTCGGACGTGCGAACAATATTAATCAGTAATAATAGCTGTACTTACCAAATGAAACGGAAAGAACTTATCATTGGATCTGCAGCTATACACAAATGTATCCGTGAAGAACGTCATATGAAAAAAAATGTATTTGTCGCCGGGTTCTCCATAATTTAACAATACACCATAAAATAGAGCGTTTCAGATTTTGTACAGAAATTCTAAAATTACTTTATGAGGGAGGTCACCTTTTTTAAAAGAAAATTATAACAGGTGATGAAACTTACATACCTTTTATTAACGCTCCAACACGTGAAGAACGTAGTGTATGGGTCTTTTAAGATGAACCAACAATTATAAAAAGATAAATGACAATGTAAAAAGATATTGTAAGCCGTGATCTTCAGAAGGAATGTGCTGGTGAAATCCATAAAGCTAGAGGGGAGAAAAACAGTTACAGCTAATTGGTACAAAACTAACTGTCTTCCGGAAATTCTTAATTGTAAGAGACTCACGCTTCACCATGACAATGCATCATCTAATTCAGAAAATATTACAATCGAATTTCTTGACTATATTCTTGACCATATTCTCCGGACCTTCCTATGTTTGATTTTTGGCTCTTTTTTTATTCTAGAAAAAAACGTGGGCATCATTTGCATTCGAAAGAAGAGAATTATTACACCATTATTAACACTATCTATTCCAAGAAACGGATGGAACATTTGCCTACAAAAGGGTATGGATCTTGAAGGGAACTACTTTAAACACTTCTAAAAGTTGTTAAGTTTAATCTTAAAAAATTCAGTGTGACCTCCTTATTAAGGATTAGTAAATATAAATAACTATGATGAATTCATTATTTATTCTATTATAGCTAGTTATTTGAAAAGTATGCAGTATTACGCCATGTTACCCCACTTGAGACTACACATGCGTGTACTATTTCACTAAGATTGAAGGCATCACAATTGATTGCAATATATATATATATATATATATATATATATATATTCAATGTACTGAAAAAAAACTTTCATCATCTAAAGTAAACGTTATTCAGAATTTCTGTCTATTATAGAAAAAATAACTAATGCTGCTGTTACTACCGATTCCATAATTGAAGTTATTGTGATCTTTTCAGTTTCTCGTCTTATAATGCAAAAGAACAATTGCATATAAACCAAGAAAATTGTAGTTTTGTAGAGACACTTGTGATAAACATACAGAAATGGACTGTTTTTAAATCGTAGATCTGTTTTAAGTGCTATTTAATGTTGACGTCCGTCAAGTTGGTTCATTTACACAAGTTTTATAGGACAAAAAATATGCATAGCAATTTAACCAAATTTTGCAGGTGCGTACGTGAATAATTGCTGGTGTGCAGGGTACAATATATATATATATATATATATATATATATATATATATAATTGTCTATTTCTTAAAGTTTTTTTTCTTTTAATCCAGAATTTAATTATCTGAGCAGAGATTTATCCCATCGTATGAAAACCCTTTTTTTTTCTTTCCCTTTTTTGCCAGTTTTTAAAAATTCAAAATATTTTTCAAAATATGAAAAATGTATTTGCAAGTTAATATTAAAAAAGAGAGAAAATTATTAACAATTAAATTATTAAGTGCGGAAAGCATATAATGTTGAAAATTATGTGATATTTAAAATAACATATTTAAAACGATCTTCCTATAACACGTAATAGAAAGCTTTTCTCCTAAACGTTATACAATTCCGGGAGGTAACGACGTATTTTACTCAACTATTTTATATAAAAACTAATTTTCATATGCGTTCATTTTATGCAAGATTATTTTCCTATGCGTCCATTTTACACAAGCTAATTTTTAAATGCTTAATTGATCTTACTTAATCATTCACGAAAACAGCCTTGAGCTGTTGCAAAGCGATGAATGTGGATAACTATCCGATAACTACCGATTAAATAAATTAAATCTCGGATTCAATGACATATGAATGGCAACCGATTACATAAGATCGAAACTGGTTGTGATGATATCATTCACTCTTCGATAACCTGGTAGAGTTTTCAAACAGAGTAAATTATTATGCTTCTAAAGCCTGTAGTGTCTAAGTGGGTTCTGGCGAGAATATCTTGTATGACAGAAGGTGGTTTGACGCGGATTGAAGATAATTTAGTGTAAATGTGAAATGATGAAATCCATGCATTCCTTATAAAATTATCATCTGGTAATTATTTTATAAATATTAAAAAATATGTGTATTTTAAAGAAATTGCAAAATCAGAATTATAAATCTTATCACGAAAAAGCTTTCTAGGAAATGTGTTATTCTCAAGAAAATATTTCATATTTCTGTGAAATTGCAGAGGTGTGAATATTCGTTAATGCAAAATTAAGATTACCATTGCAAATGTTGTAGAAATTTACATTACAGATTATTCCTTGGAAAAGGTGATAACCGAATAAGATGAAAGTTTGGCCAGTAGAAAATATAAAAAAACAATAGTATATAATATTGATTGTGTTTTAATAATAATATTACTATTACTAGCAATAAATATTAATAGTAATAATAAAAATGATATTTTGCAAAATTTTATAGCATTGATTGCAATACGTGATCATTTAATTACTATGTTAAAGTTTTATTTCTGTGTTTAATAGTCACGTGTAAATACAGTTTTTAATTGAAAGGGGATGTTATTCTTTGTGCTGCTTTACAAATTGGCAACAGTATAAAAAATGGCCTTTTCGAAATACTAAATAAATCTCAAATAAAATGGTAAAAGTTAAAAACAAAAGTTTTAAAATTTTCAAAATATTAGTCAAATTATAAAAATAATTACAACACTGCACACTGCAAGTTTATCAACTATATCCCTACAAAAATATGGCTAAATTCCTATGCATATTTTTTGTTGCTATTAAACTTTTCTAATGGATCTTTGTTGTTGAATGCAACATTTAATATCTTTTAAATAATTCTTCGATTTAAAAACTTTCTTTTTCAGCGTGTGTATCGAACATTTCTCAATAAAACTACCAATTTTCATATTTTTATATGCAATAGTTTTCTTAATATTTGCTGAGAAAGACCTCCGGGCACAAAAATTCATTTACAGCGGTGACATTGGTGGTTTTTATTTTTTTTATATAGGGGGAACTGGGGCACATTGATGCATGGGGCACCTTAATACACCCCCTCTACTGCTCACAAGGTCATTACAGGAAGTTTCCCAACAGCTCCAAAATATGCCGCTAGTGTACACAACTACTTACAGAACGTCTTGGCGTGATTCAGTAGTTTGATGAAATGAGACGGGTGATTTAGTGTTTTTGTAGGTAAAAAGTAAATTTGAGTTGTACAATTGCAGTGGTATTATAGAGCTGTTCCAGTATTTTCAACGAAAATAATACCCACCCTGGTAAGTAAAAGTACCCTTTATCAGTTCCTCATCCTTTTTTGCTAAGTAAATTATGAAGTTTTGGATTTGAGATTCATATTATTCAAAATGGCTACTTGGGGCACATTGATACAGTCTATGTTGGGGCACATTGATGCGTATCAATGTGCCCCATGATAGCTGCTAACAACCTATATTCATTTTAGTTCATTTTTTCATTATCTTTTATTATTTTTTTTCTTGTATACTATTTAATCCAATCATTTTCAACCAACAATTTCTAATATTAGTTTTTATTGAAGTGAAAAAGCTTCATTATTGTATACTAGAAAATTTAATAGTACTTTTGCAAACAGTGATTTTTAATTTTTTCTTATTCCATGGTTACCAGTATGATTAGCTCTTACAAAAAGAAAAAAAAAAGCAACAACAAGAGAGCTGAAATCAACGAGGATGGCGTGTCTAAAGCTATGAAAGCTGCTTTAGAGGGAAATTTGTCAATCCGGAAAGCTGCACTCATGTTCAACACCAAACCCGCTACTCTGCAGCATCGTCTGGAGAAAATGAAAGCAAGAAATGGTGAAGAATGAGTCAGGGGTCACGTTCTAAGTATTCCTCTCAACAGGCACTTACCGTCAAACAAGAAAAACAATTAAATGAATGCCTTGTTAAATGCAATGATTTACATCACGGTCTAACGCTGAAGCAGATAAGGCCCTTGGTATATGAATTTGCTAAAAAACTACGCTGTAAGTATCCTGAAAGTTAGTATGGTAATGAAACGGCAGATGATGTCTGCAGATTTGTTCTTAATAGTTTTGAGGCGCGTCAAACAACATACAAATTCGTCAAGAGAAAACCTACTGTTGCTATGAACCTGCTGTTGCTGAATATACCGTTGCTATGTGATAATCATGAGTCACACGTTTCTATTGATGCCATTGACAACTGTCGTACAAATGGAATAATTTTTTGTCATTCCCCCTCACACACCTTTCATAAACTGCAACCATTGGACGTAGCAGTGATTGGTCCCTTTAAAGCAAAGCTGAAAATTTCTTTCAACGATTGGCACCTGAATAATCCGGGGAAACACCTATCAATTTATGACATTCCAAAGTTGGCTAAACTTGCCAACTTAGAATCATTCACTCCGGAAAATATTGTGTCTGGTTTTGAGAGGACAGGCATAGTGCCCTTCAACAGATTGGTATTTCCTGACTCTGATTTTTCTCACGCACAGTTTTCATACCTCATTCTCACTCTGATACAGTTGTTCTCACACCCCCTCAAACAGACTCAGCAACTCCCTCAACTGTCTCTCAGTCATAAGATAGCAATGTTCCACAAAGTGCTGGTGCTACCCAGACTCCATGGTCAACTACTTGTTCAAACAAATCTGTAACTCCTGAAGACGCACGACTTTACCCTAGCAGCTATTGGTAGTAGAACTAACAAAAGAAAAGGACGGCAGCCTGGTAAATCTCGAATTTAAACTGATTCTCCAGAGAAAAAAAAGGCTTTTCGACATGAGAAAAGTTCAAGAAGAGAAACAACCTACAGCACAGTAAAAGAATAGAGACAACGAACTGAAAAACTGAAAAATGCTGCTGGGGATAGAAGACCACCAAACCTTTAAAGCGACAGCCGAAGAAAAAGAAGGTGGAAGAATTATATTTATCAGATAAATCTGAAACCCCATTAGGACAGTGGTGTGACTCTACATCAGATGATTTCAATCTACGTGACCTGCTGGGTGAAGAAGCAGATACTTTGGAAGATGATACAATGTAAGATGCAGATACGTCTGACCAAAATATTGTTGATTATGACTTTGTTATAGTTCGGTTTGCAAAAACGAGATCAGTTATTCACTTTGTAGGCCAAGTTAAACGAAAAACTGATGATGGTGACCATCTTGTCAGGTTTATGAACAGAAAACCTGGTAACTTTTTCATTTTTCCTGAGAAAGAAGATAATTGTGGGGTTGAAGAGCAAGATATAACAAAGTTGCCCCAGTCAACAACCAGACAAGAAACAGCAAGAACATCACACATTCACGTTCGTTATACATTTAATTTTGACTTTGGTCGCTTTAACATTCCTTACAAATAAATTGTGGGTAATCTTAATTTCTTTGAATAAATATAAAATGGTTTGCTAACTTATTTTCTATGGAAAATATGCAGTAGTTGTTATTTTTTCACTACTTTTCCCAAACGTATCAAAGTGCCCCATGACGTGTATCAATCTACCCCGGGGACGGGGTACATTGATACAAATGACTTTTTTAGTTTTTTTTAAATTACACACAGAAATACTATATAAAACAACGATTGTGCCTGTTAATAACACACTACACTAGTTTTGCTGACATCACATGGAAAAATAACTTGAAATTTTTGTTTTCTGGGTACCAAAAAAATTCTTAGAAAAAAACTGCATCAATGTGCCCCAGTTTCCCCTACAGAGGTAAACGTTAAAAATTTTGTTTTCGAGGAAACTCTAAAAATAAGACTGAAATATAAAATAAAATACGTTGGCAACTGCTATTGCATCAACTATAATTTTATTTATGCATGAAATATAAATAAAATTGAAAAGGTTTCTGAAACGTTATAAATCAAATATAAGTATTTAGATAAAACTATACATCGATATATTGTCTAAAAGAAACGTTAACTTAAAGCATGTACTTCAAACAACACTGGGGAGAAAACTCTAAAAAAAGTGTAGTAATTATATATTTGTATTTTTCATCTCAATTATTTTAAATAAATGATATACATCAGATTATTTCACCGTTCAACTAAAATTCTTTAACCCAGCATGCACGATTTACAGAAAAAACACCTATTAAAAGTAACGAAAAACTTATGTTTTAAGTGGCACGAATTTCATAAAATGAGCTCTTTTTATTTTATTAAATATATTATCTAAATGTAATTTTAAAGCAATCAAAATCTATCAGCACTCAAATATTATTCTTCGAATTCTTTTTTGAAATACAACATTGTGTCCTCTAATTTTTAATCGACTTACTACTGAAGAAAGTTAAAAATTATATTGAAAATTTTGTTTCTCAATACCATCCACTCTTTTAAATTAATGGTGTTGTATTTGTATAAAATAAAAAATAATCCTAACAATTCGTAACAAGTGGCATCGCACACACCACTGCAATACACAAACACACACACAATATATAATATATATATATACATTGTGCCCGCTAAAGTCCGCTATCACCCCAATAATTTCTGAACGGCAAGAGCTATAGTCATAGTGGTGTCTAGGTATAGTAAAGATGCCCTGCGCTACGCAAGGAAACCTCGTACAGCGCCACCTGGCGGCTAAATTTGGAGTTATCGTTCTTATTTAAAAAACGGTAAGAGATACAGGAAAAAAATGTCTGTTACAAAGTTGTTCAGCATCATCGATTTAGTAATAGAAGACACCTTCTGTAAAGTAATGTTAAAAGTAGAAGACGAAAAATGCATATTTATTTGGTTCGAAACTTCCAAAATTGTAACGCGACATAATGAGGAAGAAAAGAGAAAATGTCACACTCCAAAGCTACAATTGTCACTAGATATACAGTATTCATGTTTACATAAATAATTCTTAATATCACATACCGTGAAAAAGTATTTTTTTCATTTTGTATAAATGGTGCGGATACATGAAACAGCGAGAGTATGCAACCCCTCCACCAACATTGCAGGAACTTCGAAACCATATTACTGATGCTTGTTCCAGCGTGTCACCTGCCATGTTGTACAATGTGCAGCGGAAAGTGCAATCTCGTGTCCAGATGTGTATTGTTGCTGAAGTACACCAGTTTGAGTATCACAGATAGATGAGCCTCATTTCCGATAAGTGCAGTTTTGTACAACGCGATCAAACACGTGAGTGCTTTGTGCTTTTCATTTGTATCATTTTTTTGAGCAAGATTTTTTTTGTAATAAATCGATGACACTGACCAACTTTGTAAATGACTTTTTTCGCGTTTCTCGTACCGTTTTTGAAATAAGAACTACTAAGAACTAATACGAAATACTAACTACAAATTTAACCACCAGGTGGCACTGTAAGTGGTTTCCTTGCTAGCGCATGACAACATTACTATACGTAGACTCCACTTTTATGACTATAGCTCTTGCCGTTCAGGAATAATCGGAGTGACAATGAACTTTAGCGGTCACACTATATTAAAACAAAATTTATATTACAAAACTAAACAAAACTAATATTAAAACAAAAGTTATGAATAATTTACATGCAGTAAATGATGAATAAAAATATTTATCTTCTATCTGAAAACAATATCGTCACAAAACTGAAAAACCATGCAAAAATATTAAATTGATTCTAGGTAGTGAAAGCGGAACTTTATTGTACACATGTCTGTTTCATAAGTATACAATCTTAAATTTAGAGCATAAAATATTTTAGAACTGAATTTCCAAATGTTATCCGAAAACATTTTGAAAATATATTTATGAAGGTTAATGCATATCAATAAATATCCCCATGCGAAAGAGAAAATTATTTAGAACGTGAAAAAAGAAAAGCTTGTAAATAGTTGTGTGATTTTAAATACTCATGACAGAATGATACAGAAATGTGTAAATCTGTTGTTTTGCACTCTTTTGGTTAAGCGATCACTTTAATTTTATTAAAAATTGTTCAACAAACAATAATATTGAAATAAACACTTACATACATAGCATAACAGTTTAACTAACACGTCAGCATCTCCAAACAATTATTAACGCTTGTGTTCCAGTTAACAGTTTAACTAACACATACAAATATGTTCGCATGTGTCTGGTTTTTTACAAAGAAAAAATATATATATAAGAAAAATCATGTTTAATTAATAATGTATTTTATGGACAAAGCTCAAATTACAAATCTTTTCTAGTTTCTGAATATACATTTCAGTTTGGTGTATTGTTTTGTTTTGGCAAATACTTTGATTTCGATACGATTAAGTATACAACAATTTATTAGAGTCACAGAAAAGTTTCTCATCATTTTTAGTTCTTAATTTCCTTCTTCAAGGAAAATGTCAATTCTCATAAGTACAATAGCATTAGGTAAAATGAAGTTTTGTGTATGAGTATAAAAAATTCAACACTTGTTCAGAGAAATGGCTTATGATAATAATCATAATCATAATCATGTTTTCAATGAGCGAACGTTTTAAAAAGCTTGATTATTTTTTATTAAGCATTTTTTTTTCTTTAACGAGCAAGTCGGATCGAAAAGTTTTATTTCTCTTGAAAGCGACTGGAATTTTTTTTCTTGACATGAAATAACTGTTTCAATTCAAATATATGTTTATCGTATTTAATAATGCTTAGAATAATTAAGCGTGAGCGATGATCCGAAAGAGAATAATAAATGTATGTAAAAAAACAAAAATGAAAATGTATCATGAATGGTAAAGATACTTCAACAACAATTCCATTTTTCTGTCTAAGAGGTTTAAACTCTGAATGAATTTCTTTCATATTATCTTTCTTATTTATATATATTTATTATTATATATATATTTATTATTATATATATTTATTATTATATATATATTTATTATTATATATATTTATTATTATATATATATTTATTATTATATATATTTATTATATATATTTACTTTTATAAATATATATTATTTACATATATTTTTAATAAAAATTAAAACATATTTCAAAGAAAGGTTTCTCACTTTCGTGTTTTTGTTGCAATCTTGTATTTCCATATATATTACAGTGCGGCATGAATGTTTAACAATCCGAACAAGCCACTTGTGTTTTAAATCAACCGGAAACCCACTCCGACCCGATTCACGTGAGACCCATATGTCAGCTCTCTGTAATTATATTTCTAATATCAATTGATTCGAACTAACTGTATGCAAATTTAACACATAAAAAATATGTCACTGCAGCATGATTGGTGTCTCATTTACACAGACTGCATGTGACTTAGTGTCTCTTGGAATATGCAAGACTGTATGATGAACCTTATGGTACACTTTACATTTACCTTAATTACTAAAATTTTTAACTGGATGTTTATCTAAAAGAAAGTTATAACGGAAGCTTTTGCGTCTAATCAGCTGTATTATTTTATGCACATTTAAATACAACAATTTAGAACATTTATAGATTGAATTGGATATTTTTCATACAGAACAAATAGTACTAGCAGACAACAATATCGTGAGGTTGTGTTTACTTATTTCATTTATTGACGATTTATTGTTTATAAGTGTTCTAGCGTAATCCTTGAAGAAAAATAATAAATTCTTAAGTGTTCCAAGTTCGTCCTTTTCAATGCTTTTTCCCATCAATATCTCTTCTTTTATCTAATTTATGTGTAATTAAATAAAATATGTATGCTTCAGAAAATCAACTAACATGTTTCTTGAGTACACATAGTAGACGCCCACATTCATGTATGATATCTACACTCTCTGAAGTAGGCTGTCCAGTATCCGAAATACAAAGCTCCCAATTAAAATTTAATCAACACACTAATTACTTCAAGTTTATTTCAATATAACTCTAATGTTGTTCTATATTTGAATTAGGAATTGGAAAACACTGATTAATATTAAAATATCTGCCTTTACATGCCGATTTCAAATACAGTAACTTCTGACACTTTGATAAACCCTCATTTCAATTCACACTTCCCACAGCTTTAAAAAAAACCTTAAAATGGTAACCATTCTCTTAGTTTACCACTAAATGTTAGAAAGTGGTGACTTTTGGTATTTTTACTTCTAGTATGTCGGATTTAAAATAAACTAGTGTTTTAATTCGATTCTTTTAAGAAATATTTTTAAGTTTTCAGGTTGCCACTTAACCAAACACTATCAAGTTTATTCTGCTCAACTTGTGGCTCTTCAACATAAGTATCTATCTGTCTTTTTTCACATTGAGAAAAAATCGCACTAAATATTTCATCTAATTCCCAATTTAATTTTCCAATTTAACTTTCAAATATATTAAGTTGACTGGAATCCGCTTCAATAATACAACTAGTAATCTTGCTCTCTTATTTAGTAACATTAAATTTCAGTACCATTTTTATAAATAAAGCTTCCTTAAATTCCTCCATAATGGGCAACAGCATTAACAAAATAATCACACCAAATTGTACAGACTTGCTTATAAAAAAAACCTTCTCTATCCAAACAAAATGTCAGGTCCACAATTTTTTTTTTTAAGTCCAATCACTTGCAACTAAATAAAAACATTAAAATCTGTCAACATCTCCAAAAATTATTAACGCTTGTGTTCCAGATAACTTTTTCCAAATTAAAAACAAATATGTCACACTGATTGTAGAAAAATGCACACATTAACAGACAAAATAAGTTAAATTGGACTGTAAAAGTATACATTTTATTAAAACACTAACACTCATGATTTAAAATTTCGATAGCGCAACCCATTAAACACACACAAGAACACTGCTCGGAACTAAAAACAAACCATTACAATGCCAGTTAAACTCTCACAGTTAACATCGACTTGAGAAAACGAAACAAGCCAGTTACTAAATATCTTTCAGTGCATGAACAAATGAGAAAAACAAGATCACTTACGATATATCATTCAATATTTGAACACAATCGAAAACTCGATCTGTGAATAACTTCGAACAAACTGTGGACATTATTTTAAAAAAGTGTGTTACCATACCTGACCCGTACAAGTTAACCTAACACGATCCCAAGCCTATTAGAATTAACCCGACCTGCAACGAAATAAATATAACCTTAAAACCGACAAAACCCAAATCGTGCATATGGTAGGAGTGAAGCGAAAGTGTTTTACTCGACATGATGCATGATTGTACACCACATTCAATTTAAATATCACTGTTGGCACTAATGCTTATTTTAACATTCAGTAGATGGTATTAAACATTTTGAGATATCCCCGTAAACAAACAAAAGAAAGTATATACGGTACGATTACTATTTTTAAAAGGCAAAATTATGCTGTGTATCTTAAAACCACATTTAAAGTTATTTAAAGTCATTTT
Organism: Maratus michaelseni; assembly: GCA_963931845.1. Taxonomy (NCBI): domain Eukaryota; kingdom Metazoa; phylum Arthropoda; class Arachnida; order Araneae; family Salticidae; genus Maratus; species Maratus michaelseni. Next base: position 419,751,220 of record OZ007588.1, read on the forward strand.
TTACTAAAGTTAAAAGCTTTAAAATAAAAAAAGTTTGAAAACAGGACAGACGAACATATTATGTTTATATACTATTGATATTGGAAAGGTAATCATCTGCCAAACGGAGACACCTTTTCAAGAAAAATGAAACTCGGACAATATGTTCTAGAATTATGCATGCGCATACATAGAAAAATAACGATAGAAACAAATTTTTAATATCCGTCGTTGAATGTACGGTATTGAAAAACCGGTTTTCCGGAATGAATAAAAAAAATGTATTTTTGCGATTATATGTAATTACGGATTTACCTGAATTAATTACGTTTTTTTCTCCAAAGAAGATTATTTGTTTGTTGATTATTTTTTTTATCTACGCTTTCGATCTTAAAACATTAAAATATTCTATTAATTTAATCGATTTTCTTAGAAAATGAAGTATTATGTTATTGGAACTTTTTTCAAAGTTACAAGCTTGTTATATTATTTAACCAATTATATATACAAACCTTAAAGATGATCGGTATATATTTAGGTGTATAGCACGTAATCATATACAGAAAAAAAGGTATATTTAATGTTCAAATGGTAAATGATAAATAAAACTGTAAAATGAAGCTTTTATCTAAATCTTTCACTGGAACTTTATATTTTAAACCTGTTACCCCATAGCTTTATCGTCGTCATATACATTTCAGAATATTTATGCCTGAGCGATCATTCGAGAGAACATTATATACGGCACAAAAATTGAAAAGATATCGTAAAGATATTGATATTCCAAGGACAATTCCATTCTCCCATCTATCAAGGTGAAACTTTCAATAGATCTCTTTGCATCATACCATTTATATGAAATCGCATTTTCTGTGTGAAAGAAGAAATATGCAAGAATGTTTTATAAAAAACAATGCTGGTTTCAATGAATTATGTTTCATCCAAAGGGATTGTACAGTATTTTTTCTTAGTTTGAATTGAAAATTTTATACATAAGAATATATTTTTAAGTTAATTAATTTTAATAGAAAGTCACATTTATTTTTGAAATTTGAGGGAGTTAAGAGATTTATATACAAACATATGGCGTATGAAAACACTTTTATATTTAATGTGCATAATACTTTTGAAGAAAAAAAGATACGTTTAATTTTTAAACCTTAAAATTCAACATTTGATGACATAGTTAATACTCATTTAATAATCGTTCACTTGAACTTCAAGTTTTACAACAACAAGTTTCTAAAATAATTTTAGAAACAAGTTTCTAATTTGAACAAGTTTATTTAAAATTTGTTAGCACTGATCTTTATCATCATCATATACATTTTTGAATGTTTTTGTCTGAATGATCACATAATATATACTTCTGAAAAATTAAAAATATAAAATAAATTATATTCCTATTAAAATGGCAATGTAATTTTTCATTCTAAAAGTTAAAAAAAATTGTTTTAAGAAAATATTTAAATAACTATTCCAAGTTTCTATAGAAAAGCAAGAACGCGTTCCTGTTTAATTAACACCAAATCAGCGACTATTAATTTTTCTGCTGAATACATCCACATAGGACGTTGCTGAATTTGAGACAAATTCTCTCGACGTCAAAGCTTCCAAAAGTGCTGGAATCTCGCTGTGTTAATTAATTGCCAACTTCAAAGTCTAGATCACGATATTTCAGATACATTAAGTTCTGGAATAGCTATCAACGGAGAACGAGTCAAAATGACTTTGTGCGAGGACTTGTAGATTACACGGAGCATTCGACCGCGAACATAAATGTCTCAAGTTCAAACAGACCTCAAATTGTGATAATAATGTAGATAATTATTCAAGTGTAAATAGCAAATTTTCCATTGTTCTACGCAGATGATATTATGTTAGGCTCTCACAGTCCTCCAAAATGTAAAGCAGATTAGGGAACAAAGTTCTAGGTGATAGCTACTTTAGCCACGTAATTCTGTATGGATTGATCGTTATTAATGGAGGATGCAAAATTTTATAACGATCGTAATTTGTTATTCGTAGACCTGAAATTTGAACTGGGTAATGAAACGATCAAAAGGGTAAACACTTAATTACATTTTTGTTTTCTATTTTCTACTTATTTCAACATTATATTAATTTTTTTATCGAAGCAATTAAAAATCTTCTGGTAATTATTTAATTACGATATATAAATAACATAGATGTTTAATGTGCACTTTTAAAATGACTGTATATCAAATAACATCAACATTAACATCGCGAAACATTTTCATTGTTATATAGGTTTTTCATTATTATCATATAATTAACAAAATTACAACAGTTTATTAATTCCAATTTTCTTAAAATATAAATATCTTTTTTTCGATTTTAGCAGCAGAATAACTTAATGTAAAACATCAAATAGATTTACCAAACGGAATGCTTATTCAGTAGATTTTCTTTTGAAATATTCACACGATAATAACTAGTTATTTAACAAGAACAGCTAACTAACCTTGTAACAAAATCACTTCCTTTAATTAAAATTCATGTACAGATAATAGTCTGACTGAAGTACTTTCAACTATTTTTTCTGAAATGCAAAGCGGGCCACTGTTTGTGAAGAACTTTTCCTTCCTTTATTAGAATATAGAAAGTTTAAACATTCATTTTTGTTTGAAAGATGAGTTTAAATGTTATAGTTATTCTTCATACATTTCTCCTAAAACTATAAATGATGCAATTTCGTGTAATTTTGAACTCATATGTAATGCTGTGATACTAAATTACTTTCGTAGGAACACGTCTTTAATTGTTTTTACTACTGTTAATCCATTTTATATGTATCTTGTTTTTATTCAAGAGAATCCTCATTTATAATTTTTTAAAATTCTTTTACATAAAACACAAATATTTATGAAAAATTACATGTGTTAATAAAATCAAATTTTGAGCTAATGGATATCGATTGTTTTTTCATTGTGAATCAAAGTGGAATCATATTACAATGAATAATAATTGAGCAAAAGTGAATTACCTAAAGGTAATACGCAACATATTAATGTGTTAGTATTCTTTAATATCAACATAATGGAGTTTATGAAAAAAGCGGCGAAACTATTCAAACTGCGGGGTTAATGCCGCGATCATTATATATATATATATATATATATATGTGTATATATATGTATATATATATATATGTATATATATGTATATATATATATATATATATATATATATATATATATATATATATATATATATATATATATATATATATATATACATATATATATATATATTTGTGCCGAAATTATCAAATAGAGAAAATGAGAATACGTATTCTCAGAAGAAGTATAGGTATAATAGGTATCCCGTTTAGTATATTTAAAATATACTATTTCGAAAAAAAACTATGTTTCTCAAAACAAAAATGCATTAATATTTCAAGGAAATACACTATTTCGGTTTACGCGTATGTTTTCAGCTAGCATCTTTATTTGTGGTTAAAAAAGCTTAAAGAAGCTAAGCCAATTTTGGTATATAGATGATTGACATTAATTTAAATAAAAAAAATGAACTAAACACATAAAACATTTCTAATTTGATGTTTAATTTTTTATAATGTTGGAAATTATATTTAGATCATGGAATATTCCCAGACACTAGCTAGTGATAAAATCTGTATTATTACAGAAAATGTGTGCAGTACGTAAAATCCGAAGCATGACTATGGCTTTAGTTTTAATTCATGCAAAAGTAAATGAGAATTACCGTTTAATTTTGTATGAATGTATTTAATTTTCTTTTCGGTTTAATTTGCCATAACATAATAAAAAGTACACCATTAAAAATATATATATACAAATACCCAAATTGAACTCTATTTGATTTCCTTGGACCAAATGATCCTGGAAACGTATATCGTTCATGCACTTTTTCTTTCATTTTCATAGAATTATATTAAAAGTTTTTATGGCTTTATCAATAAACTTCGAAAATTAGATTTAAGATATTGCAGCTGAAAGTACAAGAAACGTTCAATTAGTAACTAGAAAATTTAAATGTAAATTATAAATATAAAATAAACAGAGTTATTGTACTAGAAAATTGAATAGAATTTTTTTTAGTGGAATCTTTCCAATATAGAGAGAAATTTTGGGTATTATGGAATACCATTTACGTTTGAGGCAATATCATAGCTCGGCACTTTTTATGAATAGTTATTTATAGACAAAAATCATTGTACGGTATTTCATCACGTGCAAACAAATAATAATAATGAAAAAAAATGTTGTAGTGTATTATGAGATAGTCGGGAAATATGGAAAAGGAGTTTAAAAATGAAGCGAACGAACAAAATTTGGCACAAAGTAGATGTTATGGTATCAAAAGAGCATGATCGAAATGTAGTGTGTAGGTAGCCTGTGAATATATACTTCAGTTAATAGTTCAGATTTGCACAAATCACAAATATAAGGGTCTGTCTTTGCGTCACCATAATCATGGAGTATTATGAGATATCGGTATTCCATATAACACGATACCGCCGGATTCGGGAAGAAATACTGTACGTTTATTGATGTGAATCGAGAGCTGAAAAACGAGTATTACATCATAAAATGTTAGTATTTCGGTGTATATTATGCTTAATTTCAATGTAAAATATCACTTCTAATAATGAATAAAAAATATAGAAAAATTATATCCTAAAACTTTCCAAAGATGTAAATCAAATATTTATTCACACATTGATGCCGAAAGTCCAATTGCGCGTTCTGGAGGACTTTCTGGAAACGTTCTTAAGTTGTTTCTGATATTGCCGCTTGCTGGCAGCACCAAACAGACACCTTGCTTCCAAACAGACACCTTGATATTACATATTACCCTATTATTCCATAAAACTCGAAGTTTTTCTATATATATATTATTCGAAAGCAAACAACAAGAGGAAATAATCTTTTAAACAGTCGAAAAAGGGAATTGTTCTATATTTCGACAACTTATGGGAATGAGATGTAAAACCACATACTTATATTTTTGCAGTCTTTAATTATTTTTGTATAAAAGTTGTTGTATATCAAAATTCCTGTTTTTTAATGTGAATTTTTAATTTTTATAATTGAAAATATATTTTTAAATTAAAAAACTTCGTAAATTATGTTTGAGCCCATTCACTGTATATCTCATTAGAAAAGGAACATCATATCAGTTAAAGAACATCTTACATAAGAATCGAAAATCCCTGCATGGCAATAGAAATATTTTTTATTATAAGAATTAATGAAAAAGACGTCAAATTAATGAAAGATGATTATTTCACGTGAATTATTGTTTTAGAGGACACCAAAAGCAATTTCATTTTTATGAAAGATATTTTCAGGGATGAGATTTCTCCGCTTTTTTTCATACCAGTATAATCTTAGAGAAAATGTGTTGTTCTATTAAATCGCTGAATGTTCCGATTAAATATAAAAATATTTTCTGTAAGATTATACTGGTATGCAAAAAAGCGGAGAAATCTCATCCCTGGATATTTTATAACAACTTTGAAAATTTTATTTTTATCATGAATATATAATTTAGAAATTACAATCCATTTAAATTATCCTAAACATTCATGAAAATAAATTTAAGAAAATGTACCGATTATTTTTTCTTTGATGTAAAATATGGGATAAAATAGAATTATTTGGAAATATGCAGAAACGTCAATGAAAATGTTTAAAATATGTAAAGATATTTTGTTAGAGATTTCAAAAAATTAATATTTATTAATTAATAGACATATTAATAGAATTTTAGAATTTTACATTACGATTTAAATTAGTACAATACAATAAAGAACCAATGCATCTTTTCGACATAACACTATATCAACATTATTTTGTTGTCATATTTTAAATTGATTGCATCAAGTATTATACGTTTCATTTTTCTAATATTCTTTATATACCTCAATTCACAAAATAATACGAAGATAAAAACATCATTCTACATCCTCCTGAAATCTTCTATATTCATAAACTAAAGAAGACATAAAAACACAAAAAAGTTATATGTGTAGAATCATTATTATTTTATATTTTATTAAATTTTTTTTTTTTTTTTTTTTTTTTTTTTTTTGCTAACGATTTTTAGGTGCGTTCGTAAATATATAAATACGCAGCACCTAATGTCGTCGTCTGATCCATCCGTCTGTCCATCTGTCTGTCCGCCTGTTCGACTGTTTTTATATAACAGCACAAAAACTACTCAAACAAATGGTTTGAAATTTAATATATATAATCATTGCAGAATTTTGTCGAGTCATTTCAAATGCTATGAAAATCGAATCGAAACTTAAAAAGATATTAATAAAAATATTTATTAAGTAATTTGATTTTTTTGAAATCGGCATTTCCTTGTTATAGCAGCTTACAAGGATTAATCGTCAAGCGACCAAGATAAATCGCTGAGTTATCTGACATGTATGGCATTATATATAGTCATATATGGCATTTTATAACCTCTATCACCAAGTAATAGTCACATTATTCATTCCATTAAATACTATCATACGTAATTAATTCAATGATTCTAGGTTGCCACGGTAATTACGTCATGTTTGAGATGGTGTCCGTATATGGTGGTGTATAATTTCCGTATTGCTGAATTTTAAAAGCGAATTTGTATACTAAAATTGCTTGTTTATAGCAATCATACCGATCGTTTTGTGGATAGATGTTCCGGATAAATATGTATTAAATGGAAAAACAGTCTAAATATGTATTTCAAATTCTGAAATTTTCAAAGCTAGGCTTAAGTTTCCCATTGGAATTTTCAATAAATGTCAACAAAAGATAAAATGTTTCCAACTTAAAATGTACTTATTTTATTATGGAAATCATATCATATTAACAGACGATATAATTCATTTCACTGAAACTAGTATGAACGCACTTCATTTGTTACATTTGACGTACAATTTCGAACTTGTTCTATTTTTATTAACACTTTCCAACATGGTCTAAAAGTGCTTATGACTTCGGTTAATCTGTGTGCCGTCTGTCATCTATCGTACTCTAACTCTCGTAAATGTACTCGGATTGTCCTGTAATTGATGTATGTTATTGAGTTTTACTCTGCACAGGTAGCTATTGAAAATTGATTGCCTAGAATTTATAGTTCCTTTACAGTAACACTCAAATGTATTCCGTTTCATTATGGTTTAAATGGTTTGCGGTTTATTTTAACAATGTTATACTATTTCAAACACACTGAAATTTATATGGATTTGTTAGTTGCACTGAAACATGCTTTCTGTAGAGTATGGAATGTAAAGCATTTATCATTCATTTACAGGGTCATACAAAATATCCCGTTACATAATGGTCTGTGGGAAATGTTTTCCAAACATATTTTACTGATGTTAAAATATTTTAAAACATAATGCATTTTTTTACACATTTTTTAGATGAAATACAAGATGCTTACTGCAGAATATGGAGTGCATACAAATTTTTGTTGATTTACAGGGACACAGAAGAATTTCGGCTACAGTACTGTCTATGAGCGATAGATGATGAAAATGTATTTTTAGTTTTGATAAGCCTTTTTACGTTTTACTAAATTCTCGCATATTAAGAGGTATTTATCAAATCTACAGATATTATATAGGACTAGAGAAATTAATTCTTAAGCAATACTGCATATGAACGTGAATTGCTTAATGGTGTTTATTAATTGAGTAATCATTTTATAGCTATCTTTAGTATACTAAAAGATGTATATAATTAAATTCATATACTGGGCTAAACAAAAACTGGATACATAATCGTCTATGGATCATAATTTCTGAAAGTACGTTTTCAGTTGTGTTATGTTTTTTTTTCGAATTAAAATTTTAATTAGTATAAGGCGTGTAGAAAAATATGTAGCTAGTATACAGGACTGTAAAAAAATATATTCGAGTGTATTTCCGTCTATTGTCATACATTTCTGAAGGTGAATTTTTGTCTGTGTTATACATTTCATAACTAAGGAAAATTTCAGCACACTGTTTAGTGTATATCTTTCGGTCAATATGATTAATTCGGTTATTATTAATAATAACCTGTTATTATTAATAATGACCGGACATAATGGTGCGTTATTATTAATAATTACCGCGGTCATTCTTAATAATAACCGTTTATTATTAATAATGACCAGATTAATCATTTTGACAGTAACATATTTACATATTTGCAAATCGTGTATAGAGATGCTCAAAACAATTCGAATGCCTTTCCGTCTATAGACAGTAATTACCGAACTCCGTTTTTCAAATGATTTCGATATTTCTAATTTGTATACTTAGATATCTTCTTTCGCCTTTTTAAACGTTTAAGTTTCGTTACAGAATTCTGGAAGTGTTAGAACGATTTTCATAGTCTCTTCTTGAAGCATATTTTTGTATTGTTGAAGCTTTTACATATATCTAACTTTAAAACTTTTCATTTCAAACTAGACATTTTTAAATTCACTTTTTCATTTTAAACTAAATACTCATCAACCTTACAAAAAATATCTTATTTAAGAATGTTTGACTATTAAGTATAATTTAGTGTTGAATTATTTTTCTCTCTTTTTGAACATTCCTCTTCTATAACCAAAAAGTTTCAATAATCAGAGCTGTTTTTAAAATGAATTCTTACTGTCATCGTTCTCTTTTCATTAATTATTTATGTATATTTCATTTGAATATGATTAAATGCTTCATTTTAAAGTAAATACTCAACAACAATAAATACTTGATTTACAATATAATTTTAGGTTGAGTTATTATTAACACTTTCCAACCTAGTTGAAAAGTGTTTATGACTTCGGTTTGTCTGGCCGTCTGTCCGTGCTCTAACTCCCGTAAATATGCTCGGATTGCCCTGCAATTTTTATATGTTATAATCGTTATCTATAGCATGTTCCCTATTTCAACAGAAGTGTGTATCACTTATAGTTTTTTTACAGGGACACTCAAAAGAATTCCGTTACATTGCGGTCTATGGGGAAAAATCATTTGCTGTTTACATAAATAATGTTTCACTATTTTAAACGCATTGAAATTTATATATATCACTAAGGTGCATTAGAAGAAGCTTAATATGGAATAGGGTGTGAATAGCACTTATACTTACTTTACAGGGACAGTCAAAAGAATTCCGTTACATTAAGTCTATGGAGAAAAATCGTCTGCGGTTTATTTAAATAATGTTTCACTATTTTAAACGCATTGAAATTTATATAAGGTTCATTACAAGAGACATGCTACAGAATATTGTGTGTATATCAGTCATCGTTCATTTACAGGGACACACAAAAGAATTCTCTACTGTATGTTAACAATAATTCCTGCAAGTGCGTTTTAAGTTACTGAATGCGATTTTAATTTTAAATCGCTTTTTGTATATTACGTGGTGTGTATAAATTCTGTAGATCCTATACAGGGAAGCACAAAAGTTCGGAAACACATTTCCGTATTATTTAACTCCAGACGGAGAATTTTAAACTGTGCTACGTGTTTCCTAACTGAACTAAAATTTAGCATCCTATGTAGTATATATACAAATCTATAGATCCTATACAGGGCTGAATAAAAGTATTCGGATTACTTAGATGTTATCTTTTAGCTTATTAAAGAGTATGACTCGTAAAATTATTTTGGAAGCGTTGGAAAGTGTTACATAATCTATGCTTGACGCATGATTTTTCGTTCTTGTTTTACTTATCTTGTGTTCCATATGGAGTTTCTAAAAATTTTTTGTATCATTTAGAAAAAAAAAACATTTAAAAGTTTATTATTTGTTACTTCTTTCGTAAAAAATGAATTGTTAACTAGGAAAGTATTTAATTGGACTATGTTATTCTTTATGAAGCAAAACAAATTCTTTTCTGTGTAATTCTGCAAGAATGTATGTTTAGACATTTCTCTCAGGGGAAATTTAAGAAATTGGAAGCTACGCAGATTCTCTAAAAAATTTTATTACTTCGTTACTCTAGTTTCTTGGAGTGTTCGGATCCTTGAGATTTTTGTTCTAACCGAGTAGTAAAATATTTACACTGCCAAAATAAAAAGGAAATGCTTCCCATTAAATATATTAGGCATGTAGCAAATTTCATTGCTAAATTTGCAGTATTTTACTTAAAGAGAAGTAATGCCGCTTCTTGAGTTGCTTGCAGTAAAATAGATCTAATTATTATAGATCAAATAATTGTACCACAGTAAAAGAAATTAAATTATAAGTGAAGTATTATGTATTCCAATTAGATAATTTAAAGTTTAAATCTTCTTTCGATTAAAAGTTTATGCAAACAATTTTATTAATTCTGTGTGTTTGACTAATCTAAATGCAGTTAAATATATATATATATATATATATATATATATATATATATATATATATATATATATATATATATATATATATATATATATATATATATATATATATATATAGTTTGTGTGTTTTTCGCATCATTTATGAAACATATTTGAGGTTACATTTTTGGTAAGAAATCTTTAAATTCGTACACTCTTTCATTGCACTCAACCTGTTTTTTGTATGAAAAAATGGAATTTGGAAATCGATTCCCGATTCACTTCCTGATGTGCAAGAAAAAAAAAATAAATTCACGGGTGTGTTTGCGATGTAATACATTATTTTAATATTTTTAGAACATGATTATAAATTAATTCGTTAATCACAGGTAATTAATCACCAAATATTCCCTTGTTTACGAGTTGAAACAAGACTTGATTTAATTATGCGCCAATAAATGTTCTCTAAAATATGCCATATGGCTTTGAAATAAAACATTTTAAAAGCTGAAAATTTGAAATAAAAAAAATAATAATAAGAGCGTAATATTTAAAAAATATATGCGCTTTTACGAAATAATAGTTTAACATTAATTATATTCATATTATGCGTAGAAAAATTAATTTAGAAATCCTAAAAAGATAATTTAAATATTTTTTCTCTATTGACCTATCGTAAAATGAAACAGATAGGAAATTCTATATATTTAAATAAATTAACTTGCTTGCAGTGGATTTTTTAAAATCGATGTTCTTGCGCAAACCAAATTAATGTATTGTAATGAAGTGTATTTGGGGAAGAAAAACATGAATTGCAGTCATAAAATTGGGCGTGATGTTCAACAATGTGAACATTGAATACTCATAAAATAATATTTATTTTATTAAATATTTAAATTTTATATTTATTTTAAGCTGAAAACATAAATCTGTGTAAATGTACTGTCACATAATTCAAATGACGTATTTTGTTTGTTATCTATTCGATAAATGCAACTATGCAATCCGTTACTTAGTAATTACTTTAAAGTATTGCTAACGTGCCTAATATCGTTCTAATTCTAATTCACAGATTTTGAACAATCCCACTGAAGAAATGTCTTTTTCAAGAATATATTTTTCGTCTCATCATAGTTGATCAAGAAAATTCTCTGCATTCCGTTTAGTATGAAGTGTGAAACCTTAATTAGTCCGATTTTCGAAATATGTATTTGTTCCTAAATGTCGTCACAAAAGTCGCCAGTATATTCCATTGGCTTAGATGGAAAGGTCAGCCCCTAAACTATACGTTCAGTATTCCCAAATGCCTTTAAAACAAATCTTACAACTGCAATAATCGTTTGGGCTGAGGTCACATTTCGACTATTATACAAGAAAAATAATTTCAAAAATCTATTTAGAAAACATTTCAAGTAAAAACTACAGATTGGGGATAACCTGTTTTAATTTTATTTGAGTGTATTGCATCAAACATTATATTGCTGACATTGGACAAACATTGTGTACTGCTGATGCATCATATTGTATTGCATCAAACAAATATAGGCATTTGCCACGAAATTTACTAATAATTACTTCACTTGAAATATCAGTGTGTCATTGAAAACCCACTTTAAGAAATAACCGCCTTTACATGGTATTGCTGTCGCGTGTTAGACAACGTGTTTAACCTTTTCAAAACAACTCATTTTAAAAACTTAATAAAAAACATAATAAAAAAAACATAATATGCTTTTTAAAAAAGCATAAAAATCTAAAATTAGGATCCTCTGCAAAATGCATGACATAATGGACTCGTTTTTTAAAATTTCTATCCGTATATCATTATGTATTTCAATCTTTTTTCATGTCTGTATAAAAACGATTAAATTCACATGAACAATTTTCTATACAGAACAGTGTGTTGTGAATCGCAATAATATATATTAATTTTTTCTGTTTAAAATATATTTTTTTGAAAATGAACACGGAACAATAATTTCAGGACATGTATTTTATGTAAAAGTCCGGTCATGGTATTTTTTTTATAAATGCAGTCTCATTGTAGATTTTTTTCGCTTGACTCTGTAAAAGATGTATAAATGTTACACATATAATTTCTGTAAGGAACATGTTGTGATAAATATCAGTGACATATAACTACTTCTTCGTTTGTGAAGTAATATAAGGTCATAAAATTTTCTTGGAAAAATTAGTGGTCAGAGACCATAATGTAAGTAAATTCTTTTGTATGTATATCCCTGTAAAAGACCGAAATATTACGCACACAGCATAAATAGGAATCATGCTGTAAAAAATTTGATTATCTTCTACTATTTTCGGGGCTATAAAATACTATTCACTTAATTTAGGTTTCAAACATATCTGTTCAAAAAAGTTATTTTGAGAGAATGAAAATGTGTTTAATAGCTTGTAAGTTGCTTAGAAACATCACACACATTTACAAATATGTTACATTCATGTTGTACCAACTTTCGCTATTCAAAATTGCTGCATTGTTTGTATAATGACAGTAAATGATACATGTGTTACAATTTGAAAATTTCAATATGTATTTAAAAAAATTTAAATTTAATTGAAGGAATATTTGTGCAAGTTTTCAAAAAATGACCATTTGTAAGTGCATTTTACTGTAATACAAGTGATGTATTTGCAGACTTGTTACAAACCTAAATTACGTATGAAATAAAAATCCAAAAGACATAAATTCTTTAAATCCCCTTTATGGAGATTAAATAGTTATAATTATGATGACAGTTACGACTGTGAATATAATGTGTTACTCCCATCGGATTAATTCATCAGTTTTCTAGAGTGCGCGAAGATATTCGAAATAAAGGAGTATGCATTTTAACTCATCTTACAGGCTTTATATTTCACGTTGAAAATAAGATTTTTTAACTAAGTAGCGACTATTTTATTTACTACATTTGAAGTAAATTCCCATTTGTATAATAATTTCGCATGTGAGCACATTTGATATTTATATGAAAAATTGTAATGTAATTAGAAGCACTGAGATTCCACAAAAATAATACCTGGTCTTATTTTAAGTTTCCTCAAAAACCGAATTAAGAATTATTTTACAAAAATATATTTATTTTCATGCAGAACAATTTTCTTTATAGTATTTACAACACAGTCGAATGCGACTGTGCATTTTAATTTTAAAACCCGACATATTTTTCTGCGACTGCCTCAAAATGACTTTCTTCATTGGATTTTCATATCTCCTGCACAGAGACAAGAGCCAAAGATTTTTTTATATTTTATTTTGTCCTTTTTAAAACTAAGTAGTCGTAACCATCGAAACTAGAATGCTTGTGTCATTAAAAGTCCTTAATTAATCGAAAACATTAAATTTCATTCAATTTACTCTAATTCATTTGTGTAAAAATGACGTAATTTTCTACGGGTTTTTCTATGATTGCCAGAAAATGACTTAATTTCTTCGAATTTTCATATCTCTTGCCCAGAGTTCAGACTCAAAGGTTTTATTCATTCGCATACATAAAATTAATAACTTAAATGAACTGCAATTTACGAACTAGTCAAATAACTCTTTCAAGATTTCAAAACATCACAAAAATATTTATCTAATGAATAAATGTACGATTACATTTCTAAATACAGACATGCATGTACATAACAGAAATGTGTTCTATCACAGCCAAAATGAACAACCACAGTACAAAAACCGAAAACTTCAAGAGACGTTGCCACACAGATTTCAAGAAAACTATATTGCCAATTTTTCAATGCGACATTAAAACCACCACCATAGTTGTAAAATACATAATATTGCGAAAAAGTAGGAAAATAGAAATGTTTTAACACAATACTCAACTGCTTTCATAATATTTTATTTTCTCTCCTCTAAAACTAAAGGGTCCAAACCATTGAAACTAATTGTTTATTACGGTTACAAGAGCGGAAATCTGCTTTCCTTCAACAAGAAAACTTGCTTAAAGAAAACGTGCTCAGTTACCCAGATGAGATAATTTTACATGTCCAATATTCATGAAAATATTCCATACACCTACGCATGTTTATGGATATATCATATAAACTCAATTTTATAATAATGCATACAATTTCATAATAATTTATTTTACCACTCAATTTCTTTTTAATTACAATAATTTCAATTTATAAAAAAAATCAAATATTGCATGAAAAGCATGGGCTTTTGAAGTACAAAAAGCAGGATGTAAAATATATTGTTTAAATAAGTATTATCCTTCTCAAAACCTCATTTTAAACAATTTTATATTTGTTTGAAGCAAAGAATTTCTTTCATATAACATTTACATTTCGTGTTTTTTTAACTTAAGCCTTACGTAATTAAAGCCGTTGAAATCTATGCAATGTCGAGTGGTTATTCTGTGTGAAATTTTTTTTTATAAAACTCTTGCATGAAGAGGTAGTTATGTATTACTTCAACTTCAAAAGGTATTAGAAAATATCATGAACAAAACTTTTGAAATAAGAAATTGAGGTTCTTGATATGTATTAAACGCTGATGGAGCGTATGAGAGGTATTATGAAACTTTTTAAATTTTCTAACACAGAAGATTAATGTTTCTTTAGTGTTCATAAGAAGGATTATGTTGAATGCTTAAAAATGTTTTAACATTTTATTAGCAAAGAAGAATTTTAAATGTTTGAAAGTTTAGCGATTCAGATTTTTTTCTTTTTCTTTTTCTTAAGCTTGATTTTTAAGTCTTATATATAAGAAAACAAACCATTATTTCAATAGATATCAAATGGTAGTATTTATACAATATCTAAATATATCTGCCTGTATATTAAAAAATGTCGTAAATAACAATAAAAACAATATAGAAAAATGAAACTAATAAAGGTAAAACAAAATATACAGGGTGAAGCTGAACTCATGTGCAAAATTTTAGAAACTTTAAAGACACTTAGACAAAATAAAAAAAATCCCTGACGGCTCGACCTACAGGCACAGGTAGATTTCAAAGACGCAGAAGATGGGGCCTGTTTGTTGGGAATTGAGGAAGAAATTACCTTTTTGCCATGATGCGGCAGTTGAAACCGCCCATTTCGAAACGTAACGTGTTGAGATTTTAAACACACTTAGTAAGTAATTTAGGGATGTTAATATAATATAAATTGTGCAAAAATTACAGAAATAAATGACTGTATATTTGATGCAAAACCATATATGCTAATAAGATAGCATATCTACATGAATTGTACTAAAACAAGGGTGCAAAATGAAAAGAGAAATAAAATAAAGCATTTTTAATATAAAATAATATTGTTTTATAAAAATTTATTTTTTTCATGAGATTTTTAAAATGCAATATATCTGTATATCTTAATAAAACGTAAAAAAATGTTTGAAAGGATAAATAAACACTTAATTTTGTTTAAATATAGTTATACATATTAAAAACTACCATCAAAAATCCATCAAACAATTAAACTCCGAAATCTTTATTTTCCTACAACGATACATAAGAATTTTAATTCGTTGACAATGATTGTATTTTTCACATGATTTGAAATGAGACATCTCAATGTTTCTTTATATCAGTAAACGTTTTAACATTATTCAACGTAATTTTACATAATTTATCTGGCGTCGAGAAATGCAGATTTCGGTTTCGTATTATGCACTGTTGACGCGTTCCCAAAAGGTCTTGTGTAACGCGCGTCGTACAATTCAAATCGAAATGGTCTTCAGTGTTCAAAACAGAACAATTAGGAAAGTATATCGTTTGCCATTTTCACACGAACGTATATATGTTTTATAAAAAAAAAATTGATTTAGATTTTACAAAATATTGTATTTCCATATTAGTGATTCTGTTATTTATAAAATGTCAAATATGTAGGACAATGAAAACATTTAAATTTCCATTATTTTACCAAAATTATTAATTCGTAAACTGTAAATGAATCAAATTATCTAGACAGTATCCAAATACAAATTGTTAAAATTAACATAATGTTATATGAAAATATTATTTCTGTGAAGTTTACTTTACTCTGTATTCATACATTGATTTTATTAGTGTAAGGATGAGGTGTGTGCCTAGCAAAAGTCGTTGGCTGGAATTTGAACCAGGAACCTCATGGACAGTAGCCGAGAACGTCAGCTTCGAGCAAAAGGCCAATCCAATTACTCTATGACGGTAACTCGCTATATACTGTCCCCTAAATGATGGCTTTGCTACACCATTCCGCCCATAGTGAGGAAGACGTCTTGGTGACGTTGGAAGACCGATGTGCACTCGTAAGCAGTTGCTATCGTTGCCGTGCGCATCACAACTTGATGCGGGAGTGACGTTGTGCTGGATATTATTAGGATAAGTTATAGGAAAATACTGATATCGTGTTCATTCATTTATTTATTTTTTTGTAAAAAGTTCACGAAGCCTTTTCAAATTTATGTATGACTGTTATCTATCAAAATTTACTTTTTAAAGTTTTATTTTCTTTTCATAAAATAAGAAAAAAATAGAATATAGAAAATAAAAGGAAATAAAAGCAGAAAATTCATACAGAAATGAACAGAATAACTGCATATGTAGTATTCTTCACTGTTTGGAAAACATTTTGAACATAACGTGAATTCTGAACTAATTAAAGCTTAATTTATCATTAAAAATATTCATTCTGATATTATATAAATATGTATAAACTTAAAATGGATGTTTTAAAATTACTCGATCTTGAAAATATTAAAAAAATAAACAAAATATCGCAGAAAAGTGCATACATACAATAAAAAAATGCACTTACTAATTAAAAAAACCTACTGAAAGTAATAATTAGTATTTTTTAATTATACTATAAAATAAGAATAGAAACTACAATAAATGAATAAAATGTTTCAGTGTTATTAGATTTAACACTGTTTCAACAATCTTGCGATATAAATAAGAAGTCCATATTCATTTTAGAAATTTGGCAAACGTTAAACAAATCTATCACATTGAGTATGAGGATTTAGGATTTAAATGATAATTTAAAATGTCAGTTATATAAAAATACATCTTGATAAAGTTTCTTAGATTAAGTACTGTAATTTGCAAAAAAATATTAACAGTATAATTCACACCATATACACATGATCAATATTTTTATCTATAAAACATATAAAAACTATTAAATTATATTCACATGATACAAAATCTACAATAATAAAAGATTAACCTACCGTGCTATTCCATAAATATTCCTAGTAATCCTTTTGGCAACAATGGCGGAGATGAAAATTTTGTTTCCTTTCACTTCTACTTATCTCCTAAAGACGCTGTAGAGATGGGCAGATAACAATGTTTCTGATTCGCTGTTAGGTTGCCCCATTCCGTAGTGAAAATAAAGCAATTTTGGAGGTTTGAACATCCAATGGAGCATTTAAAAATTAAGAAGTGCCATTTTTTTGTGCTTTTCATTATTTTACTCCACGGATTGGTGCAACTTTGAACGGAAAATTTTAACAGTCTATAAAGTATTTCAACATTGTTTTTAGGTATATATATATACAGGGTGATTATAAAAACTATCCCAATATATGAGCCCCTAACTATCATACCGTTCACAGAAACTGAATGAAACTTTGTTTTAAAGTATTTTGAGGTATGCGCTCAAGAATCATATGAAATAAAACAGTTAAATTCTAACAGTTACGGTTACAGTGACAAAATTTCGAAAATTTCAAATGGAAACACATACTTTTTTTTATTGTAATGTGATCTTCATAGTGAAAAACCATAAAAAGCGTTGGAACGGTACCTGTAGCACGAAAATCGCCGGCGCTAGACAGACAAAGAAGAATAGTGAAAATAACCAATAAGGACAGAGAAGCAACAGAAAACAAAACATTTTATTGTGTTTCATACATTTTCCATTTTACACAAGACGACACTTTACATGCGGCAGATGGTGGATAGCGCTGAACAATAAAATGTTTTACTTTCTGTTGCTTCTCTGTCTTTTATTGGTTGTTTTCACTTTTCTTCTTAGTCTGTCTAGCGCCGGTGATTTTCGTGCTACAGGTACCGTTCCAACGCTTTTTATGGTTTTTCTCTACGAAGATCACATTCCAATAAATAAAAGTAGGTGTTGCCATTTGAAATTTTCGAAATTTTGTCACTGTAATCGTAACTGTCAGAATTTAACTGATGTTTTTCACGTGATTCTTAAGCGCATACCTCAAAATACTTTAGGCCAGAATTTCATTCAGTTTCTGTGAACGGTATGACAGTTATGGGCTCATATATCGGGATAGTTTTTTTTTAATCATCCTGTACAACTACACTGTTATCACAGGCACGGGCAACGCCGTTCGTGTCAGCTAGTCTAATATAAAATCATTCAAATTCATTAGAATACTTTATAATTTAGATTATTGTATATGTTATGTGGATGCACAAATTGCTTACGCTAAAAAAACACTGATTGATATTTTCATTCACGATTTGAATTTTTCAAGAAAATAATGTCTTCTACGATATTCACATGAATCTATTAATGAGAATCAATTTACATCTGTTGGAATACATTTCTAAAGAAAAAATATCCATTTATATATAGATCGTAATTTTTGTATTAATTTTGTCTCTAGTAACATGTACAGATAAAATAAATACCTAGAACAAAAAAAATGGGATTATAAAGCAGAAATAACAAATATATTTCTTCTTACCATAATAAAATCAAAGTTAATGAAATTCAAATAGAAAAATGAAATTGTACAGAATTTAGTGATTCAAGGGCTTTTGGAGGAAAAAAACGTTAAGATAATTGAAAAACTGCTATCAAATATATTGCAACCTTGAAATATTGTTATCATTCTTAGAACTGTCTAAGCTCAATACAGATTTTATCCAAAGATTTTAGTAATCAATATTAAATCAAAATTGAATTGTGGTGGAAAAAAAGAAATTTGATTAGTCCATCTTACTGTATATTGTTCTTAAACTTTAAGAAATGGACCAGAATCTAGATACAATTTGATTCTAATACTAAACACATTCCACACGCAAGTAATTTTTTATATATTCATATTATTTTACTTACCGGTAGCTCAAAGTGCACTTTCTTTTACCCACTAAAGATGTTTAAAGCTTTTTAAATTAGCTGAAATTTATTTTGCTATTTCGTTAAGTAAAATGTTTACATCTTGTGTTCACTCTTACGTTTGACGCTGACTAAGTTTCTTTCAATATTCTATCGCTATATTTCAAACTTTTTTATAATTATTTTAGATGCTCATTTCTGATTGCATACGCAGATAATACAGTTAGTTACAGACTGTTTTATGTTTGTGCGTGTATCATTGAAAATAATTTCGGTTTTGTCATCGGAAGTGATCACAGTAAAGTGCATACAGTTTTAAGCAGTTTTATAGTGTCATATTTTATGAGTGTGTGATGACAATGAATGTATAAGCGAGTGATATACTAGACACAATTTCATAATTTATTCTTAGAAGTATAACCATATGACATAAATGAGTTTTTGGATTAAATATAATCGAATCTCTTCAAAATCATTTTTTATACTCACTAAAAGAATTATTTAAATAGTATTCAAAATATTCTATTTATACACGTATACAGTGAACTTACACATGCATTGCTGTTAATGGGCAACAAATTGAGTATATTTAACTTTTTTTTCTTTAATAAATTGTACAGGCTAAGGAAAAAAACACCAACCGCTACTTACTATACACACTGAATTTGTACCAATCTTATTAATAATTCATTACGAACACTTATTTTTGAAATCATATTTAGTTTTTACGCAAAATTGTACATCCGGATTCCAAACAGAAAGTCATTTGATCAAGTTGTTTAGGAATTATGAAGATTTAAAGTTTGAAAATTCTAAGTTAAATTCATGTTTAATCGTTTCAAAATGGATTCGAATGATGTTAATTTTAAAGCATACCTGGGAACTACATGGCAAAAGAAGCTGTAATTATGGATACGTATGTTTCAAAATTCTAGAAACTGATTTCTTAAAAAAAATCATTGGTTACAATTCTTATTATTTTTGAAAATCGATTTAAAAGAATTATATATCTTCGAAATAAATTTCCGAAAAAAATATGAATTGCAATATTTTAATGAATTATTTAGCAGAAATAAATTTTTATATGCTTCAAATACGCGATTCTAAAATATCATCTCATTCCGCTAAATAGTTTTTGAGTAATGCTTAAAAGTATACAGTAATTGAAGCTTATTTTTTGCAACTTTTAATATTTTAATTTTAATTTTATTTTTCTCATTATTCTTAATCTTCGTCATCGAATATTTGGTATTCTAAAGAACACTTACAAATAAAATCTACATGTTGCGTCAAAAATAAGTGGTCATTTTAAAAATGCCAATGTTTGGTATAATTTTAGTATAAAGACAACCTCAAATCTTTTTTCTTTTATCATAAAATAAAAGAAGACATAATTTCGTGTCGAAAGGCTTTGTCAGTTTTCTTCTCAAGCAATTTTGTGATAAGTAAATACAAATCTCCTTGGCACTATTGGTGCAAATTCTTAACATATTGTTTGAACGATTTTAAACAAATATTTTCTAATAAATTTAAAATTATATTTTAACCTAAATTATTAAGTGCTGATATAATGTTGCTAATTTCAAAATGTACTATATTTAGTACATCTAATGTACTTAATAAAAATTTTGCTGTACAGGATGTGGCGTTGACATTGAATAACATCATATTTCCCTGAGAATACAAAATGTCCAATGTTATAAGGTGCTTAAGTGTTAAATGATAGTACTATTTTTCTATTGGGTTATCTGGAAAATTCTGCGCTTTACGTCTGTTGAAATATTGTTGAAATGATTGAATGTCACCAGAATTTACAAAAAAAAAATATTTCAAAAGGTGTAAAAGCGGTTTTTTTACGTACATTATAAAAGCAAAGTTTTATTCCAAAATTCTGGTGGGAATGTGGCATTTATGGACTCAAAATATATCAAAAAACCGCAAAACTTTTCGGATGACGTAATATATTCAAAATACATCTATGTTTAATCCATTATACATTGTACATCTGAATCAAAAATCATAACATTTTAAATTAATAGTGCAGTACACAATAAAACATATTATACTTCACTTTTGATTTCACATCTATTGTATTCTTTCAGTAAGATTTACAATGTGTCCCAAAAATGACTGATGGATTTTGAAAGTGAATAAAAAAAAGACGTAACGCGATAGAAATTTATCGTTTGCGGCCTTATGTTTAGGAAACCAGGGAATTTTATCACACCAATTTTCAAATTTATTTATCAGTTTCGCCAAAAGGTGGCGCTGCAAAATAATAGTGATACTCATAAACAGGAAATATCCCCTGTACCAACGAATAAACTATTTTTCAATAGTGTATACTCTTTCATGAACACTCACTAACAGATTGCGTATCAAAATATCGAATGGAGATGTGACGGAATCCATTTCTCTACAGCTCTTGCATACCTGCAGCGCCATCTTTTGGCAAAAATGTTAACTAAATTTGCAAATTGGTGGGATAAAATTCCGTAGTTTCTCAAACATAAGGCCGCAAACGATACAATTCTATCGCGTACCTTTTTAATATCGACTTTCAAAATCCATCAGTCATTTTTGGGACACAATGTATATGTGTATTATTATAAAAAGGTTAGATCCTAGGCTGTTTTAGATATCTATAAGTTACGAAATTATCTCATTTCAAGCCGAAAGGAGCCATATGTTATTTTTTTTGCCGCACAAATTAATCATGCGTCCAAAATTTCAGGGGCAAACACAAATTGCCGATTTTCGAACTCAAAAGTCAATTGTGAGTATTCAAAATAATGTGATAGAAACAGCAGGAGTTGCAAATAGGTTCTACCATTGATTGTGTTTCAAATTTTTATACTCATAAATGTTTTGTTTGAATTTTCTATTTAATAAAACATTCAAGCAACCTGTTACTTCTATACTCTGTAACTAATTTCTATAGATTGTTTTAAATTTGAAACATAAAACCTCAAATGAGCAAACAAATGCATTTAGTTGTACCACTTCGTTCTAATTTGAAACTGGATACATTTTAATTAAGGTCAGTCAACTTTGTAATTGCCTTTGCGCATAATGAATCTAATTAAGAAACATAACTTTCAAAATTTCATCATTTATCCACCATAAATTTACGTTTGCTGATATATTACAAAGTATATTCCTTTACAAGGAATGTAATACCAGAAATACTTAAACGGCCTGAAGATATTTTGTTAATTTGTTAAGAATCTAGTTCATTTGTGTTTCTATTTTGTTAGAAATACTTGGCTATTCATATATGAGCAATTTCAGAATATTGAAAACCCCAGTGAAAAATTTAAGCATATACGTATTTATTATGCATTAGTTATTTTAAATTTATTTATTATGCAAAATTCCATTTAATAAACTGATTTATTTTTTGAAGAAGTTATGATTACATTATGAAATTATGATTATTTTTATCATTTTAGATCCCCCTTTAAAATAGCTTGTTTTAGTGTACTTATAAAAAATATGAATTTGAAAAAGCAGTTATTTTCATTTCTTCTTCTGCGAGAAGAAACGTAACCGTATACCCTCAAGAAAATTATATTAATTAATTGATTGAATAAATTTTAATAATTTTTAGAAAAATGATAATAAAATGTAATTTAATAAAATTTAGAAAAATCATTATAATAATGTATTTCAAAAAGATGAAATAATATATTTTTTGTAATATTTGATTATTAAACTGTGAGTGAAAGAACTACATGTTAATAGTCAAACGTTACAAATATGTATTATTTTAAAATGAATTATTTGCAGTGATTTGATATGTCACAAATATTAAGAGTCATATATTAAATTATGCCAAAAAATATTAAGCATGTTTCAGATTAGAATAGGAAATACTATAATAATATTCCTTTTGGATAGGAAATACTAAAAAAAAAACCGAACTTTTCGATTCCTCAAATCAATTTTTAAAAGACATACATGTCTCTTTGAACTAAAATGCAGTAAGTACACTGTTAAAAATTTGCAGCAAACTCTCCAGTCATTTGACCGTTTTTATAGACAATTGTTACATAACCGTAATTTAACTCTATTCTGACCATATTATTGCCTATATGATGGTCAGAATAGAGTTAAATTACGGTTATGTAACAATTTTCTAAAAAAACGGTCAAATGACTGGACAGTTTGCTGCAAATTTTTAACAGTGTACGGGTTAGGTTCCCTTTAAAATCTTATCGAGCATTTTTAAACACAACTCTTGATTTCAGTCGATTTTTCGCGAGAAAGTGCTTCAAAAACCATCGTGATAACGATCAGAATTTTCCCATCGTTGAATATTATAGCAGCTTTAGGAAGATCCCTAAGGGGGCAATCACCCCTTGGCCTATAGCCTTTGCGAAGATAATTAGCCGAAACAAACACCAAACATCCACTTTAATGACTTCCCATAGCTTTCGCCGTGAACAAACATTTAGAAGTCAATGTGTTCGACTTTTAGGTACAGCCGTTGCATGAAAATAATAGTACAAGAAACACTTGCAGAAACTGCAAAATGTGTGCTGTTATTTTGTACATTTCTTACTAAATTCAGTAAATAAGAGCCTCTATCGTCTCTTAAATTAGAAAAAAGTTTTTTTGTTCTCTTCCGCTGATATATCGTTCTATTTTTCATACGTATTTTTCATCATGAGACACCCTAGATCGAGCTGACATCTAGCAGCTTATGGTAGCTCCACTTCCCAAACTGTTCAACATTTTTAGGTAGCTTTCACTACAAAAAGCTACCTATTGCAGCCGTTCGTAGGAAATCAATTCCAAAAAAAAATTGTTTTATATTCACCGATCATGAACCCCAGACCCCAAAACCACCCTCCATTCAAATGTTGATATATATATATATATATATATATATATATATACATCTGGCATTTGTCATGCTGTAACACTCTTTTTTGGATGTGACTGAATATGTGTATAGGGCATACCGAAGTCTCGATCGAGTTCGTTGGCCAGCTTCATCCGCCATCTTGTTTTAAAATGGTGGCCAGTTAAAAAAATTTAATTTTTAAAAATTCAAAAAGATGTACAAAAAACTTATAAATTCAGAATATTGTTTCCGTTAAGTATTAGAACGTGATACAAGGATTCTGGAACATTTTTTGTTTTGACTATATCCTAAATAACGATAGAGTTTTGGCAGTTTGAAATTCTAGTGTGGCTGAGATTTTGAAACAATCGGATAATTTTTATGCTGTAACTCTCGTATTTATGAACCGATATGAATGGGACTGATCATGTGTACAGAACATACCAAGGTCACGAACGAGTTTGTTGGCCAGTTTAATGCTCCAACGAACTCAAATGGCAACAAGTTGAACAACAAAATGGCGACAAGTTAAATTTCTTAATTTTTTAAAAAATTCAAAAACTTTATTAAAAATATATAAATTAAAAAAGTTGTTTACTTTAAGTGTTATATCGTGATACAAGGATTCCAGATCATTTTTTGCTTTGACTTTATCTTACAAAATTGCAGAGATATGGTAGTTTAAAATTCTAGGGCGGCTGACATTTTGAAACAATCTGATTTTTGTTATACTGTAACTCTTATGCTGAAATTCACATTCATATTCAGTATTGACGAAAACCGGGATTGTATATTCTATAATCCGGTTCCAAGCATTTAACCTTCGGACGTTCGAGTAAAATGAGTTAAGTTTTTAAAATCATGGACTATGACTCTTTTCCTCCCGGTACAGGCCGGAAGGACTGTTTAACATTTGTTTTTGATATACAGATTATTCTCGATCACAATTCCTGATTGGAAGAAGAATATCTCGATTTATTCGCTAAAATTTGCTTCAAACGATGGAGTTGGTCTCACCATTGTAATTATTGGCAGAAAATTTTCCTGAGTGACAATTGCCATTGCCCTTTCTTTACAAATTCTTATTCAGATATATTTTTCATCTTTTGCCATCCGTTCCAACTATCTAAAAAATCACCATTACGATTAAACACTCATGAACAATTAATAATATACTTTAGAAAATAAATTTCAAATCAGGAACTCGGTATAATTTATTTTAGAAAAACTATCCTTCCATTCACAGGTAAACTATCAACATTAAAAGCAATGAAGTAATTTTTCTTATTGGGCACTAAACATAATTTAAAGAATTGACAACACATAGCGTAAGTAGCCTAGGCAGGTGTGGGGTTTTAAGGCGGTACACAGCATGTGAAAACCCTACCATTAAGCTTTATAAAGTTATATATATCATTTAGTTAAAGTGTAAACAACATATGCGATAGATACCTACATTGAATATGTCAAGTTTCATGCCAACGAAACACAATGTGCGGGGAGCATTACGTTTTTGTTTCCATTTGAAGAAATCGACAGCTCAAAGTCGTCGTTTGCTGTTCAAAGCTTATGGGAATTAGGCTCCATAGATTCCAACGTGCGAGTACTTGTTTTGACTATTCAAAAATTGTATTTTTGATTTTGACGGCAAAGAACACACTGGCAAACCGTAACAGTTTCCAGATGTAGAATTGGAGGCATTGCTGGATGCATATCAATGCCAAACTCTTGACGACCGTCTATATTTGTTTGAAGTTTATGGGAGTGGTTCAAAAGAAAGAAATTGGGTGCCATACCAATTAAAGCCAAGAGAAATCGAAAGGCGTTTTTGCACGTGTGAATTGCTGCTGCAACGACAAAGATTAAAAAATGTTTCACATTGTATCGTTACTGAGAATGACAACTGACCAAACATCCACATCAACAGCAAAGCCGAATATCCATTTTCGAAGTTGATGCTCTGTATTTGGTGGGATCGGAAGGGAGTCGTCCATTCGGAGCTACTTAAATCTGGCCTAATCGTTACTGAGGATCGTTACCGACGACAACTCGTGCAGTCCAAAAACTAAACAATCACAATGAACCACAAAACACGACAAGCTGATTTTCTAGCATGACAACGATAGGTCTGATGCCTCAAGAAGCTAGAGAAGCTCGGATAGGATGTGATACGCCACCCCCTTTATTACCCAGACCTTGTTCCTCTGGATTACTTCTTGTTTTTCTATGCGGAATCCCCTTTCTGACCAGCATTTTAGTTCCCTTTAAGATATCCAAAAATGGTTTGATTCATGGATAGACTTAAAAGACGAGTCGTTATTTCTTACGAGTCATCCATCTTTTACCAGAAAAATAGGGACAAGTTGTAGTTAACGATAAACAATACATTGAATAACATGTACTTATCACTTTGTTTCATATTAAAAATTCAACGTCACCATAAACCATTTAAAATTAAGTTTTGTACCCAATATTATTATTAGGCTCTTACTAATATTTTTAAAAATCGAAAACGGCAGTAAAATAGCATAATGTCAATATGGCTATTATACTGAAGTATGCAAACATTAATGTGATAATGTCTGATGTTTACAACGTAGGATGGCTCAAGTTAATAAATACTATTTCAGTTCAAAATATACAACTAAGAAGTTTCCATTTTTAATACTTTCATATAAACGTAAAATCCAAAATGAACAAAATATTTAAAAACATTATTTTAACTCTATTTTTACGGATATCAACTGACACCTTTTAATATATTTCGCTTTATTGATATTTTATATGTAAGGTTTAGTTAAAATATTCAAAAATCATTTATTTATATATATAAACTCAGCTTATGGCGTCAGGTGCCGCCATCCGAAAAATTTACAAGCGACCACTCCATTTCTTCCGGTCAAGGGTCCATTCCTCCTCCAGACCCCTCTCCTCCATGGCTTTTTGTATACTATCCATCCAGGTCTTTCGTTTTCTTCCTCGTTTCCTCTTTTGGTTTGTTCTATAATTAGATGCGATTTTCGGTAGTCTCTCGTCACTCAATCTTTTAACATGGCCATACCAGATTAATTGCTTCTTTCGGAGATCGTCTAATATGGTTCCCTTTATTTTCATCATTTCTTTAATTCTTTCATTTCTTATTCTTTCTATTCTGGATATCCTGTTTGATCTTCTTAGGACCTCCATTTCCACTGATGCTAATTTCTTTCTTTCTGTCTCCGTAATTCTCCATCCCTCTGTTCCATATAACAATATGCTCTTTACAATAGAATGGTATATATTATATGTTCTTTTCCTGGAGATCTTTTCACTCCACCAAATATAATTTAATAGTTTTACTGCCTTTCTTCCTTGACAGAATCTGTGTTTAATTTCCCGTGAGTCTGTGCCTTCTCCATTAATGTCTACATCAATGTATCTATAATACTCGCAGCTTCCTATTTTTATGTTATTATTTAAATATAGTTCTGTCTCATTTCCTCCATAGGTATTTGGTCTTACTAACCAATAAAAACATTTTTTCAAACTATTAGCTATTAAAATCACATGTAAAATAAACATAAATCCAAAACATTAAAATGTTTCATTTGACACTGCTAGAAATAGTGTTAAAAAAAACGTCTTGACATTATTGAAAATTAATACTATTTAAATTTGTCGTGATGTAACTATTTACTCATGTATTATATATATATTTGCAAAATGTTGAAGATATTTACAATAAAAAGAAGAATCTTTTTACCGAAGGATGTTTTTAATGCATTTATTAACGTATAGAATGAGCCATTGATTAAAAAATATATATAATGATTTGTAGCTTTCTTTTTAAATAATAAATATACATATAAGCGTAATTGTAGAATAAAAATGAAATATTACCAAAACATTTTACTATAAAGAACATTTCTGAGAGTACAGGAAAATATATTACAAATTAATGAAGTGTAAAATTACTCTTTCAGATCGTTTATTTTCCCTGAATCGAATAATGTGTTAATTTAAATTTATTGTTTCAATAAATAAAAATGTATTCCAATTCTCAAATATATATTTAGATGAATTTGAGCTTCATGTACTTCCTGATAAATAAAAATTCCACGAAGTGCATATTTTAATAAACAGTATTGTGCATATTACAAAATTTTGTATATTTGTTTTCTAAAAAAAGGATCATTATTTATATCCAACTCCGTTAAAAATAATTTTTGAATATATATATTTTTTTAAATATTTTAATGATATATGCGTAAATTGTTTTTAGAAAAAGAAACATATACAGTCAGTCGCGCATACATAATACCAATTAATTGAAATACACTAATCTCTCTTTGAGTGAGGTACTACATTTGTACCAAACTATTGAGAGTCGCTTTTATAATTTAAAAACTCTTTATCATATCGACTTTTTAAAATATTCTCCTACAATCATATTTTCAAATCTGTGATAATAGAATTTGTTCCCATTTCGATAAAATGTACTTTTATTTGTCTTTTCAAGAAAAGGGAAAAATCATACCATTGAAATTGTAGGTTAGTGTAGATATTACCACAGTAAAAGTCTTTGGGATTCTAATAGGTATGGGGATTACATACATTTTATCAAAACTAAATTACTTCAGGAAACGCAGCTCTATAATTATAGAAGCAGGAAAAGCTGTACTTAAAACAAACAAAACAAAAAAAAATCATTGAAAAGAAAAACATAAATTTATGAAATTATACTAATAATTATTACTTTTGGTTGTAACATAGATTTTTTTAAATTTTATCTTCTAGTGCCAATTTTTTAGTTATTTTGAAATTTATACGAAAATAAGTTCAAAATCTGTTGTGACAGATATACTACATGTATATTATATCTATAATAGAGAAATTACATTTATAATAATGAATCGCCCTGTTACAGACATTTGGATAGATCTGATTTTCCTGTAATAAAATCATATTGCTACATCTAAAAGCACGATGAAATTCCAAAGGAGCGACATCTATCAAATTATTAAAGATAAAAAATTAATTTACTATATTGTTAACAGGGAAAATTTTAAATCGTTAATTTATTCCATAATGATTTATGCAGAGTAACCAGATACTACTATTTTTTGTCCCAAGTTTTTAATAATAATAGTCATCGCTAGAATTAACCGAAAAAGACTGCAATTAAATAAGTCGAATATTCATATCACCAGACAAAGGTAACGTTTCTGACTTAAAAAAAAATAATAAATTACAATCAATTTTGAAATTATTTATTTCCATGATTTTGTACATAAAACACTTCTGGGGAATAATTGTAACATATTTACGTTAAAACATAAACTTAAAAGATTTGTTAATATGAAAAACAAATAGAAAAATACAGTGGGAAGAGTATCTTTAGAAATATTTAAAGTTCTAGATGCTCAACGATAAATTGATTAAAAATATTATACATTTATACAGATTTATTACAATTCCCATGATCAAAACTAAGAAATCTGCTCAATATTCCAAATTAATCGCTAATTTCAAAAAATTACATTAAAACATATTTTTTTCTAAATGCGATTTTTAATGCGTTCGTAATTATATAAATACGTAGCACCTATAGTTGTCGTCTGGTCCGTCCGTTTGTCTGTCCGTATGTCCGCATATAAGAACGCAAAAACTACTCCACTGAATGGTTTGAAATGTAATATATATAATCGTTGCAGAATTTTGTCGAGGCATTTTAAATTTTAAGAATGTCGAATCGAAACTTCAAAAGATATTAATAAAAATATTTATTAAATAGTTTGATTTTTTTTTAAATCGGTACTTCCTTGTTCCGCTTCGAGGATTAATCGTCAAACAACCGAGATGTATCGCCAAGTTATCTTACATGTATGATGTTATAGTCATAAATGACGTATATGACATTTTTAAACTTCTAAGACCAAGTTGTAGTCACATTCTTCATTCTATTAAAACCTATCATACGTAATTAAATCAGTGATATGCCATGATAGGTAATGATTCTAAGTTACCATGTTTATTACGTCATATTTAAGATGGAGTCATATTTAAGATGGAGTCATATTATTTCCGTATTACGGAAGTCAAAAACCGAATTTGTATACTAAAATTGTTTAATTATACCAATCATATAAACTACCGACTGTTTTTTGGATAGATGTTTCCGGAATATTAAATGGAAAAAAGAGTCTAAATATGGATTTCAAGTTCTGAAATTTTAAGAACGAGGCTTAAGTTTTCATTGGAATTTTCAGTAAATGTCAACAAAAGATAAAATGTTTCCAACTTAAAACGTAGTTATTTTATTACGGAAATTAATCATATAATAATAACAGACGTTATAATTCATTTCACTGAAATAATAACATTGCGAACGCACCTAATTTGTCACGTTTGACGTTCAATTTCCAACTTGTTTTTCTTGCAAACGTATCCTTGAAGTTAGTGTTACACGTGTAGAAAACGTACATAGGATATTTAATTATTGCTACTATAAATTGTCGTTTATTACAAACATAACTTTAGTCAATGATAATATCAATATATATTACAATAACTACGACAACAACAACAACAACAAAAAGGGAACGGGCATGATGCTGACTATAACTAAGTGCCTTAATTAAAAGATACAAATGATTACAGATTTTAAAAACTTTTAGGACTGAATGGTAATCTTTGCGTTATTTATTCGTAGAATTCTGCGATTTAAAAAGATGAATTATAGTTCAATATTAGGAAACATTGGTATTCAAAATCCCTAATATTTGACACCTATGCACTTAATATTAATCTTTCATTTTTAACTACTTACACCGGTGTATGTATTTTGTACACCATTGGGTTTTACAAATTTAAATATCTATGCTACAAATGCGAGTTTTTTTAAAATATTGTCACATATGCCTATGTTAACGGATTTACTTTTGTAATATTGCAGAACATGATAATAATATTTGACCTAAATTAAAACTTATAATCAATAAATCATTTTCCTAGAAAAAAAATGGTGAACAAAATACATCGCATGGAAAGTTTTGTTGTCCGAATATGCGGTAGGATTTGAGGATTATAAAGCAAAAGTAAATGATTTAGGCTTATTTTATCAAGTACCTAATACAAATATTATTTATATTATTTTTTGTACAATTTGTAAGGCATTAAATCCTATCGTCTGCAAAAACAACATCAATGCAAATATTTCTGTTATTATTATTTAAATTTTGATTCTTAACAAATAACCTTAACTAATAACCGTTAACCATATTTTAAGATTTAAGAAATATAGTGAGCACAGATAATTTCTTATCTGTGTGTAACACAGTTTTTATAGATTCCTAAAAAATCTTAAGCTTCTGACTTATGTAGTTTTTGAACAGACGGTTTCAAATAAAACACAAGGAAAAGAAGAGGAGCCTTACATAAGCCATTTTCTAGCAACTCGTCTAACTATACACAGAGAACTAAAACAACCAGAAACATACATGCATAGAAATTAATTGTAAAAATCGTTTACATTATGTGCAAACGACATTCTGTATATATACTTTTTCAGTTGCAAAATGTTCTTTTTTTCGCTTATTTATAATCATGCTCTACTGAAACAGTCGAAATCTGCATAACAGTCTATGTACATTTGAATTACATGTTGAAAAATTTTAATTCCAAGTAAATAATTATGTAAAGTTTTCTCAAATTTGTAATAGCGTTACTTTTTGTTTAACTGCAATTAAAATATATTATACGTTACAATATACATAATATTTGCAAATTAATTGTGCGTAAGTTAAACTTTTAGGGAATTTTAAATATAATTAAAATATATTATACGTTACAATATACATAATATTTGCAAATTAATTGAGCGTAAGTTAAACTTTTAGGGAATTTTCTTTTCTCTTAATCAGATGATATATGTAAGATGATTATATTTCTATCAGCGATTACATTGAAATTGCAAGGTCTGAAGTAACGATTTTCTCAAAAACTGCTGAAATATATTAGGAGAGAAATGTTACATTTAGAGAAACTTCAGCATACAATTTTTTTTTCTAAATTTAAACAGAATACTTGAATCCCAGATGAACACTTTGAAAACAATTTACATTTCTCGATCTAAATATAGAAATGCCATCTTTCATTCTTTTTTAAACTTTTTATAGAGACTACTACATTTTATTTGCTCTTACGATATATGTGACATTTTATTAAGTGTGGTTTGCGTTTGACAAATAACAGAAGTAGTACTATTTTTTTTCTAAATATTTCTTAAATTGTCAGAAACATTTTATAAAGAAAATGTAAATATTTCAAATAAAAAATTTATATACTTTTGCAAAATGGTAGAAGCAGTAATAAAATCAATCTTTTAACGAATTGTTTAAATAGGAAAAAACATTAAATTTGAAATGTAAAAGTATCTACTAGTGTTTTCGAATTGCTGGAACTATTTTCAATTTTTTTAAAAAGTTAAAAGTGAAGTCTAAGATAAGTCTAAGATTAGAAATATCACATCCTACAAAAAATACACTGATGGTGACATTATTTGTTTATCTTTGAATTATCTCCAAATTCATAAATCACGTAAAACTATAAATTAATAAGATATTAATTTTCTGATTTTTCTTTTTATGAAAATTATGACTTTCGTCTATTACTCCAACAAATTCATGATTTGTCCTTCGAATATCAATAAAACTGATGAAGTGAAAACATTACTGAAGGTAATTAATGACCTAGACATTAAGTGAAAATAAATTGTTATAATCAAACTGTTATAATTAAAAATTAAATCTTTATTTTTTTTTTTGTTATTGAGATCATAACAGTAAATAGAGCCATAGATCATGCAGCCTCGGAGCATGTAAACTCCTTATTATTATTTTTTTAATGTTTGTTAAATCCTTTTAAATAACACCCCAAAAATTCCATCGTAACTAAAAGGATGGAATACAAACAGAGATAAGTAAAATTTTACCACCTACCGCATACTGGCGAAAGTATATTCCAAACCACTGATTTTAAGTACCTGTCTGCGGCTTCGACATGACGACGACAAAAGCAGAGCCCACTTGACTCACCCTCCAAAGTGCTGAGTTACTGATGCTGCTTAAACTTCAATCTTTTGATGGGAACCGGTGCTCTACCACTACGTATGCGGTAACTGTGGTAATTCAATTTAATGTGCTGTAGTAATTTGCTTTTCCCTTTAAATTTGTATATAGTGAAATTATATATCATACTAATGCACTTCGTATGATACTTTTATGAGCAGTGTCTGTTTCCTATCCGCAGAATAAAAGCATCATCACTCGAAATATAAATGTATGACATAATAATGAAAATTAGTCTTTTACAATATTGAAAATAATATTTGCAATAAAAAAAATTAATGTCCCTTACGATATTGGTCTATTCTCCATTCTTCTTCTTCATCAAACTTCACAAGTATCTTTAAAATTCTGCACTGATTGTGGGGCTGTCATATAGTTAAAGTTTTTTTTTTAAATAGAGCTTAGAAATGTGTTTGAACCTGGTGATTGAAGATGCGTTTCTTATGAAATGGACTGTATTTAGTCATATAAAGAGAAACATAGACATGGAACAATCTTTAGCCAAGCACTTTTAAAGTATTAGGATACCAAATCTTCTTTCATCATACAATCATTTATACTAATATTAATTGAAAGTTTAAAACGTTTTATAAAATATTACATAAATATATACATTTTTTAAATCTTAGATTAGAATAAACAATGACACAATAAATAAAATAGACAATCACGTGTATGAATATCATATCTAAGCATTGTTGAATTTTTTCCTATTTTATTTCGATGCTTTAAAACTCTACACATTGTCGATCGATGCTAAACTCTACACATTGCATGTCTAATATTATATTTCAGAAAGTCATTCACATAACGTGACGCAACAGCGTTATTATGCTCTTAAAATGTTTCACAGAATTATTATATGAAAATAAAGCCTTCGTAGATGTAGATTATTAAAAGAATAATTCCTATTAAACAAACGATGCTAATTTGAAAACCGTATTCGAAAAAGGTTTATTTTAAGCAAAAAAAAAAAAAAAAAAAAAAAATTATACATGATATGCATTGAAAATCCTCATTCAAATTTCCAAATTTTAGCATGGTAAATGAATTTGATTACGAATAACATTTATTATATATTTTCAATTTTTGAGAATTTTATATTATTTGACTATTTAAGCAAAAATATTCTAAATTATATATGACGATGATAAATCTATGTGCTAATAAATTTTAAATATTAAATTTAAGTGAACAATTTAGATTTGTGTATTAGCTATATCATCAACTGTTAAACTTTACGGTTTAAAAATAAATGTATCTTTTTTTCCAAAATGTTTATGCGTATTAAATATAAATATGTATTCATACGCTATATGCATGTATATGAATATATTAACTCTGTCAAATGTCAAAGATAAATGTCATTTTCTAGTAAAATCAATTAATTTAAAAGTCTAATTTTCTGTATGAAATTTTTAAACCAAAACAAGAAGAAATAATCTACAATCACTTTGGAGGAAACATATTTCATTGAAACTAACGTTGTTTTTTATAAAACATTCTTGCATATTTTTCTTTTCACACGGAAAATGCGATTTCATATAAATGATATGATGCAAAGAAATCTATTGAAAATTCCAACTTGATAGATGGGAGAATGGAGTTAC
Organism: Maratus michaelseni; assembly: GCA_963931845.1. NCBI lineage: Eukaryota > Metazoa > Arthropoda > Arachnida > Araneae > Salticidae > Maratus > Maratus michaelseni. The sequence goes on from OZ007588.1 coordinate 419,786,134, forward strand.
CCTCTGAATATCAATATCTTTACGATATCTTTTCAATTTTTGTGCCGTATATAATTTTCTCTCAAATGATCGCTCAGGCATAAATATTCTGAAATGTATATGACGACGATAAAGCTATGAGGTAACAGGTTTAAAATATAGAGTTTCAGTGAAAGAATTAGACATAAGCCTCATTTTACAGTATTATTTATCATTTACCATTTAAAAAATAAATATTTCTTTTTCTCCTATATTATAATCTGAAATACATATAAATATATAGTGATTATCTAGGAGGTTTGTATAAATATATACCTGTTTAAATAATATATAAATCTTGTAACTCTATTAAAAGACCCAATTACATAATATTTCCTTTTCTACGGAAATATATTAAATTAAAAGATTATTTTTATGTTTTAAGTCCGAAAGACTAGATAATAAAAATAATCTACAATTTAATAATCTTCTTTGAGGGAAAAAAACATAAGTCATTGAGGTAATGCCGTAATTACATATAATCGTAAAAATACATTCTTTTTGTATACATTCTAGAAAACCGGTTACCTAACAGACTTTAAACGTCAAAAAAATTGTTTTTATCTTCATTGTGTCTTCATTTGTTTTTATCTTCATTGTTATTTTAATGAGTTATTTGAAGGTAAGGATATCCAAGAGACTGATAAGTATCTGATTTTCCGTTAATCCTCTTGGAATAGAAAAATGCAAAAGATCTCCTGGTGTTTACGACTGTTTGACAATGTAGAAAAAGCCGCAATCAAACAGAAGAACTGTGAGAGTTTAACTGGCAATATAATGTTTTCTTTTCAGTTCAGATACGTGATCTGGTCATTCCATGGCTAGTGTGTCTGGTGGTTTGTTCTATCAAATATGTAAACCATGAATTTTCTAGTGTTTTATTAAATGTTTATTTTTTACCCACCATTCAAAGGGTTGAGTATTTTAAATAATGAATTTTGATACAGCTACTGTGCATATGCAAAATATTTTTATGTACAGTTGCAGATTCAATGATAAGTTGTTTTCTGTTTCGTTTGGTAGATGCAGCGATTATTATCGATTAACATTTTTTCTACGACTGACACATTTTCTAGGATATAGCTGACACAGGTCTTTCTGTGTGTTCTTCATTCAGGAAAGAATTTTGACTTCTCATATTTCTAAAAACTATGTGGATAAATTGCCAGAAGATGGAGATTCACTAATGCTATAAATATGAATTGGATTTTTGTACCAATCATGTTTCCATTATGTATAACATATTTATGATTTGAAATTTTAGAAATTGAAGAAACATATTATCACATTTACATACTAACCCATTTTGTCATTCGAGAAATTGATGTGTAAATTATCAGGAAAAATTCGTATAACCAATATTACAAAAACCTGTGAGATAATATTATGTTCTAAAAATATGAAATGTTTGTGCATTATACAAGGAGTTCCAGGGATAACGCTGGCGAAGATCCCGTTAGCTCCACTCCCTACATCAGTCTAAGACTACGGTTGATGTTGTTTGTTTTTCTGGAAATGTTTTTAGAATGTCGACTACAACTTACTGTTCCACAAAGTATTATTTGGTTTTTGAAGCACAATATGATTGCAATATTAGTATTTGTCGGAAAATGAAACAGTTTTGTGTGGGAAAAAAGCGATGAAAGAGTTGTAAGTCAGAAAATTCTACGTCATCTTTATTGAAGAACACTGTTAAAAATAAATCCTCAAATTCACGGTAAAACTACTGGCAGCAAAGTAGCCGGACTTTTTCCGTTCCGTTAGTAGATTTTCCGTTTTGAAAGATAAAAGAAGGACAAACTCCGTTTGCAGAAGCGGTAACTTTCCGTTAACGATCTCAGAAATCACGGAAATATACCTGGCAGCACTGGCAGGAAAGGAAATTATCCGTAAAGAATACACTCGGCTTTTAAAAAATTACCTCTCTACATGTGCTGCCATCTGTCGACTATGACTGTTGTGGGAGTATTTACGATCAGATATACTTGAAGAATATTTTCTGGCCGACACCGGGTTTGAACCAGGGATGACCACGTCTCGAGTCAAGTGTCTTGCCCGTTAGACCAGTGGGCGCTTGTTAGAGTAGCAGTTTTAAAGAATGATATGGGGTTTTTCAAAATGGCGGCTTAGAACTTGGAAGCTTGGTAATTTTGAAGTTAATAGCGGGGAGATTTCGTTATGAGATGATGTTCATATTTTAAAATTGTAATATTAATAGAGGATAAAAATATGAATTATATATATTCTTAATTTAATTGTTAGATGTAAAATATGAATGTTATATTTTGAAATAAATTCGATAAAAAATGTTTGCTTTTTTGAGAATCGATTTTTTTGTCAACTATTATATATTTTTAAAATGTGTTCGCTTAGAATATATTTTCAGTGCGAGTGTTTTTTATCACTTTAAAAAATAAATTTCGAATAATTTTAAATGAATGAGAAAACTGTTATTATTATTATTTTTTTTTTATTCGAAAGCATTATTATTATTTTTTTTTATTAAAATCGATTTTTTTTTTACTTAATTTAACTTATTATATATTTTACTTAATGTATATTTTTTAATCTGTTTGTTTAGAATTTATTTTAAGTGCAAATATTTTCTTATATCTTTAAAAAATAAATTGCAAATAATTTTAAAAGTAACAATTTTCCCAATCTTAATGGGAAAATTGTTACTTTTTTTAATTCCAAAGCACTATTTTGTTGTTTTAAATAAACTCGAAATTTTAATTTATTGAATTTTTAGTTTTTCTGTGCAGCAACATGTCAGTTAAAAAAAAAAAAAAAATTAAACATGCAGCAGATAACGGAATATCTCCGTTAGCACCTTTCGTCTCCGTCCGTTCTGTTGTTTTCAGGAAATATGAGAAAATTTTCTGTTTTTTAACGGAAAATATCCTTTTATCGCGAAAAGGGACTTTTTCTGTGAAATTCAGGGAAAAAATACCCGTGAATTTCAGATTATTTTTAACAGTGAAAGCAAAAACGTGATTAAAATGATTGGAACGGCCGATTATCTATCGCCACTGTCGACCTGAAAGAGAAAAGCGTTTTCGGGATGAGGTCATTTACCTTGCTTTCATGTTACATAATTCTTTATAAGGGGTGAACTTTTTAGAAAACGACGAACTTAAAATATTCATGAATTTCAATATTTACGCCATTGGATGTAGATGTATACAACAACGGAATTAAGAAACTTCTGCCGCGATAAGTGCTTGAATAACAATGGCAACAATATCAAAAAGTACGATTATATCCAGTTGAATAAGGTGTTCATTGGATATCTCTTGTTTTTCTTGAATTACAAACAAACGTAGTATACTTTTTGGATTACCCACGTTTACACAAAATATATGAAATGTCACAGTAAATCGTCTGCGTGCTTTACATATTCATATTAAATAATGTCACAAACTTTCATCTCGAATCGCAAATTGAAAGACTCAAAAAATGATTATTTCCCTTCAAGAACGTTTGATTCAGAATCTCCAAAAAACAGAAAACTGCTTAGTCAATCACCATAAATATATGTGCATAAATGTGTATAGAAAATGTAATAAATAGCGGATACTGTATCAACGAAACCTAATGCAAAGAATAAACTGATTTGTTTCGAGCTAAATTTTGGCAAAAAGTATACCAAGCTAATACCTTTTTCGGTTAATTTATTTCAATTGCTTTTAAAATTTTGAAGAATATCTCTGTATTAAAAATGGATTATTCAAATATTATATATTATTTTTTATGTATTTTGAGTAAAATATTCTATGAAACTAAAAGTAACTTATATTAGACAAATGCTTTAAAATATATATAATGAAATAAATAAAATATTCTTAAAATATCTTATTGATTTTTACTTAGTTCATTTCGGCAAAAAGTGTATTTTGCTGTAATTGTTTTCTCTGAATCAATTTAAGCCATTTATTCTTAAATATATATTCTGCAATTTTGTTTAAAATCGAAAGTCATCAGTTTTAAGATATTTTATCAAATTTTATGTAGTTTGGAATATTTGGTTAATACAGGTATTAATATGAAAATTATAAAGAAAACAATAACACTAGTTTACAGAAACAAAATCTTTTTTTGTTCATTAAATGAAACATATATTAATTATGTAGGCTATGGACGGTAGTTAAAAAAAATATATTTTTATTTTTTGTAGCACGTCACAATTCTGAGATATGAAGGTGTTTGTTTTTTATCTAACCGCAATTGTTTAAATACGTTTATCGTTTTATTTTGTAAACAACTGTGTGATTCAAAAGTCTTATTTTTATATAAAAATGTCATCTAGAGTGTGTAAACTACATACAAATCGATTTTGTTATGTTTGTGGCAAAATTGATCAGTTAAATCGTGGTTTTCCTATAACAAAACCATTGCAAGAAGCCTATTTACATTATTTTGGATTTCCGGTGTCAAATCAAGATAAAAATTGGGTTCCTCGTGAGATTTGCACTAATTGTAGATGGGTCTTAAACTCCTGGTATTCAGGTAAAAACAGATCACTGAAATTTGGTAAACCAATGATATGGAGAGAGCCAACTAACCACGTAACCGATTGTTACTTTTGTTTAACAAAAACTTTTGGTTTTAACTCAAAAAATAAAGATAGCATAAAATATGCAGACGTTCCATCAGTGACTAAGCTGGGCCTTCATTCAGATGATTTACCAGTTTTCATACCACATGGCAGAAGTGACCAAACTCACACAGATACATCAAATAGTATTACAATGCACGAGCATAGTGACAGTGATCAATCAAGCTCACATAATTTTGTCGATGAATGTGAGGACAATCCACATTTAATAACTCAGTCTGAACTCAACGATCTTATAAGAAATTTGCAGTTGTCTAAGTCAAAAACGGAATTACTTGGGTCCAGGCTGCAACAGTTGAAATTGCTTGCTCCTAGTACAAAATTTAGTATTTATAAAGAGATTGTTGAAAATTTATTGCAAAATTACGAGCGTATGGGTGAAATATGTCACTAAAAATTCATTTTTTGAATCCGCATTTAGATTTTTTCCCAGAAAATCTTGATGGTATGAGTGGTGAACATGGTGAGCGATTTCACCAAGATTTAAAATCATTTGAGCAAAATTATCAATGTTCTTTGGGACCAAAATATGCTAGGTGACTATTGTTGGTCTGTTGTCAGATATACAGATGAAAATGTTTATAAACAAAGAGCAAACATTACCCATTTTTAACTGTCTATTGTTTATTTAGGTGTGTTTTTTGTAAAACTCTTCTTAATAAATATTTCAAAAAACTGACGTGCTGGATTTTTTGAAATATTTTTTTACGGATGTAGATACCCAAAGTAACGTAACCGTATATATTTCATTTCATGAACAAAAGTCATGTAATCTAGTGTAATCATTTATATTCTGAATATGCACAATATTCTTATCATTTTTAATTTTGTGAATTACATAAACACAAAAACGTTCACATAATCAATAATAATTTAGCTTTAAAACATATGATATAAGAGTAATTCTAAAATTTTTTCATTTTTATCCCACATTTTAAAATCTTTTATTAATAATTGTTTACATTTTTCTTTAAACACTATATTTTTTTTGTATCACAGACGGAATGCATGAGTAACCCTTTTGATAAAAAATGTAATATGATAAAAAATAATGTGATTTATAATGCCTATTGTTTTAAAGTTTCACAAAAATATGCATATATAAAATATATGAAATGTCATATAAAATTCTCTACGTGAATTACGTGTTGCTATTAAACTATGAAGCAAACTTTCACCTCAAGTCTCCGAATAAATAATACAAAGAAAAATTATTTTTATTACTTATAATGCCTGATTCAGCATCTCAAAAATACATAAAAATGCTTAGTCAGGCCTCATAAATACAGATGTATAAAAGTATACTTGAAATAAAGGAGACAGCTGATACCGTATTGGCAAATATCGAGAATGTGATTGAACGGATATTTTCAAGCTAGAAATATGGAAAACAATATACCAAATTAAAATATGTTTCAGTTTATTTTTTAAATGTTCTTTTAAAATGTTGTATATTATTTAGGTGTTATGTACTTTAAGTAAAACAGTTCATGAAAGTAAAAGTACTTTATATCCGTATTAGAGAAACGCGATAAATTAAATATACAAATTATATAAAATCATTTCAAAATATTTTTTAAGGTAATTCCTTTCGGTTGAAAACATTATTCTTTAATATATATTTACAAAGTTTTTAAATCTAAAGTATTTAGATTGAATATATTTTTTTTTCATTTTATCTGAATAAAATGATAAAGTTATTAAGGATAACAAAATGAAATTTATGATGAATCAACTACTCAATCATTTTTGGAATATGCATAACATACTCATCATCTAAAATTTTGTAAATTGCTGAAACTTCGTATTACAAAAACGTATTATTCCATTCTGTCACTCGTAAAGAAATTTATATGCGGGATTTCACATAACGAACAATACTAATGTAGCGGTAACACTTATGAATTAAGGTTATTTTCTAACAGTATGGATTT